>CM034147.1:706024464-708424464 GCA_019776745.2 Taxus chinensis | reverse complement strand
CTTTTATATTTATCACAAAATGAACTTAAAAAAAAAAAAAACACAAAACTCCTCTCCTTTCCTCTCTATCTCACTTTTCTCTTTCTTTCTCACAATACTCCTTCTATCCTAGGGTAGTATTCTGTCATGCATAACTTCATATACATTTGTAAAATCATAATTTAATTAAAATACCACTTGAAAAATTGTATCATTATTCTACCTTTAAATTTTTTAGAACCTTGCTTATTAAAACACGTGAGTTATGCTCATTTTACCAAGTCTGAGCAGGATTTCATGATCACATAGCATAGTTGAAAATCCAACCTTAGAGTGCAAAAATAGTTGACAACTCGTATCCATAGGCAATCTGCATTATGAAATCATTACAGGCATTATAGGTAATTTAGCTTTCCTCTTCATCACAAACTCAAGTCCATAGATCTCCATGAACTCATATCTCATCATTCCAAGATTCACCAATTCTTCAATATGCTCTATGTCTCTTTTCAACTCTTTCATCATTTCTTCATTCTATGCTGCCCCAAAAATTTCATCCAAAAAACAACTAAATAGAGGTGGAAAAAGTATGAAATATTTTTTTTGTTAAATTTAGAAAGGTTTAATATAAAAATAAGACTTAAGTTTACGTTATTAGATATGAGATAAGCATCACTGCATGAGGCCAATAGATTTTCCACACTTGCGAGTTACTCACTTCATGCATTCAAATGATAAACAATAAAATATTAGGAATATTATAGTGCTTCGCATATTTATGTGTGTGAATAATAATTACGTGTGTAATTATTATTGTTGAGAGATTATTGTTAGAGATGTTATAATATATTGTTTCAACAATATATTATTATATTTATTGTTATGTGTGGGTTACGTGAGTTATTCTCACCCCACATAATTAGGCTTGGTTGAGATTTTGTAGTTGAGTTAGTTTTCTATATTCTAGGGAAACTCCAGCCTATATATTAGGCTATTGTATTGTGTGAAATATAGAGAATATATTATTATTTTGCTGTGTAAATCTGCTTGTTCTCCAAGATTTGGTATCACAACAGCGTTTGATCCATACAATGGAGAGTTAATTTGTATAGGGGAAATAGTGTATTACATTGCCTTGAGGAATAGCAGTCTTATCTTTGCAGAGAAGATTTTCTATATGCTATAATTTTGTAATTAGACGTTATAAGTTTCAGAGTAGGGAAAATCCATCAAGACGATTTTTAAGTTACAGGTTCACAGAAATATTAGAATAGAGCTGCCCATTGGCATATAGTGTTATTTTTATGTTTCTCAGATATGAATGCGTCCATGATTGCAACTTAAAGGCGTGAATAAGAAGTGTCATTTTATGAGGTTCGAGTTCGGTGTTCAATACTATTTTTTGGAATTTTCATTTGGTATGGATAGCTTTCACGTGTACAGGAATAGGATGTCTTCCCTACCAATCTAATATATGTGCATTTTAAAACTTCTTCAAAGGATTAATTTTCCAATGTTTTGAATTATATTTGATCAACCTGCTTCAAAGGATTTTCAAATCTGTCAATCAACTGCATAGAATAGTATCTTTTCCTAGCATCGCCATAGAAATCACACCAAGGGCTTGGAGTCAACATTCAGAATTTTCATAATCTTACATCCATTTATATCTGCATCTTCTTGTCTCTTAATGGATGTTTATCCTACAATTTTTTACATTGGGTTCTATGTATTCAGATTCGGTTTCTCAGTCGTGGAGTTGAATTCGGTGTTGCATGAATGATCTGATTGATATTCGCTACGCCTATTCGAGTCTTGCCATTTTTCAAAGAATTCTCTATGATATTGAAGTTGCTCAGCCGTGCCATTCCTCAGGAGTTTTGGTCAGACATCCTCCTGAGATATGTCGTTCAACCCTTCCAATATGCATTAAATCTTTGAACGAGTTCCTGGATGCTTATAACGTGGCGGCTTGTTGATTATCATTAACAATTGTATTGTGAATTAAAGCTCTCCAACTTTGCTTCATTGAGACTCTTATCTCCAGTGTGGATTCCTACCTTAACATCAGTTTCATATTCTTCTAACAAGACTAAATGAGATCTCACATTATTTGGTCGTGGTCGTATTTGCATTCATCAACGTTTTTTCGGGATATAGGTATTTTATATTGTAAATATTGATTTTATTCCTATATTTGTGTCATATATGTATTGTTCTTTATTTAGTTTGGTTTAATGTTTTAGTCCGATTGGGTATCGGTCATCAAATCGTTACATAGTTTTGGGATTATGTGATATAAGGTTTATTGTTGATAGAGTATTGTAAAAAGTTTGTAAGAAGTCATCTCTATTTGAGTAAAGGTGTCATTGTAAAAATAAAATAGGTGATTTTAGGTTTTTGTTATTGTGGTGTCAAGAGTTGGAAATTGTAAAAACAAAAAATAAAAAAAATTGCCTCACGGACGCATTTTCAGTGTTACCCGACGTCCGGAAAAAATAAAGTGTTTCACATTACGGGAGGGAAGACAAAAATAAACAATGTGGAACAGTTGAGCTTCATATCCAAATCCAACTGATCTAGCAGCATGAAACTAGAGGTAGGAGGCATCGGAGGTTGGAGGTCATTCGGCGACCTCTCGTCAGTTGCCAACGATGGGGCCACATATCAGCTTTGGTGAAAGGTGTGTGTGCAGTTTGATTTTGGTGCTTCCAGTATGGTGTGCCTCAGTTTGCAGTGTTCTAGTTTTCAATAAGTGGAAATTTCACATTAAGGGGGGGAACATCATTCCAATGTTCCATTTCCAGTATGTCATGTTTTTCTATGTATATACGGGCAACAGATGTTAGTAGAATTTCCTATGTTATTCCCTATAGTGAGATGTGATGAGGGTTGAGATTAGTACTTGGCATATCATGATGTGGTTTTAGGTAAACCACTTGAAAACCTTCATTTGTGGTTTGTGGTAAACCAATAGAAAACCCACCATTCTTGGTTTTTCGTAATCCATTCGCAAAACCATCACTTTGTGGTTTGTGGTAAAACCAATTGCAAAACCACCATTCTCGGTTTTTGGTCAACCATTTGTAAAACCATCCTTGAGGTTTGTGATCATCCTGTGAAAATCACCAGATCATGAGCAGGTGCAAGTATAAGGTAGGTTTTCCCCATGTTCGCACTAAGGGGGGGAATGTTAGGAATATTATAGTGCTTCACATATTTATGTGTGTGAATAATAATTACGTGTGTAATTATTATTGTTGAGATATTATTGTTAGAGATATTATAATATATTGTTTCAAAAATATATTATTATATTTATTGTTATGTGTGGGTTACGTGAATTATTCTCACCCCACATAATTAGGCTTGGTTGATATTTTGTAGTTGAGTTAGTTTCCTATATTCTAGGGAAACTCCAGCCTATATATTAGGCTATTGTATTGTGTGAAATATAGAGAATATATTATTATTTTGTTGTGTAAATCTGCTTGTTCTCCAAGATAAAATTGGCAAAGCCAATAACCGTGTGTATACACTAGCTCACATAGTAGGCTAAGAATGGCCACAAGGAAGGTTCCAAGATGAAACTAACTATGAGTCGTATAAACACCATTATATTGAATTATATGGACAATTACATTTTTTCTTATTTAAGACACTTGAACCCCTAACGATAGAGCAATAACGGTTAATACGTTAGGGTAAGTACACCAATATGGGGGGCCAAAAGGGGGTATTAAGTGGACGCTTGTATATGAAAAATAAAAAATCTTCAACTTGTACGAGTTATTTGAAAATAGTTACACTGAAATTGGAAGATGTTGTAAGAACATGAATCGTAGCATTTTGAGTCTAGTTTCTAAGCTATTAAATTTTATTAAAAACATGTAAGTTTAAATGGGTCAAATAACTAAAATACCAATAGATGCTCCTTTTTTTTTAAAAAAATAGTATAGTGTCTTTCGTGCCCCCACCTTTTTTTAGCACTATTTAGTATTTTTGAAAACCATTTGGTAGAAAGATAGCTAGGAGCATCTAGTTTGGGCTCCATTTTTAAAAAAAATTAGCGAGTATTTTTTTTAATGATTTTTCTACTACAAAAAATTTCAATTTTGAAAAATAGCGTAGTTCTGAACGTGCCTCCCCTTAACTACCTCAAAAAATATCAAAAATTATATTTTTTTTATTATGTATAGAATTAGGTCTAGTTTGGGCTAGCATAATTTTTATTTCAATTTCAATGAGTCAAAAAAATGATACATGACAAAAGAAAAACATGTTTAAACTTCAAAAAATGGCTACAAAAAGGCATAATTAGAAAATAAATAATATGGAAACCTTATATTAGTCAGAAAATTTCAAAAAATATATTTTTAGAAAGAAAAAAGTTTTCTCTACGTCATAGTCATATTTTTATTAAATGAATCAATCATTTTAAATCGATTTATCATGGCGGAATAGGCATTTTAGCATCTTTCTGCAAAAACACAGTGTTTGTTGTGTTTTTTAAGTCAATGCCTTAGGCTTGGGGATCCAAACCGGATCCAAGCCTAGAGGCATGTATTGGAAAAAGGAAATACAAAAAATGTGTAGACGTTATAACCCATACGTGTTCTGCATAATATAGACATTAATTTTTATTATTTCTTAAAATTTAAATTTATTTTAGTAAATATAATAAATTAGGGTTACTCTGCACCTTATGGAACTAGTCTCAAAAGTCCATTAGTCACGGTTTAGGAGATAGTTTTTTATAATCTAAACTTGTCAGTACATAGGTAATTTTTAGGCTTTCAGCATTCAACCTAAATCTTTTAGCGTTTAAATTCTATAATCGATGCCTATTTTGGAAATGAATATAGTCATTGTTTAGGTTTTGGGGCCTTTTGGATTGTTTATTGACAATTGTAGGAGTGTTAGATGTGTCAAAATAATACTTTACAAACCTCACAAATCTCAAAGGAAACAACAACTGCTCAAAGATATGCACTCATAAAATACCAAGTTATAATACATAACAAATGAAAACACGTGTTGGACATAGTGTCATTGGTGTTGTCGTTGATGTCAAGTTGCATTGATGGAAAATGATGTCTAGGTGGCATAGGAGTGAGCATGAGGTGTATTTTATTACCAAATCATTGCACCATCTGGTTGCTCAACATGTGAGTGTGTTAATGCAAGTAATGTGACTGGGTAACATGGATTTAATTCAAAGTGTGGGACCTTGTAGTTGAACCAGTTATCCAGAGAAGGTTGGTTCTCTTCATAAAATAGTGCAACAACTAACTATAATGGAAATAAACCTAAGTACTTATAATCTATGACTTCCAAGGGACCAAGGAGAGAGAAATAACATTAATGAAATAAATCTACTCTAAGGAGGTGATGCACCAAAAGGGGAGTGTACGGAATCTCTTGAATGTGTGGAAATGATAGAAAATGAAGTGCAAAGAGGGTGTAACAGCCACCACAGTCAACAACAACATCAAGATAACATCTTCATGAAAGCACAATTGTAATGAAATCTGTAAGACAATTTAGATTGAAACAATACAATTGTAAATGAATTGAAAAGGTAAGTAAAGACAACACACACAAGAAAAGGGAAGAACACATCCACAATACTCAAATCCACAACTTCATTTATATACACAATTCAATTAATTATAGAGAAAGGCCAGGATCATCATGTAAGATGTACATAATGAAGGCCTGCACCACATTTGCTTCCTAGACACATTTTAGCAAAGTTTCGGTAAGAAAAGAATTCCCCCCTCTTAATGAAATGATCTTACAATTTATAGAAGAATGAAGAGGAGAGAGAAAATAATTTTTCTTAGATGCATGCGTTTCTCACCTACCAAGGGCAAAATTTAATTCAAAACATCTTGGGACATCTGCATAGCCCATCACTATTGTACTGTAGCTTATGGGAAAAGAAATCACTCCCCATGCCCCATTAATGGTGGTAACTGGTTGTAAAATGCCCTGGAGTGCGGGAGAAGAAACATCATTTTAAACCCCTTCCACCCACTAAAACTAAAATCTGAAGCTTCTAGCATGTAGAGGACTCTGATACCTTTCCGAAAAGTCTAATTTTAGTGAAATAGAGCTTTGGGGATAAATTTATGGTATTTTGAAGTTGCAGACTAGTGGGAGAGCCAAGGGCCATCACTGCTGCTTCCTAATTCATTTTGGTGATCTCACCATGCATTACTACCTATTTTTCATGGCTATTCTCCATTTTCTTTACTTCATCCTATTTTTGAAGTAAAGTAACTTAGTTTCACCATATAACTCTATTTTTCTTTGGCTTTCAATGCAGTGATCTGAGAGTTCATTACTGCCTTGGGGCATGGACCGACTCACCCTCCTTACATCACAATGAATACACATTTATTTACTTCTTTAGTGGGTTTCCTCTTATGTGAAGACTTCAACATTCAAATCACCGCTAAATACTTGCATGCTATGCCCATACATTGCAGCCTTTTACATTTACTTTACTTTCCTTTTGGCAACTGAGATCCGTTAACGTAATACTTCCACCTTCTAATCACGACATTGCATGATAAACCTAGCCCACTCAAAATGTGTCGATTCACATCTACTTTACTTTTGTTGAGATCTAAATTGACAAGTCTTCCACATGTTATTTTCCACTTTACCCATTTTGAGCTCACTTTGCATTGCATCGATTTGAATTTCTTTCCTTTGCTAATGTGAGGAATAGAAGTTGTTATGTTCTTCATATAATATGCTTTATGGAGTGATTAGCCTCCCCTTTTGTTTTTTTTCAAACCCACTTAGATTTACTTACATTAAATGCATCCCTAACAACTTGTGAAGTAAGTGCCCCTTGATTTGGCGCAACACTTCGTCAGTTTGGCTTGACAGTCCCTCTAGTTCACCTGGCTCGAGTTTTGCTTCGTATGACTCACCGATGAAAATCGGCCTTGGTTTCCGCCATGGCTCCCCTATATAACCATGTTCCTGACTGCCACAAGGACTCCCCATGCTGTTAATTCATCATCAAGTCCCCTCAGCCCCTACTCTCCTTACCGACTGGTTCAACTTGTGGCTTCGATCCACGTTCTTCCCCTTGGCTTGAGAGTTTGTCAAATTCTCAACCAGTTTCATATTTTTTGGCTCGGACTCTCCAATAAATCCTCTATGTCCACATTCCTACTCCTCCATGAGCCTATCACCTGCGACTCACTCGCCCCCCTTGTTTGAATTCGGTCAGCCTCACCTTGTATGTCATCGATTTTGTGCCAAACTCGGCCATGCCTCCCATGAGCTTGACCTTGAAATGGTCTCTTGCTATGTGCTCATGATTTGGACTTTACTCACCTGGGATTCACCTTTTACTAGCCACATCGCAATTTACTTCACCTTGCTAATCTCGGCATCCAAGTTTCGTCCCTTCTCTTTGCTTTAGATTCCTCCTCATGACTCGGCTCCACCTTGAACCTTTCGAGCTCTGTTTACATAGTTTCTAGCCCCATCTAGCACTTCACCTACGTTCGTCCTTCCTTTTCCACTGCAACTTCAAGAGGGTTCAACTCACTGTGAATGCCCATGAGCTCACTACCAAACTTGGTCTAAGTTCACCCCTCGAAATGATTCACCTCATATTAACTCGACCAACTTGTCGAGTAGTTTACTGAGCTACTCGGTGAGCTCAACCTTTTTCATTGATAGTAGCTCGACACAGATCCCTTTTCACTCACCCCCTATCTCGATCGAGTAAGGTGGGCCCTGGGATAAATTTTAACTCTACAAATAGGTCCCTTTTAATTCTTTTGCATATTTAGAAAAATTAGACCTGGAGAGCTATAAAAATGACATTGTATTGCCCAGAAGTCATTTTAGCCTTGGCCCATTTTTACCGTGTTATCTCGTAAAATTGACAAGGGCAATTTTACCGATAACCATACCGAAATTTTGTTCTGATCCCTCGTTAGGGATCCCTTGCGTTCAAAACGTTGTAAAATCCCTTCTCGGGAAATCTGGTTTTTCGAACTTAGTCTTTTGAGCCTTTTTTGGCTGGGCGCATGAAATTGCTATGTAAGACCAAATTTTGGTGCGCCCCTTTAAAACCTTTGGCGCATGATTTTCAGTGTCAACACACCTTTTGGTGCGCCAAAGTATGTTGAGCCTTCCCTGCGTGCGCCAAGGCGCATGCACCTTTGTGTTGGCACAACTTTTGTTGCGCCATGTTTTGGTGCGCCAAAGGGTGCACATAACTTCATGTCGACATTGCTTTTGGTGCGCCAAAGGCGCGCTTAATTTCCTGCTGGCAAACTTTTTCATGCGCCAAAGGGCGCACGCTTTTCCCTGTCGACAGCAACTCTCATGCGCCCTTTAAAAAGTGGGTAGCGCATTGATGACCAGCTCACCTATATATATATATATGTGTTTACGCGCCCAAATGTCATTCTCACTATTCGCAGAGCACGTGATTTCCTTTCTTTGAGCCTGTCAGCCCCTGCCTCGTCGTTTTCAACGCGTTGTGGACCCATTTTCCAGATTTTTGCTATTTATCTAGGTAAGTGCTCTTGTCTCTTTCGTGAGTTTTGCTAGATAGTGCTTCTTGCTTGCTGGTTTGGTTTTTGATATGCATGTGTTGAGCTTTTTCCCCCCCGCATGCTGTCTTTCCTTATCTTCCTCTTTCCAGATCTTCTGGAGGAGGATGTCATCCTAGAAACAATGGTTTGTAACCCCTCCTGGTTTTAACCATTTCATTTACCCAAATGACCTGTCAAAAGGAAAAGAGGAGAAGAAGAAATCTAAACCATGTAAAGACCCCTTTGAGAGTGATTTAGTTCACTGTTTCTCTCTTACCTTCAGCGCATCTGTCACCCCTGTTACATGAACAAAACCCACGCCAATGGCACACCTTTCATACTTGTTGCATCATGAACTCCTGCGCCCTCAAGGCGCGCCTCTTTCACATACTGCAAGTGCTAAACTTGCGCCCCTTTGGCACACAATCCTTCCTTGCTGCATCACATTTCCATGCACCAATGGCGCACCCAGCATCCATGCAACACAAGCTTTATCTGCGCTAAGTACAAATCTTTGAAGGCGCAAGCGCATCCCCGATTACAATAACATCATGTTGTGTAAACCTTTCGTGCGCTGCGCCATGCTCCCTTTGGCGCACGAAAAGTTCTTGTTACACGAACCATCCACGCGCCAAAGGGCGCACCAAATCCCAATGCAACATGAAAAATTCCAGTGCGCCTTTGACGCCAGGTTTTAAGCCTTGCAACACCCTCTTCCTGGTGCGCCTTACCTATTTAGCCCTGTAAGCTGTAATTTTCATGCGCCCTGCGCCCTGAGCCTAAAAATCTCTAACTCTTTCTTCTGCTAACATTCCAGATGGAAGATCAATGGCTAATTCAACCTTTCGGATTGTCTCAATCGCTTCTTCGTCATGGCAGATCATCAACTAGTTAGAAAGAACATATGTCACTCCTCAAAGACCCACCAAATCGAAGCAGGGCCTCAGCTTACAGAGGTAGAGAGAATTATAAATACAAAGGTCAGAATGCCCGAGCTACTCGCAGCGCAAACCTGTTCAATTGAGTAGGAGCTTGACACGGATCCCGTTCGACTCACCCCCTATCTCGATTGAATAAATGGTGGTCCCTGGGATAAATATGTAACTCTACTTACAAATAGGTCCCTTTAATTCTTTTGCATTTTAGAAAAATTAGCCTGGAGAATATAAAAATGACAGTGTCTTGCCCCAGAATCATTTTATAGCCTGTGGCCTTTTTCCCCGTTTTACTCGTAAATGACAAGTTGCAATTGTTACCGATAACTAACATAATACCGAGATGTTTTTTCGGATCCCTCGTTAGGGATCCCTTGCGTTCAAAAAAACTGGTAAAATCCCTTCTCGGGAATCTGGTTTTTTTCGAACTTAGTCTTTTTGGCCTTTTGGCTGGGCGATGAAATGCTATGTAAGACCAAAGGTTGGTGCGCCCCTTTAAACCCGTGGCGCATGATTTTCAGTGTCACACACCTTTTGGTGCCCAAGTAGTTTGAGCCTATTCCCTGCGTTGCGCCAAGGCTCATGCACCTTTGTGTTGCACAACTTTTTGTTGCGCCTGTTTTGGTGCGCCAAAGGGTGCACATACTTCATGGCGACATGTGTTTTGGTGCGCCAAAGCGCGCTTAATTTCCTTCTGGCAAACTTTTCATTCGCAAGGCGCAACGCTTTTCCCTGTCGACATCAACTCTCCATGCGCCCTTTAAAAAATGGGTAGCGCATTGATGACCACAAGCTGCAACTATATATAATATATAATGTGGGTTTTACGCGCCGCAAATGTCATTCCTCAACTAGTTTCGCAGAGCACGTATTTCCTGCCTGTTCTTTGAGCTGTCAGCCCCTGCTCGTCGTTTCAACCGTTGTGGACCATTTTTCCAGATTTTGCTATTTATCTAGGTAAGGCTCTTGGCCTCTTTCGTGAGTTGTTTGCTAATAGTGCCTTCCTTGCGTGGCAGGGTTTGTTTTGAGAGGCATGTGTTATGACTTTCCCCCCCGCATCTGTCTTCCCTTATCTTCCTCTTTCCAGATCTTCTGGAGGAGATGTCATCCGAAACAATGGGTGTAGACCCTCCTTGGTTAACCTTTCATTTACCCAATGCCTGTCAAAAAGGAAAAGAGGAGAAAGAAGAAATCTAAAAACCAGTAATACCCCCTTTGAGAAGTGTTTAGTTCCTGTTTCTCTCTTTAACCTTGATCACGCATCGTCACCCCTGTTTACATGGAACAAAACCCACTGCCAATGGCACACCTTTAAACTTGTTGCAAAATCATGACTCCTAACGCTCCTGCCCCTCAAGGCGCGCCTCTTTCACATACTGCAAGTGCTAGAACTTGCGGCCCCTTTGGCACACAACCTTCTTGCTGCAATCACAAATTTCCATGCACTCAATGGCGCACCCCGCATCCATGCAACACAAGCTTAATCTGCGCTAAGTACAAATCTTTTGAGGCGCACGAGCGCATCCCGATTACAATAACATCATGTTGTGTAAAACCGTTCGTTCGCTGCCCATGCTCTCCCTTTGGCCACGAAAATCTTGTTACACAAAACAGACATACAAAAACAACCATCCACGCTCCAAATGGGTCACCAAATCCTCAATGCAACCTGAAAGTCCATCGCCTTTGACGCCAGTTTTATTTATCCTTGCAACACCCTCTTACCTGTGCGCCTTACCTATTTTTAGCCTCTGTAAAGCTGTAATTTTCATGCGCCCTGCGCCCTGACCTAAAAATCCTACCTCTTTCTTCTGCTACCATTTCCATGGACAGATCAAATGGCTAATTCAACCTTTCGGATTAGGTCCTCTCGCTTCTCTTCATGCTATCAGCACCTTAAAGTTCGAAGAACTTGTCTACATCCCGCAAGAGACCCACCAAATTCGAAGGAAGGCTAAGCTTACGAGGAAGAATGAATATAAAAGATCAAAAGGGTCAAATGCCCGAGTCAAAACAGTCGCCGAATGCGCATGGCGCAGAGACGCCAGAATTGGGGCATTCGACATGGAGGCATTCTGGGCCAAACTCAGCAAGTTACAAGAGTCCATGTATGGACAAACTAATAGGGCGTGGCCTGCACTCACCGTGGAAATCCCCGCAGCGCCATCAACAATAATTTATGAATGGTGGTTGCCCAGTCTTTAATAAAGACATAAAGGTTGTCGAAAACAACAGCGAGGTATCATGAACCTCATTCCCGTCCGTGTTGAGATCATATCGGCATCCCCACCACCCGTCACTTGGGGCTTTAGCCAAGCCAAGTGGCGCAAAAGCCTAAGCCTGGGAAGTAAACTGAAGACCAATGTATGGCCATCTAATGAAACGAAACAGTATTTGGAAAAATAAGAGGTGGTACCGGTGGCCGCCCCGAATCATCCACCGCAGTGACTTCTCAGAAAGCTCCAAGCGATACCATTCACCCTCATGAGCAGGGTTTCGGGTTTTCTGACGCGCCATTACCTTCCATAAATGGATGGTGCGCTACTTGAACAATGAACAAGCATTGCCTAGATCAAGTGCTTTTGGCGGGGGAAATTATAAGTAGGCACATGCTCCGAGCAGCTCAACAATCATCACATGGAGTATCCATATAACTCCTACTTTGGTCTACGCTACCGTCATGAGAGGTGGATTACTAGGCCTACACGGAGTGGAGTTTGGCCTCAGTCAAGACTATACGAGTACTACCCAGAGTTGAGCTGGAGAATAGCATCTCCCAGTTACAAAGTTTAACGATGTTTTTTTCTGGCCATCATCTGCCGCTTAGGCCGAATATGAACTCAGGTCCGTTTACGACCAGAAAACATAGTGGCAGCCACGTAGAAATGGGGAGGCCCTTTTTCACCCGTTTCCGACATCACCTATTTATTTAAGGCTGCCAACTTTTTGGTGAGACGCCACCAGGCTCCAGAGGTATGTTGGGCGGCCTAAACTGTTTCGTACTATAGCTATCAAGGCATCTGGTCCGACATCCCCACGAAAAATGCCTTAAAAGAAGTGGAACTCCTTTCCCTCACATTGGCTGATATACCGTCTCTACTCCACCACAAGGCGAAGGAATGTTTCGCGAGAACTGGAGTACTCATTTGAAGTCAAATTATTTCCCAGCTAGCCTAACCGGTCGACCGCAAGGGCTGCCTGCCAAGAGCAAAGCGTGATCCATCATTTTCCCTCAGATCGAGGGATATTTATATACGGTCCTCCATGAGGTATCTCAAAAAAGGTCACATTCCCCCTGCAATTGTGTCAAAATCATCCAATATTGGTGGCCATTGTTCCCCAAAGGCTACCAAACAACAGAAGATGAAGTAACAAGTAATATACTAATACAGATGGGGATGATTGGGCCCTTGCCCGGGCCAGTGATAGAACTAACTCCTCAACATTGATAGATGGTCAAGGAACTCTAACTCTGCGTAAGGACATAGCCCTGTGCCGAGAACGGGCTAACCTACCTCGGTGTAGACTTCACAACCCTCCCCATAGGCAATGCACCTTCACATCCAAGAACACTTAAAGCAAAGTGGTGTGAAGGTGAATCCAGGCCCCATTCAGGAAAAAGCCCCCTTAAAGTCTCCTTCCACACGCCAGAGAAACAGTCAAACTCTGGAGTGAGGAAATAACATAGGATCGTCCCCATAGGCCCATCCACTCATATGTCGGCATTGCACCCACAACAGAGTCCCTTCGATCCCGTCTTCTTCTCTTCTCTTCCTTCCCCTCCTCGAGTGCCTCAAGACGACCATACCCTGTTGGTTCGTGTCCTCTGTCCCTCTTCTACTCTTTCCCCTGCTTCTTTCGTCTATCGTTCGTCCTCCCCCGCACTGATCTTTCCTCCCCTCCATTTCTTCCCTCAGTTCCAGGCTCCCCCCTTCCCATTCTAATGTCTTCCACACTTCAGTTTCCCTTCCTTCCTCCCGTTGGACACTTCTTCGTCTATTCTCTCCTCTCAATCCGCCGCCGCGTGTCTCCACGTTTTGTTCCCCCTCTTCTCTACTCTGTAGCTGCCCAATCCCTCCCCTCCTCTGTCTCCCTGGTCCTTTCTTCCAGAGGACCAGCCCTGGATCTTCATTCACGCTAATCCACAAAAGAAATTCCCATCGCTTCCTATGGTACTTTTCAGTGATCTCACTCAGCCAAGGGGCGAAGAAGCATAAAGCCTGTACATTACACGCTTTCTAAAAGTGTTGCAGGTGAGAGATCATGAAATCGCATACCCCGATCCCCGCTCAAAGAAGAAAGGGATCATGTCTCCGAGAGTTTACTGTGACCAAGTCACAAGGGGGACACATCGTTCGGAAAGTCTCTAGGGGAAGCTCTTTCCCCCCCGTTTGATGGCCCTCCTTTCAAAAGCGTTCAAGAGACAAAAAAGAGAAAAGGCTAGCTAACATAGCACAAACAATATCTGCTCCAATCCTCAGAAGATGGTAGGTCGCGCCGCCCACAACTGTCCGCCCGGGACTTCTGAGCTTCTTCCGTCTCAGCCATGAAGAAATTACGATATGAGCCAAAAATGGCGAGCAGGGTTATGGCCATTCCGCTTTGGAGGAGCCAAATCCTCAAGACAGCAAAAATGAATCGCCAAGTTCCTATGACTTATACCTGTAATATCCATAAGGGCGAATAAAGAACCAAGCTTTAGCAGGCCCAGTCAGAAGCTTTGGAACAATGCCAACTCGCACGAGGCCTCCAACAATGTCGACGGTTCAGTCCGAGATCTGGTTCAAGTTCGGTCGTCTTACGCCATCCAAGGGCCCGTCAACGAAATCGTCCACATCTGGACTCCGGTGGGATCGCTAGAATTTAATTCTAGAAAAGATTTGACAGGTAAAGAAGAGGCCCCTGGATACAATGCATCAAATGGAGCGAATTGTTCTCAACATGTCTCCACGAGGGTTGCTCACTTTCTCCTTCCTTTCCTTCATCAGCTGATGAAACCATCCGGATCTTCAAGGAGAGCGCTTCTCAAGAACGTGGCCCAGAGGTCACCTTTGACACTGGATCTATCAACAACCTGCTTGCGCTGTAGGGACTTCCATCCGCCTTTTCCTCATTGAGGTGAGAAGGACTATTCCAAACTTCCCGATAAAGCTCATAGCTAGGCGCGTTGTGAGGCGTCAGCGGATCGGCACAAGGCTCCTTCCCAGGATCAATTTGGCCAATATTAACAATTTTTTGGATACCGCGCTCATTCCATTCTCATCACACCTGAGCATCTCAAAGCAGGCTACCAACCCTTTCGGCCGCAGGAGAGGGAAACAGTAGCGGCTCCTTCTTCTTTCTTCTCTTTCTTCTCTTCTCTCTCTTCTCTCCGACTTTCTTGTTGGAATGTCTAAAGTATGTTGGCACAAATGAATGACATCGTCTATGTTTCATCATTGGAGATTCCTCCATCAAGTTGTCAAAGTCCACATGAATTTGATTTTGTAAATATCTTTGTCAATAGGTGGTTGCTCCTTTTTGCCTTCTTTCCTTCTCCCTTCTATATTAATATGGAATACTTGTTGTATTCAAGGGGGACATTTTTTTAGATGAAAATAAAATGAGGAAAGAAAGACCTTTGATCTTTCTTTGTAACATAAGAAAAACAACAATAAGAATATTGAGGGGCTTTGTTGTACTGGATACTTGTGTTATATCATCAGAGCTTTCTGTTAGATTTTGTAATGTTGTTTATTCTGTTAGATTCATATCTAACTTTTGTCATTTGCCTCAGGCTATTGCATGTTGTTTTTTTTATTTAAGTTAGTTTTTTTGGCTCTGTTTGACTACCAATCCCAAACATAACTGTCCCAACCGTTCTGCTTTGGGAATTCATTTCTTTCTTCCTTCGGTACCTGCTCTTTCCTCATCCGCCTCTTCCGTTCCCTTTCTTTTCTTCTTTTCAACAATCGGAAACCCGTAACCCCCCTGGATAGATCCCAACCCCCGAAGGCAGAATCTGTGAGACTTTCAAATGCCTACTCTGGTAAATACAAATAAATAAACCAGTTTCGCTATTTGCTTACTCAAAGAGGGGAATGCCTTGCACACATGTTGCTCATCTATCCATAGATTTGTCTCAGGTCGCAGATTTTCGGACCAACATATACCGTCTTCGCTATCCGATTGGGCCAGCTTACTCTTACTCGCCATTTCTCTAAAGTTTGACCTCTAGTCCAAAACTAAGAATAGAAAAAATATTCCTTATGGTTTAGTAAACAATCCCAAACCTGAGATTTTCTCATTACAACCCCCCGAAATACTGCATGCAAACCTCAGTTCATCTCCTATGGGCTCTCCCGGTGCCTCGTCCTATTACACAACCCGTTGTCTATTTTTCCTTTTGGGTGAAATGGGTATACTTTTAAAATCATCTGGAACATGAAGGTTGATTCTTATTGCCCTATTTTTGTTGTCATGAATTGGTTACATTGGTGAAGTGTTTGGTTGGGAACCAAAAGGAAGCTTCATCACTATTTTTAAATTATTCATTGACACCTCACGCCTTTAGGAGAAAAGATGGTATTTCTCCCAAAATGTAGAGGATTTATTTATCTTCCATGAAACTATTTTTATTTTCCTTCTAAAAACGTTAAAGAGCTCTTGAAAAATCGTCTATAGAAGTTAGGTGTCCACCGTTTTAGGAGTGTTTGTTCCTACACCTACAACCCGATGTTTGAAGTAATAGTCCTTGATGAGAAACCTTTTTCCTAGAATCTTCCTAAATTACCTCAACACTTTCCAATATTCTCTTAACACACTTATGAGCTAAGATATTTCTAACTCTCCCAGAGGGTATTTTAATAGCTCTAAATGAGAATAACTAGCAATCTAGAAATTTGAAAATTTTGAGTATGCAAACTAATCCCTTAATTTGAAAATAAAGCTTCCGGCACTATGTCATCCCTTCCTTTTGTGATGTAGAACATTTGTTAATAATCAAATTTTGGCTTGCTTAGTGACGATGATTAATCCTTGGGTCCACTTGCATAATGGTCATAGCGTGTAATCGCCATTTGGATGCATAAATAGAATAGGGAGTTTTCCTCCAAATGGATAATTTGAATACTTGAACTCTCTAAGGGTTTTATCGGCTTTGGTGTTTGAGTAAACAATCCTCTCAATTGAGATTCAGAATTGGAGGTTAGATGACTATTTTTAAAACATTTTCACGAGTAAATATATTGTTTTGATTGTCTTCTTATCTATATGGTTCAAGGATTCCAGGAACCCTAACACTGTCCAGGTAATGGAAAATAGATACAAAACTTTTCAGTAGACTAAAAAAAAAAACTTGTGTTAGAAGTGTGTATTATTACAATTAATATAAATGATTAATGACCTTGAAGTTCTATTTCAGGGCATTGATCACATCGGAATTGGTGTTCAAAAATTCCAAGAAAAAGGTAAATAATCCTCTGAAAATGAGGATTTCTTATATTACAATTTTTGTTCACACTCCTTACTGTGTTTGTCCCAGTTTTCAGGGCCTAGAGTATAACATTCATTGTAAAAGAAGTCAATACTTATTCCTAGGGATTCCTTGATAAGTGTGGAGGAAGGTAATAAGACGACCAAGACAAGAGTTTCGAATCCCTAGTATATATTAGGATGAAGAAATAAAGCAAAGAAATGTGGTAAATACAGCTAGAGTAGGCCAGTGTTAATCCCCAACTTGAGTGTATTCTAGAATGTACTTTTATTAGAAAAATAGTATTTATTCCATTGGTTAGAATTTTGTGGAGGATGTGACACAGTTTGAGGAAGGGCCGAGGGAATTAGGGACTCCATAAAATAAGGGCAAATGGACAAAGTATTGAGTTTTGTTAGTCATTAAGGAACCAGTCACAATGCAGGCGCCGTATTTCTTGTGACTGTCAAACCAACCTTGAGAAATAGTTTCCTTAGGAAAGAAAGTCATCGGAATTTGGTATCTATCATTGAGGATTGAAGTTTATAATTTTTTTGAATCCTTGGATAAACAGGGGAAAATCCTTATACAAATTTATTAATAATACCGTATTGACTATCCCATCCTGCATATTCCATAACGAAGCCTAGAGAGTATGTTGTATGAAAATCCCTAAGTGAAAGATGAAATTTGAGTGAATTTGCATTACTGATTAGAGAGGGTTAAGAAAAGTGATATGAGTGAAAATATATTGATTAAATTCAAGGTAAGGGTGAAAAGAAAATTTGAGAATATTTTTTGAGCTTGAGCAAATAAGGGTCTTAAAAAGCCAAAGTTGAAAATTTAGAAAAGTTATCAAATATGGACAATAGTAATGGAGCATGAGTGTGCTGAGTAAGGTATATGAGTGTGTTGAAAGGTGGTGGGAAGATAAAAAAAATAGGGGTAATCCATTAAACCATTATTTTATTTCAAAACCCTAATTAGACCGACTTGAAACAAGAAAGGATAAAAAGTTGATTTGGGGAATTTGTGTTTGAGTGAAGTTTTATAAGGAGGATTGCAGGGTACTCTATATCATCTGGGACCAACATGTCATCAATTCAATGTTTTACATGGATAAAAGTAAATTCCTACTAAAATAATTCAGTGTGTTTCATTATGTAGGGATAAGCTAGAAGTGATTATAAACTCATTAGTTTTAATGAAGAACTACTTCCTTCCTCCGAGGTCTAAAAAACGCCATTTTTTTTTCCCCATTTCTGTAACTAATTGAACACCCACAATTAGTGATGTTTTAGAGAAAGATATAAAGCATCTAAAGGTGATGTTCCGAGATAATTGAATATTCTACAGTAAATTTAGGAATGTTGGGAAATAAAATCTCATTCCAGGAATTTTGTTTAAGACGGATTTGTTAAGGTGCAGGAGTTAAAGATAAACGATGAAAGATGACTTCTTGGAGTCTAGGATTTATAGAAAGATTTAGGAGAACAAAATAGGCATTGGAAATCCTTTAGAATACTCCTCAAGGTGAATACTCAACATGATTCAAGGATTAAATGTTTCTTTATGGTACTGCAAAATCTGCATCTTCCCGTCTTAGTTTAAAATGACATAGGACCTAAATTTTGATTGGGACAATAGTAGATTTTTTATATAGTTTCATTGACGTAAAAAAATGTGATTTTTAGGGTTTCCTTCAAAGTATGGAGGTCAAGAACAAATGTAATTCATCCTAAAATTTCATTCAAAGGATTCATCCCCTATCTGGAGGAGGAACACATTAAATCAGGGGTCACTTTAAGAGACCTCTGGGAAATCAGAGTGGAAATTCCTTGACGAATATCCTGAGAACCGCTTTCGATAGAAAGGTACTTTTTTTGGGTTTTTGTGTGCATTTTTTTTCTTGAATAGAAGCTTTCAATTTCAAGTTCTGCGACCTAAAGTATGCAACATCGTGACATGGAGATTTCGTGTCGCACAACAACAAATCCCATGTCCGCAGCATTTGCAGCCTCCCCTCCTATGTGCGTCAACAACATAGGATTTTACGTTCCAATAACCTCCATGTCACCTGTCAAACATCTTGGTAGGTCTGTAACCTCCACCCTCATGTCGTGCGTCAACAACAAAGGATTGTCACAGACGTCAATAACCTCTTTTCGTGGGTCACCAACTTCTTGCCATTCATCAAAACCCTCCTGTCCATGTCAATAACCTCCCTGTAAGGTTCAGTTGTGGGCGTTAAACATTTCCCTTGTCACGCGTCAACAAACTCTCCTTATCACATGTCAGCAAAACTTTCTATCAGGCGTCCGAGAACAATCACTTCTCACAGACACCCACCGACTGCAAGCTGATTTGAATACTATAACACTGCACTTGTGTACTGGCCTATGTTGCTTCGTAAGTTGACTGTAACATTGAAAATATCTAGCCACACCAGTTGTTATGAGTGAGCATTAAATGTTTACACTGTTGATAATCTAGGATTATATAATGGATATTTTCAAGGGTCAGCGAAGGCCGACCCCTAACAAAAATTAGACTTTTTGTCATTTGCTCATCAGTATTGCTTTGTTTGTTTATGTAAGTAGGTTTGGCTCTGTTTACTACCAATCCCAAAACATAAACTTCCCAACCTTTCTGCTTTGGAATTCATTTCTTTTCTTCCTTCGGACCTGCTCTTTCCTCATCCCCTCTTCCTTTCCTTTCTTTTCACAATCGGAAACACCCCACTGGGATGAGATCCCAAACCCCCGAAGGCAGAATCTGTGAGACTTGCATAGATTCCTACTGGTAGAATAGCAATAAACCAGTTTCGCTTTGCTGACTCAAAGAGGGGCAATGCCTTGCACACTGTTGGCTCATCTATCCATAGATTTGTCCAGGCGACAGATTTTCGGACCAACATACCGTCTTCGCTATCCATGGGGCCCACCTTACTCCATTTTCTCTAAGTTGACCTCTAGGTCCAAAACTAAGAATAGGAAAAAATATTCTTATGGTTTAACAATCCCAAAACCTGGAGATTTCTCATAAAACCCCCGAATACTGCATGCAAACCTCAGTTTCATCTCTAGGGGCTTATCCGGTGCCTCGGTCCTATTACACCCCGTTGTCTATTTTTCCTATTGGGGTGAAATGGGTAATAATTTTAATCATCGAGAAGCATGAAGGTTGATTATTAGTGCCCTATTTTGGTGTCATGAAGTGTTACATTGGTGAAGTGTTGGTTTGGAACCAAAAAGGGAAGCTTCACTATTTTTAAATTATTCATGACACCTTCAAGCCTTAGAGAAAATGGATGTCTCCAAAATGTAGAGGATTTATGTATCTTTCCAATGACTATTTATTTTCCTTCTAAATCCTTAAAGAGCTCTTGAAATCTTCTAGAGAAGTTAGGTTTCACCGTTAGAGTGTTTGTTCCCTACACCTAGAAAACCCGATGTTGAGTAGATAGTCCTTGAATGATCAAACCTTTCCTGAATCTTCCTAAATTACCTTCAACACTTCCAATATTCTCTAACATCACTTATGGAAGCTTAAGATATTTCCTAAACTCTCCCAGAGGGTATTTTAATAGCTCTAGAATGGAAGAAATAACTAGCATCTAGAAATTGAAAATTTTGAAGTATGAAAACTAATCCCTTAATTGAAAATAAAGCTTCTCGGTCACTATGCATCCTTCCTTTGGTGATGTAGGAACATCTTGTTAATAATCAATTTTGGCTTTCTTAGGTGACTATGATTATCTTGGGTCCACTTGCAATGGTCATAGCTTGTAATAGTCCATTTGGATTGCATAGAAAAGAATAGGGAGTTTTCCTCCAAATGTATAATTTGAATACTTGAACTAGCTCTAGGTATTTTATAGGCTTAGGTGTTGAGTAAACATATCCTCTCAGATTGAGATATCAGATTTGGAGGTTAGAGACTATTTTGTAAAACATTTTCACGAGTAAATATATTGTTTTGGATTGTCTTCTTATCTATAATGGTGTTCAAGGATTCATGGAACCCTAACAATGTCCAGGGAATGGAAAATAGATAGCAAAACTTATTCAGACTAGACTATACCTTGTTTTAGAAGTTTGGTAGTATGTAACATGAATATAATGATTTAATGTAATCCTTGAGTCTATTTCAGGGCATTGATCACATGGAATTGGTGTTGCAAAATTCAAGAAAAGGTAATAATCCATCTAAAGGAGGATTTCTTAAATTAAATTTTTGTTCACAATCTTAACTGTGTGTGTCCAGTCTTAAGGGCCTAGAGTAGAACATTCATTGTAAAAGTCAATACTTATGCCTAGTAGATTCCTTGATAAGTGTGGAGGAAGGTAATAAGAAGACCAAGAGTTTTAAAATCCCTAGTATATATTGGAATAAGAATAAAAGCAAAGAAATGTGTAAATACAGTCTAGCAGTGTTAATGCCCAACTTGAGGGCTAGGCGAGATGTACTTTTATTAGAAAAATAGTATTTATTCCATGTGTTAGAAGTTTGTGGAGAATTTGACAAGGTGGAGGAAGGCCTAAGGGAATTAAGGACTCATAAAATAAGGGCATAAGGACAAAGTATTGAGTTGTTAGTCAGTAAAGGAAACAATGTACAATCAGGCTTATTTCTTGTGACTGTCAAGACCAACCTTGAGAAATAGTTGTCTTAGGAAAGAAAGTCATAAGGAATTTGTATCTATCATTGAGGGAGTGAAGTTATAATTTTTTGAATCCTTGAGAAACAGGGGAAAATCCTTATACAAATTTAATTAAGAATACCTATTGACTATCCTGCATAGTTCCATAAAGAAGCCTAGAGAGAGTAAGGGTTTGTATGAAAATCCCTAAGTGAAAGAGGAAGAGTTGAGTGATTTGCATTACTGATTAGGAGAGGGGTAAGAAAAGTGATATGAGTGAAAATAATATTGATTAAAATTCAAGGTGAAGGTGAAAATAAAATTTGAGAATATTTTTTAGAGCTTGAGCAAATAAGGAGTCTTAAAAAGCCAAAAGTTGAAAATTTAGCAAGATGATGGACAAATGAGTAATGGAGCATTGAGGTGTGCTTGAGTAAGGTATATGAGTGTGTTGAAAGGTGGATGGAAGGATGAAATAGGTGGTAATCCATTAAACCATTAATTTTTATTTCAAACCCTAATTAGACCTACTTGAAACAAAGGAAAAGGAGAAAGTTGATTTGGGGAAGTTGTGTTTTGAGTTGAAGTTATATAAAGAGGATTGCAGGGTACTCTATATCATCTGGACAACATGTCATCAATTCAATGTTTACCATGGATAAAAGTAAATTCCTAATAAAATAATTCAGTGTGTTTCATTATGTAGGGAGTAATGTCTAGAATGTGATTGATAAACTCATTTAGTTTTGATGAGAGACTACTTCCTCCGAAGGTCTAAAAACGCCATTTTTTGCCATTCTGTAACTAATTGAACACCCTTAGGAATTTTTAGAGAAAATATAAAGCATCTAAGGGTGATTTCAGAGAGAATTGAATATGTCTAAGTAAATTTAGGAATGTTTAGGAAATAAAATCTCATTCAAGAGAAATTTGTTTAAGACCGGATTTTTAGGTGCAGGGAGTTAAAGATAAAACGATGAAAGATGACTTCTTTGGATGATTCTAGGAGTTATAGAAAGAGTTAGGATGAAACAAAATAGGCATTGGAATCCTATTAGAATACTCTACAAGGTGGAATACTCAACAATGATTCAAGGATTAAATGTTTCTTTAGGTACTGCAAAATTCTGCATCTTCCCGTCTTAGTTTAAAATGAAATAGGACCTAAATTTTGAGTTGTGAGCAGAAGTAGATTTTTAGAATAGTTTCATTGATCGTAAAATGTGATTTTTAGTGTTTCATTGAAGTATGGAGGTCAAGAACATGTAATTCATCCTAAAATTTCATTCAAGGATTCATCCCCTATCTGGAGGAGGAAACACATTAAATCAGGGTTCACTTTAAGAGACCTCTGGGAAATCAGAGGTGGAAAATCCTTGACGAATATCCTGAGAACCGCTTTCGATAGAAAGGTAATTTTTTTGGGTTTTGTGTGCATTTTTTTTCTTGAAAGAAGCTTTCATTTTCAAGTCGTGCGACATAAAGGATGCAGACACGTGACATGAGATTTAGTGTCGCACAACAACAAATCTCATGTCGCGCATTTGCAGCCTCCACCCTCCTATTGTGCGTCAACAACATAGGATTTTTACGTGTCAATAACCTCATGTCACATGTCAAAAACATCTTGTCATGTGTCTGTAACCTCCACCCTCATGTCGTGCGTCAACAACAAAGGATTGTCACACGTCAATAACCTCTTGTCGTGTGTCAACAACTTCTTGCCATGCATCAAAAACCTCCTGTCACATGTCAATAACCTTCCCTGTAAGTTCAGTTGTTGGTCGTTAAAAAATTTCCCTTGTCACGCGTCAACAAACTCTCCTTATCACATGTCAGCAAAACTTTCTTATCAGGCGTCTGAGAACAATACTTCTCACCCGACTGCAAATCTGATGAATATCTATAAAACTGCACTTTGTGTACTGGCCTATGTTGCTTCGTAAGTTTACTGTACTTGAAAATATATAGGCCACCAGGTTGTATGAGTGAGCTATTAATGTTTTACTTGGTGAATAATCTAGGATTATATAAGGGATATTTTCAAGGGTAGGCGAAGCCGACCCCTAAAAAAAATTAGACTGTAATTTTTAGGTGAACAAGTCACTGACCCGCATCAGAAAATTCACTTTTTCATTTTTTTCTAAAATGGAATATTCACCATATTACGAATATTCGCCACTAAAAAAACCCTGACCCATTTCCATGAGGGGCAACTTGAGAAAAAAGGTGTCCATGTACCATACGTATTCTTACACCTAGTGTCATTTGGTCAATAAATTGAGTTGTGAAGGAATCATCATGTTCAAAGGTGAAATGTGGATGTCTAGGAGTGACTTAATGATCATCATATCCTAAATCTTTCATTGTACCCAAATCTCTCCAAAGAACAAGCTAAAATGACCATCATGTGTAAAGTGTTAAGGCATCATCTATCTCTATGAGCGACATATGAGAAAAAACATGTTTGAGAATCATGAATTTGATTCCATGAAAGGATGATTTCAGAGCCAGGAAAGGTGAGGAGATGATCTTTATATGGAGCACCATGTTTCTAAGAATGAGAAATCATCTGAGTTCACTTGATGCAATTCACTTGTTATTATTCGTAAAAAATCATTCAATACCTAGTAGTGTGATCACATCTTAAGGAGGAGACACATTACAATCACCTCATTTTGGCCATAGGATAGGAATCCCATTCATGGAGCAATCCTCTATCTACAAAGTGAGGATATCATTTTAGTAAGAAGTAGACAAACATCATAGAGTTGATTCATGGTCACTGAAGTGATTTATGACCCAAATTTAAAAATTAGTACAAATTCAAGCAGTGGTAGGGCCGAAATCCAATTTAGAAGGTCAAAAAACATATAAAAATACTATATGCTTTCCCAAAACAAAGACCAAATACAATATATATGCCTTAAAAATTTTAGTTCCTTTGCTGAAATCCTGAAAATGAGTAAGTACTGACTAGATTAGATTTTGAAAAACTATCTTCTAGATTATAATTATTGGAGCTATGGGACCACTTCCATCGGGTTCAAAGTGACCCTAACTTCTTATATTTACTAAAATAAATTTAAAGTATAAGAAATAATAAAATTATTTCTTATAATTAAACATTTTTTTTGTAATTATAAGCCCCCACAAACACATATATAGTCCATACTATGCAAAATGTGTACGTGTTTTGAATAAACTAAAATGTGTACGCGTTTTAGGTTCAGGAATTACTAAACCAAGACAAGAAAAATGCGTACGTGTTTTGCCTGTTTTCAGATTTTTGTCCACTTTTTGGCCGACTAGATTGGTGCATGTACCCGATAGTTTCTTGCCACAACTTTTCTTTTCTTTATAGGCTATATGGTCAAACGTATGCCTATCCCTTATCCTGTTATATCTCTGAAAGGTTACGTTGATTTATTAAATTTTAAATGGGTTAATTATTTCACGAGGACCTCGATACCTTGACCTTGCATTATAATGTATGGTTTATTTCACACTATATTGAGATGGGTGCTTATGCCCATTTGGGGACCCGGATCTCAGGGGTATCATCTGGGTGGTAGTAATCTATTTTGAGGGGCCGATCTAGTCGAGGTCATTTCTCAATTCGTTGCATCTTGCACCAACCAACTAGATGCTTCATATCACGTAAATAAAAGAATTGAGTGAGCCATAAGGATAGCACTTAACCTACTATATACATGATAGAGTGGTACTCTCTCTCAAGCACTTGTAGGTTGTAGGTTGGCACTCGACCTACTACACTCGCTATACTTCTATATTTTACATTCTGCTAGGTAAGAATATAATAACGTTTATAATATATGGGGTCTACTTAACAATTAAAACCTTATATTAAACTAATTAAAGTCTTATTAATTAAAAGGTCACATGTATACTTTAGGAGGGTCGTTTATCATATTATAAATTAAGCTTACCATATTAAATAATATTATTATACTTTAAGTCACAGGTGTGGCCTATATCAATATTGGTCCATGGTTATAACCTACAATAATTAATTAAAAGATAACCTTTTTTATTTTTGTCAAACTAATTTAGGTTTGCTTAACAATAACACTACTATGAATGGTGTCTATCTCATAGTAAAACAATAATTACTACTTAATGTAATATAGACCCATTTATAAATAAGGTCAAGTATCAAATCAAATGGTCAACTTGACCAAGTGGAGGGGGAGGATTCATTATAAGCCCTTAGATTGGGCTAATATTAACCCTAGGATCTAGAGCAAGAGAAAACCCTAAGTTTTCTACCTTACCATCATATCTATCTTTTCTTTCTCCTCATTCATCTTTTGTTTCTTCTTGTTTCACAATTTTTTCGCTCCTTTCTTTTGCAGGTTTAATGGAGGCTCAACAATACATGGAGGGTGGATATACATTGATTGGAAAATAAAAGTGTGTATATATATATTTTAAAACTTATAAATTTTATTTATATTTCATATATTATATTATATTATATTATATTTTTATTGGCCCGCATTACGAAATATCATTTTTTTAATGGCCAAATAACACTAAATATATAGATAGATATAAATTAAAAGTGAGGGTTTGGGGGTGAGCGGTCATGGCCGATCCACCCCACCATACATTAAAATATGTTGGGGTGGGTCTGCCATGGCCGCCCACCCCTTATTCCAACATGTATTAGGGGCCACGGCCTGCGCTGGGCGTGGCCCTAAATCCATGTGTATATTTTTTTTTGTTTTTTGTTTTTTATTTTATATATATATAAATAAATATATATTTATATATATTTGTATATTAGTTTTTATATTCTTATTTTATAGTTTATTTCTTAGAATAATAAAATAAACTTATATATATAATATATATATATATATATATATTATCCTATCTAGTTATATATTATAATCGCAACATAAAATTATATGTAAGCTGTAGGATTTATATTATTCATTATATGAACACGTATGTTTTAATTATCCAACCCAAACAAAATATATATTGATTAGAAGTTATATCCTTATCTACAATCTATATATATTAACTTCTAAGTTATTTAATTAGTTTTATATCATGCCCAATATTTCATAATAATATGACGTACGATTAGGTGTTAATATATACATAGGTATATATGTTTGTACATAGTTTTAAAATGATTTTCGACCTTCCAAGATAAACTTTTACTTATAAGTTATTAAACTTATTTCAAGTTCTTGAGTGACTCACTACAGAGGGGAGACAATGTGAACAAGTTTATTAATTTTAACTGATTTGATTTAACCTTCTTCCATATATATCAAACACATCATCTTAATTCTAAGAAAATGAGAGTGAACAAAAGAGTTTTCAACCTTGTGCGAATGGTTCGATTCATAATATTATTCAACACTAAGTTGAGGATAAGTAATGTAACAATCGTTCTATTCATATCAAAATAAAGAAATCATATTCTCATTTACAAGGAATATAACATTTTGCGAAAACATACAAGTCTTAAATGCAACTAGTAAGTCTTTTATTTTCATTCACAATACAACTTTCAACACCAATATATAACCAAAATATCATTTACTTCATTTCCAAAGCAATGCCATACACTTATATGGATGACCCTTTTGTAAACGATAGAAGAGGAGAGGAAATATTTCTTTCTGTTTCATTAATCATTTCAAGTACAACTTTTCTAAGAAAGTAGAGAGAGATATAAAAATGGAACTTCACTTCGTTTTCATCAACCGTTGAAAATGCAATCCCTCAACACAATCTGTTCAAATATAGATTGGAATACAACTATACAAAGAAACATGCTTTTCCACTTTCTTTACAAAGCTCGCAAGCATTCACAATAAAAAACTTGGATAACACTTTTACAACACTTTACAAGGTCTCACAATGGCTTGAGACGTAAGTTGCACGAAAACCAACAACAAACTTCTATTTACAACTTCTTTCCACTTCTTCTCACTTCAACACAATACTTCCATATCAAACAAAAGGAGGAATTTGACGACACTTACCGCCCAACCATACAATGAGGGAATGATCTCATCCCCATTGCCCCACACGTTCCCTAATTCACATAGGGCTCAAGGACCAACAAATGAGCTTCAGAATGAATCCCCACACCCAAAACACACAGCCAAATAACCAAGTTCACAACAATCAAGTAGGCAAAGGGACAAACAACTAGGTATGCCAACCACAAAAAGGAAGTCAATACACACGATCAAACCATATATGGTTTGAAATGGGGAAGAAATATACCACCCTATACCACTTATCGCTCCACTAGGAGAGGGTAGCTAGCCCTTGGTTCCTCTGCAAGAATAAAAACAGAAAATGGATCCACACTTATACCTCCCAAACCCACAACCATTTATAGCTCCACTAGGACTAGCTGCCCCTCCCCTTGGTTCCTCCAAAACAAGACCTAAAGAGGGAACCTATCCCTCACTTCGAAACACTAGTTATCCCTCCAGTGGTAAAACACATTCCCCTACACACAACACCACTTGCATGCCTACAATGGAATCATGCAAGCTTCAAACGTAATACTTAGTCAACAAACCAACACGTACCCAAATGGGCAATAAAAAAACAATGATGCCAAAATCAGTTCAAGGAGTAGAAATTACATTATAAATAGATAAATCAAATGGGTTAGGCATACCTAAAAATCACTTGTCCCAAAATGATCTTGAACCTGAAAGGAACGATAAGAAGATTGTTCCAAGCCGTGATCTCAGATGATAATAGCACACCACATTAGATTTGCAAAACAGAAGAGATAAAATACCATATATGGAAATCCATCATAATCCATAATGCTCAATACATTACAATAGAATGACTTTAATTATTCAATAAGAAAGATGTACATATAGGACGAGGGAAGTGCAACTACTACCTAAATCAGTGGTGAAGAACTCCCACTAACTAATATTGGTAGTTAAGTTAACTCTAAAAGACTAGTAAGCTAACTCCACATAACTGAGAAGCTAACTCAACACAACTAGTAAACTAACTCCACACAACTAGTACACCTAAGCAAGCTAACCCAATAAGTGTAGGGCTAACACAAGTTTAAGAATTATCCTAATAAATAAATAAAAGGATAAATAATAACCTATACTAACACCCTCCCGTAAGCATAGCTTAGGTAGGCAAAAAAGAAGGTGGGTCCCGGAAACAAACCCTGATGAGGTACCCACATACAACAAATGGGAAAATTAGACACCGCAAGGTACCCAAAACCAGTAATAACAAAGTAGAGAGTAAAATCCTACTACAAGATATCCTCAGAAGCTCGGCTCCAAAAATTTGTACAATACTGAAGAAGTGTGATACACACTATGATCTGAATCCACTGCTCGATCATATAACTCAAAAACAACTGACACTGGGCTTCACCAGAATAGCTCCATACAAGGAGACTATCAATGAAGTGATGTCGAAAGTGAAAAATAAACACCAAACATAATTTGATCAACTGCTACAAATAGGTGTGCCATGATCTAAGAACAACTAAGGCAACGAGGCAAGGACAAGAGATCCAAATAAATAGGAGTGCCAAGATCAAAGAAAAGCCAAGGTAACAAGGCAATGACATGAAACTCAAAGAATCAATATCAACACCACACCCTCCCATAATACAAAATGGGTAGAGTGACACCACAAATCTATATGAGTTGTCAAAATCAACTACTCAAACACTGACAAACTAACACTGGGCTCCACCAGAATAGCTCCCCTACAAGAGAGATTATCAACATTTCAAAAAAAAGTGTCAAAAATACAGATCTAAAATATCTCAACAAACAAGAGAGATATAAATGTATAGACCCATAGATACAAGAATGCAATACCCAAAAGTTTAGGACGTCGGGCTCAACCAAAATTGTGTCCACAAGTGATCACAACACCCTCCCGAATTTGACACTTTATAATTGAGTGCATGTAAATATTACAATGAGTAACATTACCTTTTACATTTGAAATATGTGTATAAAAATGTCACTAATGCATAGATCTCGAAAAAATACACAATTTCAAAAAAAAAGATCACTTTAATCTGAGCTACGGATCAAAAGTTATGAGCTCTAGAAGGTTTTGCTATTAAAATAATATTTTAATGCTGATTTTTTTTAAAAAGGTACACGTGACACCCAAATGTCCAAAGGGTAAAAGAGTGCATCCACACGATACATGCTTGCGACCAAAGGATAAAAGCCTACACCCAAAACCTAAAATGTCCAGAGGGTAAATCATTGACATCGAGAGGATACATGCCAATATCCAATGGATAAAAGAATGCACCTAGAGGGTACAGATCTGTATCCAGTAGATAAAAGACCGCATCCAAAACTAAAGTGTCCAGAGGGTAAAAGAATGCATCCAAAAGGTACATGCTTATATCCAATGGATAAAAGAATGCACCCAGAGAGTACAGATTTGTGTCAAGTGGATAAAAGACTGCATCCAAAACTGAAATACCCAGAGGGTAAAAGAATGCATCCGAAAGGTACATGCTTATATCCAATGGATAAAAGAATGCACCCATAGGGTAAAAATATGACTGTCAAGTGGATAAAAGACTACATTCAAAACTACGAAATACCTAGAGGGTAAAAGAATGCATCCGAAAGGTACACGCTTATATCTAATAGATAAAAGAATGCACCTATAGGGTACATATCTGCATCCAGTGGACAGTCAATTCTAGACTTTTAACACCTTCAAAAACTGAATGCCGCACTAGAGGGTGTATAAAAATGCATGCTGCAAAAAATTGCTAACAAATTCTATATACATGAAAAAAATAAACCCTTGCACAAAGAAAAACTTATAGATGGATGTCTACATCATCTATCGCTCTAATACCATAAAAAGAACGATTACCATATCTCCAAAAGAACATGGTGCGAATTTAACAGTCATGATTCTAAGATGAAAGTTTGGAATACCTTTCATAAAAACTTTTGCAAACAAATGAGCAGCACTATCATATATTAGCATGGAACTCAATGCATACATTGTAGAAAATGGACTCTAAAATTAAAATAGGCAATACATGAATAATAATAAGACCCTTGCTTGTAAAGAAAAAACTTACATCATGGATGTCTAACTATCATCTATAGCTCTGATAAGTTAACCATGAAAGTAATGATAACTAGATCATACCAAGCCAAGAACACAGATGTTGATCAAATACCATAGATCAATAAGATGAAAGCAACATCACAAGAATAACTTTACATAATACCTTACTAAATGCAAACAAATGAGAAACAATATCACTATATTATTATGGAAAATCAATGCAATGCATTGAGAATGGTTCTTAGCTTAAATAGGCTGAAGGTAATAACAATCCTCCCTCAAGAACCTTAGTCAAGAAGTCGTAGATCAAGCCATAAATCAAGGAAATGAACTAGTCATCAAAAAACTAGTCAAAACCATAGATTTAGGAGAGAACTAGACATCAAGGATCTAGTCAATACTATCGATCAAGGAAATAATTAGTCAATACTATAAATCAAGGAAATAACTATACCTAACAACTAGATAATATCTCATAATATCTAAATAATATAAAAGAAATATTCACACACATAAGTGGGTGAGGATAAATACAATAAAGGTAAATAAAGTACCTAGGTGAACATGAGATAAGGTAAATACCTACTCTAACATCCCCCTCAAGTGAAGCTAGGGGCCAAAATATAAGTGTCATGTCCACAGTATGAGTCCTAGAAACTACGCCTGATGAGGTACTTATGTACAATAACTGGGAAAAAAGGACACCATAAGGTACCCAAAACCAGTAACAACAAAGTAAAGAGAGTAAAGACCCGCTCCAAGGCATCCGAAGAAGCTCAACTCAAAAAACTTGTACAATGCTGAAGAAGTTTGGTGTGCACTATGGTCTGAATCCACTACTCGATCACAAAACTCAAAAAACAACTGACACTAGGGTTTCACCATAATAGCTCCATACAAGGAGACTATCAACAGAGTGATGTCGAAAGTGTAAAAAAAATGCCAAACATAATTCGATCAACTGTTGTAAATAGGTTTTCCACGATCCAAGAACAATAACCAAAGCAACAAGGCAAGGACACAAACTCTCAGAGTGTCACGATCCTAAGAAAATCCAAGGTAACAAGGCAAGGACATGAAACCTAAAGAAGCAAGATCAACACCACACCCTCCCATACTACTGAATGGGTGGAGTGACGCTAAAAATCTGTATGAGTTGCCAAAACAAATTCAAACAACTACTCGAACATCTGATAAAACCAGCCTAACATTGATATTTTGCACTTCAATTCATAGAATACACTGACACCTGCGAAAGGAAGTTTTATAATTCCCAAGAAGCAGTTTCATAAGAGATAGGTAGTCCTTTGTACTCATGTGTTTCTCCATGGTATCCTAAGAAAGAGGAATGTAAAGGATAGAGCGAACAAAGGTTTATCATGGCTGACAATTGAAATCTCATGTTTCTCAAGCCTAAGTGAAGATCAAACTCATGTGTTGCTCAGGATCCTTATAAAGATTCGAGCAAACAAAAAAAGGAGCTCTGTCAATGTGTGATCCCAATGAAGTATCTTCTCGAAAACCAATGTCATGATGATAATTCCACTTAACATGTGGAATAGAGGAAACAATACCCTATAAATGTTTGTCAATGACTCCGCTAGTGAGACCCATAGAACGGAGCATGCGAGAATTAAATGCAATGGTATGCTTCCCAAAAAAGCCATGAAATTGAGAATAAGTAGGATACACAACATGTGGTACTATAATAGGCACAAATGTGGAAGAGCATGTAGTAACAAGCTTCATAGGTGTATGAGCATCAACAGCAGGAACAGACTCAAAGACTAACAGATCAATATCATTGAGTTTAGGAGCAATAGTTGTAAGTGGACTAGGAGCATGGATATGGCTGTCCAAAATATGATGGTGATGTTGTAGGCTAGCAAGTTTGTTCTATGTAGGAAGTGTATCATTGTATCCTTATCGTGAATGAGTGATTATAGAAGAGAATTTCACTTCTTGAGCAATCTATTTTCTTCCACAAATTTTACCATATCCTCTTGAAGTCCACACACTTCAGAGAAAAGCATATCATTCTCAAAATCTATGATAGATACAAAATACAACTCCCAAAATTTTAGGACGTCGAGCTCAACCGAAATTGCATCCACAATTGATTACAACACTCCTCCATATTTGGCACTTTATAATTATAGTGCAAGTCTCAAAATAAATATTTCCAATGGAAAGAGCATGAAAAAAGAAGCACTTTTGCAAAAAACGGACACTCAAAACCGAGTTACTGAGCAAAAGATACAAACTTTTCAATATTTTGCTCTGTTATTTATTTTAGTTGCCACTAAAACAAAATAAATGTTGTTGCCTCCACCACACAAGTAAAATTTAAGGGGGGGTTGAAATTAAGCACCTACTAGTAGGAATCGTAAGCTTTGATCCCTCATATGACCATACCATATGACCAGGGGCTAAGGATTTCAATGAGTATTGTGCAACTTACTATTCTAGGGTGTGCCGCTTGTTTTCAAGAAAGTCACATCCAACTGCTTCTTCTAGTAAAAATTACTATTTTTGGACTGTGTCGATAGTGACCTGTGTTTTTCAAAAATAGAAGTCTCCAGATTTTCCCAAACCTGAAAAAGATCTGCCTCACTAGAACAAAACTCAGTTTAGATCTCGAGAAATCCAACAAACCCGAAAAAATATTTCCACGTTTTCTTTTCAGTATGGTGTGAATCCTGAGGTGAACTTGTGCATTTCACTACAACCACAAAAAATGATTGCCTCCAGAAATGGCTGAGTTTACATTCAATATTAGGGTTTTCCCGCCTTTCGGATCCAATGGAAGCCTCTGTTTTGCATAAAACCGCACACAACAACAAAATACGAACAAATCTCAAATATATGAATATACAAAGAATTTATTTGCAAAATAAAACTTACAGACAGATGTCAACAACAATCTCTAGCTCTGATGCCATGAAAGGAATGATAAGAAGATTGTTCCAAGCTATAATATTAGATGATAATAGCACACCACATTAGATTTACAAAAACAAAGGAGCTAAAATACTATATATGGAAATCCATCATAATCCATAATGCTCAATACATTACAATAGAATGACTTGAATTATTCGATAAGAAAGATGTATATATAGGAGGAGGGAAGTGCAACTACTACCTAAATCAGTGGTGAAGAACTCCCACTAATTGATACTGGTAGTTAAGTTAAATCCAAAAGACTAGTAAGTTAACTCCACATAACTAAGAAGCTAACTCAACACAACTAGTAAGCTAACTCCACATAACTAGTACACCTAAGCAAGCTAACCCACCAAGTGCAAGGATAACACAAGTGTAATAATTATCCTAATAAATAAATAAAAGGATAAATAATAACCTACACTAACAGAACCAAACATTCTCAAGCACTCCAACAATCCCACAAACCTTCCAAACAATCCTCAAAACACACCTCCCTAAGACCAAGTGAAATCCCCCAAAACAAGACACAAGACTCCAATTTATATAAAAACTCAAGGTAGAGGATCTCATAGGATCATGTTATGTGGCATGATCCATCCCCAAAAGTAACCCCAATCCCCAAACATGACATAAAATCCCTTACAAAATCACATGGGTCATCCTTACAAACCATCAATTCACATTTTTGACAAGACTTAACCTATACTCATCCCATTTCCCAAAATCCTCACACAAAAATAAATAAAGAAATTGGAAAATAAAATAAATTGTGTACATCCACAAAACTTGATTTTTAAGAAACCAAAAATGTCACTTCATCAAATAATCATAAATAATCCCAAATCCCAAAATTCAAAAAGGTACTTAGAAAATCTCATCTTGAAAAGAAAAAAATATCACAAGCCATAAATGATGTACAAAAGAGCCTTTAAGTGGCCAAAGTGTCATAAAAATGTAATGGAGAGTTTTTGGAGTGTGGGACAAGATTTACTTGTCCCACACACCTTCCAAAATTTCCATCAAAGACCAAATTCGAGTTTTCCATAGATGGAAAATTTTTCAATCCACAAAACATGGGTCTAACATCCCAAAAATAGAAAGAGGTTAATTTGACAATCCAACTTACAAATTTATTAAATCAAATTATTAAAGATAGACAACTATTCAATCTATGGTTAAAATGAAAAGGAAAAGAAATTTAAAACAAACAATAAAAGGAAATCATTAAAACCAAGGTCACATTACAGAAATACATTCCCTATCTAATTTTCCGAGCTCGAGTGACCCATTGTTGGCTAATGATCCCCGTGTGAGTTAGTCCCCATTCATCCTCTTTTGTTTGTTTTATTTTATTTTGTTTATTTTGGTATTAAATCTCCTAAACACATGTTCGTCATCTGCACACTCAACAAACATATCATACATGCCTGAAATGATATAAATAAATCAATTGTAATTATTACACAAATACACACACATTGTCACACATACATCAAACAATTTACACACACACACACACACACACACACACACACACACAATATATATATATATATATATATATATATATATATATATATATATATATATATATATATATATATATATATATATAATTTTCAAGATAAAATTCTCAATATCCAATAAGTTTCAATAGAACACACAAACTAATTTTACTTGCATCAATTATCTATTTACTTGTTATTCACTATTCATCATTCAATCTAATAAAATACGCATGCACACCAAATTATAACAATTAACTTTCATTAATAAGTTTATATAAGTCTAAAATCAACCATGTTTCCATAATATAACTACAAATATAACTCATGCTTGCAACCAAATTAAAATATATGTAATTCATATTCCTACAACATCAACTTATTATCTATCAAAATAACACTATACAAGTAGGTCATGTCATATCCATATTATTCAAGTCATAAGGTTGGAACCTCATGCCAGTACAATGTATACCGAGAGTTATATTAAATAAACGATAATATGGAAGAAAATCTATCTAAACAATATTGAAGGGAAGTGGGCAATACACATCTATTCTTCTTGCTTTCTCTGCTCTTTTTTTTTTTTTTCTCTATCTCTTCTTTTCTTCTTTTGTGGCTAAACAACTTCCACAAATCTCTTATTTCCTCTTCTTCGTCCATCATATCTCTATGACAATTTTGTTTCATCTTGATGTTTCCTCTACACCTTATGTTGGCCTCACCAGGTCTTTTGGTGTCTTCACTCTCTCTTTCATCTTCACACTTCTCTTCTTCTCACTCTTCACCTATCACTTCATTCGCCACACACACACAATATATTAGACACAAAAGCATACATTCAAATATAAATAATAAATAATAACAATAACTCCATGATTTGATACCAAAATTATGTAGAGAAAACAATTTTTCATCATGCATTAAAAAATTTAGGAGAAATAATCAACAACCTTACTCACAACTTTGCAAATTAGGATGTTGTCTAAAAGCCCAAAATGGATCTACTATGAAATTTTTGACTTATTTCACCTTAGGAGGCTTTTTCAACACCATACCCTATCGAATATGCTTCATATAATGAAAATTAAATCATCAAATAGATCATCATTCATTCAAACTCTTCTCAGACTCACCTTTCTTGACTTTCTCTTCTTCTTGCTTCACTAGCTCTAAACACAAAATAGAACCTTCTTGCTTCTCAAGTCTCATTGTAGGTCCTCCACTTCTAATCCCTACTTAGACACCTGAAAAAGGTGTTATATTGATCATAAAATGAATTCAAAATAACCAAAAACACAAAACTCCTCTCTTTTCCTCTCTATCTCAGTTTTCTCTTTCTTTCTCGCAATGCTCTGATTAGCCTGGGACAATTGTATGTCATGCATAAATTCATATACTATTTTCAAATAATGATTTAATTAAACACCCAATTGTACAATGGTCTCATTATTTTAACTTCACAATTTTAGAATCTAACTTCCCAAAACATGTGAGTTATTCTCATTTTACTAGGCCTGAGTAGGATTTCGTGCTCACATAACAGGGTTGTGACTGAGTTTTCATAACAAATTTTGATAAACACATAATATAGAAAAATTGTTAAAAAAATCTTGCATAAGGTCATCATCCTTCCATAGTCCAAATTTCATATCATTTGGAGTTTAAATAAAATATTTTTGGTGACTATCCTGAGACATATTAAAACTTATATACACAGTCATACACACAATCACTAGTTTCTTCAAACTTTGTCAAAATAAGGTATTAGAGCCTTACCATCCCAGGGAATCCATCATCTCACTTGCACTTTGAGATCTATTAGATTGAATTAATTTATATTAATCCCAAATAAGGAGAATATCAATTAAACAATGCACTAGCACAAAAAAAATCTTGTCATGTACAAAATATGAAATTATTGTCTCATAACTGTAGTACATACAAATCTTGCTACTCCATCCTTTCCCCTACATCCTATTCCTTGAGAAATGATTTCAAATTACTCTCTCCTTCTCCAATATTTTAATTCTCTCTCCATGTAAATTCATCTTCTTTATTCATAACTCCCTTTTTTTGACTCATGGTCTTCCCATATATCTTTTCTAACTCCTTGAATTTTCAAATTCCTATAACGACTCATGATATACCTCCTACCTCATTTTACATTATTTTTCATTTCATGGAATTTAATAATTTCTATTACCTATGAAAAATTTACTAGACACCTACTCACCCTTTTAAAAACTACCTTTCAAGCTCAATATTCACTTTTCCATGTTTTTATAATTTAAATCCCTTTTTGGAGGGAAAATGCAACAAGGAGGAAAATTAAAATTTTGAACATTATTAACATCTTTACATGACTCTCATTGGTTCCCTAAGACTCCTAAAAAACTCAAATAATATAATATCATGACAAGGATTAAAATTATCACCTCAATGTTTCTTACACCCTAATAATCCTGCATCATACTCCAGGGGTAGGAAAAGTTGGACTCCATAGATTGTTTTCTTATTCTTCTTCCACTTTATTTACATCCTTAAATTCCTTATTTTTCTTCTATTCTTGAGCTCATCCTTATGTTATTTAGATTTATTTTCTCTTTTACTATTTTTCTTGGTTCCTTGTTTGCTTGCTTTGTCACCTTCTTGCTTCATTCTCTCTATTTCTTCACCTTGGTATTCTTCTTCTTCATCATTCAGTTGTTTTCTTCTTCATTGTCACACTTTTTTTTTCATCTTTCTCATTCATCTCCTGATCTATACCTGCACATAAAAAGCTAAAAACCACCTTAGAATGCAACAATAGTAGACAACTAGTCATTTTCTTGTCTTCTCTCTTCACCATCTTGAATTCTTCACCCTTTCTCTAATATTCCTTTGCTAAGATTGTTGTTTCTTACTACAAGTTATCAGTTTCTTGAATTATTTATTCTTCTTGGATTTCCATCTCACCTTCATCTTCATTATATTCTTCATTTGCCCTTGTTTCTCTAATATTTTCCTTAGCTTAGACCTCATATTCTCTACTTAACCAGCTCCATGTGCTTGTGAGAGATCTATAAGATCCTCTCATCACACTAACTGTTGCGCTTTCACCCTTAACTGGCCTATAGTGATCTTGCAGTTTCTCACAAACTTCCTCTTTTTTCTTTTCTTCACTCTTGTTCTCTATCTCTTAATTCAAGGCATCGTTTATTTCTTTTTCTTCTTCACCTTTGGTACCTGCATTCACACATACAAAGAAACAATCAGGTTTAAAACTTGGAGGCCCTTGAGCCTCTTAAAAATCTCCATCAATGAGCTCTTCCTCTTCATCACTTTTCTGCTCTGCTTCATCACTCTCTTCTTTATCCTCTTTAAGGAAAGCTAAGAATCTTGCAATCACTTCCTCCTTATTTAAAATATGATTTTTTCATACACTATCTCTTTGTTAACTTCTTTTTCTTTCTCTCGTATCCTCTTTTCTTCTTGCTTTAACTTCCCCTCTTCACTCTTGATCATAATTTTTATCTGCGATTTCTGATTTATTCTTATAATCTATATTATAATCCATTTAGCTTTCCTCTTCATCACAAACTCAAGTCCATAGCTCTCCTTAAGCTCATATCTCATCATTCTGAGCTTCATCAATTCTTCAAGCTGCTCTATGTCCCTTTTCAACTCTGCCATCTCTTGTTGAGATTATGGAGCTTAATTACTTCACAAATAACATCTTTTACAACTTGTAGGTTTAAACAGTAACCGAAATCGGTCAACTAGTATGAATCGACATCAGTTGGGGTATCCGGTGTCAGTCTCCTATGTGTGAAATATTTTTATTTAAGTCAGAGGATTAGATCTAACCTTTGATTAAAAGGTGATCTAAGGGTTGTAATTGTATTGCTTAAGTGCCCTAATTTTGTATATGCTTATATAAGCTAGAAAGCTAGGGTTAGAAGCCAAAATTAGAAGAATTGTAAGAAGGAATTCTTGGAGAGAGAGAAAAAGAGAATCGTGTGATGAAGAAATTAATGTACATCCAAATAAGGTTTGGAAGATTACAGATCTTCATTGTATATAAACTGTCAAGCTTTAAATAATATATTGGTTGTTTCTTGGTGGACGTAGCCCACACTGGGTGAACTACATTATATCTTGTGTATTGTTCTTCTGGTTTATTTCTGTATTTGTTTCTTGTATGCTTAGATCTGATAAATATCTATACAACTGGTGTGATTAATGCCAACAACTAGTATATGAGATTTTTTGTTTGAGGTTTTTGTGTGTTGACATATTTACTCACAAAGGGATTTTTGATTGAGTGGGAGCTACAACAATGGTAGAGAATGGAAAATATAGAGTTGAGAAATTTTACAGCCGTAATTATCAATTATGGAAGATGAAGGTGGAAGATTATCTGTATAAGAAATATTTATATTTACCATTGGATGAGAAGGCCGGACCTATAAAGATGACTGATGAAGAATGGAAAATTCTTGACAGAAAGGCTCTTGGATCTATAAGATTGAGCTTGACAACATCTGCAGCTTTGAATATTACCGAAGCCAAAACCACAATAGATTTGATGAAATCTTTAGCTAATTTGTATGAAAAACCAAGTGCTTCCAATAAATTTTATTTGATAAAGAAATTATTTAATTCTAAAATGCAATAAGGTGGATCTGTATCAAACCATTTAAATTATTTTCGGTCTATTGTAAATCAATTAAAATTAGTTAATATTTTGTTTGGTGATTAAATAAAAACACTTTTATTCTTATGCTCTTTTCCATATAGTTGGACTTGGGATAACTTGTTAATGGTTGTTAGTAATACAATGTCTGCTACTAATATTTTAAAGTTTGATGATGTGTTTAGTATAATCGAGAATGAAGAAATACGTAGGAAAAATACATGAGAATCATCATCTGGAAATGCTTTGAATGTAGAAAGAAGGGGCAGGTAGAAGGAGAGATCAAAGAGTAAGAATAATGGGAAATCAAAGTCAATGAATGGCAGATCTAAATCCAGAGGTATAGGAATAACCTGCTGGAATTGTGGAAAGAAAGGACATACAAAGAAGGATTGCTGGTTCAAGGAAAACAAAGAGAATGTACAAGAGAAAGGTAAAGAGGAAAATGTGGGAAAATGTTGCATCTACAGAGGTAATGCAAGATACCCTTATTCTATCCTTGGATAATAAAATTGAATCTTTGGTTTTATATTCAGGAGTTTCTTTCCATGGTACCCCTAATAAGGGTTATTTCAGAAATTATGTCCAGGAAAATTTTGGGCATGTTTATTTAGGAGATGATGAACAATGCAATATTACTGGTAAAGGGGAAGTTCATCTAAAATTTCTTAATGGAAATACATGGATAATTAAAGATGTGAGGCATTTGCCAAGCCTTAGGAGAAATCTAATTTCTATAGGACAACTAGTTGAATCTGGTTTCATGGTTACATTCACAACCGACTCTTAAAAATTTACCAAGGGAGATCTTGTTGTGGCAAGAAGCAAGAAGATAGGAACCTTGTATTTATCTACTTGTATTACTGATTCCTTTTATGCGCTATCTACTTCAAATACATATGAAAGCATGTGGCATAATCGGCTGGGCCATATGAATCAAAAAGCAATGTAGATCTTAAAGGCTAAGGGTAAGTTATCAGATTTGAAAGATGTAGATATTGATTTCTGTAAGCATTGTATATTTAGAAAGAAAAAGAGAGTGATATTTCTCAAATTTGGGGTAAAAAATGAGGATAAAAAATTGGAGTTTGTGCACTTAGATGTGTGGGGAACAACCCAGGTAGCTTCGCATGGAGGATCCCAATATTATGTGACTTTCATTAATGATGCCACAAGAAAGCTATGGGTTTATCGTACTAAACGTAAATCTGATGTTTTTGAGACTTTTAAAAGATGGAAATACCTTGTGGAAAATGAATCAAATTTAAAATTAAAATGCCTTGGATCTGATAATGGTGGTGAATACTGCAGCAAGACTTTCAATAATTATTGTTCAGTGAGTGGAATACGTAGAGAAAGAACAATTAATAGAACACCACAGGAAAATGTTTTTATAGAAAGAATGAACAGGATAATCATAGAACATACAAGAAGCATGCGGATACATGCTAGATTACCCTTGCAGTTTTGGGTAGAAGTAGTAGACACGACGGTGTATTTACTCAACCATGGGCCTTCAAGTGTATTGGATGGTGGAATAACAAAATATGCTTGGACTGGAAAAGAGGTGGATCTTTCTTTTCTGAGAGTATTTGGTTTAGAAGCTTTTGTGTATGTTGATAAAGAAAATAGAAAAAATTTGGATGCTAAATCCAAGAGATGCACTTTTATTGGTTATGGCTTTAGCGATTTTAGATTTCGATTTTAGGATTTAGAAGATTCTAAGATTGTTAGGAGTCGTGACGATAAATGGAATGAAAAGAGAATGTACATGGATAAAATTTTAATACCAAAGATGAACCAGTGGAAGAGTTTGTGGAAGAAAATGCATTCTCGGATTTAAAATAGTCATCTATAGGTATCGACGTCGTTGAGGGTAACCGATGTCGACATCCTGAACCAACGTCAGCCACTATCAGAGGTGGATACTAGTGTATAGGATGTACAAATTGATACTTCGACACCCCAGATATTAGTAAGAAGGCTACAAAGGGTAAGTAGACCTCCAAAAATATTTATACCTTCCTTATCTTATTTATTATTAACTAATAGTGGTGAACAAGAAATTTTTGAAGAAGCAATGTAGGGTGAGACTCATAAGCAGTGGGAGAATGACATAGATGAAGAGGTGGACTCTTTAGAACAAAACCAGACATGGGATTTTGTCAAGTTTCTAGTAGGTAAAAGGACATTTCAAAAAAATGGGTTTAGAGGATTAAGGAAGAAGAGGGTGGACAGAAAAGATACAAGGCAATGTAGAAATTAATCTGATCTAATACAAAGAATCCATGAAATAGATACACAGACAATAATTGAAATCAACAACTCTATATTATATTTTCATTAATTCACTATTTCAATACACTCCATTATATAGGAGATGTAAAATAACAATCCTTACAACAACATTTGTCTTCATATACAACCATACACCCATATGGTTTCAACCTCTCACCAATATAATAATAAAACAATACTAATTGTTTTATTATTCTAAGTTACTAACTTACCATATACTAACCACATTTTACATTTACTATTTACATTTACATAGTAAATGTACTTTCACTAATTTACCATAATAATAATTACACATGTAATTATTATTCACCCATACAAATGGAGCACTAATATATATTTCCTAACATTCCCCCCCTTAGTGCGAACATGGGAAAACCTGCTTTGTACTGCAACGTGCCGCTACGTAGCATGCTCATGATCTGGATGGTTTCAAGGACAATACCAACAACCTCTAGATGGTTTTCCAAGTGGTTAACCAACAACCACACAACAGATGGTTTTTGAGGACAGTACCAACAACCTCTGGATAGTTTTTCTGGATAACTAACAACCACGATATCATGATGATGCAGTAGTATCAACAACTCTCATCACTATCTCACTGCAGGGAATAACATAGGAAATTCTACTGAAATTTGTTGCTCATACATATATAGAGAAAGCTGACATACTGGAAATGGAACATTGGATCATGTTCCTCCCCTCAATGTGAAATTTCCACTTATTGAAACACGAACACTGCAAACAGGAACACTGATACTGGAACTCTGAAAAAAAAACATGACAAGAAGCACACGACACAAGTTGAAAGTAAATACACCACAAAATGTCACCAAACCATCTGTGCGGCCCCATCGTTGGCGACTGACGAGAGGTCGCTGAATGACCTCCAACCTCCGTTTGCCTCCATCCTCCAATAAATTCACTTAGTATAGAAATTCTTCATAATTATAGTCAATTTCATTTGTTATTTGTTCATCTCTAGTTTCCCATTCTACAATTTTGCTTACATCTGTAGGTGCTTTTTCATTTCTATCTACTATCCTCCATAGATTTTTATTCATTAACTGCATCTGAATTTTTACTCTCCATGTATGAAAGTTCAGCCCATTAAATTTATCTAATGGTGTATCCATTTTACTGAATCTAAATATCCAAAAAAAATTGAATGTAGATTTGAATTACCTCTGATTCTCTGATTTCTTCAAAAAAACAGCAGTGATCAATGTGCTGTATAGTAAATTGCACGTTTCTCCCAAACTGTGAACTGGGTTTTTCTGAAATTTCTACTGTAGCTTTCTGTATAACAGATCATTCTGCATGAAATTTTTTGGAGAAACCCAGATCGCAAAACTAAAGTTACGAGATCATCTTCGAGACAGATTTAACCTGCTCTGATACCAAATGTAGAAATTAATCTGATCTAATACAAAGAATCCATGAAATAGATACACAGACAATAATTGAAATCAACAACTCTATATTATATTTTCATTAATTCACTATTTCAATACACTCCATTATATAGGAGATGTAAAATAACAATCCTTACAACAACATTTGTCTTCATATACAACCATACACCCATATGGTTTCAACCTCTCACCAATATAATAATAAAACAATACTAATTGTTTTATTATTCTAACTTACTAACTTACCACATACTAACCACAATTTACATTTACTATTTACATTTACATAGTAAATGTACTTTCACTAATTTACCATAATAATAATTACACATGTAATTATTATTCACCCATACAAATGGAGCACTAATATATATTTCCTAACAGGCAAGGTTTGTGATAAAAGGATTTGCACAGAAAGTAGGTATTGAATTTAGTGAGATTTTTTTCTCCTATGGTAAAAATGAATTCCATACGTAATCTATTGAGTTTAGTTGCAGTAAAAGATTTACATTTAGAGCAACTTGATGTTAATATGGCTTTCCTTCACAGTGATTTAGAGGAAGAGATATATATGCAGCAACCGTTTTGGTATGAAGTCAAGGGTAAGGAGAAACTTGTGTGTAGGTTGAAAAAGAGCTTGTATGGGCTCAAACAAGCCCCAAGGAAATGGTATATGAGGTTTGATAGTTTTATGCATGAGCATGGCTATATGAGATGCAAATATGACCATTGTATTTATTTCAAGAAGATTGAAAATGGAAGCTATATTATTTTGTTACTGTATATAGATGATATGTTTATTGCATGATCTAGTAAGCAGGATATTGTTAAGCTTAAAGAAAAGTTAGCTCATACATTTGCAATGAAGGATTTAGGAACTGTAAATAAAATCCTTAGCATGTAAATTCTTAGAGACATGAAGAACAAGAAATTTTATTTATCTCAGGAACATTATATCAATAAGGTGTCAGAAAGGTTTAATATGCATAATTCAAAACATGTAAGTACACCTATGGCTATACACTTCAAATTACACAAAGATCAGTGTCCTACATCACAAGAGGAGGTCAAGTACATGGCACGGGTTCCATATGCTTCAACAATTAGAAGTATCATGTATGTTGTGGTTTGTACCAGACCAGACATTGCACAGGTAGTGGGAGTTATGAGTAGATTTATGGCCAATCTAGGTAAAGAGCATTGGAAATCAGTCCAATGGATTCTCAGATATTTGAGAGGGACATCCAACATGCAGTTATGTTATGGAGGGTTAGATACTGCTTTATGTAGCTATGTTGATTCAGATATCGCTAGAGATTTGGATGGTAGGAGAAACACCATTGGATATGTATTCATAGTAGGTGGAAAACAAATTATTTGGATTTTGAGATTGCAGAATATTGTGGCCTTGTCTACTACAGAGGCTAGAAAGGATATGATATGGATGAGAAGGTTCATAGAAGATTTGGGAAAGGAGAAAGAGGATTGCATATTATACAGTGATAGTCAAAGCATGATTCATATGGCAAAGAACTCAACATTTCATTCAAGAATGAAACAAATTCAGTTGAGATATCACTTCATACGGTAGGTGTTGGAAGATGGGGAGATGAAACTGGAGAAAATTCATATAAATAAGAACCATACGTATATGCTAAAGAAGTCGTTGGAAAAGGATAAGTTGGAGATACACTCCACTTCTGTTGGCCTTTGAGTTTGAGACTTGAAGAGGAAGAAACAAGCCAATGAAAGGATTCAAGGATGGAGGTGTATGGTGCAGTGAAGTAATTTATCTCTAAGTGGGAGATTGTTGAGATTGTGGAGCTTAATTTCTTCACAAATAACATATTTTACAACTTACAGGTTTACACAGTAACTGACATTAGTCAGCTGACGGACGTCGGTTAGCTAGCATGAACTGACATCGGTTGGGGTAACAAACGTCAGTCTCCTATGTGTGAATTTTTTTTATTTAAGTCAAGGGATTAGATATAACATTTGATTAAAAGGTGATCTAAGGGTTGTAATTGTATTGCTAAAGTGCCCTAAATTTGTATATGCTTATATAAGCTAGAAAGCTAGGGTTAGAAGCCAAAATTAGAAGAATTGTAAGAAGGAATTCTTGGAGAGAGAGAAAAAATGAAGCTTGTGAGGAAGAAAGTACTGTACATCCAAAGAAGGTGTGGAAGATTATAGATCTTCATTGTATATCCTCTATAAAGATTTAAATAATATATTGGTTGTTTCTTGGTGGACGTAGCCCACACTGGGTGAACCATGTTATATCTTGTGCATTATTCTTCTGGTTTATTTCCGCATCTATTACTTGAATGCTTAGATTTGATATATATCTGTACAACTGGTGTGATTAACTCCAATATCTCTTTCTTCATCCATTCTTCTTACTTTCTCTTCTCTTCTCTCTTCTTTTTCTCTATCTCTTCTTGTCTTCTTTTTTTTATAAACAACTTCCACAACTCTCTTATTATCTCTTCTTGGTCCATCCTCTCTTTCTCTGACAAGTCTATTTCACCTTTTCTTTTTCTCTACACCTCACCTTGGCCTCACCACATATTTTTGTGTCTTCACCACCAAAGCATTCGTTGACCGATTACGTGCCTAGTGTAGTTTTCCCCCATTCTTGCATTTAACAAAAGTTGCTTTCATTCAAGTTTGGTGGTTGTTTGTAACTATTCCAAAGCTCATATTTTGAGACACACAAAGCGAGAACACGGACGAAGGCTACGGAGTTTGTGGATACACCAACCAAAGAATTCAAATAGCTATGATAAGTGGTCAACAGGCCTTTTTCACATTTCCTATGCAAATCTAGGATCAATGTCAAAATGCCCAGAGTGGATCTATTTTGGAACCAATTATGTGACTTGCCTTCACTTTAAATCCATCGTTGAAAGTGAAAAAGGTTATACCAAGTACTTTTATGCCACTTCATATCCATAGTACCTTTACTCACCAGATAGATCATCCCTTTTTTTTTGCAGCAATTTTTTTTTTTCTCTCATTCGATTGACTTCAGAGCATTTGTTCTTGGAATTGAAATAGCTCCTGAATTTCAAGTTTCTATAATTTCAATACTTATCAAAAATCATTGTACCGTCCTCTGATCTGAATTTTTTGTCCCTATCCAGCTCATGTTATAAGTGGTTATATTGGACTAATTTTTTTTTTTAGCTTGATGACCATTTCATAACCGATAACAAAATAATCAACAGAGATACTGGAGAGGCTCGTAGTGTTACAATTAGTGGTATCATGAGATAGTGTATCTCTTGGTTGCTTATATGGGATGATCCTCGCTAGCCATGAGTAGAATCGTATATCATTAAGGATAAACTTCATATACCACATTTAAATATCCACGAAGAATTCCTTAAAATAGAGAATTGAAAATGGTATCAGAGTAATCTACCTACGGAATTTAAGAACCTAAATTGAAGAAAAGGCATATGAATCTTCTGATCCCCCTCTTCCAATAAGGGGTTGAGAAGGATTTCATAGTAGCCTAACTAATGGTCTCAACTGAGTCTTAATCACAACCTTTTTATAAACATGTGAATATCCATCCAAACTATTGAAGATGTGTTTTTTTCCAGGTCTGATCATCCTATGCCAGAGTACTCCATAATTTCTAGCTTCATTTAAACCCTCACTGTAAAGAAATGACAGTGATTATTTAAAAGACATTTGTGTATGGAGTTGCATACAGATGTCATGCACATGAATCACTAGTTGACTTCAAAGGTGGTCAATTCTTATACTATGAAAAACTTACCATCAAGGAGAATCACGTGGATGGAACTTGTACTCTAGAGAAATATATGGATTGGTAAGATAGCCATCTCAGCTTATTTTCAAAAAATGAGCCAGTATGAATCAAAAAATTCACTTGTAAAAGCAAAAACAGTCTTGTCATGCAAAAAATATGAGTTTTTTTTATCTCATAACTGCAATACAAACAAATCTCATTAGTCCATGCTTCTCCTAAATCCTCTTACTTGAGGAATTATTCTAAATTACTCTATCCGTATCCTATATTCAAATTATCTCTTAATATAACTTCCTCTTCTTGATTCATAACTCCCTTTTTGTGACTCATGGACTTCCCATATGTCTTTTGTAACTCCTTAAATTTTCAAATTCCCATAACGACTCATGATATGCATCCTACCTCATTTTACATTGTTTTTCATTTCATGGAATTTAATCACTCCTATGACCTATGAAACCTCTACTAGAAACCTACACACCCTCTTGAAAACTACCTTTCAAGCTCAATATCCACTTTTCCATGATTTTACAATTTTAATGCCTTTTTGGAGGAAAAATGTGACAAGGAGAAAAATTAAAATTTTGAACATTCTTAAAATCTTGACATGAGTATCATTGGTTCCCTAACAAACCTAAAACACTCAAATAACCTAAGATCATGACAAGGAGGACAATTATCATTGCATCATACTCTAGGGGTAGGAAAAGTTTGACTTCATATCTTGTTTTATTATTCTTCTTCCAATTTATTTGCATCCTTTAATTCCTTCCTTTTCTATTGTTCTTGAGCTCATCATCATGTTCTTTAGATTTATTTTCTCTTTTCATAGATTGCATGGTTCCTTTCTTGCTTGTTCTATCACCTTCTTGCTTCATTCTCTATATTTCTTCACCTTGGTATTCCTCTTCTTCTTCATCATTCACTTGTTTTTCTTCTTCAATGTCACCCTTTTTTTCATCTTTCTCATTCATATCTTTGTCTATACCTGCACATACAAAGCTAAAAACCACCTTGGAATGCAAAAATATTGGACAACTAGTCCTTTCCTTGTCTTCTCTCTTCACCATCTTGACTTCTTCATCCTTTTGCTGATATTTGTTTGCTAAGATCATTGTTTCTTATTCCAATTTATTAGTTTCTTAACTTATTTCTTTTTCTTGGATTTCCATCTCACCTTCATCTTCATTATGTTCTTCATTTAACCTTTTTTCTATAACATTTGCCTTATCTTGGAACTCATCTTCTCCACTTAACCGGCTCCACATTCTTGTGAGATCTCTCCAAGATCCTCTCATCACACTAATTGCTGCAATTTCACCATTAACTGAACTATAGTGAGCTTCTAGTTTCTCAAAAAAATCCTCTTTTTTCTTTTCTTCACTCTTGTTCTCTATCTCTTCATTCAAGGAATCATTTATTTCCTTTTCTTCTTCACCTTTGGTACCTACATTCACACATACAAAGACACAATCAAATTTAAAACTTAGAGGGCCTTGAGACTCTTGAGAATTGTTAAGTACTGGACAATTATAAAAACACATAATATAATTATAATTTAAAAGCTAAATTATTCGGGATGTATTTACATAGATGGAGTTTACATTATATAGGAGGATGTTCTCCTTAATACAAGGAGTCAACATCAATCCTCAACAACCCACATATCTCTCTCCAATCCGTACAATCTCTCAAACTTATCCCTAAGATATCTCTCACACTAAAATAGTTATGTGAGTTGTTCTCACAACTCACCAATAATAAAACTATTACAACTATATTATTAATATGAGTTCTATAAACTCATTATTAATAATATTACATTTTATTTAATAATGTTACACAATATTTTGGTAACATTCACTCCCATATTGTTAACATTATTAATTCCCAATATAAACTCCCCTAATGTTGACATTATAGAAACAACAATCACACTTCCTTCTGTAGCTTATTGCCCATGCATGCTCATGATCTAGATGTTTTTTTAGGTCAGCCAACAACTTGAAACAAAGGATGGTTTTACAGGACAACCAACAACCTAAAACAAAGGATGGTTTTATAGGACAACCAACAACCTAAAATAAAGGATGGTTTTACAGGAAAACCAACAACCTAAATATCATGTAGCTACTTTTCCTTTGTGCTTTCGTCTGTCCACCATGTCTTTCATTCAGGGAATCATGTAGGAACTACTGCTTACTAAATACAAATTGAATAGGGGGAAAATTGAACATTGAGACCATGTTCCAGTTCCCCCCTCAATGTGAAAATTTCACTTATTCAAACAGGAACTCTGAAATCATATTGCAAATTTGAAATAAAATAAAACACACATACACACACAATGCCACCACAGCTTCGTCCAACCCCATCGTTGGTGACTGACGAGAGGTCGTTGATTGACCTCCTAGCCTCCGTTTCCTCCTTCCTCCATGAATATTTGTTGCTACCTCAGCAAAATGCAAACATGAATCACATTTTTTTCCACATTTACGTTATTCTTTTCTTTCCTCCCGCAATGTGAATTTATTTAATTTTTCAGACATCCGATAATCACCAAAAATGCGTCCGTAAGGCAATTTTTTTTATTTTACAATATTTGACTCTTTGAATTTTACAATGACCTTAATTTTTCTATATTTTTTTTTTTCGACTATCTTCTGATAACACTTTTGATGACCCACTATAAAACTAGACACACAAATTTTGATAATAACGACAAGAGACAACAACTCCATTGACAATAACTAATGACCATTTTTAAAAATACATTGACAATATAACATGCATAAACAATATAACGACACTATATAAAATTTCTTAACTCAAATAATTTGAATAGTCATAACACATTTGACTAAGACAAAAATAAAACTAATCAACTTAGACTATATAAATAATAATTATTGCACAAGTATCTCTTACTAAATCAATCAACCCAAACAAGATATGAAGGAATATACACAAAAATATAAACGGATACTTCGACTAGGCAAGGGTTAAATTTGACGGCCGTTTAGACGTTTTTCGTGATTTTAGACGTAAAATACTTGTAAATATTTTATCTAACTGTCACACGCAACTTGCACATTTAAAACATGACCGTCAATTTTTATATAGGTTTGTATATAAATTATAAAAATATATGTAAATATATATTTAAAAATATAATAAATATAGAATAATTAGTAAAAAATAACATTATTTTGTGTTTTTGAAGGGCAGTATTGAAAAATTCCCATCACTTGAAAAATGTTTGACAGGCATAGGTGGCCGTCAAATTTAACCCTTCAGGTGTCGTCTATTCCGAACATAAGATGCTGATGGGACTGCTATGTACGATTTGTGCTCAGGTATAACCCCCAACAAATAACCACATGACTTTCTTCTAATAGGCCATACTCATACTTATTTTTTGTCTATTGACAACTCTATCAACGCGCATATCCAAGTGGAAAATATCACAAGCAAGGTGGTGGATGTTTGTTGTGTGTTGTCTCTACATGTCAATACCTTGGGCTTATCTTTTGTGGAAATACCCGAGGAAGCTCTAAAGATAGAGCATACATGCAGGTCTTCGGAGATTAGAAATCTAATATAAAATAACGAACGAGTCCGATCCACGAGAAGAATGTGTTTAGAGGATATGAGTCAAGGAGGAAATCACCATGTTGTGGTGTCCCAGGCGTTGTAGCAGAACGTTGAAGTGCCAATCACATCCGAGATAGTGGATGGGAGATCACCTTGGATTCTTGCACTTTCATTAATGCAAAACACAAATGAAAAGAAGCATATCGCAAACTTGCAATGGCTAGAGAATTACATGATACCATTACAACTGTATGGACCTAAATGCTTCAACAGAGGCTCAAAATTTCAGAGATATATTAGACATGTCACAACATTCCACATCACTTAGCTTAGCGTACTCAAGAAATTGAACATGTATATAACACAGATTTGATGGTCGATGAATACATTTGACATGTATATGGAGGGTCTAAACACAAATCACCAATCACATTGACATGTTGACATCTTGCAAGTAAACTCACCACTTGATCGAAAAAATTGGAGGATCAATGTTGAGCTATCAAGATTATCAATAATAGATGTGGTGGATATGAAAACACTGATAAGCTCTTGCAAGGATGAATTCGTGGCCACGTGAGTTGAATATTTGAAATGATGAGCTATCCAATAATGTTAGAATTGAGATCCAGTGCAATGATATGATCTCGTAAATCAGTCTGCAATTGAACCCAAGACTATCTGCATGCAAACTTAATGTAGATACGGACGTGTTGAAAATTGGACAACTGTCGAAATAATAAGGTCAATTCACCACAATAAGGTGCTATGAGAAATGAATACACAATGTACCAGATCTCAGATGGAAAATGTATTGGATGCTTTAATAATATCCCATGAACAAGGGTAAGACTATCTATGCATCCGCCCCTCAATAAATCATAAATATTCCATGATAATAATATATTCTTTCTTCACAAGATTTGATGTCCCTCTGATACCACTGTTAAATACTGCACAATAATAAAAACACCGAATATAATTATAATTTAGAAACTGAATTCATCCTGGGATGTACATTTACATAGATGGAGTTTATATTATATAGGAGGATGTTCTCCTTAATACAAGGAGTCAACATAAATCCTCAACAACCCACATATCTCTCTCCAATCCCTACAATCTCTAAAACTTATCCCTAAGATATCTCTCACACTAAAATAGTTATGCGAGTTGTTCTCAAAACTCACCAATAATAAAACTATTACCACTATATTATTAATATGAGTTCGATAAACTCATGATTACTAATATTACATTTTATTTAATAATGTTACACAATATTTTGTTAACAAGAAACTCCATTAATGACCTCTTCCTCTTCATCACTTTTCTCCTTCACTTCATCGCTCTCTTCTTTATCCAATTCAAGGAAAGCTCAAAAGCTTGCAATCACTTCCTCCTCATTTAGAATATGAGTTTTTTCATATGCTACCTCTTTGTCAAATTATTTTTATTTCTCTCTCATCCTACTTTCTTCTTGATTCAATTTCCTCTCTTCATTCTTGATCATCTTATTTAGCTTCAATTTTCTGATTTCTTCTTACAACCTACATTATAGTCTTGACAATGAATACTTGAAAACAATATTTGACATAGAAGCTTTGCATAGAAACAAGACGGTGCTTGTATATTATATCTAATATCAAATTCAAGAATTACAGACAAATGAGAGAGCTGCAATATTTATAGATATTGGACAGATTCTATCTCATCCACAATATATGGAAACAAATCATCTAATATGAGAAAATATGCAGAAATAGCATATTGCCCCTAAATGCCCCTATTTCCCCCTCATGGGAAATCATTTGGGAATAAAATATGCAAGATAGAACATGATCCCACAAACATTCGGATGAGAACACTATCACTTAGTTAACTAACAACTACGGATAACTAATACCTAATTACATAAGTTTAAAGTATTTAAATTAAACACTTTAACTTATTACATTTATTAAAACTATTAACTAATGATGAATTAAGATAAGTTTTATTCCTAACATTCCCCTCCTTAATTTAGCATGGTCTCAAGTGAACATTAGAGAAATTCTCTAAAACCCTCAAATTTACCTCAAGCAAGTGACTTTGTGAAGACATCTACACACTGCATATCTGTTGGGTAATATTAGAGCTGGATGTTGTTGTTTTGAACACATTCATGAATGAAATGTACCTACACCTCAATGTGTTTGGGTGCACTCATGAAAAACTAGATTCCGAACAAGTTTTACTACTCCTTCGTTATCAACATGTAGGATAGTTGGATCTTTCTATGGTATTGCCAATCCTTCAAGTATATGTCAGAGCCATATCGCTTCATAGACAACTCCACGTGCTGCATGATATTATGATTCTGTGGAGGACCTTGGAATACAAGTTTTCTTCTTACTCCCCAATGATATCGGTCTAGATCCCAAAAAGAATACAAATCCTGAAGTGTATTTCCTATCATCTATGTTTCCTGCATGATCTAAATCTGAATATCTTGTCAAGAAGTTATTATTCTTCTTGTATTCTAGGCCATAGTCCATAGTTCCCCTGATGTACCTTAGTATCTACTTTGCTACTTTCTATTGAGAAACCCTTGGTTCTTGCATGAACTGTGAAAGATAGCTGACTGCATAGCTGATATCCAGCCTAGTGTAAGTCAAGTAGATGAGACTCCCAATCAATTGCCGATAGAGAGTTGCATTTACTTGTGGTGATGGATTTGTTTGAGACAGTTGAATTCTTGTCTCCATAGGTGTGGAAAATGGCTTACAATCCATCATATCGAATTTCTCCAGCATTGTCTTGGCGTATTTCAATTGTGACACAAATATATGATTTTCTCTTTGCCAAACTTCAAGTCCAAGACAATAATGCAGAAGCCCGAGATCGGTCATGTCAAATGATCGTGTTAGATATTTCTTTGTTGACTCAATCATCCTCACTGATCCTCCAGTGATGACTAGATCATCTACTTATACTACAACGATCACTATCTCCCCCCCTTGCTTTTTTGAGATAAAGATTAGGATTGTATGGACTCCTGTTGAATCCATGTTTAAATGAGATGCTCGTCGATTTTTATGTACCATGCCATGGGAGACTGCTTTAGAACATATAGTTATTTTATTAGTTTACATACCTTTTCCTCTTTACTTGGTATGACTAAACCTTCTGGTTGAGTCACGTAAAATTCTTCCTGTAAATCACCATTAAGAAAGGCACTTTTCACATCCATTTGGTGTATTTTACAACCAAATTGTGCAGCTAGAGCGAATATTAACCTGAAAGTTTTTATATTAGCTGTGGGGAGTAAAATTCTCCTCATAATTAATGCCTTCTTTTTGAGCATATCCCTTAGCAACTAGTCTAGCGTTATGTTTATCAAATTTTCCCTCTACTTTGTACTTCATTTTGAAGATCCATCTGCATCCAATCAGCTTTTTCTCTGGTTGAAGATCTATAAGTTTCCATGTATTATTTTTCATAAACGACTTATATTCTGCATCCATAACATATTTCCAAGGTTTAGACTATAGGGATTTTGAAACTAAGGAAGGCTTAATAGTTTCAACAACTTTACCCATTAAGGCCAACTTGACCTCATTTTGGGCCATAATGTGAGTCCTCATTCCAGTGGTAGATGTGTCGGGGACACTATCTAATTTTGCATCTCTAATCATACTTGTATACCATTTAGGCATACTTTTTTTGGTTCTTGGGGGAGGTTGAATTTCATTATCTTCCCCATCATCAAAGTGATTACCATCCTCTATTTTCAATGTAGGGATGATTTTTTCGTCATGTGAGTATATGGAAGGAGCATCTGCTTCTTTCTTCTCAAAGAACTCAACATCGTGACTAGTGTACACCCTCCTTGTTTTTGGATCCATAAGTCTGTAGCCAAGTGCTTCATCACAGTATCCTAAGAAGATAAGTTTTTCTGATTTCATATCAAGCTTAGTTCTTTGTTTCTTAGGAATGTGCATACTTGATTTACATCCAAAAAATCTAAGGTGTGAAATAGATGGCTTATGCCCTGACCATGCTTCATGTGGTGTTACTCCATCAAGGGCTGCAGTGGGAACTCTATTTAGTAAATAGACTACCATTTTAGCTGCTTCGGCCCAAAATGTTTTTGATAAACCTACATCATCAATCATACATCGCACCATTTCCATGATAGTATGATTTGACCTTTTAATAACACCATTTTTTTGTGGTGTGTGAGGAGGATCCATTTTGACGAGGAATGACATGTGTTTTCAAAAAAATCATTGAACTCATTGCTGGTGTATTCTCCCCCTCGATCTGAGCGGAGTGTTTTTATTTTCCTACCAGACTCTGTTTCAACAAGGGCCTTGAACTTCCTGAAAGTTTCAAAAGCTTGGTCTTTTGTAGAAAGACAATATATCCAAATTTTTCTTGAAAAATCATCAACAAAGAGCATGAAATATTGAATCTCAGAGTGGCTAGGTCTCATTGGTCCACACAAATCGGTATGCACCAACTCAAGTTTTTCCTTAGCCTGAAATGTATTATGTTTGAATGGTGCTCTATTTTGTTTTCCTGCCAAATAATGCTGACATTTATCTGTACACTTTTTTAGAGGTGGTAAACCCCTAACCATGTCGTATTGATGAAGTGTGTCAAGATAGCCAAAAATCACATGTCCAAGCCTTCGATGCCATAGTTGAGCTGATGATGTATCCTTGGCTACAAGTGCTCGATCATTTCGTTGAACAAAATCCAACTGAAACATTCTTCCCACATTCAAAGATTTTTCAACAATTTTGGAGCTTCATGACTTATCTCGAATTAGGCACATCTTTTTACCGCCTTTACAATCAAAGTCAATTTTGAGATTGTGATCTAATAATTGACTCACGTATAACAAATTTTTTGTTAAAACAATGACATAAAGAACATCTATAATTTTACAAGTATGTTGCCTAAGTGATAGTGAAATGGAACTAATGCCTTCAACACTGTATGATGTATCATCACCCAAAGAGACATGTTTTTTTGTGGATGTTTTACTCATTGTGAAGAACCAATCTTTCTTTCCTGTCACGAGTTGCACCTGAGTCGACATACCAAATTTCATTTTTAGAATTGGATACTTCATTTGATTGTGCAGAATAGAGGAAGTCATCATCATCAAATTGATCTTTCTGTTCAGCTACATTTCCTTGTTGAGTTGGTTTCTTCTTCCACTTTTGATAATTTTGTCCCTGTTTACTCTATTGTTGGCCTAATTTTGTTTGTTGGTAATGAGTCTTTTTACCACTTGATGATCCTTGTTGGAATGTGTTGTACCAACAATTTTTTAACTCATATCCTTTTCAACCACAAATAAGACATTTTTGTTGGTCCTTTTGGCCCTATTGAGTATTACCTTGCTTATGAGGCTGTTTACTAGACTTCGCTTGTTTTTTTCCTTTTTGATTAGAAGCAAGTTCCTGCCCTTCAGTTTTAATAGTTGAGTGAATAAATTCCTCTTGTTGTAGCATATTCACTAACTCTTCAAAAGTTTTTGTTTGACCATTTATGTTTAACGTGGTCACATAAATCCTATAAGGAGGAAGAGCTCTCAATACTATAGGGCAGGAGTGATGTGTCAAGTTACTTCTTCATCCAAAGCTTGAAGTGATGCACGCAAAGTTGCCACTCTTCTCAAATATATTTCAACTTTCTCAGTTGGTTGCATTTTTAAGTTTAATAGTTGAATTTGGAGATGAAGTATTGTGTTCTTATTTTTTGACTCATATACAATTTTCAACTCATCCTAAGATTTTTTTGCTGTTGTGGACTCATGAATATGAGGTTGTACCTCATTTGAAACACTAAACAAGATTATTAACTTTGCTTTTTGATTTGCACGATCAAATGTAGTTTGTTGTGTAACATCTGTTGCAGATCTTGTTAATGTACCAGAAACAATGGTCTGTAGATTTTCAAAATCAAGTTGTGTGCTAATTTTTGTTTTCCATGTTGGATAATTATCAGAACTCAAAAGTTGAGAATCTGGCAAAAAGAATTTTGGTGCCGTAATCACAGCCATTGTGAAAAGTGATAAATAGTAGAAGCAAAAATTGAACACTTTTCCCCCCTTAAAGCATGCACACCCCCTCAAAAAGTATTATTTTATTTATGTTTTAGGCTCCTTTTCAGTCGTGTACAATGAATTTTTGGCACTATTGGCTCTGTTACAAATTTGGCTATGTGGCCGATTTGCAAAAATAAAATGGCTCTATTGGCCGATTTGAAAAAAAATAAAATTGGACTCTTTGGCCTCTTTTCAAATACAAAATTCTTATTTTTGCAATTTTTACAAAATAATTCTTTTCCAAATCTGATAAAAAACTATACCAAGACGTAGAGCTCACAAAAAACACACACTTTAAAAAAAATGACACCTCAATCCGAGGTACCAGTTGAAAGTTATGCCTTTTTAAATTACAATTTTAATATCTTTCCAGCCCCCTTTCCAAAAAATGAAAATTTGTTTTTATACTTAGCTTATATGCGTGCGTACATAATTTTTTCACTCGCCGTCAGCCTTGTTTCCTCCACCTCCAACCTCAGTTTATCATCTTTTATACCTCTTTTCTTTTACTTCGTTCTGCACAGGGTTCACTTTTCTCCAACAACATTTTTTCCTTTTTTTTTCTCTGTGAATTGCAGGATCTGTGTGTGGATGGGTGTGCAAATGGAGGTCAGTTTGCAAACAAGATCAATTTTTTTCTTCCTTTGGCCATCGCTTCTATTATTTTGGACGTTGTTTCCTCTGCTCCCATTCTTACAGGGTTAGATGCTTGGAGACGTCAATTTTGAGATTGATCCAATGCCACAACTCACTGACAGGGTCTAAGAAAACATAGATTAGTAGAGGATAATGAGGGTATTTTATTTTAGAGACAACAAAATCCCAAAACAATTGCATATAAATTTTTCTTGAATGAAAAACAATATTTTTTAATTCAAGAAGTGATATTCAAACTATAAATTCAAAAAATCACTTCCTGTGTAATTTTCTGCAGTACTTATTTTGTTGTTGCTGGTGTGCGGAGTATGAGCAGGGGTTGTGTGAAGACGATGGGGTTAACTTTGGATCCTCCTAGCTCAAGCTTCTTATTCCTCCTCCCTCAAACTTCCTACACTCCCTAACACTCATAGGTTTAGGTTCTTCTAGCTTTGATACCAAATCTTGACAATGAATACTTGAAAACAATATTTGACACAAAAGCTTTGCACAGAAACAAGATGGTGCTTGTATATTTTATTAATATCAAATTCAAGCATTATAGACAAATGAGAGAGCTGCAATATTTATAGATATTGGACAACTTCTATCTCATCCACAATATATGGAAATAAATCATCTAATCTGAGCAAATATGTAGAAATAACATATTGCCCCTAACTGCCCCTATTGCCCCTCATGGAAATCATCTAGGAACAAAATATGCAAGATAGAACATGATCCCACAAACATTGGAATGAGAACACTATCAATTAGTTAACTAACTCAACTATAGGATAACTAATACCTGTTTACATAAGTTTAAAGTATTTAAATTAAATACTTTAACTTATGACATTTATTCAAATATCAACTAATGATGAATTAAGATAAGTTTTATTCCTAACATATAGGCCATTTAACTTTCTTCTTCATTGCAAACTCAAGTCCAATGCTCTCCTTCATCTCATATCTCATCATTCCAAGCTTCATCAATTCTTATATGTCTCTTTTCAACTATGTCATCTCTTTCTTCATCCATTCTTCTTTCTTTCTCTGCTCTTCTCTCTTCTTTTTCTCTATCTCTTCTTGTATTCTTTTGTGGCTAAAAAACTTCCAAAATTCACTTATTACCTCTTCTTAGTACACCCCCTCTCTCTTACAAATCTGTTTCACATTAAATTTTCCTCTATACCTCACTTTGATGTCACCAGGTCTTTGTGTTTCTTCACTCTCTCTTTCACCTTCACATTTCTCTTCATTTCACTCTTCACCTATCACTTCATTCACCACACACACTCACACAATATGTTAGCCACAAAATCATACATTAAAATCTCAATAAGAAATTATAAAAAATAACTCCACACTTTGATACCCAAATAATGAAGAGATTTTTTTTTTTCATCATGCATTCAAATAGTTAGGAGAAATCATCAACAACCTTACTCACATCTCTACAAATGAGGATCTTGTCTAAATGCCTAGAATGACTCTACTATGTAATTTTTGACTTATTTCACCTTAGGAGGGTTTCTAAACACCATAAAATATCTAATACCATTCATAAAATATAAATTAAATAATCAAATATATCATCCTTCATTCAAACTCTGCTTACATTCCGTTTTCTTGAATTGCTCTTCTTCTTGCTTCACTAGCTCTAAACACAAACTAGAAACTTCTTGCTTCTCAAGTGTAATTGTAGATCCTCCAATTCTATGCCATACTTATCCACATTAAAACCCTGTTATATTGATAAAAAAATGAACTCAAAAAAAATAAAAAAATAAACTCCTATCCTTTCCTCTCTATCTCACTTTTCTCTTTCTTGAACTCACAATGCTCCTACTAGCCTAGGACAGTCTTCTGTCATGCATAAATTCATATAAATTTTCCAAATCACTATTTCATTAATGTACCACTTGAAAAATGGTCTCATTATTCTACCTTAAAAATTTCAGAACCTAACTTCTCAAAACACGTGAGTTATGATCATTTTGCAAGGTTTGAGAAGGATTTTGTGCTCGCATAATAGGGTCTCGAATGAGTTTTTCATCACAAATTTCGATAACCACATAATATACATTAAAAACCCACTTGCATAAGGTCATCATACTTATACAATAAATTTTTTAGATCATTTAGAGTTTAAATAAAATGGTTAATGTCCCAAGATAGATTAAAACTTGCATACCCATTCATACACACAATCACTTGTTTCTTCAAACTTAGTCAAAATTGCGTATTATAGTCTTACCATCCTGGAAAATAAATCATCTCACTTGCGATTTTAGATATATTGGATTGAATGAATTCATATTAATTCAAAACAAGGAGAATATCAATCAAACAATGCACTTGTACAATAAACACAATCTTGTCATGCAAAAAATATGAGATTATTGTCTCATAACGGTAGTACATACAAATATTGTCATTCCACCCATTCTCCTACATCATCTTGCTTGACAAATGATTATAAATTACTTTATCCTTCTCCTATATTCAAATTCTCTCTTCATGTAACTTCCTCTTCTTGATTCATAACTCTCTTTTGTGACTCTTGGAATTTCCATGTCTTTTGTAACTCCTTGAATTTTCAAATTCATATAATGAATCATGATATTACTCCTACCTCATTTTAAATTATTTTTTATTTCATGAAATTTAATCACTCCTATGACCTATGATACCTCTACTAGATACATACTCACCCTCTTAAAAACAAAACCTCGAGCTCAATATTCACTTTTCTATGCTTTTACAATTTGAATCCCTTTTTGGAGAGAAAATGAAACAAGGAGGAAAATTCAAAATTTGAACATTCTTAACATCTTGACATGATTCTCATTGGTTCCCTAAGACCCTTAAAACACTCAAATAACCTAAGTTCATAACAAGGAGGATAATTATCACCTTAATGTTTCTCATGCCCTAATGTTACTGTATCATGGATATATAGAACTAAGTATGGTGCAGAGGGAATGTAGAAAATTATAAGGAACGACTTATAGCTAAGGGTTTCTAATCCTCCCAGGATTCCTTGGGTTGATTATTTAGAGACCTATGCTCCTGTTTCCAAGATGATTTCTATTCAACTGACCCTAGTCATATTTGTTGCTAACAGATGGGGTGTCGACAAAATGGACATTAAGTATGCCTTCTTTCACGGTGACCTAGAGGAAGAAATCTAAATGGAACAACCGTCAGGTTATGACCAAGATTCATCCATTTTGTATAGACTTAAGAATTTTATCTATGTCTCTAAACAAGCCCCCCAGGCTTGGTTTTCCAAGATGGACTCATTTCTTCTTGCTTCTAGGTTCACTAGGTGTCACTCTGACCCAAATGTTTACATCCTGCAATAAGATGTGTTTATGATTATCTTAGTTTTATACGTTGATGAATTTTTGATTACGGGAAACTCTTCCTCCAATGTTGACTCTATTAAGATTTCCTTATCCAACAAGTTCTCCATGGCCGACTTGGGTTTGCTCCATTCTTCCTTGGGATTCAAATCACCCAGTCTAACTCGAGAATCATCATTTCTCAACCCAAGTATGCCCTTAATTTTTTTACTAGGTTTAACATGGATTCGTAAGCCATCCCCCACTCCCTTCCTTTCTAGAGTTTGTTTGCTCCACTCCCTTAGGCGATAGTACCCTTTATAGCCAATTGGTGGGGATATTGATATACCTAACCCATACCAGACTGTATCTTTCATTTGATATTGGCATCATGTCCAGACTCATGTAGGAGCCTCATGACTTGCATTGGAAAACAACAAAGTGGATAATTCATTATGTTAGAGGCACCTACACCAATGGAATTGATTACATGGGAGGGAAAAATATTGATTTGGTTAGGCACACATATTTTCGATTGGGCCGGTGATATCGATCATCCTAAATCTATCTCTAGATATAATTTTTCTCTTGGTTCAGGTCTTGTCATTTGGTTAAGAAAGAATCATAACAAAATTTTTATATATTCTACAAGGGAGCAGTAAACAATGCCACAAAATTTATTTAGTTATAGGGGATTCTAATAGAGTTTAGTATTCAGTTCAAACATCTTGCCATCATCTATTGCAATAACCTCAACACTATCTCCATCTACAGAAATCTAGTTCAAAATCAATGGACAAAGCACAATGAGATACATATAAAATTCATTTGGGGTTTTATTCATGGATACATCATTGATTTGCAGTACTATTAGACTTTAGATCAGGTTGTAGACATATTTACCAAATCCTTTACTGAAGCTAAGTTTCTTTACTTATGCTCTCTTTTTGGGGTGAGGTCTAGTGCAGTAATACATCTTCTTCAGAATTTCTAGTCTCTCCTCCTCCTCTCCTTATTCTATAAAGATTGTATTTTTTACATGGGTACCTCATCAGGCCTTATTGTCGGAGACCAATATAACATCTTAGTTTTTTTAGGGAAGTCCTCTCTTTCTGGGTTACCATGCCTCTTCCTAAGCTTTGATGAGGGGGGGGGGGTGTTTGTGTCATGGTTTTATTTTACCATTTGTTTATATATTTAGTCATTTCCACCTCACACATAGTGAGTCATATCACTTAGGAAAGCCAAAGGTCTTTTAGGGAGTTATATGAAATATGACAGATTCTGTCATGGAATATATCATACTCGACATATGTGTCATTGTTATGTGGGAGTTATATGTTATTCTAGCTTTGTAACTCTTCACTCCATCAGTGAAGTGTGACAAGTCCATGTATGGGAGTTACACAACACTTCCCATATGTTCTTTGATTATTGATCTATGAGAATGAGTAGACCATTTTTTACTACACACAAGTTTATTTTTTCTTACTAATTATTTGGAGAAATTACGTGTTATCATTCAACTACAAATTTTTCAATGTGCACACACTTCCAAGAGATCTTCATGCTCTCTTTCATAAACTAGAGATTGTAAATTGCATACAGTAGATGGATAAATGCAACTAGGCCACTTAAATAGAAGTAGGCTCAAGGCCTACCATAAATAATTTACCATGCCATAGAGGTATAAGATTTTCAACTAATAAATGGAAACCCAAAAGTATTTATTAGTTATATATTTTCCTTATTTGTATTTTTTATTTTCAATTTATGCAAAATAAGTGAGTTCTAACTCTATGTAAATGTTTTGAAAAGAGACTATATTTTGTAAAGATATTATTATAAAAACTACATGAGAATTTGTTTTACTTGATTAGGGTTTTACGTAAAATTTTTACACTCAATTCAAGAAATACATTATAAATCAATCTAATCTTGTATGAATAAAACATTTATATAAAAGGATATACTGAATATTTTAGGAGAGATAAAAAATAAAGGACTACATAGAGGAACTCAATAATGAGTTTGTAAATCCTACCATGTGAGTCAAGTGGGACCTCCATTGAGTTACACACCAAATGTATAAGTTATGAGGTGATATTTAAGTATCTAGGCTAAATATACTTGAGTAATTTTGTGTTGAAGTATGTGATATGAGAATTTGACAAAAAATACCACGAGAGAAAAATTTCCACACAAAGGTGGATATCTTTATGTTACTAAGCAAGTAATGTTATAGTGAAATATCGAAGGAAATAAATGAATAAAGATAACACAAAATAATTGTGCAAGGATTAAATATATGTGTAATTAAATCTAAAAAAGTGAAAGAGTATGAAATATCCACTAAAATATCCATTTAAGTGTAGGGAAGATGTGTCACATGCCTATTGTTGGGTGAAACTACAATTTTGAGAAAGTGGATTAGTGTTGTTGAAGACAATCAATTCACCTAGGGTATAAAAGGAGCATAAGTAATACCCAAAATACCATGTGTGAAATTTGATATTGATTACCCAAGCATTGTAGAGTGATAAAAAATACAACTAACTATAAGAGTATTGTGAACTAGGGTTTATAAGAAGATAGTGTGAATTAGAAAAATTGCATATGGAATTAAGAAGAAGAATGTTCAAAAAGAAGAGAAAGGATGGTGAAGGATATAACCACTATTTAAATTTAAATTTAAAAATGAATGTCTAGAAGAAACCAAAAAGGTTAATGAGACTGCAAGAGGAGCAAAGAGAACAAGACAATGTAGGAAAGCAAAAACAAAGACAAAAAATACAATCTTAAGCAACTGGAAGGAGAAAAGATACGAAAAGTATATGTTCCATGCTTAAGGGGTTGTACACCTGGTAGATCATGACTGTTGTGTGGATTCATTATCTCGTTTATACCACTAATGTTGTGTAGAAGGATAAAGGAATGAATCAATAGTCTGAGACCCAAGGCTACCATGATGATGTTTGAGGAGGCCATATCTATGTTGGGTCATCTCCCTGATAAATAAAGCTACACAACTTTGGTCTTCATAATAGATAAGGGCCCGCAATAAGCCTTGAGTTTCTCAGAAGAGACAATATTACCTGTCACAAATGTCATAGTACATAGGACAACGAAATATAAAGTGCTCCTTTGATTCAGGTTCATTATTGCAAAGTGTGAAAGTGTGTTGGTCTCTAGGAATGTAATGCTTTGTCTCCATGAAATGATGATGAGAAAAAACTCATAGTTGGCCCAAGGGGAATCTCAAACCAAGTGGAATCTTGATGTATTTTGCGGGAATGACACATTCATCTTCAATTTGGAGATAATGCTCCAAATAGTGGTGCATTTTTGTTGGCAATGGTTCTATTGGTTCAATCCAAGTTGATTTTATGTAATATTTGTAGATCTCCTCTCTAATTCCTTTACGAATTTCCCTCATTAGCATGTGGGGAGACTTAATAGAGAATGTGAGAAAGGGAAGACAATTAATATCCAATCAGATGCTTTGAAGGAATGTTGTACAATGTGCATACCAAGTGGTTTGGATCCCTAATTCACATAGCCTCATGGATGATTGGAGATCCCGGAAGGGATATATATTCTACCTAGTTGGTGTATCTTCCATACATCTTAGTATATGAAGTAGCATCATAAGATGAAATATAGTTGAGATACTAGAGGGTGCGTCGCAAATTCAGCCAAGATGATTGCATGTGGAACTGAGCATTTTTCCCAGAGAGTCTTGGATAACATGGAGATGAGTACTCTATCAACACGAGCCCAACCAATGTGCCAATATCAGGGCTTCAAATCTCACAACCATACAAAAATGTTGGTGTCACTAGAGTTTGGAAAATGCACAATTTTTCTTTGGCATCTTGAAATTGAAGTGGAAACATTGTCTCTCAAGTGTATTGAGGGCTACATAACCTTTACATAATCTCTCTTCTCCTGCATGAAGCATGTTCAAAGGAGATCACGTGAAAGTCACTCCAAGATAAGTGTAAGAGGAGACCACTTCCACCAAGTTTCCTTTGTACATGAGGTTAGTTTCATGGGTAACCCTCTTGGTTGTATTAAATACCATGACCTTAGTTTTCCTCGGGTTCACTTGTAAACGATGAGTATTAGAAAGCACTAGTGGTGACTATAGTACCCTAATGTTTTTAAGTAACTTGAAAATTATAAGTTTGCACCTTTACAGACATTTGGTCCATAAATACATAATTACACTTATCTACACATGTTTTCCTCTTTAAAGCACTCTATAATCCACTATGTTAAATATATTTGTTAGTTTTACATAATTATAACCATTTCAGTCCATATAGATGCAAACTAGAATTATATAAAAACATCACACATCTTTCAATTCTAAGTTTCATGATAGTCGGATGTGTTTGTGGGACCTAGATAAACTTCATCCTAAACTTGTTCATTTTTTAAAGACCCATCCTTCACTCAAATAATGGCCACAATTTCAATTGGGTAAACTGTTTTAGTCAACCTTAATAGGATTTTTGGGTCTATTCAGTGAGAATACTAATGAAAATTCATCTATTAACAATAAGGAACCCTAATCCATTCATATAATCTAGGAAAAAATTGGACATCACCTCATTAGTTGGAGGACACTATGCAAAATCTGCAAAACTTCCAAGATTAGTCATAGATCAACCAAGAGGGAAAATATGAAGTATATAAATTTCAAGAGTTATGTTGTCAAGTGCCAATTGAAATAAAATTTAGGGTTTCATGTTAATTGCATTTATTTTTATGTGCTACTTGCATATCATCATAGGCTTATGGGAAAACTATGTGGGTATGAGGACTATTTGAAGTAGTGATACACAGGTAATTCTAAGAGGGGTGTTTAGAGCCAATCCAACCTAAACTGAAAACCCCTTTTTAAGGTTTATCATCTTTAGGGAAAAATATGTTAGGGTTTGACAAATGGGAATATAATTTAGATACATCAGAAATGTATCATGACATTCTAGTAAAAATTAGAAGTAAAGATCTAGGTAAACGTGTTTGTAGTAATTAAACTTAGCAACAATAACTATTAGATAGATTCATAACCTCTATAAAACTTTAATCCCCATATAGTATTCCTTAAACATGTTTGTACCCAAACTTGTTTATCCTTTTTAAACTAGTGCAAATCAAATTTCTTGAATGAGGGCATAAATATCTTCTAAAATGCATGCACATCAACTGAGTTACACTATAAATGAAAATTTGTAAATACTCTAAGTAATTAGTAAGAAAAATAATCTCAAGGAAATTATGCATAAGAAAAATGGTCTACTCATGTTCATAGATAAAAATGAATAAGTACTTATGGGGAACGCTATGTAACTCACATGCCTTGGACTTGTCATACTAAAAAAATGGATATAAAGGAATTACAATGCAAGAATAACATGTAACTCCCATATGATAATGATGCATATGACACGTATGATAGATTCTATGACAGAATCTGTCATATGCCATATAACGTTGTAAAGGACCCATGAATCACCTAAGTGAGATGAATCACAATGTGTGAGGTGTAAATAATATAATAAATAAATAAAAGGTAAAATAATATACTCACACCAACACCCCCCTTCATCAAATATTAGAATGAGGCACGACAAGTCAGAAAGAGAAAGAAGACTCCCCTAGACAAAATAAGAAAGATGCGTCATATGGGTCCTGAAAAACAAGGCATGATGAGGTATCCATGTATAAACTACAATATTTATAAAATAATAAGAAGAGGATAAGAGGACTAGAAATCTTGAATTAGATGTACAGATATAGTAGACCTCACCCCAAAAAGAGAGAGTAAGTGAATAAACTTGGCTTCAAAGAAGGGTTTGGTATAGATGTCTGCAACCTGATATAAAGTCTGACACTACTGAAAATCAATGATGTCTCCATAAATCAACTCTCGAATGAATTACATGTATATTTCAATGTGCTTCATTTGTTATTGTTGAACCAAATTTCTCTAAATGGAGATAGTGCTAAGGTTGTCGTAATAGATGATGGTAGGCCATCTGAACTAAATATTGAACTTTGTCAGAATCTCCTATAACCAAATAGATTCCATGGCAACATTGACTGCTCCCATATATTATCCCTCTTTAGAAGATACACCAATTACGTTTTTCTTCTTACTTGACCAATTGATAGGAGTCAAACCAAGAGAAAAGTTGTCTCCAGAGATAGATTTCAGATGATCAAAATCACTAACCCAATCAGAATCTGTGTATCCAAATAAATAATCTCTTTCCCTCCAAAGTAGTGAATGCTATTGGTGTAGGTTCCTAGATAACATAGTCAAGGATTTGATTCACTATTTTCCAATGTAGATCATTTGGTTCCTATATAAATCTAGACATAATGCCAACAATGAATGATAAATCCGGTCTGGTATGGGTTAAGTAGACCAACCTCTAAACCAATTAGAGATAAAGGATGTCATCGACTAAGGGAGTGGAGAAATCAACTACGTGTCAACTATTAACTTGACTCCAGAAAGGAAGGGTGTAGGAAATGGATTATGATCGACCATGTTAAACCTAGCAAGCAAATGAAGGGCGTACTTGGGTTGAGAAATGTTGATCCTTGAGTCAGACTGAGTGATCTGAATCCCAAGGAAATAATGAAGAAAAACCAAGTCATTCATGGAGAACTTGTTGGCTAAAGTAGTATTTACAAAATAAAAAATGGAGGAAGAGCTGCCCATAATCAACAAGTCATCGACATACAAAACTAAGATAAACATGGACTCATCTTGTTGCAAAATGTAAACATTTGGTTTAGAGTGATGTGAACCCAAAAGCAAGAAGAAATGAGTCCTATAATATTCTAGAGGTAGGATTTATCGTAGGAGATTACATTTATAATATTTTGTCCTATAAATTTAAAGTCTCTCACTAAATAGTGAAATCAAAGAAGTGCTTATTGAATTCTTGATTAATTTTTTCTCGTGTGTGTTTACCTTGTTTAATTGAGAGAACTGTAAAAAAATTAACACATACTAAGCTTCTATACATACACGAAGTCAAGTTTCTTTTCATGGAGTTAAGTTACCTTTCCTTTGATCCTTTATGATCTAGCATGAAGAGTGATCAAGTAACTCACTTTTTGACAAGGTTTTAATGTTTTTTTTTGGATTCTTGATATTTTGATGGAGGTGTTTGGTAGGCGAAGGCTTAGGAATTGCTCTGATACTAACCTAGAGTTTATAGAACCAAAAATTACACCTTTTCTTTCACTCATGGCCTCTATCCACTCTCGGTCAAGTGTCCATATCCATGGTGTAGATTACCATAATCACCCCTAAGATGAGAAATCCTATGAAAAACTTTAATCTATGAAATTTATCTTTCCTTCTCTTTTACGCACATAGGCTGGAAACCAAGTTAGCTAGGTTAGAGGATGGGTTAGAAACGACGAAGAGTGGATGATTTCCTCTTGTGCTTTCACATACACCCAAAATGAAATCATCACACTAACAAAGTGTATGTAACTCTCCTTCAGTGTGAAAATATTATAAATCAATGAGATTATTTAAAAACAAAGACGGGTCATTTAATTTAAAATGGTGAAATAGTCAATAAGTGATTGTATCCATCGTAAAGATGACTAAATCTTCTAAAATTCAAACATCCTTATAATATTTTTTTTACCATTATTGCATGGAATCCAACCACCCCTTAGTTTCTTACAAATTTAAACAATTGACATGATATTCAATATGGACTTGTGCATCAGTTTACATGTGGTCGGAGTGTATCATTTCTATCTTCTTATTCTACATTTTTTCTTCATCATGTGGCTCCTTTTCTTCTTTTGCATCAACAATATCAATGTCATAATTAGAATAAGAAGAGTAATAATTATCAAAAGAAAATTCACAACCAATATTATAATATATGATATAATTATTATGAATAATGAAAGGATCAATATCATGTGTGGTAGTTGAAGCTCATTTTATCTCCACATTTTCAATGTGCAATGAAAAAAAAAGATGTACAACTCCAAATTGCAAAGTTTTTTCTTGGGAAAATATTAATATTTTAAATTTCATAAAAAGAAACTTGTACATAGAATATCAACTCCAAAATATTTTTCATTTCTTTTTTTAAAAAGTTACATCAGTTTTCCAAACTAATATTATGTTGCTTTTCCCATTCATATAACATAATATGTTTGTGTTCCTTTCCTTCATCTCTCTCTATAGAGTGATTACATAGTTCAACATTAGATGAGATGTTGATCTACTTCTATCTCTAGTTCATGATCACCATTCATTTGTAAGAAATTGTCTAGTATGCAACATGCCATTATAATATTCTTGGGCACTTTATCCAACACTACAACTACATCTTGAAGGCATTTTAAAAAAAGTAATTCAATTAAAATCTCATTTTTCACACACCCTTTAGATGAGTATTTGTCAAACAAAATATGTATTGGAGAGGCATTACTTTTAAAAAGGATTAAACAATTATGGGAATATTGGCTAAGAATAATTCCCAATTAGTTGTGGATAGATAATTTTTCATTCAAGTTGAACTATTAGATCTATGCTAATACCTTTCTTTTTTCATGTATACCTTAGTTAATTATAAATACCAAAATAGTTTTTGTGTATTACATACTCTTTATAACAAAACACCATAAAAGTAATATATGTTGACATAGTTTGTAGGAGTATAGTGTGGCTTAGGGACAATATGATAACTTCATATGAATACCATAGATTGTCATTACATATTGTGGGAAGTAGAGTTTAATTATGAAAATCACTTAGAATTTTGTAAATTTTGAATGATAACATTAACAACCATGGTGTATTTTCTTACCATTGGTTCTCCCACACAATACAATTATTCTATTTTGTGTTAAGGGAAAGAAAATGTAATATTAAACAAAGTACTTTTTTGTCATATGGGTTCTCTAAAAAATTGAATTATGACTGTACTTAGATATGTGGCTCTATTTTTAACAAAAAAAAATCAAAAAGAGAAAAAAAAACATTCTATACTGATGAACATATAAAGTATCATGATAGTGGGGCTACTCCTCCCATATTTCTTGTTGAATTACATTTCATAATGTAGCTTTTTTCTTGGAATTTTCCACCATTCCCTATATGATTGCATGTAGAATGCTTTTTTTTCTACATATATTAACATCATTTTCATAAGATAGTTGAATAAAATGCTCAATAAATCTTGCAAATAACTTTAAGAATATAAATATGTAACATCTTTAAATTAATCCATCCATAATAAAACGAATTCAAGATCTATATACAAAAATCCTATAGTAAAAATGTTAAGCTTTTGGTAATTGATTATTGAAATTAGACATTAAAAATGTAGTCATTGATAAATGTATTCAAATATTACAAAATTTATAATAATAATTAGTAGAGCCTTATTTGTAAAATTTTATCTATTTCATTTTGAATATTTTATTTATATTGAGTTCAAGATATTTGAAGTACCATGCTGATCTATTTTTTCATAAATATTATAACATAACAATATAAAAAAATCTATTTTTGCAAACCTGTTTGAAGATTAGGCTACCCCATCTTCCTAAGCAATTTTGGGACCGTGATTGTCTGATCTCCATTGGAAATGTTTTGGGTAATATTATTTATATTGACTCTCAAACAACCGATTTTACCCACACAACATATGCTAGAATTCTTGTGGAACTTGATACATCAAAAAACCTTCTTGCAAACATTGAACTCAAACTGCAAAAAAGATCTTAGACTCAACCTTTAGACTACGAATGATTAACCTTCAGATGCAGAAGGTGTTTCACCTTAGGTCATACTTTTTCTTAATTCGAGATGGTAAAACATAAGCAATGAAACAAAGAATTAGTGGAAAAATGCCCCCCTTGAGCATTTTGTCTTTGATGCTAAGGAAGACGAGGGTTTAAATGATGACATGGATGAGGTGGCCCAAGAGCTCCATGAAACCCCTCTTTCTGAACTTCTAGCTATTGAAAAGAAGGAAAATGTTAATGATGTAACTCATTAAAGCAATGGTGTTGATCTAATTACTTGTAAAGCAGCTAAGGAAAACATTCCTCCTCGCATTCCTATTGAAAAAAGTACATATCTACCGATAGAAGCTATTGAAGTATTTCTTACTGTTGAGGAGGTTACGGATGGGTGGAAAACAATACACAACAAGAAAAAATATTCTCTCGAGAAAATTGTTTCTCCTTCCTAATTGTATCTTCGCTGGTGGGCAACTATCTCTTTTTGTTCATGGGTGTGTCAATGCTTTATCTAGGCTTTTAAGCCTCTTTATACCTGGGTAGGATCCCAATCAAAAAACTTTTACCAACTTGATAAAAAAATATAAAAAAATCCAGATGCTCAATACATTTATAAAATAATATTATGTTGATAAAAGAACAATGTAATTTAAAAACAAAATTCTCAATTTTCTAATTTCAATGATATTGATTTTCTTTTTTATCTTGCCGAAAGCAGTTTATATAGGCATCAACAATTTATTTTCCTTAATTTAATAACCTAATCACAAAGTTCCACGTGGCAGTCAATGTGGCTTGGTATAATGTTTGTCTACAATATTGATTTTTCATCTTTTTTCTAAAAATGCTTGGTTTAATTTCTAAGTGGCTAGAATATTTTTATAGCCATATGAGGTTTTTTTGTATTATTATCATTTTGGCTACCTATAGTTTAAACATAGAACATAAAGACTATGTTGTTCACCGCAGGGACAGATGGCTGAAGCAGTTAATGTCATTTAACGCAGCTGTGAACTATGCCTTTTATTCCTATCATCAATTAAATGCAAAAGTCCCTTGCATTTAGTTCCCACGATCTTAAAATATCCTGAATCCTTTTGACATAAATTTTACTCGAGCGAATATTTTGCTGGAATTTTTAGCTGCAGGCTTTACGAATGGGCGTTACAACTTGCGGCAATATTAATGCCATAATGCATAATGAGAATATGTGCGAAAACCTTGGGTCTTGATCATACCACCACGGAACCACCCTACAGACTTATTAATAAACACTTTCTTTTCCATTCTTATCACTCCAATGAAAGAGAAAAAACTATCTAGATCCTGGTTCTCTGTGTAGTGGCAATCTATTTTCTATGTAGAAGTTCCTTGAGTAGGTAATGGCAGAGAAGAACCTGTGAGATAGACCCCAATGGTGGAAACGCTTTCAGATCACAATTTGAAAAATATTTTTTTGATGGATGATGATGCTGAAAACCTAACAACTATAAGAGAAAACTTGGCTCTTGAAGGCACCCTCAGCGCACCATAGCTTTTATAGAGCATAATTTCATGGATAATTTGGCCTTCTTGGTTAAAGAAAAATCTATTGTTATTAAATTTTAGACAAGGTACAACCGTACATAATAGAGTTGCAGAGAATCCATTCAGTGGTAGAGGATCTGGTTGAGCTCAGGGAAGAAGTCAAACCCCTTTGAGGAAGCCTTGAAGCATTCACTCTGAAAGCAATGTTGTGGGAAGTTAACAAAGTATATTCGAGGCCTTGAAATTCAGCTTGAATCATCAACATACTGTAAGTAATGAACCCTTATATTCATAGGGCATGAGGGGAATGCATTTCTCTCAGGCACCTAATTAACTGAAGGAGGTGAGAACATAGACTTACATATATCAAAAGGACGCTTCCAATGGTCCTTTTCATTACACTACTCACTTTACACATTTTATTCTACATCTTTTGTTTGATGTTGACGGTTTTGTTTGGTGTTCGCGGTTTTGTAAGCTTACAAGCAAGCAAGCGATCTTCTAGAATTTCTAGACTTCCCTAACAACATAGCAGTGAACCCCTACTTGCAAGAAAAAATGAATATTATGATTTTCAAAATTGTTATCGCCAGTGTCTTTTTCTTGATTTTCAACTTATTTTAATTATAAAATTATTGTAGGCTCTGATTTTTCTACCTTGTGTGATTTTCAAATTGTTCTAACAGTTTACAAGTGAAACAAATCTTCATGGGCTACTTCAATGGTAGCGTTTTCCACCTGCTTCGAGAGGGTGTGCCAAGGATCTGCCATTCATGGCCTTGTTACACATAGTTTTGTATTTTTATATATTTTCCTCAACTGCCAATGCCTAAGTCAAAATAAATGCATTTGCAAAGGTCTTCAGTAGATTGTTGATTTCAGTGCCTCCGCTTTGCCCCGTTGACCCTTTCACATTAGAAATATATACGATTGACCGATTCAACAACAAGAACACTAAATAAAATATAATTAAATTCATTAAATAAATTCACACAAATTCTAAAATATTTATGATGGTAGGTAGTATATTCGACCGATTTCTGCTCACCGTAATCGGATGATTCGGATCCACTGTTACCCATTAATAAATGAATTCAATTAGAGGCTTCTTGTACAGTTTTACCAATTCAATATATGGACACGGTCTGTAAGTCACATACTCACATGTCTTCTATTCAAACGAAATAGAAGCTTCTTTCACACCTCCTCACATACTCACATGTCTTCGTTCAGACGGAATAGAAGCTTCTTTCACACCTCCAAACATACTCACATGTCTTCGTTCAGGACGGAATAGATGCTTCTTTCACACCTCCTCACATACTCACATGTCTTCGTTTATAGTGCCACTGCCTCATTGACTCTGAAAGTGCATAATTGTTTGTTTATGTGCTTGTCCCTCACAACAATCAAAATGTGGCTGTTAATTATGCCACTGCTGATTGCTGCACAGATGCGTTTTTATTGGGGCACTCAGCAATGATGGTGCCGTTCTGCTTTCTCTCCTCAACGACTTCAATTCCCCATCCAATGTTTTTACCAGTTGGAAGTCCTCCGATGAACATCCCTGCAATTGGGAAGGTGTCGCCTGTCATGCAGATTTCACTGTGCGGACGCTCAATCTCATTGACCGCCAGATCTCTGGAACGTTGTCCGCCGCTATCGGTGGCTTACACAATCTGAAAGAGTTATATTTGGGTTCAAACAATATCTCTGGTGCCATTACTGCTCAGCTTGGGAATTGCAAACAGTTGGAGTCGTTAGACCTTTCCCAGAATAATCTCCGCGGCCAAATCCCTGTCCAGTTCAGTGCCCTCAAAAGCCTTAAGTCACTGTCCCTCTATAACAACTTCCTCAGCGGAAGCATTCCTCGTTCCATTTTTGAGCTTCCCCTGTTGGAGGTGATCTACTTGAACACCAACAATTTGAGTGGAGAGATCCCAACCAATGTTGGGAATCTCACACAGCTCTCCAAGTTATGGTTGGGAGAAAATTCTCTATCCGGAGGATTGCCGTCCTCCATAGTCAATTGTGAGCATCTCACAGAGCTTTATCTGCACAAGAATCAGCTGGTGGGAAATCTGCCGCCTTCTCTTGGCAGGCTTTCCAAATTACAGTACTTGTATGTTACTTCCAATAAGCTTGGAGGCCATGTTGCCAAATCAATAGGTAACTTCACAGATCTCATTGAAGTTGAATTCTCCGACAATCGATTCAGTGGAGAAATACCGTGGGAGTTGGGAAATTGCAGCAACCTCGCCATGATTTCTGCTACCCAAAATCAGCTGACAGGGCAGATACCATCTTCCCTCGGATCGCTAAAACATCTCTCGGAGCTTTACTTAAGTGAAAATCTCTTGTCCGGGCAGATCCCTGTAGAGCTTGGGAATTGCAGTCTGTTGAAGGAAATGAGGCTACATATAAACAAGTTGGGTGGGGTCATTCCTCCTGAATTTGGTCTGTTGCGGCGTTTGAAAGTTTTGTTCCTGGCCAATAATTCACTGCATGGCCCGATTCCTCCACAACTTTTCAAGGCGAAATGTCTGGAGGAAGTGTATCTGTACAGCAACAATCTCACAGGAAGTATACCTTCACAGATTGCTAATCTGAAGCGTCTCAGATATGTGTATCTGTTTGATAACCAGCTTTCTGGGTCAATACCACATCCATTGGGCAGTCAGAGCAATCTCACTGGAATTGATTTCACAGGGAACCAGCTTTCTGGAACAATACCTCCGGCCCTTTGTTTCTCCCGGTCAGTTAGAGCTCCTACTGGTGGGACGCAATCGGTTGGAAGGAAGCATTCCTTCAGAGATTGGCAAGTGTTCCAGTTTGAGGCGGTTGATATTGACCCACAACAATCTATCGGGCTCTTTTCCTTCCGATTTCCTGGCTTCCAATCCTACTGTTTACCACATTGAAACGAGGGGAAACACGTTGCAAGGAGCAATCCCAGCGAAGCTTGGGCTGTGCAAAAATCTGAGCTTCATAGATCTATCTATGAATGAGCTCACTGGTACTATTCCTCCAGAATTAGGGCAACTTTCGAAGTTGGAAGTACTGAATCTTGGGACCAACAAATTGAATGGTGAAATTCCAGCTTCACTAGGGCATTTGAATCATGTGACGACCATGGATTTATCGTCCAACAATTTGTCTGGTAACATTCCCTCTGCCCTCGTCCGGTTTGACGTCTCTCCTTCAAGTAAACATCTCAAATAACCAGCTCAGTGGGTGCATACCCAAGTCTTGGTCTAAGCTATGGAATTCGTCACCGAGTTCATTCAGTGGCAACTCAGATCTGTGTTTAGCAGAGAATGAGGGAAATAGTACTCCGTGTCAATGCAGCAGAAAACATGTTGAAATAGGAGACCAACCTGCAAATCAGCATGCAGGCCGACGGGGAATTCACAGGACAGTGCGACTCGGATTCAGCGGATCTTACAGTAAAAAAATTTCCCACTATGCTGTCTCTGCCAAGACTCGGTAATATCCTTTTAACCATAAAAAAAGGTGATTATGGCTAAGATTGTAAACAGTTACTTCTTACATTGTATAAATGTTCCATTTTTACACCGGAGGGCGTTTCATTGTGGCGTTGAGCTTTGCCGGCCAACGTCGGTGATTTATCCGGCATATTTTCACTGTGTTTTTTTCAATGGCAGGCAATTTCTTTTAGGCAGTTTTTTTTTATTGAACATTCACATCATGCATGTTGCTAGTAGGTCATTTACATAGTTATTGGTCTGATTAATTAGGCGTACCCACCCACCCACCTACAGAAGATGGAAAACCAAATTGAGATCGTCACCTTCCCACTTCAGCCTTTCTTTCTGAATCAAGAAATAATGGAAAGTTTATTTATGTGAACTGTTGTTGTCGTTAATGCTTTTGTAGACATTTATAAAACCTGTGCAGTGTGGAAACATACAGAAAGATCACACGAACTCTTTTACCAAATAATTCACGGAGATGTGGTTTCCTACAATGAATTTCTTTCACTTATTTTGTTATCTGAATGAAAGCACAAACTTATTTTGATAAAAAAAATGGGTTTGTTGAAAAGACTTTAGAAACTTTCACGTGAATGCAATTGGCAAGTGTAAAGCCATAGTCCATAACCTTTGCATTGAGGGATATAATTAGGAAGTTTTCTTTGTTGGATGGTGAAGTTGTTGGTGGCATGTTAGATATGTACGTAAAATGCCATGAAACAACATTGGAATTTTTTTAATAGATGTTCAATCCGATCAAAAATGGGTGTAGACATTTATCAAATAATAATGGGAAAGAGATTTTTACAGATGTTACAATTTGAAACACTTTAAATGAGAGCATTCTATTATGGAACAATGCACTATAGCAACGCACTGTAAAAGTTGTAATCTTTTTTTTTTTTAGCTCTTCACTTTACACATTTTCATATCCAAAAACAAGCCACCCTCCAAGCGGTTATCAAATTCTCTTGTGGCTTCTAACTTGAAATGCTCTAGGCCACATAGAGTCGTAATGCATTTGATGAATTTGGGAGTTGTTGGAGGGTGCAGTAAGAGATTAGGCTTGGAAAAAGGCCAATGGACTTCAAGTGGTGATTTATTCTTGTGGTTCCTTCTAACTTGGTGTGTTCTTGATCCACGATTGGCTTGATGGTTTTTTTTTGTTGTTTACGAGTGCTGGCGAACTGTAGGTGTAGCTCATGAGGGAGGTGTTCATTAGCACAATGGTGCATGTTTCTTTGTTCTCCTTTTGGAGCTTTGTCGTGCCTTCCTTTCTATGTCACATTTAGGAGGAATAGTTGTGTCTAATGGAGCTACAAAGAATACTTCTGGCTGGAAGCATTCCTGTGGCCATGTATGACATTCTTTGTTGTGCTAGTTATCTTGAGGAAGCTATAAATTTCATCATCAACATTCCAATTAGAATTGAGGTAGTTGAAATTAGGTTGTTTTCGCTTGGTGTTTCTTACACCCACATTTAGCGTTGCCTATAGGTATAAACCAAATCCCCATTAATGTTAATGTTTGTCTTGTTCTAATGTTTTGTGTTCTTATTTTTATAAATAAGTCAATCTTAATAGGATGTATTTATATTGTTTTTAGGTTGGGGTTTATTAAGGTGGAATAATTTTGTGGCATATACTAACGCAAATATAACATTGCACCCCTTCATTTGTTTTTAAATTCACTTGTATGAATACATAATGTATGATCTTGTATAAACTTTATTCACCTTATCTACGTAGATATACAAACCACCTTCTAACATTTTCCTATTTTGTATTACTTCCATCGCTACATTTTCAGTAGTTGCTTTCCCATCCAAAGATACTACAACACCCTAGCTTGCCTCCCTTTATTGTTGTTAACTTCAAAAAACATTATGGCCCCCCCATGGGACATCCTCCACCCAATGTGCTTTTCCCTACCTCCTTTCATACGTGACAATTGTTGACAAATCCCACTGATAATGTCGTGCAGCCTCACCAACCATATGGTGCAAGGTATGACACTTGATAAGGAACTTAGGAAGTAATAGACATTGACAATGTTGATTATCAGGGGACTAACATTTACTACACTCTCAAGAGTATGCTCCTTAATAGACTTACGCATCTCACCTACTTTTACATTTGCTACGCAAGAATGAGGTGCACCAAAAACAAAAATTGTATGGAAAGAGGAGGAGGCCAAACTTAGTTCTACATATCTTCCTATACATTTATGAGACATTTAGCATGTATGTCATATAAAAATAAAATTCATGCAATGCACATAACATTGTTATCCTATATGAATAAAAAAAAAAAGTTGTCAACGAAAAATTTATGTCCCTTCCACATCTAACACTCAATTCTCTATCCATTTTTATTTTTGAATGTTGACTTAGCAATCATGTTGGACAAATTACATGTATGAGTCTTGGAACAATGGTGAATGAAACTCTTAATACATATGGATGTTTGTTGAGGATGCATTGAGGCATGAATGGAATGAACCAAAATATTTCAGGGAATGAGTAAAGCTAAAAACAAATTAGATGGTGATGAGATTGTAGCAGACACGAATGCAATTTCCACACAACAATTTACACCATCTAATAATTTTATTATCATTATCTAATTTTGTGACAATATGATATGTATAACAACACTGTCACAAGCTAAATTTATATGGCGAATTTTACCACTTGTTATTTTAGAAAACCATGTCATTTATTACAGTTTTCCACAGACACCCTCTATTGCTTTCCTACATATAAATATCTTACTCTCTATACATATTGCCCGCTTGTTAATTTTTTTGTTTTTTACCTCCACTTTCAGAGGCACTTATAGGAACAAAGTAGATCAAGAGCATGTAACGTACTCCTCTAGCATACAAGTTTCCAAAAGTTTCCACCTTTTAGATATGATCTATGACTCCACCTCCAAATCTTTGAGATGGAACTATGAATTTCAGAATGAGAATTAGAATTGTATCAGTTGATATTATTCTATGTATATATTTATTTCTATTGATAAAGATGATCCAAAATATGAATAGGAGCCGAACCTTTGAATACTCCCTATAGAGGAATATTCGAACGCGACAACACAACTCAACAAATAATCGGAAAAATTAGACAAACGTAAAAATTCGAAAAAAGATACTTCACAAAATAAATAAAGTAATATAACATATATATTTCACAAAAACAATAAAAAATCCAAATAAGTTTACATTATCATCCTCTTCAACATAATTTGCAACTCATATACAATTGCTAATTATATAAAATTATTATATTTCTGTGTCAGAAATATGCACATGGTTGTGCACTCTGCCCATGGAAACAGATTTTGATTCTTGAATGTATAATTAGTATTTTATTGATTCTTCAGTGCGTCATAATAATTAATGCTCATAGCATAAGTTTCTGGAGAAATGACACCACCTTAAGACTAAAATGTCCTTTATTTTGAATAAAAGTTTTATTTTTAATATTTATGTGTTATATTTTTCGGTAGAAGTATGCACATCGTTATGCACTCTATGAAAACCGATTTTGATTCTTGAATGCATCAAAACAATTAATTTTTGATACTAAATACATCATAAATTTTGGGAGAAATGACGCAGCCTGTAAGAGTTAAATGTCTCAACTAAAGTTAGGAAGTCAATTGGATTTCTTTAAATTCTTTAATTCCTAAATTTTTAGGTGTCTAAATGGTCCAAGATTGATTTATTAATAGAACTATCTGGAACACGTCTTTTACGGGCACTTCCAGGAAGAAGAACGTGGAAGGTAAATTATTTTTATAGATGTCCACTATAATAATATTTTCTATTGTTTGGCACTAATGCATACACTGCCCATCAGACTCTCCAATGCATTCTGAGGACTCCACTTTTCAATGCAATACATAAATGAAAGCATAATTCTACATAAGAGAAAAACTAAAATTGGTTATGATGGATTATACGCAGAATTGAGCAGAATCTACATTTATGAGCTCAATATGGATGTTATCATCACTCTAACATGTCTACAAAGTTTTTCTTAGCTTCTCTCTTAGTTAAGCCTTTACAAAATAATGAGTCTCTTTCTTTACAATAGAGTCTAGACGATTTAAAAAGTCTTTCTAAATAAAAGTGTAGATCCTTTATATAGCTCTCTAAATTCATTTATTTGTGCTCCCGAGTTCAATTTTCAAACCAATAACAATATAGTTATGGAACTGTGAATCCACTTTAATTGTGTATTGATCTCTTCTAACTGTCTTCTTCTTCTCTTCAGCCATTATACCAAGTCTCAAGGAGCTGACAACCATTTGGATGAGCTCTTACTTCAAATTTACCTTTTTTGACATACATGGAGAGCTTCAAAATAGTCACCCAATAAATATTAAGTCTTATATTGTGTCTCAAAGTAGAAATATTTTTTTTTCTAAGTTTTTGGACTTCATCGTGTCCATGTGTCTCTTATTGTCACTTTATCCATATACTCACTAGAACTTTCCCTTGCCCCGTGTCGCACATTGTTGTTTGTGTGACAACTTCTTTTCCACCCTTAATGTGTTGATAGGTATCTCCCATGGATCACACATAGATGATCCTGAAATCATCCTAGATCGAAATATGCAACCCATTCATATACCACAAAATTTTCTCAATGTCATACTCTATGTGCCGATATCCATTAAAGTTGACCTCTAGTGAGATTCCCTCCTTGCATTTTTTATAATGTTAATTTAACTGAGGAAATGAATGGTGCGTGTATTGATGAGAGAATCTATTTGTTTTTGTGATGGGAGAAGAGGAAATTGAGGGGAATTGGAGGATAGAAGCACTTGGCGAGACTAATCAACATGTGGATCTGGATCATTTAGATGGTAACAATTGATGCAACATGGACATGAGAAATCTATTTTCAATAAATTGAAAAACAAATGAAATCTAAGGTCAAGAAGAGCATGACAACGAATCATGGAGAAAGCCATAGAAAATGTAGTGAAGAAGAGGAAGGAGAAGATGACCTCAAGAACTACATCAAACTCAAGGAAATTTTAGTAAGAATATTTTAGGGACATTTGTGGAGAATTTTTTTATGATTTTTTAACAATTTTTGGAAGACAATTTTTTATTTTTTTACAACAAATGGTTTTCTAAAGAAATAAATTGTGTAATGATTTTTGTGAATATTGGAACTTAAGATGAGAATATATACTATATGGAAAAGGATTTAGTTGAATCAAATACTTTTGGAATGCCATATATTCTTAAGCATAATATCCAATCAAATGCTAAACCTATGAGGGCGCCAAAGAGCCCACATATACTGAATTATAAATATTACATGCACACAAAAAATTATTAAGAAAAAGGAGGATCAAATTTAAGACTTATCTCGTTTTAAATAGATTGAAAAGGAATGTTGTTCTTTTTATTGTATCCTTGGGTGAGTTCACAATCCACTTTTCTGTGAATTTTCGCATGTTGGGTTCATTTAATCCTACCTAAAAATTAATGGGTTCAACTGTTTTCGGTTTTTGATGCACATGCATATGTTAATAGGTTTGCCGGCCCTAAGAGTGCCTAAAATCACCTACTCTGCTAAAAAAGTTGTCAAAGAGGAGAAGATGAATTCTGTCAGCAATGAGTGCCTCAGTCTAAGCACTGTAGCTACAATTATGGGTATTTCAAGCCCCGCACTTGCAGTGGTGGACGAGAAATTGTCCACATAAGGAACATGACTTAGTTTGGGATTGAGAAACCCCACTCTTGGATGGATTTTAGTAGGTGTCTTCACTCTTATCTGGAGTCTCTACTTTATTTACACTACAACTCTTGATGAAGATGATGAATTAGGCATGTCCCTTTAAATAACACTTCATCATATGGGTATGCTCAATCTATTTGTATTCATCTCTGGTTACAACTTATACAACTAGAACCTTCGAAGTAATTGTATGCAGCCTTTTTGTAATTTTTTAAAGCTCCCCCTTTGTGGCTCTCAACTCTATTCACAAATATAATGTAAGTACGATGCGCTGAGGATTTGCTTTGATTTTTGGCTGGGTAAATCTTGGGTGTTGATGTTTATGTTTTTGGAAAAATCTGGGTGTGGATGTTTTTTCTTGGAAAATCTTGGGTGAGGTAAATAATATTGTGGGTATGCTTCAATTTTTTGGTGGATGTTTGTTTTTGGCAGTGGTAAATCTGGTGAGGTTAACAATAGTGCAGGTATGCTTCAATTTTTTGGTGGATGTTTTTTTGTTTGGTAAATCTTGGGTGAGGTTGACAACGGGTTATTAGTCAGAGGAATTTGAACTTGGATCACCCTCTTAAAAGAGTCCCCTGTTACCATTACACCATAAGCCCTGTATATGGTGGATGTTTTTTGAACCCTTTTTCTAAAGAATATTACCAAAAACACCTAACATATTTTTGAACAGTGTGCATGCTTATATCATAGGCTGGGATATTCTTGGACCACATCACTAAGATTTGTGAACACTACCACACTTGAATATACCTATGTTATTATACGAAAAACAATGCCTCATCTTTTTTGGCGACATGGGTCATCTTATTGTGGTGGAGGGATTTGAACCTGTGTCCCAAACCCACAATTTGCTTCTATGTTGTGGGTGGATGTCTTTTAAGACTCTTTTTCTTTGAAGAATAATATTGAATGCAATCTAATGTACCCAAGATATTTTGTGCTAAACTTATTTGCAGGCACTTAGAGTTTATTCTTGTTTAGCTTGATTAGGCACACTATTTTGTGCTCCATCTTGCCATATACTGTTTGTGGGGAACACATCACCGAATCTGCTCCCAAACTAAAAATTGAAATATGAGTCTATTTATTTAAGATAGTCAGATAGCCATCCACATTCAAAGCTTAAACACTAATTTTTTCTATTAAGTTCCTTCTTCACCTATAAACCAACATGATACGATTTAGGCTGTAATTGTCTATACTATTGGAAAGTAAATATGTATATAATTTAGAAATGGGACTATAAAGTGATTCATCCTCCCAAGTTTTCAACTTGATGATCTTTGAGCATGATTGAGAGGATGAACGAACTTAACTTCTTATTTGGTTAGAATAAGATTTCAACTCAAGCCAACTAGATGATGGCTCTACATGTTCGAGCAACCATATAATAAATCCTCAAATTTCCAGGTGTCTCGTATGAGTCATATCCCATGTAATCTTTCACAGAAGAGTAAAAGACTACTTGAAGTATTGCCTTCAAATTTTTAATGTTTTCAAGTTGTTAAGAACCAATTCTTTTACATGTAGTCCTCACTATGTGCATATGGACAGACAAGAGATCAAGAGTCCTTCCTGGGCTAGAGAGGGAAGGGTGTTTAGGGAAGCAATGAGTCCATCCAACATTGGCCTTCATGGTAATAAATTCCCCATGCATTTCATCATCAAAGATCACCCCAAGGAAGAAACTAAAAGTAAAATGTGTCTTCTTGAGCAATAGCTTTATCAATGACTGCTGATCTTCTCGCCTCCATCTGGAACTCTCACCTAATTGGACTGTTCCTCAATCATTTACTTCCAAATAATTATGTGGCACACATCTTATGCATATTGCATAAGGAGAACTTAACAACAAAAATCCACCCATGAAGAAAGTTAAAACTCTAGTCTCAACTTTTCTTGTAGGCAGTCAGGGAGCACCTTTTGCAACAAGATAGCCTTATAGCCTTGCAAACATATTTTCAGGGCCTTACAGGTTGATAAAATTTTAATCTTTTTTTTTGTTTTATATAGGAGTGATAACAATGCAAAATAATATAATTTAACTTGCAATATTAAGCTTTTGCATAGAAATAGTGAATAATGGCTTTCTTTGTTTTCTTGCAGGTATTATAGGCCAAAAGACCTCCAGCATGAACCGCCTTCTAAAGCTTTAAAGAACGAAATTTATTGTATCCTTTTCGGTTGCATTAGTTTTGAGTTTTAAGCTGCTAAAAATTTTTCATTAGGGTTTCAATTTGTTGTACGAGATAATGACTTAAAGGTTTACCGATGAGTTTCTTCTTCACTCGCTCAAAGATATGAACTATTTTGACTGCCAGCTTGTTGAATCCATTGCAAATATTTGCAAAGTCTTTGTTAAATCTGAGTATTTAAAGTTGAATGAGGCATAGAGAAGCTAATTATTTTATAACATTTGATTATTTGTAGATTTCTTGGATTAATGAACTTTCTTTTCGCTGAGATTGACAGGTTTGAAACGATGAAATTATGCCAAATCTGTGTGTGAAGAGGATATATTTTTCAATGTCCGTTTGACGTTTTTCAATGCGATTAATTTAACAGGTTTTTAGTTGTTTTTTGCTTCACGAGCCTTGGAATCGCTTTCTTTGTCACATGCTAGGGGCCGCCTTGTATGCATTCTTCACCAAGGCAATTTGCATAGGCAAAGAGTGACACTGTCATAATTATTAGGGAAAAGGTTTCAAACAACAAATACAAGGAGTGGTGCAACTGTTGTGAGAGCCCATATGCCCAACAGCTACAACAATCTGCGACTATGCTCGTAGACTGGTTTAAATGAAAAAAGAGTTCAAACAATTACAAAATTACACGTTTCAACATACATGTTTGATTTTTCCTTTTTATTGTTTTCTGTTTCTTTATGTTAACCAACAACAACACATTTTTAATGTCTTCATCTGCACACAAATACCTAAAAATTTAAAATGCCGAGAAAGGACAATGCAAATTATAGTTGTTTCCATCCAAAGCTTTGTACATTATATCACTTTTTTGCATTTTGAATAGTTCAAAGAGTTGGACCTCATGTTTGCACTTTTTAAATGAAGTGACTCATCTATATTTCTACACATACAAAATCAATCACCCATAGTTTAAACAAACACAACTACAAAAGTAAAAACTATCCCTATAACACATAAAATATACCGTTTTCTGTTTGCAAAATGCCTCAAAGAAATGTGGTCTCATGGAATGTTATGATTGTAAGATATGCACAAAATAGCTCTAACAATGATGTACTCAAACTCGTTGACATAATAAAGAAATTTGGAATGTACCATAACCATTTCATATTTTTTTATTATATATAATTGCATATTCTGTCTCATTTTGGTTTCATGGAGAGATAATATGTTAAAGCAATTAGTCATTCTTTCAATCTACTTTGACAACAACACTTCACATCCACTACATTCTTGAGAGTGAGTATTAGCAAACTTAAATGTCTCACTTGAATTTGTATTCAAATATTACACAACTAAGTGTTATCCAACATCCCTTCTAATGTATTTCGCAACATTTGTTCTAGCTCTAATAGAAAATCAGTATTGTCAATCACACCCCTTATCAACATCAACTACAAAAGTAATAACTGTATTTCTAAATTTAATAACATATACCATTCGGCGTTCACATTGCATTGTACACATGCGATTGCTAGTTTATAAATAATCTTAAAGAAAAATAATGTAACAAAAAAATAATTTTTTTAATAATTTAAGAAACATTAATGTAAACTAATAAAATGATGTAACAAATTCTAATATTAATAATAATAATTAATTTTATAATATGTAATGTTAGACAATGATTTTTGGGTGTATATTTATAATAGTCCAAGCAATATAGAATGTATATAAACTTAATTATATTTCATGAGACACGCATACATATATATCTTTCAATAAAATTTAAACTTGTGACCTCTTACACAAACTCTATTGAACTTTAAAGTGTACATATCCACGCAACACACAGCTTCTAAACCCTGTTTTATGTTATTTTTAATAATTAACACCTCAAACTTAAACTATAAAATATTTGTGGGGAATGACACGAATATTCTGCAGCAAAAGATTATTTTGCAGGACTCTAATAAATTTTGTCGACACCTATTTGTCACGGCATACCCTGCTGCCGACAGCGATGATGTTCTTCAGCAACTCATCAATGGTGGAAATCCATACACCATTAAAATAAAGAAAAGCCTGCAACATTAACGTCTGTAATATCTCTGCTGCCCATTCTTTTCTATATTTGAATAATTCTTGGGCCTAATGCCTTTCAACATCTCTACCACCTCTATCATGCTTGGCCTGTCATCTGCCTTATTCTCTGTGCATTTCAATGCTATCCAAATCATGCCCAATATCTCTTCTTTTACAGTTGATTCTATCGATTCATCTCCAAGCTCTTCATCAATCACCACATCTTCCCCTTCACTGCATGATTTTACCCACCTAACAATGTCAATCCCCTCTCCAAAACTCGGATCCAACGCCTTTTTCCTTGTTATCAATTCCAGCAACACCACACCGTAACTGTAAACGTCCATCTTCTCACTCATTCTGGTTGTATGTCCGCGTTCTGTAGAAACAGCACAGGATAATCCATTGGAAAAGCAGGGCTAAAATAAACATAAAAAATATCATGCCACATGAAAATAAAACCATGAAGCAATGTTCTTACCAGGTGCAATGTAGCCCAAAGTACCCATGACCGAGAAGGAAGAGGAATCGATAGTGAGAGACCTGTCCATGAGTTGAGCTATCCCAAAATCAGAAATGTGAGGTTCCATCTCTGAATCCAGCAGTATATTACCGGGCTTTATATCTCTGTGTATGATCCCCGGCTTGCAGTCATTGTGGAGGTATGACAGCCCATGAGCTGTGCCTGTGGCTATCTTGTAGCGAATATCCCATCCTAAAAGTGGAGGGGGCTTCATTTCGTGCAATACATCATTCAAACTCCCGTTGGACATGTATTCGTATAGAATAATTCCACGATCTTGCAGTTGCCAGAACTCCAACAGTTTAACCAGATTTCTGTGACGGATCTCTCCAGCCGTTTTGATCTCCGTTTTCATACTCATATCCTGTCTCTGTTCAGGAGCTAATTCTATTGTCTTCAAGGCGTACAGTTGGCCAGAAGGTAGCTCCACTCTGTAAACAACCCCTTTTCCCCCTTTGCCTATTACATACTTTTCATTAAGATACTCCGTTGCTTGCATAATTTGGTATAGTTTGGAAGGCAACTCTGTTGCCATTGTGGATGTGGGTCTGGTTTTGGGCGATAAAAATCTCCATAAAATCACGGCTACCAGGAAACAAGCAAACATTATGGATCCGATGGCAATGAGAACTATATGGACTGTGCCAAGACGTTTGCTCTCCTTCAGAGAAGAGGGAATATCTCCCCTGCAGTTACAGAAACTCTCTTTCTTCTCTACCAAACACAGATCTGAGTTGCCAGTGAATGAGCTTGAGGTCGAATTCCATTTCTTGGACCATGACTTGGGTATGCATCCGCTGAGCTGGTTATTGGAGATGTTTACTTCAGTAAGGGACAAGAGACTGTCAAACGTAGATGGAATTATGCCAGAGAGATTATTGGATGACAAATCCATTCGCTCTAGATTTTTAAGATTTCCCAGGGTTGCTGGAATCGATCCACTCAATCTATTATTGCCTAGATTCAATTCTATGGTTAGTTGCTGCAGTCCCCCAAGTGATGGAGGAATTTTACCTTGGAATTGGTTTTGTCCTAGATTTAGTTGCAGCAATTCGCTCAAGTTGGACCACCAGTCTGGAATGCTTCCGCCAAGATGGTTTCCCTGCAAAAGTAGACGCTGCAATTTTTGTAGACTCGCCAACTGGTTTGGTAGCGAGCCATTCAATGAGTTAAAACTCAAGTCAAGCGAATACAATAGATGAGATTTACCAAGCTCCTGAGGGAGCGGACCAGTGAGTTTGTTGGAGGATACATTCAGTTGCTGTAGTATGGAAAGTTTTCCCAGTTCTGGAGGAAGAGTACCATTCAATTCATTCATGGACAAGTCTACGGAGCTTAGATTTTTGCACTGCCCAAGGCTCGATGGTATTCTTCCTTGCAACTTATTGCTGCTTATGTCGAGGTGAGAAATAACAGAATTAGAACCTAGGAACTCTGAGGGAATAAGACCAGTTAGATGGTTGTGACTCAGTATCAATCGTCTCAAGCTCAAACATTTACCAATATCTGGAGGAATGCTCCCTTCCAACTGATTGTCTCCCATTACTAGAAGCTCCAATTGCCCTGAAGAGCAAAGTGCCGGAGGTATTGTACCTCTGAGGCGGTTCCCTGTCAGATCAAGTCCTGTGAGATTGTTCTTGGCACCCAATCTTCCGGGTATTGCGCCAGATAGCTCGTTATCAGCCAAACCTAGTTCTTGTAAGTGCCTCAGATTGCAAACCTTTGGAGATATGCTTCCTGTAAGACTGTTGTTGAACAGAGACAGTTTCTGTAACCATTTTGCTTCAAAAAGCTGTGGAGGGATTGGGCCCTGGAGTGAATTATCGGACAAGTATAAAATTTGTAAACGCCCCAATCGACCCAACTCGGGAGGTATGAACCCCTGAAGTTTGTTTACATGTAACCTCAACTCCTCCAAAAGGCTGCAATTTCCAAGTTGTGCAGGGATATGCCCGGACAAGAGATTTTGATTCAAATAAAGTCCGTAGAGGTGTTGCAGTGATCCAAGGGAAGACGGTATGCTCCCTGTGAGCTGATTTTGGGTGGCTGACAACATGGCCAGACTGCTACAGTTTCCCAATTCCCATGGGATAGCGCCACTGAAATAGTTGGCGGACAGTTCAAGATTGATAAGTTTTGTGCAGTTGCCAAGTGATTTGGGGATGTGACCCTCAAGCTTATTGGAAGTAACATAGAGCGTCGCTAATTTTGAAAGCCTACCCAGGGATTCTGGCAACTCTCCAACCAGCTGATTGTCGTTCAGATAAAGCTCTGTGAGATGCCCACAATTGGCAATGGAACCAGGTATCTCTCCAACTAAAGAATTTTCTCCCAACCATAAGATGGAGAGCTGGGTGAGATTCCCAACATTTGAGGGGATCTCTCCAGTCAAACTGTTGGTGCTCAAGTAAATCGCTTCCAACAGGGGAAGCTCAAAAATGGAATGAGGAATGCTTCCGTTGAGGGAGTTATCATAGAGCCACAAAGAACTGAGCTTTCTGAGGCCACCCAGCTGTTCAGGGATTTGGCCATGGAAATTATTGTCTGAGAGATCTAAAGACTCTAGCTCTGTGCAATTTCCTAGCTCGGGAGGAATGGTACCAGAGAGACTGTTATCGCTCAAATAAAGTTGTTCCAAATTGTGTAAACCAGAGATAGCAGAAGACACGGTTCCAGAAACTTGGAAATGAGAGAGGTCGAGAGTACGTACCGTGTGATCTGGATGACAGGTGACTCCTTTCCAATGGCAGGGGTATTTGTTGGAGGAATTCCAATTGCGGAAAATGTTGGGCGGTGCATTAAAATTCTTGAGAAGAGAAAGCAGAACCATTCCATCATTGTTCAGTGCTGCAATGCATTGTGTAAACAATGCCGATATAATAACTGCTAATCGTATTGCTGTGAATGCTACTGAGCTCATTCTGACTGTTTTCCAGTGCAGAGAGGAAAAAAGAGATAATTGAAGCCTATTAAAGAGTGGTCCTGCTTCCCAAGCGTGCGAATAAACGCGGTGTGGGAATATTTGTTGTAGGTAGAGAGTGGACTACCTACAGACTTTATAAATATTGTATATATTTGGTTGGAGAAGCGTTATTCGTCGTTTTGTGTTTGAAGTGTTTTGACTAATTTGCACGCGAGTCAGCGTTCCCACTAATAAAACATAGTGCAAATGTCCATTGTAACATTCCAACCGCACCGAACTTATATTTTTGTTTAGGGGGTCTTTTTCAATTGGTGCCAAGGCATCTATTCACTCTTCCAGAGGCATCTAGATTCTAAGGTATCGTTTACTAAAGAGATTTTTCAATTAATTTTTAGTTTGTGAACCTCAACTTGTAGATCGACGGGCGAGCCACGAAATGAAATGAAATGAAATATGGGCAGGAAAGAAATGGTTGTCCCTAAAGAAGACCTCTCATGAGTTTAAAAAACCATGTCAAAACAGAACTCAATGTTATAATTGGAAGTCGGGGGAAATTTATATTGCACTTTTAGGAGACATGGCGTAGGCATAGACAAATGAAGTAGTAGAGGATACATCGCAACACTTGTTGGTTCAAACATGTGCACAAGTAATCCGTATTATTATTGAAGAGAATATTGAAGTATGGGAATAATATACCATAAACATTTATATATCAGTTGAAAATGGGATTCCCGTACAAAACTAACTCATCAGAGCAACACGTCAGAACACCCTTGAAAATAATATCACAATTGATATACATTGCAAAATAGTGCCAGGGATATTAAGACACCCGAAAGTAGATGGGCACATGCAACAATTATAAAGAGGAATAAATAAATATGACAATTAAACAAGGCATAACCAAATAAGTGAAAGTAAACATATACTAAATAATAAGTCATTGTTGTGCATACTTTAGAATAGAAAGCTCAACAAGAGCCACATATCCATGTGAAGGAAAAAGAAACAAAATGTTGTAACAGTCATAACCTAAAACAAAACACATAACAACAAGCACAAATGTCACCAAGAGAAAACACAAGAAGGTGAGGAAACTTATAGCCCTACGATGACCTACTCATATGGTCATCAAAACTCTATGTGCAAGAGCTAATGAGTTTGAAAGAAAGAATAGAAAGTGTGGAGATAAGGGGGGAAAATGAAAAATATTAAAAAGGAGGAGGTGTTAAGCTCCAAGTGAAGGTTATAAAAAGATAACAACATGCTTAAAGCACAAGTGGAAGAATTTTAAAATATGACATAATTGTTGCATAACGTGCATGACAAGTGTTAGGAATGTGGAGTTGAATTGCTTCACAGATAGCATGATTTACACCTTGTTGGTTTACACAATAACCGGGTCGCGGAGATGACAGCTATCAAGGGATCAAACATTTGTCAAGGAACTGATACCGGTTACCTGTTCATGGAATGTTTATATTTAACTAACGAGAATTTAATCTATCTTTTGTTTTAAAGGATGTAATTGTACATGGCTATTGTACCCTAAGTTTGTCTAAGCTTATATAAGCTAGAAAACTAGGGTTAGAACATAAGTTGGAATAAGAAAAGAGAAGAATTGAGCTATCCTTGGTTGAAAGGATGAAGAAGAAAAAGAAAAAGCAGATTGCATGAAGACAGGAGATTTCATAAAGAGAAGCTAAACAGAAGGAAAGTGCATGTACACTCATTGGTGAGAAGATGTGTTATCTTCTACTGTATTTCCTTTGTATTATTTAGTCTCATGTAATGGCTTACATAGTATGCAAATCACTTAGTGTTTATTCTTGTTAGATCGTTGTTGTGAGATCTTGTTATTTATCATTCTTGTAGATCCACATGTTGTGATATCTTGTATTACATATCCATGAGATCATGATGTATTGTTGATCTATAGGAATCTAGTATTGTAGTGGAAGTTGTCTTCATGTTTGTACAGGTTGATGCACTGATGATGGAGAGAATTATTTCTTGGTGCACAATTATAGTTTAGCACATTGGTAGACCCTTCTAGAGGTCTTGTTTGTAGATTCACAGTACAGTGAGAGCTTGGATGCATAGTGGTAGATGCAGGGTAGCTTCAGGTATGTGATATCTTGTGGTGTTTCAAAGGCACGGTTGTAGTGCACTCAGGTAGATCCAGTTAGAGATCTAGAGGAGACACAGGTGGTGGTATGGAGGCATAGTTTAGTGTACTCAGGAAGATCCGGTTGAAGATCTGGGAGGAAGAGATACTCTTGTAGAGATACATGTACTCTTATGTAGAAGAGTTGGTTTATAATCTCTTTTTAAATTATATATATATGAGATCTCTATCTTTGGTGGACATAGCCCACATTAGGTGAACCACGATACATGTTGTGTTATGTGTGTGTAATTTAGTGTGATTTGGATTATTCTTTTTTATACTTCCATTTCTGTAGATTTTATAGGGATTGTTAGATCTGTATTTTCATGTTTTACATTTGCTATTCTATAGTTGCAAATGTTTCTGCATAGACCCATCCCTAACAACTGGTATAAGAGCCTATGGTTTGCTAATCTTATCTAATACCAACAACTATGGTATTAGAGCTTGGTTTTTAGTTTTTTAGAGTAAGGGTTTGCTTAATGGTTTTATTAGTGGTTTACTGACAGGTGTATGAGAGCAGGGTTTGTTTTTCCCGATGTGAAAATCACAGGAAGAGATTGGATCTCAAGTGGGAGGTGAAAGAGTAAGGTTACTGGAAATTAAAATTATTGGTGTCAGTTAGCTAGCGAATGGCATATGTAGGGTGACCATGGTTAGTTACAAGGTAACCATGGTTGGTTATAAGGTCATCATGGTTAGTTAATCCTAATTTTAAGAAGAAAATCACAAATCTGAAGAAATGGAGAGATGCATGGAATGTATCTTGTTTGCTGAGGTGTCCATCATTCTTTGAGGCACAATCATGGTGGTTAGATTGCAAATCTAGGTTACAGAGGTATGGTTTTATCTTAGGTTTTGTAGTGCTTTACGTTTTAATTGCACATGCATGGTTTTGGATTATAGATCTAGACAGAAAAAAGGAGTAGGTATGCATCCTTGGTGTAGTTAAATGCATGGGTCTTCAGTAGAGAGGTTGTAGCATGGAATGAAGATGGGGCTTCCGTCAGAGAGGAAAGTTCTTCAGTTGAATATGTGGGTTAGTATCTTGGTGTTGGTAAGGTGAGGTATTTCACCTTGATGTAATTTATTGCATGGTTTATTGTTGTAGTGGTTTTGTATGATTTGGATGCTTCTTGAAATGACTGGATCAGCTCAACTATCATCTTCGGTTGAAGTAGGCAACCTAGTGTGGTGTTCTATGCCAAATTGTGTGGCATTGGGTTCGTTCCAGTTGCATCGACATCGGTCTGAGAACTAAGGTCGATCACAGAGGAACTGGTATCGGTCAGCTAACCATGGTCGGTTAGGGGATGACCATGGTCTGGTCTCTATGTAAACTTATCTATTAGAGGTTTTTTGTAGCAGGTGAGGGTAGATGATTTTTTGTCCTGGTTTGGAGGATCTAGTTTCTTGCACAGAGTGTACATGGCAGATGGTGTAGATCACTTCATGGTTTAGATCAGAAAGAGGATTGATTTGTCTCGGTTATTCCATTGAGACTTTGAGTCAGGTATCTCTATATGATTCATGTTTTATTTCTTTCATTTGGAGCAACTGTATTATGTTTGGATAGTGTGCATAGATTTACACCATGGTTTTTGGTGTTGTTTGACTTTTATTTCCCGGTTGTGTGGAATCTTGAGGACAAGGGTTTCTAGTTTAAGGATGATATCCTTAATGAAAAGTCATGATTAGACATAGTTGCAGGTAATGAGAGATGTTGAGTACACACTGATGGAAAGAAGGTGATTCACCTACTTCATAAGAAGTCAAAACTTGTATGATGTAGAAGTATTCTCATAGAAGAAAGGGAATCAATTTTATAGTTCTTTCATCTGGTTTTATTTCTCACTGACATATTAGCTTTTGAGCTTGGTGTTAGAGGTAGTGCAGGGGATTTTGTGTTTAATGGGAGAAAGCCATGGTTGTTGGCATTGCAGGATTGGATACATGATGCACATGCAGGAGTGAGAGAGGATTACTACTATTCAGAGTGGCAGGAGGCACAAGTTGGTTTTGGAAGGAAGTCACGAATTTGCAGGTATTTTGAGTTTATTGCTTTGTGATGCCACTTCTGGTTTATTTTTTGGTGCTTGGATATTCCTTAGGGAAGGCAGTTGATGATTGATTCGTCTGGTTTTAGATGATAGAGCAATTTTTAGAGTTTGAAGGGTGAAAAAGGAGAAAATATGCTAGTTACAAAGACCGGTGTCAGTTAGGGTTAACTAGTGGTCGGTCATTTGGTAATCCGTGATCGGTCAGGTAGTGACCGGGGTCGGTTAGGAAACCATGGTCAGTTTGGTCACAGGTTTGACAATAGTGTTTATTTACCATTTTTAGATGGTGCCCTTGTTTTTATTTCATCTTAGTTGGTTGTATAGAGTATGTTGATGACATGTATGTTGGTATTTGCACTTGGTATTAGTTATATGGTTTAGCATGGTTGTTTTTTATTGACATTGATGAGCACAGGATTCATATGTGGCTTTGGAGTTAGTTGGTGGCAGACTTGGAGCTTTTGGAGAGCTTAGTGATATGGATATATGTACATGGTGAGTTTGAACATGAGGATACATTCTATTTTGTGAGTCTATGATGATGCAAATGTTTGATTTGCACATGGATGCCTTGAGCATGATTAGGGGATGTTTGGATTTCCTCTTGATTACTATTTTACTCCATGGATATGTTATCTACAGATGGTTGTCTTGGACATGCTAGTTGTTTATGCAGGGTTGGATTTATAGATTGTAGTGTTTGGATTCTTTGAGTTATGCTTTTGTTTGTGGATTGATCACCCACTGTTGCATGTAGAACTCATTTGGGTTGTCTTTTCCCAGGATCTTATTTTGTTTTTTCATATTCCAGTTTGACTTGTCTTTGGTCAGTTGCATTGGTGGTTGCATGGAGACATGGATAGATGGTTGGAGAACATGGTTGGATTTACAGGTATTATGGTTGTGATAGAAGCTCAGTACTTCAGTTTGAGTGGGAGATCTTGCAGGTATGTTAGTCATGGTGGCTTGATTGCATTAGAGGTTTGGTGTTATGATTCAGTGGGAGCTTGATGTATGGATAGCTCAGTGTATCATGGATCAGGAGTAGCTTCGTGTAGGTATATGGTAAGTCATGGTTTGTTTATCTTCTTATTTTTAGAACATGGGTTAATCTTCCTTATTACTTGAGAGAGTTGTTGATGTAAAGAATATACAGTCTTCATGGTATGTAGAGGACAGTGATGTACAAGTATAGTACAGGTTAAAAACTTTATCTCCAAGTGGGAGATTGTTTAGGATTGTGGAGATGAAATGCTTCACAGATAGCATGATTTACACCTTACATGAATACACAGTAACTGACATCGGTCAGGGTAAAAAGCATTCTGACATCAGTCAACAAAGGATCTGGTTGGTTAGGGAAACTAACTCCAGTTACCCATGTGCTGGAAATTTTTATTTAACCCATGGGATTTAATCTAGATTTTGTTTTAAAGCTGATTTAAAGGATGTAATTGCATGGCTATCATACCCTAAGTTTGTATATGGCTATATAAGCTTTAAAAAATAGGGTTAGATAGGTAAGGAATAAGAAAAGAGAAGAATTGAGTCTATCCTTGGTTGAAAGGATGAAGAAGAAGAAGAAGAAAAAGCAGATTTCATGAAGACATTGAGCTTTCATAGAGAGAAGTTGAACAGAAGGAAAGTGCAGGTACACTATTGGTGAGAAGATGGTATTATCTTCTATTGTATTTCCTTTGTATTATTTAGTCTCATGTAATGGCTTGACATAGTATGCAAAACACTTAGTGTTTCTTCTTATTAGATCCACAGGTTATTGTGAGATCTTGTTATTTGCTCATTCTTATATATCCACATGTTGTGAGATCTTTTATTATAGATCCATGAGATCATGATGTATTGTTGATCCATAGGAATCTAGTATTGTAGAGGAAGTTATCTTCATGTTTGCACAGGTTGATGCAGTGATGATGGAGAGACTTTTTTCTTGGTGCACGGTTACGGTTGCACATTGGTAGACCCTTCTAGAGGTCTTGTTTGCAATTCATAGTAAAGTGAGAGCTTGGTTGCACAATTGGCAGATGTAGGGTAGCTTCAGGTATGTGAGATCTGATGGTGTTTCAGAGACATGTTATAGTGCACTCTAGGTAGATCCGGTTAGATATCTGAAGGAGACACAAGTGGTGGTATGGAGGCATGGTTTAGTGTACTCAAGGAAGATCAGGTTGGAGATCTGGGAGGAAGAGATACTCTTGTAGAGATACTATGTACTCTTGTGTGAAGAGTTGGTTTGTAATATCTTGTTATATTATATATCTGAGATCTCTATCTTTGGTGGACGTAGCCCACATTGGGTGAACCACGATACATGTTGTGTTATGTGTTTGTATTTTTGTGTGTGATTTGGATTATTCTTGTTTATACTTCCACTGATGTAGATTTTGTGGGGATTATTATATCCGTATTTGCATGTTTTTAATTTGATATTCTATAGTTGGAAATTTTTCCACATAAATCCATCCCCAACAACTAGTATTCGAGCTTGGTTTGTTATCTTATTTGATACCAACAATTGGTATCAAAGCGATGATTTTTAGTTTTTTTAGAGCAAGGGTTTGCTTAATGGTTTTGTTAGTGGTTATTGACAGGTGTATGAGAGAAAGGTTTGTTTTTCCCGATGTGAAAATCAAAGGAAGATATTGAATCTCAAGTGGGAGCTAGAAGAGTAAGGTTGCTGGAAAGTACAGTGATCGATGTTGGTCAAGTGGCAACCGATGTTTTCAGGGTGACCATGGTCGGTTACAGGGTGACCGTGGTTGGTTACTAGGCAGCTTGGTTTTCAATAGAAAATCACAAGTCTAGAAGAATTTAAAGCACAAGTGGAAGAATTTTAAAATATCACAGAATTGTTGCATAACGTGAATGGCAAGCCCTCAAACAAATCCTTCACACTCCAATAATTACCATAGTTAAGGAGTTAATGAGTAATACAAAACAAATAATAAGAGTCTAAATGGCATTTCATATCACCGATAGAGGAGAACGAGTTATGAAATAAATTGAACAAGGATAAGACACGGGCACAAATAGTAAAGGAATTGATGGGAAATCAAAATTAGTTGATAGATAATAGATTTAGGAATCAAATAATAGAAGAAAGACAACATTATGATACATTAGCCAATATAACACTACAACAAGGGGGGTATTTAGAGACATAAATTAGAGACAAAATTATAATTTTTGTCTCTAAATCTCCTCCCCTGATATTTTATATTAAGTTTACACTTTTCAATTTTCATAGGCGACATAATATTGAAGTGGGAAACATAAATTTATTACACGCATATGGATTTGGTGGTGGTCATGGGTTCAAATGTAATGGAGATCATATCAAACCCTCACCATTGCCATGAGTGTTTGTAGAGCTTCCCTGTTGTGCGCAAATAAAGGAACCCTAAACTACTTTTGATCTCAAAGGGAGAGCAAAATAGATCTAGTGTAGGTTTAAGTGCCATGTATCTTTGCTTCATGCTACCTTCTTCTCCTATACATGGAAACACTATATTTTCTTCTACATCCACTTATTATTGTCTCTGATTCCCCTATTTATTCACATTTAAGTGATTTTTAGAAATGAGATCAGGGTTCCATTTGTGATCCGATATTAAGTTTTTCTTTTTTTTGCCATGTCTATTAAAATTTATTAAAAAGTGGTTGAATTTGCTTTATGAAATGGCTTCTTTGTTTTTTGTTATGAGTAGTAATCATTGACATGTATGTATGTGAATCGTCCTCTTCTATGGCTTGAATACACATACTAGAGGAAAATCACGTGTTAAATGATTATGGGTTTGTTGAAAACAATTTGGAATCTTTCAGGAAAATGCTCCAAATAGAAGGTGTAAAGCATCCAACGTCCACAACCTCTTCTAGTATCCTCTCCGCCCTTTCTACATGGGATATTTGGAAAATGACATATCTCTTCAAGACATGTCAGGTGAGAAATTTAATATGGTGCAAGAGGAGTGTTTTCTTCTGATTCTCTAGGTTTTTGTGTCATCCCAAAATGTCTTTTGAAAACCCATAAAAATTATTAATAACAATGTTAGTGGAAAGACATTGTTTGCAAAATGTGGAAGCATGTAAACTATTGGAAAAAATGCCTAATAAATATATAGTATCATTCCTAACATGATAATGCAAACCTTTTCACCAAATAATGTTTCTCTTGAGATTGAAGTATGTACAACTGTTTGCATCCACTAAACTTGTGTAGTTGCATGTACATATAACACAAACAAAGGTTGTTGATTTTGGCTTGAAACCTTCTAGTTATGTTTGCTTGAAAATTTATAAATCTTTTTCAAAAAATCCATTTTGTATACATGTCATGCCATCATGGCACTCCACGAGAACACATCTCTTTGAGGAATTTCACATTCCTTGTCTATGCTTACAAATTTTGCGTACATGTCTCCCAGGAAAGTTGTAACTTCATCTGACACATTTCCTCATGGATGTCCAAAAATTGTTCCAAAGCCCCCATTTTGGCACAGGTAGGTAGGATAATAGAAAACATTTTGGAATTTTTCTTTGAACCTCCTAATTTCATTTTCTTGAAAGTTCCTAAATCTTTTTCAAAGAATCCATTCGGTACACATCCTACAATCAATGTTGTCCATGAGAACACATATCTTTAAGCCATTCTGTCAGATAGTTTGTGTGCCTTGTCTACTCTTTCATATTTTACATACATGTCTACAAGCGTAGTTGCAACTACAACATATGAAAAAAATCCTCTTATACTTAATGATTTTATGGATGTCCATACCTTGTTCCAAAGCCACCATTCTGACACATTCTAGGAGTACGATCTGGTAAATGTAAACTGATCAGGTTAGAGGACTATTTGTTGCATATGGTATCACTCATGTTATAGGTACCATTTATTTCTCACTCACTTCTTGTTTCCCGTATATCCCTGAATCCATGCAAGGAGTATCAAATTCATGATTTCATTGCAAATTTACTTAAAATTTGTTAGTGATGTAGAGTATGGTTATGGTTATTTTTTTGTGTTGAAAGATAAATTCTCAAAGACGAATATTGGAACCTATTAGTGAAAAATCACAGCACCCCCCGAATGGCCTCAAATCTAAGTGGGGAATTTGGTGTGATCTACATAACATTGGACCATCTCTCAAGATGTGGGACTTGTGAACTTGAGATGGACCTCCAGAGAAAGCTGACTTCTTCTTCCTAATCCTAATGCTAAACTACTTCATAGAAAGGAAATGCGACTATCTACTCCTAATCTAACAATGCCAAGGAGACAGAGGAGAGAGAGAGCATAAAATAAAGGAATCCTACACTATAGAGGTGATAGCACCAAGAAAATGGGGTGGCTGATCACAAATCCAACTGCCTGAAATGGAGAGGGGTGAGCAATGGAGGGGATGGACAGATACATCACAGACCAAAGATAAAGTTCACACAGAACACCACTTCAAAACCCATTAAACACGGCTCTCAGAACCTGCAATAGACATCAGAGATATGAAATGTATACCCTGAATGATGAGAGGCGAGAAGAGACAATAAAATAAGCAAGGATGGAAAAAATGCATCATGAAACAAATTTTATTGCTCCAAGAGTTCACATGGTACACCATCAGTGGGCAAGGGGAAAGAAAATTCCATTACAGAGCTAAGAGAGGAGGCTTAGACTCTACATTCTACCCTAAGGAAGAAAAGAGAGGGGGTAGGAGAGAAAATATGACCAACCTTTAGAAAAATGCCCCTCCTTTACAATATATAGAAGAATAAGAGAAGGAGAGAGGGAAAATTTGAATCCTGCTTCAACCACCCCTGCAATGCATTGAATCCACCTACTCCAACCACTCTAGAAAGCATTGGAAATCTTCTTGTAATAGTGATGGGATTCATTGCAACACCCATGCCTCCATGTGTTGTTCCTTACTGGGCAAGAAATGAGGCCCATTCTTCATCATGGTGATAGGTGGGAGACTTGAATACCTCGAAAATGGTGGAATGGATCATTAATGGTGGCGGGTGAGTAACAGGTGTTGGGAGCTCTCTGAAAAATCCTTTCCCGCTCAATTCCGAGCTCTTGGTTGAAAGACATGGTTGTCTGAAGGTCAAGGGTCAAGTGCTTAATGCGGGATCACAATATACAAAAGGGTCTATCCATACAGGGGCCACATGGCAGCCCTGTGCTTTTTAAGATGTGCCCCCCTCCTTTACACTCTTGAAGTTACATCGAACTGAGTCACGTGGCATCTTCTGTGGGCCTTCTCTATTTCCTTTGTATTCTGTCCTAAGCCCTTCCTGTTGGCAGAGACACTATGTCTGACCCTAGACACATGGAGGCTTCAGCGCACATTTGGGACCTTCCTCCAGATTTTTCCTTTGAAGTTACACGGAAAAGGCACATGGAGGCCTCCACAGGATTTTGGAATTTTCAACGGCCAACTCTGCCCCCTTTTTGATTCTGACCACGTGGTGAGCCCACGCTCATTTGGGGTACCCACCTTGATTCTTCCTTTGAAGTTGAACCGAGATGACACGTGGAGGATTCACACTCGTTTAGGGTCTTCTGCCCATTTTCAACCAGGAACAACTTTTGGACCCTTGACACATGGAGAGTCTGTGCACATTTGGAGACGTTGTTTGGACCCGACCTTTGGAGGTACCTCATTGAGACATGTGGAGGCTTCTTTAGGACCCCACATGTTGTACTTAGACTCTTTAATTACGTGGTGCTACCTTTTGGAATCTGTTTTCTACCACGTGGAGGGATGATGCTCATTTGGGAACTTTGCTTTGGATTCGCCTCTTAAAAGAGCACCATTGAGACACGTGGCTCCTTTCGTCTTGTCCTAGATGCTTGGCCCTGAGTAGACTCGTATGTGAAGTCCGAGAACTTCAAGCCCTTTCTCCAATTCTTTCTCCTATTGAGCCTCTGGTCTCTTTGAATGTTATGGTCCTCCTTCGTTGACCATGTCCATTCATTGTTGGATTTGGAATGTGGGCTCGCATGATTGAACTGACCCTTCCGATTTTCTTCTATGTGGGGTTATGTTTGATCAATTTTTCCAAGGAGGGTAAACATTGGGATAATAGTTTGGCGACTCACGAGGACATCTGCATGCTAGATGAAGAGACTAGTAGCCTTATTGCATCCATTGGGCATGGAATCACGAATGATAGCCTGGTACTGATCTTGTCCCTAAAACTTTGAGCCCGACTGCTTGCACTTGGTGACCCTGAACTCTGCCCCGGTGTCCGCACACTCAATTTTTCAAGAAAATCATGTAGATGAGATTTCTGAGAGTAGAAAATTGTCTTTGACCTGGGTATTTCACCTGTTCTGGAAATGGACTATGGGCACACTGAACTGCATAGTGATACAAATGTTGGAGCAACAAAACACCACAACACCACTATGTACAAAACTACAAATCATACACACCCTAAGTGGGATATGTAGAGTGTGTGAAAGCACTTCTTTTCCTAAAAGTAAAACCTACTTACTCTATACTAACCGGAAGCAAAGGGGACTCAAAAAAATCCTGCAACTAACAGGGAGAAGTAGCTCCCCTTCCTCACAAATTGCGACCATGTAGTTGATTTGGCACTGAACATGGTCAGAAATGAGAGTAAAAACCCACCTCGCAGATGGTGTTTTGCCCTCCTCAAAGTGTCAACAAAATAGAATATACACCTCCTGGAGTTGTTTGCACGCTTGGATCTGGGAGGCGTTGTTGCCGACCTTTGGTTCTTTGTAGCTCAACCTCATGCTCTAAAATGAGCATTACCGGTGGCAACTCTTTGGTGGTAGGTTCTTGTGGTTGAAGGATGAATGATGGGGTAGTGAAAGTTGTAATTTCTACGGGCCCCTCCTCATCAAAACATTCCTCCAAGTCTGATAGGAAATCAAACTCTTCAATGTCCTTTTGCAAGTGTGGATTGCATGAGGGGAATGAAGTCATGACTGCATGAACTTCATAAATGGAAGAAGATGGAAGATGTGGAAAGATGAATGGGTTGATATGGATGGGAAGAAGGTCCGTAACTCAGAGAATGGGTTGTTGACCAGATGGAGTCATAAGATGTGCTTGAAAGTGCCTCCAAAGGCTAAAATATTCACCAAGAGCACATCAAACCTGATGAAGTGAAGTGGTAAGGTGCTTTAGACCGGTCCCACCGGGCGTGCCAAAACTATTACGTGCAAAATCACAGCACCCCCCAAATGGCCTCAAATCTGAGTGGGGCATTCAGTGTGATCTACATAACATTGGACCATCTCTCAAGATGTGGGACTTGCGAACTTGAGATGGCCCTCCAAAGAAAGTTGGCTTCTTCTTCCTAATCCTAATGCTAAACTACTTCTAAGAAAGGAAATGTGACTATCTACTCCTAATCTAATAATGCCAAGGAGACAAGGAGAGAGAGAGCATAAAATAAAGGAATCCTACACTGCAGAGGTGATAGCACCAAGAAAAGGGGGTGGCTGATCACAAATCCAACTGCCTGAAATGGAGAGGGGTGAGCAATGGAGGGGATGGACAAGATACATCACAGACCAAAGATAAAGTTCACACAGAACACCACTTCAAAACCCATTAAACACAGCTCTCAAAACCTGCAATAGACATCAGAGATATGCACCGTATACCCTGAATGATGAGAGGTGATAAGAGAGACAATAAAATAAGCAAGGATGGAAAAAATGCATCATGAAACATATTTTATTGCTCCAAGAGTTCACATGGTACATGATCAGTGGGAAAGGGGCAAGAAAATGCCATTACAGAGCCAAGAGAGGAGGCTTAGACTCTACATTCTACCCTAAGGAAGAAAAGAGAGGGGGAAGGAGAGAAAAGATGACCAACCTTTAGAAATATGCCCCTCCTTTACAATATATAGAAGAATGAGAGAAGGAGAGAGGGAAAATTTGAATCCTACTTCAACCACCCTACAATGCATTGAATCCACCTACTCCAACCACTCCAGAAAGCATTGAAATCCACCTGTAACAATGATGGGATTCACTGCAACACCCATGCCTCCATGTGTTGTTCCTTGCTGGGAAAGAAAGGAGTCCCATTATTCATCATGGCAGCATAGGTGGGAGACTTGACAACCTCAAAAATGGCGGACCGGATCATTAATGGTGGCGGGTGAGTAGCAGGCGCCAGGAGCTCTCTGAAAAGTCCTTTCCCACTCAATTCTGAGCTCCTGGTTGAAATACATGGCCGTCTGAAGGTCAAGGTTGGGCATTTAACATGGGCTTGTAATATGCAAAAGGTTCTATCCATACAGGGGCCACGTGGCAGCCCACACTTTTTAAGATTTGGCCCCTCCTTTACACTCTTGAAGAAGCATTACACCGAAATGACACGTGGTGTTGTCCGCTGGCCTACTCATTTCCTTTGTGTTCTACCTAAGCCCTTCTTGTTAGCAGAGACACTATGCCTGACCCTAGACATGTGGAGGCTCAACGCACATTTGGGACCTACCTCTAGATTTTACCTTTGAAGTTGTGCAGATGAGGCACGTGGAGGCTCAGTGCACATTTGGGACCTGCCTCTGGATTTTTCCTTTTAAGTTGTGCGGACGAGGCATGTGGAGGCCTCCATAGGATTTTGGAATTTTTAATGGCTGGCTATGCCCCCTTTTGATTCTGACCACATGGCGAGCCCACACTCATTTGGTAACCCGCTCTTGATTCTTCCTTTAATGTTGTGCTGATATGACACATGGAGGCTTCATGCTCATTTGGGGTCTGCTACCCATTTAGGAACAACTGTTGGACCCTAGACACATGGAGAGTCTATGCACATTTAGAGACCCTGTTTGGACCTAACCTCTGGAGGTGCGCTATTGAGACACGTGGAGGCTTCCGTCGGCCCTGTTGTACTTAGACTCTTCAACGGCTAGTTATTCCCTTTTGAAGTAACCTCTAGACCATAATGGATACAAAGTTAACAATATCAATTTCCTTGCATCAATAGACAAATGGAAAAATAGGTGGTTAATTGAATGATGGAACCTTTAACCAGAGAAGTACGAGTCAAAATCATAGGATGAAAGTTTTATTTTAAACAACATATCTCCAAAATAGTTCTACACATATTTTTCATAAAAATTTCATTCCAAGTGTGTGCCAAAAGTGTACTCTTCCCATAACACTAGGAGAGGATTCTAAATACACAGAAAACAAATCAAACAAAGAAGCAATGTTCATTGAACAGGTTTAACATATTTAACAATCGATTCAAGACATTCTTTATAGAACTAATGCCATGTACAAACATTTCCATGAAAATCATCAAGTGCAAAATCAATAAAAGAATTTAACACGGTTTTTTAAGAGAAAAAAAAAATAAAAGAGGGATTTGACTAGAACTAAACCCTGGAAAGTTTGTGTGAGATTTAATATTTTCAATAGGCTCTGAAGGTCCAAGAGAGATGAAAAGGACTTCATTTGGTTGAATTACTATTTAGGGGCTTTCTTGTTTATCCTCGTGTGTCCTTTATTCTTCAGTAAATTTGGAAGACATGGGAACAAGTGAAGAACTTGGTGGTTGGGTATCCTATATTCTCTTCCTTTGACACTAGGTGCCAAACCTACAAATCGATTTTGTCAAATTTTAAATATAATGACAAGATCCTTGCCTTGACAAGAGGATTCTATGCCCTCCTTTGGTTTGAGAAAGGAATTAAAATATTTCATGACTTGTACAAATTTTTGAAGTGGATGGAATGGAAAGACCTTATAACTTTCTATAAACTTCCTCAATCTCAGTTCAGAATTTATACAATGGTCATAAATGCTCTCATAGATCCCTTGAGTGGAATAATTATGGAGAATGAGAATCACTTTTGGGATACTATGAGGTGGCTCAAAGGCCCCCTCTCCAAGAGGCTACATCCAAATAACTCTATGAAAAGATTTATTTCCCCCCAAACCTTTCCCATGGGCCTTAACAATAAGTGCAATGTTTGTGATCCCATTAGTAGATGGACTCATAGATTTGATGTTGTGTGGTCTTCTTGTATTCAGTCAAATAAATTGTGTTTTAGATGGCTTCTGACTCATAATAAGCTTGTTATTGGCTTCTAATATTTTATAAATTGTTGAGACTATGCTTACTGTTATATTAGATAATTTGTGGGAGAATATTTTCTTATTTCTCCCACAATTTGCTATTTTTGAGAATATTTATCGACAAAGAAAATTATTATTTTATTTGTTTGCAATGTTTGTAGACAACATGCTGGAAATTTTGATTTCTTACAAAGTTACACACACAATTATTGCGATTGTTAATTCAACCTCATTATGAAATGCTTTTTTTGCTCTTTCCCAAAAAAATTGGTAGGTCCAAATCTGGTAAAAATTTAAACCAACCTAAGAATTTGACAGTCAAATATTGATTCATAGGCATCTCGATTATCAATGAAAAAATTAAGAGGCCAAAAGCATACAATTTTCATACAAGACATAGGTCATAGCCCACAACTAATATCATACGATATAAGACAATGTCAAATAAGATGTAACATATAACCATGCTAAAAAATAGTCCTTGCAAGGAAAATGTTGCACATGAAGCACCTATTAGCATGTTAGAAAGATAAAGAGTATGTTAAAGCATGTATAGATCAATATAGAGTAGTGTGCTAGTAAAAATATGGATTAGTAAATAATTAAATAATAACACCTGTAATGTGTAAGAGTGGTAAATGGAGATGCCCCCATGAGCCTTGATGGGACTGGTAAGAGGTACAATTCCAAGAATCATTGTTTTGTGTAAAGATCTATAGAAAGTATACATTCACAACTAAATAGCAAGCGAACATGCATGTGTATATAAAAAATATAATGACATACTAAGTATTTTTCTAACATAGAAAACAAATGTGTATATGTAAGCATAAGTAAACAAGAATAAATGTAACCAAGATATGCAGTATGTTGTGAATAAGTGAGATTGAATGATATGTAATGTGAATGTGATAAGAGCAATGTGTCCCTCAGTGGATGTGTATGAGATGCATATGAGATGAGGTTCATTTATACAAGACCCCTCAACAATCGAGAAAGAACCATAGAACAAGATTTTGTCATCAGGAAATGGTTTGAAAGTAGATGCTAAAGAGATAGATCATGATGCATAGAGCATAAAAAGTGAATGATGGTGAGGTTAATTTCATATTGATAGCCTCAGTGGTCGAGTATGAACCATGGAACTAGAGTGCGTCATAGGGGAGTATGATGTATGATTATAGATTGCTAGAAATATGTATCATGAAGCACAAAGTGTGAAATCTGTAGTGTGTGAGGTTCATGAATGTAGTATGCCGTCAATATTCAAGTGTGAACCTTAACATAAGAGTGTGTTATAGGGTAGTGACAATACAAAAGTGTATCAAGTTGTATAATTATGCTTAGAAATATGAAATATGAAGTGTGACGTGTAATGATAGAAATATGATGATGTTAGAAGGGGGGAGAAGTAAGCATGATGCCCCCAAGTGTATGATGACTAGTAAGCCATCCAATGAAAGTGAAGGGAAAGTTCCCTCCATCCAATGTCTACAGAGATAAAGGTGTGTAACCATGCTCTAATATTGGTGGTGTATGATATTGATTATGTATATGTGATGGAAGCTTAAGTGGTGAACACCTATGTGAAGGAGACCTAGGAGGTGATGGGCACCTATGTCAGATAGACCGATGAGGTGATAAGTACCTATGTGAAGCAGACCTAGAAGGTGAAATCCTATGTGAAGGGGGAACTCGAGTAGAGGAATTAGGGTGAGAAGATGGAATAGTATACTGATGAGAACAAGTAGATCACTTGGGAATATGAGAGCTAGGAGCAGAATATGCCTTAGTGTTGAGTGGCTTAGGGGGGATAGATGTGCTAGCTAGTGAAAGGAAATCCTCAAGAGGAGGCTGAGGAAATGATGTGGAAAATAGAACACCTTTAAAAGTGATAACTTTCTTACTATGAATGAATTTGAGACACAAATGGTTTATAGACAAGATATCTTGAGTGGTGCGAAGCCAAGGAATACCTAAGAGTGAGTCACAACCTTTGACTGAAGGTGCCATAGAGAATGACACACGCATGATGAGAGGCCCAACTATAACTAGAATATTGATGAAGCCATAATATTTTGGAATTGGACATGAAATTTGAGTTATTGGATAATTGATAGTAACAAGGAGCATTATAGAGCATGCACCAATAAGAGATGATGGATTGATCATGGTGTTATTGATAGTATAAGATCCGATAGAAGCATTGATGTGCATTGTATTAGAATAAAGTGTAGCATGATAATTGCGATCAAATAATGCAATGAGTAGTGGAGATGTATCAACATTAACAACTAAAAAATCAAGAGGCCTCAATGAAGGAGAAGGAACAACCCGATATATATGATTAGGTGAAGAATCAAAAGCTTCTTTTTCATGCTTAGGAAATGGATCTTTAAAGATTTTTAACTTATTATTTTCATTAACTAGGATAGATGCCGCAGGCTCAAGGAACTCAATTTCATTATTATCGATAAGATCTTGAATGAGATTCCTGATTTTGAAACATAGATCACTGGAATGCCCAACACATTGATGATAGTCACATCTATAATTTTTTGTTATAATTACGACCTTTAGGGTGATATGGATCGAGATTCAGCACTAGCAGACACTTAATAAGATTTATTGCAATAAGTTGTGACAATATAAGGCATGGAGCATAAGGAAATTTTGTAAATCTACGCTTTGGAGGTTGTCATTGAAGATTTTCAGGAGTAGAGATAGTGTTAACCATAGCTTTGGCTTTAGGGGGCTTAGGAGATGACTTGAAATTAGATTTTCTTTGAAACCGATTAGAAGATGGAGCCTGATCATGATATTTGAGCTTACCCATAGATAAGAGTTTAGTCTCGTGTAACTTAAGAGTATGACATAGTTGATCAAATGATGAAGAGGTCTCAAAGATGATACTCTCTTGTAATGGAGATAAGAGACTTTATACAAATAGATCTTGAAATTTTGAATCTGCAAGTACATTAATCATCTTAGCTAAATTGTTCTTATATCATAATACATAGTCCACTAGATGCTCATTAGATCCTTGTTTGATTTGTGCAAGTTAAGCATATGATATTTTAGAACCGATATTTACTGAAAAATGTTCAAGGAAAGCATAAGTTAAATGTGTAAATTATGTTACCGAATGAACAAGTAGATTATATAACTAACGCATATCATAGTCTTGGAGACTTCAAGGAAATAACTTAGCTAATAATGTATGATCATTTACATAATCGAGACATGCCACATGAAAAGATCAGAGGTGATCTTGACGGTCATCATGGCCAGTGAAGGTGGGCAGCTTAGGAATGATGAAATGAGTTGAAGTGTATAGGTTATATTATTTAACAAATATAGGTTTATGCTAAACCTTAATTACAAAGTCACATATGATAAATAAATGCTAAAGTACATATTTGACACAAGCAATAAGCTAGACAAATTTGAAACCCTAAGTGCAAGAGAGGGAAAGAGTGAATTAGCCTACTAACATCTTTTATGGACTGATATGGATTTAATGAAAAAGATACTGCTCCTAATAAATTACATATTATAGGAACAAGCCAAGACATGTGAGAACAGAGACACATAGATGAACCTCTTCTAAGCAACTGTGTCTGCGCAAATGGTGTCGTCTATGATACTATCACACCTTGATCATAGAATGTACTCCTGCAAAGAGATGTTTAATAAATACATCAAATAACAAAAAAGAAATTGAAAAATGAGGAGTCAAACTAACCACTGTAATCACCCGATAGAGTGAGCATGCGGTGCACTACATCTTAGGGTTCTTGTGTGTGAGGAGAGAATTGTGCAGGAAGCCCTTGGGCAAGTGCACTTGAGGGTGATAACTAGATGTACTAATGTAACCTCCCCTTCCTATGAAGTGTATGCAGAAAATGCAGTCCCTTGTGAATGAATGCAAGATGGATTTATTTTATGCTATTAGAATGCCTAATGTTTTTTAATATATGATTGGAGCTGTCCTTTATTTTGGTCATATAGCTTTGTATTTATATGATTCCTTAGGTTGAGTTTTGTAATTGAAAATTAGAAGGACCACCCATAAGAAAATAAGAGGCCCAAAAAGAGTGAGTAAGTTTAGGGATACCCAGATGGGACACCTGGGTATGTCGTGGTTGGGGGTTGGTGTCACATGGTTTTACTTTTGGTTTCTTGATTTTTTCATAACAATCGAATTGACCTCAATATGGCGGGGTTTATAACCTGTGAAAGAAATGTCAAAGCTTCTTTACCTATAAAAATCCTACAAACCATACATTAGAAAAAAATGTTACTTTTCAAAAAATAAATTTATCAATTTTTATGATGTGCTAAAATGATAAGGGAGTGATTATCACTTAAGATTAATACATATAGCCAACATTAGTCATGATTTACCCATAATTTAGAGTGAGAGGTTTTCAGATACATTAAAGGCTATAAAGTCAAATATCTCTTCCTCTTCCTCAGTAAGGTTAGAATCACTACAAAGAATTCAGAAACAAAGAATCTCCTCCTGGGTTTCACATGTAGAAAATCTTGTTTAATTTTTAGATATGTGATGTGAGTGGGTCTCAAAATTCGAAGCAGTGCCCTAGTCTAAGTACCTTGGCAAGTGCACTTCATATAAATGGGTCCTCTTGATAAAGCTTCATCATGTACCCAATGGTAAATAGATATGCTGTGGATGGAAAAATATGAAAATGTGACTACTCCAGAGTTCAATATCATTCCTATAAAGTGTATGGAAGAAAATGGGAGTCCCAATGGGAAGATTAGTCCACCTTGAATGAAAACATCATACTAGATATTAGTAGATTTATTTTTATGATTATGTAGAAGAAAGTAGAAAACACAAGAATCATTTTAGAAATGCTAACCTTAGGTGATGATAAAGCTAAATATTTGATTAAGAGATGGCTTGGATCCTTTATTATCTAATTGGTTTAACTCCATATATCTTTAATATTTATATGATTCCGTTAGTGTTGAACTGGCTTGGTAATTGAAGAAGACAAATGAATGGTGAAAGGATGAGCCATAAGAAAATAGACGAGTGCCCAAAAAGAGTAAATGTAAAATTCTTGGATGTCTTATACATTGGAACTGAGGTAGAATGCACTTGCAAAGCGTGAGAATCCATTTTTGAAAGTGTGTGAATGCTCATATTTATAGATCGCCGATGATTGGGAAAATCACTGGAAATTGTAGAAGATCTTAGTTTAGTTAACAGAAAAAGTGATTTTATTTCATTTCGGATATGATAACTTCGAAGTTGTTAAGGTGGTGGAGCGGGTAAAAAAGCACGAACAAACTAGGGAGGTTATATTTTTGGAAATATTTAGTTAGTTAGTGATTTTGGAAGGTTAGTTGGTCACGAATAGGTTACTGATTTTTAGGAAGGTAGTTTTAGAGGCAATTAGGTGGTTAAATGAGGTGTCATAGTGAGGTGTCTTAGTTGACATAGCGAGCTATAAGGGTAAGGTGTGAGGGGGAATTATTTTAATTAATTGAATTAATTAAATAATTTAGATGTGAGGGGTGTGCGATTAGTTAATTAACTAAAGACGATTTAAGATGGCATAATGTCGTAAATGTGACAATTTTGATCATGAGTGTGTCTGAGCTAAGGGATGAAATTTTTTAGTGTCTACAGTTGGTGTCTGAAGTCATAAAAGATAAACATGTAAAAATACCGACTAGGTTGTAGGGTGTAAAATACTAGAAAGAAGAACATAAACTAAGCAAAAAGGCCAAAAGTAGTTGTCAATTAATAGTTTTCTCACTTAGGAATCGTATGAATGAAAGTATGTGCTTAGGACCTAGAAATGTACTTGAAGTGTGTGATTTTGTGTCTACAAAACTTTACTCGTTAAGGTCAAATTGACCTCATTACGAGCCATACTGCGAGTCCTCATTCCAGTGGTAGATGGGTTGGGGACATTATCCAGCTTTATAGCTCAAATCATACTTGTATACCACTTAGGAATATGTTTAGTGGTTCCTGTGGGTGGTTTATTTTCACTATTTTCATCATCACGAGTGTCATTATCAAGGTGATTACCATCCTCTATTTTCACTAATATGACTATTTTTTCATCATATGAGTGTATGGAAGGAGTATATGCTTCTTTTTTCTCAAAGAACTCAACATCCATGCTAGTGTATTTGTTATACCCTTCTAGTTTTTAGATCCATAAGTATGTAGCCAAGTGATTCAACATTGTATCCTAAGAAGATAAGTTTTTCTGATTTCATATCAAACTTAGTTCTTTGTTTCATAGGAATCTGCATAATACCTTTACATATAAAAAAATTAAGGTGTGAAATAGATGGCTTATGCCCTAACCATGCATCATGTGGTGTTACTCCATAATACTTGCAGTGGGAACTCTATTTAGTAGATAGACTGACATTTTAGCTTCTTCATCCCAAAATATTTTTATAAACCTACACCGTTAATCATACATTTCACCATGTCCATGAGAGTACAATTTCACCTTTCAACATCACCATCTTACTGCCATGTGTGAGGAGGTGCCATTTGATGATGAATTCCATGTGTTTCCAAAAACATAATTGAACTCATTGGTGGTTTATTATCCCCTTGATCTAAGCAAAGTGTTTTGGTGTTCCTACCAGACTCAATTTTAACAAGGGATTTGAACTTCTTGAAAGTTATCAAAATCTTGGTATTTTGCACAGAAATAGTATATCAACATTTATCTTGAAAATTCGTCAACAAATATCATGAAGTATTGAAACCCTATAGTGGCTAGCTCTGATTGGTCCACATAGATCAGTATGTACCAAGTCAATTTTTCCCTTAGCCTAAAATGTACTATGTTTGAAAGGTGCTCAATATTATTTACTTGCCAAACAATGTTGACATGTATATGTACCCTTTTTGTTTTGTTGTTGGCCTTGTTTTGATTGTTGGTTTTCACTCTTATTTCCACTTGACAGTCCATTTTGGAATGTGTTGTACCATCAATCCTTTAACTTGTGTCATTTTTCGACCACAGAGTAGGACATTTGTTTGGGGAATTTTGACCCCTTGTTGAGTGTTATCTTGCTTCAAAGGTTGTTTACTAGCTTTTGTTTTTTCCCTTTCTGATTAGAAGTAAGTGCTTACTCTTCATTTTTAGTAGTTGAGTGAATAAATTCCTCTTATTGTAGCATATTCACCAGTTGTTCAAAAAAAATTGTTTGACCAGTTACATGTAACGTGGTCACAAAAATCCTATGTGAATGGAGGCATAGATCTCAACACATATCGGTACAAGTGATGTGTCAGTTAATTTTTCTTCCAGAATTTCAAGTGATGATCTCACAAAGTTGCAACGCCTCTCAAAGAAATTTCAACTTTTTCTATGCTGGTTGCATTTTTAAATTTAATAGTTGACTCTGGAGATGAAGTATTGTGTTATTTTTTTTCATCTCATATACAGTTTTTAGTTTGTCCCAAGCTTTTTTGTTATCATCGTAGACACCTAAAATCCACTTACGCATAGTGTTTCCTCCAATTCAATCAATTAACGACACTTCGTTAATTAACCATTCTTTGATCCATTATCATAAGCCCATTCACGACACTCTTTTGGTCATAATTCCTCTATAATCAACGAATTTGGCTAAAAACTCATTCTATTAGCTAAACATCCCTCTTTTAACCATTCAAAATCTCCCTACTTACCTCTGGATCACTTCTAGTAACTTCCTAGGATATTAGTAAATCATATATGATTAATTAGACCCCACCTAACTCCAGGGTTCATTTTAAGAAGCCTTTGGTAAAATGGAGCTGAAAAATCCCCGACGAATATACCTGGAACCATTTTCACGTAAAGGGGAACTTTCCAATTTTTGAGAGTGAAATTTTCATTTGCTATTATTTGAGTGAGAGTGAGTGCCCTAAGGGGAAAAAAAAATGCATACGTAGAAAAAAAAAAATTGTTAATTGTTGACGCATAATTGACATACGACAATAAGAGTTATTGTCGCACGATAGTAAGTGTTGCTATCACACATCAACAAAATTTACTACCATGCATCAATGAATTTTGCTGACACGTGACAACAAGTGTTGTTGTCATGTGTCAACAAACTTTGGCGACACACGGCAACAAAGTTTGTTGATGCGCGATGGTAAGAATGGTGTCATGCATCAACAAACTTTGCTAATGTGTGACAATAACACTTGTTGTCGTGTGTCAGCAAAGTTTGTTGACGTGCGACAACAAGTGCTGGTGTCGCACATTAACAAACTTTGCTGACGCCGCGATAATAACAGTTGCTATCACACGTCAGCAAAGTCTCGTTGTAATTCACCCAAGGCTCGAGAAACCCTAATTTTTTTTCTATAAATACCCTAAAACCCCTAATTTGCATGTTTACACTTTTTGGATACCAATTTTTGTCCATTCTCCCAACACTTACTACCATAGGAATCAAGCTCAGGTACAATCAAGCTTCTCCAGTCAAGAACAAGTACAATCAAGCTTCTCCAATCAAGCTCAAGTATAATGGAAACTACAAGTGTAGCCCAAGATCAAAACCAAGATCAAATGGAAAATCCAGTTAATGAGGCATTGGTCAACCCCACAATCCCTATCCAAGGGCAAGATACAATAAAGGAACTTGTTGTGCCCCCACATTTAGATAGTTTTTTCAAATGAATATAGAATACAAGGATTTTCTAGATGCATGTGATTTTGATGGGCTCGTTAAGATGCCCTAGTTTGAGATTGATCATGACATTCTAAATTACCTTCTCTCCTCGTATAATACAAAAGACAGTAATTTTATTGTTACTATGGATGACAGTCATATATTCCAATTTAGTGTCGATCCAGCTGATATCCATCAGTTGATAGGCCTTTCGTATAAAAAAGTCCCCCATAGTAACAAAAAAAGCAACCCTTATCGAAATGATAAGAAGTACCTCAAATTTACTTTTGGTTTCCATATTAATTGTACGTGTAATCTATTTTCAATTATCATTTGATATTTTTCATTTTTTTATTTTGATACAATTCAAATTTATATTAGTTCCAATGACTTTTTACAGCTCACTTCAATAAATCAAGATGAGGTGTGGATACACAAGGAATTGCACACTACTTTCTTGTTGTCATGATTTATTTCTTTCAAGTCAGAATTGTTTTACAGATTTGGCAAATGGATATACCAAACTGGGCTATTGCATACATTCTTTCAACTACCGGAAAGCTAAAATTTGATTGGTGCACCTTTTTATCCAATAAAATAAAAACTAACCTTACAAATGCATTGCTTTCTAAAAAACCAGTTATTCACTCCACAAACTATCTCCTTTGCCTTTATTACGAAGCTCTTTTTAATTTAGAAGGCAAACCAATTCCTTCTTGTATGGACGAGACAATGAAGAATTTTTTTATTCTATTTCAATAACAACAGGTATATAGTTTATATTTTGACATTAGACTTTAGTATGGTTATTGTCTTGATTATGTACTTCTGGTTGAATCTTTATGTAGTACTAACATTATGTACTTCTGGAATCTGATTAAATATTGACCATTTGTAGAGAAGAGTTTTGGAGGCCCTTCTGTGAAAAAAGTGATATCAAGAGGAAGAGGCCAACAACATGCTGAGGTGTCGGCAGATTCACAATCTGAAATGGAAGTTCAATAATCGCTAAACCCCTAAGCGTTTGCATTAGTTAAATGATATAGATGTAATACCATAACATTTACTATTTACAAATTACCTTTTTTATTTACAATTTACCATTTACCTTATTGAATTGACATGCAATCAATTTTTGTTACACTTGTAGGGACTTCGGACTATACGTGTGCTTCTCAACCATCTTTGCTAACTCACTCAGTTCAATTGCATGTAATTGTCGATTCTCAACACCCTGCTTAGAAATCCCAACCACACATAGCTCAAACAAAACCAATTACTACTCTAACATGACCACCTCAAGTATAGTGACAGGTTACCTCTCAACAACAAGGTATAATTTTATTACTTTAGTACAAGTTTTGAATAGTTTTTTATATAATTTCGTAGTTTTTGCATAGTTTAACAATTTTTCATATGATTTACTAATGATTTTGTTGATTTTTCTTGGAATTTTCAGTACATTGTAGTCCTTTTCCATTTGTAAAAACAACAATGCCACCACATCCTCCACCATTATGATTAAAAATGCCAACTAGAGGTTCATGAAAAAGAACCTTGGTAAACGCATGCCAATTCCTCTTGCCCCTAGTCGGACACTAAACATCGCCTCCTCATTTTTAATTCTAACCCTCTCTCTCGGTTTCTTTCCCAATGCAACCGACGTATCAATTTTAAATAATATAAATTTATATGAATATTACTTGGGCATTGATAGTAATGACCCAACGGGATTTTTCAATAGATGCGAGATGATTCAAGGCCAATAGGTTTACTTCTATTTCAATGTAATTTATTCAATTTTTTTGACATTTCACTTTCAATTTCAATATTTGAATATTTATTTATTTTATCGTAAATAGGATCAGGGCACCCAAAGGAAAAAATAGGTTGCAAACGATGATAATCCCGAAAGCCCTCATACCTCTCCAACAACATCATCTTCTTCAAATACATATGGTGAATAGTTGCTATCATTTCCTTTAGAGAAATTTATTGGTTATGATTTTCAATCCCATGTCCAAGAGTTTATTGTACCTCATATCAGTCAGCTCATAGAATGGGAGAGAAGGGAAAAATTACTAATCAATGAGATAATAAGTCGTTCTGAAAATTATTGGCAAACAGACAGTTTATACGCCGTAGTCCAGAATCAACCTGCGAAGATAGATGCTTACTTACCCAAGCAAGAGGTGGGACCATCACGTATAACAAAAATTATAAAGACAATATTTTAGATAAAACAGTAAACAAATTGAAAAATATTAGTGTTGAAGCCCAAACATATTTTAACAAATGGTCTAAGGACAAGGATTTGGTGGGAATTGTAAATACCGAGAGAGATAGAGCGGTCGTAAGTATTATCAATTTGAAACCATATTTTTTCTTAATTTGGAATTTTCTTATTTTAGTAATATGTTTAATTGAGCTCATTGTTTTTTTTCAGTTGAAATATGAAAATTTGAAGATTCAAAAAAAGGTGTTCCAAGTTCACTTGGAAAGCGTGTGAAGAATAGTTTATCTGCAACAATGAAGATGGAAGAAAATATTGTTTTTGTTAACAAACAAAACAATAAACTAAAGAAAATAATTAAAGAGAATGGCTTTGACCTTGAAATTTTGTTCAAAATGAAGGAAGTTGCAGATGCTAGTTTGGTATCCCATGGAGATGCAACAAAGGAAGAACAAACAATCGTAAAGAATCTAAAAAGTGATGCGGAAGATATGATTAGTTCTGGTATTATTAAAGAAAAGAGTACAAGAGGGGAAGCCATTGAGGAAATGGGTACAACAGATGCTAGTTTGTCTGGGGATAAATTTCATGATTGAGGGTTGAAAAATTGAAACTTTAAATTTGAAATACTTTATAATCTGGATTTTTGATATCTTGTTATATATTATATATAAAATTTCTAGATTGTATATGGTGTTTATGTTTGATATGAATGTGATGATGTTACGATAATGGTTAATTATTTGTTTTAAGAAAATTTGGAATGTGGTATGACAGATACATCTTAATAGAGTGAAATCTTCTTCTCTTTCAACACCAATCCGGCACTATGGTAATTCTTCACCGGGAACTCCTCGTGCTATGATTATTAACTAATGCACAACTCTTAGTTTGGTGGATGTAATCTGGAAACACAACAACAAACATAACACAAGAATACCATAGACTATGATAAGAAGGAATAATGATAAATCTAAAATATCAGTGTAAATTATAATATCAACATGAAATTGTTACAATCTCACCCATGAGGTTCTTCAAGTGTTATTAACTTCACTTGCCTTCAAACAATAACTATGGGAGAAACTTCACAATTACACCTCTTAATGGCTTCTTTAACACACCTTCAAAATGATGGCTTCCTTTACACACTTACTCATACAATATTTCTCACTACTTCTCTCTATGCTAAATGAGGGGGGTGGCCTCTTTATTTATAGGAATTCAGGCTTATCCACCTTATCTCTAAGATAGGATAGGAAATCTCTTCCGGCCAATCATATTCCATGCCTAAACTCTTGCCTTTACATGTAGGCTTATCTTCTAAGATAAGATAAACCTTATCATCTCACATGGGTTCCACCTTTTTAGACTTTTCCACAAATAAAATATACAAAATATTTATGACATCACTCTTTGTCCTTATTACAAATATAATATTTCTAATTCCTAATCATGTAGACCCTACTTCTCTACTTATCCCAACTTTGACATTTTAACATTACCGGACCACTTACGACAAATATTTACTTTTTACAACATTCCTATTGTACTTTGACTGTTACCATACTCTACATTATTGGTGGCACCGTACTGACGGTGACATTATCTTCTATTAGACGCCACTACTAATTATACTTAACAACATCCTATTCCTAATACATACATTAATAAAATAGAAATTACGGAGGAAAATTTTAATGTCGACATTTTCCCCCTTCCTAACTTCTACTCCATCCTCGGAGTAGACTCTTATGGACATTCTGAAGCTGGTGCTTGGAAAATCTTTAACTTGTCATGGTTGACCCATTTTGTAATGGGAGTACCATCCAATTCCTCCAGTCGATATGTACCATTTTCATGCACAACTGCTATTTTGTAGGGCCCCATCCACTTTGGAAGAAATTTTCTCTGTCTTCTTTTTTTGTATCTGGAATCATATACTAGAACCAAGTCATTCACATGAAATGGAGACCAACGGATCTTTTGATCAAAGTATTCCTTCTGCTTCATTTTCTTCTTATAGCTTGTATCCTTCACTATTTCCCTCATTTCCTCTAGCAAATGAAGATGTACCAACCTTTCTTTTACTGAATCACTTTCATCCATCCTTTCATTTTTCATAACTCTCACAGTGGGAATATCAAACTCAATAGGAAGAACTGGATCAATGCCATAAGCCAACTGAAATGGGGAGTATCCTGTTGCTGACTTTGATGTTGCCCTATATGCCCACAATGCTGCATGAATCCTTTTATCCCACTTATGTACCTGCAAGGCTGCATCTTTTGCTAGAATTTGACACAACACAAAATTTGTTCGTTCCACCTGTCCATTTGTGCTTGGCTTGTATGTTGTTTCCTTCCTGTGCTTAATAGAAAACTTGTTGACTAGGGCTTCTACCACCTCATTAATGAAGTGGCTTCCTTGATCTGTTACAATTTCTAATGGGCAACCAAATCTGGTGACAATGCGTTCATATATGAACCTTGCCACTTCATCCATGGAAGCTATTTTCAATGGCCTAGCTTCAACCCACTTGGTTAAATAATCTGTGGCAACTACAATATACTTATTTTGGCATGTGGGGTAGTTGGAAGTGGACCTACAATGTCTATTCCCCACTTTTCAAAGGGACCAAGTGGAAGAATAGGGCATAATGGAGCTGATGAAGTCTTACGGTTACCATGTGTTTGACAAATATCACATGTCTTACAATAATTATAACAATCTCTAAAAAGAGTGGGCCAGTGATAACCTGCGTCCAAGATCCTTCTTGCTGTAAGTTGTCCAGAGAAGTGTCCTCCACATGTACCATTGTGGAATTCTTCTATCAGCTCCTTCCCTTGATCACGTCCAACTGCCCTCTTGTACTGTCCATCAGGTCCTATTCGAAATAATACTCCATGCAGAATAGAATATGGACGACTGGCTTGAGTAATCTTCCTCTTAGTCTTTGCATTGGCACCATCAGGAAACTTGAATTCATTTAGATAATTCCAAATATCTATGTATTCACTAGGGATTGTGTCAAGAGATAACAATGTTGCATCTGGGAAATCATCATCATCACAAGGTGAACCTAAACCATCATAGGCTCGAGAGAGTGCATCTGCATTGACATGCTTCTTTCCTGGCCTATCTATAATATCAAATTCAAATTCTTGTAGCAAAATTATCCATCTTGCTATCCTCCCTGATGGGTTAGGCTTATTTACAATATATTTTAGAGCCTGATGATCTATTACAACTATAAATTTCTGCCCTAGCAAGTAATTTCTAAACTTCTTTACAGCAAAAATGATAGCTAGAGCCTCTTTTTCAGTTACAGTATAATTTACCTCAGCACTGCTCATTTGTCTTCTCCCAAAGTAAATTGGATGATCATTCCCATTTTCATCCTTTTGGCTCAGAGTACTTCCTAGTGCTGCATCTGAGGCATCAGTATACACAATGAATGGCTTGCTCCAATCTGGATTCTTTAAAACAGGTGAAGACACCAGGGCTTCCTTCAGTTGTTCAAAAGCTTCATGCGCCTTATTTCCTGGTTCATAAGTAACATCCTTCTTCAAGAACTGGGTTAGTGGCTGTGCAATCTTTGAGAAATTCTTGATGAACCTTCTATAGTAACCCACATGGCCTAAAAATGATCTCAACTTACTTCTATTCATAGGAAATGGTAACTCTTTGATTTTTGAAACTTTATCAGGATCAGTACCAATACCATCTTTGGATACAACATGCCCTAACAAAACACCTTTAGAACATCCAAAGACACACTTTGTAGGGTTTAGTGAGGCTTGTGCTTCATCTAACCTTTGAAATGTTGTCTCCATCTAGTGCAGGTGGTCCATCTTGCTCCCATAGATGTAAAAATCATCCAGAAATACTCTAATGAAGTTCCCAATGTAGGGTTCAAACACCCTATTCATCAAGCGCTGGAACGTTGCTGGAGCATTACACAACCCAAAAGGCATAACTCTATAAGCAAACGTTCCCCAAGGAGTGGTGAACGTGGTCTTCAGCTGATCTTTCTCTGCTATATGAACTTGGTTGTATCCGCTATATCCATCAGCAAAACTATAGCACTCCTGGCTAGCTACTTCGTCCAAAATCTGATCTGAGAATGGAAGAGGGTAATGATCCTTCTTTGTTGCCTTATTGAGCTTCCTATAATCAACACAAATGCGTAGCTTCCCATTCTTTTTTATTGAGATCACAATGGGAGAAACCCATTCTGAATTCTCCACAGCAAATATAAATCCTGCATCAAGCAACTTATCTATTTCTTCTTTTACAGTCTTGGAAAAATTAGGATTCATTCTATATGGCATTTGCTTTATGGGCTTAGCACCATCTACCAGCTCAATAGAATGTTCTACCCAACTTACTTGATGGAGTTCCTTGTAATCAAAAGTGAATATGTGTATGTACCTTCGAAAGAGCTGGAGGTAGGATTCCTTCTCACTCTCCATCACAGCATCACCAATCTTTATTTGTTGGAGACGATCATCAATTTCTTCTTCAGATAATTTTATGGGATCATGAGTCGGTGTGACTGGAAGGATATCCATGACCGAAACATCAACCTCACTTTCTTCATCTTCAGTGTCCACTTCACTAGTACTCGAGTAATCAGAGGATGTCCAATCATCAGTTTCATCACTTGAATCCACAGGTTCTACCTTATGATGCCGAGGGATCACGTTTATCTTCACCCTCTCTCTACCACGTCCAAGTGTCATGAAGCCTTCATTCCAGTAGTTTCTTGCATGAACTCTCCTTAGCCATGGTCTTCCCAACAACATTGGGTATGCAACAGTACCATTTTTCATTACCTGAAAGTCTACCACACATACAACACCCATAACAGATATTGCCACATTTGAAACTACACCTTCTGGTTTAGTTTTTCCTTTATTTAATGACCTTAACATAAGTGTTGAGGGGCGATCAATTTTTAAACCCAACATATTCATTACAGACTCGGTCATTACATTAACTGCAGCACCTCCATCAACTAAGACATCATGAATTGAAATACCATTACATAATACCTCAGCTTGTGGAGCGTAGGGATCCACCTCTGCCTCCAAAATAGGGACCTCAACCTCCTTCCTTCGTTGAGCATTGAGTCCACTTCGCAGCTCCCACCTCTTCTTAGAAGACATAGCCAAGAGTTGACCATATGTAATATTTGTAGGCCTTTTGGACAGATCTTCTAAGATGGAGTATGGTCCTTGTCCCTGTGAAATCAGAAAATCCTGCACACCCAAATTTCTTCTCCTATGTTTCTTACTAGTTTCTCCTTTCATCTTCTTAGGATCATTTCCATCTTGGTTATCTTTTTGTTTCTTTCTTTTTGTTACAAACACATCTACTTCATTATTTATGCTCTTATCTACTACATCAAAAGAATTCACAGGTGCTTTCCCTTTATCATTATCTCTTGTACAAGATGTAGAAGCTCTATCTGGACAATTATACTTATAATGACCCTTTTTATAACAACCATAACATACAACTTCAGAAATATTTCTTTTTGGACCTCTATCTCCTCCCTGAGAACTAAATTCTTTTCCTTGAAGAAGATTAATAGTTAATTGACCCATCTTCCTAAGCAGATCTTCATACTCAGTAGATGTACTAGGAGAAATATTTGTGCTCACCGAGAGTGGTTGTGGATTCTGGATCAAAGGTGCTGGTGTAGGCTCTACTTTAGCAACAATTTCTTTGGGCTCCTCTTCCATGCTTTCTTCTTACCTTCTTGCAATCTCCTTTGCTTGTTCAATGGTAGTTGGGTGGTCATACTTCACTCGTTGTCTGATCTCTGGCTTCATCCCAAGAATGAAGTGCTTACAGAGGAGATTATCCACGCCATTCATTAACCCATCCGCTAATCCTTCCTTCAGGATCTGGGCATCGAGCTTCCTCCTTAGCTATAGAACACGAGCATGATAATCCCTTATCTTCTCCTTCTCTCCTTGGGCTAGCTTTGTGATATCGATCATGAGATCTGCATATTTCTATTGTTCACCAAATTCTTCAAGAAAACTTTCAGTTAATAAATCCCATGAGTTTTTCACATTATCACCTAGTGTTTCAAACCACCTAAGGGCTGAACCATCCAAAAAGGTAGGAAAAAATTCAATCCATTGTTCCCTTCTTATAAGGCCATTACAAATACAAGATCGTTTAAACTCTTGAATGAAAGAGGAAGCATCTTCATTAGATTGGGCTGAAAAAACAGGAATCTTCCCCATTTCCAAAAGTAACCATAGTGAAATACCAACCCACAAGTACAATCAACAAGACTTATGTGCACAAATAATTGGAATAACTATAATAGAAAATAGAAATGACCACAGTAAACTATGGTAAAACTTGACTTACTGCGGTAAAAACTGACTTTACTTTGGTAAACACTATTCACAGTAAAAAGTGAAGTTACTGTGGTAAAAACTGACTTTACTATGGTAAAAACTATTCACAATAAAAAGTGAAGTTACTACGGTAAATACTATTCACGGTAAAAAGTGATTTTACTGCGGTAAATACTATTCACGGTAAAAAGTGACTTTACCATGGTAACTACTATGCACAGTAAAAACAAGGTTACCCTCCAAATGTTTTCTGACTAAGTGGGAATATTTCTCCAGAAAATCCACCAACGAGGAATGGTCCCGGCAACGGAACCAAAATGTCAACACCAATCTGGCACTATGATAATTCTTCACTGGAACTCCTCATGCTATGATTATTAACTAATGCACAGCTCTTAGTTTGGTGGATGTAATCTGGAAACACAACAACAAACATAACACAAGAATACCATATACTATGATAAGAACGAATAATGATAAATCTGAAATATCAGTGTAAATTATAATATCAACATGAAATTGTTACAATCTCACCCATGAGGTTCTTCAAGTGTTATTAACTTCACTTTCCTTCAAACAATAACTATGGGAGAAACTTCACAATTACACCTCTTAATGGCTTCTTTAACACACCTTCAAAATGATGGCTTCCTTTACACACTTACTCATACAATATTTCTCACTACTTCTCTCTATGCTAAATGAGGGGGGGTGGCCTCTTTATTTATAGGAATTCAGGATTATCCACCTTATCTCTAAGATAGGATAGGAAATCTCTTCCGGCCAATCATATTCCATGCCTAAACTCTTGCCTTTACATGTAGGCTTATCTTCTAAGATAAGATAAACCTTATCATCTCACATGGGTTCCACCTTTTTAGACTTTTCCACAAATAAAATATACAAAATATTTATGACATCACTCTTTGTCCTTATTACAAATATAATATTTCTAATTCCTAATCATGTAGACCCTACTTCTCTACTTATCCCAACTTTGACATTTTAACATTACCGGACCACTTACGACAAATATTTACTTTTTACAACATTCCTATTTTACTTTGACTGTTACCGTACTCTACATTATTGGTGGCACCGTACTGACGGTGCACATTATCTTCTATTGGACGTCACTACTAATTATACTTAACAACATCCTATTCCTAATACATACATTAATAAAATAGAAATACTTGTAATGATATAATGACATTAGAATGGATATAGATGATGATGAATGAAGATAATGGATAATTGTTTTAAGAAAAATTGGAATGTGTTAGGACAGAGACATCTTCTCTATACTTTTAAAATTTGAACTCTATATTAGGCTTCTGCACATTTAAACCTTCTCAAAATCTTCTTCTCTCTACTTATAATGAATCAATGATATGATGACATTAGATGTGGATGATGAAATTAAAATAGATATGGATGATGATGAATTGTGTGGATGTAGATTTTTCTTCAAGAACGATCATGGATGATGATAATGAATAATTGTTTTAAGAAAAATTGAAGTGTGTTAGGATAGAGTCATATTCTCTCTACTTGTAAAATTTGAACTCTGTATCAGGGTTCTACACATTTAAACTTTCTCAAAATATTCATCTCTCTACTTGTAATGAATCAATGATATGATGACATTAGATGTGGATGATGACATTAAAATAGATATAGATGATGATGAATTATGTGGACGTAGATTTAGCTTCAAGCACAATCATGGATGATGATAATGGATAATTATTTTAAGAAAAATTGGAACGTGTTAAGACAGAGACTTCTTATCTCTACTTGTAAAATTTGAACTCTGTATCAGGTTTTTGGACATTTAAACCTTCTCAAAATCTTCTTCTATCTACTTTTAATGAATCATTGATATGATGACATTAGATGTGGATGATGACATTAAAAGAGGTATGGATGATTCAATGAATTGTTTGGACATAGATTTAGCTTCAAGCACGATCATGGATGATGATAATGGATAATTGTTTTAAGAAAAATTGGAATGTCTTAGGATAGAGACTTCTTAATACAGTAAAATATTCTTCTCTCTAGTTGTAAAATTAGAACTATGTATCAGGTTTCTTCACATTTAAACCTTCTCAAAATTTTCTTCTCTCTACTTGTAATGAATCAATGATATGATGACATTAGATGTGGATGATGACATTAAAATAGATATGGATGATGACGAATTGTATGTGGACATAGATTTAGCTTTAAGAACGATCGTGGATGATGATAATGGATAATTGTTTTAAGAAAATTTGGAATGTGTTATGACAGAAACATCTTAATATGGAAAAATCTTCCTCTCTCTACTTATAAAATTTGAATGTGTGATTTTTACATACATAATTTGATATTCATCCCACAAAGTTTAAATAGTTCATCAAAGCATTTTGCAAATACAAAAATAAATTAAACATAATTGTAAATATTATTTTTGGTAGAGCTATTGCACGAATCTTAAAAAAACACCGTAAATAATAATCCGATTCAAAACATACGAGATATATTACATAGAGTAGTGATTACATTATATAGAGATAACAACTCCTATAAAGATGGTGTCAACACCAATCCCTCAATTATCTCTAGTCTATCTCCTAGAATCACTCCTTATCCTTTTATTCTCTCACTCAACTATATCAAACTACCCGTGAGTTGTTTATTACAACTTTACATTCACTCACACTATATTATTATTAAATGAGTTTCACATCTCATTTAAATAATAATACATACAATACAATTTATTAATAATGTTACACAATATATTCATAACAGTAAAAAATCAAGCAATGTCATATGATAGGGTTTAAGCTACCTCTTGTATTTTATATGGCAGTGACAAATCATGTGGAAAGAAAATGAGAAATCATCCTTCGTAGTGTGCTAGATGATCTTCAATTCAAGAAAACTCAACATGAAAAAATGGATTAGTATATAGATGGGTGAGTTTCCTAACATTGTCAGTCTCGAGAAGTGAGAGCTTCCTCGGATGTATGTCAACCCATGTTTTCAAGAAAAAAAGATGAAATAATGATTAAATGGATTAAGGAAGAAATTGAAAGATTAAAGAAAATTCAAATGATAAATTATACATGTCTAGAAGTCTGGAAGAGTATAACAGTTGAAGAATATGTAGACTTGAACTCTGAAGGCCTTGCAAATTAGTATTCGACAAAAGCATGTAATAAACAAATATTTAAAATAGAAAGATTTAAAAAAATGAAAGTGAGAACTTGTGCATGTCTGAATAGTGGAAGTTTGGAAGAGTATAACAGTGGAAGAATATGCAGATCTGAACTTTGAAGGCCTTGCAAATCAGTATTCGACAAATGCATGTAACAAACAATTTTTTAAAAGAAATTGGTATTCGACAAATCCAAAATAGTAATTATATAAAACAATTTTTTTATAAATAATTGTATTTAAATAAATGTAAATATATATACCTCTAACATCTTTAATGATAACAAAAGATGAAACAAAATATGATAAAAAGCCTCCTCAGTCAATATTTGCATCTGTAGAGTTACAATTGTGTTCACTGTTACGTCTAACTATAAACTATTATATTTGAATTTGTTAATATGAAATTGAATAAATAACCACAATTAAAATGTAAGGTGTCAAACAATAAAATTAAGGTCAAGGAGATACCTATTTAAAGCTAAAACAATCCATTATTAATAGATTCTTTAAAGTCGATGTTCTCTTCTGTAGAGTGTGACAACGCACCAATTCCAGTCTCATCATTGGGAATAGTTGTACTTGTAGCTTTATTATTTACATCTCTTCTTTTGGAAAGTGAATTCCAATGCGTAATTTCTCTGTCGAAAGGAAAGGTTTCCAAGGAGTAGCAAGAAACATAACACCTCATGGAACTTTCTAGATTTTTAATACAACATGTTTCTCAGTTTTGATTTTATAAGTGATAAAGCACTGAAAACCCTTCCTCCTCAACAAAACCCAAAATCATTGTTTGGCATAACTCATATAATATGAAATATTCATTGATGTCCTCTTGTAAGACAATATTTTGATAGATTTTTTGCCAAATCCTTGTAATAGCACCACTCTCAAAAGGTTCGTCTAAATTTTTATATTGGTTCCTCATTGTTGTTACAAAGTTTGTTGATTGAGACTTTAGTGAATCAACATTCAATATACCTTTTATTTCCATATCCTTGACCTCGGAAGTCTTTGTGAAATATTCCATTATTGTACCCATGGATTTATGGAAATGCTTTCTTGTAAAGTCTACACGAGCACCTTCAGTATTCCAAAAATTACGATTCATCACACCCATTGCTTCATGAATTTAATCTTTGGAGAAACGTTCTCTAATTTTTTATGATAAGGATTTTGATTTTTTTTAAGCTTTATTCTTGTTTCAGCTGTAACAGAATCAAAGAGATTACGTGTCACAGGAACTTCTCTTTCTGATCTTGTAATATCTTGATGTTTTTACAAAATGTGCAGTGGTATGTCCCTCCCATTAACATTGATGTAGAGGTGATCATGGATATTAAATCTCAAATAGTTATTGGGATTCTTAAGATCTAATAAAACTTTCCAATTCTTGAAAACAAGTGTATCAAAACTATCTTGGGAAGTGTACAAGATATCAAGACTTTGACATACCATTTTTCTCATCCATATAAAATCCACAATATAGATTAATCTCCCATGTGCATGCTTCATCAGTGTATTGATCTCCTGCAACATTGGAAGAATACCAACCAATGTAAGAAATGTCTCCAAATTAGTTAAACAAAACAACAAGTCCCTCACCTTGTCAACTTCATGACGATATTTGTGCATTAAACCAACCAACAAAGGATACTCCTCACAAAATATGCATGCAGGTTCATACAAAGAAATCCATCTAGTCTCAACATCCTTCAGAAGTTTTTTGCCATCTATAATTTGAATTGCAAATTTTTGGAACTCAAGAAATCACTTTGGGTTGCTCGCCATATAGGCATGAAGTTCTCTTATAAGGTCTTCTACTTTAGCAACATTTTTATAATTGCTTACCATTTTATACGTTAAATTCATTGTGTGAGCCATACGGTGAATTGCTAGCATATAAGGGGCCACTACTATTTGCAATATAACACAAAAACCTATTCAGTGACCCTACATGACTGATGCACCATCTGCTCCAACGCATACTAACTTCGTAGCAATTTCATAGTCAGTCATTCCAACAATATCTTTCAAATGAGAAATACCTATTTTATGTAGGTTTTCGGCATTACATTTTTCAACCATTTTCATAACACCCAGTAGATGAGGTGTCCTTATATGATTTTCTAAAGTATAGACATGGATACATATCCATGTAGTGTTGTTGACTATTGTCACTTTATCAATTGAAAGAGTGATAAAATTTGCTTTTTTTACATTCTTTTTCAAATCTTCCTTCTCTATCATTGAAAGGCATTTTGCCATTTCCCATTCACTATTGTCAGACCAATGAAACTGAGGAATGTTTTGCATTCCATTATATTGATACAAAACTTTGAAATTGAGGAAATCTAAAATCGGTCTTCCTTTCTTAAGTATGTGAAATAAAGTAGAGAATGGTATGAGTTTTAAATGCAAATTTGATTGATTCATCTTACCAATTTACGATGTGATTGTTCCCCCCTTTTCCACAAGATGTCTTCATGTTTTTTGATCTGCTTCATACTCTACTTCATACTCTGTTGTGTATTTAACATGCATGCATTATTTTTTAGTTTTCCACCTGCGTGTTTTGATTTTCTAGCCATCCTCCCTCGTTATAGTCAAATATTGTTTTCCACAATGTTTTTCTATAGTGTGCAGCTTCAGTTGCATTTTTTGTTGCTTTCCCCAATTTCCACATACATATTGTACATGTACATTCAGATGGGATCTCTTCTAAATTAGATGGTTATATAGGTTCGATAAACAAAAATTCGACAACCTAATCAAACTTGTATGTCCTCCCAATTGTCCACATATTCTTGTTTGTTTTAAATGTTTTACTTTGTTGAGTAGAATTTTGAGCATTATCACAATCACCTGGTTTCCTCTTTCATGAACCATAATTTGAATTTGCTTTTTGTGTTCCATTTTGCTGAGTATTTGTATGTGTGATATCTTGATCCACTCCTAGTTACACTCTAACATGAAGAATATCTTATGGATCTGACATCTAAATAGGTATATCTTCAATATCTAGCATGGTATCATCATATGTGTAATTTGGTTGAAACTGTGCAGAATGCATGTCTACGTCAATATTACCTTCCACACAGTCTGTACTCTAATTCATTCTAGTGGCAAGTATATGGGTGTTGGTGGTTGTAGTATCTGTAGCAGCAGGGTTTCCAAAATACTTGAACAGAGACTTATGAGATTTCTTACTTACTTTTTGGGTCCTCTCATTCTGAGCACTAGCACCTTCCATTGTTATGAATTCCTAAGTTGAAACTCTGTTGTGCGTCAGTAGCTCTGAGTCATGTGTTAATAGCTAGAGCTTTGTACATCATAGTAACTCTGTTGTGCATCAAAAAATAAGGAATGTGTCATGCATCAGATAAGGATTGTGTCATGTGTCAACAAGATAACTGTCATGCGTCAACAATAGCTGGGTTGGGTGTCAGTTGAGACTTGAGTCTCCTTGTTGGGTGTTAACTAAATCACACGTCAGCAAATACAATAATTAATGCGTCAATAAATATCATTGTCGCGCGCAAGAGAAAACTCTGTCATGCATCAACAAAAGTACATCAGGGCATCAACAAGAGCAGTGTCGGGCGTCAACAACCAAACCCTTGTTATGCGTCAACAATATATTCTTGTCGTCAGTCCAGAGAAAACCTTTGTTGTGCATCAAAAAATGTAATAAGTCACGCGTCAACAAATATATCACATGTCAACAAAAGTATAGTCATGTGTCAACAAGATTAGTATTAGGCGTAAAAAAAACCCTTGTCACCCATCAACAAGATCTCCTTGTCACCCATCCACATGACACCTTTATCACGCGTCAACAAATATTACTAGTCGTGCGTTAACAAATAACTCATGTTGCCCGACTGCAAACTACTAAACAGTAAACAGATCTGCACTATGCTTTGGTGCTTTTAGAGTATACAAGTTCACGATATTTGATATGTTGGTAGCTAAAATAGTAGTAACTTAGTAAGGTACTGGTGGTAGTATACTACCCAAAAAATCACCTAGGTTTTTATAGGAGATGTTTTCAAATATAGGCAAAGATGACCCCTAAAAAAATATACTCTAAATTTTAAGTGAACAAGACACTGACCTGCTCCGAAAAATTTGTCTTTTCAAATTTTCCTAAAATGAAATTTTCACCATATTACGAATATTTTCCACTAAAATTATCCCTTCTCAAATCACTTGCTAATAAAATTTCCATATTACAAATATATAGAGTCACTAATCACTTGCTAAATAAATTATCCCTTCACCATATTACGAATATATAGAGTTATTAATCACTTGCTAATAAAATTTAACTAGCTTAAACAAATCTTAACTAGCCTTAAGCATGTTTACCCACTCATAATCATAAAGTGGTTTTTGAATCACCTTTTGTCCCATATGCACTAGGATTCCAATTCTTCCCAAATGGAAATTTACAAATACAGGCCTAGTGCACCCCTTTCAACTTTACACCTTGTTTACATAGTAAAACAACTCCACACTTTGGAAAGGCATTAGACCTCATTTGTATTAGTTTTAAGCTATAAGACATTTGATCTTGGCCATCCTCCATTATTGAAGCTCCTCCATCTTACATCCATCACTCCAAATCTAGTTAGTAAGGGAAGACCTAAGCTTGGCCTTGTAGCTATCTTGGAGAGATCTATTCACTATGTTTGGAGCAAACACCAAAAAACCACATGGCTTAGGGTCTTCATTGGTTCATTTTTTGTGGCATTCAAAGAGTAGAGAGTAGTATATACATGTTAGTTTGATGTTATTTCAAAGTTATAATGCATACATAGGAGTAGCTCTTTTTTATCTCTTATCTTGATGATTCTTTTTAGGTTAGTTAAGCTTTGAAAATTCTTAAGTGTTCTAGTTTCATTTCTTAAGCTTTTTGATTTACATGAATACATTTGGCACTCCCAGTGGGACCTTACTCCATGGTCTCTAGAATTTATTTTTAAAGCTTTTTACTTCAATTTCTAACCATTTTCATACATTTTGAAGGTTAACTAGTTTAGTTTCAAGCTTTTCATAATCTTAAAAGTAGTAAATATTCCTTTTTCATGCATATTTATTGGGTTTATGTTAGAAATTGAATTAAAAGGAAAGAATCTAACCTGTTTACAGTTTTAGATTGAGTTATTTCTCGTCATTTTTTGTAGTTTTTCAAGCCCATGCACAGGTTTTATGGAGGGGTACGCACATGTCAGAAAGCACATGAACTTGTTGCATAACACACACACACACATGTTCCAAAGCATGCGCACACGTTTCACTAGCCGTGCACCTATTACCTTGTATTTTTTACCCTTTGTCAAGAATTTAACCAGAGTCACACATATGTCATGAACAATGCACATATGTTTTCCTGCACGTGCATACGTCTCTCGAGACACATAGGTGTTTAATAAACCTCTTCGTATCTATCTTTTTTTATTACAAGAACATACGTTAACAAACAAGTGCACATTCTCAGAAGGGTGTGTAGGTTTCATTCTGCACGCATACATGTTAATTGCTAACTATGTCTTCCATAGACCCACACAATTGTCATTTGAGGCGCGTACATGTTGCTATAGGCACACACATGTCCTACAAGGTGCACATGCATCATTGTTTAAAAGTTGACCTTTGTTCTAACACTTTGTAGGTTTTTGTTGGTTCTAATAAGTGGTTTGTAGGTAGCTTTTGTATTGTATTTTTGTGCTAACTTTACTTAGTTGAGTTAATGAATGTTTCATTACTATTTGTAAGGTTTTAAAATGCATATGCTCTTCCCTCACATGTTCTAGGTGATCTTGGGAATAAAAAATGATTCAAATACCATTTATATGCTTTCAAAACACTTCACTAATATTTCTTAAGGATTAACTTCAAAGTTGAGATAAAAATAACTTGTGCATTTTAGACTTACTTATTTTCCATTTTTTTTACAAAATATAGTTGGGTTGTACGTTGTGTATGCTCTTCCTTTGCATCTTAGGATGATCCTAGGCATCAAAAGCAAGGTCTAAATCCTCTTTCTAAAAATTCCTTGGAGAAGTACTAAGCTTGGTGTGTAGGACCAAATATCTCTTGCAAAATAATCAGAGTATAAACGAAGGATAACTCATTTCTTGTATGTTGCCAAACAGTGTGCGACAAAAACCACATTGAGTTTAAAATATAAAAAAAATGCCATATACAAAACACTTGATTTACAAGTTCGAATAATGGTAAACCCATTCGCTTTAAACTAGGACATAACCACCTTGGAATAAAACTTAAGTTACAATAAAAGGGGTGGTTGTAGGAACCCCAAAGTAGTCCACACAAGAGGGAAACTTATGGATGAAACGGGAAGTGATCCACTTACCCACTTGACTAGTTTTTCATTTGTGAGTTAGAGTCAAAGTTATCTTCATTGCGACCCTAGTGAGAGTACAATTGAATGCAATTTATGATCATTGTACTTGAAGGGGGTAAAGTAAAGTCAGGATACTCCAAGACTAGTCAGTGCTACTTTCTTAGCAAATCGAGCTCACAGAGGTAATTGGTAACACCTAGTTGAGAGAACTAATAGGAAGATATATCATCTTGGAGCCCACTTTTCCATATCAATTCAATCAAGTTTTATAAAGCTTTCGCGAAGTAAGAACTTTCTCAGATTTGAAACCTTGTATCTCAGATAAGGGCAGAGTCCATTCAAGTTTGCACTGAGTGACATTCATCACAAGATTTGCGAAGTGTTAATTTATTTTAATTTTTCACTCATCGTAAGACGATCTAAAAATATGCCAAAGTAACGCCAAGTATTTTTCAACCACATTTTGATATACTCTGTTTCTCTCTTGTTGGTATTTTTGATCAAATGAGGAACATCATATGTGTGCTATTGATTGATTGTGTCCACAAATTTTGCACCCATTTACATTCATCCTTTCTTGAGACTGGATGGTAAATGTTGAAAGTGTGTTGGTACGTCTTCACATCTTGATAGCCTTGTCTTGATACCCACGTCAAGATGTCTCAATTGTAGCTAGGATTTCTCGTTATCGATCTTCCTTTAAGGTGATACTTTTCTTGTATCTCCTCAATACAATTTAGATACTTATATCTTGTTTCTCGTAAAACTAGGTTTAAGTTTCGAGATTGTAGCATTATTACTCACACGATAGCAAGTCTTTGATATACTTTGAATTTTTCCTTTTCCAAACATTGCCTTGACCTTGAAAAATGTAGTAAATTTTTTTGTGTCGTGTCAATATCATTTCGATACTAATATCATACTTTTTCATAAAGATTAAATGTATCTAATTAGAATTCTTTCATTTCTCACACTTGTAACTTCCACCTTTTGAGATTTAAGCATTGTTTGTATCTATTCTCGTTATAGTATACCTTTATCGGAAATCACTTTAATCCTTGTAAATACTTACTCCTTGTTTGTTTTTAAACTTAATGTAAGTGTTGACATTGTGTTGATCATTTTTTGTTGCAATTTATCATTGAGACATACATTTTAATAGGGATTATTTCCTTTTTTGGATTTTTTGTTTTGAACTTGCATAATTGTTCCTTGTAATTAGTCATCTTGTAAAATTGTTTGTCTAGGACATTCCTTTTTGATCCTTTGATCCTTCACACTCGTAGTTTGTTTTCAATCGTTGAATATTGTGTCATCAAAATGTATATTTTACTTTGGAAAATCATGTAAGAATCCCCTATTTATCCGCAAAATGTCTAGTTTGTTGTCCTTATGCTGCCCAAATCGACATGGAACTTCCTTCCCTTTGAAGGATTTCAATTATACTATTTAGATCTAGGAATTCAGACCCAATGAAACCAACCATGAATGACTATAACATGATTCCTCACACTTATAACAATAAGTAACCTAGGTTTAGGCATTTACCTTAAAATAAACCCATCACGACTAAACCGCGGTTGATTCATCATTCTAGAAAAAATGCATGGGTACCCTGTTCCCCACCTTCATCTCATAGTAGGTGGTATGATTTGGACAATTCTAATCCAAATTATTATTCGCGTTCCCCCCACTCTTCTTCTGATTCTAATCAAAATTATACTTCTGATTCCTCTTGGTCTTATGAGGATTCAAATCTAAACTATTATTCAAATACATTTAAAGTGACTCCTATGTCGCGGTTCTCCCTTCCTTTGCAGGACCCCCTTTATTCATTTCCTCAACGACCTCTTCCTCCATCGACAATTTGTGTAACTCAAATTCCTTCTAGCCAATCATCTAAGTTTACTTTGATGTTGTGATCTACTAACTGGATACACGATCCTCTTTGTCTACCCACAATATTCCATCTTTTAGGAAAACCTATTCCATCTTCTTCTACTCATGAGACATCTAGATCCAAATATACTTCATCTCTTGAGTCATCATCTTCTCAATCTTCCACACCAGTTGGACCCATTTCTTCTAATCAACCTCCCATGGTCAAAGAACAATAACCCATACCAGTCGATTCATTTTAGAATGAATAAGCAATCATAGAATTCATGGGGTCACATGATGAAATTCACCTAGAGGATCATGAGAAAGGATTCAATTTTGACTTTGATGTGCTCGTGCATTGGGAGGAAGAAATTTTTTTTTTTTTCCAGAAAATAGAGGAAGATCCTAAGACCATTGAACTTGATCCTCCTATTATTCATCCATCTTCATGTCCCTCATCACATGACAACACACCTGATTGGAGCATCAATCCCTGGCCTATTTTTTCATCACTCAATCATTCTTTACATATCGTAATTCCTCAATCACAACCTCTCATTGGGTCACCACCAGGTAACCCTTTATCTTCTTCTATATGTGGGTCATTTCTGAGTAGCCCATCATCTTTTATTCTCAGACCACATACTAGAAGCTCATTTTCATCTATACTTAGGCCACATCCTAGTAGCCTTTCATTTTCCCTCTATGGGTCGCCACTAAGTAACTTATCATCTTCTATTCTCAGTCCACATTCTAGTAGCCTTCCATCTTCTATTTTTGGTTCACCTCTTGGTAGCCCACCCTCTTCAATTATTAGATCATATACTTTTCCTCACATCAATCATAAACCTCCACTTTCTTTTCCCACTTCTTAGGATTAGAAAATTCACACATTAGCTTATAAGAAACCCAAAAGGTTTCTTACTGAAGCTCAGATAAAAAATTACAAGATCTCTAAATCTCCCAGCAAGTCAAACAACCATAAAGTTAAAAATCATATACGATTCAAGAATGCGTACCAACACAACCATAAAGTATAGTGCAAAGTGAATAAACCTATGAAGATGGAACTCAAGATTGCGCATGTAAAATCTATGTTTCAAGATAAGTCACAGTTATTTGTTGAATATGAGCTCACCACGATCATCAATATGAGAGATAATATGACTCTTGATAAGAAAACACACTTAATCTCCCTTATCAAGAAAATTAAGAACATTGTTGTTGGATCTTATGAAGCTGAGTGACCTTGTTGATTCCACCTTTAAGAAAACATAAAATACAAAAAAAATGAGAAAACATTTTAAAAAAATCAAAGGTAAATGAACACTCATTGCAATAAGGTATTGCATACACATGGATGTTATTTCTTCCCTTTCTTGTTCTTCTTCTACAAGTATTCCTACCATTTTCATCTCTTCAGTGATATTTTGGTTAGCCTATTTACACACATTTTGTGACATTTATCTCTATGGTATTTGTTTGAACTTGGTTTTTATCACCTTTGTAAATTAAAGAATGACTAACCTCTTAGAGATCTTATCATAATCAACATCTAATAAACTTGTTGCAACGAAATTTTGGACATATTTTTTGACAGTAGCCAATTTCATCATCATAATCATTTCCATATCCTTCCATCAAGCCATTTGTGGTTCTTAGCCCCTTTTCACTTAAGAGAGTTGGAATAAATTTTCAGAAAGAAAAACAAAATCAAATCAAATAGAAAAAACTAAAATCAAAAGCAAATTGATATATATAATTCTCTCTTGGGGTATTTCCAATAATCTCTATCAGGGCTGTGGATGCCTGAATGATAGTAGAGAAATGTTGTGATTAGAATCAAATGCATCTCCATCGGGGTTATGGACACATGGTTGGTAGCGGAACAATGTACGAATCTCCTTCCACAATCCATTCATAAATAAAATTTTAAAATCAATCATTCCTACACATTGGCTAGCGTGTCTTCACTTATTGTATATCAAATCTTCACTTCGAGAGGTAATTATTTTCCACATGCACACACTGGATCTATATGAGCAAACATGATTAGTATGTTATCAACTTTCTTTTTTTGGATCTTATTCAGACTCTTACTCTGGTATGTATCTTATCTCACGATTCATGCCTTTGGCTAATCACATCTTCATCGCAAGGATTCTAATTTACATTCATAACATTCACATCGTTCTTCTACTTTGTTCAGAACATCCATGTGTATGAGATTGCCTTTTTTCCATTTTTGTAGACACCTTTGTCTGCTTTTATAAAAATAATCTTATACTTCCTTTCTATCATGTGATTCTTGGCCAAATTACACTGGGGGCATCCTTGCTCCTTCCTAGCACATCATTGGGTTTAAGTTCATCATCATGACTAAACCTATCCATATTGGCCTTGATCTTATTTTTGTGTATGAAGAGTTTTCCTTTGAATACTCCCACCTAACGCTGGGGTATTTTTCGTATCTTCACTTTCTTGTGCATACGCATGTGGCATTCTATCCTTATACATCCCATATATCACTAGGGGGCATCCATGTTTCTTCGTCTTCTTGTACATAGTTTAAGAAAAAATTCAAAATAAAAAAAAAAAAAATCAAATATGTTAGAAAAATCAAAACATTCAAATATGTTTAAGAAAACTTCTATAAATTGAAAATCATCCTACAAAACATCGCTCTTTGGTTCTCACCTATTCATGTGCGTGACTTGGGGGTTATTTAAATCTAACCTATTAAAAAATATGGTTTGCTTACTATGTTTGTACTTCCTAGCTGAACTAGTGCTTGATATTGTTTCATAGTTCATGATTACTTTTTCATTAAACCCCTGCATCCAGCATATTTCCCCCACAAGTATCCTTTCTTGGGGCACCACTTTTAGCCCTCATGGTTTCACATAAATAGGTTGGAACTGAAGCTTGATAACAAAACACTGGTAAAACTATCTTAGACGTTGATGGTTTAAGTATGTGTTTTTGTACTTGTTTCTTTGGTAGGGTAGCTTATTTTACTTTCTTGTATTACATTACATTATGTATGTTGCATGGAATTAAGCATCATTTTACTTTCTCGTATTTCATTGCATTCTGTGTGTTGAGTGGAGTTGGTGTTTTAGCACAAAAATTTATTCGTACTATGGATTTTCATGCCATTCTACACTTTTTTCGTATGCTTAATTTTTTTAATAAAGGTCGATGACATAGATTATAAGTAATATGATGAAAATAAAGTTGTTTACATGTAGTTAGATGCAAGATATTTTTCATTTTCTTCATCTTCATCTTCCTTCCCTATCATTTTATTCTATCTAACACTATTCTTCTGAATCACTTGGGGCAACAGGGATCACCTTCTACCCCCCCTCTCCCTTTCATTTCTTCTATACATTTTCTTCCTTATCTTTTCAATCGTTGATCGACTTCTTTCATCACCCCATCAAAATTCGTGGAGGCATCCTTCATCCTACTAATATTTCTTCTACCCCTTAAATTTTTTTACTTGTTTATGCTTGTCTACTTTCTTTGAAGTGACACAACTTACTCCACCCCAAAGAGGGGAAAATGTAGACAACTAAAATCCACTTACGCCTAGCGTTTCCTCTAATTTGATCAATTAATGACTTTTTTAATTAACCATTCTTCGCTCCATTATCGGATGCCCATTCACGAAACTCTTTTGGTCGTAATTCCTCTATAATCAACTAATTTGGATAATAACCCATTTTATTAGCTAAACATCCATCTTTTAACCATTCAAACTCTCCAGACTTCCCTTTGGATCAATTTTGCAAGCTTCCTAGGCTAGTAATTAATCACATGTGATTAATCAGACCCCTCTTAACTCTCACGAGTCACTAATCACTTGCTAATCAAGTTTAACTAGCCTAAACCAAGCTTAACTAGCCTAAAGCATGTTTATCCACTCCTAATCATAAAGTGATTTTTGACTCACCTTTTGTCCCATATGCACTAGGATTCCAATTCTTCCCAAATGGAAATCTATAAATACAAGCCTAGTGCACCCATTTCAACTTTACACCTTATTTACATAGTTAAACAACTCCACACTTTGGAATGACATTAGACCTCATTTGTATTAGCTTTAAGCTATAAGACATTTGATCTTGTCCATCATCCATTGTTGAAACTCCATCTTTCATCCATCACTCCAAATATAGTTTGTAAGGGAAGACCTAAGATTGGCCTTCTAGCAATCTTAGAGAGATCTCTTCACTATGTTTGGAGAAAACAACATAAAAACTGATTGCTTAAGGTCTTCATAGGTTCATGTTTTATGGCATTCAAAGAGTAGAGAGTAGTATATACATGTTAGTTTGATGTTATTTCAAATTTATAATGCATGCATAGGAGTAGATCTTGTTTATCTCTTATCTTGATGATTCTTGTTAGGTTAGTTAAGCTTTGAAACTTCTTAAGTGTTCTAGTTTCATTTCTTAGCCTTTCTGATTTACATGAATACAATTGTTGCTTCACGAATATGAGGTTATACCTCATTTGAAACACCAAACAAGATTATTAACTTTTATTTTTTATTTGCACGATCAAATTAATGTTGTTGTGTAGCATCGTTTTCAGATCGTGTTAGTGAACCATAAACATCGAGTAAAATGTCTTCAAATTTGATTTGTTAGTGAATTTGTTTTCCACACACAATAATTATCATAACGTAGAAGTTGAGAATATGGCAAAATAATTTGGGCATTGTATTTGTGGCCATTATGAAAATTGAATAATTAAATAATAGTATATAAATTTAACACTTTTCCCCTCTTAAAGAAGTGTACACCCCCCAAAAATTATTATTTTATTGATTTTGGGCTTAGTTTTTCATTTTTTTACAATTAGTGGCACTATTGGACGATTTACAATAATCAACAAATTTGGCACTAATGGCCAATTTTACAATTTTTTTAATTTGCTACAAAATAACCTTCTTTTACACCTTATTTCAACCTTTGAAATTTTTTAGAAAAAATAATTTTCACCATAATCTCCCTAAAATAGCTCTATGAGTTCTGTATTGGAATTTAGAATTTTACAAAAAAACAAAATACACAATATTTCACTTTACGGAAGAGAGTTATGGTGTTTTGAGTTTAGGTTGCTCATTGTTCAAAAAAGGCCCCCCCTTTTGGAAAAAAATAATTCAGGAAAAAAAATAACATTCTTGTGCTGTTTTCCTTTACAAAAGTTTATGGATATCAATTCTATAATCAATTTAGAGGGGAAAAAAATTATTCCAAATAGGGGTTTTCCCTCTAATTTTAGGTGGGGTTGTAGTTGTCACTAAGTGACTTGGTGGAGGTTTTGAATACCAAAGATAGCGACATCCTTTTGAAAATTTACTGAGATTTATAGAATGTAAATACAGGTGAGGAGAAGGGGCTCGACCCCCCTAAATTAAAATGACTTATCAAGTAATAATAGCCAGCTGAGTGCATATGCACTTTTATCTATGAAATGCAAGACTTATTATTTAAATTAAGATTTTTTTACTACTTTTATAAATAGACAAACCACTGACCTATTTTTTTACCAGTTTTAAGTGACTTACATGGTTGGGGTGACTTGAGATAGGTCTGGTTCCACTGCCTTTTTGTATTGGACGTCGTTCGTTTAATCTTATTGGAGGCTTATATAACTCTGTGTGCTTTTTATTAATTTTGGAGAATGCATATGGAACTCGGATGCTTGTGGATGTGGAGTAGGGTAACATGAGCTCTAATGTAGTAGTTCACCCAATCTTGAATAAATCCCCTAGACACTTCAAACGAGATACATAGGCCACACATGTTCATTGATGGAGCTCACCTGTGGGCTTCTACACGCCTTGAACTCTTAGAGCTCTCTAGGTAACCAAATAGCCTTAGAACTCCTTCAAAATGTCGCTTAACACACCGAATTGCCTCTATTCACCACACACACATCTCGACAAACTAACAATGCAAATAGGAGCTCAAATTATTACTCACAGAGATGGTTAAGATAAATCGGTAGTTGAATGTGACAACTCCTCCTCAGGTGGGGAGCTCAAAGAGATAAGGTCCCCATTATATTTAGCTTCTACTTTTATGCAACATATCTAATAATGAATACACATAATATCTTGAATCTTCAAATTTGCACACTATGTTGTATATCTGACACAGTTTCCCTAAATTTAGCGGTTGTTCAAAGATAGTTGTGACTAAATAATTTCTAAATCCTTTGCTAAATTTATTTTTAAAACCCCTAACAATTTTTTAAAAATGTCAATAAAATGAATTCTTTCAAAATAATTAACAATATCACCTTTACTTGTTCCAAAACGGAGTTGCACCCAGGTCTGCAAAGCTTGTGTAAGAAAAAAAATTCTTACTTCTGCAACTTTTAAAATCTACAAATTTTTTGCTATTGTAAATCAGACTTGAACATGGGTGTGGAAGCAGGAAGGGGCTGTGAAATGGATTGGGGCTTATATGGCTCCTCCTAGCTCAGATTTTTTTACAGATCTCCCAAAACATCCCTAAAATTTCTCCCTCAGGCAGGGGCTATGAAAAGGCATGGAGCTTATATGGCTCCTCTTAGCTCTGATTTTTGTAAAGATCTCCAAAAACTTCCTAGACTCTCCTTGGATTAGAATGCAGCTGTGACACCAAATTTAATTGTGGAAATAGGATGGTGTTGGGTATCACAAACATTGACAGGGGGGTGAATTAGTACAGATCTATTTTTCAACCTTTTCAACCTTCTTCATTATAACCAAAATAAAACAATGAACAAATTAGATTGCATGCAAGAAGAAAAGTACACAGTACACCAAAATTATCATGGGGAACCCTTAGATGGGGAAAACCCACTGAAATCAAAAGCTCTATTTAGAAACACCCATTCCAAATTCTTATAATGATATCAACTTGTTTGAGCACCCACTCAAACTATGAAGAATCCACTTCTATGTTTTTCCTAGGACTCACTAGACTAGGAACACCCATTCCCTGATTATCCGAGCACCCACTCAAATGATAGAGAGAGAAGAACCAAATTCCTATAGCCTAAGAACCTACTTAGACAATTCAAGTGTAAACAATGACCATTTAGCCTGTTTGTTGCTTGATCAACTGATTATGGTCTCTTTTCGAGCTCTTCACAATTCACCAAATCACAAACCACCTAATTCTTTGGTTTTTCATCTTTTATAAATTCATGAATATATATCAGCCCCTAACATGGATTCATCCTATCAGCATCAACTCGAATTTCTCATAACTCTTCTCTTTACTCTGTTTCACGCAATCATCATACTTCTTGGTCATTTTACCTTAATTGTCTCACACTTTCTCACAACCTTATTTAGATAATTGCTTGTATATATCTCTTTCATACTCTTCTAGCAACTTATATTCAGTTAGTCACACATCCTTTAGATCCTGATACAGTCATTTCAACTTAACAACAACATCTCATATCACTCCTCTCATTGTCTTAGCTATACATTGATTCAACTTCCTTCAAAATATTTGTTTCTCGACTATATATATCCCTATATGGCTGGTAGTTATCCTTTTATTTTTCTTCATCACCTAGTACATCCCCTTAGTCTTCAAAAAAATTCCCTGAAAATTTTAATTTCCACTTCAACCCCCTATTTTTTTCTCATCTTGTCAGTTTTTAAAATAGAACTATTAACTTTTCATCTTTCTTATTTTTGGAGTAAGACAGACAAGTGCCTTTTTGATAGTTCACTTTTCTTGTTAAAGACAAAAGTGTCTTTACATCTTCTCATCTAGAGTTAGGAGAGAGATTCATAGTTGTATAACAATTTATGCCCTTCAATATTTACCAAGGATCAAGGAACTTCGAGCTAAACAAAAGATTCCTTGACTTTTTAACTCCCTTTTGTACCTTCAAAAGTCACTATTTGAATTCCTTGTTTTATGAGAACAAAGGTGTCTGACCATCTTCTGAATTTGAAGTGATAAACTTGATGACTCTTGGGCTTCAATATTGAATCAATAACTTCGAGAAAATACTATATTAAAGCAATATAGATAGTGACAGAAAATTAGTAGTTCCTTGTTTAATTCATCCATATTGTTTTCTTGTGCTGACATCATTGTTATGCAATATAAATCTTTCAATGCAACATTGTGAGAGAAATCAAAGCTTTCCATCACCATGTCTATGCATTTTATATTTTTTAATCCAAGTTCAATGCTTGTTAAAAAGATTTGACTTTGAAACGTAAGTTTTAAGGTTCTCATTTTGTAGGAGATAACATGAAACCTGTTAGTTCAAGGAGATTTTTTTGCCTATATGTTGAAGAGATACCTTTTAAGAAAGGCCAACATTTCTTAAGGGCTACTCAAACCCTTTGGGGGTTCACAAACCCTTACTAAGCCTTTAAATTTCAAACATGATCACTCAAACATGAAGGATTTCTTAAATTCCTACTAAACCATGATTCTGCACGTCCTTGAAACTTTCTACCAAACAGTTCTCATTCCACACATAATGAAATGCTTTCAAATGTTTTGTAATCAAATTTTATACCTCCCATAGGGCTCTGTATAAAATTTCACAAGTTTTGAATGGTGGAATCGAAATATTCAAGCAAAATTGTTCTAGAAAAACCCTAGATCAGGGTATGACAGTCTATTAAGCCCGAGGATGAATTATTTTTTTTTATCCTTCAAATTTTGATGAAATCTAAATATTTTAAATTTTTTGGACTTGTTAAAACCTCCTTGAACTTTTCCAACCAGTATTTCACCTTACAACACCTTTACATGGTCCTAGAAATTGATTTTTGTAGTGTACAAGCTGATAAGAACTAATGTTCTTGATTGAGGAGATATTTCAATTTAGTTTCTCATATCTTGAAATTATTGGATGACTTGGAAAAGATTCAACAACTTCCATGGGTGATCTCAATCATTTGAGATCACATGAACACTACTGAACTTACCCTCTTTATTGATTTACATGGTTGCACTAAAGAGTTGCTTCTACAAATCTTTGTTAGAAAAAATGTCAACCAATACACATTTCTATTCAATAGTCCCATGAAGGGTATACAAGTTGCTTCAACCTCTGCATGTGATGAAAGTGATGATCAAGAACACTAGATTGAAGAGTAAAACATCATAACAATGGATTCATGAAGAATAGAGACAAGTTCCTTGGTTTTCTCTTCAGGACAATATAGAACAAACTTAGTTCACACCTTGATCTCAACTTAGAAACCATCTCAGTTGATCAAACACCTTGAAAATGACCTGTGAAGAGATTTTGGGCTCTTGTTGAAGAAATATCACTATTGTTTGTATGTTGTGCAAAACCATACCACGAGTATCATTTAAATAAGATCCTGGACCTGACCTATCAACTGCAACGCCATGGAGAGTAACCTTCAAACATCATGCACTCCTAGAGAACATAGAGAATTTAATCCTAAGCAATTTAAAAGTGATCAAAGAGGAAATTTGATATCAATTTCATCTTTTTACTCATATCGATTTAGAACACAGTCTAGGAGGGAGAAAAATTGCTTCACTTAAATGCTCATATATTTTCAAATACATGTCAAAATGACTTGATAATTTTACACTAGTTCATGTATGGAATATTATTAAAAAATTACTTTCATGATTTATCTGAAGGAGACACTATATTTTTACATGATGCCTAGGAATCTAGAGGTCTCAAAATGCATTTTCCAAGAAGGTTGTTTTAGAAAAACACGAATAACTCAAAATCCCCATTATAGAATATGATGAAATTTGACATGGAGCATTACAAGACATCCCTCTACACCTTCTATGTATGGGTTTTTCATAGGTTTTCCTATGAAGCTTTGACAAATCTCATTTTCATGCAAGAACAATTGGGTTCCTTGAAATCAACTTTGGCTCACTATTGAATTTTTCCTTTAGGACCTAAACCAAGCCTTGTTTTTGCTCAAATATGACTTAGAAAACATTACTAGGTTAATTTCATGCTTTCATGGTCTTTTCATGTTTTGTGACATAGTTTCACACCTACTCAGGATAAATAAATTGGTCCAAATGGGCTAGTTTGAACTGAGACTTTCATCAACGAGCCTAATATTTACTTTAGAAGCTTGTTATCATGCTTACACCATCATACCTGACCTATACCACATATAAGCTAACCATTCCTCTCATGTCCACTAGACACTTGCCTCACCAACCAAGCCTACAGAGCACTGAGACAATCTTGAACTTCCTTACAGGGTCTCACTTCACCTTTCACTACTTTGCCATCAATGACAACACCAATGGCCAAGGTTCAACAGATGTTACCTGTGAAATTTTATTACTCTAGTAAAAATAATATTACAAATAATGGAGATAGTTGTAATGTATAAACATATTGTACATATTCTATAAAGTCCATGAAAAATAGATCGAATAAACCTATTGTAAGCAATATACATAAATAACATATTGCCCATAATTGTTGCTAGAGGCTACTACATTGCATAGGGTAGAGTTCAAAAACCTTTTGAAATTTATGAGAATGATGGAACCTATGACTGCATAATATCATTTAGGAATCTTAACCATTCATTGGATGAGATGGAAAAATAAACCAAGAAATAATTCATATCATTAGAGCCTATAAATTGGTCGGGTACAAACATATTGGAAACTTCCCATAAACATAGGGATATAAAACTATCATTAACAACTAATTACTATTATCACCTAGTAAATTAATGTAAACTAATAAAAATAAATCACTCTAACTTATTACATTATTCAAATATAATCTACTGTTGAATTAACCTAGGAACTATATCCTAACATTGAATAGACGAGGCTAGTAATCTACAAGCATCAATCTAGCCTTGAATTTATTTTCCGTTGTATCCCATTTATTTTTCTTTTCTTTACCCCTTTGAACTTGTTGATCAAATTTTCTCTTTCATGTTCATATTAGTGAAATAGATATTAAAGAAAACCAAAAACTCCAAAATCTAAGGGTTTAAGGTACCTTGAAGTATGATGCATGAAAATAGATGGGCACAAAGTGGATGACCTCGTTGCAAACTCGACAAACCTGCACAAAAAGGTAAAGTAAAAATAAAATGGATTAGATAGTAGATGGGGGTGGCTGCCCGACAAATTCAGTTCTAACAAGCGTTAACTTCCTTATGCGGATGTCAACCCCTGTGTTTGATAAAGGATGATAAAATAAATGAAAGGAATGATTAACATGTAGAAATTGAAGCTAAATATAATCTAAGAATTACAGAAAAGGATAAAGAGTGCACATCGAATCTAAATAAACACAAAGTAAATTGTAACTAGCAAGGTTGATGACGACCCAGATTGCAAAAGGTAGGTTGAAGGAGACCTGATCAAATGGAGTAGAAAAGTGGATATGAAGAACATTGAATGTGGATATGATCATGAAAGATACCTGCAAATATTGATAGAATCTTGCATAAGAAAATATGAAACAAGGAAACAAAAAGAATGTAGGCAAACAAAGATTATGACGGATTGGATGGAAACATGACTTGGGTTAATGGTGACTAGGCTGAGTTAGCGAGTAATATAGGTAAACATGACAGATGTGGAGTAACAGAGAAGCAGAATGACATATCTAAGAAATGGAAACAGTAACAAAGCAGAAACACATACTAAAGAGGGTCTAGAAATAGAATGGATACCGACACACGAATGGTTCACTGACGACTTGAGTGGAGTGACAAAGACCTAGGTAATGCTAAACAAGGATGAGGATGGATGTGCTGGAAAAACAAACTGCAGACAAAATCACTAAAACAAGAACCTGAAGATGAGACTTTGATGGTAGCTAAACCTGCAAAATGTTAGTACCTGGAAGATAATAACAATGATAGCATAAATCAACACAAAATCAAATTAAACCTCCCAAAGTCTCTGTAAGTGATGCAAGAAAAGAAAAAATAGACTCCAAGAAGATTGTAACAACTACAGGGATGCTAAAGCTCGAATATATGTTCCAACAACGTAAGAAATATTTGATTATGCCTCCTTTTGGATGGGGGTGAAAATAGTTTTATAGGGTTGACGGTGACCCAGGTGGGTCATCGCCAACTACTGGGAACCATCCCTTTGAGTGGTGGAAGGGTGCTTTATTCAAGATATAAGGCTTTTATGGATTAGGATGAGTGTTTTAAAGAATGTAGGTGGGTTAGGGTTTCTTAGGGAAGTGATATGGGTAGGTGGGAGATAAAGATAGATTAGATAAAAGATAGAAAAAGCACAGAGATGTGAAACTAGGTAGTTAGGGATAATAAACAACTTAGAGAGGAGGAATGGAAGCTAATTAGAGGTACTTAGCTAATGAGATGAAGTTTAGAAAATGATTAAATGAATATTAATTAAAAATTAAAGGTGAGAGGCTAATAGATAAGGAAGATGGGAATTAAAATATGAATTCGAATTAAAATAAAAGGAGGTCTAGATATGAACATGGTGAAAGAAGCGGATGTGGGTAATAAGGGTAGCGATGCCAAATTTTGGTGTCTACATTTGCCCATTTTTGTTAAGTGGTTTACACTAGCAATCCATGAGAAAAAAATCATAAGAGATAAAGAGTAGGATGAAGGCTTACGAAGGATTGATGACGAGTCCCCCCTCAAATGATGGACTGATAATGCAAAGGGGAATCAATTACGAGGTTGAAAGAGGTAGATGGTGAAGGTGGGTGGGAGAAGAAATATGGGTAAAATGATAAGGTAAGGAAATATACCCCAAGAAAGGAGGATCTGAATCAACAAAATTGAAAATATGATAGTGATTTTAGGAGTCACATTGGCAGGAAACAAAGGTCATGGTCTTCAGGGAGATGACAGAAATTTCCTATGGGCTTGTGAGCTGGAAAAAATCACTACGAAATGAAGGGAGGGGAAAATGCTTAAGTGGATACGAGTTGTGGGGACCAAAGGGTCATATGCATACATCAAAATATGTGTAACTAAATGTGAATATAATGTGAAATCCTTCATACATGAGGAATCGATTGAAAAGGTATGCATCCAAAAAGGAAGAGGATGGAAGTAATGTTTCCCTAGAAAAGGGCATGTAAATGAGCAAAAAGGAAAATTATAAAAATTTATAAAGTAAAACTCCCCAAGGGGGAATAAATATGGCCAAAAAGGTGGACTTTGAGAGAAACCATGGATAAATAGATGATGCCCTAGTAAAGGGAAAAAGGAGAAGGGCAAGCCAAAACAACGGTTACCAAAGTGAGTTGATGATGCCTTATGCCGATCGACAACAACCCAAGGGGGTTAACGATGACCTGGGTCGGTAGCTATATAATCTCAATAGTTAGCCGACGATGCTCATTTTGATGTCTACGAGTGATGATTGAGAGAGAAAGATATAAAAGGAGACTAAGAGATGGAGGCTAGAAGAGCATCCAAGAAATGCCAGAGGGTGCGTAGGATGGTGAGTAATGAAACCCACACTTGTATTTAATTTATTTTATGTTTTATTTTTTTATACATTTTTTTAGAAAGATAGATAATGTCAGGGGCAGTTGGTGGCGACCCGACATGGTCACCATTGACTCAACCCTAAAAGGTGGTGATTGGCCCCTAGACGCATCGACCCAACATGGGTCGATGTCGATTAGGCTTGATAAGTAAAATAGATGAATGATTTTAATTCTAGATGTTGTTTAACAATGAAAGGATTTGATATTGAATTGTTTGATTGGTGATTACGGGCCCGAGAGACCTTATATCTGAGATACTGAGTCTCGAAACTATTTGATCATATTATAGGGGATGTGGAAAATGATGAGTAGGATCACTTAGTGGCTGTGGGGCTCAGAGGATTTTTTTTATCATCATAGGATCCCATGGGATGTGGGATTGATGATTGTAGTGGTTGAGAGGTGGAATATGCACACTAACACTTTCTGGTATAGGACAAGTGAGATGATGATCATCCTAGATGATGTGTACCACATCCTTAGATTTTGTATTCAGGGGGAGAAGATAGTCCCAATCACATCTAAAATTAGTCTAGAAGTACTGACATGGCTATTTAGAGCCAATGTGCCAATCATTCGATTCTCTTCAGGGGATTTTTCATATGAGTTAAGGTATGAGGATGGGGTACCATAGAGTTGATTGGTTTGCTTGATCATGATAGTGATTTCTTGTTATGCATTACCTAACCCAAGGGGATCCACGTTCCCATGGAATCTAACAGGTGTCATAGTGGACATATTTGAGCACCAAACAATGTTTTAATTTGGCACTACTTTGCTAGCACAAGTATATACTGACCTAGACATGTACAGAGCAGGGATGTAGGCTTCCTGCTATCGTGTTGGGCCTATGATAATATTGTAGTTATCTAGCCACCAGGGCTACCATGGGTCAAAGGAGACCACATACAACTTGGAATGGGGTTCTTGAGATGGCGGGATGATCAGGTTTTAGGATAAAGAGGAGTTAGAGATGATGATTGGTATGTAGATAGGTTTTTAGAGCTTGAGGGAGATAATATTATATGACATCCCTAAAGAGACTTCCCTGCATGGCCTGGGGTAGATGAAAATTTAGTGGGTATGCAGAAGATGAGATGGGTGTGGGGAAGATTGACAGAGATGATTGAGGTTGTACATTTTGATAGAGTGAGGTGACAATTTTGTGTTGTTTAGACTATACCTAGAGATCCCATCTCATACATGCAAGAGGATATTGATAGGGAGATGTCAGTTCTCAGATGGAAGATCCATTAGAGGAAGTAGTAGTATCATGTGATGAGGATGATGATGTAGGAGTTGGAGTATTATTTTATTATTGGATGACCGCAACTTGGGCAGATCAGGTGGATGGAGAGAGAGGATATGAGGAGAACATGGAGGTTGAGGTAGAGGCAACTCCAAGAGGTGGAAGTGATGGAGATAGAGGAGAGGTCTTAGAGATGGAACGACTACGTGTGGAGCTGGAGAAAATATGATTTGAGAGAAACACTGTGATCCAACAGAGGGATGTATTTACATGGGAGAGGGATCAATTCACCTAAGATAAAGACCAATACAACATGAAGGGTGAGGCCTACAGGGCCTATTTAGGATAGTCTTTCTATAGAGTCAATGAGTGGTGCACAAGTGGTATCATAGGGGATGGGACACGTAGCACCTCCCAGAATGATTTTGATGGATTTTTACAGATCCTTAGCCACATAAGCTAAGTATTATGAGGGGATTTTGATCGAAAAGTTTCTGAAGACGTTATGATATTGGGAGCATCTTTAGAGGTGAGCAGTAGCTGGAGATGGGCCATTTGGGAGCATAATGAGTGTGGCTTAGCCATACCGAGAGGAGAGAGTCCATCAGGGTGGTGGTGATGAGGCTGGGAGACAGACTGAAGGAAATTTCTCCGGAGGGAAAGACTTGAGGATATCGTCTGTACATTTTACTGAATTTGATGATATCTCTACTTTGAGAGAGGGCCCTTAAAGTCCAACTATGATGTATATAATTTTTTCATGGATGAGCATGTGTTTATTATATGATGTGATGAGTTGATTTATATTGATGATGATGCTATGTGAATGTGATGATGATTTTATGTGTTCAATTTATATTTGATGATAATGTTTGAAACATATGACGATATGAATATGTTTATATCAATGATGGTGATGATTACATGTTTACTTTGGATTTAATAATTATGAAGAATGTATATGCATAGATAATATGTGATGTTAAGAAAATTAATTTGAAAATAGATGTGATGAATGATGGATATAGATAAGAGTAGGTGAGTAGATGTGATATCATATATGGGTAGCATATATGTGATTTAGATAAAATATGCTTGTAATAAAACAAAGAAGAGATAAAATATAGATGTGGAAAGGTTTAGAATAAAATACAACTTAATGATGGAGACCCATGGGTAGAACTATGCTACGTCATATCAAGGATCAAACTAGGAAAGGATGCCTCCAATGACATTGGAAATAAACAAGAGAGGGATCTAAGTAATGTAAGGCACATGTGACCAAAACATATGTTAGTAAATAACCAGTGATAGTTAGTTATACCAAAGATCATGAAGGAGGTATGGATGAACTGAACTCATAAACCTAATGTCAACACAAAAAAGGGGTTTGTGATGTAACTTGTACATGGGAGGAGGGTTATCTAGAAGTGGTATTCCCTAAATCTATGCCCAAGCTCTAGGAATGGGAAAGAGCAAATTGATCAATGCTGGATTTTTTCTAGAATAAAGTTGATCAATGAGGGACGCTTTCCTAGGATGCAAATACAATGGAAGGCTGGTCAGTGCGGGAATCCTTTGATGTCATGATATAAAATATTTTCCATCCTTCGATAGTATGGTCTAATTTATACATATATGATATAGATGGAAATAATGATATACATGATAACTATCCTTCACTGGATTAGTCTATTTATTTTATTTTTTTACATGAACAATTTTCCTGTGAGGGAGTAGTCTATTTTTGATAACTTTGATTTCTAATAAGAACATCAATGATTCTTGATTTTTACATGGGGGAGAGCTTGGAATATCTAGACACACCACTGATCAAGGGAATATGAATGTACAAGAGACACCCATGGGCCCTTTGCATAGTTCTAATAGTTAAACAAGAAGGTGATGGATGTAATGATCACGAAGTTCTCACCAAGGACGAAGAACCTATCCATAAGGAAAATGCTATGGAAAAATATGTGGTGCCCATATTTAATGTCATATCTAGGAAAGTGACGGTAGACCACATAGTTCCAAATCATTACGATGATAGATGGAAGAGGCTATGATGGAGGGATTATCTAAGGATACAACTAAGTACTCATTGGTAGACATGCTAACAATAGAATTTTCACAAGTGCAATGCATTAAGTGGTTCCACTTTCAGTTTTCCATTAAGGGAGGTCAAACTATAGGCTCCCAACCCATACTTATGTGTGATAATGTATGGTCCAATCTAATTGGGGGAAAAAATTCCATGTTGTATCCTTTATAAAGTAGTAACATTATGATTTCCTTTGAATATGAGGTCATCAACATTAAATTCAGGAGAAGATAGATTGAAAACTTGTAAAATATGGGATACAACAAGATAAATGAGTGAAGATAAAAGTTATGCACTACCCTTGAGGAAGTGAAGAAGATATACATCCCTAATGAGATGAATGAATGGCCACAAAAGTGGGCTTAAGATGAAAATATGGTGCCCCAAGAAGGGAACAATCATGGCCACAAAGGTGGCCTTAGGATGGGATCGAGATGATAGATAGACTGGTTGACTAAGATGAGACAATAAAATGGATGAGATCGGATGCGATGGGTTTGATAAGGTTTGATGAGGTAAATAAGACAATGTTAAGAATGAAGAGGAGCCCCCATCATCAAGGAGGTTGTTTTGATGGATAGGGGGGTGAATTGATGTGGATAAGATGTGTGAAAGAGATGTGAAAGGATCAATAACTAGGGGAACATGCTCCCCTAGCGGAAGATACTACATTACATTGGGCAACTTAGATATAGATGGGTTAGTGGATGTTGAAGGAGTTTGGATGGTATCGTTAGAAGGAATGCCAATGAAATCTATGGATTTGGATTGGATAGATGGTTGGGGATCATAGGGGTGATTGACAAGAAAAAAATATTGATGAACAAGGGAGGACCCTCTTTTGGAGGAGTAATGTGTTAAGGAGGAATGATGATAGAGGCTGAGTGAGGAAACTTAGACAACAAGTAGGATGATGATGTAGAAATAGGAAGTGGATTCATTGTAGATAAATTGGTGGATGGAGAAGGAAGGTCCTATTGGATGAGAAAATCAAATCTCTCAATAAGATTGGGGATGATAGTTTGAAGGGCATTACAATGCTTAGTGTCATGAACCGGGGTATGATGATAGGCAAAAATAAGATTGGGATCAAACCATGATGGTTTCTTACATTGAGGATCAAAGGACTTGATGGGAGGGAGTGTGATCATATATGGTTGGATTAAATGTCTAAGGATCTTTGTCTAAGATTCAATAGAAGTAGTGAAGGGAAGGTCACTCTTTTGAGGCTTGATAGGAGACTTCGACTTGGATTTTTGAGATGAGGTGGATGTAGAATGGATGGGTAAATTAGATGTATTAGATGATGAATAAAATTTGGGAGGATTATTAGATTGTTTGGATTTTAATTGATCATTAGGAGATGTCTTAGATCAAGGGTCTGGCCCTAAGATAGATGGGGGTGCTCCTAGGATAGATTTTGTGATGTTCGATCGATTAGGAGAGGTAAGATCTAAATTGTTACAAGGATGCACAAGAGACCTTTGGGGATGCTTACCAATAGTCTTATATTTTGATCGAGAAGGTTTTCCCTTGATAGGGATGACAATAATCTCAACTGAAGGATATAAAGATTGTGGTGTAGGGATGGACATTGATGGAGAAATAGGTGTTGGTATAATGAAATTAATGAGGTCTATGCGACATTGGATTGTGTAGGTTTTGGATTAGTTGATGTGAGAATAGTTAATGTTGCAGATGGGGCACAAATACCCTTTATGTTTTTCTCAGGTGGGGGTTCTTGTTTCATAATTTTTTCAAGGGGTATCATTGATATGTTTACAAATCAAAAAGATGTGATTGGTGTAGTAGTTGGTGTAGATGTGTAAATAGTAGATGTTGAAGGATTAAGTGTAGAAGATTGGGATAAAATATGTGATGTGGCCATGGGAAAATATGTAGGTATATGTGAGAAAGATGTCAAGGTAATATTGGATCAGTCACGACCCCATCATAAGAGGAACCTGAGAAAACTCATTCAAATCCTACAAATTGGTCACAGAAGGACTCAACCATGGAGTGGCGGAGGCCAAAGAGACTGATGGATCCTGTGCAAAAAAAATGACTCTGTCGGGCCATTTCCACATCTTAAATTCATTCTCCAAGTTACAGGTAGACTCAACTATGAGATAGCAGGGTCAGACAAGAAGGGGCGATGCCACAGAGGAACCAGAAACAAGAAGGGGAAGAAACGGTGAAGATCTGAAGTCCTCAGGCTCAAAATGGTTCAGGAAAAATCCCAAAAATGACTAAGTATGGAGGAGGCAGTGGAAGGAGCCACATGTCTTAACGACACTTCTCCAAAGGTGAATCCAAAAAGGGGAGCCCAAACTTGCACTAGGCTTCCATGCGTCCAAAACCCCAAAGAAATTGTGGGGGCATTGAAAAGTATTTCAACTAAAAGGAAGTGCCAGGTGTCAGCTTGGCGCAAAACTAGAAAGGAAGTCCAAGGTGGAGACTCAAACTTGCACCAACCCTCCACGTAGCAAATGGTCAAACAGAGTCAAAAGGTGGGCTTCAAAATTGGCTAAGTATAAAAGTGTAAGCGGAGAATGCCAAGTGTCAGCATGACACATCTCCAAGAGTTGGTCTCAAGGCAGAGACCCAAATGAGCGTGAGCTCGCCACGTAGCCCAAAGTCTAAAAAGTAAGAGGGACCATTGAAAAGTCCACAAATCAGTGGAGGCCGACAAGTGTCAACTTGATGCTCCTCCAAAGGCAAAATTTGGGCCGGGTTTTCAAGCAAGCGCGGTGCCTCCACGTGTTATATCAAAAGGGGCAGAATCGGTTGAATAGTCAATGCATGAGCCAGGCCAGGCGGAGGCTGCCAAGTGTCTTAATGGCACTTGATTCAAAGATTGAATAAAGAAAAGGTTTCCAAATGAGCGCCAGACTGTTGCATGTCCCAGGGAAAAGTGGGCCATCGGGGGAAAATTTGGTTCTTTGCCCCTTGTTGTTTCAAAAGGGGTAAAAGTTACAAAATGGCCCACAACTCCACCCAAGGAAAAAGTCAGCGTTTGAACCCGAGTCAAAGCCAAAGCGGGGAGTCGGAGGAAAAAGTGAAAAATTTCCTTTCGTTCAAAAGGCACAAAGATAAAGATGGAAGCACATTTCCCAGCCAACCAAAAGGAGCCACGTGTCCAGGCGGAGCTTCAAGGCTGCGGGAGTTTTTTGAGTTTTGCATTTTTTGCGCAAAAGGGCAAAAAGATAAATTGCGGACCCGTAAGCCTGATTTTTTCTCTAATCTGGCTGCCACGTGTCCCATATCAAAAGGGGGACCCATTTTTCAAATTATTTTCCCGCCCATCTGTACGGACCCGATACAAACTTTGAAGGGGCATATCTTTCGACTCAGGGCTCGAAATATTGCGAATCTGACACCATTGGAAAGATCTCGGCCTCACCCACGCCATGGAGGTCTGAGACTTTATTTTGAGGAGGTTAGGTGAAGGAAAATGGAGGAAACATCTTCAGGATTTCAATGCAGGATCTTCTTACCTCAACAACCAGATCAGATTTGATTGTTTTCACCATTTCCTCTTCCTTCAAGGCACCAAACCAAGGATTGATGCAGTAAAGATGGATCTGGGGGTAGATTTCATCAGAAGCATTAACAACAAGTGGTTGAGCTTCGACCTGATTTTCCCACTTCTCTCTCTCTTTCTTCTCTCTGATCAAATCTATAAATATGGGGGCAGGATTCATTGTAAAGGGTTGGACATTCTTTGTTTTGCAGGCTCCCTTCTCCTTCTAGCAAAGGGATTTGTGGGGTTCAGGCCTTCCATTAAAATTGTAATACGTTTTTTTCCTTTTGGCTATCTTGTAATGAACTGTACCAATCCATAGAGCAATAAAACACATCTGTGATCGATCTTAGATCCTTTCTTGTCTCTTTTTCTTTCATTTGGTCTCCCATTACAGATCTGGCTATCTGTGCTTGTTTATTGTATGCATTTTGTTGGTTTGTGTCTATTAGAAAAATAAGTGTTCATCATTCCTTTGGTGCATCACCTGGTAGTTTAGTTATCTCTTATTTCTTATACTCTTTTACCCCTGTCTCCTTGGCAAGTTTTAGATTAGGTATAGAGATAGATCCTCTGCAAATCCTCACACGTATGCACCTGAATAGAGGAATAAGGAACCAACCTTTAATCTGGAGAGCTTTTCCATTTTTGCAAGGTCCCACACCTTGGGGAAAGTTCAATGTTATGCAATCACACCAAATGACCCTGCCTTAGAAAAGTAGATCCTGTAACTCATTTGGGGGTGTTGTGATTTCACACTAATAGTTTTGGCACATTGGTGGGACTAAGAAGTCTCCATCTTATTACAGTAGGAATTGATGTACACTTGTTGTGATTCTGGATTTTAAGAAGCCTTAAAAGTGTACATCTGGTGACTCCAAAAGAAACAAATCTACTGGTTTCAGTAGTCCAAGCAAGTTCATGAGAAGAATACAAACACGGTCAAGAACCAGAGAAGAGGGACTATTTTTCTATCTAGACTTATCCCCAGACAGAGGGGAAGAGGAAGAAGAACCCAGAGGTCTCTATCTCCACCAAGTAGAGCTTTATCAACACCTCCTCCTGGATGACCATTCATTCAATCAAGAGGGGTGCTCAGACCGATCAGGATGGCTCAGCCAAATCCTTATGTTAACTTCACTGGCAGTAGTCCACTCACCTTGAATGCACAAAATCCAGTTCCTATTGTAGCATTAAAGAGTATCCCATATTTCACTGGGGAAAATCAAACTTCTCCTGGTGATCATGTCCAAGATATTGCAAATGTCTGTACAATCCACAAGATTCATGAGATGGACATTGCAGTCAAGCTTGCTCACCTCTTCACTCAAAGGGAAGGCTTCACAATGGTTCAGGAGTCTTGAGGCAGGCTCTATCTAGAATTGGAATCAGCTATGCACAGCTCTTCACAACTAGTTTGGAGAGAAAGGTGATAACCTGTCTTTGTTGGAACAACTAACAACAATCAAGAGAGCCCCAAACGAGTAGCTGACAGACTTCAACCTCAGATTCTAGTGGACCTGGGATAGAATTCCAACAATAGTAAAGCCCACTAATGAAGGTGCCTTCTTATACTTTCTTAGGGCTTTAAATTCTGATATTTCTCTGATGATTCAGTCAATGGGGGGCACTACATTACCTGCAGCCTATAGCCTTTCCATAGGGGCTGAGAACCATTTGATTCAGGCTGGTAAAATCACTCCTAGGCCATCCATGCCTCTATACCCTGAGTTAGGAAGCCCAGATGCTAGCCAAATGCCTACATTAGCTCCTATACCCACCCCCAGGAGTCAGAGTTCAGCTGAAGCTTCCACTTCATCATCTAACACCTCTAAGGAACTCCAGGAAGTCATGAAACAACTTCAGAACCTGGGGAATGAGCTAGTAACTATCAAAAGACAACAAGCTCAGAGTTCCAGGCCATATCAGTCTCAGGCTCAGTCTCAGGGTCAATATCAAGCTAGACCCCAGTATCAACAGAATAGGCCACCATCTCAGACTGCAAATCAGAGCCAGAACCAAGGACAACCCCAAGCTGCTAGACCTTTCAGGTCATATGATCCAAACACAGCTTCAACATCAAGGGCATTGGTTCCAACATAGAACAATATGGCACAAGAATATGATTGGTGTTTTCCATGCAATCAAGCACATAACCAATCAATGTGCTTTAATGGTGCTCTAAATCAGGCCTTGATGGTGTAAACCAGTATGGTGCCACAAGAACCTAGCCAAGAGGGGGATCAACAGCAAGAGGCTCTACAAGGTGGACCTCCAGGAGAGACTATGCTTGTCAATTGGTAGGCTGAAGACTTCTGTGGAATGAATCAGTTCCCTTCTCAAGGTGTGGCTGCCAATACCCGGTCCAAAAAGAGGAATATTGGAGAGGGCCAACCACTAAACTCAAGTGACCCTCAATCTTCCATCACTCCACAAGGTCCTGGTGCTCCAAGTACAACTCCCAATATGCAGAACCAATCCAAGCCACCTCCCAAACCCAGTCAGGCACTGGTTGTAACAACCCATGTGCAAGAGAGAAATGTGTCTAGGAAGGGGCAACAAAAGGATAGCTCATTCAATATTATTGAGAAAATGAAAAGGAAAAGTGTGAATATTTCACTATGGGAGTCACTGGCCATTCCAGGGTAGAGGGATCTGTTGCAGACTGCCATGCAGAATTGGTCAAGTTCAAATCACCCCCCTAACCAGCAAGAGAGAGTGCTTACCAATGCAGCTCAACTAGGGAGGAACCATGAGGAATGACAAGGTAAGAACCTGAGACCTCCTCCCTTCTATGTCTCATTAATTATTGGAGACAAATTGGTGCACAATTGTATGATTGATTCTGGGGCTAGTAGTTCTGTGATGCCCAAACAAATAGTTGATCAGTTGGGTCTCCAATATGAAGTCATCTCTAGAGGAGTAGTCCAATTAGATGGGACAACAGTGACCACTATGGGAATCATCAAGGATCTGAGCCTCACTCTGCATGCCTACCCCAATGTAACTATTTTGCAAAACGTGTCAATCATAGATTTGCCACCACATTTTTCTTTGTGTCTGTCCAGGGACTTCACTGCCAAAATTGGAGGCTACCTGTCTACTGATTGGTCACATATGCTCTTTAGGACAAGGTATGGGGTGAAGGCCACAATCAGATCTGAACCTATTGTTGATTATCATATTGAATCCTATGTGCCTAGCCCAATCAATGCCAATTGCTCAGCTTTTGATCAAGAAGACCTCCTAAGCACTTCTGAAGCAAATACCAAGGTGGGATGTATCCCAGACTTGACTCTCGATGATTGGGCCAAAAAAATTCATGCTTTTGACCCCTATAAGGAGATGGAAGAATCTGAGCTAGGTGTCTACTACCTACATGAAGAGAATCATCCTCTTCCTGATCTAATTAAGCCAGAATACAAGGATGACAATGAGGTATGGCAATTGTTCTTTGATGGCTCAAGGAGTAGACAAGGAGCTGGAGGAGGAGCCATGATTGTGTCCCCCAGAGGTATGAGATATTATTTAGCCTTCAGATTCTAGTTTGCTTGCTCAAATAATACTGCTGAATATGAGGCTTTAGTCCAAGGTCTTCATTGGGCAAGGAAGCTGGGGATCAAGAACTTGCAAGTGTTTGGTGACAGTGAACTGGTTGCCAATCAGGTCAGAGGACTTAATGCTGTCAAAAATGACCTACTCAAGAACTACAAGAGTAGGATATGGGATCTCATGGAGGATTTCGAGGCCTTCAGTATTGTGTCCATACCCAGGAAAGAGAATGAAGCTGCTGATAGACTTGCAGCAGTGGGAGCAATGTTTGATGTGGTTGACAACATCAAGAGGGACAAAGAACAACCACATATCCATGTGGTTGTGAGGCCAGCAGTGCCAGATAACAACACATGTTGGCAAGTGTTTGAAAATGATCAGCAAATCATTAAATTTTGCAAGAAGAAGCTGAATTCTCAGCTAGAAACCAAAGCAGACTAGAGCAACAATATGGGAATCAGATAGTACAACTACATACAAACAAACTTCCCAAAGGCTTAGTGACACTGGAATCTATTTTCAATCCTAATGATCAGTTTAGAAGGAGAAGGCTAACATACAGATCAAAGGAGAAGATTCAGAGTCAATCCCAGTTGGAGAAGACAAAACACTTCAAATTGGCAAAGTGGCCACCAAGCAAGAAAGGTATGAATTTATACAACTTTTCCAAGAATTTCCAGATGTGTTTTCTTGGAGTTATGAAGACCTAAGAGGGTTCAATCCAAATCTAGCACAACACACAATCGAACTAGATCCAGCTGCTCAGCCCATCAGGTAGAAGCAGAGACCAGTCAACCCACATATTGAGCCTCTGATGAAGAAAGAGCTGAACAAGATGATAGAGGCAAGTATCATATTTCCAATCAAACACTCAAGTTGGGTTGCAAATCTGGTCCCAGTCAGAAAGAAAAATGGAGAAATTAGGTTGTGTGTTGACTTCAGAGATTTGAACAGAGCCTCCCTCAAAGATCACTACCCACTCCCTTCAATGGAGCAGATCTTGCAAGTAGTGTCTAGGTCAGAAAGGTTCTCCCTCCTAGATGGCTACTCAGGGTACAACCAGATCATGGTGAAAGAAGATGATCAATTCAAAAAGCTTTCACCACCAAATGGGGCACCTATGCCTACAGGAAAATGCCATTTGGATTATCCAATGCTGGAGCCACTTTTCAAAGGGAAATGGATATGGCATTCAAGGGACTGATCAACAAAATAGTACTGATCTATCTGGATGACATTACAGTGTTTTCCAAAAATGCAGCAGACCATCTTTTCCATCTAAGGCAGGTGTTCCAAAGATGCAGGAGTTTTGGGGTGTCATTGAACCCCAAGAAATGTATATTCTTGGCCCATGAAGGCAAGCTTCTAGGCCATATTGTATCAAAAGAAGGATTGGAAATTGACCCAGAGAGAGTTCAAGCAATAAGAGCATTGCCATTGCCAAGTCACAAGAAGGCTCTTCAAAGCTTCTTGGGAAAAATCAATTTTTTCCACAGGTTTGTTCCAAACTTTTCTGCCCTTGTTAAGCCAATAACGTTGATGCTGAAGAAGAGCTTAGCATTCAAGTGGACAGCTGAAGGAAAATCAAGTTTTGAGGCTATCAAAGAAGCCATATCACAAGCCCCAACTCTTGTGAATCCATATTTTTCCAGAGACTTCATACTGTATGCCTTTGGTGGTAGCGACACAATTTCCGCAATCTTGGTTCAGTAGAACAAAGAAAGTGCAGAACACAACCAATTGCTTTCTTTAGCCAGAGTCTGGAAGATTATGAGGTGAGGTACTCCTTCATTGAGAAGCAGGTCTTGGCGGTGATCAGAGGATTGAAGAAGTTTAAGCATTTGGTTTCAAACAACAAAATCCAACTATTGGTCTCCCATGCAGGAGTTAAAGAGTTCCTTCTCAGCAAGGACCTGAATGAGAAACATGCAAGATGGATCACTCGTGTCATGGAATATGACATTGAGATCAAGGTCACCAAGCTGGTCCATGGGAAGGGTTTGTGTGAGAAACTAGCCTCAGGTCAACAAGATGAAACAAACAGTGAAAGGGAGGTTGTTTTTGTTCTACAAGATGATCAAGAAGAAGGGAGAGATGATGTACCTACTCCTTGTTAGACCCAAGACATGGTGCACTTCCTTGAAATAGGCCTGTGTCCTCATGGGATGAGTAAAACAAAAAGGAGACATTTCAGGTTACAGGCCATCCCATATGTTCTGATTGATGGTGTCTTGTTCAAAAGAGACATCAATGGCATTCTGCTAAGATGCATTAGGATAGATCAGGTGGAGAGAGTGCTACAAGAATTCCATGTTGAAGCAGCTGGAGGCCATTTTTCTCCAAGAGTGACAACACTCAAAATCATGAAAGCAGGATATTATTGGCCCAGAGTGTTTAGTGACTGCTACACATGGATCAAAAGGTGTAGGAATTGTGCATTCTTCAAAGGAAAGGAAAGGCTAGCAGCACTTCCATTGCACCCAATCTCAGTCGACCAACCTTTCATGTAATGGGGATTGGACTTCATTGGAGTCATCAATCCAAATTCCAGCCAAGGCCACAAATGGATCATGACAGCGACAAATTATTTCACCAAGTGGACCGAGGCAGTGGCACTCAAGGAAGCCAATGAGTCTAGTATCCTAGATTTCTATGAAGGGATAGTGACCAGGTTTGGAGTGCCAGCCACCATCATATCAGACAATGCATTAGCATTTATAGGTTCCAAGATCATAGGATGGGATGTTAAGAATGGGACTTATTTGAGCACTTCATCAAACTATTACCCTCAAGGTAATGGCCAGGCTGAGTCCACAAACAAGAACCTGCTAAAGATCATCAGAAGAACTCTTGATGAGAATCAGAGGACCTGGCACACAAAGCTCAAAATGGCCTTATGGGCTGATAGAATAACACCCAAGAGATCTACAGGTAGCTCTCCATTCAAGCTTGTCTATGGGAAAGAGGTAGTGTTTCCTATATCACTTGAGTTACCAGCATTAGAGCTCGTGAAGCAACTAGAGATGTCTGAATTTAGACCAATGGAGGCTAGGTATGCGGAGCTGATAGAATTAGAAGAAACTAGAGAACATGCTCTTCAAGCAATAGAAAAGAATCAGGCCTCAATCAAGAAATGCTTTGACAAGAAGGCAAAAGCAAGGACCTTCCAGGAAGGAGACCTGGTTTTGAAATGGGATGCAGATCGAGTGAAACCAGGGAGGCATTCCAAGTTTGACGCTATCTGGAGTGGCCCCTATATGATCACAAGGTGTAAAAGTAGCAATGCTTTCCAATTGTCCACATTGGAGGGTGAAGAGTTGCAGATTCCAGTGAACGGGATCTATCTTAAGCACTACTACTAAAAGGGAAGTCTCACCCTGTACATATTAGTTTAGTTTCTCTTTCCTCTAAGTGCTTGTGCACATTGTCTTGTTGTAGTGTAGATTGATTTTCTCCTAAGTGCTTTGCATGCTCTACATGTTCCATTTGGAGCATGTATGATTTCAAATTTTTGTATATAGTGTGGTGTTGTTTTGTGGCTCTTATGTAGTCCATTCAGAGAGACAGATGAAGCCCTGAGTTAAAACAATTTTCTACTCTCAGAAACCTTCATTTCAAGATTTCTTATGAAAATTGAGAGTGCAATAGCCGGGCTCATGAATCAGAAGTGGAATCAGTATCAGACCATCTCTCTTGACTCCATGCCCAATGGATACGACAAGGCAATTGGTCTTTTCATCTAGCAGGCAGATACCCCTGTGAGTCACCAAATTGTTATCCATATTTCACCCCCATGTGCCAAATATTGGATCAGTCACGACCCCGCATAAGAGGAACCTGAGAAAACTCATTCAAATCCTACAAATTGGTCGCAGAAGGACTCAACCATGGAGTGGCAGAGGCCAAAAGAGACTGATGGATCCTGTGTAAAAGAAAATGACTCTGTCAGGCCATTTCCACATCTTAAATTTGTTCTCTAAGTTACAGGAAGACTCAACTATGAGATAGTAGGGTCAGATAAGAAGGGACGATGCCGCAGAGGAACCAAAAACAAGAAGGGGAAGAAATGGTGAAGATCCGAAGTCCTCGGGCTCAAAACGGTTCAGGAAAAAGCCCAAAAATGACTAAGTATGGAGGAGGTAGCGGAAGGAGCCACATGTCCTAATGGCGCTTCTCCAAAGGTGAATTCAAAAAGGGGAGCCCAAACTTGCACCAGGCTTCCACACATCCAAAACCCCAAAGAAATTGTGGGGCATTGAAAAGTCTTCAACTAAAAAGGAAGTGCCAGGTGTCAGCTTGGCACAAAATCGGAAAGGAAGTCCAGGGAGGAGACTCCAACTTGCGCCAGCCCTCCACGTAGAAAATGGTCAAAATAGAGTCAAAAGGTGGACAAGGCAGGCCTCAAAATTGGCTAAGTATAAAAGTGTAAGTGGAGAATGCCAAGTGTCAGCATGGCACATCTCCAAGAGTTGGTCTCAAGGCGGAGACCCAAATGAGCACGAGCTCACCACGTAGCCCAAAGTCTAAAAAGTAAGAGGGACCATTGAAAATTCCACAGATTAGTGGAGGCTGACAAGTGTCAACTCGATGCTCCTCCAAAGGAAAACTTTGGGCCAAGTTTTCAGGCAAGCACGGTGCCTCCACATGTTATATCAAAAGGGGCAGAATCGGTTGAATAGTCAATGCATGAGCCAGGCCGGTGGAGGCTTGCCAAGTGTCTTAATGGCGCTGATTCAAAGATTGAATAAAGAAAAGGTTTCCAAATGAGTGCCAGACTACCGCGTGTCCCATGGAAAAGTGGGTCATTGGGGGAAAAGTTGGTTCTTTGCCCCTTGTTGTTTCAAAAGGGGTAAAAGTTGCAAAATGACCCACAACTCCGCCCAAAGGAAAAAGTCAGCGTTTGAACCCGAGTCAAAGCCAAAGCGGGGAGTTCAGAGGAAAAAGTGAAAATTTTCCTTTCGTTCAAAAGGCACAAAGACAAAGATGGAAGTGCATTCCCCAGCCAACCAGAAGGAGCCACGTGTCCAGGTGGAGCTTCAGGGCTATGGGAGTTTTTTGAGTTTTGCATTTTTTTGCGCAATAGGGAAAAAAGATAAATTGCGGACCCATAAGCCCAATTTTTGCTCTAATCTGGCTGCCACGTGTCCCATATCAAAAGGGGGACCCATTTTTCAAATTGTTTTCCCGCCCATCTATACGGACCTGATACAAACTTTGAAGGGGCATATCTTTCGACTCAAGGCTCAAAATATTGTGAATCTGACACCGTTGGAAAGATCTTGGCCTCGCCCATGCCATGGAGGTCTAAAACTTTATTTTTGAGGAGGTTAGGTGAAGGAAAATGGAGGAAACATCTTTGGGATTTCAATGTAGGATCTTCTTGCCTCAACAACCAGATCAGATTTGATCTGTTTCACCATTTCCTCTTCCTTCAAGGCACCAAACCAAGGATTGATGCAGTAAAGATGGATCTGGGGGCAGATTTCATCAGAAGCATTAACAGCAATGGTTGAGCTTCAACCTACTTTTTTTGCTTCTCTCTTTTCTCCTCTCTTCTCTCTCTCTTTCTTCTCTCTGATTGAATCTATAAATACGGGGGCATGATTCATTGTAAAGGGTTGGACATTCTTTTTTTTGTAGGCTCCCTTCTCCTTCTAGCAAAGGGATTTGTGGGGTTCAAGCCTTCCATTAAAATTGTGATACATTTTTTTCCCTTTTGGCTATCTTGTAATGAACTGTACCAATCCACAGAGTAATAAAACACGTCTGTGATCGATCTTAGATCCTTTCTTGTCTCTTTTTCTTTCATTTGGTCTCCCATTACAGATTTGGCTATCTGTGCTTTGTTTATTGTATGCATTTTGATTGGTTTGTGTCTATTAGCAAAATAAGTGTTCATCATTCCTTTGGTGCATCACCTGGTAGTCTAGTTATTTCTTATTCTTATACTCTTTTACCCTGTCTCCTTGGAAATTTTTAGATTAGGTATAGAAATAGATCCTCTACAAATCCTCACGTGTGCACCTGAACAGAGGAATAAGGAACCAACCTTTAATCTGGAGAACTTTTCCATTTTTGCAAGGTCTCACACCTTGGGGAAAGTTCAATGTTATGCAATCACACCAAATGACCCTGCCTTATAAAAGTAGACCTATATAAATCATTTGGGGGTGTTGTGATTTCACACTAACAGGTAGATATCAAAGAAGTCATAGGCACAATGTTTAAGGTAGGGGTAGATGAGATAGTTAAGGATGGAGGTATTTGATGTATAATATTGACTCCATAAGGGTTAGATTTGTAAGACATGGAAGGTGGAAATTTATTTGTCGATGTTGGAATAGGAAATGGGTGTTTGAAGATGTCAAGGGGTTGGCTAATATTTAAGACAAAATTATCTATTTGGAGATCCCTTTGATTTATAATTTTTTAGACGTGATATTTAGAAGAATGACACTTTTCGATGTCATGACCCATGACTCGATGATACTTGTAATATTGAACCTCATGATACCAAGTGGATTTGGGGTGTGATTCGTCAATAGCTCGGAGGGGAGGAAGTGTGATGAGGTGAACCACCATCAACTTGTCTAATATTGAACTATAAGATTACCCCAAGGGGGTATAATTAGAAGATGGTCTAAAATTTTTGTGTGAAGGTACCGCGTAAGAGGTAGATGGTTATGGCTGAAAAATATGAGAAGTGAATGGAAAAGGATGTAAAGAAGATTGGGGGTATGTTAAAGTTGAAGGGAATGTTTGATAATAAGGGATATAATTAAGCGGTTGAGATTGAGTTGGTTGGGGGGAACGTGTGATGTTGGAAAGTGATAGGAAGGTTGGGACTTTATGGAAATATTTGAATGTTGAGGCACATGAGAAGTAGGTATGTTAGTAGATTAAGATGGTTGGATAGGCATTCTTGTGATAATATTAGATGAAGTAGGGATAATTTTGATATGAGGTGACTGGGGTGAAATAGGATCCACCAATTGAATGGATTGATAGGTTTGAGAGATTGTGAAAAATCTAAAAAATAGGAAGTCATAAATGGGGATAGAAGGGGGCCCAAAAGTTTCTAAAGGATTAAGATATGGTAGTGTAACCAGTCGAGGGGAAACAAATTAATGAGAGATAAAATAATTGGTTTAAAAATATGGAATGATTTAGATGAAATGGTCTTCACAAGGTTAAGAGCCCATGGCAACATAAGGTTGGGAGACCCAAGGCAAGGTGTAAAGGTTGTTCAATGTATGATATTATTATGTTGTCTCTTCTTGAGAAAGGGTATTAATAGGCCTGAAAAGGGAAAATATCAATTTATGAAATTTGTTAACAAAAAAATCAAGCAACAATTTTTTTTAACATGATTAATTAGGAAATGTGAGAAAGAGAAAAGGTGGATAACGATGGCACCTAAGAGATGGCCTTCTGAGGATGGTTTCAGGTAGTTTTGGATGGGGAGTCCTCGATATACCCAAAGTTATGTGAGACCCAAGTCAGTACAGGATTGATAACGCAAACAAAACACCGCGATGAATTTCCTATTGGGTGATCAAATCCAAATAAGGTACACTTGGTATGGGATTGTTTTTATGTGTAAATTTTATTAGTGTGTTTGGATGTGTGTGAAGAAATATGAGATGCAACCAATAAAACTCCTACTTACACTATATTTTCAGGAAAAAAATGTAAGAGGTTCATTTTAAGCCCAAAACCAAATATGAAAATTCAATGAGAACAATCACACAAGGAATGGGAAATGTGACGCAAAAAGGAAAAATAAGACAAAAATAAGAATACTTGGTGAATAATTTTCCTTTTTATTGATCTTCAAAGCAAGCGAAGATAAAAATCCAAGTAATCCAAAAGCCCAACATGAACAAGAAAAAGCAAAGCCTCTACCTACAATGTTAGTGGAAAATAGAATAAATATGGAAAATAAAATGAAAAAAATCAAAGAGACTCACCTAAAAGGGGTGGGTCCCATCGAGTGTGCCAAAATGTTGATTGAATTTTCTCTTTCTTATTTAGATTAGTGAAATAGATACTAATGAAAATCAAACAATTCCAAAATGCAAGGGGTTTAAGTACCTTGAAGTATGATGGATGCAAATTGACGGGCACAAAGTGAATGACCTTGCTGAAAAATCGACGAACCTGCAAAAAAAGGTAAAATAGAAATAAAATGGATTAGATAGTATATGTGGGGGCTACTCGATGAAGTTGGATATAAGAAGTGTTAACTTATTTATGTAGATATCAACCCCCATGTTTAATAAAGGATGATAAAATAAATGAAAGGACTGATTAGCATGTGGAAACTGAAGCTAACAAAATTTGAAAATTACAAAAAAGAATAAAGATTGCAGATCGGATCTAAATAAACAAAAAGTAAATTGTACTTGGTTGGGTCGACGGAAACCCAGACTGCAGAGGGCAGGTTGATGACGACTTGATCAGATGAAGAAGAACAGTGGATAAAATATGGATCTAAAGAACATTGAATGTGGATGTGATGATGATAGATACCCTTAAACACTAACAAAAACCTGGAGAAGAAAATATGAGACAGGGAAACATAAAAGATGTACAGAAAAATAGATTTGGATGGATTGGATGGAAACAAGACTCAGGTCGACAAAAATTGGGATGAGTTTGAGGCGAATGGAGGCAGATAGAACATATGTGGAGAAACAAAGAAGCATAATGAAAGATTTGAGAAATGGAAATAGTAATAGATCAGAAAAACACATTGAAGAGGGTCTGGAAAAATAATGGATGATGACACAGGGATGGGTCGATGGTAACCTAGTGCAACGACAATGACCTGGGTAGTGTTAAACAAGGATGAGGATGGATGGGTTGGATGGACAACCTGTAGACATAATCATTGAAAGAGGAAACTGAAGATGAGGCTCTGATGCCAGTTGAACTTGTAAAATGTTAGTACTTGAAAGATAACAATAATGATAAAGATGGATTATATAAAATATAGAAAAATCATAGGGATGTGGAACTAGGTAGTTAGGAATAATAAACAACTTATGGAAGAGGAATGAAAGGTAATTAGAGGTAATTAACTAAAGAGATGAGGGTTAGGAAATGATTAAAAGAAGATTAATTAAAAATATAAGGTGATAGGATAACAGATAAGGAAGATGGGAATTAAAATATTAATTAGAATTAAAATAAAGGGGGTTTACATAGGACCATGGTGAAAGAAGCGGACGTGGGTAACAAGGGTAGCAATACCAAATTTTGGTGTCTACAAAACTCTCTCATTCTAGAAATGATCTTACCACAAGGATGGATGGATATTTAATGTGGTGCTTAAAGAAATAAACTGAAGACATTTATCTTCCAGACCTTCATACTCAGTATACATCTCAATTTTCACAATCCAAAATATCAATTCTTTTGGATGTAAGTTCATAGAATAACATGGAATGTTTGTGCATTGTTATCTTCTAATCCTTATGATTGCTCACAAAAATGAGTACTCTTATGCATCTAAATGATATTCCATAGCTTATTTCTCTGCATGTCATCTCATTTCATAATCATCATCATTCTCATTTGCATCCACATCAACACCTCCTCACTATGTGGTTGCCAAATCCTCCAAGTAAGCTTGCATTCATTGTATCAAATTGACTAAGTCTACTTTTCTTGACACCTTTTTTTACTTTGAATTCCATATTTCCTCATAATACTCTTTATAACAAGATTTTGTGACCTCACACCCTCTACAAAACAACATAATATTGGAGATGTTCACAACTACCTTGTACGCTCACCCCTAGTATGGAAAGTGAAAAATCTCAAGTTCAGGCATAGATCCCCGATTGATCATCACACTAATCTCTTCAGCATGGCTCACAAATTCCTACACTCTAAGTACCTTCAATAGTACTCAAATAATAGGATATGATACCCAAATGGTGAAATAGAGGTTAGGGTTCCCAATGAAGGGATGAATTCCACCACATAACCCTTATCAGAGTAGACCTCATAAGGAGGAAATATCTCAGGAATGACTTCTAAAATAGCAATAAAATATAATATTTTTATTAAATGTAAGGAAATTTAATTACATATTCAAGAACATTTTTAACACACTCCTATCACAATATTCTTTGAGACTCCACAAGGATTCTACTAATAAATCCCACCCTAGAGCTATCCTAATCTCGCAAGCTTTGCTAATATTCTAAGGGAACTATACTCATGTTCACAAGCTACAAGAATGGCCACCTCAGATAAAAATATCCTGAAAATAAATCTCAAGATCTAAATTAAGATAACTTATAAGGATTTAATTTCATTATATAAATGAAATTAACATGTACAAAGCCAATATGTAAAGATACCAAATAAGGGAAAATAAGCGCTGAATAATTTACTTGCAAGTGTTCATGGTCATTCATTGATTTACTTAGAATTTCCCTTTTCATCCAATCAGGATTAACCAAGTATTCCATGCCCATGTATGATAGATTAAGGTCCATGTGTGAATTATCACAAATGTATGGATATTGACAAGAACTTCAGGTGTGTAGATTCAATCATTTGTTATTATTGACTTCTACTAGTAACTAACAACATGATAATGACACACGAGGGTTCACTTAGTAAAAGTATGGTATAACACGTTTGTTCAAAGGGTATTAAAGAATACCATTAATTCTAGTTTTTACCTCTAATTATTCAATTGATAATACCACCTCCCGTTATATTATTAGAATGAAAATACCCCCTATTTTTCCCATGACAATTTTATTTACTCCTTTTTATTTCTACCCTAATATATTAAACATAAATTATATGATATTTCTCACTCATTTTTTTTTAATATGCATTTTCTCTCAAGAGATAGTTTGAATCCGTTCAAGACTTATAACCAATTACCTTATAAATTTTATCTTAATCATTTATCAATAGTTCTTCAAATAATTAAGATGGTGAAATAATATCATTTGTGTTGAAAAGCATACATAATCCTAGTTTTCTACCATCTTCTTATTTCTTGGTTAAGAATCTCTTAATTGATAATTCTTTATTCAAAAAGAGATTATAATTAAAATTTATGACCACACTCCTTAAATTGCAATTTTAAGGTATGTAGTTGTAAAAACTAGGGTTCACATGTTTTAGTTTTATATTAAAATTAAACCTCCCTTTCCTTTGGCACTATATCGCAATATCAAGCATGAGTCGTCCACCTACATTGACCCTAGATCTTCCTTACCAGACACCTTATCCCCAACCTCACCCACCCACAACTCTCCCACCTCTTGGTATCCAACTACCTTCCATACTTTGTCATTGTCCCTTGCCCATGCCACTTGGCTCCTCTGCCCAATTCTTACTTGTTTAGAATCCCAATTCCCATTTCTTATATTCCTAATTCCAGTTGTATGTATACCAACCCGGAATAAAGTTAAAAACATAAGTATTTTTGGACCATACCAATTCAAAAGCAGAGGGTAATCTAACAATATAATTCATTTTCCATTCTCTGGGATCCTCACAGCTCCCTTGTGCTCTCTAAGCTCACCTAGACCCGTCATCTTGTTCTTCTCCGAGGACCCTGTCACATGGCCACTCGACCAGAGTCACCACCTACCAGCAAACCAGTCACTCACCATTTACACCCCCCACACATTCACTTTACATAAAGTGGAATTCAAAATAATCTGACATTGATTTGAACCGATTTACCATTGATAAAGATCTACTCCCCATTAGCGCTTCTGTCGGTGGAGGTCTAGTTAGTTTGTCCCACATGCATTGGCCATCGTAATAGACAAAACTTAATAAAAGGCATAACCGATGTATTGACCTGTGGCTTAGGCCACGTATCTCCTTTTTGTCAAAACATGTCGCCTATGTCGAGTTTTCTTCGTCATTGCCAAGCTGTGAGGAGCAAAGCTATGCAATGTTGGTTATCGGTCTTTGTCATAAATGAGTTGTTGAATAAACTCCACTCAGGACAAAAGCCTTTCTCATTGGGAGCATTTTTTTAATTACTTCAATTCACCTTCATAAGCTTAAATTCAACTCTATACATTAAATCAATTATCCAAACATCTTTGAGCTCTATCATTATCCATTCCTTAATAGATTATATTAAATCAACAATCATTTTTATCATTATTTAAGCCATGTTGAGTTTGTTTCATTTAAATAAGCTTCATTTTTTCCTTTAATCTTTAATCCTAAGTAGTTTGATTTTAATTTGTACACTGTTGTATTCTGATTACTTATTTTTCTATTCCATTTTTTTAATGTATCGTACAACTACTTTATGGTCCTTCCATTTTCCGTGACACCATTTCAGACTAAGTGGCTAATTGTGTTCTTCAATTTTACAGGGTAGCATCTACGACCTTGCAACCATATAATTACGTTGTCAAAGATGATTATTTTTAAACCATAAACACGTTGCAAATCTCCTTTCACCAACTCCATCTGCAATCATGAATGGTGCACTTTTAAGGTACCTAGATGTTCCCTGAACATTGACCATCGCCTTCACATACGTCATCATCACATATAATCAAATAACGGGGAAAAGTGATATACAAGTATTCCTCTTGTTTCCCTATTTTTCTCCTTTCCACGTTGTAATTTCTTTTTTTTACGTGTGTCCTCATCGAAATTTCACACGTCATTTTTGGTTTAAAAAGAACCTTTCTTTTATGCATCCTTCCTGCTCATATAACCTAAATAAGGGGTCTAACCTTCTGCATTTCACTTATCACACACAACCTAAAACTTCACGAACATAATCAACACATCAAAACATTCATTTCACCTGGTTTACTGATTGGGACTTGAACACCCAACAAGCAATCATCTCAGACATTTCCCTAGCCAAAACTACCTGAAACCAACCTTAGACTTCCATTCTTAAGGCACCTTCATTGTCCATTTTACTTTTTTCACATCTCGTATTTAATCATGATGATAAAAAATATTATGCTTGATTTGTTTGTCAACAAATTACATAAACAAATGTTCCTCTATTTCACATCTATTGTCACTCTCTCTCAAATCGAAACAAAAAACAATGTCCTCCACCCAATGACATTACTTCTCATAACGATCTCACCCAATAAGATTCTAAACTCAAAACCACTCCTTCAGTTACCCAATCTCCAGTCTCCATCACCTCGCTTCATGAAAACCATGTCATCCAAGATTGTCCCAATCCTAAAACTAATCCTCATATCCCTCACCAAGCTAATCTTCCTAAATCAACTGCATCGCCATCTCCCACTCCTCTAGAGATACTCGAGCCTCCTCCTAACCCCATATATGATTTCATATTTCAAAAACCTTCCACAATCTCTCAATCCTCCCAATCTCCTAAATTGGTGTATCACATTCCACCCACATCCCATGTTGAGAATTCTATTTTGTCTCAACCCACCCATCATATGCTCCAACCGTCTCGACCCCCTAACACTCATATCCCTACTTATCATTTACCACAACAACCTACCCAACTTCAGCAAACACATCATGTCCATGTTGTTCAAATTCAGCCTATGCAACAATCTCAACCCATGACACATGTTAATCCTTAACAAACGGTTCCCCACACACCTGCACACCCATAAGTTTATCAACCATTTTATCACACGATTCCCCAACTACCCACACATCCACAAACATACCCTTTGCCTTATCAAACTACATGTCAAACCACACAACCAATACAATCCCAACCTAAGACCGCGTCAAATGATCCTATTCACACTTTGATGAATCAGTTGGCTAGTTTAGAGGCTGTTACCTTGGCACCCAAGGATACATTAATCTATGAAAAAATATGTAACATACCGATTCATCTGTCGATTTGAATTAAACCCTACTCTCCTCATTGAAAACTTCCAGAGTTTATTAATTTCAACAACAAGGAAGATCCCCAACAACATCTCCTCACATTTAAACACGCATGTTGTCTTATTGTGCATGATCACGATCTACTTCTTCACACTTTTCCCATGTCTTTGTTTGGTCCCGCATTGGACTGTTTCACTCAACTTGTGCAGTTGTTCTCAGAACACTTTTCTATCAATATCACACGCAAAACCACTATCACTGACCTATACACCATTCGATAGTTTAAAGATGAGCGCATTGCTAGCTTCGTTGCACGATGACTTGGTGTTATAAACTAATTATCCTTCTCTCTTCCGCAAACCAAACTCATCGAATTATTCTCGCGTTCATGTACAAAACATATATCATCTATTTTACAAATCTAGTAATTCTAAACCTTTGATGAAGCTTTCACAATGGCTTGCAAAATCGAAACCCATGCCATTGAGCAAGGTTATCTTAAAATCATATCAGCTAAACCTAAAGTTGAATCTACTAAACCCTTCGCACATAACGACAAATTTAAGGGTGCGGCCAACACTGTGGTAGTTAAACCCTCATACGCATCTATATCTGGCACATGGACCCAACAACGATTCCCTTAACCAACAGTCAACTATACCCCCTTGGGAGAATCCTATAGCTCCGTATTTGACCAGTTGATGGCCGTAAAATTCATCACACTTCCTCCCATACAACCCGTGGACAACTCGCAAGCCAAGCCTATTTGGTATCACGAAGCCCACTATTGTAAATATCATTGAGTCAAAGGTCACGACATTGAGAGATGTCGTTCCTTCAAAGATTGTGTCCAACAACTCATAAATCAAGGGGGTATCTAAGTGGACAGCCCCACCAGTTCATCTAGCCAACCTTTCAACCAAATTACAAAAACGTTTCCCGCAAAACCACCAAGAAATCACGTCACCCCCTTTACATCTCAACTATCAAATGCTTATATGATTGACATTGTCAATCAAGATCTCATCTCATCGAAAACTCTGCATGTTCCCACCTTAGGTATTATTCCCACTCCTTATTCAAAACCTAACACTCCTATGTCAAATTGTGCTACTTGTCTGGAATCTACACCTTCTCCTCTCCTTATCACATCCACTCCAAATTTGACTATACCATCCACTTCCTCCACTTCAAGCACACCCCAATCTGCCACATTAGAGCCATCCTTGACACCTATTTCAGCCCTAATGATATCCACACATATACCTTCATCTCTGACATTTATTCCTTCACCCACATCTGCCTCAAACACACCTATTACTACACCTACATTACTCACAACCATCCCAGCTAAATTCATTTCTACCACATGTACCTTTACAACCCCACCTCCAACATCAACCCCATTATCAAACATATCATTCTTACCCCTCGAAACATTCATGAAACAACCAACCCCACCTACTTTTATACCCGTAAATATTCCTACATTTGTTGCATTACCCATAATCTCTACTCCATCAGTTATCACATCACCCACATCTCCAAATATCCCAAATATGCTTACATCTATATCTATGCCAATTACCCCTATATCTATCATACTAACACATCCACCTATCCCTACCTTGACATTTGTACCTATATCCTCGCCCATGGCCACATCACCAATTTTATCCCAATGTTCTTTACCCAATCCTTCTATCACACCAACCAAATCCTCTCAATCTGTAACCCTATCAAAGATACCCTTTGGAACATCTACTGACCAAACATCTCCACCTAAATTAAATAAAGATAGGTTGCATTCTCTAAAATTAAATCTTTCCTTGCCAAAACATAAACAATCCATATCTCACATAGATCTCATTAATCACATCATACAAACACGTATTTTTCCATTAACATCCTTGTCTTGTTTTAGGACATTTTCTCCATTAATAACCACACCACTACTGTCAGATCCTCCAGTTGAGATTATTATCATCCCTGTTAGGAGTAAATATTCTCAGGTGAAGTCTAAGGCTCATGGAAAACATCCCCGACAGTCCCCTGTGCATCCTTGAAAACATTCAGATTTCCCCTCTTCTCAAGAATCCAATGCCACAACATCTATTTTAGGATCAGTCACTTCATCTACGACATCTTACAATGATAAATTTATAGCCAAACAATCTAATCCTCCAATCCAATTCAATTTTTCGTCTAAGACGTATAATCGTGTCATCCAATGTACATCCTCACCTAAATCTGAATCCAAATAATACAATCCGTCAACCAAATTTGATTTTTCTTCCAAAACACATAATTTATCCATCCAATCTATATCCACTTTTTCTCCTAACTCCAAGCTAAGATATCCTATCAAAACCCACAAGAGTTACCTTCCCCATGACACTTCAATGGGGTCCTAAGTAAATATCCTTCGACATTTAACTCGAATATCTACCATCACACTTCATCACATTAAAGCCTTTAATCCCTATGGTCAAAAGCCATCATGGTTCAATCCTAATGGTAGATGTGATTATCTTCGTACCTCGAGCCATGACATCGAACATTGTAAGGCATTTCAGACAATCATCTACAACCTTATTGAGAAAGATGATTTCCTCATTCAGGGGAAAGTTACTTCTCCATCTACGTTGAATCCAATTCATATCCCATCTGTCAGGTCTCCCATGATTCCTCCATCCACATCATCCCTTAACATCCCTCCTGCATACGACAATCCTCCTAAGGAAGGTCCTCCATTGTTCATCAGTACAACTTATCTTACCAAGCACACTTGTGGTCTCCAACCACTTATACCATCCAAATCTAAAACAATCTCATCTAAACTGTTTCAACATCCTAACTCCTTCACATTTAATTCATTAGGGGAATACCCTTCCCTCACCCTTGAATATAACATACATACAACTCCCTTGTCACTATGGGACTTCGCTCATTGACATTTTTTTGATTACCTTCTTCACATTCATCTAATCTAAACTAATTTCGTCCCAATCCTCATCTCATTCTAAGTCCACATTTGTGGCCATTTTTTTCCTTCTGTGAGGGACCATTATTATTATTTTGCTTATCGAAGTCCTCCTTTGAGGCCATGTTCGTCCTTCCATTGAGGGACCTTTTTACCAAGTCCACCATTGTGGTCATATTTGTGTCTCTTTTAGGGCACCATCTATTTCATCAAAGTCCTCCTTTGAGGCCATACTTGTCTTTCCGTTAAGATACCATTTTTTTCTTATTTCCTTACCAAAGTCCACCATTGTGGCCATATTTATGCCTCTTTTAGGGCACCATCTATTTCATTAAGTCCACATTTGGGGCCGATTTGTCTTTCCATATTTGTGTCTTTTAGTGAGCGTCATTTATTTTCATCCAAATCCACCGTAGTAGTCATATTTTTGCCTCCTTAAGGACATAGTTTTATTTCCTGCTCGTCTATCATCTCATCTTGTTGCAAATTAATGTCTTCCCTCTCTTGATGGTAAACAAGAAACGTAACCTCTTAATGCATTGCACTTGCAGCCAGTCTACTATTAGCATATCTACCACTGAGCACTTAGTTATATCCTTAGATCATTCCTCCATCCTTAGCCCATTCCATTTGTCATTGTAATGATATGAATTATACATTCATTATCCCCTACTAAGTGGTCTACTTCACTATTCCCAACTCTCCCCCATGTAAAGCTAAAATTCATGTATGCAAAAGGCAAAATCAAAGCTATCGAAAATAGACTGATCCCTCGAAGGATAGTTGTTCATGAAAAAAAAAAGAGAAAAAGAAAAAGAAAAGCATACAAAGCAAAATCAAAATAAATAGACCGATCCCTTGAAGGATGACTATCATATATATTAATCTTGCCATCCATATTATGTATCTAGTAGACCACATCCTCGAAGGATGGCTACTCTGTTATTATGGCATTTGGAAGGTTTCCCATATTGATCGACCTTCCTTTTATCAACATTCTTACAAAGCTTCCCGCATAGATCAATTTTCTTCTATTATTGTTCTTCCCCTTTCCCAAAGCTAGGGCATAATTCTAGGAACAACCATCTATGGAGATCCTTCTTCCCGTGTACAAGTTACATCTCCAATCCCTTTGTCATGTCAACATTAGGATTACGAGCATCTTTCATCCATATTTCCCTCACGATCTTTTGATATAACTAACTATCGTTGGTTATGTGTTAACACCTACTACTGGCTGCAAGTGCAATGCCTTGAGTGGTAACATTTCTTGTTTATCTCCAATCTAGTTTGAAGTATAGTTTCCCTGTACGCCCTTGCTACAACTATGTTCCATTCATCTCATCAAGGTCATATTTTATCAAAATCACATCAAATTTCACACTATGAATTCTATATCTATCCATAATTTGCATGAATGTGCTCATAAATACACTTTTCAGTTTACGAATTCTACTTGATCGTCGTTGTAGTTTGCGAATCCTACTTGAGGATCCTTCTCAAGGAAAATTCGTTATCCTGCAGCTTCTTATCCCCCAACATGTTCAACAATGTCTTTGATCCATTGCTCTTCGCTCCCCATTTCCACTCATCACCATTTGTCTCCACATCATCATTCTCACCTTTCTATCCCCTTGCAGCACACGAGATATCCTACTTGTATTTCCTCTTGAGTTTCCCTTTCACTCTTCTGCTTTCAGTTTGACAATCTTACTTAACCATCCATACAACCAGAGAATCTTAGTTAACGTATATCTTCTTCCTTGGATCCTCCTGTTCGAGAAGCTTCTCCACTATTTCCTCTTTCAGCGGATGACAATCACCACCAAAAATGTCTTTCTGCTCCTCCTTTTTCACTTGACACTCTTACATCATCACTCCCACCACGTGGGCATCCTAATTAATGATCTTCCTTACATTCTCCATCTACACTGCATATGTTCCTCCATTCACTCATATCACACTCCTTTATTTCCTTTTTATCACCTTGATATGACCTCCTTTCATCTCTTGTTCCATTTTGGTATACATTGCTCAGTCATTTCATCGTTCTTCTTTGGCTTGGCAATCCTACTTAACCATCCCTGTCGAATGGTAATCTTACTTAAGAGTCCTTCTTAAGAAGGGTTTGCCATCTGACCCTTCCACCTCCCATCATATCTTCCTCGTCTTATGTCTCCCACCTCTCATCGTACTCGTCCACTCCAACCAACCATTCTACACCTGTAGCCAATATAATGTTGTCTTTCTCCTTCCATATCGTCACTATCGATTTGGTGATCTTACTTAACTACTCCTGCAGTGTGGCAATCTTACTTAAGATTCCATCTTAAGCATGATCTATCATCCTGCACTCGCCCACCACTTCACATTCTCACCATCTACATTTTCTCATCATTCCCCATCATCACATCCTCTCACCTCCTCTTCCATTCTCACAAATAACACTTCCTACTTATCCCCTGTTCATCTCCATCATCCCTTACTTGGTAATCTCACTTAACCATTTCTTCCCCATTCATTCTGTTTCTTGTTTCTTCATCTTTCTCTCATTCATTCTCATTCACTGTGTCCTCTCCTTGCCTTAATCTTCACACACATTGTTATCCCTCCTTTCTTTACTCTTTCCACTCCATCTTCTAGAGTTCTCCCACATATCTACCTCCATGTTTACTTTTCATTGTGATTAATCACAACCTAACATTATTTCATCATCGTCTTCTATTTCCATACTAATAATTATTGGTGGACTTCTCCAAACAATCACTCTTCCCCATTTTGCATAGCTTGGATCCTTCTCTTTGATCTTCCCCATTCTATCTTCATTCCTTCCTTCCTTAGTGCCCTCTGATCATTATTGGAGGACTACTCCTAACGTCCCTTCATTAGCGTTCCCCCTTCCATTCCTCGTTTACTTTCCACCTCATCTCACCTTTTGTCTCATCCTTCCCTATTGATCATTATTGGTGGATTTCTCCTAACATCGATTCGTCGAAATTGCCTCTCCTATCCCTTCCTCTCTTTTTCTTCGCCACCTCTCCATCTTTCATTATTCCTTGCCAATTTCTTCACTGTATTCATCATACACCCTCTCTCTATTTTCTCATCATCATCTTATCCCCATCTCATGCATCTTCGAATCTTTTCCAATCCATGTCATTCCTTCCCTCAAGCTTCTCTTTACGTTCCTTATGATTCTCACTATTTATCGAATATCTTTTTTCTTGGTTCCCTTCCTTCCACATAATTTTCTCTGTTGTCCTCTCCTCCTTTCTGATCCCCATATTATTTCAGTTCCTCTATATCATCTTCCTCCTTGTTTTACCTTGCGCTTCCTTTTTACTTCCCCATCGATAACCTGACTCTTTAGCATTGTCCCATCTTTTTTATCATCCCACCATCGACATGCATTTCCATGCGGTCAGTTCCATATTCTTTGCCTTGGATTTCCTCACTATGATCAAGTTCCTTCAATTTTCTTTGCTCTATCATCTCTTTTGTTTTCCATTACTTCTCTACCTTCTTATGCTTCATCCTCCTTCACGCCTTTCATTTTAAATAACTCTCTCCCTTTTTCATAATTTCACCCTTTGCTATGTCCTTTTCTTTTCTTCTCCTTACTTGTCCTTCATAGTTTCCCCCTTCCTATATAATCCTTTTTTGTTACCTTCTTCCTCCCCTTTCATTCCTTCTTTTCTCCTCTCTGTCTTCGTCCCTCTATTCTGTACCATATCGACCTTTCTTGCTCTTCTCATAATCAACCACTCCTCCTTTCCATTCCCTTTTCTCTTTCTCATTACATCCTTCAACACATCCCTCATACCTAGCATTCACGGTCAATGCCAATGTTTCTTTGTTTATGTACCATCGTTGATCCATTTCATTACCGTTCTCATTCTTCTCTCTGCAACATTAACCTCTTCTCTTTTTGAGAACCCTATCACATCTTTTATCTTCATCATTCCTCTCGCATGGGTATCATCATATCCATTTCTAAGAATCTCTTCCCATCTTCCTTTGAAATTTTTGTCTTGGAAGATACCATAATGGTCATCACCTATCTGATCTTGTTCTCTTCCATGAATGTTTGCTCTACTTTTGTTTTGTCGCAAATGTATCTTGACTTCTTATCCTACTTATCGAAGAAATGAGACTACTTTTTATTTTTCACCTTCTAATTTGCTAACACTTATACATCTTTCCTATGAACATGATTACCATCATATTTATCACCCTTTTAGGGCGTTCTATCTCACCCTTCTATCATATCTGCTCATCATGTCCACATTTATGATTATTCCCCCTGGGGCATTTTTACTTACACATCCATCTTCCACTATGTCATTTTCGTATCCTATGTTGGGGCACCTTTCCATCCTTGTACTTGTCAACACATATAACTCACTTCTTTTCCTTCTGGTGCCCTATGATGAGGCATCATTATTTTCATCCTCGTCCCTTTTAAGGACGCATGATTTTTTGTACGATTCCTCGCAGACAAAGGATTGTGCATACCTTTCACTTTCAGTTGCGTATATTTTGATGTTTTCCTGTGACCCATTGGTCATCGCAGTTTACATCTATACTACAGTGGTCTTCACCCACTCACTGGTCTGTAGAACGTTGTCGCTTGTCTCTGTTGAGACCGTAATCGTCCTCTAGCGATGTGATATCAGAGTCACCGTCATATTTTTCCTTGATATTGTGATCCTTTTTTTCCTGGGGCATTTTTCCTTTGGTCATGTCTTCATCCACCCTTAGACACATAATTCATCTAACGCTTTTTATTGTTGTCTCGTGACTTGCTATCACAAACCACTCAACAAAAAGGGGCAAATGTAGACATTGGCTTTTGGTGTGACCCCTCTCGTTCATCCCACATTTTTTCTCCTTCATGCAACTTCCCCTCCTGCCTTTCTCTTTCCTAAGTTTGAGTAAATTCCATCTATTTACTCACCTTATTTAATTAATTATCAAATGGGCTCCATGTAGACCCATTTGATAATTAAAATTTTGGCATTATCTCTCATATCAATTTTATGTAGTTCATGGGTAATAATATACCCATTCGACACACCTCCTTTCTTAATCTCAAAAGATGGAATCTATTATCTCACCTACCATGTCAATCATGCTTCCCACTCCATCTAATAAGTCAAATCATGGGCCCCCACATGATCACATCATGTCTCTTAACCCGAGTTAATTTATCAAACCCTTATTATTAGTTAACCCAAATCTAACCTGACCTCTAAGTTATAAATATGGGGTTTTCCCCCATCTTTCAAAGGGACCTGGAAGGGAGGATTGAGACCTGGACCTGAACCTGGACCAAAACCAAGGAGGAGTATGAAATCTCTGCATATTGAAAGTTTGTAGAGAGGAAAAGAAAGTGCTTAATTAAGTTCTGCAAGTTTGAGGTCAAGGCAAACTTTTTCCATTGTTAGAAGTTAGAGGTGAGGACTATGGGTGAAATATTTTCCATTGTTCGTCATCTTGCCATCCTAATGCTTAGTTTCATTTCCATATCAGAGCACAAGCTAAGGTCCCCTCATCATTTTGGTTGATTGTCATTTTGTATTTCACTATTTCTACATGATATCTACTATTTATCATCTGTTGTTATCTTTTTGGACACGGGGTTGACATCCTCCAAGGGATTTCATAGCCTCTTGGAATCGGGTATTATTTTGGGCAACCCCTCACCTATTGTTATCTAATCACATATGTTTCAGTTTTACAGATATTATCACAAATCTAGATTCTTGTATCACCGATATATCTTCTTTGCGCCCGTAGATTCATATCAGCATCTAAGGTCCTAAGCCCTCCATCATTCGAAGTTGCTGGTGGCTTCTTGATCAACAAACCATATCTCATTCTTTGATTGTAGTGTGCCACCTTTGTGTGCTCATGATCAACTTCTCAACTGTACAACATCAAGCTTACATAAAAACTCACATGTGTCCAATGCACATTTCTTCCTCCACTGATGGTTTTCTCTATCTTATACTAGCAACCTTACCCAATTGGTTTCGCAAGTGTACCAATAACCTTTCACAATTGGTTGTACAGGTTCACCAAAAACCTTACACAATTGGTTTTATAGGTTCACCAAAAACCTTATACAATTGGCTTTCACGGTTTATCAAAAACCTTCACATCATGTTTGCTACAATACATTTTCATCAATATTCTACAATGTTTCTACTAAAAGGGGTTACATGAGGAATACACACAAGTGAACATGAATTTTCATCATCTATTCTTATTTTTCACGGCCTCACTGAAAAAATGAAATCCACACAACACACAACTAAAACAAATGTCATCATACCAAAAGTGAGGCCCCATCGTTGATAACTAATGAGAGGTCATTATTTGACCTTCTTTCCTCCATTGCCTCTCGTCCTCCAGTAGAAAATCATCTAATAGAGGAAATCCTCCTCACTTTAATTTTTTGTATGAGTAATATTTCCTTCCTCTTCATTCTCCCCCTTCTTCATCAATAGTCATGGCATCATCTTGCATTTTCCCATCAAGTAAGTCCTTGTGATTTTTTCCTACAATTTGTAGAAATATGACCAAGTTGTTTACAATAGTAGTAGGTAAGTTGTTTTTTTGTACCTTTGGAACTTGAACTATATTTGGATTTTTTAACATCTGATTTTTCTTTCTTGTTTCTACCATACATTGCAGTTTCTTTTAGTTCAACAGTCATAATTATTTCTTCTTCTTCAAGTAAAGAAGAAATGTGATCTTCTAAACTAGGATTAATTTTACTCAATGTAAAAACCATATTAGGAAATAACAGGGTAACATGTTGTTCAATAAAACAACCTTTGCATCATCATCAGGTAATGTACCTATTTTAATTCCAACTAACTGATTTGAGATAGATCGAAACTTACAAATGTGCTCTACCATGTTTTCGCATTCTTCCATTTTAAGACCAAATAATCTTTGCTTCAATGCTATTGTTGCACTTCCAACTTGTGAACCAAACAATTTGTTTAATGTTTTCCAAATGGTATGAGAGGATTTAGACAAGTCTATATGATGCAAATAAGCATTAGATAGTCCCATTCCAATCATTTTTGTGGCTTTGTGGTGTTTTCTCTCCCATGTTGCTACATTGTTGTGGCTTTGTGGTGTTTTCTCTCCCATTTTGCTACTTTGTCTGCATTTACCGGTTTTCTTCATTTTTCTGTCAACGATATCCCATAGGTCTTTATTAATCAGAAATAGTTGCGTTCGAACTTGCCATGTGTGGAAATCATTTCCATCAAAATTTTGAATATGACTTAACTTATCCATGACAATACAATATGTGAAACTTTTTTGATGCTTTGATTAATGACAACTATCAAGATCCAAAATTCTAGTTGATCTAGAAACACCACAAAAAATATGAAAAAAACATGAATTAAAGACAAAAAGAAGTTGATCAACCCTCTTAGTGATCTGACACCAATGCAGGATCACTCTTCTTTAACACGATCTTCAAAATTTTTCCATGAACTTGAGAGTGGATAGATTGCTGATCTAACATGCAACACCTAGAAATCAGTGCATATTTCCAGTTCCAATCAAAGGTATCTTATTATATTGGTTTCATGTGTATTTTGAAGTCCACCACCTAAGATCTCATCCATAAAGCTCTCGCATGACTGTTGCATACCAGAAATCTGGTTCATGAGTCTTATGGATGTAGTGTATAAATGAAATAGCAGGACTGAGTCACTTTTAGAAATTTTGCAATCAATTAGATATGGATGCAAAGATTACAAACATCAGAAAATTGAATAGGGAAATATCCACACGTTTCAAAATCACAATCCTCCACTTTCCACCTATAGATCCTTTGTTCCAACATGAGCAACAAATACAATGATCTCAAACATTATGGAGCTTATATGAAAATAGATCTAAAAACCATTTGTTGCCAATTCCAAATCCAAGGCGTCTACACGAGTAGCATATATGAGGCGTGGTAATGTAAAAAAGATAGAATTGCACTCAAAATTAATGCAAGACTAAGAAGTGTACATCATATTATTTCAACTATGGATTTCATCATGTGGGCAGAAAATCATAGGGCTGCCCTTCCACCAGTCAACAAACCATATTACAAGGATCCTGACACGCTTTGATACCAACTCCAAAATTTGGGCAGAGTTGCAGAATTAAAACACAACAATTATTCATATATTTCTCATGTCCATCAAATGGGCCTCCATACAAATAAATAGGCCAATAATCTCCTATATTTACGTCGAAGGTGTTCCCCTGATGGGAAAATCCCTTCTGATTGTTTTAATGATTATGTTAAATTTGACTTTCCATTTAGACATTTTTTCAATGCGATTAATTTTATGGGTGTTTATTCATTTTTTTGTTTGCATTTTTAGCATGCAGAGTGTGGTAATTACCCAAATCAACATCAATTGTATGCCTTCTTCTATTGTTGTGTTTATTACCTCTTTTCCAAGCTATGTAAGCCCGAACATTATGAATCTATAAGAAGAGTTGCAACCATTGATGCGCAACACAGTGTCTTGTTATACCAGGAGTACCGCATGCATTTTCAATGGTTGTTCATCAACATCTCGCAGTTATCTATTAACCTTTGTCAAGAATAATATTAGATTGTTGAGAGTCCGTCAGTGTTTGTAGGGTATTTGGAGTTTTTACTAGTTGAGGAGTCGTGATGGGGGATGACAGATGCAGAGGAACCAACATTATGTGAGTTGCAAACCCTGTGATTCATGGTTCCATACAAATTTGGAGGTGAAATGAGGTCATTGAGGGTTTGCATAGATATGCACTAAAATGGTGTTGTATATGAATAAAATCTTGTGATTGATATTTATTCCACCTCTAATAAAGGATATAAGGCAAGTGTTTAACAAAATGCTAATATGAAATTTAGTCCTCTTTTATATATTACTTTTGGGTTATGCACATGATGTGAACGAGGAACGAATTCTACCGAAATAGTTAGAACAAAAATATTTATTTACTATCATTGGCAGAGACATAAAACTTGAATGAAAGAAGATTGTTCAAATGTTGGTACCAATGGTTTCATTTTGTATTTTTGTAGTATGTCCCCCCGAGCTATACAATTGTCTTAGGGACAAAGTTTTGGTGATATGTGGGGCAGAGGCATAAAACTTAAATGAAAGAAGATTGTCCAATGTGACATGGATGACAAATACAGAGGAACCAACACTGTGTGAGTTGTAAACACTGTGATTCATGGTTCCATACATATTTGGAGGTGAAATGAGGTCGTTGAGGGTTTGCAGAGATATGCACTGCAATGGGTTGTGTATGAATAAAAGCCTATGATTGATATTTATTCCACCTCTAATAGAGGATACAAGGCAAGTGTTTGACAAAATGATAATCTAAAATTTAGTCCTCGTTTATATATTACTTTTGGGTTATGCACATGATGTGAATGAGGAACGAATTATGCTGAAATATTTAGAACAAAAATATTTATTTATTGTCATTAGCAGAGACATAAAACTTGAATGAAAGAAGTTTCTCCTATAATTGAAAGGCATCCTCCTCTTGTATTTGATTTAATAGGAAACATTTATGTGGAATTTTATATCTTGTATGTGAACAATTTGATGAATGGATACATAATCATTTCCATGGCAACTTTGATTTTGATTTATGTTTAGTGTTATCATGATCATAGCTCTGTTGAAATGTATATGAAAGAATAGCATAGGTTATTTTAATATGGGATCTTACCCAACAAAGTAACCGTGTCTAAATTGAACCATGTCCATCAGAATGATTGAAGTTTTTTTAATGTTGTTGTACACAATTGAGAATTTGATGGGCATATTATCTTTTCACTCATATGTGTTTGCCGTACATATTGTTGTTGTGGTGGATATCATTCTTGTCATGTATAAGTTTGAATAACATTTGCATTTCTTCCATCTCACAGGTAAATAGCAAGGCGAGTAATTGTTTTAGTGATTGTGTTATCCCCTCAAATCTCATAATCTTATCTAGCTATGGCACCAAGTTTATAAGAAGCATACCATATTATAGGAAACCTTATGATTTATGTAACTCTAGGATGATCTACTATGATCTTAAAGTTAATGTACTTTATATAGTTGTTTTGGAGATGTTTCATGTTCTATCCTTTATGATTTTTGACTCTAAGAAAATAAAGGTATGTTACTATATGCCACTTATGAGATAGGTATTTTAAACATTTTGGACACATTTAATGGTTTCTTAGATTCTATACTTGGATCTATTATAATATTGTTGATACAAAGGTTTAAATCTATTATTGGAGGTGATAACATTGGGGTTGATAATAACAATGATATTGGCTTTTGTCACGTTACTTGCAGTTAATATTTTCTTGCTGCACATGTACAAATCCAGACAGTTATTGGTTGGAGTTTCATGCGTGATCCTCTCCATTTTTATGTATGCCTCCCCAATGGATTTTTTGGTAGGTATTTATTCTTATTCTCTTTTTAGTATAGATTGCTATAGAATGTGTACAATGATTCTTTCAAGAAGGTTGGTGATTTCGTTTCTTATTTTAGGTACTTGTTATCAGAACCAAAAGTGTTGAGAATATGCCATTTTTAACATCCTTATTTAACACCCTAAATGCACTTGTCTGGGCTGGATACTCTCTAATCACTAGGGATATATTTTTAGCGGTACACTTCTCTTGTTTTACACTGCCATTTTAATTTATAGACTCAATTTTTTTCTGCAAGGACTATTAACAAAGAAACAAAAGTTTTACTTAGATGGCGGGTACAAATGATCACTTGGATATTTATGTGCTGGGAATGATAGGAAAACATGGATTTTATCATACAGGTATATGAGTGCACAACTTAGCTTATTAGTTTTGTGCAAGGTTTTAATTATTGTCCTAGTTTAAATGTAATTTGTGAATACTTTTCGCAAAACTGGAGTAAAATATGTGTTCTTAATATCTCAGAATCTAATGCACCTTTGTTGTTATCGATAATAGAGAATTGTATCAAAGTTGAGACAATCAAAGTGAAGAACATGAAGATGACAACTACCAGTAGAGAGGCAATTGCTCAAAATAAAAGTAAAGAAAAAGAACCTCAAAGTAGAACTAGAGAACAGACAGATCGCTTGAAGCTGGTGGTGGAGAGAAGGTGTTCATATTGTATGCGAAGGGTTAACGACATTTAGGCACCCTTTTCTATTTTATAATTGTATTTAAAGGGTTAACCGCATTTAGACACCCTTTTATATTTTATCTTATTTGATAATAATAAAATTTTTGTGGACCCATTTGTTGGGCACAAAATTCAAATCAAATTGTTTTTTAATTTCTAATATTAATTATCAGCCCGCACTGACATCATAGACAATATGCAGCAGTCGATTACACTATATGATATTTGATTATTATTTATTCTTGAAATTCAGCTTTTTCATTCTTTAAATTCATATCGTCTCTAGAGAGACAATAAAAATTGAAATTAGTATTGTCTCTAGAGAGACGAAAAAATAGTATTATGTATTGTCTCTCAAGAGACAAAAATGATATTGTCTCTCAAGAGACAAAAATTATATTAATCTATAACATCTCCAGAGAGACAATAATTAGAGACAATATTAGAGACCCCTGCTTTGAGACAATAATAGAGACAATATACAACTTTTTATTGTCTCTATTTGAGACAATTTGGTCAAGTATTGTCTCTATTATTGTCTCAAAACACCCCCCCTTTAGTAGTGTTAGAGTTTCAATAAAAAACACTGCAAATTGTTTATCCAGAATTGAAGGGATAAGACGATGAGGAAAAAAGGTTTTCATATGTAATCAACTCCCACCGAATAAAATTATTTTTAAATAGGCTAGGTAGTTAGAAAGAAATGAAAGAGAGTAACTATAGATGGTCGAAGGGCATGTGTGCTATAACATGATGTGTAGGAAGGAGTAGAAGTCCTAAAATAATAACAACCTCTAGTGATTTGATCCATCAACCAAGGCCATCGGAGAGGGGGACTGCTCGTTTTCTTCTACTCCAACAATGGTGAAGGATAGGAGAATGGAAATCACTAGCCATGTCGAAAGAAAAATTTGTGCACTGCTTGGTGTGAGTATTTTTTTGTGATATGCAAATGCCAATTATTTAGCTTTAGTTTTCCTAATTTTCTTATGGAGCTTTGATTTACGTCCTTTCTCAATCAGATAGACAAGATGATTCTTTTCAAAAAAATACCATCAATAGGATTAGTGTACCATTTCAGGGTGTAAGATACTTTTGGGTCTGAACACCATGCTTTTGTTCTCAAGATCATTTTTCTTTCTTTTATAAGTATAAACTAATCCCATTGACAACATTGGTGAGATGTCCTTGTTGAAGAATTTTTTGCCACGCAAATACCTAATTCATGTCACCATATTGTGAAGTCCCTTAAAAAATGTTTTCCTTTTTACGACTAATCTATATATTTTTCATTGGTTTTATTTGATTGATATTTGATTTTCCACATTCCATTCTCCCCCTATCTGGATCGGTCCCTACCATGAGCACTTCCATTACAGTACGAGTTTTTATGCATTCCCTATTTGTAAACAACAAATTTACAAAAAAAGGTGGTATAACAAACAGACATTGAATCTCACATGTACTCGCATTAATTATTTTCAAACTTTCAGTCACAACTTCTACAACACACAAAGAAAACATGGAACAAAAAGGTACATGGATTCTCATCCATCGTCGCCCCCTTCCATCAATGACCCTCTCAACATGGACTTGCTCCTCTTGGAGAAACCATTAGTTATATATTACGCTCCAACCTATGTTTATATATTATGTAACACAACATTACATGTAATATCCACAAAAACATTGTCCTTTTTTAAATGATGGAGTCGATTTGCATATGTCACAACAATTTTCCTCACATCAATCTTGGAGATAAATTTTGTTGTAGTGTACCAGTCAACACATATTGGAAGGGTCTAACCCCATACACTAATTATCTCTACATGATCAAAAAAAACATATTCACACAATCACTTGTTCAATTGATAATTTTATGATAAAATATTAAAGTTACGAATGTTAACCATGCAGATATAATGATCAATTGTAAACATAATGCTATGAGAGGCACTCATGTCATTGAACTCTTTACAACCCTCATCCACTAATCTTGCATGTTTGCATGCTCATACACAAAAATGAAGCCTAGATGGTTAGGTATGTTCCATAGTGCTTCATTATTTAATAGAATTTGAAAGAATCCTTACAAAATTCATATTTTTTGCATATCCTACAGTCATAACATTTTATGAGACCACATCTTTGAATCATTTTTTGAACAATTCTAAAGCTCTTATTTTGACATAGGTTGATAATATGCTAACAAAAGTTATAAAGTTTGGCTTTACGCATACTAAAAGCTTTTGCTTGAAAGTTTCACAGGCCTTTTCAAAAAAACCATTGTGTTCATATCCTATGATAATTGCATTCTATGATACAACTTCCATTTGAAGCATTTTTTCAAAATTTCCACGTGTCTTGTGTATGCTTCCACATTTTGCATACATGTCTACTAAGGCACTTACAATTATATATACCAAAAATAAGCTTTCCATTACACTTTGATGGATTTCCATGCCTTGTTTTTAAGGTCCAAGTTTTACACAAATTGGGAGGTTGTTGACAAAGGCTATGGTCTTTGGCTTTACACCTATTAATTACATTTAGATTAAAGTTTCTAAGGCCTTTTCAAAAATTGCATTCATGTATATCCTACAATCATTGCAATCCATAAGTTCACATTTTTACCAGAAATTTTGTTGAACTTTTTACATACTTTGTTCATTCTTCAATATTTTACATATAAATCTACCAAAAATATTGTATTTTTTATTTATGAAAATAACACATTATCTTATAGATATTGATACATTGTTTTAAATCTCTTATTTTAACTTAGGTTAGGTGCATGTTGGTAAAGGTGAATTGATTAGAATTGAATCTTCTCTCCATGACCTTATCTACATAAAGTGCCTTCAAAAAAAATTTAATATAGAGAGAAGGAACGCTAGATTAGTCACCAAAATATTATCTAAACTTGGCATTATATCTCTTTTCTATGTTCTAAATGTAAATTATCTCAACACTGAAAAAAAGTTACTTTTGGGGAATTGTGGTTTTCGAGGATTGAAAGGAGTTTACAAGACCGTCTGTTATTTTTTTGGTAACCTCCCGTCATGTTGCAATAAAAAATATTTGTAACGCCTGCTAAAACAACCTACTTGAGACCCAAGAAACAACCTAGGATTAGTTACGAAAATTATGGAATAATTTTTTTTGTTTAAAAGAGTCAACAACCAGGTTACAAGACAAAAGTTTTCGCAAGCACGTTTTTGAGCCAAATATTATTAATAGCTTATATTTTTATTAATACGACAATTATAAAAGATCACAAGGTCCAAACTTAGGGTTAGATTAATCAATTAGGTTAAGAGGGTAATTTCTCACTATACCACTCTCTAACAGGATTAAAAGATTCAACCTGATTTTTCTCAAAATTAATGCACTCAAAACTTCCCAAAAACATTCCCATTAGATAGGAAATTTCCTCACCTTTCCAGTGATATAAAGAAGTCCTCCTAACTCCTCATATTTCTCAAGATATGGGCCGGCGGACCTTGGGAGGAAAATTTTCCCAAGAGCGGGTCTGCGGGCCTAGGGGAGAAAATTTTCCCATGCACGGGCCTGTGGACTTCGGAGAGAATTTTCACCCGGAGGAGGAATGCAGGACTGGAAAGGTGGGGAAGAAAATTTTTCCCATGCGCGGGCCGGTGGAGCGGGGAAGAACTTTAGCACTTTTTCCCTTTTTGGGACAAAAGCGTGATTTGCCTCCACGCACCCGCGAGCCTGAAAGGACATGTCAACATTTCCCAACTCTGGTGGAAATTCAGGCCGCCAGAGAATTTTTAGACTTTTATCCTTTTTTTGAAAAGTGCTAAGGGATCAAAATGATCCGCGCCCCGCCGATGCCCAAGGCGCCACGTGTCAGCCATCCATTGGGGTTGTGGTCGGCGGGCCGGCGGGAGAATTTAGAAAAATTTTCCCAAAGAAAAAGGTTTTTTTGAAGTGTCTAAGTTTTTTAAGGGATCCACTCCTCCATACGACGCGATGCCTCCATTGACACTCGTGATGCCATGTGGCAGCACCTGATTGGTTGCGGGCCGGCAGGGCCATGGAGAAAACTTAGAAAATTTTCCCAAAATTTTTCAAAGCACTAAGTTTTTTTAAGGGATCCACTCCTCCACCGATGCCCCATGATGCCACATGGAAGCACCTGATTGGTTGTGGGCCGTGGGGCCACAGAGAAAACTTAGAAAATTTTCCCAAAAAATTTCCGAAGTGCTAAGTTTTTTTTTTTTTTTTACAAGGTCCGCCAAGTTAGAATTATTTTTGAAGCCAAATGAAGGGAAACTTCAGGAGGCCATAAATTTTGATTGGGAACTCAGTTTTTAGAAAACAAGACTTTCTGGAAATATCTCAATGTCCTCTTTGCACAAAAATCATTAATATTTTATTTTGATAATTTTAAGGGGTAAATTTCATGAAAACGATCTGCAGGCTTTAAAAAGGAAAACTGGTAAATTTTGACTTATAAAATTTTACTCAATTTGATCTTCTTTCTCTCTCAACAAGTCAAATAGGCATGGAGGAATTGTTCTTAGATGGATTTAGGATGGATTTGGAAGGTAAGTTTGTTTGATTGAGTTCCAATTTGAAAAATTTACAACTTTGACAGCAAAACGACAGCAAACAGTTTGAGCCCGATTTTGCTAAGTTTTCTAAGAAATTCCTTAAGTGTTTTGTCCAATTGAATTTTTTTAGGGCATACTACTTCAATTTAATCATTTAATTTGTTATTTCATTGTTGCAGATTTGAACTGTGCATTTTTGGATAAGTATTTTTCCAGTTTTTAAAAAAAAAATACAAAACAAAGATCAAGTTTTAAAGGGTCTATTTGCCATTTTCTACTTCCAAGTATTAGAATACGTTCCAATTCCAATCTAATACATTTAGTTGATTCAAATCAAACTATTCAAAACCAAAATGCAATTCTGATTTCAAATTTAACACCTTTCAAAAGACAGAGCTCTGTGTTTTCCTCACACGCATTTCTTCCTTTCAAACAAAGATTTCAAATACATTTAAATGATCAGATTCAATACCACAATGCAATTTGAGAAAGGTAATACAATCATTTATTGATTCCCAAAAGACAACTTACAACTTCTTTCTTTCATTCTTCAAATTCATCATACAAAATACAATTCTTTCTTTCAAAGAACAGAAACAGTATATCTCTTTCACATTTCAATCTTACAACTTTCATATTCAATACAACATATTTCCATTACAAAACATATACAAGTTCATCCACTTCAAGTGGGAAGGTTACAATAAGATTTATCTCAACAAGGGACTGTCAACTATTTTATTTCATTTTCCTTTGCTCCAGAACAACAACATGTAGATTTATCATTCTTCCAATTTTGATCACAACAAGAGTAGGGAAAGGAAATGCTCTCCACCCAACCAAGACATCCAATGAAAAGGAGAAGCCATCCTTCTTCATTGGCCCCCGAGCCCCAACCACAAAGCAATGGAAGATGTGATTCAACTCATGGCAACAACAGGCTTCCACAAACACACATGCAAATTTCACATTTAAAACACAGTCCAAACAGAATGTAGTTTGCAACTACTTTAAAGCATGACAAACAACACTAAGGCTTCATCCAAGCAAGCCAAAGGAGCAAGAAACTATGGGGGATGCTACTTATGCCTCCCAAAGGGGAAATGGGTATCACCACCTGATTTCAAACCGCCAAAACATAGTATATCAAAGCCCTGACATGCCCTTATGCCTCCCCCAAGTACCCCTTATTCCTCACATTTCCTTATGCCTCCCCAACCTCTTATGGCACCCCATAATGAGTAAATAAATGCAAGCTATTTCTTTGTAAGGTGGAACCCAAATCCCAACTCCCTCCACACTTATACCTCCCCAAAACACTTGTGCCTCCCACAAAATGAACCCCATAGTCTTCTCCTACACCATACCTAGGCCATCTACCCAACATCCCACAAACATACCAAAACATTCACAACAATAACAATTTCATAAACAGAAAGAGAAGCATTACAAGAGCCAAGCTCCTACCTCTCCATGATGGAGTTGTTCCAAGTTCCAAAACAACAAGCTTTATCCCAATGCAAGCAATCCAAATCAGCCAAGCACAAGCATGCAACAATCTTTTAAAAAAAAACTTCTCCAAGAAAGAGCTCCAAAACAACAAAAGAATTCACCCCCAAAAGAGTTTCCAAAAGTGAAGCAACCCAAAACAAGGAAAGCAATTCAAATTTTATAGAAGAGGGAAAAGAAGAGGATGAGGTGGATCCATGTAGGATGCCACATCACACATCCTCAACCCCAACCCAAAAGTCAACTTCATTCTCCAATGCATAATAAATAGGTGGGTGAATAATATGACAGTTTACTTACATACTCAAATCCAACCCACACCCCAAAGGACTGAAATTAAACCATGTAAGAAAAGTGCAATAAAAACTTACAATTTGTCTTCTCAAAAAGCATTATAAAAGTCTAAATTCAACTCTCCAACCATAGGTATGGTTGGTAAATAAATTTAAGAGGTATGGGACAAGTTTAACTTGTCCCACAAGCCTCCAAAATCAGCCTCCAAGGACAAATTCGAATTTCCAAGAAGGTGGAGTGTTTCACACTCAAAAGTTAACTTACACATCACTTACACATCTCTTACAACACTTTAATTCAAGACCAACAACTCTATTAATTACTTTCTTATGACATATTTTAATTAATTAACTTAACAACATGATTACTCACAATATTACACATCATTTAATAAATAATGAAAGGGTCAATGCACCACAAAATAAACACATGCAAACATAAACAAAGGAACCAATAAATAAATACACATAACCCCTTGGTCACATTTAAAGGTGATCCCCCCCATGGGAACCCCTAACAAAAACAACCACACACAAACAATACAAGTTGTCATGGTGACCTTGTTGAATTCATCTAGAATTCCAATGTGGTTGGTCTCCAATCCCCCGATGTTTGTTGTGATATTTTAACCTGCAAAACACAAATACCTCCTTCGGTCTCGTGGCCATATCAGAACATCCAAAATAATATAATTAAAATTCTAAAATCATCTAGATATATGAATCACAACAACATCCAAGCAACCAACAAGATCATTTGCAATTTTACTCAACAATTATATCATCATCAAATAATTTCCATTTCTAGGTCTACTCACAATATCAAATATCACATGTCTGAACAACATCCATAATATAACCATGTCAAACAGTATATCACATCAATATCCAAAATGTCTCTAATAATCATCATGCATCATAACTGAATCAAGGTCAACAATAATCCATGATCTAACATCTAACATCATACTATAATAAAGTCCATAATCATGTCCATAATATAATCAACAGTATCATGATCAGTATCAAAAGGTGTCAAAGGGAAGTGGGCACTACATCCCCCTCCCCTTAGACTCGAACTTCCTCCTGGAAGTCACTGGAACAAATGTGGAAACTGAACTCGTAGCAAAGTAGCATCCTCCCATGTAGCTACAGTCTCATCATATCTGTCCCACTACACCCGACTTGATCAATCTCTCTGCCTCAAAGGCCCAGGGTCCTACGATCTATGATGTAAACGGGCTCCACCATCACCTGCCCCTGATCTTGCACCTGCAATGATGTCCAATCTAACACATGAGAAGGATCTGCAACATATCTCCTAAGAACTGAAACATGAAACACATCATGTACGTGAGACAAGCTAGGTGGCAATGCTAGATGGTAGGCCAAGGGGCCGATACACTCCAAGATCTCAAAAGGACCAATGAATCTAGGAGCTAACTTAGAACCTTTTCCATAATGGATAGGGCTCTTGTGTGGCCTGACACAAAGGAACACCTTTCATGCCCACATCAAAACTATGATCGGTCCTATGCTGATCTGTGTACTTCTTCTACCTATCATGTGCCTCCTGCAATCTCTGTCTGATCAAAACCACCTGCTGCTCCATGTCCTGCAACAAATCTGGTCCAAGAGAAACCCTGTCCTCTAACCTGTCCCAACTAAGAGGTGTCCTGCACTCTCTGCCATACAAATCCTGAAAAGGAGCCATGCCTATAGAACTCTAAAAACTATTATTGTAGGAAAACTCCACCAAGTACAGGTACTCCTCCCATTTAGACTGTTGATCCATCACATACATCCTGAGCATATCCTCTAAAATTTGATTCACCCACTCAGTCTATCCATCTATCTCGGGGTGATATGTTGTACTGAAATTGATCTTTGTTTCCGAGGGCATACTGCATGGTAGTCCAAAAATGGGAAGTGTACAAAGGATCGCGGTCACTAATGATCTTCTACGGAATCCCGTGCAACCTGACAATCTCATCAAGATATACCCATGCCACTGCACTAGCTATATAAGTGGTCTTCACTAGAGAAAAATGAGCCACTTTTGTCAATTTATCAACCGTGACCATGATGGCGTCGTGGTGATATCTCGACATCGGTAGCCCAACAATGAAGTCCATGGAAATGGTGTCCCATTTCCACTCCGGTATAGCATGAGGAAAGAGAAGGCCAACTGGATGTTGATGCTCGGCCTTCACTTTCTGGCACTCTAAACAGTGTGACACAAACTGAGCCACATCTCTGTGAAGTCCTCTCCAGTGATACAACTGTCTCAAAGTAGCATGCATCTTCTTCACCCCAAGATGGGCTGAATAGGGTGCATGATGTGCCTCTGTCAATATGTCCTTCCTCAAGCCTCCATCTCTGGGAACATAAATCTGACCTCTATGCCTGAGAAGGCCATCTTCCTCTAGTGAGAAACCATCAAAATTCCCTTCAAGGGGTCTCTGGGACTCGATCTCTACTCGAACTGCAATGTAGAAGCTGTCAAGAGGAAGCTGCTGAAGAATCCTGCTCCACAAATCTGTGCCCACTGAAGTGGCCATAATCACATGTCTCCATCTACTGAGAGCATCTGCCACCACATTCTCCTTCCCTTTCACATGCTCTATCTCCATATCATACTCACAAAGAAACTCCATCCAACGCTGCTGACAAGCATTGAGATTGGGCTTGCATGAAGAGGTGGTGAAGACTCAAGTGATCTGTCCTGAGTGTGAATCTCTGACCAAGTAGAAAGTGCCTCCATCAAACCAAAGCATGCACAACTACCACAAGCTCAAGATCATGAGTTCAGATAATTAAGCTCATAATATTTGAGTTTGCGAGACTCAAAAGCCACTACTCTGCCCTCCTACATCAACACACCTCCAAGTCCTGCCAAAGAAGCATCATGCAAATGAAAAACTCACCCTGTGGATCCAACACTGCAAGAATAGGTGTTTTAGTGAGACATTCCTTCAGTGTCCTGAAGGCCTGCTCACACCTGTCTGACCAAACAAACTTCTTCCCTTTCCACTGAAGGGAAGTGATGGGGTGTGTAATCCGAGAGAAGTCCTGAACAAATCTCCTGTAGTAACCTGCTAATCCCATGAAGCTGCACACCTCTGTCACAGTAGTGGGTGCTGGCCAATCCATAATAGCTCTAATCTTGGAAGGATCAACTGTGATACCTTCCCCAGAAATGATATGACCCAAATACTGCACCTCCGTCTGAAAGAATGCACACTTCTCTAAGTTCCCGTAAAGCTGCTACTCCCGAAGACACTGAAGAACCTAGCGAAGGTGTCCCTCGTGCTCCTCATGCGTACATGAGTAAATCAAAATGTCATCAAGGAAAATGAGCACGAAGTGATCTAAGAAATCCTGAATACCCCATTCATCAAACTCATAAACTTGTGGGGGCATTAGTCAAACCAAAAGGTACCACTGTGAACTCATAGTGGCCATATCTCATACAAAAGGTGGTCTTATGAATGTCCACCTCTGAAATCCTCAGCTAATGGTAGCCTGACTTAAGGTCTATCTTAGAGAAAATTGTGGCTCCCTTCATCTGATCAAACAAATCATCAATGCGTGGAAGGGGATAACGATTCTTGATCGTTACTTTATTCAGCTTGCGGTAATCAATACACAACCGCAAGGATCCATCCTTCTTCTTTACAAAGATCACTGGTGCACCCCAAGGGGATACACTAGGATGAATTAGGCCCTTCTCTAGAAGGCCCTCAAGCTGCAACTTGAGCTCGCAGAGTTCAGGGGTAGTCATCCTATAAGGTGCTTGTGAGATAGGCTCTACTCCCAGAACTAGATCTATATGAAAATCAATCTCACATGGGGGTGGTAACCCCGGTAGCTCCCCTAGAAAGACATCTGAAAACTCTCTCAAAATGGGATGGTCATCTAGCGATGGTCCACTAGACCCATCTTCTGATCAGTCACTAACTATGACAACAAACATCTGACAACCCCATCACACACACCGCTTAAGCTACATAGTAGAGATGGTGCGAATAGAAATGGGTCTCCTGACCCCCACTAACACTACCTCTACTCCTAGATCATCTGTACAAGATATGATCTTGTGGTAACAATCCACTCTGGCCCTATGTGTAGACAACCAATCCATACCCAAGATGACTCCATATGAGCCCAAAGGAAGGATACGAAGATCTGAGGTAGTGATGAAAGGTCCCAAATCCACCACACACTCCTTAACTAAGGAGTCTATAGAGATCTTGGCTCCATAAGCCATCTCAACATCCCAACTATGACCCTTCCTAACTGCCACTAGCCTGCATCACTCTACTAAAGATGGTGCAATAAAAGAATCAGAAGAACCAAAATCAAACAAAATGGAGGTAGGAATACCACCAATGTTACCTGTAGTCTCAATAATTGTACTCTGATGCTCTACCTGGTAGTTCTCAACTACTACATACATCCTATGACTGCACCCCATATCACCAATAGTAGGCTCTGAGATCTGTGCCTTACCCTTGTTATTAGGGTTCTTGTGGGCAGTCTCTCCAAAAATGTCTAGTAACACCACACCCAAAACAACCACCTGATCCTCTCCCCTATGTAGCAGCTCCAGTCGGTACTCTAGAGGTTTGTGGTGTGGATCCTGATGACCCTGCTATGGACTGTTGAGGTCTCTGCTGGTGAGCTCCTACTGAGTGAGCTCTCTGGGCACCCTGTGTCCTGATGGGACCCCTAGGAGGAGGCCCCATACTCTGACCTCTCTATGCATCAAACCTCTATGGAGGTCTATAAGGTGGGCGGGACTACTATGCTGCTGCTACTGTGGTCTAAAAGATGATTGTGTTGAACCCTATCCACCACGAGGAAGAGGTACTGACCCCCTCGATCTGTTGTCCTGCATCTGTTGTATGCAGCTCCGAGACTCGGTCTCTAGCCTGCTAGGTCTTTCCCAAGTCTCCTCTGCTATATAGGCCTTCTCAACAACCTCATCTAATGTCTGTGGACAATGAATCCATACTGCACCTCCAATGTCTAGATTCAGGCCCCGAATGAACCTGTGGATCCACACCTGCTCATCCTGCATGTAATCAACATACTGGAGTAGATCCAGAAATCTACTCTCATACTCTGCTACTGTAAGAGATGCCTGCTCGGAGATCATGAAACTCATCTATCTGTTGCTGTAAGAACCTCCATGACAAATATCTACTCTTGAATCACTCCTCAAAGAGCTCCCAGGTAACTGTCTCAGAATCAACATGGAGCTTCTGCTCCTTTGTCCGCCACTAGACACTAGCTCCATCCCTCAATAGATGGATCGCAACACTGATCTTTCATGTTGCTAGAACAAGGACAGAGCTTGAAGCATCTGCTCAAGCTCACCAACCAGGCCTCTGCCTGAAATCCACCTGTGTCACCAGAATAATGTGATGGCCAAAGCTTCAGGATCTCCCTGATGTGATCTGCAGCTGTGGTCTGATGGCCTCTAGGCCTCTCTGCATGCTCATCCCTAAGCCTAGGGCTCCGAGACCTCTCTCTATGCCCTGAAACCCGGTCTCCCTATCCCCTCTGTGGTGACTCTACTCTAGCTGACTCCACATGGGATTTCTCTCCTCTATGCTCCTCGATGTGCCAAGGAGATGCATGAGCCTCAATGGATGTCACCCTATCATGTCTGACTGAATGTGCCCCTACGGTCCCTCCGCGTAGAGCGGCATTAACATCCTGAAGAGTCTACAAAATCTATGGTAGGATGGCTGCTACAACATGATCTGGAGGTGGTATGCCTAGGTCTATGTGAAAAGGCTCCTCATCTTGTCTATGCCTCCTGCATAGAGCAAAACAAGAGTTAGTTCCTTATTCTAGGTTTTACTTAGTTTTCCATGTTTACTAAAATATGCAATTTCTAAACTAAGTTGTTTTCTAGATTTAAAAGTGTGCTAGGTTTTGAAGTTCATGTCTCAAGTTTTCTAGTGTGCCCAATGGCCCAATATTTTGAACCACTACTCTGATACCAAGTGTAACGCCCACTAAAACAACCCACTTGAGACCCAAGAACAACCTAGGATTAGTTAGGAAAATTATGGAATAATTTTTTTTTTGTTTAAAAGAGTCAACAACCAGGTTACAAGACAACAGTTGTCACAAGCAAGTTTCAAGCCAAATATTATTAATAGCTTATAGTTTTATTAATATGACAATTATAAAAGATCACAAGGTCCAAACTTAGGGTTAGATTAATCAATTAGGTTAAGAGGGTAATTTCTCACTATACCACTCTCTAACAGGCTTAAAATATTCAACCTTGGTTTTTCTCAAAATTAATGCACTCAAAAATTCCCAACAACATTCCCATTAGATAGGAAATTTCCTCACCTTTCGGTGATATAAATAAGTCCTCCTAACTCCTCATATTTCTCAAGTTATGGGCTGGACCTTGGGAGGAAAATTTTCCCAAGAGCGGGTTTGCAAGCCTAGGGGAGAAAATTTTCCCCAACTCAGGTCTGTGGACTTCGGAGAGAAATTTCACCCGAGGAGGAATGTGGACCAGAAAGGGTGGGGAAGAAAATTTTTCCCATGCACGGGCCGGCAGAGTGAGGAAGAACTTTAGCGCTTTTTACCCTTTTTGGGACAAAAGAGCGATTTTCCTCCATGCGCTCGTGAGCCTGAAAGGACACGTGTTTGGCATTTCCCAACTCTGGCAGAAATTCGAGGACCACCAGAGAATTTTTAGAATTTTATCCTTTTTTTTCCAAAAAGTGCTAAGGGATCAAAATGATCTGCACCCCTCCGCCGAATGCCCAAGGCACCACGTGTCAGCCATCCATTGGTTGCAGGTCGGCGGGCCGACGGGAGAACTTAGAAAATTTTTCCCAAAGAAATTTTTTTGAAGCGCTAAGTTTTTACCACTGATGCTCTGTGATGCCACATGGCAACACCTTGATTGGTTGTGAGGCTGGCGGGGGCTGCGAAGAAAACTTAGAAAATTTTCCCAAAAATTTTCCGAAGCGGTTAAGTTTTTTTAAGGGACCCACTCCTCCGATGATGCCCCGTGATGCCACATGGTAGCACCTGATTGGTTGTGGGCTGGTGGGGCTATGGAGAAAAACTTAGAAAATTTTCCCAAAAATTTTATGAAGCGCTAAGTTTTTTTTTTAACAGTTACAATTATTTTTGAAGCCAAATGAAGGGAAACTTCAGGAGGCCATAACTTTTGATTGGGAACTCGGTTTTTAGCAAACAAGGACTTTTATAGAAATCTCTCAACGTCCTCTTTGCACAGAAGTAATTATATATTTCATTTTGATAATGTTTAAGAGGTCAATTTTACGAAAATGATCTGCAGGCTTTAAAAAGGCAAAGTGTCAAATTTTGACTTATAAAATTTTTACTCATTAAATTTTACTCAATTTGATCTTCTTTCTCTCTCAACAAGTCAAATAAGAATGGAGAATTGTTCTTAGATGGATTTAGGATGGATTTGGAAGGTAAGTTTGTTTGATTGAGTTCCAACTTGAAAATTTTACAACTTTGACAGCAAAACGACAGCAAACAGTTTGAGCCTGATTTTGCTAAGTTTTCTAAGAAATTCCTTAAGTGTTTTTGTCTAATTGAATTCATTTATGACATACTACTTCAAGGTAATCATTTAATTTGTTATTTCATTGTTGCAGATTCGAACTATGCATTTTTGGATAAGTATTTTTTAGTTTGTTTTTTTTTTCTTATTAAAAAAAAATACGAAAGAAGGATAAGAGAATTGAAATCACTAGCCATGTCGAAAGAAAAATTTGTGCACTGCTTGGTGTGAATATTTTTTGTGATATGCAAATGCCAATTATTTAGCTTTAGTTTTCCTAATTTTCTTATAGAACTATGATTTACGTCCTTTCTCAATCAGATAGACAAGATGATTCTTTTCAAAAAAATACCATAAATAGGATTAGTGTACCATTTCAGGGTGTAAGATACTTTTGGGTCTGAACACCATGCTTTTGTTCTCAAGATCATTTTTCTTTCTTTTATAAGTATAAACTAATCCCATTGACAACATTGGTGAGATGTCCTTGTTGAAGAATTTTTTGCCACGCAAATACCTAATTCATGTCACCATATTGTGAAGTCCCTTAAAAAATGTTTTCCTTTTTACGACTAATCTATATATTTTTCATTGGTTTTATTTGATTGATATTTGATTTTCCACATTCCATTCTCCCCCTATCTGGATCGGTCCCTACCATGAGCACTTCCATTACAGTACGAGTTTTTATGCATTCCCTATTTGTAAACAACAAATTTACAAAAAAAGGTGGTATAACAAACAAACATTGAATCTCACATGTACTCGCATTAATTATTTTCAAACTTTTAGTCACAACTTCTACAACACACAAAGAAAACATGGAACAAAAAGGTACATGGATTCTCATCCATCGTCGCCCCCTTCCATCAATGACCCTCTCGACATGGACTTGCTCCTCTTGGAGAAACCATTAGTTATATATTACGCTCCAACCTATGTTTATATATTATGTAACACAACATTACATGTAATATCCACAAAAACATTGTCCTTTTTTAAATGATGGAGTCAATTTGCATATGTCACAACAATTTTCCTCACATCAATCTTGGAGATAAATTTTGTTGTAGTATACCAGTCAACACATATTGGAAGGGTCTAACCCCATACACTAATTATCTCTACATGATCAAAAAAAACATATTCACACAATCACTTGTTCAATTGATTAATTTATGATAAAATATTAAAGTTACGAATGTTAACCATGCAGATATAATGATAAATTGTAAACATAATGCTATGAGAGGCACTCATGTCATTGAACTCTTTACAACCCTCATCCACTAATCTTGCATGTTTGCATGCTCATACACAAAAATGAAGCCTAGATGGTTAGGTATGTTCCATAGTGCTTCATTATTTAATAGAATTTGAAAGAATCCTTACAAAATTCATATTTTTTGCATATCCTACAGTCATAACATTTTATGAGACCACATCTTTGAATCATTTTTTGAACAATTCTAAAGCTCTTATTTTGACATAGGTTGATAATATGCTAACAAAAGTTATAAAGTTTGGCTTTACGCATACTAAAATCTTTTGCTTGAAAGTTTCACAGGCCTTTTCAAAAAAACCATTGTGTTCATATCCTATGATAATTGCATTCTATGATACAACTTCCATTTGAAGCATTTTTTCAAAATTTCCACGTGTCTTGTGTATGCTTCCACATTTTGCATACACGTCTACTAGGGCACTTACAATTATATATACCAAAAATAAGCTTTCCATTACACTTTGATGGATTTCCATGCCTTGTTTTTAAGGTCCAATTTTACACAGATTGGGAGGTTGTTGACAAAGGCTATGGTCTTTGGCTTTACACATGTTAATTACATTTAGATTAAAGTTTCTAAGGCCTTTTCAAAAACTGCATTCATGTATATCCTACAATCATTGCAATCCATAAGTTCACATTTTTACCAGAAATTTTGTTGAACTTTTTACATACTTTGTTCATTCTTCAATATTTTACATATGAATCTACTAAAAATCTTGTATTTTTTTTTATGAAAATAACACATTATCTTATAGATATTGATACATTGTTTTAAATCTCTTATTTTAACTTAGGTTAGGTGCATGTTCGCAAAGGTGAACTAATTACAATTGATTCTTCTCTCCATGACCTTATCTACATAAATTGCCTTCAAAAAACAAATTAATATAGAGAGAAGGAACACTAGATTAGTCACCAAAATATTATCTAAAATTGGCATTATATCTCTTTTCTATGTTCTAAATGCAAACTATCTCAACACTGAAAAAAAAGTTACTTTTGGGGAATTGTGGTTTTTAGGGATTGAAAGCAGTTTTCAAGACCGTTTGTTATTTTTTTGGTAGCCTCCCGTCATGTCGCAATACAAAATATTTGTGAAGTAGAAAATTTATTGGTTAAACATTTACTACATAGATTCTTTATTAAAACTGCACATTATATTAAGATAATATGATTTACATTAGTGGGGTCAACTGAACAACTCATGGTCATATAAACATCACAAAGGAAGTACAAAATTCCTAGAGGGGAGAACAAAAAAAACCAAAAAGATAGAAAAAAGAAACACCACAAAGGATAGCTAAAAAGGCCTGGGCCTAGAAAAAGTTACAGAGCCAAAAGAAAACAAATAGGTCACCAAGTAACATGAGGCTCAAATCTCACTTTCTTCACCTTATACCTTGTGACAACTATCCAATTCTTAAGCTAGGGAGCCAAAGCTATCAAAGAATCAAGGCGAGAATGATCCTGCTCTGGGTTTGAATCAAAAGATTCAGACACATAAGATCTTTTAACACAACTGCCAAATTATAGAATCTCGTCACTCATAGTCTCCTAAACTTCTAGGGAGAGGATTTTCTTCAGTTCCATGCACTATGAACGGTTGTTAGCCTTTAGGTCATGAAGAGACCACTTTTTCTTTTTTTGAATCTTATTGAGCAAGCAAGCCTTTTGAAGGTGGTCAATTTGATGACATAACTTACACCAGAAGGCCATATTCTCATAATATAGAACCTATATCCACTTGAAAGCATAATAGATTTTGAATAGCCTCCCATGAAAATTAGTGTGTTTTTTTCATGGTGTGTATATCGTTTAGTTATTTTTCATTTTTTTCTTCCGTGGAGATAGTCACCACATTCAACATTGGCAGGGGAAATGCGTACCATTGTTCCACCATTGTAAAAGGAATATCGAAAATGTGATTGTGTAACGCTAATGAATTTTGATCTGTAAATGACTCCCGAGAAAAGTTTGCCCCAAAAATAGATGTAGGCCTATTAATCCCATTAGGAAACAAGTGTTTTTTTACAATTCCCTCTCTAAAGAAGGATGCCTCCAACATAATTAATTATTACTTACATAAAAATGAGGTGTAATGGTTATGATGATAGAAAAATATAAGGATTTTAAAAGTAGTAGAAGAAATTCCATGATGCCATTAAAGAGGGATAATTGAATTGGGTAGCAAGGCATGTAATAAGATACTATTTAACTAGATGGTTTTGGGTTTTTTGAGTTTAATAAGAGAGTACCCAAATACAAAAGTTAGAGGTAGATTTTTATTTTTGGGGTTGTGATTCACCCTGCAATTTTGAATAAGTGTGCAACTTATCATTTAAGATATAACAATACACATTATATATACGACATAAATGGCAGTGACGCATATACATTAGTGATGGTAAGTTGAGCATTATATATAGTAAGCATTTAAATGTGGTCAAGAAACGTGATGAAGATCATATTCCCAATATTCAATTATAGGTTGGCATGAAATACATATAAAAACAAATTTCAATCTTTTTTTATTGTTACTAAGAATTTGTAGAGATATTGATAGCTTTTTTATTGTTACTAATAATTTGTTAGAGAGAGAGTGATGGATTTGAGAATTATGGAATTAGGAATCAAACCTTTACCATATCTATATTTAAGAATAGATGTGTTTTCTCTATAAATAGTCCAGTGAAAAAAATGAGCTATCAAAAATTACTGCAATAGAGTTTGCATAGAAATATGTAAAAATATGCACATGCACACGCACACGCACACGCACACGCACACACATAAAATAATAAATAAATAAATAAATAAAACCAACCATTTAAATAACATCTAAATCACATCACACACACACACACACACACACACACACACACACACACACACACACACACACACACACACACACACACACACACACACACACACACACAAAAAGAAAAAAAGAAAAAAAAAACCAATCATTTAAATAACATCTAAAACACATCATCCATACCTAATTAGAAAAACAAATTAACATTGCTTCAAAAATTTATAAAGCCTTGTGAATAGTAATATTTTGTTCATAGTGTACACTCATAACACTATATGAAACCACACTATTTTGAGGTATTTTGTAAATCAATTACCCTACCTTGTATATGCTTACACATTTCATACACATATCTATTATGGAATTTAGAATTATTACATTTAACAAAAATGTCCTCTCTATTATAATTTCATGCATATCCATACCCTTCTCTGAAGTTTCCTATTTTTGGCACTGACTAGGAGTATGGTAGAAGAGGTTTTGGAGTACGAATTTATACATTTTTAATTGCACTTTATTAAAAAAATTCAAATGATAGTTAACAAACCAATTTGTACATACCTTGTCATCATATAAATTCATGAGAGAAAATTTAGATGACAAATTTTGTCAAATAGTTATTTTTTCCTTATGTATTGAACTCCTTTCATTCCATGAGATGTGATGTAGGAGTATCTGGGTTCATGCACAAACATGGATTGATCTACAAAAAATAATTTTTCGGGAAAATAAAGTTATGTGCAATACCTTTAATACTCAATCCCACACCACTCTAGAGCAAGATGCAAAATGAATTCCTTTCATTAGCTGATTTTTAGATGTTGTGCAAAGATATGGAAGCCAATTTTTTTTTAGAAGATCCCTACTATTGTCGAATTCACGCAAAATTGTGGAAGATACACAATATTGTGGAAGTTACACAATACTGCAGAAGCCTTGTAATGTTGCACATGACATGGAAGATTATAAAAGACGCCTACAAGCATTATAGAATTTGTGTGGCGAGCCTCTCCCTTAACCTCTTTGAACTCCCCCAAGAGGATTCTTGAACTGTAACACCTCATTATTATGCTTCATCAAACTAAGGAATTTTTTTATATACCCATTTAATTAATTTATTTGATGCCTTCAATGATTATCAACATGCAATAGAAATAACACAGAGTCCAAGAGTTTATAAATTCCCTTAAGTTATCTTATGTTGAAATGAGTAACATCATTTACAACAACCATTAAAATTATTCTAGCATTAATTAATGTTTAAAATCCAACCAGATAATCTATGATAACCATGTGCAACTGTAATGGTTTACATATCTTACTCTATCCCCCTCAAACACTCATTACGAGCCAATATAGCTAGTATATCATTTGGTTAAACCTTTTTAAAGGTACAAATAAATATATGTATCTTCTTAGTGTCAACCTCCCATGCACAACACAGTTTAAAAGAAGAAATGGTGATCAGACAATGCAATTAGTAATTTGCAATACTATGGCCATAGTTTTTGGGCATCGCGCTAGCTAGCTTGGTTTCGTGACTGCACATAAGCCACATGAAACTTATCCCTACATTCACAGCACAATCGTCACATTTATAGTATCGAGATTCTTTCTGTTTCTTACTTATTTAGTTTACTGTTCATCAATATATGTAATTATGAATGTCCATTATTAGATACTAGGTTGAGTTAGTTTACTAAGATAGATGAGTACATCTTTACTATTTCAAGAGATCACAAAGTACCTTGGTACTTCATTCCATATCGCCGTGTTTTGATCATATGATGATGATACTTACTCACGTAATTATGTGTCACTGTTGTTAAAAGACAACTTATTTTTTATGTTTCTGTCACTTAAACTGATTTAAATAGTCAACTTAGCATTAGTTATACTTAATTATTTTTAAAGTTTAAGTTGTTGCCATTTAAAGGCCAACAATGATATCTTCCTTGATTCTTTACATAATTAGAATTATGACATCTTACTTGTTTGAGATTGACAGTTATAAGCTCATCAACTTATGATTAACTCTTCAATTATTTATTCTTATGCTCTTGTTTACACCACTGTTTGTTATTCATTCATTGATCGTGATGATATCATGAAACAAATAACATTATTCTATTTATGCATCCACATTAAATTATATCTTTACTATTTCTGATAAATAATTAGATACTCATAAAGACATCTCATACAACAATATTATTTCTGAAATATATTTAGAATACTTAGTTTATAACAATAGTACTAGAATAAAGACATAAACACCGTCTTAATGATATAAGAAGCCAAATTTATATTCATAATCTGACAAAAAAGTACACCGTATCGATAAATAATATCGATGTTCACATTTTTAATACAAGAATCTCATTTGCTTTTTATATTATCGAAGTAATACTTCCAATTTTTAAAAAAAATAAAATTTCATCTATTGCATTCATAAGAAATAGTACAACTTTATCATAAGGTGTCGTAACCAATCCTTTATCCATTTGGACATACTTTATAAATCTTGCAATTTTGAAAATGATAAAGTACAACATGTACGTGGTCAGCTTGTATGAACTGAAATGGTTTATACGATTCACTAACTAGATGCTCCATTAACAGGGTTCATTTTAAGATCTCTCCTGAAAAATTAGTTTAGAATGGGTGGCGAATCTCCAAAATCAACTTTTGAATCGATCACGAGTTTTCAAAAAAACTGTTTTGTGGAAAAGGCGATTCAACAACCTTCCTTTTTCCACAGTTTCGTATAGATGGACGGACATTGGACAACCATCTATCCACAAAGGGTCGGCCATATATTTACTCCTATTCATCCTTTCCACCCTTGTTAGATGGACGTCTCATTCTTGTTGGACAATCGTCTCTGCTCAGCTGGTCGGTCATCCCTTTCTTGATGGGCGTTGTGTGATCATCCTTCCGTTTGGATTACTGTCTCTTTGTTGTTTGGTATTGGATGGAAGTATTTTCTAGTAGGACGGATCCAATTAGACATTTCTCCTTCTTCTCTTTGACGGCCATCTCGAGAACCCCCTATTGGGTGGCTGCCTCTGGAAACTTTATTGTTTGGACAATCATCCGTTAAATATACTTCGGTTAATATGTGCATAGGTTGATTCAAAACATTGGGGAAATACATACATAAATTTATTTAAATGTGTAAATACTAGGTGAAATGACCAATACAAATGACCCGTCGGTCGAATTTATTGGCAAACTGGGTGGCAGCCAACTACTAAAAATTCACCATTTCCAATAACCCAAATATTCGCGAGTTTACGAAAATTCACCACTAAATTTTTCCATGTTCATTACGAAGAATTTGAATATTAATTGTTTTGGTTTAATGATATACCACTTTGTATTACTATAAACAAAGCTTATGAACTCAAATATACCTCCTAGAAATAAATAAACATATTCTTTTCTTTACTGCAACACTTTTACTTATTTCCTACATTACCAAGTCACAACAAGTAATTGAAACCAATTACCAAATTCATCTAACTCAATAATTCTCTCATCTTAACCAAGAATGCCTATGCAATCAATCTTTAACATACTTGAATGCTCATATTTATATAAAGTAAGATGATAAAAATTACTCCTTCCCCCTTTTTCAAGCCATTAAATAATTTTACAAAAACTCGTATCAAACTTATCAATGGGAAAGACGAACAATTAATAATCTCAATTCCTTTCCAATGGACATCTTTCTTTCAGATTTAATTGCATATAAGGCTAAGTACAATCATTATAATTTTCTTTTAATTACCCAACTAAGATAGTTTTACATTGCATTCTCTTGACATTCCAAATATGCACACACATATCTAGAGATCAAGTTACATCTATGTATATCCAAACAACCACTAATACTATCCAAGATCATGCATTAACGTCAATCCAAAACTAAATCATTTATCAACCTCCCCATCCTACATTGGTCCATACTAAGATTTGGGAAAAGTTTCAACCAAGGAAACATACTAGCAGATGTATAAACATGTAATTAAGAGTCCTTAAATATGCATTAAGGTAGAAGATATTCAGTCCTCAATATTCACATGGATGGAAAACCAATCACAATCAAACGGTTCAACAAGCAAAAACCTAGCAGATTTTGGTCGGATTCCTACCTATTCGAATTGGAGTACTCAAATATAATTGAGACAACAAGTCTGATCAAAACCATGCCTAGACTCCGGTATATCCCAGTCACTCCAAGAGACATGGTTCGAAATAAACCCAAACTTCCCTGTACGAAGGCTTCCTATCTCATACTAGACCCGAATGCTACATCTGCTAATATGCAAAAACCTCAATAAAAACTATTTACCCGCAGTGAGGATGGATACCGTTTAACAACTCGGGTTATTATAGACTCGAAAACAGATTATAAGGAAAACATTACACAGTTCATAAAGTGTTAGATCTATTAATAGTTGCAGAAATCACTTGACTCAACTTAAATCGGAGAATCACCGCAAAATACGAGTTCCCAACTTGTATTTTGGTTGGTAATAAATGGAAAATGCGAGCACAAGACTGGACCTTACTCAGAGGTCAATAAATTAACAAAACTTTCGATAACTCTATTTTCAAAGAAAACAACACAAAGGAAACGACCCAGTTCAGGGACCATACAATAAAACCACGACTTTCATTAAACCCGCACGAAATCTACTCTATTACTTCGTAATGAAAAAGCAAGACAGGGAAGTGTATAATCCATGTCTGTAATTGTAAACCGTCTTCTGCCTTTTAGCTTTCCTCTGCTAAGTTTCAAAAGTTTTCAAGCAATACGAACAACATAATTCACAAGTAGTTCGAACCTATAAAACACCAACCATATGAACTGCCTTTTCTTCAAAAGACGTCTCTACTCTTTTTAAACAAATTTTATTAGTCCTTAAACTAGCAATCGCATGTGTACAATGCAATGTGAACGCCAAACAGTATATGTTATTTGATTTAGAGGGATAGTTATTATTTTTGTAGTTGATGTTGATAAGGGGTGTGATTGATTTTGTAAGTGTAGGAATATAGATGAAGTATTACATTTAAAGGTTCTATCTCTACATTTCAAATTTGTTACAAATTCGTACATATACATTTGCAAATCTTAAATCATGAGTGGTAGCATTTTGTAGACTATTTTATTTGAACTAAACATGAATACATGAAGACTTCCGTACATTTGCATATTTAATATCATGAGTGGTAGCCTTTTGTGGCCATTTTTTGGCACTAAACATGAATACATTTGATACCGGTTTGGATAGTTAATTACTTTTGTAGTTGATGTGTTTTATAATTATTCAGGGAAAATTGTGTTAGTGTTGCAACATGTTTGAGACAGTGGTTGCATCGGTTGTTTGGTTGGTTTTTTGTTGAAAAAATATTTTTTGTATTGTCGCTAACAGGTTGATACAGGATGTGATTGATAGTGGAAGTGTAGGAATATAGATGAAACATTACATTGAAAGGTTTTATGTGTACATTTTAAATTTGTTACAAAATCGTACATATACATTTGAAAACCACTTAAAGGGTATCTTTAGGTGTCCATTGTAGGTTTTTGCTAGGAGATATAGTTTTAGCAATCTTACAAAATAAAAACATAACTCTTGTATCCTTTAGCTGAAGCTCTACTTGCCTTTAAGAGTACTATAGGAGATTCACTAACTTTGAATAGTTGGATGGGAAGAGAACCATGCTTATGATCATGGATTGGTGTCCAATGTGCCAGGAAATATCAAAATTCCCGTCATTTATTTGTAATTTTTCTTGTTCTTGGAGCTGCATTTGTTTGTTCCAGGCAATAACTAAGTGGTTAATTTTGTGGATTTTATACCATGAGTGGTAGCCTTTTATGGCCAATTTTATTTGTACAAAACATGAATACATTTGATACCCCTTGAACGGAACTTCCACTTTGGATACTAGAAGTGTTGAGTAAAGTAGTAGTAGGGCGAGACATTATGAGAGAAATTCTTAAAGTTAGACCAAAGTTGGCCTCCGTAATCAGCAATGTCATTTACACAATAATTTACCATGTGAATAAGCATGATAAATTAGTCTGGAATTAAGACAAGCACACAAGCAATAAAAGATAGAGCATTCCCTTAGTGATGCCCGTTCTCCTATCTCTTCAAGGAAGGAAAGACTTTCTTCATCAATTGATAGTCCTTTAACGTAAGCATGAATTTCCAGAATCTGCAACCAAAAGCGTAGAGAGATGTATGAAAAATAATCACAACTTTATTAAATAATATAAAGCATGACTTCAAACAATATGGAGAACTTCAACGGTGAGGAATACCTGTATAATCTCTAAAGGAGTGTAAGGAAGAGTGCAAATGATAACAAAATGGTCTAAGAAACCAACAGGTATACCATGTGGACTATTAACATTTGTCCCTCTACAATGCATAGGCACAAGACGAAATCAATGTCAAAGATATTCAGATTTATTATTCCCTAGCAGAGCTAAGAAAAAATTGCTAATTATTCATATATGATAACAAAAAAGTAAGAAATGATCAAGGTAAATCATGTGCTCTAAAAGCAAGTACAGTAAAACCTTATTTATCTCTTGGCGTAATTTATCTATATATGACTTCAGTCCTAGGCTTCATCATCTAGCCCATTAAAGAAAATATATCTTACCCTCCTTGAGGTTGGGCATTTGTAGCATCCAAGTCCTCTAGAGTTACATCTTGAAGAAAACCATCCATAATAAGACATGTAAAAATTTATTTGTTATTACAGGGTTTGAATAGTGTATAAATGGTTGCAAGACAACACTCCTACTAAGAACTTAGGAAATGTGACACATATGCAACTTTTCTATCAGCCTTTGAAAAAGAACAAGGCATTAAATGAACTCGTCCCAAAATCATTATCAATAGAAATCATACAGACAACTAAATATCATGATGCATTATGTTCATTTTTTTTTGTAAAATTGATAGAGATAATACAAACAACCAAAAATCACATCACATTCAGCTCGTTATTTTTTTCAATGATGTAATCAAGACATTAGTCCACTCCTAACAATATATATAAGACTCATAGTACTCAAATATCATGATAATACAAGGAGAACAACAATCAAAGGAGTTTTGTACAAGTCTTTCATTTTTTAGGCCTAGAGCACCTACTAATACATATTTTTCCAAAGTGAAAATGGTATCATCGTCATAGGTAATATTTGCATTAAAATAATCCTTAAGTAGAGGAGTCCAGACATATAAGCTAGTTAATGCTCAACTTTCATGATAGATCAAAATATTACTCAAGCTATGCAAAAGTATTGACCAACTTTGCAAAGTACGTCATCTTTAGCAAAAGAAAAATCACATATCTCAAGAAATCATATCGGAGATTTCATGAAAGATGGTTGAAAAACATAATAAGTTTGCATGGCCATTTAGTAATTTACATAATGTTGTAATTTCCAACCATAAATTTAACTCTAAAAAAGAAAATTCAAAAAATTTATGTACTAAAAATATAAAAAAGAATTCCAAATCAAATAATGAAAAGCTAGATAATGTGGGTTGGCTTCTTCCTTCATGTGCAATACACTCTTCAGATATTGCTTAGAGGAGAATCAAAATTTTGTTCATTCTCAATGAGTTTCTTATTTCCCTAATTGTGTGAAGTACACTTGTTTCACTCATATTGATTGAGTAAATGGAATCGATGGCATCTTTACTAACATGGTATTAATTCTATGTATTTAATACTTCCAAGTATTTAGACCTCTTCCCTGTTGATCCTTCCTATCTCACTTTCACCTTATTTAATGCTTCTACTACCTCTCTCCCCTTCTCGACAAACTTGTACACATGTTGTGCCACTATTCATTTCCTATCCTTATATACTTCCTCTTATATTGCTTACCTATCTTGGTATGTTACAAACTTTCACTCCACCTGCAATGCAACTGAGAAAGATTATTTTTTGTCTCACATCTTGTGGAAGGCAAACCTAGACTCACACCTACAAACCAATCACGTGTTGAATACTACTGGCCTGCTAAATACTATTGGCCCTCTATAATATGTCCCTATGGCTGTTGATATAACACTAAAATGTGAACACATGCATAGAAAGATCCAAATCTACTCATACCCACATCTCATATTTAGTTCCTTTTCTTTAGAGGGAAAGTCATCGTCACAAAGGAAGCAAGAATTTCCAGTCTAGAAAGAACATGCTTTTGGATTCCCTTAACAAATACCCTAAGACCCCCACAATATGTGAATCACCTACCCTTTTAACATTTATTACAAAATTGATAATTATGATGACATGATTCTTTATCAGGACCATCTACAATGGAATTGGTCAAGTAATCTTAAATTTTGTTCTGACCAAATGTTATTGTGCTCTTACCAACATTTTATTTAGAAAAATCACAATATTTATTAAGATGGTTGGATTTACATGCTTTGCATTGTAGAAGGGGTGGAGATTAACGAGCAATTTATTTCGTGAAACTTATGGAGGATAGGATTCTAGGTAAGTACTATAGCTTACTCAAATCTGTGTTGTGGGGAACCTCTTTTCTTCCTTCAAAACTCCAAGTAGAAGCCTCTGGCCCTATACTGTTAAGAGGTTGTAACATTTAGGTGTAAGGCACAACATCATACATTTTTTCAGTTGATCGCAACCAGCAAGACAATAAAAAATCCTACAACTTCATCCAAAATCAACACTATCAAAAGAAGACCAACAAGGTAAAGCACCTCTTACACTATTTTGAGTCCCATCCATACTAATAGATATTGCAGTCAACATAGAATGAATATTGATCCTATTCACACTCTATCTAGGCCCCATAGCAATGTTAATATTACATGTTTTGTAACCTCTTTCAAGAGTCCTTCAAGAGATCTTCAACCTAGGATGTTAGGAGAATAGATTATTGGGTCACCTCCATGGATTATGCCACCAACTCCTGTCCATCTCATGCCATCTTCTGATGACTATCATACTTCACATTGGAAAACCAAACTTCGGGACCCTCTGGACCCCCTCTTGATCATGGCTCTCAGCTAATTCATAAGGTTCAAGTTCATGTTCATGTTCGACAAGGATAAAGTTCAGTTCAAGTTCATCAAGGGATAAAGTTCGAGGAAAAAAAGCCTTTAAGTTTGAAAAAAAAAATTCTATCAATTTTATGTTTTGAAAAAAATGCATAAATATGTTAGAGGGATAGAGTGGATAGAGATTTCTATACACTACTTTTAGTAGGTATATTGATATATAGTATATGCATATGTTTGTAATATAATGTAAAATTGTGTCAGAAATTTTACATGTAAAAATAATGGATAGAGTTTGAGTTCATACAAGAATAAAGTTCAACGAAATTCACAATTTTTTGATAAAATTCAAAGGACCTTGTGACATAGGCTCTCAGTTATTGTGCGTCTAGGGAGAGTTTCCCTTAAGCCATTGCAATGCACTTTTTTAACATCCAAGTGTTATTGAGTTCAATTTTTGATAGTAAGATTGTTTTTAGATAATTTTTATTACCATGCATTTTTCTTTTGCAAACAGTTCATTGGGCACCACCTCCTGCTAAATTTTTTGGTTATAATCTAGTAAAATTTACCTACTTTAGTCGCTTGGGAGTATTAATATTAATTTATTTTATTTCATTTCTAATTTTTCAATAGATAAGATGCTTGCCCTTGTTAGAAAATATTTACCTACCATCATGCGAACTCATTTACTTCTACTACTCAACGTCAGCTACACTCTGTATATGCAATTTGGCTTCTTTTGCTTAGATTAAATATATGCAAATTGTGAGGCATGCTTCATAATTTTTCTTCAGTACAAAAAAATAGAGCTGATTTTGATTTTAGCTACGTGAGAGAAAGATAATGAAGATATGAACATACCTGCACTATCTCTTTCTTTTTATGGACTTCACCTTTTGGTAGTGGAACATACGTTTCTACTTCAAGATCAAATTTTGTCTCAAATGCATCGCTTCTTCCCCCCCTTTTAATTACACCATTGTTTTCCTATATATATATATATATATATTACATCACCCATAGTTACCTGCACTAAGTAAGATACCTCCCATTATTTAGACCAAAAATAATAGATTATATCTGCCCTTCGGGGTCATTGACCAAAAACATGGTCACCAACAGTACCTAAAATGTTGTTATATATTTTCATTTAGAGACATGCTCTAAAGCTTTCACATATTATATTATTCACATCAAAGTTGCCACATTTTTTTGACAAAAATTGAAATTTGTCACTTATTTACACCCTATAAAAGTCTAGATAATTTCATGAAAGTTTGGCCAAAATTCGTGAAGATGTTTTCTGATCTACTATGCAAAGGAGAATGTGCTAGGGTTGACTGTGCAATCCACTGTTTTGCAAAAGAGCATGCCCTAGATATATATTTTATGTTGTGCTGCATGAAGAAGCATGCCCTAGCTCTGCATGACTCAACCATGCATGTGTGACCCAACACAAAAAAAACCTTTCCTTTCCCTTCACATATTGATATATCACATCAGCATGTGTGGAATGAAGACAACTGGTCGCTAGTAAGCGAGCTAGTTTATGGAAAAATTCCTGGTGGCTAAATACAAAATAAAGATACAAAGTGGACATAGAATCCCCCAGAGAATCTCCCCTCCCAAACACACACAAGAAGGGTCATGGAATCCTATGTATTTCTACCAACACACATTCACACGAATGTAAATGTTTGTATGAGTATTAGTCGCAGTCTTCTACCAGTTGAAGGCTTGAAATCTTTAATGGTTCATAGCCATGTCTCTGGTGCTCTCCAGCTCCGCCAATCGTCTAGTGCAAAATGCCAAGATTCTAAATCAGGTCAAGGATTCAGGATTGAAAGCATGTTATACATGCAATTTCGTTAATTTTACCTTGCAACATGCAACTGATGATCAAAATAGTTAAAAACAATTTTTTTTAAAACACTAAAAACATTTTTTAAAAAGTGAAAATGTCAAAACGGCTTTAATCACTCGAAAAAAAACATCCAGACGGTCATCAAATTTAAAATAGTGACATGAATGTCCCAACAGGTCTTTCCCATAGGGGAAACGCCTTCAGCGTAATAAAACTAGCAATCGCATGTGTACAATGCAATGTCAACGTCAAATGGTGTAAGTTATTTGTTTTAGAAGGATAGTTACGTTTTTTAGTTGATGTTGATAAGGGGTGTGATTGATTTTGGTTGTGTAGAAATAGAAATGAACCACTTCGTTTAAATAGCGCAAACATGAGGTCTAACCTTTAAAACAATTCAATATGAAAAAAAGTGATATATTTTACAAAGCTTTAGATGGAAACAACTATACATTGCATGGTTATTTCTCAGCATTTGAAAACTATAGGTATTTGTATGTAGATATAATGAAGAAGACAATAAAAATGTGTTGTTTTTTGTTTACATATAGAAGCGCAAGCAATAGTAAAAAGGAAAAATTGAACATGTATGTTGAAAAGTGTTATTTTGTAAGTGTACAAATATAGACAAACCACTTATTTTAAAGGTATCATCTCTTCGAGCTTCTTGGAGACACTTCGATATTTCTAAGAATTTTTAATGCCATAAATGCAATCCATGCCACATAGTGGCTAGTTAAACTTACAGCCGCCCACTATATTTTTCTCCAATTTTAACAGGGGTTACCCTAGCTAAATAAAACAATAGTTTAAACCTTTAATATATCATGGTCATTTGACCAATGAAAATTCAACAATCCAATTTACATTATGGCATGGTCGGTTGACCACTTATCAAACAATAATCAAAAGCCTATTATGAATTGCATGGAGTTAATTCGGACGGTCGAAGACCAAATTTTTTAAAACAATCAATGCCTTATCATGCATGGTGTGGACTGCAAGGTTGAATATTATATCCCTTTGCATAATGGTCTAAGACCATATGATAATCATTCATAATATGCCATGCAATAATAATGCAAATGGGGTAATTTCTATAACCTTTTTTAATTAAACAATGAATAGCCTAAATCCCTTGTTAATCAGATGTCAAGGAGTACAAACCATACCATATCGATATTATACAATCACAAAATTAACCCCCTTACTAAAGAGTCACTATCGGTTAACAAGTTTCAATCCATTATATAGTGCAATTGTCTAATATATAAATAACACCTTTTATACACTATGATAATGCTTATCATAACAGTCATGCAAGTAGTAAATCGAGTTATTATTTTCTTGCTATAAAAGGAATTGCACCAAACATGTGGATTCAATATCATTAAATCAACTTAACCTTTACCTTGATGAACCAGTTCTTTATTTGTCTCAATCGAAGGCCATCTTACCGTTGTAGATCAATGACCATCATATCGCCAAAATGAGTTAGAACTTTTAAAATTTCAATTCCAAAATAATACTTTACACCTAAGTATAAGTTTATCATAATTGCAAATCATGATATTCGTCAAGATAGATAAGCATTGAATCACTCCAATATAATATCCATTGATATATATATATCAATGCATTAAATTATTTCTTTCAGCCAAGTAAGTGACCCATAACATACTCCATTATCTATGAAGTATACAAAAATCAAATAGTACATCATGTACCCACTCATCGCATACAGTACGATAAAATAAATTTTACCATTCAATGCCACAAGAATAACGTATAACATTACGCAATTTACAAACATTGGACAACAAGTGATGTTATGCGGTTTCGCATGAAACTACACGTAAGCGTGTGTATCCTTTTCAGGATATACATATGCATGATTAGTTGCATACATAGCTATGTAGCAGGGCTTATCCCCCTGCCCTTATAAATCACACCTCATTTTACAACTTATCCTTTCAACAAAACAAACTGTAATGGTGGGATGTGACATGAACTCCTACCTTTTTCGATATTGATTCAATAGTTAATATTCAGAGCACGAGGTATATGATGCGGTCATAAATAGATAGATACACATTGTTTGATTTAATCTTTACTCCCTAGTCTCTAACACTATAGATACCACACAACACTACATAAGCCACAAAGTATTAGTTTCAACTCGTGCAACACTGTGGAATCCTTGTAGTATTGAGGAAACCATGCAACACTTGTGTGGACCAAAAAATCCTATATTAAGCCACCAATTTCTTGAAACATGAATGTCATTACACTTGGGGGGAGGTCATTAGCTAGGCAATATCCTAGCAAGTGAGTTCGTATTGAGTTAATTATAATTAATAAAAGTAAATTCAACATACCGGTAAACATAATGGGGTGAAAGGTTTTTTTTATTAATTTTTTGAATCAAGTATTGGGGGTAGGGAGATAACATTGAATATTGTGGTGAGGAAAACTCAAAGATCAGAGATTAGTTAATGGTGAGGAGTTTAGGAGACTGAGAATATTGACAAGATTGGATCACGACGAGGTAAGCTCAGGGAAAGGTGTGCAAAGCTTGAGCTCAAGGTTGAGGATTGAGTCAGGGTTGGAGGAGAGTGGGTGCTAACTGAAGGCTCGGGAGAGAGGATTAGATTTGAACTCGTTAGGATAAAAATATGTGATCTCGACATGGGTGGATGATTAGGAGGTGTAGAGGATGGCTCGGTGTAAGCCAAGTCGGGGGAAGCATAGGACAAAGTGGGTCAGGATGTGAGGGGGACTAAGTGGGAGATGGGGAGAAGGATACGACCAAGTTGAGTGGAGAGGGGTCAATCTGAGTCATGGGATAGGCATAGCATGGGAAGTCAGGTAAAGGGCCGATCTAGGTCCATGTATGGGGTGGAATGTATCAGCATTGGTTGAAGTGAGTTGGGAGTCAGAGTTGCTTGAGTATGTGGGGATGGGGTGAATCGGGCTCGTGAGTAGGAAGTCACTGTATTGAGTGGTGAGGGGAAAGATGGACTCGAGGCAGAGTCGAGCCGTGTATGAGGTGGGAGTAGTTGAGTTAGGGGTTGCAGCTCATGATATAATTGTGAGGGGTCAAGTTGGGAGGAGAATAGGGAAGGTGTGAGTTGAGTTGGAGGGTTGGGTGTGTCCATGTGTGTGAGAGCTTAGAGATATGCGAGAGTCAGGAGTGGAGCTCGTGTGTAGTTAGGTGAGCCGAGGAGAGTTGGGAGCTCGGTTAGAGTGATGGGAGCTCGAGAAGGTAGAAACCGAGGGAGGAGGAAAATAACCCAAGGAAGGAAGGGATGTTGAGTTGGTTAGGGATAGGTGGGGGTGGTTTAGAGTGATAATAACTTTTTGTTTTTTGTTTTATTATTTAAAAAAAACTTTTTAATAAGAATAACAATAAAAAATTATACCAATTATAAATAACTAGATAATAAACATGTGGAAAACAAGAAAATCACATACCTCGAAGGCAACCTAAATGACTGACCATACTGAATTGGTGAAGACAATACAAAAACCTTGTAAACAGGTTAGTCTAAAAACAAAATATTTGAGAGAGAAATCTAAATTGATGAGAATTATGAAACATGATGACCGTTATACTTACGACACCTGGAAAAGATGAGTAAAGTAACAAACAAAACGACTAGATCTTGGGTTTGGTCCCACCGAGCATGCCAAAATGTTGATCAGGAAACTTCGTTCTCGCACAGGTGAAAGCTGATACTGGAAGCCACCAACAACTTTGAATGATGGAGGGTTTAGGACATTGGATGATGATATGAATCTACATGCACAAATAAGATAAATCGATGATAAAAGAAGCTAGATCTATGATAATATCTACAAAACTAAAACAAATGTGATTAGATAACAATAGATGGGGGTTGCTCGGATAATACAGGTTTCAAGAGGCTATGAAATCCCTTGGAGGATGTCAACCCCCATGTCTATAAAGATAACTATAGATGATAAACAATAGATAACATGCAGATTTAGTGAAATACAAAATGAAAGTAACTGAAATGACAAGGGGACTTAGCTGGTGCTTTGATATGGAGATGAGCTGGGCATTAGGATGGCAAGATGACGAACAATGGAAAAGATTTCTCCCACACTCCTCACCTTCAACTTCTAACAATGGAAAAAGTTTGCCTTGACCTCAAACTTGCAGAACTTAATTAAGCACTTTCTTTTCCTCTCTAAAAACTTCAATATGCAGAGATTTCATACTCCTCCTTGGTTCTGGTCTAGGTTCAGGTCCAGGTCTCAGTCCTCCCTTCCAGGTCCCTTTGAAAGATGGGGGAAAACCCATATTTATAACTTAGAGGTGAGGTTAGATTTGGGTTAACGAATAACCAGGGTTTGATAAATTAACTTGGGTTAAGAGACATGATGTGATCACGTGGGGCCCACGATTTGACTTATTAGATGGAGTGGGGAGCATGATTGACATGGTAGGTGAGATAATAGATTCCATCTTTTGAGATTAAGAAAGGGGTGTTAGATGGGTATATTATTACCCATGAACTGAATAAAATTGATATGGGAGATAATGCCAAAATTTTAATTATCAAATGGGTCCACTTGGAGCCCATTTGATAATTAATTAAATAAGGTGAGTAAATAGATGGAATTTACTCAAACTTAGGAAAGAGAAAGGCGAGAGGGGAAGTTACATGAAGGATAACGAATGCGGGATGAACGAGAGGGGTCACACCAAAAACCGATGTCTACAATGTTTTACCATGTAAACACTAAGGGGGGAATGTTAGGAAATTATTGTTTAGTGTTCACATTAGTATGAATTATAAGATAATATAGTAATTATTTGTTAATATGTAAATGAGTTGTTATTAACAACTCATGTTATTTAGAGAGTATATTGTTACGTGAGTAACAATTACTATTAATATGGAATTTTTGGTGTTTTGGTTGTTGAGTGAAACTCCTAAAATATAGGAGATTATTGGCCTATTGATTTGTATGGAGGCCCATTTGATGGACATGAGAAATATAAAAATATTTGTTGTGTTTTAATTATGCAACTCTACCCAAATTTTAGATATATGCCATGGGACGTATGGAGAGCATCTGGGATAAAAGGACTGCATGGAATTCAAGTTGAAGAGATGGATTCACAATGGCTATTTTGGTTACTATTTTAACCACATGACTACTTCTGAATTATATGCTTGGATTGAATCTTTATATGAAGCGCACATTTTCTACAATGTTGCATGCAAGGCATCCATAATAAGACCATGTTAAGTTTAACGAAAATATTTATATATAGTTTTTTATTGTATTCCCTAAAGTGTACATCAACCTACTGTAAAAGATTTGCAATAACCGCCTATATAACGAAGAGCTTATTCACTTAGGAGACTTTTCATATTTAGCATATTATTTTTGGGGGTTCAACTTATGTTAACCAATACTTATCTACGAGAAATTTGCTACTTTATTCTTAATACATGAGAGATATATCCAATAACTTTATATAAGATAGTCAAAATAATTTCATTAACCATCATTTTTTTGTATATATTTATATAATGTCAAAGGTGTTTTCCCAACTAAATCAACCCGAGTAAACTCTACCAGTGGTGATTATCAAATGTTGTAGCTTTCTTTGGTTATTGAAGTACATTTTCATTGGGGCCATGCACGCAGTGTACTACCCGACCATCCATTCACCAACTACTCGTGCCTGCCACACATGTGACTTAGCCACTAGCTTCATGTTGTGTGTTACTTTCTTCGTGTCCTTAATCAAGTTTATGCATTGACAGAGCCATTGTAGATTGTAGACCCTTGATGTTGTGCCCTGTGGGAGGATTTTGGTGGAGGATATCATTTTTGACGACCACACAATGATTTTCAATTATTTTTGTGATGCTTATAAGCATAAAACATGTTGACACATAATGGGAGTATATTATATATGAAGATCATTTTATTTTTTGTATTAAGTGAGGGAGGTGAGTGTATGACAATGGGGTTTGAGAAGCATATGGCTTGGATGTGGGGATGGGTGTACTAAACAACTTGTGTCGAAGGATAATGGGAAGAGGACGAAGAAGGACACATGGACATGTCTTCGCCTAATCCAACAAAATAAAAGTCTTCTAATAGAAAAACCTCGACACTTTCATCTCTTGCACCCGCCAAACCTTCACTGCCGCCACTAGATGAATGACATCCATTAGTTTATTTATGTTCTATTTATTTTATGCACTAACACAGTTGTTACAAGTCATAGACCACCAGTGGCTCTAATCACCACCCACGTTTTTCCTTCCATTACACCCTTGGTGTTGTGTCATAGGGAAGGTTTTTAGTGGAGGAGTTCATTTTTTATAGCCACACCAAGAGTGTTAGCTAGGATCAAACCATGATTTTTCATTGGGTTTCATGACACTCATAAGCGTAAAAATGTTGGAAAATAATGGGAGTATATTACACATGCACTTCTTTTTATTTTCTATATAGAATGAGGGGGTGAGTGGTTGGTATTGCATTGGTATTTTTGAATCAGATGGCTTGGAGGTGGGGATGGGTGTATCAAACATCCTAAATTGAGGGAGGATGGGATGTTGATGAAGAGGGAATCATGGATACATCTTTACCTTATTTAAAAAATTAAACACCATCCAATTGAAAACCTTAACATTGTAAAAAATAAATTTAAATATAACAAAACTTGTTTACGCATTTTCTCAAAAAAATAAATTTATTTTAATTTTGTAAGGACTAGTTATCACCAGCATTGAACTGATAAACAAGTCAACAATGATGACTAAGCGACCCCTTTGAATATGTATAAAATAATTTCGGTACACCATTATTCTTAAGCTTGATACTTTATTTGATTAAGTTGATTCATGTTACCCGATACCTATTTCATCATATCCACACACCACCCCCAAAAGCTTGTCTAATTGTTTTTTCCTTGATATGGAAAATATTTTTAATTAGTCCTTCTAGATATTTTTCGAAATATCTTCCTAAACTTGTCACCTCTTAAAAATATTTTTTAAAATAAAACTAAACCAACCTATCAAAGTTAGTATACTAAACAGTGTCATGGTTCTACCTACAATAGAAATAACTAACCCTTTGTAAACCATGGAAATGACATCTTATCTATCTTTCCTCTTTTGGAGAAGAATTATAACATGGTAATTTAGTAGCCTACAAAGATATCAGTTCTATAATTAGGTTAGACATTTCAAGATTGTGTTGCCTCCTTTATTGGGCCTATGTACAAGTGAGAACAATTATGCTTTCTGATGGGAATGTCGGCGGGCTCATTCGCAAGATCTTATGGATTTGTTTAAGGTCTTCCAACAATATTGTGAGATAGTATCTTTAGTTCATGTTGTTATATGATGCAATTTCAATCAACCCTTTTCAGACCTGCACCAACAATCTCCCAACTAGGCCAAAATGGGAGTCTAGAGTAGTGCACAGGTTTGTCAATGCTCAATGGAAGCTGGATTTGTAGATGTAATTGTTAGCATTAGGGGTGGAAAGACCCCAAGTGCCGATATTTTGTTTCACTACCTATCACCTGTTGCCGAATAATAGAACAAACCCAAAATTCACAAATCCTCCATTGCATCAACAAAATTTTGATTGTAAAAGTAGACAATTACACTTTTTGATCAATTTTTTCCTTTATTGTGTTCCTGGATAAGTAAGGTCAACATCATTCGTAATGTAATTGAGGTGTATTGGACATGTTATTATGCATATTTATAATGAGTCCACTACAATTCACAAGTAAAATATAATTCTTTCTACCAAACTTCAAAGGTCACCCATTGATGTCTATCAAAACATCGCCCTTAGCAAAAAAGGGTCCAATTATTACCAATACCTACTACGCCCTTAAGCATATATCTTACATTTGATGTATATAGTCAACTTGTGGCTATCATAACTTCATATCAATATATATATCTTTCATATATGTTATATTATCATGGGTGGGTCGGCCTTGGGGATGACCATAGCATAGGAGAGTATAAATAGGGGTTAGCAGGTAGTATTGGATTATCATTGGAGCATTTGAGTCTTATTGTATGGTCTGGAGGTTGCCCCCTTGAAGTGGCAAAGCTATTCTAATTTCATATTGAGATAATTATTATGGAATATTATGTTATTTGGTGTTATATTGCTACTCATAATATGAATTATACAAGTAATTTCGTTATAAGTGGTATCAGAGCTGCAATTTGGGCAAAAATTAGGGCAAAAACCCTACTTTTTGTTTCCGCCATACATTGCGAACCAGAGCGAATAAGTGGGATATATTTTTACCGAGGTTGTGAAACATTTCAAGTAAGGTTCCCTGAAAATTTTAGACTTTTTTGATTTATTTTTCAAACGTTATTACAAATTTTGAGTTTTTCATAAAATTGCTCCCTAGGGTGCAAATTGTGGAATTATTTCAACTTCGTTACATTTTCAGAAATAAAAAAACAAATTAGTTGGGGTTTGTTCTTTAAGTTTTTTTATATTTGGCTAAATTCGTATCGAAATTTGAAACCCTAAAATTTGACTGTGATCCCTACATCCTATTATTTTGGTGCATCATGGTGGGGCCTTTCACAAGAGGAAAAAAGGAATCCCATCACTCTGGGTAAAACACAAAAAAAGGATGAGATAATAGTTGAGGAGTTGGAGACAGAAGAGATAACTACAGATTCCTCAGGGTTAGGGTTTACTTCGACATACCATAAAGTAAGCCAACTTGAGTTTAACCTGAGAGACCTCAAATCTCGGGTGGCCAACAAAGAAGATGTGGATAGGATTGGACAAATATTGGAGGATTTCATGCAAAATTTTAGTATGCATATGATGGGTAATCATACTTCTATCAATCAAGGTGGATCCTAAGGTCAACATAATAGACACATGAGTTAGAGTGGATCTTCAAGTGTGCCCAATCCAAATACGAGCACTTTGTAGGCCCGTACTATGTTTCCAAAAGTGGAGATGCGCAAGTTTGATGGAAAGGATCGACTCAATTAGATAAACCAAATGGATAATTTCTTTAAACTACATCAGATTCCATCAGGACAAAAGGTGACCATGACATCTTTGTATCTCGAACATAACCAATTCGTTTGGTATCGATGGTTATGTGCTCAAAGGTAGAAGAGTGGTCTCAATGTTACATGGAAAGTCTTCATTGAAGAGTTGCAATTACACTACAGGTGTCAGATAATTACTTCAGCCAATTAGCAAAGTTGAGACACACAAGATCTATTAAAGATTACATTCATCACTTCCAAAACCTTTCTCTGCGGGTGGAAAATATTACTGAAGAGAATTTAAATGACCTATTTCTTGGGGGTCTTAAGGATCACATTGAGCATGAGGTGTGTATGTTTAATCCTCATAAGGTTTCTGATTATATGATTATGGTAAGAAGGGCAAAGGAGAAAATTGTTTCAAGTAGGAGACAACATTTCACTTATACCAGAGATCGCAATACCTTGGCCCCGGCACTCCCTCGGTCAGTTAGATTGAAACCTCAACAAATTGAAGAAAAAAGAGAAAAAGGGTTATGTTTTAACTGTGACAGTGAATTTGGACTCGAACATAAATGTGCTGAAAATTTGTTCTACATTAATGGGCCTAGTGAAGATGAAGAGAAGGATGAAGATACATAGTCAGAGGTCTTGGTCGAGCCAGAGGAGGAATCAGGAGATCCGTAGCCAACGATCTCATGCCATGCAATTTAAGGTATTAGCACCCCCCAAACCCTCAAGGTGGTTGGATTCTTAAAAAAAGAGAGGGTCACAATGTTGATTGATTTAGGAAGTACTCACAACTTTTTTAATCATAAGTTAGCAGTGCGCCTAAACTGTTTCATTTATCCAGCTCTTGAATGTCAAGTAATGATTGTTGATGGAGGTATTGCTACTTGTTCTGGAAAATGTCATAGCATTAAGCTTGCCATGGGAGATTACATACTAAATAGTCCCATGTATGTCATTTCTATGGCAGGAGCAAACATTGTGTTAGGGGTTCAATGGCTTACCACTTTGGGAACCATTGAGACGAACTTCCAAGACTTGTTCATGCGATTTCACTCTTAAGGACTTTTGAGCTAAGAGGCTTAAGAGCAAAGTCTCCACAGATAGTAAGTTCTCATCATATGCACAAAATGCTAAAAAAGGGTGTAGAGGGATTTGCGGCACAACTCTTTTCATTGGAGGCTCATCATTCTAAGGACATTATACCATCAGATACACAAGCATTGTTGGATGCACACTCTGTTGTATTTGAAAATATACCAAAGGTCTTACCTCCAAAGAGAGATCATGATCATGCTATTCAGTTATTACCAGGGAGTCAACCACCTAACATCAGACCTTATACGTACCCGTATGTGAAAAAGAGTGAAATCGAGAAGATTGTACAAGATATGTTGGAAGCAAGAATCATCTGTCATAGTCAGAGTGCATATTCTTCTCCAGTAGTGATGGTACGGAAGAAAGATGACATGTGGCACATGTGTCATGATTATAGGGAACTTAATAAGTATACAGTCAAAGATTAGTTTCCCACTCATGTAATTGATGATTTGCTTGATGAGTTGCATGGTGTTGTTTATTTTACAAAGTTTGATCTTCGTTCGGGATACCACAAAATCAAAATCAAGGATGAGGATGTTCATAAAACCACCTTTCAGACACATGAAGGCCATTATGAATTCCTGGTAATGCCTTTTGGACTCACAAATGCACCTTCTACATTTCAAAGTTTGATGAATTCTATTTTTAAATCATTCCTGCGGAAGTTTGTTTTAGTGTTTTTTGATGATATATTAATTTCTAGAAAAACATGGGAGGAACATTTGCATCATGTAAATAAGGTTTTGGAAACCCTTGAGCAACATCAAATTTATGCAAAGCCCTCTAAGCGTTCTATTGGACTCAAGGAGGTTGAATATTTGGGTCACATTGTCTCTCGTGAAGGGGTTAAAGTGGATCCTAATAAGATCAAAGTCATGATGGAGTGAAAGGTTCCAAAAACCCTAAAGAATCTACGAGGATTTTTGGGGCTTACATGTTATTACTGAAGATTCACAAGGCATTATGGAAACATAGCCACACCTCTCACAAATTTATTAAAGAAGGACTCCTTCCATTGGAGTGAGGATGCAACTAAAGCATTTGAGCAACTAAAGGAGGCCATGTGCACCACTCCAGTCTTGGCTACTCCAGGTTTTTCTAAAACATTCATTGTTGAATGTGATGCATCAGGGGTGGGTATGGGGGTAGTTCTCATGCAAGAAGGTCGTCCTATTTCCTTTTTGAGGCATTAATTCAAAGGTAAGAATCTTTCAAAGCCAACTTATGAGAAGGAAATTCTAGCCATACTTCATGCAGTAAAGCAATGGAGACCATATCTCATAGGAAGACACTTTAAAGTGAAGACAAATCATGATAGTCTGAAATACTTTTGGGAGCAATATTTTTCATCTGAAGAACAACAAAAATGGGTCTCAAAGATGTTGGGATATGATTTTGAGATTATCTATAAGAAAGGGAAGGAAAATGTAGTTGTGGATGCTCTGTCGAGGAAAGATGACTCAATTGTAGCCTTATTATGTGCCATATCCATATTATAGGAAGATTGGATGGATGAGGCAAGGTTTGAATGGAGAAATGACCCAACCACACAAAACCTCATTCATCATCTCCAAAATGATCCAAACATGTCTGAAAATTTTGAATTGAAAGGGGATGCTTTATGGTATAAAGATAGATTATACTTATGTAAGAACTCCACTCTTAAAAATAGGATTCTATCTGAGCTTCACTCTTCTTCAGTAGGGGGCACTCTGGATTCTTGAAGACTTATCATCGAGTCAATCAAGATTTCTTTTGGGAAGGGATCAAAGGGGATGTCTAAAAATTTGTGGCAGAATACATGGTTTGTCAGCAAAATAAGGGTGAAATAGTTCGATCCCCAGGTCTTCTACAATCTCTATCTATTCTTAGTCAGCAGTGGGAAGAGGTTTCCATGGATTTTATCACAGGATTGCCTAAATCTGAAGGAAAAAATTTCATCGTGGTTGTGGTGGACAAACTCACCAAATAAGCTCATTTTTGTGCCTTGTCACACCCCTTCGTTGTAAGCATGGTAACAACAACCTTCATGGACACAGTTCAAAAGCTTTATGGGACATTGAAGATTATAGTAAGGGATCGAGACCCTATGTTTACTAGTAATTTTTGGACTGAGTTATTATCATGTTTGGGTACTCAGTTAGCTTGTAGCTCTTCTTATCATCCCCAGTCTGATGGGCAAACAAAAGTTGTAAATAAGTGTTTAGAGGGATATCTCCGTTGCTTCACATCAAATAAACAAGTAAGATGGGTCCAATGGTAGCCATTTGCAGAAAGGTGGTGTAACACTTCCTTCCATACTTCATCTAAAATGTCTCCTTTTTTGGCACTTTATGGGTACCATACACCATCCATCACATCATCATTGAGAGGACAACCATGGGTTAGAGCAGTAGAAGAACACATTCAATATCAACAAGAGGTCCTCTCTAATCTCAAGGAGAACTTGGCCATGGCACAAAACTACATGAAGCAACATGTTGATAAACATCGCACATAAATACATTTTGAAGTCGATGATTGGTTTTTTGTGCGGTTAAAACCATATAAGCAGATGTCTTTGAAACAACAACAAAAGGATAACAAACTTTCACCAAAGTTTTATGTCCCCTATCAAGTATTGTAGAAGATTGGTATTGTAGCATATAAATTAGAACTTCCACAGTCAACCAGAATACATCCAGTCTTTCATGTTTCTTGCCTGAAGAAAGTAATTGTACAAAGAGTATCAACCCAAACAGTGTTACTTGAGCTTGATGAGGAGTAGAGAGTCATCTTGGAACCTGAATGCATCCTTAAAACACGCACTAAAATATTGAGGACACAGGTTATTATTGAGTACTTGATCAAGTGGAAGAATATGGACAATGAAGATGCAACATGGGAAGATATGGCATTCCTGCAGCAACACCTAAAGCTTCTCAACATTGGGGACAATGTTGCTTTAAAGGGGAAGGGCATACTATGCCCTTAAGCATATATCTTACATTTGATGTAAATAGCCGACTTGTGGCTATCATAACTTCATATCATTATATATATCTTTCATATATGTTATATTATCATGGGTGGGTCGGCCTTGGGGATGGCCATAACATAGGAGAGTATAAATAGGGGTTAGCAAGTAGTATTGGATTATCATTGGAGCATCTGAGTCTTATTGTATGGTTTGGAGATTTCCCCCTTAAAGTGGGGAAGCTATTCTAATTGCATATTGAGATCATTATTATGGAATATTGTGTTATTTGGTGTTATATTGTTGCTCATAATTTGAATTATACAAGTAATTTCATTACAGCACCATTAATAGTTTTTCAAATGAATTCCAATAAAATTGGTTTCTAAAAATAATTTAGATATAGAGAACAACATATGGTTAAAATAGACTATAGGTATAAATATAATAAATTTCTAAGAGAGAAGAAATAATAATACTAGGTTTCTTTTGTGTATCCCACGTCTATGTTTTTTGCTTCTAAATTTGGTTTGTTTATACTGAATCTTGGTATATTGTTCTTCACATTCTACTACAAAAGAATGAGTAGGGGCTATTGAATTTTAGGTACACAAAAAATATGGGCAAACAATGAGTTATCCACAAACAATACTTCATGATACCGATTATTGAATTTGTAATGTTAACAAGTAATTACGTCAATAACCACTTTTCCAAACTAGACGACTACGAGTGATATCTAATAGGGCACATATATTGTACAACTCAAGCTTCTTTGTTCACTTCCATATGGCCATATCAGTTTCGTCCATGGGAATTTGGGTCTTTTGGACCTCATCAATTCTTCTCGTAGTCATGTGCTTTTACTAACTATCATAGCAAAAGGTCTACATATAATGTTTCAAAGGAAAAATATATCACAAACCGTGAGCCCTCCCACTCCATATTTTATCATTTTATTCCAGGTGTTATCTACTCGTTGGATACTAAACACTCAATTTACGATAGAGGATAAATGTACCCCTTTGCGGAATCGTTAAGCTTTGAAATTTAAAATACATGTGACATGTGGAAGGTATATGGGAGTGCATAAAAGTGTGTGCATGGCCAAAACCACGTCAAATAGGAAAGTGCCTTTATTATTAAATTTCCATGACCATTATGTGCCATTGTCTTCCACTAGACTGAGCGGTCATTATCGAGGCTATCTTGTATATAATTGTAGAGAGCTTGTCATTTAAGATAAGTTGTCCCATAAAAGGGTCCCTTGTACTTCATATTGGAAATATGATAAAATATGGACATTCAAATTCTTGAATAAGATGGTCAAAAGTGCCCAAAAATTCAATGCACATACGTCTGATAAAGCGAATAGTATGGGTATAACATATGCCAATAGGAATTGGAAAGATGGTTCGCTCTCTCCTCCTCACACGTGGCAATAAACTGTCAATATGCCTTTGCTCTAGCTAGGATTCTGCTTAGAACATGTTACAATTATTTTTGCCTCATGTAGAATGGTGTGATATCTCTTTTTTTCTTCCATGCCCACTCACGGATAATCCCAAAACAAAACACTTTTGTTTGTTATTTAACACTAAATATTGCTTTAAAATTAATAAACCAATAAGCATAAAAAATGCCTAATTAGAGATAAAAAGAGGAAATTAGAAAAAAAATATATACACTTAATTCTGACATAAATACTCACCTTTTTAAATAGATGTGTGAATTAACAAGTCCCATACCATTGGAACAATGGCATATCATAACATGTAAATGCAGACAATTTGGCTTGTGCTATAAAAAGTCTTAATAACTATCATGCACTCATAACAAGTAATTCTAACTTGAAACAATTGTAGTCATAGTTAGTAGAAAGTTAATAGAGGTAGGGAGGGGTGAGGAGCATTCCCTTTGCCATGTTTGATAGCATACGGTGAATGTCCGCATCACCTGTCATGTCCATGTCAACATCCATGTCCACATAACATGGATTATCATTTGGGGTTAGTTGTGGTGACAATAATGGTGATGGTGATGGCGACAATAATGATATGGTGGCTGTGAGTGTGGTGGCATGAATGTCTTTGCGAGAGTTGGACAGCTGAAGGGGAAAGGATGAAATTGAATTAGGGAAATTCAAGTGTGCAAGTGATCCTCTCAGATCCAAGGCCACTACATCATGTGCTCGAGCTGCCATCTTCACATTGTCAAAGCTCCACAATCATATTCGAGAATTATTACCAGGCTGATGCATTTTGAATACCCATTTTTCACACCTTGTCCTTCTCCTCACACCTTTGTAAGGTGAGTTCCATGTCCCTCCCTCCATTTCTCTTGGCATCATGCTTGCATCAAACATTTTGCTTTCACCGAGCTTGACTTGATCCCTGAAATTCAATTTATATTGGATTTTCATTTGGTTGAGATTAACAGGTATCACTCTTTGCATTGAGGATCATTCGAGATGAAAATGAATTGCATCATAAATCATATAAAGTATTATGATTCAAATTTGCTCTCATTTGACAGTTCCTCACACAATTAACGAGATCACCGAACTTTACATATTTTGTCAACTTGACCTCTTTTTATCTCTACATGTGGTGGTTAATTATTACATTAAAGTTGAATCTTTAAACAACTATATCACACACAATACATGTTTCCGTGCACATTGATATATGGGATGATATCTATTCCAGTAATCCTTGACCTACTTTGTCGTTATAGGACATTTCCTATAGCCTTCATTATTTGGACAATGACATTAGAGCTTGATGGAAAATCAATCCATGAGGAAGCCATTAAAGAGCTCTGAATGAGATTTATTGAATAAGTTGAATGCATTTGTTTTTGGTGAAGTTTTTTCAATTTGAATTGCAATTTATTTCTGTGCATAATTTGTAGAGAAGTAATTATTAGCATATTTATTTGCTTTATCCTTTCTTGGAGGGTCTTTGAGCATGAAGAGGCATTGAAATTGAACATTGATGCATGTTCTAACTACCCACAAATTACAAGTGCTGACATTGCAAAAAGTAATTGCTCACATTAGTAGTATTGATCGACCACGCCTTGCTTTCAGACCCAAGCAATTAGGTAGAAGAAAATGAGAAGAGAGCAAAAGGGAAATTTGGTTTCAAACCTAAGCACTCCACTTTAAATCATGGTATTACTCCAAGACACATCATAGAAAAAGTGTGGGAGGAAAAGAAAGAAGTCTTTTGTTGTTTTGTTGACATCAGGAAAGCTTTTGACACAGTTCCCAGGGATAAGTTATGGTGTAGAATGCAAGAGCTTGGTATACCAGTGCAACTCAGAGTAGTGGTTCATAGGCTTTATGAAAGGGTGCGTATTAAAATCAGAACTCAAACATGCATTTCAGAGAGCTTTAGGCAGGGTTGTCCTTTATCACCCACACTATTTGGTTTATATATAGACCACCTTGAAGAATTGTTAAATATGGAGGGTGGCGATGGTATCCGGTTGGATGAGTATGTTATAAGGCTTCTTCTATATGTTGATGACCTTATATTGATTGCTACATGCACTCAAGGATTGCAAAAACACTTGCTCACACTTGCTTTATTTGCAAAAAAGTGGGTAGGCAAGTTAATATCAATAAGACCAAGATTATGATCTTTAGCAATAGAAGGAAAATAAATCAACAACAATTTTTCTTTGAGGGTAGTATTCTAGAAGAAGTAACCGACTACAAATACTTGGGGATTGACTTCAACAACAAACTTACTTGGGAGACTTGCACAAAAAAGATAACGGCAAGAGGGTGGAAAACCCTTTATGCTTTACAAAACAAATACAAAGAAGTAGAATTATGGGATTGGAAAACTACTTAGACCCTCTTTGAATTATTAGTTACTTCTGTTGTACTTTATGGGTGTGAAATATGGGCCAACAACATACCATTATCAAAATGGAAACAAATTGAGAGAATTCAAAAACATATGATCACAAACAAGTTCAAGTTGAAAGTTTATGTCCCTTATGAGATTCTTTTAGCTTTAACATGTGCAGTTCTAATCCAAGCCATTGCTATGATTCGACTTCTAAGATACCTCAACAAAATTGAATAGATGACAACAAAAAGGTGGCCCAACATAGTCTTCAAAGAGCCATTATGTAGGAGAAAAAGGTCATGGGTGAATCAAAACATCAAGTGGATGAAAAGATGGAATATTGAATGTAATGCATGGCCCAAAGACAATAAAGAAATAAAAGCATTTGTAATAGATAAGCTCCACAAGGCTACATGGGATAAAAGAGGAAGAAAGAAGAGATACTACCTCCAAGAATTTAACTACACTCGTGATCATCAACAAAAGGCCTTCACAGGTGTCCTCATCCCTTGGAGAGCTAAGATTCTCATAGTTCAACTAAGGACTAACTCCCATTGGCTTAGATGCGAAACATGTAGATGGAAAAGGCCTAAGGAAAAATGGGAAGAGAGACTCTGTGTCTTTTGTTTGGATGGGGCAGTGGAATCAGAAAAATATTTTATTATAGAATGCAATGCTTATAATGACATTCGTTCGAGATATGCAATCAATTTCACAACATTGTCATTACAGGTTATGTTCAATGAGGAGTTGATAGCTAAAACGGGGGACTTCATCATCAAGATTAACAAAAGAAGATCATAATTGATGAAATTAAAAGAAACTGGTTGCACTGTCTCATAGACTATTTTTAGCTTCATGGACATTAAAAAGTTTTCATTTCATTTCATTTCAGAGATATTGCCAAAGTATGTTGCCTCAATGGCCTCAACACCACACGCCCTTTCTCCTTCAAATAATTGAAAAAAATGGCAGGTGTTCCATATGTGCATAGTCATAATAGAGAAGAGTTTCTCATTAGTTTCCCCACTATTTTTCACACCCTTGGACTTTTCCTCCCTCAAACCCATTCTTCATCGCCCCTCTTCCTCTGTTGACATTTTGCTGCCTCAATTTTAACTTCTTCTATACATCCCCTTCACCATCTCCATTACACCATTTAGGTGGGATTGATAAATAAAATTTTATTCATCCCACTTAAATTACTAAACCCACACATACCAAATTACGGAAATCCAAAACACACCAAACAGAGTGCGCATCCTTCAACCACAAATAAATACAATGGATCATGCGAATTTTTATTTGAAACAGCAGTCACGAACGAATGGATGAATAAGTTTTCAGCCCGATTGGATTGAAGCTTTATCCTGCTCAGACCCATATTTTGCTCTGCTCCGAGCGAATTCTGAAAATGGCTACGCTTTCTGTCACCCGATTTCCAACAGCAGGTAACTTTTTCCCTCTTTCATTTCCAGCTCGCATATACACTGCTGCATTTTATTTAAATTGTTCTGCCTACTACATTTCGTTTTCATTACAAGTAATTTATGTTGGTACTTTTTTTATTCGGTGAAATTTTCTTACGGGTTAACTTTGGGCTCAGATGCCTCCACAGGGTTGTATGTCTTCCATCAAAGTCACCCAGGATTTGCACCCAACCTCGTTCATTTGACGAGTTTTGCTTCTAGTTTAACGAGCCATTTTAACCCAATTTCAACCCCTCATTATGTCTCCTAGGGACTCAAATCTGTGGCTTCATCATAAAAGCTGCAATGCTTTATCACACGAGCTCATCCTATTAGACTTCCTCTGCTAGGGCTTATGATATTCAAAATTTCTATGCAATGATGATGACGACTTCTAACGTCCTTTAAACCAAATTAGCTATCAAAGTATGTGGACAATGCAATTAGTCTTTTGCCTCGCTGCAAAGTGTATGCTGGCAGTTGTCTTCATTGTTGCAATACTTTGGTATCTTCATCTCTTCACAAGACATGCCCTGCTTATACAAAGGGTTGTGGTATAATGATAAATGGGTGCATTCTTTTGAGAGGGACAGAGCTTCAGATCCTCAGGCCATAACAAATCAATCTTATAAAGGTTGCGGAGTATTGGAATATGTGAAAGTGAAGTTGTGTACTATTCAAAATAGGGGAGCACTGTCAATGCCGCTGGCTAAAGGGAGTAAATCCAAACAAATATAGTCCAAGATTTTTTTGTTGCATAATTTTAATATATAGCCTAAATAGCAGCCTCCTTTCAAATTTTAAAACATTCAGAAACTTTTTGGGGTAGGATCAGTAGGTTTGGGCTTCCTACTGCCAAAGTGCCCTTTCTGGTAACCTGGGTTTCTGTTCCCTTTCGAAGCCTTCAAAACATGCAATGTGGATTGGTACATATTTGGAAATTGAAATAGAAAACATGCAGTTATTTCAGCTAGTACTTCAAAGAATGTGAAGTGGGATTATCATAAGCTAAAGCTTCCATATCCTCCAACTGCAGATAACTAGCACTGTTCCACTTCGAATGTCGAAGGATATGTTTTTGATAAATGAATAAATGGTATGAAACGATTTTAATTACGTTGTGCAAGCCATAATGATGTGTACTGAGGTTATGGAGTGGTTTACATGTGGCATGCATAATCTTAGGCTAGTTCTATTGGGTCAAATAGGTAATTTGTGGCTTAGGTTATATTGGACCAAATGGATAATCATAACTTTTTGGGTTGAGGGTATACTCTACTCTAATGTTATTAGATTAGAAATTTTATACACAGAACTCATATCATTGCATTGCCGCAATGTGAGATATGGGGATATTGTATTTCAATTTGCTCTCAAAATGAATCCTTTCTTAAGGATTGTTGTATGTTATTATCCCACATTATGGGTATTTTCTTGAGTATATTGAATATTAGGGTATATTGGTACTTGTGTATTTACTGTTTTCAGGCATATTTTTGTTACAGAATGTTTTGTTAATTTCAGATTAGAGGAACTGCTATCATAGAACTAAGCACACATATATACAGTAAGTATATAGCAAAAGTCCTAGAATAACGTTTAAATCAACTGTAAATGCCAAAGATTGTAGGAACGAAATGGCATTCTGAAGATTCTAGCTGGAGCACCATAAATGACAGCAACCACAATTACTTGTGTCTTTCCATTGTACTTCTGGAAGATTTTCAAAAACTCACTTGACCTTCAAGCAAACACTCAGAATTTCTGCCATTAGAGGAGGCAAGGATTCAAAATTGGAGACCCAGAACAGAATTCGACAGACACCTACTCTTTCATTGTGTTGGTGCTAAAGTTTGCATGTTTTCCTTTGTCTTTTGTGTTGGGAGAGGTCCTCAACATGGCCTTCAGTCAGCTACCTGATGTTGGACCCTTTCCTCAAACAGAATATATGGACTTTATGTTAAAAATTAGTCGTATTTAGCCACATGGGTAGAATCTATGATGAATATTTTTTTAAAGCTTTTGTAGGTTTTATTTGTTTAAGAAGGATTTTTTATACAATTAATTAAAAATTTTATCTTTCATGGGAGGTGTAATGTCCCCTTTTCTAAGCTAGTTCGCCTTGAAGACCTTGGGGCCCATTTCTACTTCCCATGGGCTTTAAGGGAAAAAATAAGGGAAGTACATTCATGTTATAATAGTAATTTGCTACTTTCAGCCTTGTCATATTTTTGTAAAAAGACAAATTGCCAATTATAGCACTAAAATAGCATGTTGGTGGCTAAAGTGCAAAGCGCCAACTTCAAAATAGAAAGAATGTTCGAAAAGGGGAGGTCGTCCCTCTTTATGGGGGAAAAGTAAATGTTTAAAAAGGAAATTAAGGGGCCCATATGGAGTGCTCCATAAGGAAAGAAATGAAAAGGCTATAAAACCAAATGTTGGGGCTCATTATAAGAATCTTTTTGTGAATTTGATACTTCTCTTTTGGAAATTGGAGCATTGAGCTCTCATTTTCAGTTTTTGAGGACGAAAAACCTCATTGGATGCTATTGGGGACGAAAACCCTCAATAGTTACAACACTTGGGGATGAAAACCCTCATTTGTTGCATTGGTGGCTTCACCCGGGAGTCATAAGTGAGCTTAAGACTCAGAATTTCAGAATGGTAAGGGTTTCTATCTGTGCTATGGCACAAATTCCGGCTAGGGCACTCTCTTTTGAGGCTGTCACGCATTGATTTCCAGCTTGGACAACCCATTTGGAGATTTTGGGACAGCATTTCAAGGAGTTTTGTGGTTGGAAAAATCTGATCTTAATTTTGTTTGATAGCTGCCATTTTTGTGGTCATTTTGAGCTATCATTTGCATTTTATCTCCAAGTATTTATGAAGATATGAATTTTTGAAGTTTCAAATGTTTTTGAGCAATAATTAATTCCAGCAGTCTGTATTTTGTTGTTGAAGCATTTATTTTGCATGAATTCATCAAAGGTTTCATGTTGTTGATATATTTTTGAATATTTGTGTATGGGAAATACCAAAATCTGAATTTTACCTAGGTCGTTTAGGGTTTGGGGACCTAAAACAGGTCGCTACCCTAATTTTTGCATAAAATCAGATTACTGTCATAAAAAATCAGGTTTCTTCATGTGGCTGTCATAATTTCTAGCAATGTTTGGTGCAGCAAAGACAAGATATTATGAAGGTACTCAAGGAGAACCTTCAACATGCCCAAAATCAACAAAAATTGTATGCGGACCAACACTGGTTGTAAAAGACATTTAAGGTAGGAGACATGGTGTTTTTGAGGTTGCAACACTATAGGCAATCTTCCCTCAAACAAAGTGGCGTTGAAAAGCTAAAACCATGTTTCTATGGGCCTTACAAAGTGAAGGGGAGAGTTGGAGAAGTTGCATATGAGCTTGAGCTATTGGAGCATAGCAAAATAATAATATTTTTCAAGTTTCGTGCCTCAAGAAGGCACTAGGACAACACATTACTCCTCTCGAGGTACCACCGTTGGATGAGGAGGATAAGTTGATTTTAGTTCCGGAAGCTATTGTGGATGTTCGTGAAAGGGAGCTAAGGAACCAGAGCATTGAGGAATATTTGGCTCGTTGGAAGGACTTGCCACTTGAGGGTGCCACATGGGAAAGTGTAGCGATTTTGGAGCATCCAAGTTTGCAATTGCTTGAGCGTAAACAATTTTGGGGAGGGAGGACCGTAATGCTCCCTTTTCCAAGTTAGTTTGACTTGAGCACCTTGGGGCCCATTTCTACTTCCCATGGGCTTTAAGGGAGAAAATAAGGGAGGTACATTCATAGCAAATTGTAATTTGCTATTTTCAGCCTTGTCATATTTTTGAAAAAAGGCAAATTTCCATTATAACACTAAAATAACATGTTGGTGGCTAAAGTGCAAAGCGCCAACTTCAAAATAGAAAGAATGTTTGAAAAGGGGGGGTCGTACCTCCTTATGGGGGAAAAATAAATGTTTAAAAAAGAAATTAAGGGGCCCATATGGAGCACTCCGCAAGGAAAGAAAAGAAAAGGCTATAAAAGCAAATGTTGGGGTTCATTGTAAGAATCATCTTGTGAATTTGATACTTCTCTTTTTGAATTTGGAGCATTGAGCTCTCATTTTCAGCCTTTGAGGACGAAAACCTGCAATAGTTACAACACTTGGGGACGAAAACCTTCATTTGTTGCATCGGTGGCTTCAACTGGGAGTCACAAAAGTGAGCTTAAAATTCTGAATTTCGAAACAACAAAGATTTCTATCAGTGCTAGGGCACAAATTCTAACTAGGGCACGCTTTTTGGGGTTGCTACTCTCATTTTCAGCTTGGGCGACCCATTTGGACTTTTTGGGATCACTTTTGAGTGGTTTTTCACGGTTAGAAAAAATTGATTCTAATTTTGTTTGATAACTGCCATTTTTGTGGTCATTTTGATCTACCATTTGCATTTTATTTCCAAGTATTTATGAAGATATGGATTTTTTAAGTTTCAGCTGTTTTTGAGCAATAATTAATTCCACTAGTTTGTATTTTGTTGTTGAAGAATTTATTTTGCATGATTTCACGAAGGGTTTCACGTTGTTGATGAATTTTTGAAGATTTGTGTGTGGGAAATACTGAAATCTGAATTTTACCTAGGCCGCTTAGGGTTTTGTAGATCTAAACCAGGTTGCTGCCCTAAATTTTGCATAAAATCAGTTTGTTGTCATAAAAATCAGGGTTTTTACATGTGTGTATCATCATTTCCAGCAATGTTCCATTAGGGTTTTGGGGAAAATCCAAATTTCTCAAATTTACATAGAATCCCGATTCAGGAATGTTGAACTATGTGTGGTGATGCAAGTTGGAACTCTGTTTCAGTATAAAGGTCAAGTTAGATATATAGGCTGCAAATTTAGTTTGAAAAAAAGTAATATAACATTTAGTCAAAGATGGCAAATAGCAAAATTTGGATGGTACTCAGCTTTTTTGTGCAACAGTTCAACTTCATCCTCTCTGGCTGTTATTCTGGTTTATCTTCTTTTTGATATTGTCAACCACTTTAGCTTAGTTACATAACAACTCTGCTTCTTCTTTGGCTGGTATCTGATAAAGGTTTGACAAATTTGTTGTTTATGTAGCATTCCCTTTGATAGAATCCATTGGGTGGGATTTAAGATTAACATAATTTGTTTTCTTCTCTTCAATTTCCTTGGTTATTTTCCTTTCCTAGTCACATCCATTCAAATGATATCTGTTGTATTACTGGAAGTAAATTCCCACTTTTTTTATCGTTGCAGTGATCCTTTATCAATGATGGACTCAAAAGACATTTATCTTAATCATGACCCTAATCTCCTTAAAGATGTGCGAACTGACTATTTTCTGCAATAGAAGCTGCAATTTTGTATTTCTAGAGGATACAAAACAGTCGTTTGGCCTGCAGTCATTTAATGTCTCCTTTCCATTCGTAGAATTCCAAGCGAGTGATTTAGAAAAGAAAAAATAAACAAAGAATGATATAGTCTGGCAATTTTTAAAAAGGGATAGAGATTCCAGTCTCCAGTGGTTTTGGACATCCATAAATAGTTCTATGTAATCAAGGGCCAATTGTGCACCATTTGGTTCTAGTTTCTCCTGCAAGTCAATCTTTTTCACTTCTTGAGTTTGTCATTAGCAATTACAGCTAATTATAACCCGTTTCCTTATGTACCATTTTGGTTACTGCACACAATCTTTTTGACAAATGTTCAATTGCAAGATGTGCCTTATTGTCTGACTTGCTGATATTTATCCCTTAAAGCTAAATTCTCCATGCAAATAACTTCGATGGTCCAGTAGTACACTGTTTCATAAAAGCCAATGGAGTAAAGTGTCAAAGAATCTTAGTTTGTTCACTCTCTTGCTTCATATGAGAAGCTTAAATGATAGAACGCCATATCCCTTGTAATTATAACAGTTTGCCTTACTAACACGATGTTGGGAAATTCTATTCTAAGTTGCCGATACATTTTGGATACGGAATTTTTCTTTGGCCCCGCATATGGCCGTACAAAAAATATATAAAATTAAAAAAACAAAGTTCCAGCCTAAACAGGAATTAATCACATATTATGCATATGAAAAACAAAATAACCACAATGTTGGAAATATTGTCATTGATGTCAAAGGAGTTGCTGATGTCACAGGAGAATGCACAACGATCAGATTTAATACAATAACAGTGAATGTAAAAGGAGAATGTACAGCAATCACATTGTATACCAGTGATTTATTTATTCAATAAAGAGCAGCGATTCATCTATTGAAGGGAAACTATTTATTTAAGGGATAACATTTAATTAGAGGGCCCAAGAGAAATATTTTTTAGGCCCCCCGTTTTGGCTCTCATATTTGGGACAAGCTGCCCAAGTTAAAAAGAATTCATTTTGGCACCCAAGGATTTTTAAAATGAAGGGTCACTCCTTTTTAAAAAAGATGTGTGTATTGAAAAGTCACAACCCGCTGTGAAGAGGTATTAAGGGGCTATAAAAGATAGATGAGAGGATGAAGAAAAACAAGTGAGTGAAATGAATTTGATACATTAGTAAAGAATAAGAAGCGTGAGCGAAGAGCAGATTTTTATGAAGGGCAGATTTTGAGCAAATATCATTCGGAAGAAGAGCAAAATTTTATAAGTATGAAAGTAGAGTTATATCTTGGGAAGACAAGTAGATTTTATGAAGAGGAAATAAAAGTCTCCATCATTTGTTGAAAGAACAACACTACGAAAGTGGTATCGTCATTAGTTTGGAGGTTGGTGCCTCATAAAACAAAGAGATTGGTGTCTCTTGTTGAGTCGGTGCTCGGCAGAAAAGATTGGTGTCTGAATTGCTAAGTTGGTGCTTCGTATTGGGGATCAGTGTCTCCAGTAGATTGGTGTCTACATGAATTGTAAAAGAGTTATATATAAGCAAATATTTTGCCTTAGGTTTTTTCCGAAAGGGTTTCCACGTAAATATTGTGTCCTCTTATGTTGCATAATTTTTAGATCTTGTGAGATTGCTGTTGTTCTGACTATTAAAGTTTTGAATTATTAAAAGTTTATCTTATACTGATTCACCCCCCACCCTTCAATATAAGCGTGTGTTTAACAATTGGTATCAGATCTGGTTCCTTCAGGAACAATCTAAACGACAGAAGGTAGATTTGGCAACACACATGGCCAGTAATCAAGTACTAAGGTTTCTCCACAAACAAGGCTCCATTATTCGACGGAACAAATTATGCTTTCTGGAGCATACAAATGAAAACCTATCTAATGGCTCTAGGGTTCGATATTTGGCAATCGGTAGTAACGGGATATATAACTCCTCAGACTCCATCGACGGATCAAGCCGGAAAGAGGGCCAGTGAAAACAATGCCAAAGCCTTGAACGCAATATTATGTGGCTTGTCTGAATTTTAGTTTGTCAAAGTTATGCATTGTGACACGACAAAGGAGACATGGGACAAACTGCAAAATATCTATGAGGGAGACACCAAAGTAAAGCAGGCTAAGCTCCAAACCACAAAAGGCAGTTTGAGAGTCTAAAAATGAAAGAAGAAGAGAATGTTGCAGCCTATCTTCTTCGATGTGGACGAAATTGTGAATACCATCAGAGGGCTCAGTGAAAAGATAGAAGAACCAATAATAGTACAAAAGGTGCTAAGGTCTCTCCCCTTAAGATTTGATCCTAAGGTTTCCGCAATTGAGGAAATAAAAGATCTAAACACACTAAAGATGGATGAGTTGCATGGAATCCTCACAACATATGAAATGAGGACAAAAACAAAAAAGCCGTCAAAGTGAGAAGCTGCCTTCAAAGCTTCAAAAAGGGTCAAAAATGCAAAACCTGAGTCAAGTGATGAATCAGAAGAAGAAGAAGCTCTTTTTGTGAGAAATCTGAAAAAGGGATCTGACAAGTATAAAGGTAAGTTTCCTTTCAAATGTTTCAATTGTGGTGAGATAGGGCATTTTGCTGCTAAGTGTCCTCATGCAAAAGATGATAGTAGTGATGAAGAAGAACATGCTAAGGTAGGAAAGAGCAAACATCCATACAAAAAGAACTATAAGCTGGGCAAATATGAAAAGAAGAAAAGCTCTGACAGGCATAAGAAAAGCCTCTACACCAAGATAGAGAGTAGCTCAGAAGAAGAGTGATAGAGAAGAAACTCTTTTCATGGCAATAGAAACAAATAACGATGAAGACCAAATGTTTCTGGAAGAGGAAGAAAATTTTGAGGATGGAGGAGAAGTGGATCTGGAAGAACTTGTTTGTGCCTTGGGTGAAATAAAGAGGCTTAAGAAAAAGAACTTGAAGCAAAAATTACAGCTTCAGAAATATGAAGAAGAAGGTGGAAATTCGCAATCTGAACATATCTCAAAGCTTCGAAGAGTCTGAAAAGATTATTATCAGTCTGAAAACTCAATTAGAAGAGGCTAAAAGAATTGAGGAGGTAGTAAGAGATCAAGCTAAAATCAAAAGAGGAAAATTGTGCTAAGCTTGAATATGAAATTGTTGATTTAAGAAAGGAATTGGAGAAGTCTAGTGATAAGCTAAAAAATAGCTTAAAATTTGAAAAGAGCACCGAGGTCTTGGATAACATTCTTAATAGCCAAAGGTCACCATGCATCAAGATGCATCTTGGCTATGATGAAAAACAAGAGGTTACTAAGAAGGATTTGAATTCAAAAATTGTTGAACCTCCGAGAGAAAGAAGATAAGACTCCTCATAAGAACAACATTCCTCAAAAGGATAACAAAGATGAGAACAAGTGGCATAAGGTTCTTGCAAGAAACTTTAGAAGATCCTTCTATCCAAGGCAACCTTACATGATCAGGTATCAAAACTCCTTTTATGGCTATTGTTTCTCGTGTAACAATTTTGGTCATAAGGCAATAGATTGTAAGGTTCAGGCAAGGAATAATGGTTGGAATAAAAGTGCTTATGGTTATTCAAGTAGAAATCATAACTCATTTGCTGCACTATTGGATTACAATGAATATGATATTGTGTGTTATAAGTGCAACAAAGTTGGTCATATAGCATGATATTGTAGAAGTGTTTATGTAGAGAATCCAAAGCAAACCAGGAAAGTGGATACCCTGGCCAAGCAAAAAACAAAATCTACAAAAGTTTGGAAGAAGAAACAAAAGGAAGAGAAAGAGAAAGCTATGCTTGTTCAAATTGCTTTTCATGTGCAAAATGAAGAGCAACATTGGTACATTGATAGTGGATGCTCGAGCCATATGACAGGAGATAAGAGCAAGTTCCATTCCTTGAAGAAAGTAAGTAGAGGAACAATAAAATTTGGAGACAACGTTACAAAAGGATAACAGGCAAAGGTAATCTTAGTCTCAATGATGGAAAGACAAAAATTGAGAATGTGTTGTATGTTGAAGGTTTGAAGCATAACCTCCTAAGTGTTAGTCAAATGTGTGATCAAGGGCACATCCTCACTTTCCATCCTCAAGGTTGTGAAGTAAGGAAAGCTGATTCAGGAAGAATTTTTGCAGATGCAAACAGAACCACAAATAACTTGTATGTGCTCAGTGAAGTTAAGAAAGAAAGATGCTATATGACACAATCAAATGAGAGTTGGTTATGGCACATAAAGAATGGGCCATATGAATTTTGACAATTTGGTGAAAATCAACAATAAGCAGTGTGTGAGAGACATGCCAAAAATCACGAAGCCTTCAAACACCATTTTGCAAGCAATGTCATCATGGAAAACAAACTAGAGGCAGATTCAAATCAAAGGAATAGTCAACAACGAAGCCTTTGGAATTGATTCATATAGACTTGTGTGGGCCCACAAGAACTCAAAGTTTAAAAGGTGAGAGTTACTTTATGTTGTTAATTGATGACTATTCTAGAATGACATGGGTTGCTCTTCTAAAGGATAAATCTGAGGTATTTGAGAACTTTAAATTTTTTAAAGCATTAGTAGAAAATGAAACTGGGTTGAAAATTAAGTGCTTGAGATCATATAGAGGAGAATTTCTTTCAGACCAATTCAAAGAATTTTGTGAGGAACATGGAATAAGAAGACAACTCGTAGCTGCACGAACTCAGCAACAAAATGGAGTTATTGAAAGAAAGAACCGAACAGTTCAGGAGATGGCAAGGACTATGTTGAATGAGTCCAAATTGTCAGATGGATATTGGGGAGAAGCAGTTAAGACGACGGTTTACATCCTCAATAGAGGAAAAATCAGAGTAAGCAATACCAAAACACCTTACGAACTATGGAAGGGTAGACCAACTACCGTTAAATACTTTAGGGTGTTCAGAAGCAAATGTTATATTAAAAGAAATGATGAAGATTTGTTAAAGTTTGACTCTAGATTTGATGAAGGTATTTTTCTTGGATACTCCTCAAGGAGTAAAGCTTACAGATGCTATAATAAAAGACTTCAAAAGATTGTGGAAAGTGCTGATGTAACAGTGGATGAGTTCAGAAAACATAAGGTGACCACACAAGTAAGTGATCACTCAGAAGAATCAGACCAAAATGAAGTCGAAGAAGAAATTGAAGAAGAGGAACGGGAAGATACTAAGGCACCATCGAGATTTGTTCAGAAGAATCATGGAGAAAATTTGATTCTTGGTGATAAAGATGCTGGGGTGCAAACTCGACGGAGGATAGTAAGTACATCTGAGCGAGTCAATTTCTCTTTGTTATAAAAAATAGAGCCTAAAAATGTTGTAGAAGCTAAGTAAAGATGAACATTGGGTCAACGCCATGGAGGAAGAATTATAATCAAATAGAAAAGAATGAAACTTGGGAACTTGTTCCAAGACCAAAGAACAAAAATGTGATTGGCACCAAATGGGTCTTTAGAAATAAGTTGAATGAAGATGGGGAAGTAACCAAAACCAAGGAAAGGTTAGTATGTAAACGGTATGCTCAAGTAGCAGGTATTGATTTTGAAGAAACCTTTGCTCCTGTTGCTCGATTAGAAGCCATTAGAATGTTTTTGGCATATGCTAGTTGTAAGAATTTTAAGGTTTTTCAAATGGATGTCAAATATGTGTTTCTAAATGGAAAATTAGAGGGAGAAGTTTACATTGAGCAACCGGAAGGTTTTCTATTGTCAGAGTACAAGGATTTCGTGTGCAAATTGAAGAAGACACTATATGGGCTAAAACAAGCCCCCTGAGCATGGTACTCTAGACTTGACGCATATCTTCTTCAACAAGGGTTCAAAAGAGTAGCAGCAGAAAGTAGTCTCTACATTAAGATAAAAAGTAATCATCAATTGATCGTTGTTGTGTATGTAGATGATAGAAAAATGTACCAAGAGTTTGCTAAAAATATGCAAAATGAGTTTGATATGTCAATGCTAGGAGAATTGTCATTTTTCCTTGGTTTACAAAATCTGAAAAGGGAATATTATCTCTCAAACTAAGTATGTAAAGGAGATGTTAAAGAAGTTTGAAATGGAAGATTGCAAACCAGCATCACTACGGTTACAGGATGCAAGTTGAGTAAGGATGATGAGTCTCCCGAAGCAAATCAGATTCTATATAGGTCAATGATTGGCAGCTTATTGTACACAACAACCTCTAGACCAGATATCATGCAAGCAATTGTTTTAGTGACACGTTTCCAAGCAGCCCCAAAAGAAGCACATGTGCAAGTGGTTAAGAAAATATTAAGATATCTAAAAGGCACTTTAGATTATGGTTTGTGTTACCCAAGAGGTGGAGATTTCACCTTAACAACATATACAGATGCAGATAGGGCAGGTGACATGGATGATAGGAAAAGCACAAGTTGAGGGACATTTTTCCTTGGTGGAAATTTAGTGTCATTGGTTGAGCAAAAAACAACTTTTTGTTTCCTTGTCCACAACAGAGGTAGAATACATAGCAACAATATTGTGTTGCACATAGGTTCTATGGATGGAACAAACTCTACAAGATATTAAGGTAGAAAATGATGATCCCATTTCTATATTTTGTGATAATACTAGTGCACTTAACATTTTGAAGAATCCGGTTATACACTCCAGAACTAAGCATATTGCTGATCAAATATCATTACTTGAGAGAGCAAGCCCACAGAAGGAGCAGATAGTGGACTTTTTCACAAAGCCCCTCTCAAAAGGACTTTTGAGTACCTTAGACACAATTTGGGTGTGATACCTTTGTCATCGAGTCACTAAAGTCTCAAGGAGTAGCATCGGTTCAGGGGGAGCGCCGTGGACAACCCTTTTCCATTGATTTCAAAGGGGGAAGAGTAAAAGAAAGGGGGAGTAATACAACAAGAGGAAGAAGTACAAAAAGGGATTTATTTTTTGAAGATGATTATTTATTTGTAGGGCTGCCATCAATGACAAAGGGGGAGATTGTTGGAAACATTGTCATTGATGTCAAAGGAGTTGCTGATGTCACAAGAGAATGCATAATGATCAGATTTAATACAATAATAGTGAATGTCAAAGGAGAATGTACAATGATCACATTGTATACCGGTGATTTATTTATTCAATAAAGAGCAACGATTCATCTATTAAAGGAACAACTATTTATTTAAGGGACAACATTTCATTAGAGGGCCCAAGAGAAATATTTTTTAGGCCCCCCATTTTGGCGCTCATATTTGGGACAAGTTGTCCAAGTTAAAAATAATTCATTTTGGTGCCCAAGGATTCTTAAAGATGAAGGGTCACCTCTTTTTAAAAAAGATGTGTCCATCGAAAAGTCATAACCCTCCGTGAAGAGGTATTAAGGGGCTATAAAAGATAGATGAGAGGATGAAGAAAAGCAAGTGAGTGAAATGAATTTGATACATTATTAAAGAATAAGAAGCGTGAGTGAAGAGCAGATTTTTATGAAGAGCAAATTTTGATAAAGAGCAAATTTTTATTAAGGGCATATTTTGAGTGAATATCATTCGGAAGAATAACAAAATTTAAGTATGAAATAAGAGTTATATCTTGAGAAGACAAGCAGATTTGTGAAGAGGAAATAAAAGTCTCCATCATTTGTTGAAACAACAACACTATAGAAGGTGGTATCGTCATCGGTTTGGAGGTTGGTGCCTCATAAAACAAAGAGATTGTTGTCTCTTGCTGAGTTGGTGCTCGGCATAAAAGATTGGTGTCTGAATTGCTAAGTTGGTGGTTGGCATTGGAGGATCGTAGGTTGTCTCCAGTAGGTTGGTTCCTGCACGAATTGTAAAAGAGTTATATTTGAATTATTAAAAGTTTATCTTATACTGATTCACACCCCCCCACCCTCTCAGTATAAGCACGTGTTTAACACACAAAACACTACTGATAATCTATATAACGCCAAACAAATGCCAAATGAAATGTCATATTAAATATTAAATTTTATTATTACATAAAAATGCAGCAGAGTCTGAATCTTCACGTGAGCATTAGAACAGAAGATGCATGTATATCAAGAGCTACTGATCTTATTTTCTGGTTTCATAGCAGCACAAAACTGCAAATCAGATTTGTGGTGGGATTTAGATTTACTGTCATAATTGTTCCTTGTCCAGAATTGAATCTGCCTGTAAGTGATCAGATAAAGTGTATTTGGGTTGATTGTGCTTGTTCCCTCCTAGTTAGATTTGTTCTCAAGATCAGACCCTGCTGTTTTTTTATGTTTCAATAGTGTTTTTAGAAAAAACCCGGGCCAGTTTTTGTTTTAATGTTGATTTAAAAAAAAAAATATTAAAAAATACCTATTTTGGGTCCTGGATATGCCCAGGATACAGCCTGGGCAGTCTGGATATGGCCGGATACATCTGCAGACATATCCAGCCTTATCTAGACTGTGCAGGTCGTACCCTGGCCGTATCTGTACTGTATCCGTATCCCTATCCGTATCCAGCCCTGTATTCTACCCTATCAGTATCTGAGATTCTATTGACAATTGTATTTCAACTCTTCACAATACACATGAAAAGTTTCAGGCTTAAAATCTATTTGTTATGTTATGAAAAATTCAAAAGAGTTTGAAAAAAGGAAAAGCAATGCATCCTTACGGCACGATAATATAGGTATTTGGGATAAAAGATAATACCTATTCATATGTCTTGAGGTTTATATTATATATATATATATATATATATATAATCTACTGTACTGTACGGCACGACTTATAATCATTTACCTTTACTTTAATGTGTGTGAACTTAATCAGCCTCAGCTACAATTTCATCCTTGTTATAGGACTTGACTATTCTGCATTGCTTCTTGTTGCAGGAGAGGTCAGAATAACGGCACAATATGATAATTATTTGCTGTGCAGTTCGTTTAAAGGTACAATGACCTTTATTATTTTGGGTCTTGTTGCAAGAAATGGATTTTGAATCTGATTCATACTATGTTTGCATTTCCTGAGGAGGTGCAGTACCATTTTAGACAGTGTCTGGTTTCAATATTTATGGATAATATTTAGTTTATGTTTTGTTTAAAGACTTTTCATTTAGCAGTGTTATACTAGTAGAATATGTTTGATTTGTATGGGGAAACTTATTTTTTGTTTACAGAATTCTACTCTTTACCTAGCTTGTAAATGCATTATTCCCTTCACTAGGGAATTCTACATGATGTATTCACCAGTTCCGTTGGCAGCACTTGGGTGATTCTTGGATATTAGTATACATTCTTTCTTTCTTAGAAGGAAAAGTGTGCATTTACAATTATGTGATCGTTAACCATTTTGCTTTCAGAGGGGATTCTTATCATAAATGATATGTATTTTGAGTTCTATTTTTTTTAATCCTCCAGTGCCTTTCAATGTGCGTTTGATGCTGTTGAAATATCTTACTTTGATGCTTAGTCCAAATTCTAATAGTGGCTGCATTCAGGGCATCAAGCTTATGTCTGTGGGTTGTCCAGGAAGAAATCTTCTTGCACGATCGAAAACAGAGTTCCAACACCACAATCTTTCCATTTGAGTGTGGTTAAGAAGAAACAACACGTATGGAAAGCTAGATGTCAATCAGCAAATGCAGTCACAATTGACAATGCAACAGGTCTTTTATGACGCCTGGACTATCCTAATGTTGTAAACTTAAAGCAAGTGTAATAAATATTTTCTTTAGATTTCCACTGGTTTACAATATGAATAATTTATCCGGATTGAACTGTGTTGCATCCTTTTGTTCCGACGTTTCAGGTCTAGCTTCTAGACCCTTCTTTTAGGGATGGTTGGATCTTTGATAAAACAGATTGCTGTTAATGGATATGAATTGTGTAATTAGATGCCGATTTGGCCCAAAAATTATAATTAAATCAATTACTTCACCAAATCAAGATGTCTTGTTATCTTCTTCTTATTTTAAATGTTAATAATAACTTTTGCTAATTAATGTGCATGGAGAATCGATATGCATCTTATTTTTACACTAACTCTGTAGTTATTTTTAATTTAATTGTTATTAATTAGCTACCAATTTTTAATTAGTTATATTTAATCTTGGTGTATTAATTTTTAATTTCATTATCATCAAGGCTATGAATGAAAGGTTTCCAATTGTTACTATTATTCCAACCATTATCTTTGTTATTGTTATTGTCATGTTGTATAATCTCAATAGCCTCAGTTAAATGACACTGCACATAGTGATCCTCTGTGGCTAGAACCTTTTCTTTATCAATGCAAATGGAATGTTTAGTTGCAAGAGAGTGTTCTGCTAATGCTGATGTTTTCAGATATTTAGTTGCAAGAGAGTGTTCTGCTAATGCCAATCTTTTCACCCTGTCATATTTAATATCTCTATCATGCACCTTAATCCTAGTTTGGCTCAATCTTCCTGTCTTATCAATGCATGCTTTTCCACTTGAGCATTCAATCATGTACACAACACTATTTTATTTAGGGTCGAGCTAATCCTTTGTGGATCTTAACTTGTTCCTTAGGATATTGATACTGATAGGTAAGAAAGTAGTACCTTTTTTGTTAGGAGTCTTAGCTATCTTGTCAGTGGTGTTTTTTTTATGAAGGTAAAAACAAACTTATGATTTTTATCAACACACGAGTCTTCATTTTTTATTTTTTGTTGGGGATCTTTTCTTGCATTCTGGAATGCTTTGTATAGTTGTCTATTTTTTGCAGCCATTCTTCTAAAACATTTGTAAGGTATTTTATCTCTTTTAAATGTTCTTCGTCCGCTATCCTCATGGCTCTAGCAGCTGCTGTTTTTAGCACCTGGCCTTTTGTCTTGGGTGATGACGAGACTGTGCCCTCAGGTAAGTATGTGTTTTCTCCCTAAACACTTAATGTGAGAAAGTCTCATCTTCTTTTTTCCTTAAAAGAACATCAAGAAATGGAAGAGTATTCTCTACCTCCAATTCCATTGTGGATGATATGTGTCGTGAGATACTTTTGAGTTGTCTAAGGAAATCCTCATTCTTTTCTTTTGCATAATGCCAATATCCATTATTTTTATCCACAAGTCTATTCCACCTTTCCGGTTTTAACAGGTATGCCTCGATTTCTCGTTTCTCAAGAATTTTCGTAAATAAGTCTGTAACTATTGGTGGAAGGGGTGTTCCCATTGCAATACCTTCTATTTGTTCATATATTTCCCCTTAAAAGATGAAGAAGGTTGATCTGAGGCATAATTCTATTAGTGTTGTTGTTTCATTATCTTTCATCTGAACAATGATTCAAATAGCTTCATCAATCCAAATCTTTGCAAAGAGTGATACCACGTTAACACTAAGATTTTCCTATATTTGCCTTTTGTTCGTTTATGAATTCAACAAAGGAATATGAGTCCTTGATGTATGGGGAGGCATTCCCCCCCAATGTTTTTAATTTATTTTCCAAGAAGGCAGCTAGTTGATAATCTATAGTGTTCACAATGGGTTTCATATTTACCCCTTGCTTATGTATTTTTGGTTGCCCCTATATTCTAGGAGATATTTCCTTGGCTGGTAAAACCCTAAACCTCTATTTAGTAATTTTATTGTAGGAGGTCTAGCATTTCATTTGAAAGATTAATTACATTATCAAATCTCACTCCATGATTAACATTCCCTTGTTGTAAAGATATCTAAATCCGAGTTAGAAAGACAATCAATTAGATGGGTTCATCGTCCATATTAGGACTAGTCAGACCAATTGAATAACTATGATTTGCCCACGATCAAATAAAAAGTAATAAACCAAGATTAAATATAAGTAACTAATTTTTTTGGTAGTTAACTAATAACAATTAAACTGATAATACCTAAAGATTTAGTGTAAAAATAAGATACATGCTAGTTCCCTGTGCACATGATTTAGCAAAAGTTCTTAACATTTGAAATAATATTAAGATAACAAGACATTTTGACTCAGTGAATTAATTGATTTAATCATAATTTTTGGGCTAACTCAATATCTAATTACACAAGTGTTTCATTCTTGTATTTATATACATTAACAACAATCCATTTTATCTAAGATTCAAGTATCCCTGAACAAAGTCTAGAAGCTAGACCCAAAATGTTGGAAAAAAAGGATACAACACAGCTTAATCCAAACAAATTATTCATAAAGCTTAGTAATGGTTGATTATAGCAAGTTAATGCTGGAAATTGGATGCATGGAATGTTCATTGTTAAGGTCAGTCTAAATCATGTCAGGGTTGCCATAAAAGACTAATTCTTTGGATAAGATAGTTTTTGAGCACAAGAAAATCTTAATGAATTTCATTTCTATCATAATAGTATGGAAAGGTGCAAAATGCAAGAAAATAACTCAAAGAAAAAGTAGTATTTGATTACGGTGCTATTTCTTCATCATAGTTTTAATCTCGTCAACTATTAAATACCTGCTCAGGATCAGAAAAGCATTTAACTTCAACTGTTGATAAAAAAATCACCGGTAAAGTCATGTGAAATTGAGCTCAGGCCAGGGTTATTTAAGATAGTGAAGGTCTAAACATAACTCAAATGCCCTTATGATTTGAGTATTCATTTGTCTGTGAGCATTGTATACGATTCTTTAACTACGGCTGTGATTTGGTAGCAGTATATATCTAAGGACATAGGAGTTGAACATGAAAGTGTAAATTGTCACCAGTGCTTGTTGCTGGTGGAGGTGGAGTTGGAATGGAAGTGGTTCGCCAGTTGGGAAAGGCAGGTTCCTGGGTTACTGTTTTTCAGAGAACCGAGAAATTTCGCAAGGAAATTGAAGGTTTGGGAGCTATGCTTGCAATTGGCAATGTCCTGGATCCTCCAAGCATTGAAAAGGCATTTAGGTCAAATTCTTTTGATGCGGTGGTCTGTACAGTTGGTAAGCACCTTTTGCTTGTATAATGTTAATTTTGCCATTGTTTTGTACTTGTCAGCATGACAGAAATGTTGTTTTATTTCTATGGTCTGAGTCATTATTTATTAAAATTATTAAACGATGAAGACACATTTACATCAAGAATGAAAGGGAAAGAAAAATCCTTAGAGGCAAATACTTTTAAAGAAAAGTAGTAATATAATAATATTCCATCTATATAAGTTTTCTTTTTTTGGATATCTATGGAATCTATTTCATTTATTTGAGTTTTTGTTAGATATATTATGTTTCGAGAAATTATATCTGCAATCCATCATTTCTAAATAAGTTATCTGCATCTTAAGGATTGCCTTTGCTAAAAGTTGTATGTCCTTTTGCATTTCATAATTGTGTTGTTGCATAGAAAATGAAACTGTCTTGCTAAGAAATTAAAGATCCAGTCACTTCGTTGCAGTGCCAGCCTTTCTATCAAGATCCTGCACAAGGGGAGGACACTTGTGTGCTCCTAAGGAAGACGAAGGCGCTTTCATTAAAACTGCAAGTGGTTGTTCTATTATACAGATAGATCAGGATTTTTTTTGAAGGAACTTCCAATTTACTAATTTGCGTTAATGAACACAGAGGGAAACCTTATTACAACCAATGTTTTAAAAATTGGAACTGGACTCGGAACTGATCGAGGGTTGAACCGGACCGGAACTAGACCGGAATTGGACCTGTTCAAACTTTATGAACCGGTTTACAAAAAAAACATAAAAAATTTACATTTTTAATGAAAACAATATATTTGAAAGATTAGAAACCATGATTCCAACTATTACACACAAAATATGCAAAGTTTGCTCATGTATATACTATATAACATGTAAGAAAGGTGTTTATAGCAAAATGGCAATAAATTAGGGTTTAGATCAGCTAAAAAGTTGTACGTTTAATTAAAATTTTGTTTTTTTGCAAAATTAGCACTGTATTACAGCGCTTTTTCCAGCTTGGCTGGTTTAGAGTGAAACGAGACCAGTTGGACTAGTTTGGTACCAAGCCGGCCCACCGGTCCGGTTTTATTACCGGTTTGCCCCCAAAAACATTGAACTGGTCAAACCGGCCGGTTCTGGTTCGATCGGTTTTAAAAACACTGATTACAACAAGTCCCAGGGTCCTTTTACCATGGTACTTTCTATTGTAATTGTAAATTGGGATGTATTTTTGAGTCCCATTGACCTACTTTTGGTCATACACAGACATTAATATAATTTCTTTCTTTCTTTCGTTCTTTGTGATTTGCATATAAAGCTTGAATCAAAAGAATAAAGGTGCCAATGCCTCATCACTCCCTTATATGTCTTCCACAGACATGAATTTGTAAAATAAGTTTGATTCAAGGGTTGTAGCTTTGTTGGTCTGCCAGCCGCGAAGGTCCCTCAACATACCTTGGTTCCCTCAACATGTAGTGAAAATGTTGTCACACGGTCCTTGTTAAATATGCCTCTAAACATGTGGGTTATATACACACCTACTTTCACATTTCTACAGGGATAAAATTATTCATCAATTGAAGTTCAATTAATCTTCTTTATCGCATTTTTTTTTCCATTTATCTTCAAATTTATAACATGTCCCTCAAATATTTAAGAAATTATGATCGTAGATGTCTCTATTCCTCACCTCAAAGAAGCTTAAACAGATATGTACATAATAGATTAATCGGCTATCATGGATGCATTTCTATGTGAAAATTAATAATATACAATGATTAAAATTACATTGTGAAATGGTCCCTAAAATCTTGTTAGGAACACTGTGATAATCACATCCTATGACCTACAGAATCATAGTTTCTATGGTTAGAGCTACTTGATGATCATTAATATCCCAATATTTGTGTTACTTCACTTTCTAGCTGTAAGCGGTTCATCAAAATACCACAGATACATGATAACTATCCTTAATTCCTCACCAAGGTCAGCCTAGTCAACAAATTAGGGTACATACCTTAAGGAACACAAGGTTCCTTCCTGCCCCTTAACATGAATTTTCCATGTCACCCAAGTCTCTTATAACTCTTTTTAAATCACATACTTTTAAAGAATATTCCACCCAAGGAGATTGAGGGCAACAATTATGCGACTTAATAAAGGCAAAGTTAAAGGTTAGGTCAACGCCAAGGAAGACACCAATTGGGCCTATAAGAGCCCCGTGGGGATTATTTTTCTACTTACCTTATAATGTCATATTAGGCATACGTACCCTACCACCTTCCGGATTCAAAACTATACCTCTTGTAGAGTACACTGGTACTTCACCATTGGGCCCAATTAGGTTGTAGAAAAGAAACGACTTATGAAAATTTTAACTAAAGGCTTGGATGGTGCAAGCTTAGAGCCTCGACCAATCAAGCTTACAACTTGAATTACACGCAAGTAATGAACAATCACATGCATTGATTGGTCTTACGGATCCTAACCATTTTTGTGATGGGGATTTCCATACCAAAGCTACAAGGATCAAGATGCTAGGTATGTGAAACTCGTGTGATCAACATGAGCCAAGAATAAACTTCCATACGAAATTCATCCATAGTGCATTCATCATTTCACAATTGCATGCATCATTCCACTCACCCATCACTATTTTCATCTTAAACCCATATTGCAATATTTCATCACTTTCCCAAGTATGTCCTCTAGGGCATATGCATAGTGTTACCATGTTTGAAGAGTTTAATAGGTTTGAGAGGAGGGAAGATTGCTGATCTCGGGATTTCAAGGAAGTTTGGAAAGGTCCGAAAAATGGTTTGATAACTTTCTCAAGTAGGACCTCTGGGGCATATACATAGTGTTACCATGTTTGAAGAGTTTAATAGGTTTGAGAGGAGGGAATGTTCCTGATGTTGGGATTTCAAGGAAGTTTGGAAAGGTCCGAAAAATGGTTTGAAACTATTAAACATAAAATTTTAGATACATTGAGCAACAACATACAACATTGAAAACATTGTTACTTGGAGACATGGGGGTATGGGAAGGGGGACTTGGACTCCATTTCAAATCAGGGTATATGAATAAATGAATGATTCTGACTATTTTATATATCAATGTATTCACTAGAAGATGGGGGTACAAGGATAATGATGCCATTTCAAATCAAGGCATGGGAGTGAATGAATAAAAGTATGACTAGTTTATATATAAATGCGGTGCAAAGATGGGGACACTTTCAATTCAGGGCATGCAAGTAAATGCATAAGAGTATGACTATTTTATATATAAATGTGGGTACATGGATAGGGTCCTCATCCTTGTAGCGGAGTCTCCTAGTGACTATGATCAAGAAACATACATAATCACTAGAGAAAATTATATTCAACAAGATAATTATGCAAATTGCTAAAAGATATATTATACTCTTGATTCTTGAGTGTTCATAACATTTCAAAAGCTGATGCAATATTTTTAGAGTGGCATTGACTGATTCACTTTGCCTATTTAGAAAGAGAAATTATACAAATTTCCATATATGACCAAAGTAGGTCAGTGTGACTCAAAAAGTACATCTAGCTACATTAGAGGAGTACTTGGGTAAAAAGACCTTAGATTTTGAAAAGTAATTATACACTTGGCTGTAAACAACAAAAGAGGGGTTTAACGTAAATTAGTTAAACCTTGATCCATAAGAACTAAGTACAAGTACAAGTAGCCTTGTGAGGGAAGAACCCCTCAATGAAGCACGACATTGATAAGGACCAAAGCTAGAGACTATGAATGCAATCAATGTTGTTACATGTAATATCCCTTTCCGGGCTGAATCTGAACACGAAAGGAACTTGCACAAATCCTTATAGTAAACTGAAGCAAACTGAAATTAAATTCTCAAACCCTAGTAGCAGGCTGCAAACATATTTTTTTATGATAGAAACCAGCCACAAACTTGTTGGAAATAATTTAGAAACCCTTAAATTTTTTTTCTTCAAAGCGGGGATTAATTGTTAGGAAAAGGTACTGGAGAATATATCTTTTTTACAAATTTAATATCAGCTAGAAATTAATTAACAGTGGTGAATACCCTTACAAATATGGCTAGAAATGAAGAATTCCATGCCCAAACCTATGTACAAATGAATATTCTAGCTATTAAATATAGGAGGAACACAATGATGATTGAATTTGAAGTTGTTGTGCCCTAGTGATCCGTAAACTAGGTGGATAGAACACATTAATTTTCACCAACATGGATCCTATGCATTCCTCACAATTCCCATCTTTCATCACTAAAATTACTTGCTTTTAATTTGCATGAATAGCCATTAAATGTGCTTTAGAAATGAACCAAGAGTGCTGCATAATCAAAGAAATACTGAGCAATGAAAGAGAACAAACACAATGAGAGAGACACAAGATTACCTTGGAGAAACTCAAATTGAGAAAACTCCAACAAGAGTGAAGGAGTGCTTCCTCCTCTCACTATCATGTCTTTTTATACAAGGTTACTGCCTTCCCAAGGCCTCCATGAACACTATGATGTTCAAACACTCATACAAACTTTGCAACTCACCCACTCACACCTTCCTTTCACACTCCAATTCAGAAAACCACATATGATCAAGAATAAAAATTGCTTGGAATCCCTTCCTTACATCCATTACAAAGACCTTCCCCACATATATATAAAAGTTTGACACCAAGGAGAGCTTGATTAGAAGCCTAAAAGACTCAAAAGTTGAAGAGGAACCATTTGCAGCTGTTTACTCTTCCCAGACTTTCCCGCGTGACAAAACCGTTGCTTTCCACAGACTGGTGGTTGCGTAACCGCTGCGGCGGTTACGAAACCGCCACTGAAGGTTACAAAACCGCTAGGGTGGTTGTGTAACCGCCACTATGGCTTTAGGGGCGGTTCTGTCACCATACAAAGTCCGCTACCTTCTGAAGGTCATAACTTTTGCATACAAACTTGAAATTGGGCGCTGTTTTTTTTGAACTTGCATAATTTTTCGAGAGGAACAAAAATATGTAATCAAGTTTTAATTTTGATGACATCTTCATAGTGTTTAAGCCTTTGCAATGAAACCTATCTTCTTTGAGGTCTCACGGTTTCAGAACTTCATCTTGAACCTTGTTCTATGGTTACATCCAACAAGAGCCATGGGAATAGTGTTAAGTGATCAAAAAGTGACATAATCACAATGATGATTTTATTAGCTTATGATACTAAAATTATTGATCCAAAATTCGGATCATGCCTCCCCAATTAGAGGCTTTTGGTCCCCAAAAGCTTAGGAACTCATACAGTGAGGAATTTTCTTCCCCCACTTCTTGAACCTCTCTTGTACTTGGAGGTACATACGCTGAAATACATTATCTGTTGTGTGAACTTCTTGGTCCACCTTTTCATGTCCTTGAGGTTGGTCCTTCCCTTCCTTCCTATGTGTGTAAATAGCCTGGTGGCAATTGCATCTCATGTACCTTGTCAAAAGAACAACTATGGAGATCCTTACATTCTTGCTTATCTTTCAAAATCAGAAAAGAAACCTTCCCAGTAACATTAAACAACTAGTTACCTTGAGTAGAACTTGCTAAGGAGAGCTTAGATTTGCCTTCATAGGAGTTTATGGTGTAATTTTTCCCATCTTTAACCAACTGGTATTGATTCAATCTCCTCTTGAAAATAGCATCTCTGACATACATATAGGGGGCTTCCAAAAACTATACCACAAATGTCAATAGGTGCAACATCCACAACAACTTCATCAATGAAATGTTCATTTATTGCAAACTTGACTTTGCATTGTTTAGAAACCCTTATCTCTACTCCTTTTTTCACCCATCCTAGAGCATATAGGATTAGGATGATCATACATTTCCAACCCAAGTCTATCAACCAACTCTTTTAGAATCAAATTTACTTGCGAGCAAGAATCAAAAAGAGCATCAACTTTTACCATCTTAATTTGTACCTTGATATGAAAAAGCTTAGAAGATTCACCTTTGTTTTGAGCATCATCATTACCCAAACATACCTTTTTCTAAAGGCTGGTACAACACAATTGCTCATCCACCTCTTCGCTGCTCTCAACATAAGTTGGTTCTCCTTGAAGTGATGGCATGGACTTCTTTTTCTTTTTCTTGTTCTAAAATGGATGCAATTCCGGATGCAACTTCCAACAAGTCTCATCGGTGTGACTATCAATGTCACAATTCCCACAATGCTTGGTCGAATCTTTCTTGGTAATCGTAGAAGTGGCATTAACCCCACCTTTCTTCTTCAGAGCATTAGAAGAATTTGAAGAGGGAGATGAACCCTTTTTCTCATCCATCTCAAGATAATGGGCTTGAGAACAAGCCTCTTCTATGTCCTTTGGCTTTGCAAGAAGCATGGGCCTCCTTAAGTGACTATGCAGCCCTCTGACATACTTCATGAGAATCTCACGGTCAAATGTATCTTTTCCCATTTGGACCGCCTTTTTCCGAAACTCACTTGTACAGACTTGCACACTTTGACCTTCTTTTTGCCTCAAATATTGCCAATCGATAGACCTTTCTGATAATATCCCTTGTGGGATAATCTTTAAATTTGACAAAATTTAATAATTGGTGGCTAATTTGGAGCAAATGATATTTAATGATGAATTTCTGGAAATGAACCAACTAGGGCAGCGAACTGAAATTTATAGATATCTTGTAAAATACTTTCCCATGATCACACATGAAATTTTATAGAGAGCTTGCTAAGGTGATCAAACAAAGACTAGAAAATATTTTTTGATTTTTCTGAGTAATATATAACTGCCAGTAATTTTCTGAAAGCCCTAAACTGCTGAAAAACTTCAAAAAGTGCTTCATAACTATGTGAATACAACTGATAAAGATCTGATTTTCTGGAAATAACATCTACTAAATATATAGAAATGATCCCAACCTCCAGATCTGAAAATGGACACTTGGAAACCCTAAAAAACATTGCTGCAAATAAGGAATTGAGTAGATAAAACCCTAGAAAATAGTTGTTCCAAATCTGAACTGGAAACCCTTGATGAAGAAGGATTTCATGTCTTCTTACTCTGAAACTGAATTTTAAGCAAGATTACTCTTCAGATTTGATCCAAAAATCTGAATAAAGCTCCAAAATAGTTATGAAACTTAGGGGAGGATCTTTCACCACTGAAGAGTGCTTTGCTAGCTACGCGTGGATCTTTCACCACCGAAGCTATAGTGGGTTCCTGTGGGATCTTACTCCACAAACAAATAAAATGCAAACAACAGGTGCTCCAATATCAAAATAGGATGAGTGTATGAATGAGGATGCCCCTTTCTCCCCCAATGCTACTTTTTATAACTTTTCATTGCAACAAAAGGCCCAAAAGAACCCTAATTGCCCCATTGGGGATTTTCTTTAATTAATTAAAATAACTTAAGTCACTTTATTCCACACATGCCAAAAGTGTACTTAAGTCACCCCAATAAGAATTAGAACATAAAGTACCATATATTCACCCATCACTTAAGTCATCAACAAAATATAACATAAAGTACCTCTCAAGATAGGGGAACAAGCATCACGCAACCTTATTTCACTCAAGCCACCTCAAAGTACGTGTCCAACCCTCAAAACATAATATATAAGTTAAATGAAGGTGCAAACCATACCCAATAACCATCAACGAAAATCACTAGCCCCTTTGGCATGACCAAGGCTAAGACGGATGAAAGGTTTCCTAGGCCACCTGCTTGGAAATGGGGACATTATAGAAATTTCCTCTTCATAACAGATAGGATAAAATTGCCTCCTAATTAAAGTTTTAAATTCATCCCATTTAGTAAATGGGGGTAACCTTTTAACAACCAAAGAATTAAGATAACTCTCAAACCAAGTTAGAGCATGACTTATTAGCTTCAACCTTGAAAAATGAATTTGTTGCTCTTCACTAATTTTATGAAAATGAAAGTATACCTCTAATTAAGCTAACCAATGATCAAGTTTATATGCATTCACCTCACATTCATACGGCTGAATATCAATTTTTGCCTCTTATTTGAACGGAGGTGGAGCTTGGTTGGAATGGGGTTTCTCTTTCTCATGGTGGGAAGACTCACGCTCCTCACTCGCTTCAGAAGTATTCATAGAAACTCCTAGCTTTGCCATGATAACCTTCATAATTTTCCCAAGCTCATCCATGGAGTGAGATATGTGGGCAACATCCTCCTCAATCGGTGTAATCTTTCTTCACCATCATCAGATCTTCTCTCATCTTCATGGGCCATACTTCTCACTTATCTCTTCCACTTTCTTGTGGAGATGTCTTGTTGCAAAGAGACCAAATCACCTTTTCCACTAGCACTTGTTGCTCTTGTAACGGGCATATATCTGCAAAATGATCACTAAACAAACCACACACTATGGAACATGAACCAGCTCTAATACCAATTTGATCTGTAAACTAGGTGGTTAGAACACATTAATTTTCACCAACACGGATCATATGCATTCCTCAAAATTCCCATATTTCATCAATAAAACTACTTGATTTTAATTTGCATGAACAGCCATTAAATGTGCTTTAGAAATGAACTAAGAGTGTTGAATAATCAAATAAATACTGAGCAATGAAAGAGAACAAACACAATGAGAGAGACACGCGATTACCCTGGAGAAACTCAAACTGAGAAAACTCTAGCAAGAGTGAAGCAATGCTTCCACATCTCACTATCATGTCTTTTTATACAAGCTTACTGCCTTCCCAATGCCTCCATGAACACTATGATGTTCAAACACTCATACAAATTTGTAGACTCACTCACTCACACCTTCCTTTCACACTCCAATTCAGAAAACCACATATGATCAAGAATAAAAATTGCTTGGAATCTCTTCCTTCCATCCATTACAAAGACCTTCCCCACATATATATACAAGTTTGACACCAAGGAGAGCTTGAATTAGAAGCCCAAAAGACTCAGAAGTTGAAGAGGAACCGTTTGCAACCGTTTACTCTTCCCAGACTTTCCCGCGTGATAGAACCGGCGCTTTCCATAGATTGGCGGTTGCGTAACCACCAATAAAGGTTACAAAACTACTATTGGTAACCACCACTTTGGAGGGGCGATTTTGTCATCCATACAAAGTCCGCTACCTTTCGGAGGTCATAACTTTTGCATACGAACTCGAAATCGAGTGTCATTTGTTTTGAATTTGCATAATTTTTCGAGAGAAACACAAATATGCAATCAAGTTTTGATTTTGATGACATCTTCATAGTGTTTAAGCCTTTGCACCGAAACCTATCTTCTTTGAGGTCTCACGGTTTCACAACTTCATCTTGAACCTTGTTCTGTGGTTACATCCAACAAGAGCCATAGAAATAGTGTTAAGTGATAGAAAAGTTACATAATCACAATGGTGATTTGATTAGTTTACGATGCTAAAATTACTGATCCAAAATTCGGATCACCTAGAACACTCGAAACCCCACCTTAGGGAAAGTTGCCACCCATGGAGAGGTTCTAAAATTGGTCAAACAGCTGGTTCAAAACCCTTGCAAGCTCAAACAAAGACTTGTGTGGCTGTCCCACAGTCAAAACCATGCAAATTTGATTTGCCCTAGTTGAGAATGATGTCCTAGCATTGATAAATTTGCTTTGAATCTTTTTAAATCGGATTACAGCACAAGTGTGACCTTTGTATGAGATCATCAATGAAGATGTGAGGGTTTCCATCCTCAATGGATGAGAAAGAAAGGAAAGCGTGTTCCAATTCTAAGAGAATAAATTCCAAAGCATGCATAAAACTCTTCCAAACCAAGCAACCCCTTTAAATAGCTATAGGTGGCAACAAAAACCAAATAGAATCTTCCTTGGGGACATAATAGTTCCTTTTTTTTTTTTATTTTTAAATTGGCTTTTCACCTTTTTCCTAGCTGACCTGACCTTACTTAGAAAATTACTTTAAAATAATGCAAACATCACAAAAACAACTGAAAATCATGACACTACCTTCCCTTGCTCAATCCCTTTTAGCCCACAGGAAGGTGAATGGGCCCAAGGTCTTCAAAAAGAACTAGCATTGAGAAGGGGACATTACATTACATGTCGGTACCCGGGCTTTTGACAAGAAGAGTGAACATCATCATCTATCACCACAAAAGGGCTAGTGCAGGAGTTGAGTATTCTCATAGCGAAAGGGTACAACATGGACAATCCTAGGAGGAAGGCAAGTACCCCCCGTAAAAAAATATCCTAACATCTAGGGTGATGAACATTTAGTGGCAAAGAAAAACTAGTAATGTGTGCGCCTCTATGACTTGGCTTACAAGTTAGGGAAGGACCTTGCCATTAAAATGAAGTAGTTTCTTTCCAGAATGAGACTATGCGGCTTGGGATGCTCGGTTATTAATACGCATAAATGAATGTCTTTTCACTGATTTGCCCCCATGTGTGTCAGATTCAAATTTATCTAATGGGCTCTTAACACCTCTAATGCTTATGGTGGGTTTAAAGAAAGAAGTAATCAGTTTGAAATCGCTAGGGTTCCCATTTAAGGATCTATGTAGTATCTCCCATCTCCTCATAGATAGGACACCTAAAAATAAAGTGGTCCTTAGTCTCCACTTTCTAGAGTGGGCAGAGACAACAAACCTCGTTGCCCTTTAGAATATGGTGGTATTCTCAACTTGTAATTGGTGGGAGCACACCCTCAGCTAGTCAAGGGGAATCCTCAAGACATGTGACCAATGATGCTGTAGATAATCATGCTTAATGATGATGCCATATACAATCTACAATAAATTAATAAATTATGAATATAAAATGCCAACATGGGGTTGAGTGTTGCAAGGGAGATATCCAAGTGACTTGGATGAATGGCAATATATATCCTCTTTGAGAACCTTGTTGATGATCTCCTTTGAGGGAAGAGGGCAAGGAGGGGCATCTAAGGAGTATATGAATGGAATAAGCTGATGAATGGAGATAATGAAAGACTGAAGGAGTGAACTAGTTTTAAAATATCAACAACATTGATGCCCAATTGGACCTAAAGAGGCACTTAATATGGGCACTTCATACTGCATGAGGGTGAATCAACTAAGGAATTGTCTGTGAAAATAGAAAGGGAGCCTCAAGATACTCCAAAGGCAAAGAGGCTAGGCGGCAAACTTGGCTTGAATGATGCATTGAGGAATTGTCTGCAACAAATCATATGCTGACGTATGAGGTTTAAACTTGTTCAAGTGAGCCGACTCGGTAGATCCCACAATTAGGGTTGCACACCTCAGATCCATAGAGAACTATATGTCTAATGACTGCATTAAAGAGGTATGGCTTCAAAGGGCTATTATAGGAATGTATGTGAAATCGTTGTCATTCTACAACTGAAAGTGTGGCACATCCCTTGCAAAAACAGGACTATGAGGCATGCTTCAGACTAAAAGTTGGTCCAAAAAATTGAACTCCCAAGCAAGCGTAAATTGTTGTAATATCCACAGGTTCTTCATTATGGAAAAATTAAAAGTTGGAAAGAGCATACCTGTAGGTATTGAAGACCATGACTTTGATTTTACTAAAGTTCACCACAAGCCAGCAAAACTTGCAAACCAAGAGAGGGAATCAATCTGTCCCTGTAAATGGTTGTCAAATCAAGCAAGGAAGACATCATCATCAACAAAAAAATGTAGCAATCACAACATGTTTTAATATTGAACCATTGTCAACATAAGTATGCTGCCAGAGAAAGTCCTCAGGCTCATCTTTGTACATACTAAAAAGAGTCTTGAGAGAGAGTACCCATGCTTGACTCTGATGGTACTCTAAACGAAATCAAAAGAGACTAGCGAAAGTCTAAAATTGGCTGACAACCATCTCATAGAGCCTCATCAATTCAGTAATGAAATAATCAGAAAGACCAATAAAACACAGATTCTGGAGAATTATATCTGGAAACAGTGTCAAAGGCCTTCCTAAAGTCTTCTGCAAAATCTTCTTGTCATTTTTTCCTTATTCTGGAAGACTACAATCCCTGATCTAAAATCAGTCTAGTCCTGATTGGACATTTGGGTTTGCCTCAGAGAGGGACTATGGCCTCCTCTAGTGTCGTTCCTCTTTCTTATAGAGCAGTAGTAAGCCAGGATAGCCAACAAATTGAAAGAGATCCTCTGCTCAAATTCTTCCAACAGCATGCTAAAAAAAAATCATTCAGCCATATTCAATGACAATATTATCCAATGGCTGCTATCAAATGATGTAAGCTTCTCAAAATATCCAATGCCCACTGGAAGAGGTTGAAAACAGGATCGGATATCTCAAGGAGAAATACTAATTTGCAGATTCTTGGGCACATATGTGGGGCCAAAAACATACATTTAGGAACCAACAGGCTCAGTAGGATCTAATGATGACTAGTGGGTACTTTGACAAATTTGGCAACAAAAGCAGAAAAGTTGTGAATCCCACGGCTTTCATGGTTTATGAACAATTTTTCCTTTTTGACGAAGCATTAGACACCATGTTTTTATCCTGCGACCAAACACAGTTCCGGTTTGTGTATGTCTACACCTCCTTCCAAACTGATTCTGGGGTGATGCTACTCTAACAACAATGGGGAATGCAATGGGAGAATACATTGCAGCCTTTGAACCATCACTTCAAAATTTGGTGTATTGGTGTTGAACTATGCCTGAATTAATGTAGATATTGGTCTTGACAAATCCTTGTTGAAGAGACCTCCTTTGGAGCTTTCAGGAACAGTATGGGAACAACCCCCAGACCATGAAAATATCTTTTTGAGGCGAAGATATGGTAACTCTTCCTTTTCCTGCATCTGCAAGATACATATGAAGAAGATATTGCTGCAGTAAACACTGTTAAAGTTTAATCTCTAGGCTTTCTTGTTTTGATATGTTGATTTGATGTCGTAGTGTAGAACTTGGTATAATTTAAACTTTATTTGGAAGTTTTATTGATATATTAGGTATGCACTGTGACTTTAGAACTTGATTTACACTTTTTATCCTGCGTGATTATCTTTGAGGTTCAGAAAATATGGAGATTTCTTGTTTGGGCTTTAAAGTTTTTTAACTTGCCCAAATGATGTAGGTGGAGGAACAAAGGAGGCAAAAGTAGACAAGGTATGTGACCCTCTTGATTGACATTGGCAACATGCTGAAATAGAATGGTTTTAGTGAGCTCTTTTTATGCAATATGCAATCATCGTCCATCATATATGACACTCACAACAACATATATTTAATGATAACTGAACTTTGTTCACCAGACAGATTTCTGGGCATTTTGGGTAAAATAAACTGTGAAAATATACACATAAACACAGTTTCAATAAGAAAATATTTGGCAGGCTTCTCACTGTACTAATGTTTGGACGAGTCCATGAAATTTCCTTTCTCAGGTTGCACTCAGCTTTGGGCAGGTTTTGGATTTTTTTTGAGTTTAATCTTCCTTTTGTGTTAGGGTTAAGTCCACTTCAACTGTTTGGAATTAATTTTATTGGAATCTGCCACCAGAAGTCGAAAGTAAACCAATTCATGTTCAAACGAGGTTCAGAAATAGGTGTCAGGCATCCTTTTGGACACCCAAAGCTCACTGAAGCAGTCATGTTTTTGCTATGTATGTGCACAGATAACTCTAGTCAAACTCGGTTAAAATCTTCCATTTTTTCGAAATATCATTAGTTATTCTGAGAAGCGTCACTCCAAGAGTGGCTAAGAGCATGTTAATAGCTGATTTACTGAGTTCCTTTTTCTTTCAAGTTTCATTTAGTTTGGATTTGAACTGGTCTGTAATCATATCTCTGCCTACGTGAGATAGTTTCCCTCCATGACTCTCGGTTGGCAGAGAAAACGTTGAACTTGTATCTCCTAGTGACATTGATGGCTGTTCTGTCAAATAGGCATTTATTCTTTTGTTCCAAGAACTCTTTGTGTCTTTCATTGACGGGTCACACGCCACTGCTCCAGTTCTTAAATCTCCCCACATATCCATTCTGTTACCAAATCTGGCAAGTGCTTTCTTTGAGAAGTTAAGATGTAAAACTTGATGCAATTCATTGTTAATGTTAATTGCAACATACATGATTTGATTTACACTATAAAATCACGAGAGGGCTAAAATACCTTAGGTCCAAATTATTTGGACATTATGTTTGTGATGCATAATGTTGCGAGTTTGTAAGTCTGCCATTGCTTCCAATGTTTTAGCCGTATTTAAAATTTAAAATTTAAAATTTGCGACATCTTGTTCATCTATTCTAGATAGGGAATTGAACAACGAGATCTACCTTTACTCAACCTAGAAAGATTTGCATAAAACACATACAGATCATCTTACACACATGGCACATAATACTTATCTACCATGAAAATAATTGCACACGAACATAGGAAACAAGAATGCTTTCACTATTATCACATGTGGTGTACACTGTCTCCACACATCATTTGTCTTCTTTATTGATGAAGAGAGCCCTCTAAATACCAATAAACAAATACATATAAATAGGTCAGAAAAAGTGCATTGGCTGGACAAAACCATCTATGTGTAACTGTATGTGACTCAGCACAATAAAGAATCAAATAAACTTAAGTATATTATGTATTAATTAATCATACCCTTCCTCTTTATTTTAGGCATGTGCTTTTTTAAAACAACATATGTAATATTGTTGTTTACATGTATCCTTCCTCTAGACTAGTTTCTGTCCATGCTGACATCAGTGAAGCACCAGTACAGGTTGTTTCAGATATAAAGGTAGTTCTATAGAATGCCAATGTGAAACTGATGTCTAGGCAGACATGCCAGTACAAGTCTCAGTCATAGGTTGCAAGGATGATGAAGGCTGCCCTGGAAAATGGGCTACAGATCTAACCGCGACTAATGTTTTCCTTTTAGCCTTCTATAACTGTCTATCTTCCCCTTCAAGCTACTTATAGGATCTTCTAGCCCATTGAACAGCCTTGAGTGTCTTTCTGGCAATGCCCGTCTCATAATGCAATTTGGCTTCAGAGTTAACACAGATGTGGTACTTGAATTTCCAGATCAGGTTTTTGTTCTTTCATAGCTTTAAATTTCTCAAGTTTATGGCGCTGTTCTTGCATTTTATGGTCTGTTTTTCATGTCCATCTCAAGCTGTATGAGGAATAAAGAAAGCTCAAAGTAGAGCATGAGGATGAATGTGAAGATGGTGAAGAAGACCATAAGTAACATCCAAAAGAAGGACACAAAGATTATGAACAAAAAGTACATGCAAAAAAGAACACTTTATTTGTTCAAGAGACAAAGGCACTAGAAAAACAAAAAGGTGAAGGGGTAGATAAAGTAGAAGAAAAAGATACCCACATCATCAAGTGAGTCAACACTCATGGAGGCATACCAAGGAGAACCATAGAAACAATCACTATGTCTACATAGGGACTCAATGGAGCAACAAATATGGAACATGAAATCATGGGAGCAATCACCATGGCTACGAAACCAAAGATGAACTACTATGCTCATAAATGGAATCAAAGTAGAGTAGTGGGATATGGAATATGGAATAGGAGGAGAAATAATAATACATGGAAATCATGGAGGAACAACTATGATCACCAATGGAATCAGAGTAGTGTAGTGGAATTAATCAAGGTTGGTGAGCTATGACCTACCAAGATCACATAAGGGTTGTTGCATGATTGAACATGGTTGCAAATGTGCAATGATGTGAAGAACACTCATTGCTTGGTTTCTTCTCATTTTTCGCTGACAAAACATGTCAAGGAGGGATGGAATGTTATGTACCCAGGGATATAATATTATAATACATATGGGTTGATAAAGTTGCCGACATGTGGCACACGTCTGCCTTAGTTAAATGGGTGAAACATATTGGTTCAAATGGGTAACTTGCAGAGTTAATTATATAGGGCAATGCATAGGCCTCCATTGGGATAAGAGGTTTACCCACCCACTATTAATAATAGAGGTCTATATAAAGTACAAGATTATCATTTTGAAGGATGTCAAGTAGAGAGTCTTTTATTTGGTAGAAGCATATCAGAGGTTGTTCCCTCAAAGTGGCATTCCCATATTGGTTGAAATCTTGTGGAGTTATTCCTTGAATAGCTTTGTATGGTGTCTTCCTACCTTAAGAGTAATTATCCTATTTTTGAATGTATTGAATATTAGGGCATCTTGGCCAAAAAATATCTCGTGTTGTTGATCTTCATTATATTTTACATGTCGTTATCGTTTGGTATATTCTTTTATTATATGTGAAGATCTTACCACCTGGGAAGATAGTGCTAGTAATATGAAAGCAAAATTGACCCAAATCAATATACTTTTGTCAAATGAGCTAGATGAATTGAGAGGGAAAATGGCTTGTAAGATAGATCTTGGGGGTTTGGCTGCCTAGAAAGAACCAATGAAGGTAGGAGAAAGCATCACCCAAATGCCAACTAAATGTCAACTGAAAGATATGGCTAAGAAAGAAGATATATCTTGGATTGAAGTAAGCGCTAATGATGTAATGGAATTACTTGAATATAAATGCAAATATTTCAGAATATATAATATATTATTAAGCCACTTCGAGGGGGCAACCTCCTAAGTCTTACAATAAGACACTAACTCATACTCTTCACACATATGGGGAGGAATTATTCACCCATGTATATAGGTATGACTGTGAAAGGTCACACCCCTTCATTATTATTAGTTTATACCTAATGACTAACTAACTAATGAATATAAGTATAAATATTATATAAGTCATATGTTATCCCACACTAAGTAACCTTCATTAGTAACCTCTTAAGTTGAGTTTGGGTAAGTAACTCTAGTGCTATGATGATCATATCCGGTGGTACTTTCACATTTGAATATATCTCTTGCATTTCACTTGAAAAATATGCCTTATCCACTTGCTCTTGAGAAATGTGCAATTTTGGCTCAACATAATTATTAAGGTTGCACATTTTATGCAAGGATGTAATGGGCCTTTTAGTAGAATGACCTTCATAGCCCACTATAGCTAAGGTTTTGAAATCCAATATGTGCATGATGTATCTCAGTCATCTTAGATAGGGTGTGATTAAATTTTCCATTAGTAGGCATTTTCCCTGTAAAGTTTTCATTGCATTGGCTGAAAACAGAGCTCGCATAGTGTGGCTTGACTTTCCGACATTTTGGTTGTATCTTTTGTACTTCTTCCACACTAAAAAAATTCTTTAACATCCAACCTAGGATCAAATTGTATTTCCATATCTGCATTTACCAAACCCTTTTCACAATATTCCAAGTTAAGCTTATTGTATTCAATAGATCCATCCCATCCTGTTGTTTTCCATTCTTCATCCATATTTGGTTCAACCTTTTGAATGTCTAGACTTGTCAAGTAAGAATCAGAATGAGCATGCCCCATCATGGCATATTTTAAGAAACATGTCATCTTTAGTTGCGACAATACATGATTCTTCAAAAACCATAGGATTTTCACCTTGGCTATAAGATACATGTGGAGGATTGATTGAATTCTTTTGAAAATGAAAAATCTGATTAACTATTTTCTCAAGCGCATCTAATCGTTGATTTGTTTTGGTGAAAGCAACTTGCAGGTCCCTCATGGTGGAAGTACCTCCTAGTTCAAAATTAGATTGTATTTTATCTCTATAAGGAGTATTCCATGGTATGTATGAATTTTTCTCCCATCCTCTAGTTTTTGGACTTGCCATAACAAGGGTGCCCTTACACAATTCAATTTGCATTGTTTGACTGAATTGTACCAGTGAATATCTTAATATAGATGACCTCAAATTTGAAAATGTAAAGAATGGACCTATATGGAAATTTGAAGAGATTTCCAAAAATATAAAAATTTCAGAAAAATTCCGAAAAATTCGGCTTGTAGGTCAATTTTATGAAAAATTGTATATATGCAGTAACTTTCACAAAACAGCGATAAAAATTCTGAATTTTTACCGAAGCTTTATAATATTTATCTCCAGGTGTGGTAAAAAAATCTCTGAAAAATTCACAAGTTTCCTTGAGATATAGTGAAAAAACCAGTCGTTGCTGAAATCGATGCTCTGATACCAGATGTAATGGATTTACTTGAATATAAATGGAAATATTTCAGAATATATAATATATTATTAAGCCACTTCAAGGGGAATTTTGACCTCCTAAGCAAGACTGCACGGAAACACCCTAGACGCCCTCGTACTAGGCTGGGTACGTACTAGGTATGGGTACGGGTACGTCCCAGGTACACTGTGGGTACGTACCCACAAAGTACCCACAGTTTTTTCTTTTTTTAAGTGCAAAAAAATAAATAAAACATGAGGGCTTTGATTGGAATTGAACTTTGGAAAGTTCGTGTGAGATTCAATATTGCCAATAGGCTCCGAAGGGTCGAGAGAGATGAAAAGGATTTCATTTGGTTGACTTACTATTTGGGGGCTTTCTTGTTGCTCCTCGTGGATCCTTTATTCTTCAGTCAATTTGGAAGGCATGGGAACAAGTGAAGCACTTGGTGGTTGGGCCGCCTATCTTCTCTTCATTTGAAATCAGGTGCCAAGCCTACAAATCGATTTCGTCGAATCAGAAATATAATGACAAGATCCTTGCCTTGACAAGAGGCTGTTTTTCCCTCCTTTGGTTTGAGAAAGGTTTAAAAATATTTCACGACTTGTACAGATTTGGGAAGTGGATGGAATGGACAAACCTTAAAGCTTTCTATAAGCTTCCTCAATCTCAGTTCAGAATGTGTAAAATGCTCAGAAATTCTTTCATAGCTCCCTCTACTGGACTAATTATGGAGGATGACAATAAATGTATAAAATGTATAGAGAACACATAACAACACAATTTTAGAAGAATCGAGGACAATTTCTTATGGTTTCCAGGCTAGTTACATATTACAAGCGACAAACTTTAAATGCTTTTTTAATGTCCAATGAGACATCTAACTCAAGCTTAAGGCATTAATAATGAATTATCAAATCTATAATACAATCTATGTTATTAACTATTAGGTTTTGAACATTATGAATCAATACAAACTCAAGTCTCAATTCTCAAAGTATTGGAAATTTGTTTTCATGTTCTTTGAATGATTTTAAGTTGTATCAGTATTAAATTTCAATAAGTGTGCAAATGCTTCTTTAAATATATATATATAACGTACCCAAAAGCGTACCGTACCTGAGGTTTTTTAAAAATTGCTGTTTCAGCGTACTGAACCCGTACCGGATTAGTCTTGCTCCTAAGTCTTACAATAAGACACTAACTCATACTCTTCACACCTATGGAGAGGAATTAGTCACCCACATATATAGGTATGACTATGAAAGGTCATACCCCTTCATGATTATTAGTTTATACCTAATGACTTACTAACTAATGAATATAAGTATAAATGTTATATAAGTCATATGTTATCCCATCACTTGGACATATAAATGGTATATGTTAGGGGCATAACAAATGATCTCACCACAACTTTTAAAAGTCTGGTTGAATTTCTATGTTTGAGTAGCCAAAGGCACTAGGAACAAGTGCTCCTACCACTCCTAACGGATCCTTGGAACAACACAAACCCATTGCAAATATAAGGCCACATCAGCTCATGACGAATACTACTTCAAGGTCTCGACATTTTATACTGATGTTGGACACATCGGCAAGGACTTGCTCAATTTTATCACTCAAATGGAGGTTTTTTTATCTACATCAGACTCCATGCAGGGAAATGTTTACAATGGCATCCTTATATTTGGATCTGGATCAATTCATTTGGTATTGTAGTGACATATTTAAAGGTCCAGGAAAAGGTTTCAACCAACAGGCTTCATCTATATCCATTTTCACTCTATATAGTTTAACACACTAGAGTGTCATGCTGGATCTTGATTCACATCACACAAAATTGAGGTAGTTTTTCTTTGTTTGTGGGTGCAATGGGATTCACATTTGTTTTTGGCATGGGAGGCGTGAAAGATGGTGGTGCAAAACTTTGACTTTCAAAATTTGCGTGTTCCTTATTCAGTTATTCTCACTGCTCATCTAATCGATTCATGTTTTTTAATATGCTTTATCTTTAATAGAAAAGCAAAGGTAATGCCTTTGAATTTGAACATTTTTCCATGACCAATTCATTTCCACCCATATCAAGAAATCCAAGCAGGGATGGGGGTGAATGTTGTCTATAACATTGAGTATTGCCGCATTGAGTACTTGAGCTTGAAGCAAGGAAAAAGATGTCCAGACACTCCTTTACATTTAGATCCTAGTTCTCCTTCTCTACAAGAGTAGAAAGGAGTCATTAACAAAATGGCTATTAATCATTTGGGATGTTCAAACTCTTGGTAAAGAAATTTTTATGCCTTATTTGTACAACCTTTCATCTTTGACAGAAATAGAGATCATAGCGATTAAATTTGAGTTGGCTCACTCAGTAAATTGGGCTTTCCCATTCTATCCTACACCCTTGGAGTTTAATTGACTTGTACCCATGGAAACTTTAGTTTGTTTATGAATCTCAACAAGGACATTCATTCCTGTCCACAAAAGTTAGATCTTTCAAAATTTTGCACATCAAAATTCCATTTTTTGTTTTGTTTTTGTTGTTAGGAAGCTTTCATTGAAACAAGTCTTTCAAGGGACTACAAAAATAATTTCTTTTCCTTTGGCGTGGATGTCAAGATTTGAGGGGTAACTATTTCACCAACATTCATTTAGGACTTGCACATGTTCTCTCTTCTTTTGCACATGTCCTGGCCTAGCATTCTGCCAAAATCCTGGCAGGTTATATAACAATCAACTCACTTGTGGACCATGACCCAATATACACGCATTATTTGATACCAAATCTAGCTTTCACATGACGCAAATTATATGTTCGGTGTGTTAGCATATGTATCTATTCACTATTCAATATTTCAAGTAAAAAACTGTAGGATTAACATCTTTATGGAGCCTAGGAGCACAACTTTCCTCTCTTGGGCTCATGCAAACTCAAAATGTGTAACTCTCTATTAATATTCATATAGCTCATACTCTCTATGTCCACGGTTCCTAGTTCCTTTGATCTTTTTGATATGGTCCTTTATGAAATTTTGTTGTGTTTTGGAGTTTTATCTTTTCGATGTATAATATTTTTTTGATTGAAAGGCTTTCCCATATATATACATATAAACATAAAGTACAAGCTGATTGTACAAAAAAGTGAGTGCACTGAATCACTCTTTGAATGATACATCGGCCTTAGCCAAGAAAGCTAAAGATCAGCTTAAACGTTTATTCATGAAATAACTTTTCAACCCAAAAAAAGATATCAAAGCTTGACACCACGCAACCAACAAACCACAAGATACATTTAGGCAACAAGAGCCACGACAAGCATAAGTGGAGGAGGTGGAGGATCATCTGGTTTGTCACCCTAACTCCCCCAACTACTACTAGAAGAATCGATAACATTGGGTTCCTTCCATCATCTTCCCTATCTTTATCTTTTTCCTCTTCACCATCTTGCCTAGCAAGACAGATGGTTAGCATCAAGCGAGGAAATTTCCCTTGCAGTGGTGTTGCCAAACCAGTAAGGTCTGACTGAGCGTGGCCACCACCATTGCTACCTCTGCCATGAGAATTGTGATAGGTGATGGTATCCCGCTGTCAATGAGAGCCACTATGAAGTTTGTTGCGTGTCCTTCCTCACTCACCAAAACCACGATCCTAAGGGGAGAACAATGGCGAGGTGAGCCCATAAGGACCCTCCTAACCGCAGAAGGGACATTGCCCCAATGATCTAGTAATTGTTGGAGATGGGCGATCTCCAATTGGAATTTCTTTGTTGGCACTTGAATTTGGAGAGTAACATTAGAAATAACATGAACTTTGCCAGTAACAAAAAAGTAGTCATCAAGAGTACCATGATTGAAATTAGCATCATTGGTATCTTTCCATAATTGAAAGAGAATTTCAGAATGAAAGACGTGCAGGTAAAGTTTCAGTTGATGCAGATCAGTCACATCTCGAGACAGAAAAATCAAGTGGCAGATGCTTTAACAAATTGGGCTCTGGATAATCATGACATAGGTTGCTATGGTGATCCTCCTCTGTGGTGGCCTCAACGAGATCAGAAAGACATGAGAGCTATTTTGAAACTAGACTATCCTTCATGATTTCTATGAAGACTGGTTTGCTTTATAATGCTCAGGATTGGACCAATAGTTTCCAACCCTGGCATAGTTGAAATTGTAAAAATATTTTTCTTCTGAAATAAAATTGTTTAAAAAAAAAAATGTGCCAAATTTGTGTGTATTTTGTAGGAATCATGGCCGTGTCCCCTAAAGCACCTTTTTACAAGTGAACATTTCAGAACGGAAGGGCTGAAAGAGGGTGTGAACCCATTGCCAGGCAGACTGTGCATGGTTCAATGATGGCAGCCCACACTTTTGCTAATCTCATTTTCCACACTTGCTCAGTTGAATTAACCTTCCATAGGTCATTTAGGGTATCCACTTGCAAATTCTGTGGGGAAAGGAGTTGATAACCTATCTAGGTTTATACTGGTGGAAAGAGGTCTCGATAGGCCATTTTCAGTCCATCCACCATCTGGTGGGCGATTGAACACTAATTTTATGAAGATGTAGATCAGGTATGGTATTTTGAACTTCCATCATAGAATCCTAATCGCTAGCTTGAAGCTGAAATTTATCTCTTGGAACGGGCCATGAAATCCAATCCCTTGGAGCTCTTGCAAAACAAGTCAAAGATGACCCTGATGCCTTTCCTGAACAATCTAATGCTTTTAATCCAAGGGACCATAGCAAAGGGCACATCATAATAAGAGAGCACAGGGGACCACCAAATGGAGTGAGAATTGATAGAGCCCCCGATCTGAAGCCATCACCATCCCAGATTAAATGCCTTTTGAGTAATTCCCAAGGTTTTGAAGTGCTTTTAGCCATAAAAGTACCCACAATCTTAACAGGGACCTGTGTGAGCAACAAAGATTGAAGATTCAAACCTTTCCAGGCTCCATTTCCCATAGGGTTACCAAGACTGATGCAATTCCAGGATTCTTCACCTTCAAGGGCTTGAATGGTCCATTTACCACATAGAGTGTGACCTTGGGTTTGAATGTCAAAAAGCCCAAGGGCTTATGTATAATAATTTTTGATATTACTATATTTTACCCTTTTTAAAAAAAAACATGTTTATGGAGCCAATGAAAAACATTTGTGATACACAGATTCTTGAAGTTGTCATGTTCTGCAAAAACATTGTCAGAGAGCTTAGTTTGTATAATTTTCTTAGAAAAGTTGCCTTGTATATGCTTCTTTATTTTTAAGGTATATTTTCTCTGCATAGGTTGTGGCTTATGCAGCTTATGATCTAAACATATTATCCTGACCGAATAACAACATGCCTTGTGATATAGGATGGGCCTATTAATCTCATAAATGCTTCAAAAAGTGCTGGAGTAAAAAGATTTATCCTGGTAAGTTCCAATGTTATGAACCATTTGCAGTTCTCTATGTTCATGACTTGCGTTTATATGTATCTTGTAATGGCTTTGTTATTGTTTGAGATGACAAATAAAATACTAAGCTTTTTGAACATGTTTCCCTGTCTTAAATAAACTAGAAACAAAGGACCATTTCTAACTGAATTCATTTATAGACATCACTAGGGAAGCAGCCTTTCTTTTTGGTATGTTGATGTTCTATGATACTATAGTGAAGTGGCTTAACCATGGCTATCAATGGACCTTTTCATTCCAAAATCTATCTTAATGAATTGCCTTGTCATTTTCCTCCAATGGGCGGTCAAGCTTTCATTGGGCATGTATCCCTAGGTAGCTGATGAATTTAATTTGCAGAAGTGTCCAATTCCTATCTTTTCTGTAACCAGCATTAACAATCTTTATTAAGCTTTTTATTTTGCAGTAAAATAAAAGATGTCTGACAAACTTTTAACATACTTTCACATCAACTTTGTTGTCACAAATGCAGGGTTATTGAATGTTAGTGTCGCCTCTTGATGAAAAATACTTTTATTTGAACACGTTGAGTCCCATTGAGCACATTTTTTGTTTTGCATGGGCAAATGTGTTGCTCCTAAATTCATATGCCTTCCAAATGGAACAATAGGGCAAATTTAGATCTAATCTTAATTGGAAGAAATGTTAACATAATGCTGAACAAATGCGGTGAAAGTTTGGAAAGCAACAACGTCTTGTGTGCGCTTGCATGCGTGGGCTGTGCATGCGTGTGTGCATGCGTGTGCACACACCTATGTGTGTAAATCATAACTGTGCAAATTTTATTATAACCTTACCTGTGCATGCCTTGGTGATAACCCAAACCTTAGAAATTGATTTTTGAGAACCTACAAATAATTAAAATGCTGAAGCACTAATGTAGCAGCGAAGGATTGGATTACACCTTTCAAATGCTATCCAAAATGACAACGATATCCTTAGAAATCCTAAGAGCATTTACAATCTAAGATCCTAAAGCTATCTTATAGATAGTTGACATCCTTGCTAATGGAGTGAAATCTAGGGTGTGAAAACTGACACAGATGGATATCAGGATATCAGGATGAATGGATATCAGGTAGCATTCTGGAGGAAGAATCCCGCACTACCTTCACTTGTACTTCTCTTCATCAATAATTCACTCAGTTCTAAGAAATAAACTTGACTTTGATGGAATGATTTCACAAATGTTCATTGTGGAAAATGGTACCTAGGTAGAAACTACTCACACTTCAAAAGCTGTAGGTCTAGGGGGTAACTATTTCTGTTGTTAAAGATAACTAAAGATTCTGGCCAAGTGCAACAAAATGCATATGTTTTACAGTGGTTAAAGGAGCTAGGGGGGTAATCTATTTCTGTTGTTAAAGATTGTAAAAGATTCTGGCCAAGTGCAAACGAGAATTCTGCATATGTTTTACAGGTGGTCTCAAACTGAACTTTGAGCCAGACTTTATGTTTTTGGCTAAACGAGTTATCATGTAACAAATTCTATGGAGCTCAAATTGTGTCTTAGCCAGACTTTATGTTTTTGGCTCTTATCATGAACAAATTCTATGGAGCATTGTGTTTAGCTAAAGCTTTATGCTTCCAGGGATTACAGTTAAAAGACTTTTGATTCACTTAGCTCTGACTTATGGAATAAACCTCTAAAACATATGTAATCTTTGTTCCATAAATACTATCTATCTTTATATACGTGTGGTGTGTGTATGTATTTATATTCCCTGATTGAAAAAAACAATTTATCATGTTTTGCGTTTATGCTTCCAGGGGATCACAGTTTAAAAACTTTTTCATTCTCTTAGCTCTGACTTATGGAATACACCTCTAAAAAGTTCGTAGTCTTCGTTCTATAAACACTATATATATATGTTTTCCTTGATTGAAAAAAATAAGTTATCATGTTTTACCTTAGCTGGGTGCATTAGTAATTATTTATTTTGAGTTATTGTAGAACCTCGCATAGAAACTTGTATTGGTTTGGTGTTGTTCAAAAAGGAACATAAAGATACGTTGTTACCAGTCTTTGGGTTTTCTTGACCTACGTTTCAATAGCAATTATGCATAATAAAAGGTAAATTCAGCAAAGACAAAGTCAATTGAGTATTTATATTTTCAAGATCTCCTTTTTGGACTATTATAAACTTATATACATTACTTACAAGTCTGCATATAATTCCTCTCATCATTGCTAAGCATACACATTTGGGAAATTTAGAACTGTCATTTTTCTTGGAATTATGGTTTCATACAAAAGTTATATAGATGTTCTTTTCATTGGAATTTCACCACATTTATGGTCTTAATTTGTGATTTCCAGGTTTCTAGTATTGGTGTTGGTAACAGTGTACAAGCTATTGATAAAAAGGTATGCTAATTCTCTCTAATAGAAGTGCCAACCTCTGTCCCCCTTCTCCTCACCCTAAATCACTACAAGATAAGTAATAGTGTCTTTTAAATTTTTTACTTTAATCTCTTATTATAAAAATCGCAATTGCAACTTCTTTTCCCTCATACTGTCAACTTTATCATCATGCAATAATTATCTTCTTTATTTTGCAGCTAATAAATCTTGTCTATCGATAATGCACTCGATATGTATTTTTATTGTTTCATATGGTTTTTGGTGGCTTCCTATTGTCCATCCTTACAACATGCTTACATTTTAGGATGTAAATTGTTTGTTTAAAATACTTGAAAGATTCAGGCAATGGCTACCATGGTTAGTTCTTCAAGGATTTTATGCTTCTTTCTTCTGTCATTGCACACTTTCTAAATAATAGACAATCTTCATTGCAATATGCAAAGCCCATAATTTGTATTTCTTATTATACATTTGCTTCAAATAGAATAAAATTGTCTGCATTAGTTTTCATTTTGTTAATCAAAAAAGCAGATTTATATTAATATTAAAAATAACAATAAATAAAAAAAGCAATTTGTAAATCTGATACTTTGAGAGAAGAGGCAGATTTTTTACGCCGGACTGGGGTAAAAGAATAAGAAAGCTAAAGCTTTCATATAATATCCCCATGTTAGTTTAAGCATATATATACAATACAACTCTCTGGTCTGGCTGACATCTATCATAACAAAACTGCCAGTGGCTAGAACTTTGTCTTCTTTGTTTTACTTATACTGAGCAGATGATGAGCTGATAAAGTCAAAAAACACTCTTGCATGTTTTTCAATACTTCTGGATAACTATGTTTACTGCTTTTAATTCGACATTTTGAGTGAGCTACCTCCATTATCAGGGAAACAATTTGCACAAGGAGTTACAGACTTCATACAGGGATGTGATATTGTAAATATTTTCATCATTGATGAAGTTTTCATTTGGAAATAAAACCTGAAGCTTCTATCAAAATGGAATGTTCACATGTTTTCCTTGCTTGGGATGGACACTTGAACCAGAACTTTTTAAACTGTTGGGCAGGTGTCGAAGTAAACTGTGTTGATTTTTCCATTTCTTCAGATTGAGTTGGGCTGGAGATTTTTGAAAGAGGGGGGTTATTGACGGGCTTCCTTGGGGTAGCTAAGGTTGTAAAATTAACTCTTTTTGTCTGGTGGTTTGGTGGAATGACTTGGAGTAGGATAGATTTTCCTCTTCATCTTTCTTGGTGTTGCCTTATGTTAGTAGGTCCTCCAGCTTGTGGTGTCACGATTTCAGCACCTTCAGCTTCACTTCCTTTATGTTATACACCAATTACAAGCTAATTTTTTCTTGCATCGTATTTACTATTTTGGTCATGCTTTAGATGAAGGATATATCTTTTATGCTGAAGCATCAAGTTTCTTATGTCCACTGATGCTGATGAGCTACCTTTGCCAGATCATCATAGAGGGACATTGATCCTTCCATTCAAGTCCAGCATGACCTGTGTGTTGAACTTAGAAATCCGGCATGAGGCTTGATAAAATTTTTATGGCCTTCAGTCAATGCTTGGATCCAAAAGAAACAGAAGAGCGGAGGCAGTGGCTGCATTTTCTGATGTATTCCTTGTGACAAGCTTTCTTCCATGCCTCCCATGTGCTTGTTATATGAGGTATCTTGCAGTTGGATCTTGATGAAGACTTTGAAGAATGGAAGTAGCCTCCTTGCTCTTTTCTTCCCCATTCTTGATTGCCCATCAATGACATGACTTGGGCTTGGGCACAACATGAATCATTTCTGCATGCAGTTCACTGGTCTCAGATGGAGGCTCCATGCCGTGGATGATTTCTGAAAGAAGTTACTGTTGTGTAGGTTCCTGGCTAAAGTGGCTATCTGCGCAGCTGTTTCCCAGAAGCCCTATAAACCTTTTCCTTCTTCCTCTGCATTTTATGTACTTCTTTTTGCTGCATTCAACACCATACAAATTGCCAGGATTTAACACAATAGAATAATAGGTTCTTAACCATTGTCCTAGGGCCAAAGTCTAGTGCTCATCATATACACCATTATTAAGTATATGAATAAGATAACTTCATACAAGAGCGTTGTTATCTTGCTAGCATATATATGACTTATTAAGAGCTTTGTTAATGCACATTCTTCAAAGTACGGACAATTCCTCTGTTTTGATAATATGGCCGATGTCTATAGGTTAAACTGAAAATCATCAGATTGCCTTTTTTCCATCCATTTGTGAGTAGTAGTTCTTCAAATCTATGCTGTGAGTAGAAGTGAATTGTAATCCACGGTGAGGTTTGGGTCACATCTGTACTACTGTTTGTGATCATTCATTGACTTTGAATGTTGTGCCTATTATCTGCCTATGTTATTGTGCTACCAATCCATGATACCTATGTGATGTTATAATCTAAGAACATAAAGATGTATGTCTACCCAACATAGAGAATGCAGAGTAGTAGATCTGGCTCCTTGAAAAATAAAATTAATTAGAATGCTATTGTTTTCTTAGGAATATAATTTTGTTTTATGTTAGAGAATTCTTATTAGCGTATTATTGTTCAATAAGATAATATAATCATTTTGAGCATGTTGATGAAGTTAGGTATTTCATTTTAAAATCAAATTATATCATTTTGTACTTTAATACCATGAAATGTATGATTATTTGAGTATTAATAGTAATATTTAAATATTATTAATTTAAAATGATATTAAAATTATTATGCTTGATTGATATGGTACGACCTAATATTAAAGGGAAAATGTGGATGCGACATTTATTTGCTGTGGGATTGATTTCATTCATCTCAGAAATTCGCGAGTTTTAAATTTTAATGGACACTTCTTAGCTTATAATTTCAAAGATCATTACATAACTTGATTCTGGAGAATAGTCAATTAGTTTGTCGATAATCTAGATTTATATCAATGCACTCTTGAATGAATCCATGTATGTGACATTTATTTGCCGTGGGATTGAATTCATTTATCTCAGAAATTCGTGAGTTTCAAATTTTAATGGACAGTTCTTAGCTTATAATTTTGAAGATCACGACATAACTTGATTCTGGAGAATTATCATTTTGTTTGTGGATAATCTAGATCTATATCAATGCACTTTTGAATGAATCCGTGTATCATATTTTATCCTGATGTTTTAGACTGATGTAACTTTTCCCGATTTCAATAAGTGTAATTATTGCTGGTTGAACTGTGATTAGGGAAAAGGACAAAGAAAAAACAATTCCTATGGGAGTGTCAAATCTATTGTGTTATACTTATGGTGACTGTACTGGAATACAACACTTTACAATGGAATATTCTTATGCCACATCATCTATCTTTTCCATATATTTTTGTGGAAACTATTCGTTTTCCTACAGGCAGTCATCTAACATTTTATGGAATATCACCTGATACTTATGTCTAAATTGCAGACACTTGAAACCCTAAGAGCAGTTCTGGAAGCTAAGGAGGTTGCAGAAGAAGCTTTGACATCAAGTGGATTAGTGTACACAGTAATCCGACCTGGAGGCTTGCTAAATACTGTGAGTTTCTCCCTTTCTGAACCCGAAATTATATTGCTTCTTTAAACTAACAAAGGAAGAAACTTTAAACCTCAAATTTGCACATTACAACCACTATATGTGGAGGATTCTTATATATTTTTAATAGAAATACAAACTTTTTCCTAATATTTTTAGGATCTATAATGGATGTAATTCAAATGTTTGTGTCAGTCCTATGAAGACTAGAAGAGATTTGAATTTCTCTGGCGCAATATGAAACATTATTTTTCAAAAATAAAAAAATGTATTGACCTGTATCATTCAGCCAGCAAAATAAAACATGAAGCTTTTGAAAGTATTTATTCTGAATATCTTCTACTCAATGTGCAAATAGCCACATAATTGATTTCAGTATATCTACTTGCCTGGTCCCAGAAATGTTTTTCAAGTTTTGGATTATTAGCACATTGTTAGCAGTTTATGCTAGGTTTTTAGACGGAGAGGTCTTGTTCATATTACAATTAATGAATAAGAGCTGCTTAAAATCAATATGCTCTTTCTATATATATCTAAGTTTTATAACCATGATTCTGCATTTGATCCCATTTTTGCATTACAGCCTCCAACAGGGAAAGGTATATTACTAGAGGATCCCAGTATAGCTGGACTGATTTCAAGGAGCGATGTATCTTCATTGGTAAATACTTTTTCCAGAATAGCTCTAGATGGTTGAGATTGATCTGTTTACCTTGTGGGGTTTTTCATTCACCTTATGAAGTTGTTCTGTCATATCAATAATTACCATTTTTAAGGTGAAATCAAGAACCAACCGATGTCTATAGGCCCTAAATCTACTCCAAAGACATTCAAACAAGAAACATTAAACATCAAATATGTACAAATTATTTGCTATACAAATAATATAAACACATATCTACAAGAATGACCATTGCACACAAATAGGAGTAGGAATTATTTCGTTATATATGGTATCTAACATACACAGGTCTATGTAACAAAAATAGATCCCCAAATTTATCAACTCAAAAAGTTCACGTAGTATGGTGGTTCAACACAATGGTCTGCTAGTAATTGTACTGTAACAAGGTTTAATTTCTAAAAATAAAGAAGTCTTAATTACATTAAATTCTACATCATTTCTTTTATTCAATATGCACTTTAAAATTTATTTATTTGCTATGCATATAGATAAGTCTAACCAAACATAATACCAAGTTTTCCTTTTACATCTATCCCACCTTTAAGCTATTGGAATTTGTATCGACACCTATCAAGTTATAGTAAGGGGTATGGGGTGGGGGTAGATTTGGGGGTCAACACAGAGTTAAAAATCTGCATAGTGTGTGTAATAGAAGACATAGGTGTGGGCTGCAGGGATCATGCAAGCTCCCCAAATAATTAGAGGGCTCAAATGGATGGTGTTGAAAACCCCCACGATGTAGATTTTGGCAGCTGTTTATACCCCCATTCCCATTTACCAAATGTCATGCCCATAAATTTTGGCCCAAAATTTAACGACTAAAATAGAGTAATTTGTTTTTTAATCAAATGCACGTGTCTACACCATCCTGTAACATCAAGCTTGCACTTTTGCAGCAATGCTTACTTGCTCTTTACAACATTACACATATACTATTCACATCGTGCACTAGCGGATAAACAATGCTTATGAAATGTTGTAAAGTGTAACTAGACATTGTAGTTTTGTGTAGAGGCAAGCATCATGTTAAGAACAAAAATCTCTGGTTTTACTGTAACTTTTGGGCCAAAATTTATGGGGGTGTGACATTTGGTATCAGAGCATTGAGCATTTCTTGTGGGGTGGTGGACTGATGGCATTCTTCACCCTGACTATCTCCAATGTCATTGATCTCACCGCTTGAGGTTTCACTCTAGAAAATTAAGGGTGTGCTTACACTAATTGTGGGTTGAGATTGATCATAATATTCTACATGGGGGACCAGATTTGTCATTGTTTTCTCCCCCTTGGAGTTGGGAGATTGAGGAGCACTTCATTTTCGGATGCCCCATTTAATATGAGATCTGGGGGAGATACCATTGTCCGTATAGAGACTTGGGTGACTTTGTATCAACTTTCTTTCAGTACTCGGACCAACTGCGCCTGCTCCTTTTCTTTGGGCGGTTGTCACCCACCAATGCATGTCCCTGGTAGGAGCCCTTAGAGGTCCCCGGCTAGTCATCTCTTTCTGTCAAACCATCATAGATGTTGGCAACATTAAGCACCCTTTGGATATTGTTGCTTTCACACACTAAGGGGGGTAGGTCAGTGAGATGGTGCTCATCTCTGTACAATACTACCACTAATGTTCTATAGGACACTATCTATTGGTGACGGGGATTTGCTCCTTAGCATTGCGGATCTTCTTGACCGCTTCTCGGGCCGCGGGGATATTCACACATTGTGAGTTTCTTGGATGCCACGAGAGTTTCTTTGGTGCCATGGGAGTTTCTTTAGCCTTGGATGTTAGGAGGGATTCTAGGGGGAGTGCCTTACTTCCTCCTAGGATTACCCAACTTTGCCCCCTTAGTGTTAGACATTCCTGAATGAGCATTCTTAGATCTGGTGTTGGTCCTTTTATAGTGGTAGATAATGAAACAGATGATTCCTCTATCCCTAGTACAATTAGAGATGTTTAACAAGGATACCTTCCAATTTCTCCCACCACCTCCAAATTTCATTGGTCCTCGCTCTCTGAGGGGTTCTTGTTCTTCTTTTTCTTGTTACCCATGCACGCTATACATTTTGGTACCCTAATCACATGGGTTGGGGCTTTACAACATTGGGATTACCCTTCATCTACTTTCTATGATTCTATTCTTCTTCTTCTGTTTAGTTTGTTGCTTGTTCCTAGGGTCCTTTTACCTCTAGCACTTTCAATTGTATGTGGTTGTATTCTCATGTCGCATTGACCTATTTTCATCATCCACACACATTAATATAATCTTTCTTTCTTTCTTCTGTTCATATTTGGATGACTTATTGCTGTGAAGGATGCACAGTATATACATTGTCCGTGATTGCTTGCATAGTTTCTAAAATAGTCTCACTCAGGCCATCAATGGTCGTTTGAGTTCTAAGGTGAAGATGAAACACCATGAAATTCAAGTTTTCTCCAGTCTTTCTAATTTTCGGGGATCACTAGAGAAAGAAATTGGGTTTTATTCACCATAAAAAAAAGCGTTGATATTAGGCTCCGTTGATTGGGAAAAGGATTTTTCGCTCACTCTTCGATTGTAAAAAATCTTCTGAACTTCAATAAACCCCTTTTCTAAAGCTTAACCCAAGTCTTTATTAGCCCCTCCTAAACACCCCAATGACCATGTTTGAGAGACCAAAGTTGAGGCACCTTGAAACCACCATACAACCTATCTGATTCATCTATAGTTACCTAGACATCAAACTAGAAATCATAGAAACAGAAAGAATAGCATGAACAGAGACTCAAAGGATGAAAGTAATATGTACAATGTCCTGTCCCAACTCCCAATCAATACAAGGATAAGAGGCTGGTATGACTCCAGCCAAGAAATCCAAATTGGTGCTGTAATACATGAAATCTCATGATCTCTCATTAAATGGCGTAATAAATCATTAATATTGTCTAGAAGCTGAGAACTGTTGTAGCCACCAAAGTTGAATATAGGGGCTAAGAATTGCCACAGATACATAAGTTAAAATTTTATGTGCTAATCTTTAATCTTAGCTAACAATGCTATACCCTTATTATTTGCACACTCCAACATAAATTTGTGCAGCATAGACCATTGATTGAACAGGCATGCTTGATATCTTACAACCAAAATTAGAGTGGTGATTGTTGTTGGCTATCAAATATGTTGGTGTGGTTTGTGATTCTCTAGTGTTATGCGGGGACACGTCTTGGGGACTTGGGGACGGGGATGGGACGTTTCCCTGATGTCCCCATTTTCCAAAAAATAAGGGGGATGTCCTGGGGACATACCCTGAAAACTAGGAATGCACCCGAGATGTCTTGGATGCAAAAAATGTTTGGGGACTTCATTGGGGACGTCAAGGGACGTCACGACGTCCCCAACGTCTTTCACACTGTGCCAAAGCTAAAACAACTTTTATTTTATCATTTTTATGTTTTTTAAAATATATTTTTAAACTTTTAATGCTTTCTAATTAAAACTAACATGACCTAACCCTAAAAGCAACAAAAAAACTTATAAAAAGAGCATTTCATACTCATTCTAATCACACCAAGCAAGAGCAAAAAAAAGAGGAGCAAGAGTAAAAAAAAGAGAAGGCAAGAGCAAAGAGCAAGGAGCAAGGAGCAAGGTGAAAAGAGCAAGAGCAAGAGCAAGAGCAAGAGGTATGTACATACATTACTAATTTACTACCATTCTTTGTTTTGTTTTTTTGATTTCCAAATGCAAAGTTGAAAGTGGAGGCATTGCATTTGCTTGTATTTTTTTCCTATTTGGATTAACAAGTGATGGAATGAGATAAAGCATAAAGAGAGGGCATTTTTATTGTTTGTTTTTTTTGAATTTTAAATGTATTCAAAGCTGTTTTTTTTTTTTTAAAATTTTAAATGTATTCAAAAATTGCATTCATTGTTTTATTGTATTGTATAGTTATATTGTTTTGTATTATAATTATTGCAGCTTCAAAATGAGTTCGAATAGTGATTATCAAGCTGAATATGAGGTTGAAATGGGTGTGCAAGGAGAAGGAACACAATCAGAAACACCTAATATTGCTACTAGTTCACAAGGGAGTGTGGACATGTTCAGTTGCCCCTTCGAAATGTTGAAAACGTATGCTAGGGGGCCTTTTGATAAGAAAAAACCTTTGAAACAATTTGGTCAAATTATGCAGGGTCCTAGATCAAACATTTTAGGGGGCATTAAAGTATGGAAATGCAACATTTTCTCATTATCTTGGTCAGGCAGCATTACTAGGTTGAATGCACATTTATTGCACATTACGGGGAAAGGTGTAGGCATGTGTGGACAGCTATCACTTGAAGAGAGGGCAGAAATGGTGAGGTTGTATAATGGAGATATGGTGGAAAAGGTTCCAAAAGTTCATGGCCATCATGTTAGTGGCACTGAAACCCCTTCTAGTTCTGTGAGAATTAATACCGGTAGTGTTACAGGTGCATCTTATGAAGTGTTTGAATTGGATGCTTTTGGTAGTAGTAGGGGGAAGAGGAAGGTTGTGGCCTCTAATTCAATTGTTGAAATGTATGATACAAAGGCTAGAGAAGAGGCTGATGATGCCATTGGAAAATTCTTTTTTGCTATTGGCATTCCATTTCATGTCGCTCGCTCTCCTTATTTCAAGGAGGCTGTGGCTAAGATAGCCAAAGCAGGTGTGAGTTATGTGCCCCCATGAGACACGAAGTTGAGAACCACAATCTTGGATAAGAACTATTCCAAGGTTAATTTACTGATGGAGGAAATGAGGTGCACATGGGTCTCTCATGGTTGCAACATCATCATGGATGGGTGGACAAATATCAGACACCACCCACTCATAAATATCATTGTTTCATGCAGAGAAGGTCCTTACTTTTTGAGGGCAATTGATTGTTCAGGGAAGAAGAAGGATGCAGAGTTCCAATTCACCATTTTGCGAGATGCTATTGAGGAGGTTGGCCCTGCCAACGTTGTGCAAGTTATTATAGATGCAACATATGTGTGCATGGCAACAGGTAAGCTTGTTGAGGTTCATTACTAACATATATATTGGACCCCATGTTGTGTGCATGCCATGAACAATGCACTAAAAGATATTGGAAAAATTGATTGGGTCAAAAATGTAGTGGCTGATGCTAGAGATGTGTAGATGTTCATCTGCAACCACCATACGTCATTGGCACTCTTCCGTAGTTTTTTGAGGAAGGAATTCCTCAAGCCAGTGGACACACATTTTGCATCATTTTTTATTTTGTTGGTTAGGATGGTTGAGTTGCAGGAATCATTACAGTGCATGGTCATGACATCAGAGTGGTCTAGGTGGGATGGGTCGAAGACAGAGCAGGGGAAGAAGGTGAAAGCAATTGTGGTGAATGAAACATTCTGGATAGATGTGAGATATATCACATCCATAATATCTCCAGTTTTCAGTGTGATAAAATATGGGAATTCTGAGAGCCCTAGCCTTGGTGAGATATACGAATGTATTGATAGTATGCTTGGCCAAATGAAGGATGCTATTCGAGTAAGGGACCCCACCCTGGAATTCTACTGTCAATACATTCAATCCATCGTTGAGCGGAAGTGAAAGAAGTTGAACACCCACTTTACACATGGTTGCACATGGAAGCAGGGGAAGAGGGTGAAATCAGTGGTGGTGAGAGACACATTTTGGACAGATGTGAGATGCATCACATGGATTGCATTTCTGGTTTTTAGTGTGATCAAATATGGAGATTTTGCAAGCCTCAACCTTGGGGAGATATATTAGTGTATTGAAAGTATGCTTGGCCAGATGAAGGCCGTTATTTGGAAATGGACCCCACCCTGGAATTCCTACTCGTCAACATGTTCAATGCATCATTGAGTGGAGGTGGGAGAAGTTGAACACACCCCTTTACACATGGCCGCACATGCACTAAATCTTGAATTGTATGTGGAGAGGCCTGGTAGGGATTTTCCTTGTAGATGACGAGGAGACAAGGGAGGCTTCATTGGTCAAAATTGATTGACTCAAGTTTGCTTAACTTGAGCGCTACAAAACTTCAACGGGGATAGATAGGGGTACATTGGCACAAAAGAATCTAGTGAGTTAGCAGTGACTGTATGGGCCTCCAGGGTTGTTACATACACTTGCCATTTGCCTTCTTTCTTAGGTTTTTAGTTGCTCTTCTTCTAAAAGGAATTGGTCGACATATGGGTGGGATCCACTCTCTTAAGAGGAATAGACTTACCTCTAAGAGAGTGGAGAAACTTGTTGTACACAGTGCCTTGTCTTATGGATCACAAGACACCTCAATACATGGAGAGCCCAACATTATGGTGGGATCTAGATCTCGAGGATTCAAGGTAGATTGACAAAGATTAGGAGCAATGGGGATTGGTTGGGATCCCCTTCCAAGATGTAGATGATGCTGATAGTTCCAACGATGAGGAGTGGTTCATGATTATTCCCTTAGAGGACTTTGATTCTTCAGTTGACCATATTTTCGACAGTTTTTGTCTTTTTGATTATGACATATGTACTCTTCTCGTGTTGATTAATGAAGTTTTGTTTTTTATTGTAATATTGTTGATGTATCATTGTATCACTATCAATGTATCTCAATTCCGTGTAAATGTCAATAACTCAATATGAAATATGAATAATAAATATCCCATTTTGGCTTATGTGATAAATAATTGGATTAATGGTTTCAACCTTCAGGCTTTCATGTTTAAGTCTTAGTTTAATTATGTTATATATGTAATCTATATAAATTTTATATATTATTTTATTAGCAGTCCCCAAAATTTGGAATTTGTTTGTTGCCCAGAAACCCCATCCTGACGTCCCAGAGTCCTAGGTAACTATGCCCTGTTTCACATTTGAAAATGTGGAAGACAGATTAAATCATAAATTGGCTCAGGGATTTGAATAATCACTTCTGCTTTTTATTGGCCCCTTAATCTTGTATTTTTCCGATTTCAATCTCTCAATTTCCTCTTGAGTGAATGGTAATGATGTCTTAAAGTTTTCAGATCCAATTTTTAACTTTTCATTAGGTTCATTGGGTTCCATTCTTATCCTCAATAGATTTTTTCAATTGCTTATTTTCTTCTTTCAATGTTTCAATGGCTTTCTTCCACTTCTTTTGCTAAGCCCGTAACTCCTTTGATGACATTTCATTGTGCTGTATTATCTTTGACCAAACATCAACAAACCATATATTGCATAGTTACGCGGGGACGCGTCCCCCCCTGTTTTGACACGTCCGGGACGTTCCGGAAGTCCTAGGGACGTGGGGACGTGGGGGAAACGTTTCCCCCACGTTTCCCTTTTTTTTTCCTAGGAAACGTCCTGGGGACGTCTGAAAACGTTGGAAAACGTCCTGGGGACGGGGTAACGTGGGGGGACGTGGGAAACGTGGGGGAGACGTCTAGACGTCCCCCACAAATTTATTTCCTTTTTTGGCATTTTTTTCCGTTTTGGTGAAAAAATTCACGAGGAGAGATAAAAATTTGCCATTTTTGGAAAGGGTCCGGGAAGATGTAGCAGCAAAAACTTGCATGTGCCATAACTTTCATTTTGTGGCTCCGTTTCAGGTGTCGTTTTCTCTAAAAGTGCATATTTTCTTGAGCTCTATGCATTGATGGCAATATTTTTCTTATTTTCATAAAATCAATTTTTGCACCTTTTTGGACCAAGCAACTTCTGAAAGAATCATGAGTATTAAGGAATGTATTTGATGTTTATGAGTTCAAGTTTCACCTTATTTAAATCTCAAATGGTTTTATTTCAGCTTATTTATATAATTTAGTCACTATATCTTTATATTTTAAATATTTAAATATTTTTTAATTAGCCGTCCCCCCGCCGTCCCCAAAATTTAGAATTTTTTTGCTGTCCTGGAAACCCCGTCCCCCCGCCCGCTGTCCCCCCGTCCCCCCGTCTCAGGTAACTATGATATATTGTTTAGCTTCTTAAGATAAAAGTTAACATGTTCACTGACTTGTAGAAGCTGATTATCAAAGGCTGAAAGAAGAGTTGATTACAAATTTCTTTTTACAACCTGTAGAATATCTAGTGACATGGTGGACGATACCTTTCTATACTAAAAAAAACTAATCTTTGATCCATTTGTAGCCAAGATTTAATAAACTCAGTCAAGGATTAAAACAACTCCCCATCTCCCAAATTCAAAGAGTGTTAGAATATGTGGAGAGAGAAAATAGAATGTACAAAGAACAAATGAAGAGTAACCAAAATGCACACATTATTCATTGTGTCCATCCTTCTATTATGTAAGAGATGGTTATGAAATTATTGAAGTGGTTACAACTATTTATTAATTAACACTTAACTAATATTAACATAACTCTAATTTATAAGCCTTATATTCTAATACCTCCTCTTAAGGCTTACACTATAAAACATACTGATAGATGATTAAGGTAATAGAACCAAATAAGATTACACATTCTTCAGAAGATTGCTCATTGAAGATAGTGCTAGGTATAATTCCATCAAGCTGCCTCCCTGACCCTCATAAAGGTGTAGTTCTTGAGTTGAATTCATGAGTTCCCGGATTCCATCTCCCCGAACTCCCGAATTACAAAATTTCCCGAATTTTTGGACAACCATCCATATTGAGCTACTCCCACATTGCTCCATCAAGTTGTTTCATGACCCTCGTAAGGGTAAATTCCCGAGATCCACTGACTCCCGAACTATCTGGGTAGCCATCCATGCCGAATTTTACCTACACTGGATCCTTTTCTGTCTTCAAAGTTTGAGACTTATTTTAAAATACGTGTTCTCTATTAGTGAGTTCATTACTTTCAGCATCCAGTGGATTTTCAACAATGGCTACATCAACTTCATTTGATTTGTCTTTCATCTGGATTTTTACTTTCTAAGTATGAAAATTGAGGCCAAAATATTTGTCTAATAGAATTTCCATTCTCAAACAAAATACCTTAGAAAATAACTGTTTCCCAAAATAAAGAATGACCCGCATATTAATGTAGCAAGATTTAAAAAAATGATTCTATTTTTTTCTTTTAAAGCAAAGAAAGGAAATTATACCAGGCATGTTTGTGCTCTAGATGACTAGCTATGGCTGAAAATTGACAAACTGTGTGCCCCAACAGCAAATGACCCTTGAAAAATTGCAAATCAAGAAATGCATGACTGTATTTTGTTTGTTTTGCACTATCTACCTTCAAAAATCAGGTTTTTTCCTCTTGTGATTCTGGATTGTGTTTTCTGCAAAAAGTGCCTTAAATCATGTTTTTCTCTGCTGCATTCTGCCTGTCACGTTTTGCTCTGAAAATGTCTTATTTTCGTGTCCTAATTGCACTAACAACCCCCAAAAATCCTTCAAAAATGACAAATTCCTATTTTTGTTTCCTAGCACTTCAAAATGCCCTGAAATTTGTCTGAAAACACAGCCAAAATGCCCTTGAATGGTGTTTTCATGGTTTTTTTTCCCGCATCTTTGCAACGGTGTTAATTGTGTTTTGTGGGTATGTTTACTGTAAGTGCCCTCAAACTGAAACTAGGTCGTTTTCTGCCCTTTTTGATGACATTTTTGTACCTTACATTATTGCTCGCTGCCCTATGATATTACTCTTGCGTCTAGTGTTTGAATTGATATTTTACTTTTTCGTGCCCTAACGGGACTGGTTTGAACTTCCTCTTCTCTTTCCCCTTGCTTGCCCCACTCCAATACTTAAGTTAGAATATGTGGAGAGAGAAAGAATAGAATATACAAAGAACAAATGAAGAGTAACCGGAATGCACACGTTATTCATTGTGTGTCTGTCCTTTAATTATGTGAGAGATGGTTACAAAATGGTCGAAGTGGTTCCAATTGTTTATTGGTTAACACTTATCTAATATTAACATAACACTAATTTATAAGCCTTATATTCTCATAAAGACTTCATCTTTTGCAGTTCAAATAGACTGCACTGTCTGGTCCACACAATGTCTAACTAGTTGATCATCGTAATTACATGCAGAGGATCAGCAGTCATTTCAAGAATAATTTCTTTTCTTTTTAGGCTCCTCCATCTTAGCCTTCAGGTATAGACACATGAAAATCATGAGGCAAGTTCTCCATAAAATCATCATCGGAGATTTGGTAACAGGTAATAGATGTTACTGAATGAGCGTACCCTTTGCGTGGACTTTGTTGTAAATATTGTTGGAGTTGTGCTGATCTGAATATGGCACATTAACTGGTTCAGGTTGTCCAATCAATCTATATCCCAAATGATCATCAGAAGCTGAATCTTTTTGGTTTGGGTGTAGTTACCTGGTTGCTTGTTCTTTCTGTTGTTGGAGGTACAGTTGCACGTACAATTGATCTGCTGGTGGTAAGGTAACATAGACAACCTTGCTGGTTGCATGATTTTGCTAGTAGTATATAACTTCTCATCCTCCACTTTTTTAATGAGGCTATCTGATGTCTTGCGGAGTTACTGTTGTTCAGGTTCCTCTGATTCAGTTTCATCTCTGGGTGAGCTTTCTGTTTGGCATTACCTCGCCGAGTCTCCATGAAATCATAAAAGGCCTTCAGATTGCAGTTCATAAGCTAAATTGACACCTTTAACATGAGTGCATACCGCATTGTGTTCTTTTGAAATCAGACAAAATATTGAGCAAGGTTTGACTATATAAGAAACAAGTAAATTCACAAATCCCTTTACTTGAAAGTTAGCTAACTACTCATTCATTCTGTCTGTTATATAAGTTTCCAATTTACGTAGCTTTCCAATATTCCCACAACATATTTTAGAACCATAACAGCATTTCAATATTCTTATCAGTCAACATGAATCTAGATATGACAAAATTCAGCTGTGGCTTTCAGATAGTCTCCTAACTGAGCTACTTCCATACCTTTGCTCTTCATAGCAGTATGCAGACTCATAACATTATTCTCAAAAATTTCTTTTTACTAGCTACCCTAAAAGTATTTTATCATTTTGTATGTAACGGCCTGTCAAGGGTAAATCAAATACCTTGTATAGTAGTTCCAGTATGATTTTTAATTGCACTCCCTTATACACGATCAGTTCTTAAGAAAACACATGGTTGTGAAGCATCATCTGTAATGAAATTTCATCGGCAATGGAAAACAGCATGGAGATCATCTTGTAGATCCTGATTTTCTTGATTTTTTCAAGGGTCCAATTCTTTGTGTCTTGATACAGCAGGTTGTAGGGCATCAAATAGCCTTTCCGTATAAAATCAAGCTTGTTCTCCTTTTGTTGTGCTTGGAATCATGTCACCGGCCAAGTTTGCTCCTGTTTTTGTTTCTTGTTCCTTTGAATCCAAAGCCTCATGTTTAGTTGTGCTTACTTTAGCAGTATATTAATCCATTGTTAAATTCACTCCTCAGATTTAATTCTAGTGCAAGTTTGGTTATGTTGGGGTGTCAAAGCACGTCATTTAGACCAAATTAGACAACCAATTTTCCCTCCCTCATCTTAGTATTGCCATGCATCATTTGATTTTTGCCTGATTTCACCTCCATTGAAAAGTTGCTTTTAATGCAAGTCGGTGTAGTTATCGCAGATGTGTAGATGCTATCTTCCTTGGTCTGCATTGATAACTAATCTCTATCAATTGATGATAATTGTTTTGTAGTTGGCCATAACTGGCTATTCACACCAAATTTTGACAATGTTGTGCGTCAGTGTTTCAGTTATGGTTGTTGGTAGGCAACGCCTCACTTTGCTCACCAGGTTTCCATGGGGGTGTCCATGTTCCTTTATGCATCCCCTATGGCATCTAGTCGGCAAATACTGTTGTTGAATTTTGGTCAGAGGATAAAGAACATGGCCACTAAGTGGCAGCAAGAGTCTTCTTGGTTGTAGAGATACAGCAATATTTGTTGGATTTTCTTCGGTCTTTAGAGATACCCCATGGCAGCCAGTCGACAAATAGATATTATGAATGCCTTTTGCAAAACATATTTCACGAGCTTTGGTGAGCTATCAGCCTTTGCTACTTTTTGGTGATTTCTGCTTGGGCAACTTGATTTCCTCCATCTTGACGAAATTAATTGCAACTCCTTTTCTCTTCTGATGTTTCCAAAGTCTCAATGCTTTGATTAAACTTATATGTAAGGTACCAGCCAAATGTTCTAATTGTATGGAGCCGTTATCAAAGACTTCTTAACAATAGCCACTTAATGGTATTTTCAATTTAGCACTGATTCTTTACAGCTTTCCCATGAATTGCAACAACATGCAAGGTTGCAATCTCATTTGCTTCAAATAATTTTTATGCCAGTACTTTTTGTGGTTCAGGCTCAACCTCTATCAACCATTGAGCAAGGATGTGTTTTTCATCCAAAGTATTGAGTTCAAGTAATATTTCTTGCAAATTGCAAAAATCATCCAAGATATTCTCTACTGTCACTCTTAAGCTCGACAGAAAATTTAATGAGTGCCACTTCTTGACCATGCTTGAGTTGGAAGGGTGTGAAACTTCTGGTACTGGTTTAGAAGTTGTATTGTGTGCCCATAAAAAGTGATAAAAATCATGAAACTTCTCAACCCAATCTTGTTTTTAAATAACAAATGTTTTGTGTATAACTGCAATGATGATTTGTTAGATGCCTCAAGTTGATCATTTTGATTTTCACTTCGTTAGTATGTTCTAGACTGACTTTGTTTTCTTCAAGACCTTCAATATTTCCCTCATTAATTCATTTAGAAAATCTGTCTCTCTTATCACTGGTCTAGTTTAAAGGACAAGCCAAACTTGGTAACAGTATGTTCATAAGTGAAACGAGTTATAATTTTTTGTGGTACTGTCAATAAGGCTTTGGCATGTACCCACTTTATAAGATATTTTGTGGTACTGTCAATAAGGCTTTGGCTTGTAATCCATACTAATGTCTTCCCATGTCTTCTTTGGAATAGGCAATGGTTGATACAACCCTGTGTTCTGACTTCTCCCTTTAGCCAACTGACATACTCTACACTCTTGCACAAATTTCCGCACATTCGAACTTATCTTAGACCAACAATAATTTTCAACCAACTGTACATAAGTCTTGTCATACCTAAAATGACCTACTAGACTTCCTTCGTGCTTTTCTCTAACCAATTGTTCTTGCATTGATCCTTGTGGGATGCATAATTAACTATCCTTAAGCAACAATCCTTCGTAAATGAAATAATCCAACTAAGGTATTCGGGCCACTTATTGATTTTGCACATGCATGCCATGATTCCTTGAAATCCTTATCATCCTTAAATAAATCCTTTATCATGAATCATATCCGACGACTTCCACCTAAAATTTTGTCAACAATATCTATCTCCTACTTAATGCATCCGCTATCTGTTTGACTTACTACTTCTACGCTTCAACACAAATGAATAACTTTGTAGAAATTCTACCCATTTTCCATGTCTCCTAATTCAATTTTTCCTGACTGTTGATAATCTATAATGCTTGACGATTTGTATACAAAACAAATTCTCTTGGGCATCAATAATGTCTCCACTTCTTGAGCGCTTGGACAATTGCATTGAACTCTTGATCATACACTGAATAGTTACGCTTTGCATCATCCAGTTTCTCAATGAAGTATGCAATCAATCTTCCTTTTTAACTTAATACCCTGTCCAATTGCTATTCCACTTGCATCGCAATTGACCTGAAAAACCTTTGCGAAAATATGGCAATGCTAACATTGGTTGCTCAGTCACTTTCCTTTTCAATTTCTGAAAACTTTCTTTTACATTAGCTTCCACGCAAATTTCTTTTATCTCTTTGTCCCATAACCTCATATGATAGGTATGCACATACTGCTGAAATTCCCATAGAATGAACTTTCTTACTGTAAAAACTTGCATATCCGGTAATCCACCTTTTCTAAACTTCACTTCTTTGAAATTATCCTAGGTGTTGGTCAATCCATTATTACACAGTCGGTTTCACCTTTTAGCGTGACACGAAGTGTGATCCTAGGCCATTCAAACCTTGTACCTATGGGAAAAAAATATTACAAAATCCAATATACAAGCTCTTCTCTCATGAAACTACATTTCTTCAAATTTATCAATAATTTCTCATCTTGCAACTGCATTGTAACACTTTCCGCAAGTGCATCAAATGATCTTTCTTTGTCCTACTGAATATTAAAATGTCATCAAAGATAAGCTACGATGATAAACTTACCTAAAAATGGTTTAAAGACCTCATTCATCGAGTCACATAAATGTACTGGGTGCATTACTCAATCCTGAATGGCATAACCAACCACTCATACAATATTTCTTGTATTTTCGAATGTAGTCTTCCATTCATCACCTTCCCTTGATGTGGATCTGGTGATATCCACTCTTCAAAATCCATATCTTCGTGAAATAACTGTGATCCACTAGACAATCCATCATGTCATCCACACGTGGCAATGGGAACCTATACTTAATTGTGATCTTGTTTATTAATCTCGTTGTTGTCACATTCTTCATCTCTCATTCTTCTATTTTTCTTTCGTGTTAGCATCGTTGCTGTACCCGCACATGGGGCTTAAATATTCTCTAATCAACCCTTTATCTAACAGCTCTTGAACTTGCTTTTGCACTTCAACATTCTCATTACGATGTCAACCTATATGTTACTTTGTTTGGAAAACTTGAACGTGGGATCAAGTCCATGTGATGACTTATACTCCTCATTGGTGGTAATCCATCTAGCGAATCTTTCTGAAATAACCTTTTGTGAAATTCGCTGTAAAAAGTCTCTCACCTCATGTGAAAGTGTGTGTCATCTTCTCTTACAGTTATGGACACAATCTTGCATAGGCTTAGCACCATGAACGAAAAACAAGCGCTCTCCCTATCTAGCTTCTCTCAAGAATTGTTTTCCCAAAATCATAAAGATTGCAGACTCTTGTCCACATCTTCACTCTTTTCCTTCTAAAGGCATTAGAATGTGTGTTTCCCCATTCTTCATCAATGTGTAGGTGTTTGCGCAAGCATCATGATATGCCTTCGTATCATATTGCCAATGTATACAAAGTATTAAACATGACAAACATCCCATAGGCATTACATTGCACATTATCTCATCTTTATATGCACCAATCTGGAAACTTACTAGACATTGCTCATTCACCAAGATCTAATGTCCCTTCAACAACCAAGATACTTTCTGTAGGGATTCAAATGCTTGATCCTCTTCAGACCCAATTTATCATACCATTTCTTCCACAACCAAGTTGTTGGTACTTCTGCTATCCACAATTACCTTGCAGACTTTTCCTTCTGGACTTAAATTGGTGGTTATGAACAAATTCTTTTGCCATGTGTGAGGACTATTCTCCTCTTTTGCCACGTTCAACAAAATTTATTTCATCATTAGAAGACTTCTCCAATTTCCTAGTTCTTCTCCATGATGAATTGACGCAATTCACTCTCAACATCAACTTGTGCACGACATGTGCACTATGGCATCATTTTTTCTACCACCTTTAGTATGTGCGTTGGGCATTCAAATGCTCTATGCCCATACCCTTAGTACTTGAAACATGTTACTTGTGAATTTACATCCACGACCTCGACCATAGGATCCTCTACCTATGTTAGAGTTTCCTCTGCTTCATCTACGTGCGGACCATTGTTTTTGCTGAGATGTATTTGCCTCACCTTTTACGCACAGATTTCCTCTAACTGCCACTATCTTGTCCACGACCACATGCAAACTTTCCTTGACCTCACATTGAATCCTTGTTGTATGCGGGACCAATTTCTCTTCTGCCTTCAGCACACACTAATACGCCTCTTCAACAGAGTCGCATACTCGGATCATACCAAACTCATCTTGGATGGATATGCGCAATCCATTCACATAATGCGAAATCTTCTTAGCGTCATCCTCAACATGATCCGGCTCTGAATAGTGAGTTTGTAGAATTCTTTAGTGTAATATTTACACATTAACTCTTGTCATAGATTCTGCAACTTCTTAAACGAAATCTAACTGGTAATCCTTAGGCATGAATTTGGCCTTCCACTTTATCACCACTCTATCCCAATTCTTTATCTTCGCTTTACCTCTACACACTCTCTCTTAGATCTCAACATGCTCCCACCATTAAATATGTGTGATCCTTCAACTTAGTGTAGGAAAACATAACTTCCTTGGTATCTTTAATGCTTTCATGTGTCAAAGTCAACAATTCTAATTCAATTAGATCCAATCAATGAGCTTTCAGTCTTAGACTTCCTAGATATAACTTGGAATATCCAATTCTTGGATTTACTTCGCTACATTCTCACATGATTGCACACAAACAATCCAAATATCTTTGCACGTTCATCAATATGTTAATTTGCGACTTGATTCCAGTCAAGTGCTTCCGTTAAGATGAAGCTCTATCATAACTCAAATCTTTATCTATTGCAACACCTTGCACGTTGGGATTAGTTTCCATAGTACTAATAAACGGTGCTTACATTCCTACTCATTAGAAGTCTGCCAATTTGGCAACTCTCAGAGCTCAAGGCATGCTCTTGCGGCCAAGCCTCCTCTATGTGCCATTTTTTCTCATCAATATGATGTAAGCTTATAATCCAAATGATGGTACTCTTGCACCTTCTATACCACTTTGTTTGTCCTGCAAGATGTCTTTTCCGTACTTTCTACCCACATTTATAAATGCAGAAAAAATACTAATTTGTGCTTCACTCACTAAGGGACAGGTTCTTCTTGTGCTTTGATAACAAATGATGCAGTCACGATTAGGGAGTTTTAGTTAAGAACTACCTCTTAGACCACACAATGTTATGAAACGACATGACTCTAGATTGAATCTAATTAGCCCTTGCAAATGGCAGCAACTACTTTTAATTTCCCATGTAGATTTATTGATCATTATCAAGAAACCTACATAGATTGAGGTCACATTATCAATGAATGCAATCTCTATATAACACAATGTCCATTGAGTAGAGAACTATGACAACATCTACCATCTAAGCTAGATCAAAATAGTACAAATCTAGAGTGCCACCTTAATCATATGTTCTAAAAGCTATATCCCAGAAGGACGCAAGTCTAACTGAAGTATTAGTTCCTTGAACATATGCCTGAGCTAAGACTGACTGGGATGTCTTGTAGACATGGACAAACTTATTACTTCGATCGCAAGGGCGAGTTCTTGTAGAACAAAATGTGGTACCACCTCACTTACAACATTACCTCAAAGCTTGTACAAGCTAGTCCATATGATGTTTATTGAAGCCTCCCTAATTAAGATATAGTCACAGCACTATGCAAGATAAGGCCCAAATTTTCCTTAACAGCATTTACAACTATGACACAAGTCGATCAACATACAAGTAGGCTTAAGCAACATGACCCTTGTAGATTAGGTGAATCCTCATCGGTTCCTTCTGTGCATTCAGTACAATGATGCAAGAGATGATTCCTTGGGAAATATTTTGCTGCTATTGACTTTAATGCTCTTTGCACACTCACGTGACAAGGTGCCCATGAGCTTTCCAAGTGAATCCTTGTGAAGTTTCTCTCAAATGAACTTTACATGATACTTTGTTGATTCAGAAGCATAGACGTGCACGCCATTGCGATGATCATCAATTGCTAAACACGTAACGCATTCATTGAAATTGACATCGTGATACCACGCACAACACAAAGTTCATTCTGTGTTTAGCATATGTACGAGCAGCATGATTGCATCAAGGTATCGGGCTGCAGTCTATTCGGTCATTCTGCACAAGTTCATGCCAACATGTGAAGTTATGTTTTCCTTACCATGTGAAGCACGTATGCATGCCACGGAGATGAGGTAGAAGAACATTGACACTCTACGTTGAGGAAGCAGTTAAGCAGAGATCTGAAAGACTAAACACATCACAAAGGTGACGGCAAATTGATTTCATTTTTCTCCATGCAAAATTCTAAAAGTATATTCTGAAATCTAAATTAATTTTAATATGAACCTATTTACTCATCATTGTTGGATATGCATGCATGTGATCATTGAAATTATTGTAGCTGCATGCTGATGCAATCAGTCTCAACTGTAATGTAGCATGGAGGTGTAAGATCTGATTGTCAATACAAATGCTTGTTGCATAACATGCCTGTGTAAAATGATGATTGGTGTATGCATATAAGCAATAATAATTGTAGCAGACGTGCAACAACTGGAATTCAAGGTAGCACATTGATGTGCATCATAAAGGGATATGCTTAGGAGCCTTATAATTTCTGTCCGTAAGTGGATGAACAAGCAATAATAGCATTTGAGTCATTGATGGCAAGGTGAGATAGGCACTCGTGGTGAGTAGCACAATCCATCAAGAAGGCTAGACAGATTCTAGATGGCATATGCATGCAAGTTAGCATCTGCGACTAACTTTATTGAAGGCGAACAACTCATTATGACAGTTTATTTGCTATTCTGTTGCCTCAGTATAGAAGTTAATGCAGTTATAAAAGCTATCGAATTAGGGAAGCTAGCCTAAGAAGTCATCTCATGTGCCAGTTACATTTGTTGTTGGTGATGCAAAGTATGAACTTAAATGACTCCAAGATAATGGAGTAATCTATGTGCACCAAACTGGTAACGATCTCATGCCATTTCACATGGAATCAACTTCAAGTATATATGTGGATCACAAGGACCAGATGTAGTAGCTTTCAACAGAGAACAGCTCTAGGCTCAGCCCAAGTATCTGTAAAGCCTTGCAGCAAAAATGGCCAAAGCACTTTGTAAACAACCATAGAGCAGAGGCCAAGGCACCTAAAGAGTACAAGGGCAACAAGAGTGCAAAGAGCAAGGCAAGAGAAAGCACCAAGACACTCAAAGAGTGCAGAGAGGGTACATGCTGGCAAAGATTTGAAGTCACGGACTTCAAACACTCACATCTAAAGTCCTGTGGATTGGATCAGCGTACTTCAAGAGAACTATAGACATTTTTGCTTCCATGTTAGAAATGATGAAAAACAGTGATCCTGATTGAGAAAACAAAGGTAAATCATTACTTTCTTTCATTAATATAACTTTTATGGGACCGAAGAGCCTCCAACTTGGGCATGTATGATCCAAAATGGAATCGAGAATATTTATAATCTTGATGTTTAGATTAAAATAAGTGACATTTTTTGAATGCACTTTTAGACGTAGTTCACATGCTCTTATTCGGCAAATATTTGGCAAATCCAAAAAATTTGACTTGGCAAAAACTCGGCAAGACTTGGCGAATATTTGGCAATATTTGACAACTTAAAAATACACAAATTTCTTTTAAAAAACATAAATTTTTATGCAAAATATAGGTACAAAATGTATCAAATGAGTATCTAAATGTTGGGGAAATGTTTTCTATTAGATTTGTGTAATGTCCCTTTTTGGGACAAAAACCGAAGATATGGGTTTTGCCACAAACCCCAAGGATCAGATCTGAAAATACACATATCACAAATGAAATATAATCTGATTTTTATGACAGCAGCTGAAATAACCTTCCAAACCCTAAAGCAAACTGAGTAAGAGCTTAGAATTCACCAAATAATGATGCACAACAACCGATAGAATACTTCTAAATAATTATTTCAATCACTGGCAACCAAAATCCGTTCCATTTGCAACAATTAAATGATAGGAGAAAATCAGCGAAGTCAACACTGCTGTAATTAAATAAATGACAGCTGCAGGACAGCCATAAACCAACACTGAAATTAATAGATAAACACCACCAAAAATCATCTAAAATTAGAGATACTGGCCTTACAAAATATACCAAATCAAAATATGAAATTAGATTTGCAATTTGTGGCCTAGAAGGCACTCAAATACCAACAAATCCTAGTCACTCCAACTAGGAATGGCTCTAAAATACATGCAAATATTTGTAGATCTCTTTCCTTATCCTCCAATGCCCCAAATCTGCAAAAATGTCTTTAATATGACTTTGCTTCAACCAAGGATGGAGGGTTTTTCGTCCTCCAACCATCCACAAAAAGTGTTTTTGTCCTTCTCCGGAAAGCCACACAATTGGATTTTCGCCTAAAAGTGGAAAAAACAATGAGCAAAGAGCCCAAAGGTCCAATTTAGATAAAATGTGCCAAAATTGATGTCCCCAAATGAAGTCCTTAATCTCCTTTTATATCCTCATATTGGTGCCAAAGGCTAAAAAGGCAAGGCCGACGCATATAAAACATATTTAATCTTTTAATTTGCTTTTTAAAATGAACCAATCCTAGCTGACCCCTTATAATGGAAATTTACAAAGATAAAAAACATAAACACGAATGAGGAAAAATGGAATTACAACCCACGATCTTCCCTTGCTCATCCATTGCTTGCCTTCGGAAAGGGGAAAGGAAAGGAATCCTTTATTTTGAATTAATTCAAAAAAGGGGGACATTACATTTTGAATACAAACAAAGTATAAAATCGTGTCATCATGTGAATACAATAGCCAACTGATAAGTGTTATGAATTTATGATGATTGTCATTGAAAATTATCATTATAAATTGCATATCTGTGATTGTTTTTGAATTCACTATAAAATCTCTTCAACTCATGCAAAGGATGCTCAATAGTTGTGTGATTACAAATGAGGGAGTGTGATGCATTTATAAGACAAAAAAACCAGCATTTTTTTTGACGTAAACCCACATTTTTTTTGTTTTCTACGTCCCCTACCGCATATGACAAGTTTTTTTGGTCTAAACTTGCCGAATTTTGGCGAATATTCATGACGGGTATTGGTGAATATTCATTTTTTTTGGGGTGGCAAGTTTTTTGGGCGAATATTTGTCCTAATAGAAATCTGGCGAGTACTTGCCAGCTCAACGAGTATTTGCCAACTCGGCGAGTATTTGCTGAAGAGGCAAACTATGATTTTTAATACAATATATTTGAATTTTAATAAAAAACAAGAAAATCATTAATTAGATGAAGGGATCTAGCTTCTAAAATGATCTTTTCGTTTTAGCAAGAGGATCTTTTGGGGGAAAACTTATTGTGGATAAATATTCACCAACATTATTATATTGCTTAGGTAGTATTGCAACTTGGAACAACCAAATTTTTGGGTGTTTATCGTCAATTCCTACCGGTTCACCACTTTTAATGTGACATGATCGATCAGTAATAACATGCGTTTTCCCCTCTTTATCCACAATTGAAAAGTGAATTCTTAGTGTAACAACCATCTTGAAATTCAGCCATGACTTAAGTTTGTTTATGAAATATAACAAAGTCTGATGATCCACAAAGAAGATGGATAGTTTTGCGGCTTGCCAACAAATTATGTCTAAAGTATTGTACCAAGTATACCAACCCAAATCTTCTTGTTTGGTAATGATGTAATATTTTTCAGCTCTAGATAAATTATCTACTCTTAATATAAAATGGGCGGTCCAATTCATGAATGCCATGTTGAGTAGAAGTACAACTGAGTGCATAATTAAAGGCATCCACATGAATATGGATTTCGTTATTTCAATTTTAGTGAGCCAAAATTGGAGGATTTGTTGACATAACTTTTAACTTTTCAAAAGCTAGTTGCTGCTTGGTTCCCCACTCAGAGGGTGCTTCCTTTTGTAGTAAATTATCAAGTGGGCATGAGAGATCCACAAAATTATTAATAAAATGCCTACATACCAATATGCCCTAGGCAAAAATCGGTTCTACATTCATTGGAGGCTGTAATTGATTTAGAATTTTAATTGTATCTGGATCCATGTTCATGACCTCCTTGTGAACTACATGGCTAACAATTTTCCTTACCGAACCAGTATTCTGTCATTTTTCCGGATTTGATTAGCCTTTCTTTTCAACACAAGTGTATATACACTACAATAAGTCCCCTAAAATGATCGCCACTCATTCCATAGATGCATCAATCAGAAAGTTTTCAAATCCTTGGTTAATGTTTCCCTAGAGACAGAGAATTACACAAGCCAAACAACATACAATTATAAGCACATGTCCCAAACTATTAGAAACTGATTCCGTTGATTTCTATAACCCTGGCTTATGGTTGTCTGTTGCACTGCCATACTCTTGCATGTCCTCTTTTGGTTTATCTTATTGACTTAAGGGGACAGTCTGTTTTATTATGAGTTTTTACATTACATATGGTGCAAAACTTTACCGGACATTCTCTTCATTATGCCCTCCTGCTCGAGATTTTAAACACTAAGTTCTTAGTTCTTCTGGGTTTTTAATCGTTTTCCTTCATTGCTTTTTGAGTAGTTTAGTGACTAGTCTCATCCTTCTCCTCCGCACCTTCCTGCTGTGTTTTGTAAAGCACTGGTGTTGTTCTACATCAAACATTGTATTATAAATATCTTGGTAACTTCTTGTTGGTACAGTCCATCTGAGGAAAGAGAACCCTATGGGGTTAAACTGGCTGGGCTTCCCCTAGCGAAGCCTATAGCAGGGATATATTATGAATGTGTTTTAACATTTTCCTCAATGGAAGACTTAGCTGAATGTGAATGCTAAGTTATTCCATACCTTTGGCATGTTCACTCGAGTGAGGAACTTACGTGTATATGTTTTAATACGAAAAGGAATAATCAAAACATGTTTGACAAATTGTGAAAATTTATTTCTTGGTCATGAAAGCTAATATTTATCTTTACAATGATGTATATGTAGTAGCACTGAATTTATAGTATTCAAGGAAAATCTGTTAGCCTGGATCTTTGAGAGGATAGAGAATCTTTTGAAGGGGCAGACAACCGTTATTGATACTTCAGGAACTCTTACAAGAAATGTGTGTTTGATCATCCAGATACTGCAAGCTCTCTTTGATAAGGAGGCAGAGATGAAAACTTTTTCTGCAATTGACTCTGAAAAGGTATATATTCCTACTTCCTTGCACAATATTTCAGTAGCTTTTCGTAGTTTTCCCCAATAATAGAATAATGCATTTCTGTGCCAGACACCTTTTCTTTACTTGCACAATATGAGCAGCAGTAACTGAAAAGATAATCCTAGGCTGATCAACATTTTGCAGTTTTAAATTTTGACATCATTCTTGAGGGTGTTTATCAGCTGGACCTTTAGGAGCTCACAATGGTCTCTCATGAGAGCATTTGACCTTGAAAAATTTGTAGTTTGATTTCACCTAATTTTAATTTATGCACAAATTATCATGCCTTATTATAGTAAATGTTTGGGTTCATTGAAAGCTTGAGTAGCTAAGTGTTGATGAGAAGACTGCTGACACATGGGTCCTGTAAATGCTTTCTGCAATCATTAAATGGCAGGGCATATGAGTTTTTTTATAAAGTTTCTCTTTGTGAAGCAAAAACCACCACCCTCTTTGTTTGCATACTACACAAGAAATTGCTCTAAGCAAGCTAAGGGTGTATAAGCCTAGGTACCCCATGTTTCCATCAAGAAAATCAATGCTGCACAAAAAATATCATCGAGGCAATGCTAGGGCCTTACAAAATTAAATGAGTATGCAAGGTTGCAAACTTGTGGGTGAACTTATCAACCAAAATTCTCATACCAATGGCATATGCCAATAAGAATTTAAAGGAAAAATATTCTAAGAACATAAGGGAATATTGGAACAGTAAAGGAATAGCAGTAAGAGCTGAAGAAGGGGATTTATAATTGATTTTGGGCTGCAGTGGCAGGCCATATCCTAAAATAGCCCCCATTATTCATTCGGTCACAATTTTATAATTTACAAGTTGGTTGTTAGTTTTTGGCGACCACCAGCCACTTTTGACAGCTAAAACCATGATAAGAATTGTCACCTGGCCTAATACATATGATTAACTGGATTGGCCCTTTATGTATGAGTAAACTTTGGTCAATCATTCTACAATTATTAAACATAATTTTTTTTAGATATGCATTTTCTAATGCAATTAATGGTTATTTTTGCAGACTAGAAACGTATAAGTTAACCATAGTCTATAAGTTACTGACCAAAAGGTAACCATCTAATTGTATGCTAATCGTACTAAGCTTTCCCATCACAGAGCTTCAATTATGATACAGGAGCATACTTTTCATCCATATGCTTGACATCTTCACTTACCAAACAATAAGAACTATCAAAATGCAAGTTTACAAGAAGGGGACTGAGTCCAAGTCCTTAAATAACACAAAGCATAACTGGTTAATCCCTATGCCACTGAATCTTATATCAGTAGCTCATCATGCTAGTGAATCTTATCATGAAAGCTTTTATCCTTTGCTCCTAATCTACAATCACAAGATTACATTATTTGATTCTATTTATTTCCTTACCCTTGAGGTTTACATAATATGTAGAAGCTCTTGCCTATGTATAAAAGCACCCTGTATTTCTGAACTTTGGAAAGTAGGCTTTTGGTATTCCCAAAAAGAATAAAAAACACTTAATTCATCTCTGTTCTTTAACCTAGAGATTTTCGTTTAAACACTTTGTTTAAGCATAACAGACAAGTTTCTTATTCCTGTTTAAAATTTCTCTTGAAATTTGTCTATGTTCATATTTCATCCAGTTTTGTCCACTATAAGCCATATTTTGACACTTTAGAGTATAAATCCTTTCCTTTTAACATTTTGTTTAAGCATAACAGACAAGTTTCTTGTTCCTGTTTGAACTTTCTCTTGAAATTTGTCAATGTTCATACTTCATTCAGTTTTGCTCACTATAAGCCGTATCTTGACACTTTAGAGTATAAATCCTATTCATGGTATTAGATAAGCATTTCTGCATACAGGCTTCAGAGAAAGTTGGCAATCTGATACAACTTTATAACTGCCAAAATGTATGATGACTCCCAAAGACATTCAACATCTCTGTATGTAATCAACACCATAGTAACCTCAGATTTGGCAGTCTCCAACAACACAATCCCAAACATGTGTACATCTATTATGAAATCCCAGTAAATAGGTTATGCATTTTCATTGAACATGGAATCATGTCATCCACTTGTATTGCTAAGAAATTCTTAAATTCATAATTAAGGGAATTACCATTACTCTAGGGTACCAGAAGCATGTCTGTTCTTATGGGTAATAAGTATTTGATAGTAATATCAATCAGCTATGTCATACTTTTGAGTTTCTACTACCTAGTAGAAGCGTTAAAATTGCATAGGACTTGACAAGATAGTACTCCGTTATGACTAAAAATTTAAAATTTTAATCAAGATGGTAATTGTATTGGTTTTTCTACAATGAAGGCTATGCTAGGCAGAAATGCAAACCACAGGGGACCAGGCAACCTCATTGTCTTGATTGCATCTCTGATCTAAGTAGTCGATATGGCACCCCTAGACCCCATGGAGCGGGTACGACATGTTTCGGGAGCGGGAGCGGGAGCGGCTTGGGAGTGGCCAGGATATGGCCAGGCAGGTCCGGGTATGGCTGGGTACTTCTGCAGACGTACCCGGCCGTATCCGGACCTGCCTGGCCATATCCTGGCCATATCCTAGCCATATCCTGGCCCAAATCTATGTTTTTAATTTTTTTTTTTTGTTTTTTCTAATTTTTTTTTTCTAGTTTCAATTTAATATATCATTACAGCAGAAATTACAGTTTTCACAGCACCATTATTCTACAGAAGGTATTGTTTAAATTTAATATATCATTACAGCAGAAATTGCAGTTTTCACAGCACCATTATTCTACAGAAGGTATATTTTAAATTTAATATATCATTACAGCAGAAATTACAGTTTTCACAACACCATTATTCCACAGAAGGTATATTTTAAATTTAATATATCATTACAGGAGAAATTACAGTTTTCACAGCACCATTATTCTACAGAAGGTATATTTTAAATTTAATATATCATTACAGCAGAAATTACAGACTTCGCAGCACCATTATTCTATAGAAGGCACCAAGTACAAGGCATCATAAACATGGATAAAAATAGCATGTATGGGATAAATCATAAATGTAATAAACATCTCAACTAGATATGGTAGGAACAATTGAAATTATGAATGTATGAGTAGTTTGTTGTGGCTATTTGGCTTGTTTTGTTTTTCATATGCATAATATGTGGTTAATTCTTATTTAGAAGGCTGAAATTTATATATTTTTTAATTTTTATATATTTTTTGTACTGCCGTATCCTACGCTGTATCCGAGCCCAATTTTTTTTTTTTGCCGTTTCTGCATATCGGATACTCTGTACCCGCTCCTGTATCCAAAATGTATCGGCTACTTAGCATCTGATGCTTTTGTATTCGATTTAGAAGTTTTGCTTTGACAAAGGAAGGACTTTTGTAGATTATTTAGGGATACCAAAGTTATATGAAACTGGGAGACTGCTATGGTTTCTAAAATTAGGTGGTGTTGGAAATGTGACCCACCAAAATTTAGAAAATAGTAAAATGTATGGAATTAAAAAAATAAAATATGAAAAACACATTGATATTAAAAATATTGCATATCCCAGAAAAATCTCAACTTTTATATGGGTATATGAAACTGGGAGACTGCTATGGTTTCTGAAATTAGGACATAGTTGGAAATGTGACCTAACAAAATGTAGAAAATCTCAATTCAGATTTTTAATTTTTTTATATGGGTATATGAAACTGGGAGACTGCTATGGTTTCTGAAAATTAGGACTGTGTTGGAAATGTGACCCAGCAAAATGTAGAAAAGAGTGAAATCTATGGAATTAAAAATAAAATAAAATATGAAAAACACATTGATATCTAAAAAATTGCATATACCAGGAAAATCTCCACTCAGGTTTTATATAGATGGATTAGACTATATATAAAGTACAAACTAATTCCAACAATTATTTAAATGTTCACCAAGAATTAGATAAATTAGACTATATATAGTTATGATCAGCTTTTGTGGCACATATCTTTCCAGTCCAAGATCTTTGTTATATTACTGACTTAGCTACGTCATTGATCTTTGATGTTTCAAGTGCTGATGCAACATCCAATTAAAGTGTTTATCTCACATTTGGTTTGCATAATCATTGTAAGGAATGCAATTGATGATTGTGCATCATTCATTTTAAGGTGATTGACCTCCTACCGTACAAACTAATTCCATATTGCACTATTGTGCACAAATTCCATTTACCCTCCAAAATGCTTCCCATTTTTGATCATATGCATATTTCCATATAACAAGGCAAGGAAATGAAAATAAAAATGTATCATTCCCCGTTCTCTATTGTTAGAGAAACATTAGAAATAACTAATTTTTTAAATATTGAAGTAGCGATTACATAACAATTCTAGTCCAGAAGAACCAGTTCAGTTAAAACTTAAAACCAATAATGCCTAACAGCAAGTATAAAGAGAACCAAACAAAAGTTTGCTGCATGAGAAACCAAAAAAAATAAAAAATATCATTAGCACTATAGATAGTCAAAATAAGAGTGGGACAAGTCCACAGTCAAAGCAGCATAACAATGAAATGAAAATCAAGGCCTAACAGCCGCCCATGCAGCTCTTCGAATGAGACTCAACATTGACATGGCCATCAAGCAGTTCTTCAGATATCAGGAATCCATCATCAGGTTCCCTGCATAAATGTTATTACCACCAGGTACAAATTCAGGTCCCAGGATTATAGATCCCATCACATGACTACAGGACTCCCCTGTATTCAGATCAGGTTCTTCAACATTTTCCACAGAATCCATAGCATTTACCCCCCTAGAAGAAACTTTCTGTTTAGCATCTATCTTGTTTAGCTTATTTTCCACCCCAGGAATTGTTTTTTGAGATTATCCTCAATTATATTTCAACTCAGTCTGGCAGCACATCGTCATATCCTCTGACAGGTAATGAAATATCATGAGCAGCTAATGTCAAAGAAGAGGACATAGTGCATGACGAAGATTTGTCTTCCTCCAGCCTTGAAGGGTCAAGAGGAGAGTTGGTTTTTATTTGATCTGGGTCCACATCAACTGTGGCTTCATTGCACTCTATCCTTTCCAGTGTTGAATAAATGGCATTGGAGAATGCATCTTGATTCTTGGGTGCTGACCCTATAATTCTGCAAGGTAGAATCTCTTGGAAGTAACTCTGAAGCTTCCCATGTTTTCGTCTGTATATCAGCTTGTTGAAAATATGAGTGTTCCAATCTTCCTCACAAACCTTCATGTCATTTTGGCTCCTGATCTGGAAGTTGCTTTCAGGAGCAGGGGCTAATCTTAAGATTAATTTCATGTATCAACCAGATTTTCCAGGCAAATCTCAATACATCCATATTGGAGGAATTCTTTCCACTCACTCTCTAGAATCTTTAATTGGATATTCTCCTGAACATGCAAAATTCCATTCACGACTTCACGGTTGAAGCCAGTAGGAATCCTGTCCTTTAGAAATAACTACTGTAAAATTCATATTATTATTATTCTTATATGATATTTAGCAATATATTCATAGCTTAGATTGAGAAACATAGCAACTAATACTGGATAGACATCATATATTTTTTTCTGAAGGAAAAACTGATTATCTTATTTGGCAAGATTTTATAATCCTTTAATGCATTGTTTGTTTTCTAGTCAGGGCTAGTTATTGGTTGTGGGTTCTATTTTATTTTTTTATCCACAAGGATTTATGTCTTTTGTGTCATATAGTATGTTGAAAAGGGCTGAATTTTGTATGATTTGCATCCGAATATGAACTCTAAACCAGCTGGAGACAGTTATTTTCATGTAAAAAAAACCCTAGAAATGTTTCATTTAGTTTTCTGAGGCCAATCTTGCGGAACTTCAGTCCTCAAAAACATTTGCACCTCTTATGCCATATTGCAATTGCAAGAATGGCTAGCCATACTTTAGAAATTTGCTTTATACAAAGAGCTTTTTGGAATAGTAAAAAAGATACTAAAGTAATATTAAATTTCAGTTGATGTCAAAAATAATTTGCAAAATAAAATCTTTGTACATGTTAGTTGAAGTATCCAAAAAGAAAGGCCTGACATCGTATGATTTACTTTCCTTTTAAGCTCTATCAAAACTATTTAACTATAGGTTTGCTTATTTATCCATTCATCTGTCAATATGATCTCCTTTTAAGATTTATCCTCACAAAAACCAGCACTCATTCACATTGATAAGCCCTATAATCACAATAGTATGTCAGTCACGGACATCTTCCATTTTCTAATTATTTTTTTCTTGGAATTTCCATAGGGTTTACTGTTAGTACTAATGTTTAATTTTCTTCTATACTTAACTCATGTCCTTAAATCATTTTTAAATATTTTGCAGCGCTTTCCACCACCAACCTCAACTTCAGATGGAGCCAAAGAGAATACAAGTAACTAACAGGTTCAAATCAGTTCAACTTCCTAGTTGGGAAGATTTTTCATCTTCCCATTATTCATGAATCCTAAAAAAATTGACAAGAAATATTCATATTCATATGTAGTAGTTAGTCATTATCTGCGGTCCATGGCCTTTGAATCATTTCAAGCTGAATTGAGAGGAGAGTCTCTTGTTTTATAGTTTCTTTGTCGTTGCACATAAATTTCATGACTTCCTTTCGAAAGATTGTTGATATAGAGGATGAGGGGATGGAGGTGAGCAGCCTACACTGGCATTTGCACATACAAGCATAGTTTGCTATGGTGCCATGTAAAATATAACCTTGTTTGTTATCTCTTTGATCTGATACATACATTTTAAGAGGATGGTTTGCAGGTGTAAATAAGAGAATAAAAATATTATTAGATATTTATTCCCTTTTTAATAAGTTTCCAATAATTTAAACCTGATCAATAGTAATGATACTAAAGACACCTAATTCTAATGATTAGTTAATTGTCGTAAAATTGGAGTATGATAGGATATTTGTGTATTTGTCAATTGTTGGTCCAAACTAAGCTCTTATTGGCACATTTCCTTGTTTTTGGTCATTTTCTGGTGTGTTTCCCTTGTTTACTGGTTCTTATCTCCTCTTTCTCCTTGTTTGCTTCTTGTCATGGGTTTTCCCCTAAAATTATACAATTACAGTTCTAGTTCTCTAGAACAATAACCGTACAGTTCTAGGATGGGCCCTTCTGACCCTTCTTTCCTACTTCCCACACCCTCCAAGGGTTTTGGGGCCGTTTTGTCAATTTACTCTGTTATGTTGGTTTGCAAGCTAATATGGTCCTAATATAAATTTTTGAAGCCTATAAATACACACTCACATCAATCATTTAGAATAGAAGCAATGTTATCTATAAGACTTTGAGATGAAGAGACACAGGGACAAAGTTTCCAGGATGGCAAAATTTTGGGATGGCAGGGGATTGAGGACGACTATTAAAATAATATATAAAATTATAAATATAAAAATATGCCAATATTTATAAAAATAAAAATAAATAGTAGTGTGTGACAGTCCATGTGCAATTGTGGTTGAAAATTTGTGTATTCATATATCACTCTCGATTCTTAATATATCTTTGTAATACAATATGGTCGGGTTATGGTTAACCGGTAAACGTTTTGATCTATTCCTTACTGCTTTTATCTTCTACACAAGCTTTCTCTTCATATAAAAATATACATGTAGGTTTTGTAAGTTATTGGAGCTTCAAAGTGAATTTTAATTAGATTTATACATACATTTTTTTTGAATAAAGATGTGTGGCTTCCAAAAACAATCTTACACTACAAGAGTACAATTTAAAAATCAGTTTTTAAAATGAAAACAACAAAAAAATTAATAGAAAAAAATTATTAAAAAAAAATAGGTTCCCGACATCCCCCAAAAAAGGGAGATGTCCCTGAAACGTCCCCTGATATTCAGGGACATCCTAGAGACCCTCCATCCTTTTTTACCCTTTTGGAAAATTCGGGGGATGTTTCCTGCTGTCCCCAAGATGTCCCACACCTGGTTTTCAGAGGGGACACATCTCCACATAACACTAGATAGAAGTCAATGATATAATATCATCCTCATGACAAAAACAATCACAATCATTTAGAGCAAGCATTTAAAGGAATTTAAAGGTATCTAGCATTTATTGTTGTTGCATTAAGCATTCATTATAGCATTGAAAGTGATAATGGATGGGTATTACGTGACAATGGACTTTGTGTTGAGCACTATTTTTGGGCTTTATGTTGGTTTATCATCCCGTGTGTCCACTCGCATGCCAATAGGTCCTAATATGAATTCAAGGAGGCTATAAATACATAGGCGCATTAATACATTTAGGATATAAGTGAATGATTTAAGAGCATTCTCGTGCCAAAAACAATTGTAAGTATTTAGAGGAAACATTTAGATATTTAAATAAATCTAAAGACTATCTAGCATTTACTGTTGTTGCATTAAACTTTCATTAAATAACATTGAAAGTGATAAGGATTGGGTATTGCATGACCCTAGATTGTGTGTTGTACACTTCATTTATACTTGGTGTTCTAGTTTTAAAGATTATTAAGATTTTTAGGGAAATGATAATAATGGAGGGATAATACATCCACCCAAAACATCTTATTTTTTTGGCAAGGTGTTGCATTATTAGGGTTTCAAAAGAGATGTTTCCTAGGAATACACATAGAATTCTAGTAAAACAAGTGAGGTTTTTTTGGAGCCCTGAAGCTAATAACGAGGACGGTCAAATTATATTTTGCCTAGCTAACAATTGTCATTAGTGTGCTTTATGGACCAAGGAGAGTATATTAATGGTTTTGGTGAAGGCTCTGTTCACATTAATTTTTCTAGGTTTTCTTTGCCTTGTTATTTGACATTGCCTTGTGATGTCTGTTCGGATGACTATCTTCGAGTTTGTGACGAATTCAATATTCCACTTAGACCCCCCTTTGGCAATTAGTACCATAATTTATTTTTAATTCAATTTGATTTAACCCTAAAAATAAATAAATAAGGTAAGATAGGTAAGGTGTTCATGTTTATCTAAGAGTTAAAGGGTAAGGAATAATGGGTATATTTAGATTAATTAATATACATTAATGCACATACTAGAACATACTCTCATTAGTAATTTGCAAGATTGAACATGGAAATGATTGCTAAAACGTAAGGAAGTGGAGGTACTCAGCTGATTATAGAGGCAAAGAGTTGAACACAATGTAGAGTGGTTGTGTAAATTGGAAATGATTTGGAAGTGTTTCATTTCTGGAAATGGAGTGCAAAACTGACTTGGTATGGAACCGTCCAGTGGGTATGGAAGCGCAAGATAGTTTCGTCCCTTTAGACGTTTTCATATGGTGATCCACCGACGTTTTGCAACTGATAGTGATGACATTTTCTTTGAAACCCTATTTGTCACATATTTGTGAAACCTTTTGTATGACAACAAAAAATTCAAAACCTAACCACATGGAGGAGGCCTTGCAAAAATGTTAGTGATTGGGTTGAAGTGCAATTCATGCACCGCCTATGTTGGCACTACTTAGAAGAGGCTTTAAGTCACACGTAGTTCTTCACCTAACACACACACACACACACACACACACACACACACACACACACACACACACACACACATATATACAGGGAAATTTTTAAGGAACTTGCTTGAAAAAAACTTATAGAAATCGTGGCGAATATGGTCGGAACCAGATTTGTTGGGTTGGTGAATTATATAAAATCAACGTTTGTGGCATTGACGAAATAAAATATAGTTTTTAAAGGAAATTGTGGATGGAGTAGCAAATGGAGCCCCAACTGTTTTTCTCTTCTTTCACCCACCTAACCTCACCAAAATTTGATTTTGATAATTCCAAAATGAAGAGCATGATGAGACTGATTTTGCATAATTTGGGGCTCTCTGGAAGAAGTCATGGCCATTTGAAGTTTTGCAGGTCTGGATGAATAGGTAGTTGACACGAGGGGATTGTTAGCTTCTAGCTGGTTGCGAGGATTGCCTTGCCTGTGTGTTTATTTCCTTGGAATGCCCATGTGTCAACCTTTGATAGGTTGCGTGGTCAGGCCCATTGATTGTAGGAGGGGCATGTGGACACGAAACTTTATCAAATGTGGCTTATCCCGCAGGTTGGAGTCCACTTGAGCCCATCGCTTTGAGGTTCGCCGGAATAAAGATGTGTCGGGCTCAAATGCTTGAGATTGAGCCAGGCGTTCTCCATTTACTGTGTCGTGTGTTTGCCTATTAAACCATTGACCTTTCAACCCGCTAGCCTATCGCTTGGACCTGAAAGTTCATTCATTGCTGTTTATTTTGCGGTTTTGAGTCTGCGAGAGCCCAAAAGCCATGAGAAGTGCCGAAATCTCGTCACATGTTTGCTCTCTTCCCGCCACATTTTAAATAGTTTGAATAATTAAGTGTTGGTGGGTTTTTTCAAAAGTTTTTTGGCAATTAAATTTGACGAGCTCATTTGACCATCCCACGTCATTTTAAATGGCTAAGTCTATTTTAAATGGGTTATCCTGATCCAAATTAATTATAGCACCTCTCTTAGCTATCTCCTTCTGTCATGCTTGATAATATCATCTTTTCCTAAGCTCTTACTTTCCTGGAGCATCCATTTTGAACTCTTAATTAATCAATATCCTCCTTTTTCCACCCTTTCATGATTTTCATGCACATAGGAATTTATCCATCCACAGGAATATTTTCGCTTCCAAGACCCTCTATTTTAGCTTATTTATTTAGAGTGTATAATGTTTCAAACAAGTTTTACGTGGCTCAAAGAGAAATTAGAATCTCACTTCGTCAGGGAAGAGTTTGTATACACAATGTACTCAAATACATAACTTCAAAGTGCTCACCACCACCAAATGTCACCTACACAAGTTCTTGTGGTGTCTATCTATGTGAGTCTCTATAGGTGTTCTTCCACCCAATGGTACTTTCATTCCAATTTCAAATCTCATCACGTATAATAGGAAACCAACAAAACATGTAAGTTTGCATGTAGTTCACTAAAGAATGTCTCGTACTAAGCATCATATAGGTGTCCACTGTCTCTCCATCCGTTTGGTGGTGAGTAGTTCTTGTGAGTCAGATATCTAAGTGAAAACTCCTCTTATACCACTCAACCAAGTGCTTAATATTCGCTTAACTAAAATGAAACATTTTCCTCCATGACCATCATTGCAACACAATGCAATGGGTCCTAACAATAGAACCAACATGAAGTTATAATATTTCCAAAACCATAAGCAATCTATGCAAAATAAAACAACATACAATGCACTATTACATGAAATCCCCCTGTTCTATCATATCACACACCTTGACCACCTTATGTGCTCACTTGAGGCATATGAGAAGACCAATTCCCATTGTTTTGGATACACTATGATGGTTAATATGACAATGATGCATATACTTAATGAGTGCTAATAGTATGATCATTATAGAAGATAAAAACATTCGTTAAATTCATATATTCAATCTAATGATTCTAATCAATCACCCATATGAATGATTTATGAATCAACGATATTTTATTCACAATACTTATTTACAACCATAATCACCATATACTTATAGTCAACTCATAAACCAAAGCAAGGAAATGTCTTTTAGTGATGGGGCATTTCCTTGCATCATCTTAACCATTAATTACAATGGCCATCATTTACTATTGTATAATGACTATCATAAAAGTATAGGATCGAAGTGCATGTAACATATATATGAATGTGGATAGTTGGCAACTTGAACCACTTTGAACATGTCTGAGAGGATTGTGCTCTTGTTAAGACTTTGATGTATGGATCTTGGTGTGCTAGGAAGTTATGTAAGATACCCTCCTTGACCTGTTTGAGTGCTTCAGAATATAGTAGTGGCTACTTTAATGGATGTGAATAACAGTTTAGAAGATTTAGGGATCCTTGGACCTTGAGTGCCATCTATATGTGTTTGCAATTAGAATGCCAAGAGATTTCCAGGTTTTGTCATGTGTGTAAATGAGGCGATGTTAACTTTCTTATATAGGGCTCCAAAGGTAAATTATCATGATAAGGCCAACCCTGGAAGATGAAAAGACCCCAAAAATGTTATTACATCAAAAGTAGAGTTAACAAATGTGTTGTTTCAAGACCATATAGGTCAGTGAAGACTGGATCATACAACATAGCCAATATGTATAGTTTTAGACAGGGAAAAGATGAATCAAATCTAAAAGTTGCATAACGGAAGGCAAAGTTTTTGCATTGATCTTATGTATATATGTTCAAAATTTGTTGACACATCAGTGTGTGGGAATACACGTGTTAGGACAGAGATGGCAAGATGTACTAACTGGGGGTAGAATGTGGTTGTTTCTCTTAGCCAAGAAGCACAATCATAATTAGTAGCCTCAAAGGGTAAATTTCTAAATTTGAGTTTCTAAATTTCCTCCCTTGAGTATGAAATTAAAAATTACATGCTTAAAGGAAAAGACACCTAATTTTGTACACACATTTTGTCTTTTCTCGCGGGTATTTGTCTAAATGTGTTGGTTTTGGTAGGATCCATGATGAAACATGCAACCCATAGTGTAATTATCGCCCATACAAGAAATTGAACTATAACTCAATTATAAATTTAGAATTTTCACTTGCATAAAGTGAATGAAGATATGTGAAACATGGAAAGAATGCACTTGTTTGTCGTGTGGAGAGAAAATCTTTGTGTTTCTTTACTTTCCGTTGAATACTTAGATTGTTGTTACTAAACTTTGTTGAAGGATTGGAGGTTATTAGTCCCTCAATTGTGTTGAATGAGAAACTAAAGTATTGGGTTCATGCAACCCAACACCAAATAGAAGATAGAGGGAAAAGAAGAGAGAGGTATTAATGTGATCTGTGAAGGAAGAAGACCACATATCAAATATTTTATTAACTTTGATATCTTATCTTTTGAAACGAGGAGAGGAAAGATTGCCTATGGAGAACTTATCTACTTCTATGTTTTCCATAACCCCAAGGGCCACATTGTTGCAGAAGGATCTATGCCTAATGTTTGGATATACATGCACAAGGTATAAAAGATAATGTGTACCCCAATGATCTTCTCGTGTGTTGTACTACTAAGAAAGAATGTGTAGTATGTTGAAATATCAATGGAGAAGGAGACCCATGTACCCAATATACCTGTATTTTGTAACCATAATTGAGTACTTAAATAAAAAATGAGTGAAATATTCATGCCCCCTCTAAAGTGATGATAACTATGTCATATGAACCTGAGATTATGCCAAAAACATGTATCCATAAGTGTAAATCTAAAACTCTAGAAATATTTGGTGTTTGTACCCCCTAGGGAAAAATCATATGTTATGGTTAGCATCGCTTTTATAGTCCTGACCGTTTTGACTTTAAAATTTGGTGGGTCTTCTAAAGGTTTAGCGGCTTCCAAATCTTTGAACCTTTGTTCCGCATGCTTTTAAACAAGATCTGTGCAAGTCCATTATAAATAAGTTATTTAAATCAATCTAGGGGTTAATTTGGGATAATAGTGTCCTTGACTCTTTTGCAACGTCAGAATGCTTCCTTGTGTGACGCTACCACATCTAAATACCAAGATACATATGTATACTTGATGCAAAGTATGTTTTTATTAAATGATTTTAAATATTCTGCATGGTTTGATATATTAAGACCAACAACATAGGCTCTATTCCGGGACGAAGAACTGACACATCCACATTTTGAATGGAAGTGCTTGGAATAGGCCTAGCGAAGTGACAACTATCATCCACTGAATGGAATTTGAAAAAGAGACTAAATTTAACGTCTATAGTGAAAGACATAATCATTTGTAATGATGTGCTATTGCTTGAGAGGTGATATTTAACATCTATTGCATTATAGAAGGCATACTGCAACTGAACGTTGAAAGATTTATAGAAGTTATGGGCCGTGTAAGACTCAAAATATTCATTTCTTCAAGGAAGTGTCATCCTGCATTTGATTCTTTTAAATCTTTTTATAAGTAGCACTGTATAAGCCTTCGCTTTGAAATATTTCAATATAAGGGTTTACAAATTAGGGTTGAGGGTTTTCAGAATCCAAAATTCCAAGCATGTCTAACTCTACTTCCACAGAAGCCCAAAATAAAACCCCAATTCCATGCCCAAAACTACTTAAAACCCCTGGGTTTATTGATGAATATCATGATATTTATGATGCTGTAATTGGTACAAAGAACCTCATAGCTTAGATACTAGTCTGAGAATAAGGCGAATAAGCTTTCGAATCCATTAGGTAAAGGTTAGATAACATGGGGGGTTGGATTGGGATGCATGATGGCTCCATGAAGTTTTACCTTGCCCTGAATTTGTCATGCTCTGTGCCCAGAGTTACGATGGGAAAAAAACTAATTGTTGCAAATGGCACTGAAGAAGAAATTTTGTCCATTACGGAGGAAAACCTTGGCCGTGCGTTGGGGTTTGAAAGTAAAGAATTAGGAACCGTTAGCATAAACCTAGAAACAATTGCTAACAATTATCATGCTACCACTCAAAATGCCAAAGATTATTTTTTTTTGCAAAAAATAACACTTGATGGAACGGTACCAAAAGGGAAGCCTCCTTATACAATTGTGAAGTTTTATACCGTGGGTTAGGGATACCATTTATATGCTAGCATTTTGTCTTGGATTTGATATCGATGAGCAAGTGGATGTAACCCTCCTCGAAATGGTATACAATATCCATTTTGTTACTCCACCTTGTGCATACAAATTTGTTAAGCACATTGCAAAATCTATACATAAACAATTTTTAACAATCAAAGAAGGTTCCGACACTAAGACCTTTAGGTTCACTACCTACTTGTGCTATTTTATTTCTATGGCGGCTTCCTGAATGGTTTGTGATAAACAAGCTTGCATTTCAAGCCTACAATGATGTTGAGGGCCAACCCAAAGTGTTGCTTCCATTAACTAAGTGTACCCTCAAGATAAGGATGTTTGATAATTGAAGGGACTACAATCAATTTGTGGACTACTTTTGGACTCCAATTTATTTAGCAATTTCAAAAAATACAATGCCTAGATTGCCTATGACCTGTAGAGATTGCATTCAACTAAGATCAAAAATACAATTGCCTGACTAGCACTTCATGGAGGAATATATTGTGCTTAGGTTTTATGGATTAGGAGTACAACCTTACAAAATTGCCAATTACATGTGACAAAGAGGGTTTTTGGCTTGGAATATATACGACATATGGAAAACATATATAAATTATATTTTGTTACTCAACAAAAGAGGAGCATATTTCTTTACCATTTTCATGTGGAGGGTTCACATTTAAGAGAAAATCGTTTAATGTGGCACATGAAATTTTACAAATTTCTAAGTTTGATGTTGACTGTCACTAGTTGTATGACCCACGCGAGGTGATTAAAGCAAGGGTAGTGGCGAACAAGAACTTTTCCACAAAAATTCAAAATGAATGTAAACCCCGACTAGAAAAATTGAAAAACAAGAACTCTTAGGATGGCGTAAAAAAAGTAATGGATGAAATTTCTATCGGGAAAGGAATTTGTTTTCAAGAGTTGTCAACACAAATTTTGGGATTGCATCCATAGAAAGAGGCGAAAGGCATTTCAATATGAATTTTTTTAATGGAAAAGCTAATAAAAATTCATCTTCTAAAAACATGCCAAAACATCTAGATGTTGATTTGCGAGATAAAAATTACACAAGGTAAAAAATAACTGCTAATTTGGTCTATGAGGTGGTACCTAGGCGATCCAAAAGTTGTTGCAGAGTACAATTCTATTCTAGCAGATGCATTTTTTAGCAGATTGTGGAATGAAGCGCATTCCACAGAGGCAAGTAGTGATGATTAGTCTAACTCTGAGGAGGAATTACACACCCCCCTCTGTTGGGGGAGATAATTCATATAAACCAAGTCTGAATGAAAGGATGAAACAAACAAATACTACATGGGCAGTTATAGTAAAAAAAATAGGGTTTTAGTGGTCGTGGTTTGGGTTCAACAGGATAAGGCATTTGCTTGCCACCAGAAGTACATCCTAGATGAGGTTCCGATCAATTAGGCCTTGGAGTTTCGGAGAAAGGACCACTACATACAATATGTGGCAGTCGCAAGGCATTTTTTTTTCGGAGTCAAATCCTTAGCATACGTTTCGAACCGATAGGTTGCAAATTCACGAGGAGTTGGCAATGAATAAAATTTTGTTAGTGTTGCCATATGTTAGTGGTTGCCATTGTTGGTAGTAGTAGTGGTCAGAAAATGCCTCACCAATAAATTATTCTAACACATATTTTTATATACCTATACATAGTAGTAGTGGTCAGAAAATGCCTCGTAGGTGGAGAGGCAACAAATTATTCTAAAGAGACCAATACAGATAGTTCCTACTGGCCAATTAGGACCCGAGAAAAGGCAAAACACAGAGACATACAATTACTCTTGCGAGTGAAGAAGAAAAGGCAAAAGACAGAGACACACAATTACTTTTGCGCAGGGTAGCATTGCCTTAAGGCAATTTATTACAGAAGGCAGTGCCACCCCTCAATAAATTGTTAATCCACAGGGAAATTCCCCCAAAACTTCAATTACTCCTCCATTCAAGCAGTTCATATCCCCCAAAACTTCAATTACTCCTCCATTCAAGTAGTTCATTCCTCTAAAAACCTCAGGTTTTGATTATTAAGCTTAGTTTTCCCACAAATTAGAAAGAGATAAAAGAAACAAGAAGCAAATGCTACAGGTTACTGTAACTTCAGATCCTGTTACAATTAGGGTATTGAAACAAGAAGCCTACAATGTATAACCCAGGTTACTGTACACAAATAGATCCATGGAATACAATTAGGGTATTGCCTACATATAACCCAGACAGTTGAAATACCATGAGAGGATCACATGGTATGCTAGTGCCCAAAGTTGAAAAAGTCCCACCAAAGAGGATCAAATGGTTTGCAGTGACAATGATGTAACCACCCTTTCTATGGATTTACTAGAATGAAACCCTTGTGACAAAATAAATGTATCAAAAAGGAACAATGATGTGGTATACACATCATTTCTAAAGGCAATTTAAAAGATAATTTCTAAAAGCAGACAAAGAGAACAATAAGTTGAATAATAAAATTCAAAAGTTAGAGGCATACCTGACAAATGAGAAAGCAAAACATCAAAAGTGACAGTAATAAGACCAGTGAGCTGGGAGAAGCGACAATAAGGATAAAATCATCTGCCTCTATGACTACGCTCGCTGTGAATTGCCATGCATATGCAGGAACTGGAAGAAGTGAAGAAAAAGCTACATGAAACGACAGGTAAGTATAATTGATTACAACAAAGGCTGGGAGAATTGTATTGTAAGAGGTGACAAAATAAATGTATCAAAAAGGAACAAGATGGTTATGGCAAGGTAGAGAAAGAAAAGGCCAAAAAATGGGAACATAGCCTAGAGGAAGAGAGAAAAGTCAAGGACAGATTACAGAAGGAAGAGAGTAAACAAAATGAAATATTGCAAAAGGCGTTGGGGAAAACACAAAAGGAAATACGGTCTTCCAACACCAAACTATTCGAATTTAATAAAAAGGCAGTTATTAATATGACAGATAATGTTTAGGGGGAATATACCAAAAAAATTGATGATTTGATTAGATTATTTGAATTCATGGATGATCTGCAGGGAATCTCTAATAAGTTCTGCAAATATGTAACTGATAGTAGAAAAGTGATGGCATTAAGAGAGGATACAACAAGGAAATTTTTGGAAACTATCTACAAATTTAGTGACATGAAAGTGACATCCATAGGAATGCAAAACTGGATTGATGCCTCAATAAACACATCATCTATCATTCGAAAGAGTTTGATGCTAGGCGAAGCACAAGAATTGCTGAATAAGTTTCAATCAATGGTATGCGATCTGTATGGAAAGGTATATGATTTTGCAAAGCTTGGTTTGTCAATGACTTTTTGACAAAAGACACCAATTCATTAAGAAGGATGCATTCTAGAAGAACATGAAGGAAAAAATGATGTAAGAGAAAAACCAAATTACTAAGAAGGTAGATGAGACATTTTTTTGGCTTTGTTAAACCATTGATGACCTTGTTAATAAGTTTGAATACAACAATAAAGGAAAACTCTACTCTCAGTTATGAATTGCTAAAAAAACTACATGTCAGTCACTTTTGATTTACAACAAATTGTAATTCTAACAAATGAAGAGTGGAACATGTTACAGAGGATGAAATAATTAAAAGTAATTTAACTTTGAAAATTGTTCCATTTGTTGCACATTTCAATTTTTTTCATATAAGACATGTCTCAAGCAAGTTGAATGAAGAATAATGTTATTTTTCATTTCAATACATAATGGTTCACAAAAAAAAACAAACCTTTTATGCTAATACTTTGTAGGTGTATGAGAAACGTAAGTGTTTTATTAAATAATGTATTTCTATTGTGAAGACTACAAATCAATCCAATGTATTTCAAGTTTCATTTCGAAGACTATAAATCAATATTGTATTTTTTAAAAATACAAATAAGGAAAAAGATATTATCAGAACAATGTACTGAATATTTGAATACATTATACGAACATCTATACTACATATCCACGAGTGGAAGCTTCCAATGTATTGATGGTGGATCATCTATATCATTTGCTTGCCCAGTTCTTTGACTCTCACTTTGTTGACAGTGAATCGCTTGCAATAGGGTCGTCTGCTATATTTGTGACATTGTTATCAACCCTCTCCTTTTATTAATCGAATTCCATATTGTCAAAGCCCTATCATAGGGGAAATTTACTCACTTCGTACCATGATGTGTAAATTCTCAAATAATTTTTCAATTTTTTTGTCAAGTTTGTTTCGTAATTTTGACTTTATAAAGGTTAAGATCCTGAAAATTCTCTCATTTTCAACTGAACACAAAATCATTGTTTGACATAGCTCAGCGAGTGAGAAAATCTCGGAGATAGTTTGCTGCAAAATAGTAATCAACGCAATTTTTTTCTATGGCTGGGTTATTGCTCCACATTCTAAGGGATTATCCAAATATTTGAATTGCTCAATCATTGTAGAGACGAATTCATGAGATTGATCAATCAAACTCGTTCTTGCTTAAAATACTTGGAATATTCCTTCTATTGACATTAACATGCTTACAAAAATGTTGAATCAATGTAGTCAATCTCTTGTGGTAGTCTTCCTGCAAGTATCTTTCATTTTGGACACTATTCCAATAGGTGGAATTTATTAAAGCCATTGCTTCAAGTAAAGCATCCCTATTAAAACGTTCCCTTATTTTTGTAGTAGGGAAACCGCAATTTCTCTTAACCTTACTCTTGTTGATGATACAATGTTCTCAAAGAGCATCCCTGAGGACATTCATCTTCTAAACTTTACCGACTACTATTTGAAACAAGTGCATTGATATCTCATACCCACGTACAAAAGCACATATTTCTGAAAACAAGTTGAACCTCAAAAAGCTACTTGCATTTCCGATCTTTATCAAATTATTCCAACCATCAAACTTTGGACCTGAAAAAGTACTCTCATTGATAAACAAATATTCTATTGCTAGGCAAACATGTTTTCCTCAAACTATAAAAATCAACTATATATATATATATATATCTTCTTGAGCTTGCTTAATTAAACGATGCATTTCATCCAACATGGGAAGGGGGACCACACAACATCAACAATGTCTCTAAATCAGTCATACGATGTATCAAATCCTAAGCTTTGTCCACTTCCATGCGATTCTGCCACATTACTCACAGTAAGAATTGGTATTCGTCATATATCCTACGAACTGGTTGATCCAATGAGATCCAACTAGTGTCAACATCTTTTAGTAGTTTATGCCCATTTGTTAGTCGTTCTGCAAAGATTTGGAATTTCATGAACCTTTTAGGACTACAACAAAAATAAGCATGCACCTCTCGATCAAGTTCATCAAATTTTGCTACAAGTTTAAATTTGCTGACTATTTTGTATGCTAGATTCATTCTATGAGCCATACAATGAAAAACAATCATAATACGGGAAATGAGATGTTTGAAGTCTTACATATAAATCATTACGATGACTTTGCATTACAGATGCCCCATCTGGCCCAACACATACCAACTTTGATGCAATTGTAGAATCATCCATGTCTCCTATCTCCTTCAAACTTTTTATCACCAATTCACAAAGGTTTTCAACATTGCAGTTCTCTCTCATCTTATGAATAACAAGTAAGTGAGGCTGTTTCACATGATTCTCAACAATATAAACATGCATACAGACCCAATCAATATTATCTACTGTTGTAACCTCATCAATAGACAAAGACACATCATACAAACTTAAGTTTTTCTTTGAAGTCTTCTTTCTCAACCATAGCTATGCATTTTACCCAATTCCAACCACTATTTTCAGACCAATGAGAATGAAGAAAGTGTGGGACACCAAGAAAAAAATATTCTTTTGTTCAAGAAAATTTGTTATAGGACGATATCTTTTCAGAATGTGAAAAAACAATAGCTAATTAAACTATTTTACCTAAAAGATTTTTTTGAATGACCTTGTTGAATTGAGAGGTAATTGCCCCTCCATTCTCTACAAATATTCTTTCAGTTCTCTTGTTGTTGGTTGAAAAATCTGTCTTTGGAGATACACTCAACAATTTAGGGGATAACAACCTCTCATCTTTAATGGGGAGGTTCCCTTGTTAGGATCAAAATATGGAACTCTAAAATATTTACAATATTTATAAAATAATAATTTTTAGTGAGCATGTTGGTGACATTGATTAACTTCATGATTTCTAATACGAAGAAGAGTTTGGGGAAGAATGATCAGAAGAACACAAGAGTGTAGGCTTCTTGGAGATACAAACAAACTTGGGACACATAGTTCCTCTTTAAATTGGTCGATTAAGGACTTAGTTCCTTCTTGGTTGTGCAAGATCACCACACCTACATAGATGAAAGCGGGAGAGAGAAATAACACAACTTTCGAATAAGGAGAGTGTTGATCTTATTCTACTCATACATGCCAAAAGAAGTTGAGAACATACATGTCTGGATAGTTCTCTTGTTGGTTGAAAAATCTGTCATTGGAGATACACTCAATAGTTTAGGGGATAACAACCTCTCCTCTTTAATGGGGAGGTTCCCTTGGTAGGATCAAAATCCGGAACTCTAAAATATTTACAATATTTATAAAATAATAATTTTTAGTGAGGATGTTGGTGACATTGATTAACTTCATGATTTCTAATACGAAGAAGAATTTGGGGAAGAATGATTAGAAGAACATAAGAGTGTAGGCTTCTTGGAGATACAAACAAACTTGGGACACATAGTTCCTCTTCAAATTGGTCGATTAAGGACTCACAGTTCCTTCTTGGTTGTGCAAGATCACCACACCTACATAGATGAAAGCGGGAGAGAGAAATAACACAACTTTCGAATAAGGAGAGTGTTGATCTTATTCTACTCATACATGCCAAAAGAAGTTGAGAACATACATGTCTAGATAATGGAATGTATCGAACGAAACAAGATTTAAATTGAATCATAGTTCAACAATTTCTGATCTATGCATAAGAACACAAAGTTTCAAAATCCAAATAATACAAATAGTATATATAATATAACAAAATTAGGGAAAGAAAGTACACAAACAAGAAAAGAGAGGGAACGACTCTTCTTCTGTATTCAAAATTAGTGCTTCTTACATACAAAAATTCACCAATATCCAACCCCTTTTATAAAGAGAATGAAGCCTTATATAGACAAAGGGGAAAGGAGTAACCACCCTAACTAACTAGTTGTTTTAATGAAGTGATAAAATACTTAATTAAATGAGTTACATTCAAATGAATTTAAATTACATATTTCCTTTTTATAAAATAAATTCAATGACAAAATAGAAAACCTAGTAGTATCATGACCCTGAAGAGGAATCAAGTGAGAAAATAGAAAAGGCAAGAACTTTCAGCTTGAGAACATGCATCCAGAACTTGGTGACTGCAACTGAAATTTCTGTCTCCCTTGGCACAACAGTGTCACTCAAGTTTCTCATCCATGCTCCTAGAGAATTATCCATTTTTGAACTTGTTTCTCCATACTAGAGAGTCCCTTTGCAATTTATACGATAACATTGTTGAGCTTCGATAATTCTTCCATATTGATATTGTTAACCAATTCTATTTTGAACAAATTTTCTATGATAAGAGTGTTAAAATCTGTTTTGATTCGATCAACAGAGTTCCTTTTAGATGAATTGTCTTTAAAGAGGTGGCAAGGAAGAGCTTGTAGATCTGCAAAAATATCTACTTTTAAAGATGCTCCTTTCTGAACCACATTCGACAACTCTGTTGAGGCTTCCTCTAGTTACTTCATTCTCCACTCAATACTGAAAGACCGAGTTTTGGATAGATTCATTTCAGAGTCATTGAAACAAATTTTGGAGAGAATGATTTTCTCATTTGTAAAGGCTATGATGCGAAGATCTTGAATAACATCTTCCCAAATATTGATCTCCTTATCAATACTGTCAATACTTGAATTGATTTGTTCTTTTGCTGAAACAATGTTGTCATATGTCTCATGCAGGCTTCATCAATGAATTCTAATCCCGTGATTAGAATTTTCTCCACCTAAGCCTCGGATGCTTTGCCAAGAGTAGCATGTTTAGTGATTTATGCTATTTCCTTTAGGTCAATGTTAGCAGTGAAAACAGTTGGTGGAAGTGCTGACAGAGGAGTTTGATCCAATGGAGTTCTATCAGATTATATAAAAGATTTAATGAAATTTTCCAAAACTTGTACTTGTTCCTTCGACTACTCCTAAGTTTGTTTTCCTTTTTCAACTCTTTCAATAACCTTGGAGATAGTTTCCTTAAGGTTGTGCAGTTTGCCTGAGGGGGTTGCTTCTCCTAAGTATATTCTAGTCAACTCATAATATAATACTAAAATATCCTTCTCATTTTTATCCTCATTTGGTCTAAAAATCTCTACGAATTGCTACATTGTAGAATTAAAGACAAGACTAGAAGTGGTTTTGGCTTTCTTGGGAGGAGGAAAAGTGCTAAGAAGAGCATCTACTACATCATATTTGGAAACCACAATCCTAGATTGAGCCTTTCTCTTCTTGTTGTCTACCATGGGTTGAATCCAAGTGAATGAATCCCCCGATGACGTTGCCGGAGGAGGAAATACAAGATCAATTTGAGAACTAGGAAGCTGAGGAACTGAAATTGCTACAGTAGAAGTCACAAGAGAAGAAGAAGGTATAATCACATCCAACTTAGGCCTAGAAAGGCTGATCTTTCCTGAATCAGGGGCAGTTACCTCAACTACATTCTTTTCTCCACATCACTTTCTTCACTCTCTTCTTCTTCTTTTTTTCCAACTCATTTCTTTTCACCAATCTCTTCCTCACCCTTGTGTGCTTGCTTAGGGGATGCTTCCCCTCCTACTTCTTGTGTTTGTTTCTTGTCATCATCTTCTTATCTTGGTGTCTCTGACTTCTTTTCTTCCTCTTTAGATTTATCTTTCTTGGTATAAACATTGGTTCCAAAGTCTAGAGGAGAGGAAGGTGTTTGCTCAGGAGGGGTAGCCTTTTGTGAGGAAGATGCCTCTTAAGAAGAAGCCTCCTTCTTAGAATCATTGAATTCTTTGATTTTCTTGTTCACCCAATGTCTTGTCCTTAAGAGAACATGAGTGTTAAGGTCATCTGGATTATCCTTCTCCTTCTGTGACCAATCAATAGTGGGAAGAGGACTGTATTGAATGGAATTTGTGAATTCTATAGTGAAGAGATGTGAACCTTCATTGATCATTCCCTTTGGTACTACATATAATTTGAAATCTTGGATATGCTTTAAGGTTAATCTACCAAAGGATCTCTTCCTGACCTCATACTCATCTTCACAATCCACCAAATAGTCCTCAAATGATCGCAAATGATGATATGTCAGTCGATGATTTTTTCCAATAAAGTTTTTGCTATTAGAGTAAGCCCTCTTTTGGTAAGGGTAAAATGAACGATAACTAGATTGTGCCAAGCCAAGAACACAAATGCTAATCAAACATCACGATCAATAAGATGAAAGTAATTCGCCAGAATAACTTTACATAAACCTTTGCAAACAAATGATCAACAATATGATATATTATTATGGAACTCTATGAAATATAATGAGAATGGGCCTTGCTTATATAAGTAAGGAATAACAATCTAAGAACCGGTCAAGGTCGTAGATCAAGCCATGAATCATGGAAAGAATTAGTCATCAAAGAACTAATCAAGTCCATAGATTTATGAGAGAACTAGACATCAAAGATTTAATCAATACCATAGATCTAGAAAAGAACTAGTTAATACCATAGATCAAGAAAAGAACTATACCTAACAACAAGATAATATCTCCTAATATCTAAATAAATAAAAAGAAATATCCACACACATAAGTGGGTGAGGATAAATACAATAAAGGTAAATAATGTACCTAGGTGAACATGAGCTAAGGTAAATACCTACTCTAACACCCCCCCTCAAGTGAAGCTAGGGGACAAAATGGAAGTGGCATCTCCACAGTATAAGTCCCGACAACTAGGCCTGATGAGGTACTCATGTACAATATATCCATGAAGAAATCTTGAACCAAAAGAAGGAAAGAATTCTGCTAGAAGGAAAGAGAAAGAAGAAGAAGAAGGAAAGAGAAAGAGTACGAGCCCATTTAGGTATAGTGACAACATCAGTGGGAATAGGATCCTCAATGGCATCTATAACCTCCTCAGCAATCTCCTCAAAGAAAGGATCCTCAAGATGAGATGAAGAAGAAGAAGGAATGGAAGAAGATGAAGAATCATGAGGAGTGAAACGCTCATCAAACTGAACATGTGTTCGAAAAAGAACATCATGTGTATCAGGATCTAAAAGACGATAAACTCTCATGTCCTCACAATTCCCTACAAAGATCAAGGGTTTACTCTTCTTATCCAAAGCTTTCCTTTTCTTCTTTAGCACAAAGGCCCAAACATGGCTCCCAAAGACTCAAAAAAATGAGACATCTGGCTTAGTGTTGGACCAAGCTTCCTGTAGAGTCAAATGCTCAAGTGCTTTGTGTGGTGTGCGATTCTGAATATAGTTAGCACAATTAACTGCTTTTGCCCAATAGATATGAGGTATATCTCTAGAATGCATCATACAATTAGCCATTTCCTTCAAAGTTCTATTCTTCCTTTCTGCTAATCCATTCTGTTGTTGAGTATGAGGAACAAAATGCTGGTGAATAATGCATTGAGTTGCCAAAAATTTAGAAAACTCATTGCTGAAGTACTCCCCCCATTAACAGTGCGAAGGTTCTTTATGCTACTAGAAGATTGTTTCTCGACCAAAGCCTTAAAGACTTTGAAGTGTGAAAAAACATTACTTTTGTACTTAATAAAATAAACCCAAGTACGCCACGAGAAATTATCAATAAATGTAAGCGCATATTTAGTTCCATTGAAAGATGGGATAAGAAAAACCATCAAGTCACTATGCATAAGCTCAAGTGGTGAAGAAGCTCTCTTAGACAAATTCTTAGGAAAATGATCTTGGTGTTGTTTCCCTAATGCACAACCATGACAAACTCCCTCAAGATAAGAAACTCTAAGAAGACCATCTACCATACCATGAGTGCTCAATTCTTTCAAATATCTATAATTGAGATGTCCAAATCTTTCATGCCAAAGCTTACTCTCTGAATCTGAATGAGAAACCAATCATGTCCCTATAGAAGAAGTGTCATCAAAACCCTCAAAGTGATATAGTTTAGAACTATGATCAACAATACCCTGAGCAACAAGTGAATAAGGCTTCAATAAAGTTCTTATTTCTGCCCCATGTGGTGTAAAAGTCAGTGTTTTTCCTTGACTAGAATGACAAATTTGATATACAGAAAGTAAATTTGTAGTAATGTTAGGAACATATAGTGCATCTTGGATATTGCCTCCATCAAGCTGTATATCACCTTTTCTCTCAACAGAAAGAAAGGAAGAATCTCCAACCTCAATTTTGGAAGTAGAACTCAAACCTAGAGAAACAAAAGACTCCTTGGAAGAAGTCATGTGATGAGAAGCACAAGAATCTATAACCCAATTGTCTGCAAGTGGTGACTAAGATCTTCCAACAACATTTAGTGCTTTTCCATGTTGATTAGAAGGAGGTGGAGTGGAGATATAAATTGTGTTTCTTGACTGCATCCTCTAAGGTTTGCATTCACTTATAACACCTATTTTCTTCATGATTACTACCCCGACAAAAAGAACATGAACGACTAGACTTATTCTTGGATTTAGAAGACTCCTTGGGTTTTGAGTTGTTTTCTTTGGGTTTAGGAGTATTTTGAGATGAAGAAGGTGTGGATTTGGTTTTACTGTTTGGTTTTCCCTTGCCCTTAGGATTAGATGCAACTAATGCTTTTTGAGAGGTGGAAGACTCAAGGTGAGATAATTTGGATTCTTCCCGAGTAAGTATTTCACAAAATGTTTCTAAGTTAGGCATTTTGAAGGTGTCACATAAGGCATCCATGCTAAAGAAAAATGTAGAAACAAAAATTTGGAATGGTCCTCTCAACTTGGATAGAATCAAGTAAACACACTCTTCATCTTTCTTATCTCTTCCACTCCCCTTCAACTGTGTCAACAAATGTTTGAACTTGGTAAGATAGTCTATAATTGTTAGAAAATCTTCAGGATTAAGAGTGGTGATCTCAATTTCAAGTTGCATTGCTCTCATATGATCCACCTTACCAAATAAATCCTTCAATTTCTCCCATATTTTAAAAGGAGAGTCACACTTTTCCAAATGAAATAAAAGACTGTCACTGACATAAGTTCCTATCAAACCTATACACTCATCAAATTTGCACTAGTATTGAAATTTCTCATATTCTCTAGTGAACACTGGTTCTTTAGAAGTTAAAGTCCAAAATCCTTTCCGCTTAATTATTGTTTCTATTCTTGGTTTCCATGTGAGGTAATTTTGTGTTGTTAATGGATCAACATGATCTAATGTAGAAGTAGATAAAGATGTCATCCTCAAAAAATCACCAAAAGAAATGTAAGAACCAAGCAATGCAACAAGATCCCCAAACAATGCAACAAGAGTCCCTCATATTTTGACACTTTATAATGAATGCGTGTTACAATATGACACTTAATAATTATAGTGTGATTTTCAAAATAAATATATCCAATGGAAAGAGCATTAAAAAACATGCACTTTTGCAAAAAACGACACTCAAAACCGAGTTACCGATCAAAAAATACAAGTTTTTCAATATTATGCTCTGCTATTTATTTTAGTTGCCACTAAAAAAGAAATAAAAATTGATTGCCGCAAAAAATGGCTGAGTTTATAGTCGATATTAGGGTTTCCCCACCTTTTGGATCCAATGGTCACCTCTGTTTTGCATAAAACCGCACGCAACAACACAATACAAACAAATCCCGAATATATGAATATTTTTTAAAAAAATGCTTACAAAATGAAACTTACAGACGGATGTCAATAAAAATCTCCTGCTTTGATAACATAAAAGGAACAATAACCAAATCGTGCCAAGCCAAGAACATAGATGTTAATCAAACATCACGATCAATAAGATGAAAGTAATTCGCCAGAATAACTTTACATAAACCTTTGCAAACAAATGAGCAACAATATCATATATTATTATGGAACTCCATGAAATACAATGAGAATGGGCCTTGCTTATATAGGAAAGGAATAACAATATAAGAACCAGTCAAGGTCGTAGATCAAACCATAAATCATGGAAAGAATTAGTCAAGTCCATAGATTTAGGAGAGAACTAGACATCAAAGATTTAGTCAATACCATAGATCTATGAAAGAACTAGTCAATACCATAGATCAAGGAAAGAACTATACCTAACAATGAGATAATATCTCCTAATATCTAAATAAATAAAAAGAAATATCCACATACATAAGTGGGTGAGTATAAATACAATAAAGGTAAATAATGTACTTAGGTGAACATGAGCTAATGTAAATACCTACTCTAACAAAGGGTGCTAGTTGAATGGAGAGGTATTTCTTTCGACATTTTGTGCATCCAAAGTTGATCTGCATGTGTAATTTCTTAAAGTTATTAGAATCTGGATGCCATAGATCTTCTTATGTCTGTAAGTTCTTTGAAGGAGGTGTAGTTGCCTACAAAATTCAACTATAACGATCTTTTCACTATAATAGATTGGAAGTTTGTATGGAGCTCCCTTGAACCCAACTGTTCGAATATAAGAAAATTTCCTGAATTGGATGAATAAGTTTCCATAGATTGAGATAGACTGTCTAGCCTCTTGAGAAACTCTACTTGTTACATTCCCCTCTAGTAGCCTTACGAAGAGCATCGTGAAAGCACCATTCACCCTCCTATGGTGGCTCTTGCTGTTCTCATAGGCCAACTATGTGTAAAAATCATAGATGGGCAAATTCCGTCTTCTCTCCTGGCTCAACCAACCAATCCATATCTTGTACCCAACTATGGTGTATATCAAATAAGAGGTCATGTAGGATGTTTTTGTCTAGTGCACTTGGGTGAGCTGTTGAGTCAGATTCTCAAAGATGATCTCTCCCCAATTCAAAGGTTGTGTGCCTTCATAGATCAAGTTGATGTAGATGCACGTCCAATCTTGAAATTCTTGAGTTGAAGGTAAACCCATTACTCTTGCCAATAGGGTTATGATATCTGATAACTCTTCCACAAAGTCAACTTTGTAAAGAGTTTTGGGCAGCTTTGAATGTCCTTTCTTTTTGACTTTTAGCCTAGAATTGACAATCATGGCTTGATATTTTTTGGGAGTAAGGTTAAATTGTCTTTGGGCTTCATCCTTAGTTAGAATCTTGGAGTCTTCAAATGTTGGAATTCCCAGTGACAAGTTGATGTGATGAGCATCTAATTGTGCGATAACTTGCCCCCGAGGCTATTTCAATTCCTTGGTTTGGGGATCAAAACAAGAGGCACATTATAGAACTGTATCAGTACATTGAACTAATGTAGGAAACCCCTTGCATGAACCAATCCACTATTCATAATGCTTTGGTACAATATAATTGGGTTTTCATATTTTATTATGGCCCAGAAGTCATATAAATTCATGTGTTTGATGTTAGTGTCCCCTATTTTAGGAATATCAATCTCAAGGGAGGAAATGTGCTTGTATCTGGCATACTGGAACTTGATCTTTGAAAATTGGATACAAATTAGGGAACAAATTAGTTTTGCAAAGGTTTTTTGAAAGGATTTGAAGGGAAGGGCACCACAACTAACACAATTGCATAAGTGGGTGAAACATGGATGATATTACTCACCTGATAGATGAAAATGAAGATGACCTCCTAACACTGATAATGCAACTCAAATTTTTTAATTTGGTTACCGTAGGAGTAAACGATCAAAATAGTACCTTTGAACACATGAGAGGAGAAAGGGCACAAAACGACAGTGGCAGGAGTGATTTTGAAAATGTGGGGAATAAAGTGGAGTGGGATTGTTTATACTACCCATGTCGACTGCCTTATACTATTAAACTCTGTGTAATCTTGTAAAATAATAGATTAGATGAAAGTATGCTCGATGGAACAAAACCTCACTCCCTATGTGTTTGTTGTTGGGGTTAGTACACCGGTTGTACATATAATATATAAGATCTAAGTATACATGCAAATAAAAACGGATATTCTACCACAAGAATTATACAAAACAAGAGACAAATCAACACCTGATTTAACGTGGTTCACCTAGTGTGGGCTACGTCCACCAAAAGACAAGCCAATCTATTATCCAAAGCTTTGACAAGATATACAATGAAGATTTACAAACTTCCACACATCTCAGATGTTCAGTACTTTTTTTCTCAAGCTTTTGCTTTATCACCAAGAATTCTCTCTCTCACCAACTTTTGCAAGTTCTTTCTAATTCTTGTTAATCATTCTTACTTCTAAACCCTAGCTTTTATGCTTATATAGTTGTTTATAAAGTTAGGGCACTTAGCCATGCAATTACAATTAATATATATACTTTAATGCTAAAAATAGATCTAATTCCCGAGAGTTAATTAAAACATCCTCGCACAGGTAACCGACGCCGGTTAGACCTAACCGCTGCCGTTTCCTACCTTGTCTGACCGATGCCGGTCTTGGGTGGCCGATGCCGGTTCCCCCTTAACCGATGACGGTTACTGTATTTTCCAGCAAGTTTCCATGGCATGCTAAACTGATGTAATTGAGCTCCATAACTCAACATTTGTTGTGCATAATAATTGGTGAATCAGCTATGCGAGGAACTGATGGAACTTGAGAACAATTCACTTGGTTCCCCAAAAGCCCGCAATGACCGCATCAGACGACAATATAGGAGTTAGGAGGACTGAGCAATTAGGGAACTGGTGACCTTGAGGAACGATGGTGAAGGTTCCCGTAGCGCTCGCTTTCACCGAAGTGTCTGATGTGGCGGGGCAAGCGGAGAGGCGGGGAACAAAGGGAGACATGAAATAGGCACCGAAGTTCCCACAATACTAGATAAAGGTTGGAAAACAGGGAATAGGTGGAATAAGGGAATAGTTCCTCCTGTCCCTTAGATGCCTAATTTATCCGATCAAGCCCCCACAATACAAAATTTGGCTAACTCCAAATTAATTTCTCATCAAGATGAATTAACAAAAAAGAATTATGACCAGGAAAAGGAAGACCTTTAGCCAAAACACAAGATTTTTGAAAATTTCTACATTTTAGGTCTCATGACAACAATTGGCTGTTTCTGGGGCTTGACTTGGTTTAAACAAAGTACAAAACAGACATAAAAAAAACTCTAGAATCTCATGGTTTACAACACTAGTGCCTTATCCATTGGAAAAAATAATGGAGAAAACACATAAGAAAACTTGAACAAGGAAAGGGAAACAAACACAACAAAAACAAAGCAAAAAACAAGAACTATGTATAAAGGACTGACAACCACTCAACACTTATACAACTTGAGATACTGCCGTCTATAAGGCAATGGGAGAGAAGTCCCATCCATATAGGCTAAGTAATATGAATTTTCACTAGTAAAGTGTCAAATTTTAAATGGACTATGCCAAAGGGACTGAAACTTAGCATGGCTCCTCCGAGGTTCCCTCCTCTTGTCCCAGAGAAGAACAATATCTCCAACTTGGAAGTCATGATACTTGCACTTCTTGCCAAACTATTTAACGTGTTTTTGATGGGATGAGATATGATCAACCACCCATATCATTTCATCTTCTAGCTTCTGCAAGTACATGATTCTCTTTTCAAATGCATCCTTGAACTGTTCATCTTCAATGGACTTGGTTAAGTGCAAGGCTAGTAACTTAAGAGTAACATGAAATTGAGCATCCATTCCTTAAACCAGTTGAAATGGAGACATTCCAATAGTTCTCTTTGGTGCTATACGATCAACCCAAAGGGCATCATATAACGTGTTATGCCAATTCCGATGTGACTCATTGACCAACTTCTTGAATACGGTCACCAAATTTTTGTTGGTTGATTCTGCTTGCTCGTTTCCCTATGGGTAATAGTCAGAATAATGTGAAAGGGAAATCCCATATCCATAACAGAAATCTATGAGTTCATAAGAGGAAAAGTTAGGATCATTATTTGTTACAATTTTTTTAGGAACACTGAATCAAACCAAAATATTCTCCTTAATGAAATCAAAAACGACTTCAGAAGTTGTTCTTTTGACTGGGATGAATTTCACCAAATTTGTGAAATAGTTTGTTACGGTCAAAACATGGGTGTGTCCTGCACTGGAGTTTGGATTGAGAATTCCAATGAAGTCTAATCCCCATTGCTGGAAATGTTCTTCGACTACAACATGCTTCAAGGAAAGAGTTGACAATTTAGGTCGTCCAATGAATGTTTGACAAGTTTCAAATTTTGAAACCCACTAAGCTACATCTTTAAACAAAGTTGGCAAATAATAACCTCCTCGAAGGATCTTATGAGCAGTGACAGGGGAAGAGAAATGTCCTCCGCAAGCTTGATCATGGTAGGCCCTTGAAAATATCTTCTATTGTTCCTTATCTACACACCTTAAGAAACAACCGTCAATCCCTTTTCTAAAAAGAGAGTGTTACCAAAGAATATACCTTGCAAGTCTAAGATTAATTGATCTCTTTTCTTTAGCATCAAGATGTGCAAAACATTCCCCATATGTGAGGAAGTGAGTAATGTTGGAATACCAATTATTTGTAGAAGTCAGAAACAAAATAATTGGCATTTTAGAAAACTTATCATTACTCGAATCTTCTTTCAAACCTTTTGCTTTCAGCTGACATAGAGCTCGTCCTCGTACCAATTTCGTAGGCTTAATATTAAAATCATACTCATGAACCTTTCCAATCCAGTTACCTCTTTTGGATCCAAAATCTTGTTGCGTTAGTATAGATTTTCACAATGGTATATGAGACAAGAATAGTGGAATGTGAATTAAGAATATAGAACCTGAATTGTTTTACAACTTCGACTACAACCAAGGCATGCTTTTCGATATGAAAATATTTCAACTCATGGAACTTAAGAACATAACTCATAAAAGAAATTGGTGCCTCAATTCCTTCACAATTTCTCTAAACTAGAATGATGGAGAGGGTATGCTCAAACGCATAACAATAAATCATTAAGTCTTTATCAAAATCAGGGAAAACAAGAACATGTGTTTTTACAATTGCTTCTTTTATTTCATTGAAGGCCTTCTTTCCTTCGGCACTACCAATGGAAATGACGGTATTTTTCCTTCATCATCTCTAGTATACATCCAACTCAATTTGGCAAAATCTAAGATAAAAATATCCTAAGGAAATTTATTTTACTAAAAAAAGAGTGAAATCCATTCTTACTAATGTAGAAAGAGAAATCTCCTGTAATTTCCTACAGTCTTTCTAGGATCAACCTTGATTCCCATCTCTTGAGACAATATAGCCCAAGTAACATTTTCTCCCATAACTTTAAAATATGGACTTCTTAGGATTTAGAGATACACCATGACCTCTGAAATCGTTGATGAACGAGCTTAAGATGTTTAAATTGATCTTGTCTAATCTTGGAAAAAATAGTGACATCATCTAGGTAGATGATAATACAAATTTTTTTTGGGATCACTAAAATCTAAATCTATAGATATTTGAAAAGCGGCACCTACATGCATGTGACCGAAAGGCATTATCTGATAGGTAAAAGGTAGCCCATGGATTTTTTAAAGTTAGTTTTATGCTCATCTTAGACATATAATTCAATTTTATTGGAACCAGATAAACTTATCAAGCACATTGATAGTATTTCTTAGAGCAAGTCATTGCATGCAGAATTTGATCCATCATGGGAAGTGGATAGTTATCTTTAAAAGAAGACTTATTTAGATTTTGGAAAATCTAAAAAATTCCTTATCTCTCCTATTCTTATTCTGTAGCACCAAAATAATATTAGCAACCTAAGTATAATGGTGGATAGGAATGATAATTTTAACATGTAATAACTTTTGAATACCTTAATAAATTGTTCCTACATTTTTAGGGTTACACTATCCTTGTTTCTTCTTGAAAGGTTGAATACCAAGATTTTAAACGGTAATATACTATTGAATTTGTCTAGGAGTGAAACGTAATCAAATATTCATAAGATTGTTCAAGCACATCTATGTGTTTTATCTTAACATTTTAACCAATTTCTTATTTTCTTCAACAAAACAATATTTCTCGATATTTAAAAACATAGTGTCCTTCATCACTACCCAACTTCATCTTTTCTGATTCCAATGACTGATCCATGTTCTGTGACATATTTATTTGTGACAAAGCGGTCATACTTGTTCAAACAATATCCTCTAAACTAGCCATCAAACCCTTTTTTTATTTTACTACCTTTCAACTTCATAAATTCATCTTGATCAAAATCAGATTCTATAAATTACTTAGTTGTCAGATGAAATTTAATCTTTGTAGCCAGAAATTCACTACCTTTTAAATATATCTCACAGAAATTATCTTTTAATTAGAGAAAGGAGATGAGATGATGGTCAATCATTTAATACCTTCCAAGTTATCCAGCATTGTCTAGAGCATTGGGTCTAAAAATCATTTCTATAGTGAACTTATCTCTAAGTGAAGTCAGGATGAGGTATTAACAAATATCCTAGAGACTGCTAAGGCATCTTCTCTTGATTTGTTAATCTCATGTCGCAACATAAATTGAATAAGGCTTCAATGTTATTTATCAAATCCCGCACTTTATTTTGATAATGATTTAACCTCTCATTCTTGAATTAGGAATAAACCCTCAGACTTGCTTGACTATAAGTCTCTGACATCCCCTTGTGCATGAACATTATTGATTCCCATATCCTTTTTTGTTGTTAGATCAAGAAGGAGAGCCTCATACTCAAGCAATGTTATTAGTATTAACAAATTGTAATTTGTATGAGAATGGGTGAATTTTTCCGGAAGGTGAGACAAGAACTACCCCTGCTCTAGAACCATTTGTAGAACAACTTCCATCAAACTAAAGGGTCCAAATATCATTTGAATCATCTCAAATGACTTCAGGGATATTCAATTCTGGGCTAGACATTATCATGTAGTTACCATGTCTAATGTCTTCATACAATATTTGTGCTTGAGGATCATCAATCTTTTGAACTATGTACTTAGTTTGTCTTTCATGTAACAACTTCTTCATTTCTCCCTTCACATGGAATCAATGTATGGGACCAATCCATTTGAATTTATCCTCTTACATCTTGACAAAGTTTTATGCTTAAGAGAATTTCATAAGAGGGGGGTATATCAACTACCAAGATAGTAGTTTTAACTCTTTTTTTCGGGAAAAACTGCAAAGGCTACTTGAGCATCCTTTATCCTTCCTACTAGAGGAACCTCTTTGGTCTCCATGGATTAACATGAACCAAATGTCTAGGTAAGGCTAAGGCCTAATGCATGAGCTATTTGTGCAGGCATCACATTATCTGATGCACCAGAATCAATAACACAATTTGCTAATTTATGCCTTGAATATCAATAAAGTTACATAAAAGGGTTCAATTTTCTCAGATGTGGAAGTAGTAGAGACTAGAAAATTTTGTGGGGAATGAGCATTAAGGGGTGGGAAGGAATTCCTTTGGAAGAGGAAGTATCTTGAGTCGGCTTAGTATTTAAAAAAGTTGACAATTTGGGAAAAAGCCTCTGGTGAGTTTGATAATACTCTAGCTTCAGAAATATAAATCTTGGTTTTCTTGATATGATCGAATTATATCAAAAGATCTTAAAGAAGAAAAAGCTTCTTGATTAGAATGACAGAGGGTTTTTAGGATTATCAACTTTAGGGGTTGTATTTTCTTTAGAAATAGGTGTTGGAGATGCAGGGATAATTGAAGGTGCAGAAGTACTTACCTTTTTAGTAGTAGAAGGAATGGATAATCCTCTCTTGTGATGAACTGGAATAACAACATGAACCTCTTTATCCTTTCTCCTTATTTCTGGCTAAACAATATATTTATTTTTACTCAATTGTTCTCTGGTCATGACTGCATAATATTCATTATTCATTCCTCACCACTATTTCTTCATAATCATCTTCTTTTGATTCATACACAACATAACCAATTTGAAAATCTTCAACCTCTTCATTAGTTTCCTCAAGTTCTTCCTCAACCTTTTCAACCTCTTCTACAATGATTTCATCCTCTACTTCTTGAACTTCACAAGTTGTATTCATTGGACCTTTATAGGAGGAGCCTCAATGGACAATATTAGGCTGAAGTAACTGGTAGACAATTCCTTGGTTGAAAATTCTTCCTAGGAATATCTTTATAGGGGATATTATGAGAAAGTTTCTTTTCATATCAATCAAATCATTAGCCAATTTCTAGACTAATTGATCAAAACTAGTTGGACCAGAGGTGGAATCCTTAGCCTTGGAAGGTTCTTTCTTTAACTTAACAGACATGATTAAGTCATCTTCGACACTTATGGATAGTTCTTGATCTTCATTCAAGTTTGGAAATCATCTCTTCTTAATGTAAAACTCACCTCTGGAAGTTGAGCATTTATGAAAAAACATTTCAGATTCTCTGTTATGGGTCGGGCAGTAACTGGAATATTATGAACCAATCATGTTAAACTTTTCCACAAATTATCTCATTGGTTCATAGGGTTATTTCTTCATCTGAGAAAAGTTGTTCCAAAAGAGCATGGGAATATTCTTAGCTGGATTAAACCTAGCCTCAAAATTAGATTTCATCGTATCCCAATTGATGATATTGTTAGCAAGAAGATGATAGAACCACTCCATGTAATATTATCTTGCAAACTTTCAAACAAACAATCTGACAGATACATCCTCATGTGCAACACCAAGAACTCCACAAGCAACATAGAATGTTGTGATGCTTCGTTCAGGGATGAACCTTACCATCTCCTCTAAATTTTGGGAAGTTCTTTCAAATTCCTTTAGGAAGATCATGGAGAGGTTGAGAAAGGGCTAAGGGCCAAATATTATGTCCCCAGGGCACTGGTGCAGCCATTTTGGGAAAAATAGTTTTGCAAAGGAAGGGTAACCCTAACTAAAATAAAATCTTGAGTTTGTACTTACTTGTGAAGGTGAACCAGGATTCCTTTGAGTTGGAGGTGTACTTGTAGACCTCTTTCCTTTACCCCTTCTTTCTCTAGAGATAACTGAAAATAATGTTGTTGTTGAAACTAGAAAGTAGGATATTCAATTCCCTATGGGATCTCACAATCTTCTGGTATATCTCCATTCAATTAGACAAATCCATCGAAAATTTTCTATTCAATTGTCATTGAATAATATTACATGGGCACTACTCAAACAAAAAAAAACGTGCCCCATAGTGGGCACAAAAAACTATTGGTTGAAAAATTTGTCATTGAAGACACAATCAACAGTTCAGGGGACAACAATCCCTCCTCTTTGATGGGGAGGTTCCCTTATTTAGACCAAAATTTATGAACTCTAAAATATTTACAATTATTACAACCTAATTTTTTAGTGAGGATGTTGGTGACATTGATTAACTTCATGATTTCAAATACAAAATAAGAGTTTGAGGAAGAATGATCAAAAGAACACAAGAGTGCAGGCTTCTTGGAGAGACAAACAAACTTGGGACACACAATTCCTCTTCAAATCAGTCTGATCAAGGACTCACAGTTCCTTCTTGGTCATATAAGATCACCACACCTACACAGATGAAAGACGGGAGAGAAAGAAATAACACAACTTTTGAATAAGGAGAGTGCATATCTTATTCTACTCATACATGCCAAAAGAACTTGAGAACATACATGTCTGCATAATGGAATTTATCACAAGAAACAAGATTTAAATTGAATCATAGTTCAACAATTCATGATCTATGCATAAGAACACAAAGTTTCATAATCTAATAATGCAAACAGTATCATAAAATATAAAAAAATTAGGGAAAGAAAGTAGACAAAACATGAAAGGAGAGGGAAGGGTTCTTCTTCTGTATTCAAAATAAATATTTCTTACATCCCAAAAATGTACCAACATCCAACCCCTTTTACAAAGAGAATGAAGCCTTATATAAGGAAAAGGGGAAAGGAGTAACCACCCTAACTAACTAGTTGCTCTAATTAAGTGATAAAACACTTAATTAAATGAGTTACATTCAAATGAATTTATATTACATATATTATAGTTTAATAAAGTCAATGGCAAAATCATATAATAAAGTTAATTACAAAATGAATTACATGTATTTAGTTTTTAAAATAGTCAATTGCAAAATTAAAACAACTAGTAATACTAAGAGTGTAAGGAAGAATGAAGTGAGGAGATAGAAGAGGCAAGAAACTTTCAGCTTAAGAACATGCATCCGAGAACTTGGTGACTGTGGCTGAAATTTCTATCTCCCTTGGCACAATGGTGTTGGTCAAGTTTCTCATCCATGCTCCCAAGGAATTCTCCATCTCTGAAATTATCCCACCATAGATTGAGAGAGTCCCTTTGCAGCCTCTACAATAACATTGTTGAGCTCTGACAATTCTTCCATCTTGTCCTTATTAGACAAACTTTGTTTTGAACAAATTTTCCTTAATAAGAGTGTTAAAATTATGCTTTGATTTGATCAACAAAGTTCCTTTTGGATGAATTTTCTTTAAAGAGGTGACAACAAAGAGCATGCATAGATCTAAAAAATATTTGCTTTCAAAGATTCTCCTTTCTGAACCACATTTTGCAACTCAGTTGAGGCTTCTTCCAGGACCTTCATTCTCCACTCGACACTGAAAGACCAATTTTTGGATAGATTGTTTTTAGAGTCATCAAAAATATTCTCAGAGAGAAGGATTTTATCGTTTGTAAGGGCCATGATGTGAAGATATTGAATGACATCTGCCCAAATCTTGATCTCCTTATCAATGTTGTCAATACCTGAATTGATTTGTTCTTGTGCTGAAATAATGTTGTCATAGGTCTTACAGGCTTCATAAATGAATTCCAATCACTGTGATTATAATTTTCTCTACCCAAGCCTTAGATGTTTTTCCAAGAGTGGACATTTTTATGGATTTTTGCTATTGCCTTTAGGTCAATGTCAATAGTGACAACAGTTGGTGGAAGTGCAGATAGAGGAGTTGGATCCAATGGAGTTCTATCGGATGATAGAAAGGATTTAATGAAAATTTCCAAGACTTGTACCTATTCGTGTCCAACTAGCTCATGAGTTTGTTTTCCTTTTTCAACTCTTTCAATAACTTTGGAGACAATTTCCCTAAGGTTGTGCACTTCACCTTCGAGGGTTGATTCACTCTAAGGATATTCTAGTAAACTCGAAATCTGATACTGAAACATCCTTCTCATTCTTATCCTCCTTTGGTCTAGCAATTTCTAGGAATTTCTATCATGTAGAATCAGAGACAATACTAGAGAAGCAGTATTGGCTTTCTTAGGAGGAGGAGGAGAAGTGCCAAGAAGAGCAGCTACTGCATCATGTTTGGGAACCTCAATCCTAGATTGAGCCTTTCTCTTTTTGTTGTCTACCATGGGTTAAACCCAAGTGAATGAATCTCCTGATGACATTGCCAGAGGAGGAAATACAAGAGAGATTTGAGAACTAGGAGGTTAAGGAACTAGAAACTTCTATAGTAGAAGTCACAAGAGAAGAAGAAGGTATTCTCACATCCAACTTAGGCCTAGAAAGACCGATCTTTCTTGAATCGGGGGAAGTTACCTCAACTCAATCATCTTCTCAATCATCACCTTCTTCACTTGTCTTCTCCTTCTTCTTCCTCAACTTTTTTCTTTTCATCAATCTCTTCCTCACCCTTTTGTGCTTTCTCAGGGGCTTCTTCCCCTCCTAACTTCTTGTGTTTCATTTGCATCTTCTTTTGTCTTCCTTTTCTTCTTTTTTAGATTTATCTTTCTTGGTATAGACGTTTGGTTCTGGAGTCTAGAGGAGAGGAAGGAGTTTGCTAGGGAGGGGTAGCCTTTTGTGAGGAATATGCCTCTTGAGAAGAAGCCTCCTACCGAGAATCATTGAATTCCTTGATTTTCTTGTTCAACCAATGTCTTGTCCTCAAGAGAACATGAGTGTTAAGGTCATATGGATTATCCTTCTCCTTCTGTGACCAATCAATAGTGGGAAAAGGAGTGTACTGAATGGAATTTGTGAATTCTGCAGTGAAAGAGATATTGAACCATCATCGACCATTCCCTTCGGTACTACATACAATTTGAAATCTTGGATTTGCTATAAGGTTAATCTACCAAAGGCTCTCTTCCTGACCTCATAGTCATCTTCACAGTCCTCCCAATAATCCTCAAATGCTGGCTAAATGATGATATGTCAGCCATATATTTTTTCCAATAAAGTTTTTGCTATCAAAGTAAGCCCTCTTTTAATAAGGGTGCAAGTTGAATGGAGAGATAGTTCTTTCGACATTTTGTGCATCTAGAGTTGATCTGCATGTGTAATTTCCCAAAGTTATGGGAAATTGGATGCCAGAGATCATATCTCTGCAAGTTTTATGAAGGAGGTCTAGCTCTCTACAAAGTTCAACTAGAATGATCTTGTCACTACAATAGATCAAAAGTTTGTATGGAGCTCCCTCGAACCTAGTTAGTTTGGATATAAGAAAATTTCATGAATTGGATGAATAGGCTTCCATAAATTGAGATCATTTATCTAGCCTCTTGAGAAACTCTACTTGTTACATTCCCCTCTAGTATCCTTACCAAGAACATCGTGAAAGCATCATTCACTCTCCTATGTGGATCTTTGTTGTTCTCATAGGTCAACTGTGTGTAAAAATCATAGATGGACTAGATTTTGTTTGATTCTACTTGGCTCGACAAACCAATCCATATCCTGTACCCAACTATGGTGTACATCAAATAGGAGGTCATGTAACATGTTTTTGTCTGGTGCACTTGGGTGAGCTGTTGAGTCAAATTCTCAGAGATGATCTCTTCCCAATTCAAAGGTTGTGTGCCTTCATAGATCAAGTTGATGTAGATGCACATCCATTCTTGGAATTCTTGAGTTGAAGGTAAACCCATTACTCTTGCCAAGAGGGTTATGATATCTGATAACTCTTCCACAAAATCAACTCTGTAAAGAGTTTTGGGAAACTTTGAAGGTCCTATCTTCTTGAACCTTTTAGCCAAGATTTGACTATCATGACTTGATATTTGTTGGGAGTAAGGTTAAACTCTATTTGGGATTCATCCTTAGTTAGAACCTTGGAAGCTTTCAAATGTTGGAATTCCCAGATGCCAAGTTGATGTGATGAACATCTAATTATGTGATAAATTTCCCCCGAGGGTATTTCAATTCCTTAGTGTGGGGATCAAAACAAGAGGCACATAATAGAACTGTATCGGTACATTGAAATGATGTTGGAAAACCCCCCACATGAGCCAATCCACTATTCATAATGCTTCAGGGCTAGTATAATTGGGTTGTCATCTTTCATTCTGGCCCAAGAAGTCATCTAAATTCATGTGTTTGATGTCACTGTCCCCTATTTCAGGAACAAAAGTCTCAAGGGGGAAATTTGTTCGTATCCGACATATTGGAACTTCATCTTGGAAAATTGGATACAAATCAGGGAACAAATTGGTTTTGCAAAGGATCTTTGAAAGGATTTGAATGGAAGGGAACAACAACTAACATAATTGCAAAAGTGGTGAAACATGGATGATATTACTCACTTGATGGATAGAGATGAAGGCGACTTCCTAAATTTCACAGTGTAACTTGAATTTTTTAATTTTGTTACCAAAGGAGGAAGAAACGAGCAAAAAAGTACCTTTGAATGCAGGAGAGGAGGAAGGGCATAAATTGAAAGTGGTAGGAGTGATTTTGCAAATGTGGGGAATAATGTGGAGTGGTAGTATTTATACTACCCCTGTCGGCCGCCTTATGCTAATAAATTCCTTGTAAGCTTTTAAAATAGTAAATTAGATGAAATTATGCCCTATTGAACAAAACCTCACTCCCTGTGTTTTTGTTGTGCATTATGACAGGTGAATCAGTTATTTTGGGAACTGATGGAACTCAGGAACACTTCCCTTGGTTCCGTAAAGTCTCTTAGTGACCGTATTGGTTGAAAATGGAGAAGGATTCGGGAGGAGTGGGGAATCGAGGAATTGGAGACCGAGAGGAAAGATGGCGAAGGTTCTCATGGTGCCCGCTTTCAACGAAGTGTCTGATGTGACAAGCCGAGCAAAGAGGCGGGGAACATAGGAAAGCGTGGAATAGGGACAAAAATTCCTGCTGGTACCCGATAAGGCCAATATGCCCAATAGAGCTTGTGGAAGGGAGAAAGGTGACAAAGCGGGGGAAAGGAGGAACAAGGGAACGATTCCTCCTTTTCCTCATATGTTTGATTTATCCGATCAAGCCCCCACAACACAAAATTTGGATAACTCCAAATTCCTTTCTCCTCAAAATGAACTAACAAAAAAAATGTGACCAGGAAAAGGAAAACCCTTAGTTAAAACTCATTTTTTTTGAAAATTTCTATAGCTCCAGTTATCTGTTGGTTCCTTTATGCATAGACATGTTTTGATTGAGACTCTGATATATTTTTGGACATTATGCTATGTTATTTATCCTCATGGACATTATGGTATTTTGGGCGCATAGCGCCAATTGGACTAGATTAGTATATTGATATATTCCTTATGATGTTGATGACACTAACAGAGTTACATGATAGTGATATTTTTGGTTAAATGTTGATTTCTTGTAGTCAATTTGATCAATGATATAGTTATATGGATTTAATAATGGTAACTCATGCTAGCATAGGTGTATGTCATTGTAATTATATCTATGGATGATTCATGGTGGAATATGTGTATAATTGTATGTGTTGCACTATCAATTGTATAATGATGTTAGGATATTATAGGTTTGATTAATTTTGTGACGAGTAGATGATGTTTATTATATTAGACAGATGCGGTTAATGTGTGCAATGAATGTGCAGATGACAGGTTATAGGAGAACGTGGGTTTCAGGGCGGCTACGCAGTTGTGCACAAGCAGCCCACGAGCTAAGTCCTAACCATGCTAAATGTTTGAGGCCTTAAAATAGGTGTATTAATTGGGCACCATGAGTGAACCCTCAATTGTAATGTATTTATGTCTTGTACAATTAATTATGTTTAGGGTGTGTTTTATTTAAGTAAACTAGTTTAGGAGTTTAATGATTTCATTTTTATTTAGTGATGGTTTTGGGTAAGTGTGTGTGTGTGTTGGTAGAAGAGATTGGGGCCACATGTGAACCTTAAGTGGACCCCACACCCTTTACCCTTGTGCCCAAGTATGCCAAACCCGAAATTGGGCTATTTTAGGCATTTTTAGTGACCCCTTTTTAGTTTGGGAGTTCACTTAGAATGAAAATGGGCCCTTGGACCCTACCTAATAGGTAGGGGGCTTATTTCCAAGGCTTGGAGAGAGTTTCCCTCCCATTTTGCCCTCCTTAGTCACCATTCATGTAAGGTGGTTGGTTTGTGTGTATTTGCTAAAAATTGCTCCACTTTCTTTTATTTACATTTTTAGTATTTTGGGTGATAAGGGCTAAAATGTGAGTTTACTTTTACTTATGTGGTTTTTGGGAATCTTTGACTTGAGGGAGGAGAGGAGTGACACATGTCACTTTACTATTGGGGAGGAAACTTTTGAGTTCCTGTTGATATTCTTCCTCATGGTGAAGGAAGGGGACTTTTTCCTTATTTTTTTTTGGACTTGGAGAATTTTTGGGGAGCTTGAGGATTGCTTGGACAAAGTGGAAAAACTTAGAGTCTTGGAAGCTTGTAGAGGTAGGATTCTTAATCCCTCTTTCCTTGTTGTTGCTTGTATTGATAGCTATGCATTTTTCAATGAAATAAAGTGTGTGAAATTTTATGTTGTAAAGCTTGTATGAAGAATGTAGTCTTGGTTATTTTTTTGTTTTTGTTTTACTCTCCACCATCATATGGCTTGATGGTTTTTGGAGAATGTAGGGGAAGAGAGAGGGATTTCCCTCTCGAACCTCATGGCTTGTTGGCCAAGCCATGAAGGTTCCTTCTCATCCCCTCATATGGTTTGAGGTGGGAGAAAGGTTCATATGGCTTGAACCTTTCCCCATTCTTGGAGAGGAAACCCATTGGGTTTGAAAATCCTCCCAAAAAGGATTTCATTGACATAAAGGAGAAATAAAGAGGATGAATGATGGGAGAAATAAGGAGGTTATACAATATGTATTTGGTGTATCCTATGGTTGGAAACCTTTGTTTTTGGGCATCTTATTTCTTCTCTTCCCCCTTTTTGTGATGGTGATCTTGTTTCTTCTCATAGTGTTGTCTCATCATGTGTATTATGTCTAAGTGTTTAAATGTTTCTATGTATTTTTGTTGTGCTTATCCCCTTTATACTTGTGTACATTGTGGAAGCTAGTTTCTTTCTCCCATGGGCTTAGGGGAGGCTAGCATGACTTCCAACCATGGAAAAGCATGTGATGATGCCTATTGGTTGGGTGGTAAACAAGCCATGTCTCTTGATTCAACATTCTTGGAAGAACACTCAAAGTTGGAGATAGTTGGAGTTTCCTAGTCATCTTGGTTCTCATTGTATCTTTATGAATGTGACTATGTGAAGCCTTACTTTTCTTGTAAAAAACCTACTTTGTATGTGTTGTCACTTGTAAACTTAAGCCATATTGCTTGAGAAAATTTCCTTCAATATTGCAAGGATCTTGTAAAAAGGTTGTCTTGAATAGCTATGTAATTGAGCATATTTTTACAAATGTGAACCTTTGCCCTTGGAAAAGTAAGCTGGTAAAATAGATATGAAAATCTTTTCATAAGAATTGATGCAACTCCATTTTGGAATGAAATTTGTTTATTGGAAACATTGTATTACAAAAGAAATAATGTGAAGTTACTAGCATTAAAATAAAACTTGTTTTTATCCCTTGTTGGAATCCCTCTCTTGTAGAACTCTGCAATAGTTATCTAGTTATGCATTACATGTTAAATATGAAATTTTTAGTGTGCTTACTTTCAAAATGGAAAAAAAATTGATGGCACTACACCCCTCAAATTATTTTGGGACAAATGGACGCGAACTTCATACCTAAGATGTAAACAATCATCCACAATTTTCCATATGGAAACTTTCTTTACAACGTCGTCTATAGTTTAATATTCATATATCTTTCCTATATGCTTCTCAATAGTATCCAATTTAAGTTGCATTGGTAATCTTGTCCCTTCCCAATTTTCAGCTACAAATTGTACATTTGAATTCTTAGGCAGGTTCAACTTTATTTTCCTTTTCAATAGATTTAATAGATAGATACTTAGAAACCTGATACTTAGAAACCAACTTTAACCTTTGTAGTTTAACTTTAACCTAAAACTCCTTCGCAAGTCCCATTTTTTTTTTCTCTTTGATCTAGTAATAGGTGTCCCCTAAATATTTTCCATGGTAGAACTTAAATTTCGTTGACTGCCAGGAGTATCCAATTTAAGTTGCATTGTCTTGTCCCTTCCCAATTTTTCACCTCCAACATTCAATTGGGCAGGGTGATGACGTCCTAACACTAGAGTGGAAATGTAAATAATCTATTGTTGCAGTTTAAACTTCATTTAGTGGGATGTCTTCAAGGGGAGGCATTTCATTGTCATCATCATTAACAAAATCAGTCATTAAATCATCAATGAACTCATTTTGAGTTTCATCTTTAATGCAAGAATTATCCCTTGATTGTGCTGGTCCTGATGGAGAAGGATGAGATCTCTTAGATGGGTTCTCAACATATGATGCTTATTTTCAAATGCCAATACCTCGAGGTGTTGGAATTACCTTTTTTCTTGAGGTTCCCTTTTTAGTTGCCATTTTCCTGAAACCTGTAATGACAATTTTTGAGTTGGTAGCGATGAGATGAAAATTGATTAAGGCATTACAATATCATGACACCCTCGATACAATAATTTTTTGACATAAATAACTTTTAAAAGCAAATAAAACAATGTGACATGATAGAAAACAAGTTATAAATATAGACTTACTTGCATTAAGTGTTTGTAGGATGTACATTGCAACATAGTAGACAATAAGACCTCAATTTATTTGGTTTTTGTAAGAAAATTACAATATAATGATTCACTAAATCCTTTTCTACTACTTTGTAAATTCACAAATTGGAAAATCGGAAAAGATAAAAAAAACCTTTGAATTTTGCTTAGTGATTCTACAATCTAGATCTTTGTATGTGTGTGTGTGTGTGTGTGTGTGTGTGTGTGTGTGTGTGTGTGTGTATTTATATATATCTATGTCAAATTTAATCAATTTTTTTTAAAAATTCCCAAACATGTTGATGAATGAGACCAAAGTACTAGGAAGGTTCCATAGATTTCTTGGCAATCCAAGAATGTTTTAAAATACTGGTGTGTCGATCACGTGACGATTGGATAAAAATATACATTGGGATTGAAGATCCATTGGCTATTCACATGGGACAAATTATTGTTTGTGGAATTTTTGGGCAAAACGTGGTTATTGCCATGGTCGTAAAAATAGCCAAATTCATATTCCTGAATTCCTACTATTCAAAAAATTATGAATATTTGTCGCTAAAATTTTCCTTGCATTAGTTGCAAGTATTATGTGTTATGATATTAGATAATCAATGTTGGAAGTTAATTAATTAGAATAACCTCATGTAGCTCCCCTTACATCCTTCAATGTACTTAATTCACTAATCTTAGATTTCACATAATCTAATAAGGGTGTAAATAACCACCACTTACTGGTGACACACAATCACAGACTTTGGGTAATTATCTAGTCTCGATCACATACTACTATTTATATATGATTCATAAGTAAGCAAAGTACTAATTAACCCATGTCGTTGGCCAACTTTCTTTGCTTTCTATTTTTATTTTTAGTTTTGCACTCTTACTTGCTTAGTCTGCTTTTTTACTTCTCGACATTTGTCATCTTGGACACTAGCGCCCAGCTAGGACGCCAACGTTAGGTGCTCTTGTCCCCTCTGGGCGCTCCTGTCCCCGTTGTACTTTACTCTCAATTTTTGGGTCCTTTTTAGACGTTTGAGCATCTTATATTTTTGGTAGTAAGCCTTTTCGTGGTTAATTATGAAATTCAAGTGAAGAAATCATATAAATATAAAGTTATGTGATCATAATAAGGCACCAAGCACTAAATACTATCTATCTCCACCTAAGGTTGCATCCATTAAGGCATTTAAGAGCTCCATTGCATCTATCGAGCTCCATCACAAGGGACATAATGACTGGTTTTCTGCATCACGCTTCATAGGAGGAAAGTTTATTCTATTCCATGCACACATTTACTACATTCTATATCTAGCTACTTGCTTGCTATTCCAAGTACAACACATAAGAGAATCCTAGGAAAACATTTCGCACGCACAAAACTACATTGGGTCTGAGATGCAGTGCAACATTGAGTTGTAAGTCCACCATTGTGGCTGCTGAGGACAGTCTGACCCCTCATTTTACATCTTTATTTTTTGGGATTTGATGTGTATTTGGGGGTTTTGCAGGTATATTATTTATAGCAGGTTTCCAGCGACCTCGACGATCATTGTGTGAATCCACAATGACAAAAGGCGAGTATCAAAGAACATTCAGTGACTTAGAGAATTTAGGTTTCTAAATATTTCCGCATACCTAGGCACCCAGAAAAAGGCCTAGGGCACCCACGGGCGCCCTTGTCCCTCTCCAGGCACCCCAGTCTAGTCAAATCCTCCAGATCTGCAATTTCATAAGCTCTTGTGTGACGGTCAATGCTTCACGTTTCTCTATTTTGTATCTCTATGCACTCTCTTGAACTCGACGAATAAGCTAATCCTCTCTACCCTCTCCTTGCACTTTATGGTTTTATATTTTATTGTTTAATTGTTTAGATTTATTTGAGTAATTTATTATTTATTTATTTACTCCAAACTTGCATTCATATTAGGCATTATAAATTACATTTTAGCTAAATCATTTTGGTGAACCCGATTGATCAAATCGTCCCTTTTGAGTATGTTTTCACCTTATCAAGTCATGATCCAATCTTCGTATCCTTCTTTTGCACCCACTAAGGTTTCAAGAATAATTACTACCGCTGTTGATTTCATGCAAGTTCTCACTCATCATCCTCCTCTCTTTATTACGTCTCAGAATGATCCCTCCATCAATGTGGTCACTACTCACCGCACTCGTCCTCCTACAGCTCCACCCATTTCTATCCCACCCCCTATCACTTCTTCGGCTCCTCCTACTGCTTCTAAGGGCTATGATATCATTGAGAAACTTAAGAATATGCTAGCCAAAGTCTCTCTATGACTTATTGTACAATGCGCCAGATTGACGTAAAAAATAAGAGGCTTCCCTTCGTTTTATATATATAGAAAGTGATAATTCTGTGGTAGCCTTCACACACCTCATTAAGTCTCTTAAAATTTTTCCACACGCTATATCATTCACCAATGAAGATATATCTCCATTTTCTAAAGGTAATCTGTGAGTGCCATTACTTATCACGAATGTTATCAACACCACTTGCATTAAACATGTGCTTATTGATAAGGGATCAACCTTCAACTTATGTTTTTATTCCCTTCTAAAACAAATATGCATTAACGACAATCTAATTTCTAAGAACTCTACTCTTGTAAGGGGGTATGACTTAACTACTCACACATGTGTAGGAACTATTTTATTACATATTAGAGTTGGGCCTAAGACTGTCCTCACTGACTTCTTCATTATAGATGCTTCATTGCAATTCAACCTGTTACTCGGTAGACCTTGGATTTAGGCAATGCAAGTAGTCCCATCTACTATACACTAATGTGTCAAATTCTTGCATAATGGATATGTGCATACTATTGATGCAGATCGTGAACCCTTAAAATTTTGTCACATAGACACTGTTATTGGTATGCCCATTACTCCTACACAATTCATTCCATATAGTAGTATTGATACATATGATGTTCTAGTGCGTCGCAATCTTCTTTTGCTGCTCCAAGCACTCTAGTTATTTCTACTCACACTACTGCTATCATTTCACCCATAGTGCCTTCTCCTACACAAGCTACTAATCAGCCCGCTGATGCTTCTATTACATATAGTGCACAATCCACCAACATACTTGATATTGCAATAAAACAAGACAATGCAAACACAAATGACTCTAACGACGACATTGATCATGTTGAATTTACTGATGAAGCATTAGGCAAACTCAACTTCACTCCTATTGATGTAGATGACTCCTATTGCAATGACACTTTCGTGGCCGATGACGTTGGTGAATACAAGTTCAAGACACCTCCCTGTACTAATGCTATGATACTATACCAGGGATCTGTTCATATTTTAGACACTGTTTCACCCTCTCCTGAGTAGCCGGCATCTACACCTCCTCCTTTCACATGCAAGCTCTTAATCAATAAATATTATTGGCATTATATTCCAGTGGATCATAATGTTTTTGATACGATTTGCACATATGATGGCTTATCTAGGTTTGGGTTGAAACTTAATGATATTTTACCACCTCCTCACTGACCCCATCTTTATCATAGTTATTTTCACATTACGATGGCCTATGGTCTTCGTGTTTTTCATTTAGTAGTCTTTGTTGTGCGTAGTTTCCGCCCTTCTCCATTGACACTCGACCAATCTTGGCTTGACTATATTGGAGGCATTATAAAATTGAGTCATACTTCTCTCACTTTCCCATGCCATTTGGTAATATTTCTATTGGTATCGATTCATCTCCTGGACATTCCCAGAATCTTACTCGTTAGTACACACATGGGTGTCCATCAACACTATTCACTAATGAGGAATATGCAATGACCATATACACTTTGTGTCGTAATAGCTCTCTATATGACCCTCTTCATACTATTTCCTATCAAGTCTCCTACGCCACTCCAGTAGGCTTCAATCAAAACAATGATGATCTTCTAGACAATGACACTTGATCTTCCTCATCGTCACACGCTTGGGGGGCATTGCGCTTATTGCTCACCCCTAACATCAACACACGTCTTATACTTGCATCATTTCATACGTATGCTTTAGCATATACATCCTCACCCACATGCTAGCATCATCATTACCCTATGACACACTCTCTTACTTTGATTCACACTTGACTGTTGAGGGTATCTTATACACAAGAATCTCACACACTGCACAATCAACATTACACATCTTCGCACATCATGCATTTCTCTACATATACAATTTTTCATCTATCATCCGCACTTTGTGCTTTATACATCTATACATCATACACATACTATACACTACACTATTATACACATTACATCGCACATACTTTACTCTCGCACACTTATATCATCTACACTCTAGCATTTCATACTACACATTCTACATTATATATTACATACCTTATACATTACATATCATTTTTCTCATCACCATATCTATTGCACATTTTTGCACATTTTACCCATCACATATTACATGTTGTACTACACAGAACATACTTCTCACATATTGTCATTACCATACAATCCGTACACATCACCCATCTCTCATACAATCAACCCAATACACCACCCAATGACACACTCTAGTTCAATGTTTCATACTTGACTGATGAGGGTCCAAATCCAAATTTAACCTCACCTCATCACACCTACATCATTCTACACTTTGATCTTCACAACCAATCAATTAACCCTTTGTCACACTACGCGACATTTTTAGCCATCACCTTCTTCACACATTTCTTGATATACGCTTCATGCTACATCATAATGTTTCCTATAATTCCATGCATACATTTCATGATATAGACTTTGTTCTAAATCATCACACTTTCTAGCATTTTATCCATACATCCCGTGATATATGCTTTGTGTTACATTATCACATTCATCTATTTTGTGATATACGCCTTGTTGATGCAGAAGAATCTTGTATATATTAAATTTTGGCTTGAGTAAGCTTGTTAGGGTGTCCTTGGGAGGTTTAAGAAGTTTTTTAGTCCGTTTGGACCCATGTGTTTGTAATAAGAGCACATGAGGAGTTTTCCCTCCAAAATAGCTCGTTTGAATATTTGAAATTGTCTTCAGTCATGTTAGTGAGTTAGTTTGCCTAGGAGTTAGAATGTTAGTAATCTATTTGTTAATATATGCATAATAAGGGGTCATAAATCATGTATGCATCTGTAAATGACTTATAAGATCCTAACTAGACCCTAAACCTCATATATTTAAGTCTAAGCCTAGGTGAGTTAGTGGTTTCTCAACCTAACTACTCTCTTTTCCTCTTAAAATCAAATGTATTCGAATGAATGAGAAGGATGTGAGGTTGTTGAAGTTGGTGAGAGGAAGAGGAAGGGTTTTTGTATCAGAAATGTCTCAAGGAGTCTTTGAAGAACTCCATTGATCTAAAGAAACCAAGCTTCTTGAAAGGAATTTTGTGTATTATTGCTTTGTTGTTACTTTGTGGATGAAATTCATGCATTTTGTATAAGGAAGACATGTTTGTTTATATAAATTTGAATCATTGTTGATCTTTAGTGTTGATAAAAATATTGTGTACATGTTTATATGGTTGTAACATCCCTAGTATGCCAAGGAAGAAGCATGAAGAGGTAATTAAGGACAAAGAGACACTTACAAGCAAGAACATTAAATTGTGTGCATAAGGTAAGGACGGAACAAGTCATGATAACTTTTTATTTCTAAATCAAAATGATAGTAAAATTTGGTAATTAGGTGAAGGAGCTATCATTATACTAGACGGGGTTTTAATTGTTTATAATAATTTGAGGTATTTTTGAAGTTATAAAGGATTTTCCTATCTGGTTTGAGAACATGCAAACCTGAAATGTTTGCTATAATGTATGTCCTAGTAAAACAATCATAAATTTCAATTGGCTTAATGAAAATGTAGGAGTTGAAATTTTGAACATTTGATCCTTGAATATAAGTTATATAACATGTATCAAAATTTTAGAATAATTGGACTGGTGCGGAAAAAGGATATAGATGACAGAAAATTTCTGCAGAGCTATTTGTTCTTTCAGAAGCATTAAGAAAATTTTGAGGAAAGGTAAGAGAGTTGAAGATTTTGTTGGTTTGAATCCTTTTTATGGTTGATATGGCAGTGTAATAATGTATATGAAGAGGGTGAAATGTTTATATACTATTCCATTATGAACCTCAGTCCTTTGTGATTTTGTTGATTTCATCAAAATTTTCCTTTAGAAGGGCTATAAGCCAAGTAATGGAGGTCTAAAAGGAAAATGTATGATAAATGAATGTATGAAACTTTATTGGTGATGTAATGAAATTTTTTTGGTGTATGTTAAGCATGTATGTGTAAAAAGTGATTTATAGCCTTTGTCTATTAGTGAGTTTAAGCCATTTGATCCTTTTGAGCAAGATTCGAGATCTTCTTGAGAAGGGGGTGTTTATAGTACATGTTTTTGGTGATTTTTGCCAAGTGATGAAATCTAACTCTTTATTTGGTGACTAAGTTGGTGTAATAAGAAGAGTGTATGTACAGGGGTGACTACATCATTTGGTATCAGAGAAAGGAAAATCAAGATATTTGAAGTTATCAATTTGTTAGGTGAAAGATCAGTTTTTGCTAAGAAAGCAATTTGTATATAGTTGTTTTGATGAATTTCTATGAGTTGAATGTGGTGTATCGAGTTGATGGATGAGTTGTTTGAAGTTGTTGGAATCTGATGAAATTTATATTCTTGTAAGTTGTGTGTGTGTAAGAGAAAGTGACAGGTTTATCCTTGAATAAGTGAAAGAGAAGAAAGTAAGAGTGAGAAAAGTGAAGAAAGTAGAGAAGAATATAAAAGAGAAAGAGAAGTCAAAAGACTAGGTGTGAAATAGAGACCTAGGTGAGACTTGGAAACAAGGTGAAAGAGACTTGCTAAGAGAAATAATGGATGAAGATAGTGAGTGAAGTTAGTTAATAAGTTGCTTAAGATTATAAGCAATAAGAGGAAAGAGAAAGAGATGAGAGAGAAGAAAATAAATTGAAGATGGGAAGAGAGAGAGAAATAAGAGAAAAGAGAAAGTGTGGATGGAGCTTGGAAGAGATAAGAAAATTGAGAGAAGATGTAGAGAAGTTAGAAGTCTTGATGATGAAACAAGAGAAAGTGAAAAAATAAGGTCTAGAGATAGTGATAAGAAAGATAGGTTAAGTGGCCATAAGGTCACTCATGAAGAAGAGAAAATAAAATACAGCTAAGAAAGAAGATAAGAGAGGAAAAAAGAAAGCTAAGGAGGATGAGAAAAGAAGGAAAATCAAGACAAAAGAGAGAAAAAATTAGAGAAATAGTGGAAATAAGAGTCCATTTTTGAAGAAGAACTTGAAGAAGAATGTGAAAAATAAGATTTTCATTTTTTGTATATATCATCAAGAACAATTAGAGGCATGAGATACAAGCACTTGAATGTGCTTTGTATGGTGAAGAAATGATGTGAAGAAAGTGTAAGTTGATGATGAAGAAAGCATGCAAGTAAAAGATGAATAAGAGACTGAAAATGAAAGAGAATACTTAAAAGTGAAGAGTGGAAACATTTGAGAATGAAGAGGAAGAAGATCAGGAAGTGAGAGGAAGTAGGTCAGTGAAACGTCTTTTTTTTAATTCTAAGGTTTTGTGTATTTTTGAATGTGCAGGTTTGATCTTGAAAAAGAGAGTAAAAACATTGAAAATGAACTCATATAAGATCTCAAATGAAGAGGCAAAGACATGAAGACATCCTCATTCTTAAGGAAAGGACATAGAAGAAGAAGATGAAGATAAAGATGAAGAACAAAAGAAGAATGTAGCTGATAAAGATGAAGAAAATGCAGCAGTAAAGAGAGGATGTTACAAGTGGAGCACAATTGGAAAACAAGAAATAAAAGGGCTTTTTGTATGTAGCATTCATTCTCTCCACATGAGGAGTATGATGCAAGAGCATCTTGTACATATCTAATTTTGGATTTGATCATAAGTTTCTTAGGGTGTCTTAGGATTTGGTTTAGGGAGGTGTTTTAGTCCATTTGGACTCATGTATTTGTAATAAGAGTACATGAGGAGTTTTCCCTACAAAATGGCTACTTTTGAATATTTGTATAAGTATCTTGAGTAATGTTAGTGAGTTAGTAGATCTAGGAGTTGATATAGTTCAATAATCTATTTGTTAATATATGCATAATAAGGGGTCATAGGAGCATGCATAAACTTGTAAAATGACTATATTTGATCCTAACTAGACCCTAAACCTCATCTAGTTAAGTATAAGCCTAGGCGAGTTAGTGGTTTCTCAACCTAACCTACCCTCCTTTCCTCATAAAATCAAATGTATTTGAATGAATGAGGAGGAGGAGAGGTTTTTGAAGTAGTTGAGAGGAAAATGAAGGGGTTTTGTATCAGAAATTTCTCAAGGAGCTTTGAAGAACTCCATTGATCTTAAGAAAACCAAGCTTCTTGAAAGGAATTTTGTGTATTATTGCTTTGTTGTTACTTTGTAGATGAAATTCATGCATTTTGTATAAGGAAGACAAGTTTGTTTATATAAATTTGAATCATTTTTTATTTTTAGTATTGGAAAAATATTTTGTACAGGTTTATATGGTTGTAAAGTCCCTAGTATGCCAAGGAATAAGCATGAATATGTGATTAAGGACAAAGATACACATACAAGCAAGAACTTTGAATTGTGTGCATAAGGTAAGGACATGGGATAGTCGTGATAACTTTTTATTGATAGCTCCAACTGATCTAAAATTTGGTAATTAGGTGAAGGAGGTAATTATCCATATGGGATTTCAATTGTTTATAATAATTTGAGGTATTTTTGAATTTATGAAGGATTTTCCTATCTGGTTTGAGAATGCAAGCAAACTATTTGTTGTAATGTATGTCTGGTAAAAGAGTCATAACTTTCAATTGGATAAATGAAAAAGGATGAAATTTAGAAAATATTATAATTGAATATATTTATAGAATATATAATTTTTTAGAACAATTAGAAATTGTGAAACAAAATCTAAAGATGACAGAAAATTTCTGGCAGATTGTTTGTTCTTTCGAAGCATTTAGAACGTAGTTTTTGAGGAAAGGTAAGAGAGTTGAAGATTTTGTTTGGTTTTAATCCCTTTTATGGTTGATATGGACATTTAATAAGGTATAATAAGAGGGTGAAATGTATTTATTATTACATTGGACCTCAATCTTTGTTTTTTGTTGATTTTATCACAATTTGCCTTGAGGAAGGGCTACAAACAAGTAAGAGAGGTCTACACGAAGATTGATGATAAATGAAGATATGATACTTGTTTGGGTACATGCACATGTTTGATAGGTGTGTTTGATCATGTCTAATGTGTTTATAGCCTTTGTTTCAGTGGTTTAAGCCATTTGAGTGTTTTAAGCAAGATTTATGATCCTTGAGAAGAAATTTTTATAGCATGTTTTTGGTGATTTTTGCAAAGTGATGAACCTAACTCTTTATTTAGTGAATAAGTTGGTGTAATAAGAAGAGTCTATGCAGGGGTGACTATATCACTTGTGCTACATCATCTCGTTTACTAGCACCTTATTCATCTGTTTAGTGATATACGCTATAAACTAAATCATCACACATTCAAAATCATCATTCCTATGTCGCATTTAATATCATCACTTCATTCATCACCTCTTTCGACATACAACACATCGCTCAAAACATTTCCCGATGATGCACTCTCGTTTATGGTTCATTCTTGACCGTTGAGGAGGGATAAATAAATGAACATCATTGCATACATACACATCCACTCGAGGGGCACGCTGCTCCTATCATTCACACTACATTCCATACCATATCATCGACAATATACTACATATATTTGTTGCATTCACTTGTGCTTGCATTTGATTTTACATGTTTGTCTTATTGCACATGCTAGATAGATATCTTGTATTTCATTATATTTCCATACACACATGCATGTTCACTTTCCTTTCTAGTTGTGATCACAAATTCTATAGGTCTATCACTTGCAACATGGATGCTTGGCGTAATACCTAGTACCAGTCCCACAGTGGCTCCTAGGGGCATCTACTTTCCTACACTATCCGTGTTATTGTTTCATTTTGTACTTAACACTTTATTTTATCAGACTATATATGCTTTGATATACTTTGCATCTTTCTAACATGCTAAGGGGTGCTTCATGTGCAACATTTATTTTACAGGACTATTTGCTTCCATGGTTATCTGTTACATTGCTTGTTCACTATTTTCTTTTGCTTGTCATTATTTGCGGGATTTTCCCTATGTCTTATCTGTTCTCTTCTTTCTTGCAGCCTCTATGACCTTGAATGTCTTGCGACATTGTGAGTGATGTCCCATGTTTACAACCCACTTTTCGTAGTCTACATTGTTTTCTGCTTGTGTCTTCGCTTATACATTGTCTGTTTCCATTGTTATACTGCATATCTTGGTTGCATTCACTTGTGCTTACATTTGATTTTACATGTTTGTCTTATTGCACATGCTAGATAGATATCTTGTATTTCATTATATTTCCATACACACATGCATGTTCACTTTCCTTTCTAGTTGTGATCGCAAATTCTACAGGTCTATCACTTGCAACATGGATGCTTGGTGTAATACCTAATACCAGTCACATAGTGGCTCCTAGGGTAATCTAATTTCCTACACTACAGGTGTTATTGTTTCATTTTGTACTTAACACTTTATTTTATCAGACTATACATGCTCTGATATACTTTGCATCTTTCTAACATGCTAACGGGTGCTTCATGTGCAACATTTATTTTACAGGACTATTTGCTTCCATGGTTATCTGTTACATTGCTTGTTCACTATTTTCTTTTGCATGTAATTGTTTGCGGGATTTTCCCTATATCTTGTTTGTTCTCTGCTTGCTTGCAGCCTCTACGACCTTGAATGTCTTGCGACATAGTGAGTGATGTCCCATGTTTACAACCCACTTTTCGCAGTCTACATTGTTTTCTACTTGTGTCTTCGCTTATACATTGTCTGTTTAGATTACATTTCATCTTTTACATGAGTGTTGTATTTTCTTTTACAAATACTTGTTTTCCCAACCACTTGTTTGCGTGTGCCTTGGTTTCTACCAATCACATTCCCTTCCCCCTGCAAGGCACAGTTTCAGCATAGTGGTTGGTCCTCTTTTGGGCCACATACTCCTTCAGCAACATCACATGCACCCCAAATGACGGGGGGCAACATTTGGGTAAATTAATCACCCCATACAACATTATACACAACACGATTCCGATACAACACAATTTTCAGTTTTGAACAGGTCTCAGAATCAGACTTGGGTCCTTAGCACAACGATCTTTTATTGATCCCTGAGATTAGGGGGTAATGAAACGGTCTTTCTTGGATGCCTGAGACTAGGGGCCAATTATACCGTGATTGGTAGTTTAACACAATCCACACAACTCCATACATAACGAATTTTACAAGGAAGACAATCCTTAACACATACACACCATCCGTAGTGGTGTTTTACATAGTGGGAAGCCGTTAAATGTTGGCAGATGACACCATACAATTTTCCCTACACTTCTTCTGTTTCAATGGCATGAGATTGCCTAAAAAACTTGCGCGTCGACATCATCTACAAGATCCTTTCTACACCCTTTTCTCATCACGATTCAGGGAACATGTTCCTTTTTCATTTTCAACATCTTTACATACTTTACTTACACACTTCTGACATATTTTGATTATATACATGCATATTTGACTACTTCTCAGATTCTCTTTCGTAGGTTAGTCCGTATGGGAAGCGCTAGTCAAAAACACCTACAATAACAACAACATCACACACATCGACATCGACAACAGGTACACCATGACACCTACACATGGTTTTCCACCCTAGGTTCATTTTCATCATTACTTTTTACACTTGCTCATCCTTAGCATCCATGCTTCACATTTTTATCATTCCATGCTTCGTCTAGTTGCTCGGCATAGTTTTTAGCATCAATGTACATGGTTATCAGGTACACATATCCATCTACTTTATGTGACCGAGCTTTCCGCTCATCAACATAAAGTGGGGGAAAATATAGATACAAAATCACACACTTTGGGTAATTATCTAGTCTTGATCACATAATACTATTCATATGATTCATAAGTAAGAAAAGTACTAATTAATCCATATCTTTGGCCACCTTTCTTTGCTTTCTATTGCTACTTTCAGTCTTGCACTCTTACTTGCTCAGTCTGTCTTTTTACTTGTTGACATTTTTCATCCTGGACACTAACACCAAACCAAGACGCTAGCGCCAGGCACCCTCATCCCCTCTGGGTGCTCATGTCCCTTTTGTACTTTATTCTCACTTTTTAGGTCCTTTCTATCTATTTGAGCATATTTTCTTTTTGATAGTCAACCTTTTCGGGGTTAATTACGAAATTCAAGTGAAGGAATCATATAAATATAAAGTTATGTGATCATAATAAGGGACCAAGCACTAAGCACTATCTATCTCCACCTAAGGTTGCATCCATCAAGGCATTTAAGAGCTCAACTACATCCATCTAGCTCTATCACAAGGGACATAAGGGCTGATTTTCTGCATCACACTTCATAGGAGGGAAGTTTATTCTATTCCATGCACACATTTACTACATTATACATTTAGCTACTTGCTCGCTATTATAAGTGTGACACACACAAGAGTAACCTAGGAAAAAATTCCACACACACACAAAACTACACTGGGTGTGAGATGTAGTGTAACTCTCAGTTGTAAGTCCACCGTTGAGGTTGCTGAGGAAAGTCTAACCCCTCATAGTACATCTTTCTTTTTTGGGATTTGATGTCTATTTGAGGGTTGTACAGGTCTATTCTTTATTGTAGGTTTCAAGCGACCTTGGTGATCATTATGCGAATCCATAACGACAAAAGGTGAGCATCAGAGAACATCTCGAGACCCTCAGAATTTGGGTTTCTGAGCATTTTCGTAGACCCAGGTGCCTATAAAATGGCTAGGGTGCCCATGGGTGCCATTGTCCCTCTCCAGGCACCCCAGTCTAGTCAAATCCTCTAGATTTACAATTTCATGAGCTCCTGTGCGATGGTCTGTGCTTTGCGTTTCTCTATTTTCTAGCTCTATGCACTCTCTAGAACTTGATGAATCAGCTAAGCCTCTCTACCCTCTCCTTACACATTAGGGTTTCATATTTTATTGCTTAATTGCTTAGATTTATTTCAGCACTTCATTATTTATTTATTTACTGCAATGTTGCATTCAGATTAGGCATTATAAATTACATTTTAGCTTAATCAACCACACGTTTGATTCTTACACCAAGTGCATAATGTTTATTTGGTTGGCTTCCTTAGTGCTAAATGACCCCAATACATAAGGAATTCTGTACTTTATGTATAATCAAGGTTTGGTTGGTGTAAATAACCTAATTAAATCCTAATACACATCTTATTGTTGAACTAGGTTTATAATCATAGTTTGGTTGGTCCCTTTATTGTAAATTATCCACAATACATATCTAATTGTCGTAATAGGTGTATAAATAGGGTTTGTTTGGTGAAAATGGTCTAATTGACCCCCAATAAAATCCTAATTGTTACACTAGGTACATAATCTAGGTTTGTTTGTCCCCTTTGCTAAAAATGAACCCTAATACATGTATATTTGTTATATAACGTATATAATTAGGGTTTGTTTGACCATTTGAAATAATTTTGACATGTCCCCCCCCAAACTAGACTAGAGATAATTTTAGACCAATAATATTTTTCATACACTCCAAATAAATTAGATAAATTTTATGTTAATAATTTGGATTTGTTCTTTGTATATTGTATCTAATATAATTTACAACTAGAGAATTTAGAATAAGTTATCATTAAAACCATTTTAAAAAAATTGGACTAGTATTAAGTCTTAATTATTTAAAATGGCCTCTTTTATTTGGTGTTAAACATAATTAATCCATAATACATGTCTAATTATCACACTAAGTGTATAATTAGGGTTTAGTTAAACTCATTTGTGGAAAATGATCCCGAATACATGTTTATTTGTCATAATAAGTGTATAATCATGGTTTGGTTGGTAAAAAATACCCTAGTTGACACTAAAAACATGTCTAATAATTGCATTAAGTGTATAATCAGGGTTTGATTGTCCCTTTTTTTGTAAAACATGACCCCAATACATGATTAATTATCATAGTAGGTGTATAATTCAGGTTTGGTTGTTTCAAATTACATAATTGACCCCCAATACATGTCTAATTATTGCACTATGTGTATAATAAAGGTATTGTTAGCCCACTTGTGGAAAACGAACCTAATACACATTTAGTTGTCATAGTAGGTGTATCATCAAGGTTTGGAAGGCTATGTTAGTCCTAAATGACCATTAATACACATTTAATTTTACTATTAGGTGTATAAATAGCACATAAATAGGGTTTGGTTGGCCCCTTTAGTGCTAATTATTACACTAGGTGTAAAATCATGGTTTGGTTGGTGCAAATGGCTTAAGTAATCCCTAATACACATAAAATTATTATACTAGGTGTATGATCAAGGTTTAGTTCCTCCTTTGAACTAAATGACGCCAACACATTTAATTATCTCATTAAGTGTATAAGTAGGGTTTGAATGGCCACCTTAGTGCTTAATAACATCAAATACATGCCTGATTATTACACTTGGTGTATAATCATGGTTTTGTTTGTACCCTTTATGCTAAATGACCCCAGAGCACTTAAATTGTCACATTAGGTGTATAGTAAGGGTTTAGTTGGTGCAAAAAACTTATTTTACCCCTAATACATATCTAATTTTTGTTCCATGTGTATAATCAAGGTTTGGTTAGCCCCCTTAGTGCTAAATAAACCGAATACATGTTTACTTTTTGCATTAAGTGTATACTTAGGATTTGTTGAGTACGATGCTAATATGGGAGCCTTATTAATTATTACTAAAATTAGTTTTAGTTTTGTTTTTTCTTCTGAGGATATTTTTGGGTTAAGTGTAAAATTCTATTTTTAGAAAGGAAGTGTCAATTAGTGTGTAGTTCACTGGATGTGTACTTAACCAATTTCATATCATTATCCATTCATCCCCCATTTATTTTTATAGTTGACTAAATTTATTCTTATCTTGGTCCACTATTTTTAGGAGCGTATGTGGTGCGTAACTTGACTAGTGTGAATGATATGTGTGTACGTGTCACTTAAAATAATAACAGTTTCTTGCATGTTGACCATATATTATTAGTGGATGATAATTCTCATATTGAGTATATATTTAGTCATATTTAGTTGAATTTATTTCATTTATGAGTTTTAGTTCCTATTGTTTGTCTTTTACTTGTCATGAAAATTAAGAAAAGTCTTGTTGTAATGGCTATATTAGCTTTATTAAATTTTTTTGATATGGTAAACAATTTTAACTGGAGCTATGAACCGAAGTACATGCAACATAAGAAGGAAAACAAACCAAACCCAAAATGTAAAAACCAATAACGAACTAGAGGGGAAATAAAGGCTCCAAACAACTACCTCTCTTCATGTGAAGAGTAGTAGCTGAGGAGGTTTGCATACCACCCCTTTTTGCCTTTATGCTTTCTGACCTTATGCCATTTGTTTTGATCAGAAGCAACTACCAACATTGAAGATCATTGGAATGGATCAAGATTTTGTTCCTGATCTGCATCCAGATTTGTTAGATTTATCGGATCCATGATCCCTCTTCACACCACCTACATACTGTCCTAATTTCTTCATGCTCTGCTCAAGGGGGTCGATGTTTATATGGACTATCTTAGATCCATTCCTTGAAGTCTGCTGGATGAGTCTCTCCGGAAATCCTCCTTATGATCTAGTTTGCATGCGCCGTGTTCGGAAAGGGGGATTGTTCTAGTCTCCTTTTTTTTGACGAGGTCTTTCTTTGTTGATTCTTCTTACCCTACAGGAAAATCTGCTTGAAGAGTTACCTGGAGTTCAAAAAATATGGTACTTAAATGCCGTGTTCTCATAATCAAGGGTTTGGACATGCTGGAATTTCCCCAATTTCAGCGTGATCTTATTGGGAAGACCCTTGCTTGAGTCGATCTATGCATAGAATATGACACAGGTATGAAGGCCCAATAGCCTCCCTGGCTGAGATACACCTTTAAGAATTTACCTAGAGCATTACTTATATCCTTGATAGTGTACAAAAAAATGCATTGCAGGAGGTTCGGGAGGTGAACCCACACGACCATTTTTGTGATAGAAAAAATTATTTAGATCAAACGCTGCGAACCAAAGCATGAGAAATAATCCCACATGTTGCCCCATAGCCATGGACAATCCCACAAACATTTTCTGGTATTCTTCAACCTCTTTAAATTGCACCACAATAGAAACCCTTAGATCAGAAGGAGACTTCACAATTTGTTGACCAGTTTTCGGATAATCCAGAGTGATAGAGCGGAAGAAGACGACGATATGCCATTGAATATTCCAGTGACTGTCGAGCTGGGATAGCAAGTGAAGACTGGCCAAAACATTCCAGTTTCTCCATACTCAAGATAGGAGTCTCTTTTTCCATATCAACAATGTATGCTAGTTGGACTAGATGGACTGGAGGAGTTTTTTGGTCTTCACAACATCCTTAAAGGATATGTAAAATGGTGCAACGTATTTAGGAGGAATGCTACATCCACTACCAGGCTAGTCTATGGACATGGTGGCTGGCCCCCACCCGCAACCTTTAGTGCTGTGCGTGGCCTATCATTCATGACGCGAAGGAGTCACTTTACTTGCGTTAATATAGGGGCAACTTAGGAGTAGGAGTTCTCTTCATCTTTCAAAAGTGCTAGGTATTTTATCATGTCCTCCTTACTCAAGGAAAGAAAATCATGAATAGCTATCAGTTCATGTTTCTTACTAGTGAGGACTCGTATTATTCCTCTTTGCCACTCGTTATCTCTTTTCCATAGCCACTTCCCCAATCATCGTTGGTCTTCATCTCCACGGCTAAGGTACTGGTGCCCTAACTATTCACGGTGCCCTTCTCTGACACAGGAACCTCCATTAGGGTTTCACATTGCTGTCTATCGCACTCCCCCTATACTGGTATACTTTTGATGGTAAATGATTTTATTATCGAATTTATGAATTGGAGGTGGTGGAGGAACACTTTCTCTAAGTGGGGCATGGGGGGTGGGCTTGGGTCCTCAATGTCTTCCGAACGATATGCATTTAGAGCGCCCCATCTATGTTCCGCCTTGTATATATAGAGAAGTTTGACCCCTACCTCAAGGGTGTCCCCATGGCCACTTATTAAAAGCATCCCATGAACTCAATGGGAATGAAACTTGGGTTGCATGATAACAAACTACTTGTAACTCACCAATAACCGAAGACGTTGATTTTAAATATTGGTTCCTTAAACACTTTTATTATACCAGAGCTATGAACTTGAGTGGTGGAAGAAGTACTTTCTCTAAGTGGGACATGGGGGGTGGACTTGGGTCCTTAATGTCTGTCAAGCGATCCGACATTCAAAGTGCTCTACTATGTTCCGCTTGGTCCATATGGAGAAGTTCAAACCCTACCTTAAGGTGTCCCCATGGCCACTTATCGAAAGCATCCAATGAACTCAACGAGAAATGGAACTTGGGTTGATGATTACAAACTACTTGTAACTCACTAATATCCTAAGACATTGAGTTGAAATTTTGGTTACTGTAAATGATTTTATCTATACTAGAGCTATGAAATTGGAGTGGCGGAGAAGTAATTTCTCTAAGTGAGTACATGGGGGCTGGGCTTAGGTCCTTAATGTCTACCGAATGATCCACATTCAGAAGTGCCCCGCTATGTTCCGTTTGGTCCATATAGAGAAGTTTGACCCCTACCTTCGAAGGTTTCCCCAAGGCCACTTATCGAAAGAATCCAATAAACTCAATGGGAATAAAACTTGGGTTGATGATTACAAACTACTTATAGCTCACCAATAGCCCAAGACCTTAAGTTCAAATTTTGGTTCCTTTAACACTTTTATTATACAAGAGCTATGAACTGGAGTGGTGGAGTAAATACTTATCTCTAAGTGGGACATGGGGGTGAGCTTGGGTCCTATAATTTCCACCGAGAATGATCCACATTTAGAGTGCCCCATCGTAAGTTCCACTTGGTCCATATGGAGAAGTTTCGACCCCTACCTCAAGGTGTCCCCATGGCCACTTATTGAAAGCATCCAATGAACTCAATGAGAATGTGAACTCTGGGTTGATTATGACAAACTACTTTTGACTCACCAATAGTCCAAGACCTTGAGTTCTAAAATTTGGTTCCTTAAACACTGTTATTATACAAGAGCTATGAACTAGAGTTATGGAGAAGTACTTTCTGTAAGTGGGACATGTGGGTGGGCTAGGGTCCTTAATGCCCACTGAGTGATCCACATTCAGAGTCACCGCTGTTATGTTCCATGCTTGGTCCATATGGAGAGGTTCGACCCCTACCTCAAGGTTGTCCCCATGTGCCTCTTATCGAAAGCATCTAATGAACTCAATGATAATAGAAATTGGGTTGATGATTACAAACTAATTGTAACTCACCAATAGCCTAAGACCTTGAGTTCTAAAACTTTGGATGGTTACACGACTTTTATTATACCAGAGCTATGAATTGGAGTGGTAGAGGAGCACTTTCTCTAAGTAGGGACATGGGGGTGGGCTTGGGTCCTTAATGTCCGCCGAGCGATCCACATTCGAAGTGCCCCACTATGTTCCACTTGGTCCATATGGAGAAGTTTGACCCCTACCTCAAGGTGTCCCCCATGGCCAATTTTTGAAAGCATCCAATGAACTCAATGGGAATGGAACTTGGGTTGATGATTAGAAACTACTTGTAACTCACCAATATCCCAAGACCTTGAGTTCTAATTTGGTTCCTTTAATGCTTTTATTATACCAGAGCTATGAATTGGAGTGGTAGAGGAGAACTTTCTCTAAGTGGGACATGTGGGTGGGCTTAGGTCCTTAATGTCCACTGAGCGATCCGAATTCGGAGTGCCCCGTTATGTTTTTCTTGGTTTACACGGAGAAGTTCGACCCCTACCTCAAAGTGTCCCCATGGCCACTTATCGAAAGCATCCAATGAACTCAATGGGAATGGAACTTGGGTTGATGATCACAAACTACTTGTGACTCACCAATAGTCCAAGACTTTGAGTTCTAAAATTTGGTTCCTTCAACGATTTTATTATACCAGAGCGATGAATTGGCATGGTGGAAGAGTACTTTCTCTAAGTGGGACATGGGGATGGACTTGGGTCCTTAATGTCTGCCGAGCGATCCGCATTTGGAGCGCCCCACTATGTTTCACTTGGTTCATATGGAGAAGCTCAACTCCTACCTTAAGGTGTCCCCATGGCCATTTATCGAAAGCATCCAATGAACTAAATGAGAATGAAACTTGGGTTGATGATCATAATCTACTTGTGACTCACCGATAGTCTAAGACCTTGAGTTCACCTTATTTATTATTTAATTGAATAAACAATAGTGGGAAAATGTTTTCCAAGTGGAAACACTTTTTTCATTGATTTTATTTGTGATTTTATTTATAGGATTTTAATATACAACTAAAAAATATTTTCTTTTATTACGTGAAGTTATTGAGTGCATATTTTTTCATTAATCTCACTCACAAGCATACTAGTTTAATTGCTACTTATTTTGGACATGATTGGATGAACACTAGTTTCATTTATGATGGTTTTAGATCTAATTTTCACCCCTTCCACATCAAATTTGTTTATTTGGTATACATCCTCAATCAATAAAGGATTATAAGGGGTTTTAGCCATTATTAGGAGAATCATGGCTTTAGTGATATTTGTATGCTTTGTGAACCTGGCTACACTGAAAATAATTTAGATATGTTGGGTCAGGGTTTAGTAAAATCTACAAAATAGGTCACTGATGATATTTCTACTACAAAAGAGCTGACAAAAATGAGAGGAGGGTGAATGCTAGTTATTATTGTTAATATGAAAGTTTCTTATCCTTCTATTTTTATTTCTAGTGGTTGTTGACTATGGTAGAGACACATTTTTGGTTATATTATAATATTTTACTACGAACAAAGTTGTTTTCACTCCCTATATATTTAAGAATTAATTATTTGTAAACTTTCTTCATATTATATAAATGAGTAAGGGACCCATTAACCCTTTTTACTGATTAAAAAGAGGGAAGAAGAAAATGTTGACGCACAAACATTTTTCTATCTTTACAGTTGTATAGACCCAAGAATTTATCCAAGTATTTATAGAATTAAAAATTCATATGGAGCATGGAATACCTTGGAAACTTCATATCAAGGCTATGTTAAGGTAAGATAATAAAAAATACATACTCTTTATATTAATTTTGAAAATGTTAGACAAAGGACTCATAGGAGAATATTGCAGAAAGATAAAATGATTTAATTCATAGAATGATGGTTTATGGAGAAACCATAGAAGACAAGTTTATAAGAATGATTTTTAATATATATTTGAAAAAAATATGGCTACATATTATGATCACTCTTAAGGAGTGTCAGGACATGAATGCTACAAGTTTTGATGAATTAGTGGGTTCTCTCTTGTCTCATGAGGATAAGATGAGACTATATCTCGGAGATTCAAAACAAACTTCACGATAGGAACTTGTAATCGAATAAATTATTTAAAAGGGGAAATATAAAACTAAATTCAAAAGTAAATAAAATATAAACCTTAATTGTCAATATTGCACAAAAAAATATACCATTTCATTAAAGATTGTAGGTATTAAGTTAATCAAGAGGGTGAAAAGAAGGCATTTCAATCTGAACAAAGTGAGGGTCAAGATGAATTAAATTATTGTATCTCATGTACCGTGGGATTAGAGGATGGAAATAATATTTGGTTTCTTGATTTAGGTTGCTCCAACAATACATCAAGTAAAAAATATGGTGTTAACTTAAGTTAGATGATTCCTTTAAAAGACAAGTGCAATTAGGAGATGAAAAGTCCATCCAAGTTGAAGGAAAAGGTAACATGAAACTCACCTCAATTCAAGGTAAGGGTGAAAAAATGAGAATAAAATTAGATCCTAAGAGTGTGACTCAATTTTTCAAAGGATATAGTGATGAAATTAAACCATACAAATCTTATAATCCTTCTAGTAAATCCACAATTATTTATAGGGATTGTAAAGTTTTTAAAAATGATATGTATTTTGATCATGATCAAATTTCTAAAATTATCATGAGTGACGGGGGGAATACTATCAAGAATAATATTTTGAGGGCTTAAAATTTCCTACACAAGTTTATAGTTCAATATGAAATAATAATAACTCTTCTCAAGGGACTAGTTATCCATCTATATCAACACGAAGTAAGCACAAGTGTTAGTTGAATCCACATCCAAAAAATCAAATAATGAATCAAAATTATGAGAGGAGGATAAAAGTACTTAAATATCAAGAAGTTAATTTGTTTTATTATTCTTATGATGAAAATATTATGTTTATATTGTCATCTATGACTAGTGAACCTGAAAGTTATGCAAAAACTAGTCTACAGAAAGAGTGGGTTTATGGTATGAAAATTGAGATGGATTAAATTGAGTGGAATGATACTTGGAATATTATTCAGCCTCCATATGATAAATATTTCATTGGAACTAAGTGGGTATATAATACCAAAGTTAAAAGTTATTGGTTTCATTAGTTACTAGATTTATGGGCAATCCATCACTGAAACTTTTGCAAGTAGTGAAAATAATTTTTAGATATGTAAGAGGTACTTATAAACATGGTATTAATTTCATACCAAAAATTTAATTATTTCTAATGGATACATAGATTCATATTAGGGAGGTTATATTTATGACACAAAGTCTACTTCAAGTTATTGCTTTATATTGGGAAGTGGGTTAGTTTCATAATCATCAAAGAAGCAAGATGCAATTGCATTATCCTCCACTAAAGTTGAACTTGTAGCTCTTACATCAACTTTCACACAATGTACGTGGTTGATAATATTCTTAGTTAATTTAAGATAGGATCGAATTGAGCCTACACATTTTTTTGCGATAACAATGGGGAAATATTATTGTCTAAGAATTCGATTTTCCATTCTAGAACCAAGCATATTGAACTCAAGCATCATTTTATCAGAGACTTTCTCAATAATAAATTTTTTTTCATTATTTGTTTGATATATTAACATTATTTTTTTGATATTTTCACCAAGGCATTGTTGAAGAAAATTTGTGGAAGACTTAAGGAGATGATAGACATTTACACTCTTTAAATCAAAAAGGGGGAATGCTGAGTATGATGTTAATATTATGGGAACCTATTTAGTAATGATTAGAATTAGTCTTAGTTACGTTTTTTTTTTCGTAGTATAATTTTTGATTAAGTGTAAATCTATTTTTAGAATTCTATTTTTAGACTGGAAGTGCCAGTTAGAGTGCAATTCACTAGATGTGCACTTAGTTAAAATCATTATCCATTCATCCCCAAGAGGAGGGGAACCATTTATATGTATATGTGAATACATTTGGTTGTATCTTTGTCCATTTCTATTTTTAGGAGTGTATGGGGCACCTAGTTTGAATAACGTGCATGATATGTGTGCATGTGTCATTAAAACTAATAAAGATTTCTTGCATATTGACCATATATTATTAGTGGATGACACTTATCATCTTGAGTTTATTTTTTATTCATCTTTAGTTGAATTTATTTCATTTAGGAGTTTTAGTTCCTATTTCTAGTTTTTTACTTGACATGCAAATTAAGACGAGTCTTGTTGTGATGGATATATTAGTCTTGTTTATTGATTAATTGAATAAGCAATAGTGAGGTGATATTTTACAAGTGGAAACACTTCTTGCATTGAGTTTATCTCTAATTTTATTTGTGGGTATTTAATATCCAAACCATCAAGCATTGATTTCATTATGTGTAATGTCCCTCTTTCCGGCATGACCCTTGGACACTTGGTGGGTAGCTTATTTGTCATATTCGTAAGCTAGTCCCATTGTTTAGGAGATGATGTGCATAGCAGGTAAGGGTTTTATCGACGATTTGGTGGATTATTTGATGTTAGCAATGAGTTCAGTTGGTCTTAAGGACTCACTTGGCACTTTTCGAGGTTATTTTCGGCTTCTGGTGTGTTCTCCAAGATTCTTGTAGAGATTATCTATTTATAGTAAGTCACCCAACTGACTTCATTTCTCATTATTCGTCATCGGCACCGCTTTTGCTTAGTCAGTTTCCGATTTTGGTGCTTTCCAACAATTTCCATACTTTGGGAGCATTAATGGCTTATTTTAATTATTTTACTCAAGTTGCTTATATTTGTACGAATTACTTGGTGAGCACCTCAGTATTACAGCTCTTCAGAAAGAGAATGTGAAGTTATAAATGATGAGATGCTAATTCAGTGACCTTGTGTTATGTTTGTGGAGCCTATTTTCATGTTAGAGTGTGGTACACCTTCTATGTGTTACACTCGGGTATTTTTATGGCGGTCCCGCTCGCCGGTGAGCAGGTCAGGGGGGTTCGGGGGCGAAGCCCCCAAAGCAAATTTTCATGGGTGGTTTATTAACCCATGGGTAATGGGTAGCCGTTATGGGCTGTTTTTGGGCCCATGTTTTTTCGGTACCCATTGTTTTGTAAAACTGCCTCTTCGGTTACCCATAGGTTTATGAGACAGCTCCGTTTTTTCCCATTGTTTTGATATCCACAGTTTTTTAAAACTGCTTAAGCAGTTGTCTATTTATATGGTCTTATGCATATGATAGATGTACAAGTAAATGTATTGCAGATGTGTTTTGAATTCGGGTGTGAATTCTGTAGAGTTTGTTGAGCATAGCTCCAAATAGATCTGGGTATTGTATTGAGAGAGTGGAGGCTTGTAATAAAATCTGAGCAAGTGATTCTTGGTTGACGTAGCCCAAATTGGGCGAACCATGTTAAATCTTGTCTCTCTATGTTGTGTTATTTATTCTGCACTTTTATTTGAGATCTGTAATATTTTCTGTGTATTAGTTTCTACTGTTGCGATTATGTAAGGGATTATTCCTCATATTTTATCCCTTATATCCTAACAATTGGTATCAGAGCCTGGTTTGGTTTGCTGAAGTGTTGAATCGCAGGGAAAGTTTTTAGCCTGAGAGGGAGCTATGGAAGATGATGGAAGATCTAGGGTTGATAAATTTAATAGGCAGAATATCAGTCTTTGGAAGATGCAGATGGAAGATTACCTTTATCAAAAGTATCTTTATACTCCGTTGTCTGAGAAGGTTAAAAAACCTTCGAGTATGACAGATGCGGAATGAGATTTGTTGGATCGGAAGGCACTTGGAACGATCCGACTGTGTCTTGCATATTCGGTACTATTTAATGTTTTAAAGGAAAAGACTACAAAAGATCTAATGGATGCATTAGGGAAGTTGTATGAAAAACCTTCTGCCTCTAACAAGATATTTTTAATGAAAAAGTTGTTTAATATGAAGATGTCTGAGAATAGTTTAGTAGCAGATCATTTAAATGATTTCAATATGGTTGTGAATATGCTAGCTTTGGTTACAATAGAATTTGATGAAGAAGTTAGGGCTTTATTAATTCTGTGCTCTTTACCTGAGAGTTGGAATAACCTGGTAATGGTGGTAAGTAACTTGGTTCCAGCTAACTCAAAGTTGAAGTTTGAGGATGTTGTAGGGGTGATTCTAAGTGAGGAAATGCGAAGAAAAAGCTCCGGGAATCTTCTACTTCAGGGAATGCTTTGACAATGGAAACTAGAGGGAGACAGAAGAATAGAGGAAACCGTGGAAAATCAAAAGATTGGGCAAGGTCAAAATCCAAGAACAAGATTGTATGCTGGAATTGTGGAAAGCCTGGGCATGCAAAGAAGGACTGTTGGGAGCTTCGGGATAAGAAGAAACAACAGGAAGAAAATAAGGAGGAAAATGTGGCATCGGGTAATGTATGTCAGGATGCTTTGATTCTTTCTTTGCATATTATTACTGAATCTTGGGTTTTAGATTTAGGGGCTTCTTTTCATGCTACTCCACATAGGCATTATTTTGTTGATTATGTTCAAGGAGATTTTGGGCATGTTTTTCTTGGTGATGATGAGCCTTGCAGTATAGTTGGAAAAGGTTCTGTTCAGGTTAAGATGCAGAATGGGAATACATGGCTATTGAAGGATGTCAGACATGTGCATACATTAAGAAGAAACTTGATATCAGCGGGGCAATTAGGAAGTGATGGTTGTACTGTGATATTTACAGCTGACTCTTGGAAGGTTACCAAGGGTGCTCTTGTGGTGGCAAGAGGTAAGAAGGTTGGAACCTTGTATTTAACCACTTATAGTACTAATGATTGTAATCTTGTGGCTTCAGATGTAGATACAACATTATGGCACTATAGGCTCGGTCATATGAGCCATAAGGGCATGAACATCATAAAGAAGAATTTTCCTGGATATACAGAAACATGTTTGGATTTATGTCAGAACTGCATATATGGGAAACAGAAGCGAGTAAGGTTTCTCAAGGTTGGACCTACAAAGAAAGAGAGTAAGTTAGAGCTAGAGCATTCTGATGTGTGGGGGCCAACTCAGGCATCATCTCTTGGGGGTTCAAGTTATTATGTTACTTTTATTGATGATGCAACAAGGAAAGTTTGGGTTTATTGTATTAGAAACAAATCTGATGTATTTGACACTTTTGTTAAATGGAAAGCCTTGGTAGAGAATAAAATAGGTCTTAAGCTAAAATGTCTCATGTCAGATAATGGAGGGGAGTATTGCAGCAATGAATTTGATGATTACTGTTCTAAGAATGGAATATGCAGGAAAAAGATGGTTCCAGGAACTCCGCAGTAGAATGGGGTATCAGAAAGGATGAACAGAACAATAATGGAACATGCTAGGAGCATGAGGTTACATGCAGGACTGCCTCTTTCTTTTTGGGTAGAAGCAGTGAGCACAGCTGTGTACTTGATAAACAAAGGACCCTCAAGTGCCTTGGATGGAGGCATACCTGAGGAGGCTTGGTATGGTAAGAAAGTTGATTATTCATTTCTTAGAGTCTTTGGATGTGAGGTGTTTGTTCATATAGACAAGGATGATAGGACTAAGAGGCTAAATCAGAAAAATATACTTTCATTGGTTATGATGGTGATGACTTTCGATATAAATGTTGGAGTATTAAGGATAAGAAAATCATTCGATCTAGGGATGTGGTCTTTAATGAGAAAGTCATGTATAAGCAGCAGTTGCAGGAAAACAGGGAAGAATCCAAGAAAGAATATGCAGCGGTAGAGGATCTTCCAGATGGGAAAGTGACACATGAATCAGTTCAGGAACCCCCTCAACAGGAACCCCAAACTCCTATATTGAGGAGGTTTTCTAGGGTAAGAAAATAACCTGAACGTTTTTCTCCTTCTCTTTATTATTTATTACTCACTGATAGTGGAGAGCCAGAGAGTTTTGATGAAGCAATGTAGGTAGATGCCAGTAAGAAGTGGGAGCAAGCCATGGATGAGGAGCATAAGTCTCTCATGGAGAACCAAACTTGGGATTTGGTGAAGCTACCAGAAGGCAAAAGAGCATTGCAGAACAAGTGGGTGTACAGAGTTAAAGACGAAGAAGGAGGAAAGAAAAGATATAAGGCCCAATTGGTGTTCAAGGGGTTTACACAGAAAAAAGGTATAAATTTTGATGAGATATTTTCTCCTGTAGTAAAAATGACTTCTATTAGAACTGTTCTTGGAATAGTGGTAGCAGAAGACTTGGACTTAGAACAGTTAGATGTAAAGACTGCATTCCTCCATAGTGATTTGGAGGAGGAACTATATATGTAGCAACCAGAGGGCTATGAGGTCAAAGGTAAAGAGGAGATGGTGTGTAAACTGAAGAAGAGCTTGTATGGCTTGAAATAAACTCCACGTCAATGGTATAAGAAGTTTGATAGTTTCATGATGGAGCAAGGTTATATTAGATGTCATTCTGACCATTACGTGTATATAAAGAAATTTGAGGATGGAAGTTATATTATCCTGTGTTTGTATGTTGATGACATGTTGGTTGCAGGTAAAAACACGCAAGAAATAAAAGTACTCAAGAAACAGCTAAGTGAATCCTTTGATATGAAGGATTTGGGGGCAGCCAGACAAATCCTTGGTATGAGGATAACTCGGGATAGGAAGGAATGGAAGTTGACTTTATCTCAGGAAGAGTACATTAAGAAGGTATTGGACAGGTTTAACATGCATGATGCTAAACCGGTTGGGACTCCTTTGGCAGGCCATTTTAAGTTATCAAAGGAGCAGTGTCCCAAGACAGAGCAGGAAAGAAACCAGATGTCCAAGGTACCTTACTCATCAGCAGTTGGTAGTTTGATGTATGCTATGGTGTGCACTAGGCTTGATATTGCCCATGTAGTGAGAGCTATGAGTAGATTTATGAGTGATCCAGGTAAAGAGCATTGGCAAGCAGTAAAGTGGATCCTTCGGTATTTGAGAGGAACCATGGGGATAGTTTTGTGCTATAGTGGATCAGACACCACTTTATATGGTTATGTAGATTCAGACATGGCTGGAGATGTAGACAACAGGAGGAGCATGACAGGTTATATTTATACTGCAGGTGGGACAACAGTGAGTTGGATTTCACGACTATAGAAGCTGGTGGCTTTGTCAACCATAGAGGCTGAGTATGTTGCTGCCACAGAGGAAAGAAAAGAGATAATTTGGTTACAACAATTGCTTGAGGAGTTGGGGCATAAGCAGGAGGAATGTAAGCTACATAGTGATAGTCAGAGTGCTATACACCTAGCTAAGAACTCTGTTTTCCACTCCAGGATGAAGAATATATAGTTGAGATATTACTTCATCAGGAAAACTTTGGAGGAAGATAAGTTGAAGTTGGAGAAGATTCATACCAGTCAGAATCTTGTAGACATGATGACCAAGGTGGTCACAAGGGATAAACTAAAGCTACATTCTGCTTTGGTTGGCCTTCGCGGATGACAGTGAAGGGTTGAGAAGCTTGCTCAGTGGAAATTAGTCTCCAAGTGGGAGATTGTTATGTTTGTGGAGCCTATTTTCATGTTAGAGTGTGGTACACCTTCTATGTGTTACACTCGGGTATTTTTACGGCGGTCCCGCTCGCCGGTGAGCGGGTAAGGGGGTTTCGGGGGTGAAACCCCCGAAGCAAATTTTCATGGGTGGTTTATTAACCCATGAGTAATGGGTAACCGTTATGGGCTGTTTTTGGGCCCATGTTTTTTTGGTACCCATTGTTTTGTAAAACTGCCTCTTCGGTTACCCATAGGTTTATGGGACAGCTCCGTTTTTCCCCATTGTTTTGATACCGACGGTTTTGTAAAACGGCTTAAGTAGTTGTCTATTTATATGGTCTTATGCATATGATAGATGTACAAGTAAATGTATTGTAGATGTGTTTTGAATTCGGGTGTGAATTCTGTAGAGTTTGTTGAGCATAGCTCCAAACGGATCTGGGTATTGTATTGAGAGAGTGGAGGCTTGTAATAAAATTTGAGCAAGTGATTCTTGGTGGACGTAGCCCAAATTGGGCGAACTACGTTAAATCTTGTCTCTCCGTGTTGTGTTATTTATTCTGCACTTTTATTTGAGATATGTAATATTTTCTGTATATTAGTTTCGACTGTTGTGATTCTGTAAGGGATTATTCCACATATTTTATCCCTTATTTCCTAACACCTTGGATGCCAGGAATGATTAATTAATTAAATAAATCACTTTCCGGAGTTATAAGGTGTAATTAATTAATAAAGTGATTTATTAATTATATTTTCTTTTAATGAAAATTCTCGGAAAAGGTTATAAAAGGAGGATTTAGCCCATTTGCTAGGGACACTTATTATTTTGAACAAAAAAACAAATTCAAGAGCAGCTCTTGGTAATTACTCTCGAAGGACAAAAACCCTTGGAGATTACGGATTGGACGGAAACTTAATTCAAAGGAGGAAGATTCAAACAGGGTCTTCATTGTGCTTCACATCAGATCATTTTGATATTGCTTTATAATTAATTGCAGCGTGTGTTTATCAGTTTACTCATAGAGGAATATTATTACCATCATTGGGGCGCCATCTTTCCCATTTGGAGAGCACATCAGTTAGACGTGTAAGAGGGGTGTTAGCAGCAGTTGTGTAATAGGTGCAACCACTATTGGCTCCTTCGCATGCGAGAGTTCTGGTCATTTCAGTACCATTGATATCTATTCATTTTATCACACAAAGCTGGACTTTCGGATATGCAATTTAGAGATGAATTTCATTGTATTTGGAATTGATAAATAAATAAATAAATCCTTTCATTTCCAATCAGACTTGTATTATTTATGCATTGTGGGAGTTATGTTTGTCTGCAATCATTTGTGGGACATTCTATTGGCCGTGTTCTTTCAATTAAAGAGAAACAACAAAAATATCAGAAATTGAGATGACATGACAAGTGTTTGACGAAATGTCAATGCACTAAAAATTCAAAAAAAATTGGAGTTGGAATTAGTTGGGATATTTCAGTGATATCAAAGTAGTGTATCCTCCCAACATGTGTGGGAAGGAAGCAGTTAATAGTCATAAAAAAATCAGCCTTGAATGCAACATAGAGAGGACTGTCCACACAAATACTACACCCGCAGACATGCAAGACTTGAAGTAGGTATTGCTAGAGGTGACATAATGGATTATTTGGGTGATAGACCAGACAGTCCTCCTCGAGAGGAGCATGCAGATCCAGATAGGGATTTCATTCGGGATATGGTAGCTACTCAGAGGCAGTTGTTACAGACTATGGAGCGCATGGGCTCCACCTTGGACAGGTTGGCGCTTGATAGGCTGCATGACAGACACGACAGGAGGGATAGATCAATATCAGTTGCCAGTGGTCACAGGGATCCCAACAGATCACCTTCAGAGCTTGGGAGTGTTAGGGGATCACCACGCCATGGGCATAGGCACACTCATATAGATGATATGAGGGCTACGCGGACTACAGATAGGCCTATGCAGCCTAACTTTTTGCCTAGAGATGACCCACCAGAGTTTGAGGTGAGACCGGAAGTAGCTGTTTTGCATACTATTATGGCAGTTAGTGATGAGTGGAGGAGTTTGCCGCAGCATGTGAGGGATGTATTCCCCCTCCCACAGTATTGTGCTCAGAGGAGAGATAACATGAGGATTGGACATGACAAGAGGCCTAAAGCGCAATAGAACATGGATTTGCAGCATGTTACCAATAAGGTAACCCTCTCCACTTTTGATGGTAGCGGAAAGATTAGTGCTAGGGCTTGGATTCACAAGCTCAACACCTATCTTACCCTCAAACCCATGAGGGAACATGAGGCTATACAATTCACCACGTTACACCTGGAGGGGGTGGCTTATGATTGGTGGCACCATGGTTTAGTTACACAGGGTCATGAGCTTCTACAGTCTTACAAGGATTTCAACGAGAGGTTGATTGCGAGATTTGATCGCAAGGATGTGGAGCTTTATTACAGGGACTTGGCACAACTCCGATAGAGTGGACACGCTGATTCATACATCAACGAATTTCAGCGTATAGCAGTGATGGTTCCAGAGATGCTGGAAAGGCATGTGGTGATGCTCTTTATAGAGGGATTAGATGATAGATTGAGGGGTTTTGTGAAGGCTCTTAAGCCTGGAACTTTGCATGAGGACATTCAGACAGCATTGGATTTAGACATTACTCCTCCATTTCAATCCCCAAAGAAAAATGTCAGGAATGAAAAATTAGAATAGCATGAAAGTGAGCAACCCACTTCTTCAAAAGTAGAATCTATGCCAAAGATGGACTATGAATTGAGGAATAACCTTATGTTTTCATTGCAAAGATCCTTGGACACCGGGTCATAGGTGTCTTGGAAAGAGTAAGATACATCTCATTGAGGTTGTTTTAGATGGGGATGATGATACTACTTCAGAAAATGTATAGGGGCAGCCAATGTCAAACATTGAAAATGATGGTAGACTCACTTATCTTTCAAGAGCACCAAGGTATAATCCATTCATGTTTGAAGGTACAATGTTCGGGTGTAAAGTCATGGCACTTCTTGATAGTGGATCTACACACAATTTCATGGATGAAGGTTTGGTGATCAAAAAAGGTTTGCATTGTTATAATTTTGAAGGCTTTGATGTGAGTATAGTAGGAGGTCTCACTATCCCTTGCAAGAAGAAAGTAAACCAAGTTAGCATTCTATTTGGTGGGTATAGACTTTGTGATAACTTCTATGTTATTGACTTGAAGGATAATAATGTTGTGCTTAGTATGCAATGGCTACATTCACTAGGAAAAGTCACCCAATATTTGCAAGCTATGGAGTTAAGTTTCCATCATGAAGGGGAGCAAGTCACCATGAGAGCAGCCAAATACACGCTGCCCCATCAAATGACAACGAAGTCTATGATAGTTATGAACAAAAAATCATCTCATGTAGACATCTATGAGAAATTTTCACTACATATCAGCATAGGACAGTAGGAATAGGGTGAAGATTATGGCAAATTGGGGGCTTACTTGAGGGGGATTGTGACACTTTTTATGAGTAAGTTGTACAAGTTCTATTTTGCAGACTTTGAGCAGTTTAGCACAGTGCATTTGAAGCCATTCAAAAGGTTTCGGTTGATGTGGAATCTGGGACTTGATTGGTACGCAGATCTGATATTGCTTGTGGACAAGCAATCTCGGGAAGGGAGGACTGTAATGTCCCTATTTTCGGCATGACCCTTGGACACTTGGTTGGTAGTTTATTTGTCATCTTCGTAAGATAGTCATGTTGTTTAGGAGATGATGTGTATAGCAGATAAGGGTTTTATCGATGATCTAGTGGATTATTTGATGATAGAAATGAATTCAGTTGGTCTTAAGGACTCACTTGGCATTTTCTGAGGTTATTTCCGACTTCTGGTGTGTTCTCCAAGATTCTTGGAGAGAATATCTATTCATAGTAAGTCACCCAACTGACTTCATTTCTCATCATTCGTCATCGGCACCGCTTCTGCTTAGTCAGTTTCTGATTCTGGTGCTTTCCGACGATTTCTGCACTTTGGAGCATTAATGGCTTATTTAAATTATTTTACTCAGGTTGCTTATATTTGTACGAATTACTTGGCAAGCACCTCAGTATTATAGCTCGTCGGAAAGAGAATGTGAAGTTCTAAATGATGAGATTCTAATTCAGTGACCTTGGACGTTAGAAATGATTAATTAATTAAATAAATCACTTTCTGGAGTTATAAGGTGTAATTAATTAATAAAGTGATTTATTAATTATATTTTCTTTTAATGAAAATTCTCAGAAAAGGTTATAAAAAGAGGATTTGGCCCATTTGCTCGGGACACTTATTATTTTGAACAAAAAAACAAATTCAGAGCAGCTCTTGCTAATTACTCTCGAAGGACAGAAATCCTTGGAGATTATGGATTTGACGGAAACCCAATTCGGAGGAGAAAGATTCAAACAGGTTCTTCATTGTGCTTCACATTAGATCATTTTGATATTGCTTTACAATTAATTGCAGCATGTGTTTATCAGTTTATTCATAGAGGAATATTATTACCATCATTGGAGTGCCATCTTTCCCACTTGGAGAGCCCAGCAATTAGAGGAGTGAGAGGGGTGTTAGCAGTAGTTGTGTAACAGGTGCAGCCACTATTGACTCTTTCGCATGCAAGAGTTCGGATCATTTTAGTACCATTAATATCCATTCATTTTATCACACAAAGCTGGACTTTTGGGTATGCAATTTAGAGATGAATTTCATTGTATTTGGAATCCATAAATAAATAAATAAATCATTTTATTTCCAATCAAATTTGTATTGTTTATGCATTGTGGGAGTTATGTTTGTCTGCAATCATTTGTGGGACTTTCTATTGGCCGTGTTCTTTCAATTAAAAAGAAACAACAAAAATATCAGAAATTGAGGCGACATGACAAGTGTTTGATGAAATGTCAATGCACTAAAAACTCAAAAAAAAATTAAAAAAATGGAGTTGGAATTGGTTGGGATATTTCATTATGTGAAGTTATTTAGTGCATATTTTTTTCATCAATCTCACTTACAAACTTATTACTTTTAATTGCTAGTTATTCTAGGAAAGTTTGGATGATCACTAGCTTCATTTAGAGGGTATTTCAGATCCGATTTGCACTCCTTCCACATCAAAAATCTTCACGACTTTTTGATTCCCTTAGTGTTAGATGATCCCCAATACATGCTTAATTCTCGCAACAAATGTATACTTTTTGTGCAAATGACCTAATTCACCCGTAATATGCATCTAATTATCACACACTGTGTATACTTGTGGTTTTATTAGTGTAAATGGCCTAATTGATTCTCAATACACATCTACTTTTTTGCACTAGGTTTATTATTATGGTTTGATTGACTCCTTTGCTCCAAATGATCCCCAACACATGTTATTGCCACACTAGATGTATAATTAGCATTCCATTGCCCCCCTTCGTAAAAAATGAGCTCTAATGCATGTCACCTTGTTGCACTAAGTGTATAGTTAGCATAACTTTGGTTCAAAATGGGCCAACTAATCCCCAATATATGTCTAATTGTTGCACTAGATGTATAATGTAGGTTTGATCTCAGTAACTGTAAGTCACTATTTTCACATAAATTTCAAAGTCTCGTTGATAAGATAAGATAAATATATATTAAATGGAAAGTCCTTCTACTACTCGGTTTTAATGGATTTTAAATTACTATTATTGGATAAAATTATGGTTTTTTTTGAAATGATAGCACGATTAAATTTTTATTCTAAAATTACACTCATTTTAATTTCTAAACTAACACTACTTGCATCATATTACTAATCCTAAGAATAATTGTGTCACGTTTAATAACTTCACTATTTGTGTTAGAAAATTAAAAATCAACAATTAAATTTTGTAGATCCAACCTATATTTACACTATTTGGAAAAGTTTGGATCATAAAAAAGATGTTTTTTACATAGGCTAAAAATAACATCAAAAAACGTGAAAATAGCAAATAATGATGTCGAAAAAACCTCAAAATATTTTAGTGTTGTTTTCATTATGCTAATGTCACCTATATTCAAAATTAGCTTTTGTATTTGATGTTGTTATGCTCGTGATTTCCACGGTGTGCTGAATATGTTTATGTATATAAGTCCGTGATAAAACTGTAAACCGTCTCATCTAAAGCCACATAAAAGCATCCATTTCTTCTTAACAAATTAGTTTTAAAGTGGATTTGTATGTGATTTGAGAATATGAAGTAGATGTTTGATTTGTTTCTGGGATTCAATGTGTTTTGGATTTCTCTTTAGAGTCTAATGTTTGTTGGGAAATATGTGTCAAAGTGTCACAAAATAGGTTAAATTAGTCATTCAATTGATTTTTCTAAAGTATCGAGGCAAGATTAAAATCAATAAGGTCAAGTTCAAATCATTTAAAGATATTTTGGGTCAATTATAAATCGTTTTGGATCAAAAATCGCTCATATAAGATAATTTTAGAGTAGTGTTGGAGTATTTTGGGCCATAAATTTGTATGAAAAGTCATTTCTAGAATATTCCTTTTGACTTTCCAATATTACTTAGTGGCTCCAAAATAAGTGAAACGGCTCTAAAATGCGCAGGTTGGGCAAGACACCTTGGAGAATATCTAGGATAGACAAGAATTCATGAATGCGACCTAAAGCAAGTATTACATAAGGTAGAAGCTCCATAACAATAGGAATATCATTTCTATAGGTGTATTTCATATGGAAAGCTAAACTTTAAATTTGATGTCCATTTGACCATCATTTACAAAAAAAAAAAAAAAAAAAAAAAAAAAAAAACATTCTTTTTACTTGGAGAAGTCCACCCTTAAATTATATTTTCTTGGCCATATGGTGGAATTTGGAGCCCATTATTGAATTCATGAATTGATTTTTTCAAACTCGATACAATGGTGTCGCTAGATGAATGCTATTTTTGTTTGAATCTTAAACTTACACGAGTTAGGTGCACATATGTCTTAAACTTAGTTGTGAAGAACTGAGGGGTTCCACTCCACCAAATTTGTCCGAGGCACGATCCGGACCTCATCCCTTATTACTAGGTATCTTTTAAGATTTGTACCCTTTACACCATTATACTCACCATTGGACTACAACCCATTTGATGGATACCATTTTAGAAAATGGTAAAATAATTAAAATATAGTATGTGAAAAATCCTAACATAAGAATCTTGAAATTGATATCTCTTAATATATTTAAGATTTTTTGTTGTACTAATACACCTTATTCAAATATAAAAATGACGTTATAAAAAAAATTCAATTCTCACCCAAAAAATCCTCATTCCTATGTCGTCCATTAGAAGAAAGATAAAGATTGCAATATTGAATAGTCATCAGTGGCCGCTACCAAAGCTATATTGGTAAAACATCCCATCTTAATTTCAATCCACATTTATGTTGAGAGGTTTCATTAAATGTAGCAGCAGACAATATATGCAGTCAGAAAATTAAACTGACAATTTTGTTTTAAAAAGCTTCTCAAAACTTGCAACTTGCAAGTGGGAAGGAAAATGGTCCAAATTTTGGGGACTATGGCTCCAATGTTGGATTCCAATTCTCTTAACACCACAACAACAATAACCATTATTTTCATTTCCCTTCTCCTCTTCTTCCTCTCAAGGAAAAGGAATGCACCCATTTTTCACAGCTTGCAGAGAAAGCATGTTCTGATAACAGGAGGATCAAGTGGCATAGGCCTCGAGATTGCCAAAGAAGCTATTTCACAAGGTGCTTATGTGACCTTGGTGGCAAGGGATTCTTCTAAACTTAAAAAAGCCTATGAAGAAATTCTTGAAGAAGAACAGTGTGACGAGGACAGGATCAACATCAAAGTACCATAAACAAAATTTCTAAGTATAGGCATTTATATTAATAGATCTAAATACCCTTGCACTTGAATATTTATTTATTTTTATTGGTGTTTTATGTAGGTTGCAGATGTAAGTGACTATGAAGCCATTTCTACGGCCATTTGTGGAGCTTTTCAATGGAGGCCAATTGATATACTTGTGTGCAATGCTGCCGTGGCTAAGCTTTCTTATCTGAATCAAATACCCATTGAAGAAATTACTGCTTCAGTTGGGACAAACTTAACAGGAACTCTCCACACAGTCCATGTCGCTTTGCCATTGATGAAGCAAAGGAGTAGCCATAGCCAGGGGTCAGCCGTTGTGTTCATGGGTGCCCTTGCTTCACTGGTACATTTTTTTTCTTCTGCACATATACCCATTTAGATTTCTGCATTTGGGTCTAATTGATATTAATTAATCATGTTAATTTGATCAATGATGCAGTACCCATTGTATGGGAGTGGACTTTACACCAGCACTAAATATGTTGTCAGAGGGCTTGCACAGACTCTCAGGCTTGAACTGTTTCCTTACAACATTGGAGTGACTCTTGTTTGCCCAGGATTCGTGAACACCCCTATGCTGAATGAAATGGAAGGTAGGTATTGGATCATTAAATCTTATACCTACAAACCCCTAAATAAAGAAAATTAAAATTCATTAATATTGTTTTTTAAAGTTAGATATCAAATATTATCACTACCAAAAATTCACTTATTACCACAATTTATTAGATGTTCTTTAGGAGTAATTATTATCTTATTTCATCGTGAGATAGTCTCCATAAATAATTATTTTTTAAGATACAAACACCTTAAACATTTATTAATAAGAGGAGGATAGATATAATCTACAGTTTGAACTTCTTTGAGCTTATTTTTTTCCTTGATCACATTAAGAATCTCTTTTAAAATAAAAGAACTATACCATACAATTCATTTGGTTAAGTCTTGTTAGTTTCCAGAGTTGGGTTTTGTTCAGACCTAATTCCATTCAGTTGTAATGCTCTGTCTGTAGCAACTGTAGACCCAAATTTTGATTGCATAAGAAAGAAGACCAGCTTCTATGAATGGATTCAAGCAGAGGATCCAAGGGATGTGGCCAAGAAAACTTTGAAAGCTGCCAAACATGGCAAGTTTTTGGTTACAACCAGATTTTATGGATTTATTTGGTCCATTTTGTCTCCTGGGGTGTTGCCTGCTGATTCATTTGTGGGAGGTGCGATTGAATTGGTAATGTTTATTCCTATAAGGCTGCTGAGTTATGTGCTCTCTGCATATATCCATGCTGTTATATGGTGGAACCAGTGATACATATATATCTTATGTTATAGTCACGAACATTGGACCATCATATTCTATTAATTCACTATATTAATGGACCACCATATTCCATTAACGCTGGGGTGATGTTATAATTATGGAACTGGTTTTTCAAGTAATGTAATATTTGGGTGATGTTGTAATACAACTGATATATTTATCCGTAATTGTATTATTGTTATCATTCCGCATAAATAATTTTGTCTTTCCTCACTTCTAATGTTTTTAGAAAATATTTTGTAAATCAAACAGAAATCCCCATTGCAAATTTCACTTTTATATATTTTAAAACAATAAATTACAATTAAAAATATATAACCAATCAAATAAAAATAATTGGTTTTACTAGTTGTAAAGTTGGACTCTTAATAATACCTTAGAAGTTGCATTCGAACTGCCCATAAAGAACATGGTTTTCTGGAATTTGACATTTAATGTTGAAGTTCTTTACATATTATGCAATTAAAATGTTTTGATATATATTGTTATTACTTATAATTTAATATTATATAAATAACAGTAAAATATAGTTTTATCTTAAAAATTGTTAGTAAGTTGATTGGCCATTAGTTTGTTGATGAAGCTTTTAAGTGAAAAAAGAGTTTATTAGGAATTAATTCTTGTTAATTTTAGTGGCAAATAAGGACGAGATTAAGATCACACTTTGGATAACTTTGTCAAAATGGATATCAGTCAAAATTTGGTACTAAGCTTAAAATTCAGAACCTTTAACAAAATTTTATTCCCCTTATGGTAAAGGACCTCCGGACGTTTCTGCAGCGATATTGAATTTGACGGTTTGACGGCCGTCTAGACGTCTTCGCGTTTTTAACAGTTTTTTTTGCAGAGTAGAGCCTGGAGGACGAAAGTGGGCAAGGTGTGTAGAGTGGAACTAGAGCACAGTTTCCTCGACGAGGGATGGGACGTGTTTCCGTGGATTGCAATCGTAGAAAACAAGGCACAATTGGATGTGAATCCTAGGAAAGCAATTGTGTGTGATGCGTAAGTAACCTACTTACATTCTAGCTATAGTTAAAGGTGAGGTTGGTGTAATAACGCCGTCACAACAATGAGATGTAGAACCCTTTCCACAGTTAGGAGTGGCCTCCTGTGCTAGAGTTTCTGGATCTAGAGGAGGGATGGAAGATCTAATGAGAACATGAGCCTGGGGAGAGGAGAGGAAGACTGGCCCAGGAAGCAAGACCTGCGTTAGGTGTTGCAAAAGATGGAGTAATATATCCAGATGAGATTGAATGTGTGTTGGAGCCGAGAAGTTGAATTGTGAGAATGTTGCATCACCACTGTAACATAGCTATAGTGAGCAACAAACTATAAAATACCTTATTTTCAAATAGTTGTCATTGAAAAAATGCTTTCAGAGGGGATTGAATGTACCTGCCAGAGCCTAAAATTTGAATTATGGGAGTGCTATATCACCATTGTAACATAGCTATTAGTGAGCAATGCACCATAAAAAGATCTGTGGCAGATTGAGATAATTTTGATTAGGGTTACACCCCAACACTTGAGGGCATCACGAGTAGGTCAGATATCACTGTTTGGATGCTGAGTCACCATGTGGAAAATAGACCCCATGCAGCCTAATGTATGTTGGAGTTGTCCTCAATCTGTCGGTAGGGCTAGTGTGTCATTTAGCCCATAGGCTAGATACATTTGGTACAACTGCTTAATCAACATCCTTCTTCCTATCCAGTTCTCCATGATTGACTTGCTCAATAAATTCAATATTCCTACGCTGTTGATCAGTCATGACAATGTTGAACCGCCACTTCTAGGGTGGATTGTTGGCCTTGGCTCGTCTATTTCAATGATGAGGGTTTTGATTCCCTGGCCAATTGAGTGTAAAACAGAATGGTCTCCCACAACATGGTCAATTGTGTAGCACAATGGGTGAAGGCTCGAAAAAAACATGATGGGTTAGCATTATAATGCATCATTGTTGACAAATGCAACATCCAAAAGTTAGGAGTGGCCTCGTGTACCATGTTTTTTAGCTAAGACATCGATTCCCCTTGGTATGAGAGTATGTCGAATTTGAACGGAACAAAGACAATAGCGAACACGTGAGTAAGTGATGAGCTTGAAGCTTACAAGTTTCATGTAGAATGGAGACTCTGTTTCGAATGGTTTTTTAATTTTTTTAAATTTTGTATTGATGTTTTTCAATGGGTTTTTTTTATCACACCAGAGGTTTGGTCATCTGAATTTCTATTATCTTGAATTACTGAACAATGAATATTACTTTGAAATGGTATTTTTTTGTACCCAAAATTCTAGAGATGAAATTATTTCAATTTTTGACACTTGCACAACCACAAAACAAAATAAACAAAGCTTTGGAAAGCACTAAATGTGGAAAAAGAAACAGGTATTGGAATCGCCGACCAATGAACTCTATGGCTAGATGAAAGACCAATCATTGGGTAGTTAAAACTTCAGAGTGCTTCTCTCATCTTTTTTATTCAGAAAGGAATATCAAAATTATCTACACAGATAATGTATGAGAATTCATGTCCAAAGACTTTCAATTACTGTAAACCTCATGTAATGAAAGGCTCTATACTGCTCTGTACACTTCATAAACAAAGTTACAGAAAGGGGAATCAGAATGATTATGGTGATCTAACTCACTGTACGTTGAAAGCTAAGGTATTTGAGATGAGATGATTTGTAATATTCTTTAGGCCAAAGTGGTCTGTAGGACCTATCAAAGTATGTATACTGGTCTTTGTGGGTGTCTACGATTAAAATAAGGTTCCCAAGTTTTGTTGGATTGAGGTGGCTTAAGACTCCATGCAGCATGTTTTGACTGCAAATATGTGCCCAATCGGCACTAATATCATTTTTGGTGGAGAAGTTAAAAGGAAATATGTTTCATCTTCTACATCCTCCCCATTTTTTCATTGTTTTGAAATCTAAGTGCTTTTGCATTAGAGTATTGAATAGTTCAGTATCAGACCTCTCAAGTTTCTATATTTTGCATAAAAGCTTCTCCACATCCCTATCTGACATCTACAAACTTTGAGATTTACATTCTTTTTGAAACCTAATTGCTTTTAGATTACAATAATGGATATTTGAAGTCCATTCCTTTCAATTTTCTAACGTGTTCTGTATAATATCTATATCCTTCCCCAATTCCTTATAATTTTCAGCTCTAATTGCTTTTGGATTATATTGTTGTATATTTCAATTGGCTTTCTCTCAATTTCTCATGTTTTCTATACAATAGTGTGTATTTTCGTATGTTTGATCTCCACTCTAGAAAAGCGTCAACCTGTGAAGGGCAGGTGGCATAGTGGTGGAGTATCCAACAATGTTGAACGCATGTTCTATATTTGAGTCCTAGCTGGTCATTTTCTAGAACATGGGAGGAGAGCTAGGTGGCCAGGTGTGTTTGAGCTCTATGTGGCTTGAAAGCAATGTTGGAGGTTCAATTGACACTCTAACAAGGTCTAAACATCACATATTGTTAGATTACCCAACAATACACATAGGAGGTCATAGTTCTGAGACCTAGATGGTCCATGCCTTACAATATAATGCTAGCCCTAGGAGATTAGGTGTGCTCAATCATGTTATGATTTGAGAAGAGGTATCAAAGATCTGATCCAGGTCCACAATTACCTTTTTTGGGATTCACTACAACGGTGAACTCAAATTCTTGAAACAACAACACCCACTGACATATGTGCCCTTGAAGAAGGGACTTGTTCACTAAATAATTTAATGCCATGTGGTCAGTGTAGAATACAAAGGGTGTTGCTAGCAGATATTGTCAAAATTTGAAAAGCACATAGATCATCGACAATGCCTCGCGCTTGGTTGTGGTATAATTCTACTATGCTGGTGTTAACTTCCTACTCGCTAAACATAGAGGATGATCAACAATCCCCTTACTTGGTTGTGCAAGTACTGCTCCAGTGGCGGTTTCTGAGGCATCTACATGGACATGGAAGGGCTTGTCCCAAGAGGGAAATCACAAAATAGGCGTGGTAATAAGCCTATCTTTTAATGTATCGAACGCCCTCTACTGCGCCTTTCCCTAATGGAAGGTAATTTTGTGTCTAAGCAGCTCCTCTAAAGGTACAACGATCTTGGCATACCCCTTAATGAATTTTCTGTAATATCCCGTATGCCCAAGGAATCTGCGCACTGCGCTCTGGCTAGTAGGCTCCCTTAATCCTACAATAACTGCAACTTTAGCGGGATCTACCAGTAAGCCCTCCTTACATATGTTATGCCCCAATAAAGTCCCAAAGGGTGTAGCAAACACACACTTCTTAATGTTGAGGGATATCCTACTCTGCCTACACCTTTCAAACATTAATCTCAAGTTGTCACAATGGTCCTTAACCAGACCATATACTATCCAATCATCCAAGTAAACCTGAAGAAACTTATGAATGAAATCCTGGAATGCTTGCACCACTATGCATGAAAAGACAACAGGCGCATTTTTCAACCCAAAGGGCATGACCGTATATGCAAAACTTCTCCACTTGGTGGTGAAAGTTGTCTTCTCCTAGTCCTCCTTTACAATCTAGACTTGGTGGTATCCTGAAAATCCATCCGTAAAGGAATAGATTTCACGCCCAGCAACTCCTTCCAAAATTTCTTTAGTGAAAGGGGTCGGAAATGGATCAGTGACACAAACTGCATTCAATTCCCTATAATCCACACAGATCCTAATCTGCCCATCTTTCTTGATGCTAATTACCATCGGACTTATCCATTCTGATTCTTCTACTACCTCAATGATCCCAGAAGCTACCATCTTGTCTATCTCCTCCTTAACCTTCACGCGTAAGTTGGGATTCATCCGGTAGGGCCTTTTTCTAACTGGGCACGCACCTTCCTTTAGTTTTATCCTCAGCTCCCCCAAGGAATGGTGGACGCCTTTTAGCTCATGGTACCCACGTGGGAATAAATCCTCGAATTCGCGCAACAGATCAATGATCTTAGATACTTCTTCTCCGTCCAATAATCCCCAATAATAGCTTCCTTAGGTTCTTCTCCTGAACTGATGTTAACCTTATGTGTCTTTAATAGCTCATGGTAAGCATGCACCCGAGCATTTGCTTTATCCACTACTTCGCGCATCCCTATAGAATGGCTAACATCTAAACTCTCCAATTCCTCTCCATCAATCACATATACTAACTTTCCCTTCTCCTTCTCCAAACACGCGCGCTCAAGTTGTAACTCTTTTGTTTCTTCAATCTCTTTGAAGCGTGCCTCCAATCCTGGTTCACCTAGTAATTCCAATAGCTTATCTTTTGTTCTGGCACTATCCCCTATGGTAAGCTTCTTGATACCTTGCAAGGCCTTATCAACTGATGGTTTGGTACTCCGATACTCAAATACTCGAATAAGATCAGCTGCAAGCTCTTGCCAATTCCTTGTCTGGCGGCGTGTCTCTGAATAAATGTACCATGCACGTGTACAACCTTGCAATGTAGAATACAACTTGTGCCACCATCCTAGAGGGATGGTGGCAAGGCTTCCGCGCCTTCTCTCTAGACCCGTTCACACTCCTGGATATGGAAAGAGGCAGGCTCCTTCCCATGGTACTCCTTGATGATGGTGGGTATATTACTTCTAGAAAATCTGACAGAGAGAGCAATTCTTACCTCGTGCCATTCGAAAAGGATTTCCTGATGTGTGGCCCACCAACAAGTTGCTATGCCGAGCAAGACGTAACTCAGCTTCTCCCTTCATTCCTTTTCGTTCTTCCACTAAGCTTCTATCTCTTGCAGAAAGATCTTAGGGAAGGCTCCTCTTGAGTACTTGGGCAGTTATTTTCCTCCAAGACACCAAACTGTGCGCGCCTTTGTTACCTTGGTCACCGATCCTCTCAACTGCCATACCATTAATTCATATGTCCCATGTGCCCAATTGTCACATGCCAGACTGGTGGTATCACTCACTAACTGAGCATCTTCAAATTGGATAACCTTGTTAATAGGGTGTACCATCTCAGGGTCTCTGATTGAGCGCACATAAATCTTATCTAGAACTTCTTCTCCCAATGGTTCAATGTAGGGCTCCGACTTCCCATCAACTAGGGGTATAATGACCCGCTCCTCTTTGTTCTTGAAACTGATGTACCCTTTGTTGAACCGAAGGTCTGCATTGTTCTTGTAACACCAAGGGCGCCCAAGTAATGCTGGGAAATTGTCCTCCTCAGCGAGCGCTAAGACTTTGAAGTCCCCAGTGAACTTGGCTCCATGAATAGTAATAGTTGCATCCTTCAAGACACCGATGGGAATTACTTTAGCCTTTTTTTCCATATACAACACATTTGAAGATGGCTGTAATGCAGGTCTCCCCATCTGATGCCATGCATCCAAAGTCAAAACATTAACCTCCGTGCCAGTGTCAATGAGTATATTGCTGAGGAGCCATCCGTCCACAACTGCATTTAATGTAATCTCTTTGTCATAGTCAAGGCTGTGAGGGGGAAGGTTCGCGTGCAAGACCTATCTCTCGCGCTCTTCTCCAGCGTGTGGTACCTTCTCTCTCAACCATGATCCTAGCAAAGGGATGTTGTTCTCCTGCCTTCACATTTTACACACCTCCTTGACCTCATCCATGTCATCTTTCTGCACCTCGATCCTCCTTCCTTGTTCCTCCCTCCTGGATTGCTCCTTGAGACACTAGATCTCCCCTTGCAATCTTCAAATAACATCCATGGTGTCCTGATATATCTCCTTCTGATGCGCGGGGTTTGGGTACTTTCCATGAACGACCTCTTCTCTTGAAACCAGGTTCCTCTATCTTGGTATCTCCCTTGCGCGTGCGGCTTCTATCCTTGTTGTTACCAAGACATCCTCCAAACATTCATCCCGTATTACCCGAGGTATCCACTGTATGTCTGCCTTCTTGATGTTGACCATCACAACACCTTTGTCCTTCCGGTGATGCTGATTCATATGCTCAAATAATTCTTGACACTCCTCATACTTATGCTTCTTTCCGCACTAAGAGCACTGCAACAAGTCCGGGAACTCACGCTTGTAATGTTCTGTAGATCCACATCTAAAACATGTCCCTCGCGGGAACTCACTCCTTCCTCTATGGTTACCTCGTCCACGAAATCCTTCTCGAAAACATCTTCCGCGCGAGCCTCCATCTGCGTGCTGCTCATAACGGTGATCATCATTTTTAGAACCACTGGCAATGCTGGTTTGTCACACCCCATGATCAATGGCGTCATGTATCTGATCAATGAGCCTATAGTCTTTGGTATCGTGAGTCATGGAGGTGCAAATCTTGCAATAACATGATACATTCTTCCTGATCGCGTGCTGTAGCAAGAGACATCTACTGGCATCATGGTCCCCATGACAGATTTCACAATCTAATGTTATAGCGCGTACCGTCCTCCGAGAAAAATTGTCCTTAACATGCCCCTCTATCTCACAATCTGTGCACCACAAACCATTGTGAGTCTCATGCATTGAGTTCGCAGATAGCTTTTCCAACTGCTTAGCCATAGCAACAATCTGAGCCTCCAATAACGGGCTAACTCCAGTATCAATACTACCAACAGATTCGGCACGCAAGGCAGCCTCCAATGCTTCGCGTGGATCTGTAAATGTTTTATGAGACAAGGCCCTTCTAAAAGGGGTGATCAATCCTCCAACAAACCACTGTGCATGTTGAGAAGGATGTATATCATATGATAATTTAGACAAGAGAGTCTTAAAGCGCACATCATACTCCCGCACACTCTTTGCCATTCCTTGTTGTATCTCCTTCAAAGCGCTAATGCTTTTTTTCTCGAACTCAGGAATGTGGAACTCTACCTGGAATGCATTCTTTAAGGCAATGTAATCCACCACCGTTTGATGAGGATCATACTTTCTATACCAGCTATGCGTGCGCCCTTGCAATGTGGTTGCAAATTGACTAGCCTTTCATTCTGGGGTTGTGATACCTTTCGCGTGCCATAGTAGTTCACACTTGTGAACATGTTCCACAACATCATCAATGCCCCTATAATTTGGTAAATACAGAGACATCTCAAAGAATACTTGAGGTGGTGGCTGGGGTCCTTGTCCTGGATCAGAGCCTTGGTTCCCTCCGGTGTTTCCTCCACCACCTGATCCACCAGGTCCACTGGGTACTGTACCTCCAGAGAAACCAGATCCACCAGAACCACTGGGTCCAATAGGGCTTGTAGGAGCTGTGCCAAGCTCCCCCACAGTCCCATTAAATTGTGCACTGACAGTCTGTGAAAGCACCCCACTACTGGTAATGTGTCCCGCGCCACTCCTTGATGTGAGACCAAAAGCTTGTACACTTGCTCCTTGTCCAAAAACTCCTCCAAATACTGAAATATGTGCAGCCATAGAAGAAGGAACTGAAAAATTATACCTTCTAGGCGTGGATCTATCTCTTCCATTGGTTTCAATTGGATCAATACTTCTTCCTCGATTGGGAAAACCAAGCGCTAGGGCGCGGTCACTGGGTGGGTTCAGATATGTGCCAACAACTCTCCTTTCTCCATGTGACGAACTCTCACCAGAAGCTGAAGGGGTCTCCCTCATGCGCTTGCCAAGATGGGGTAGCACAGATTACTCAGGTTCCACATCCTCCACGTGAACCTCAACTCCTTCCCGCAACGTCTGTCTCCATAGATCCATCACACTAGTAGCTTCACGTCATCTAGTAATCTCCCTTTCACATGCTTCGCCATACTTGAGCCGTTCTTTCTTCCCTCTCCTTTTTTGTTGTATCTTTTACCATCTTCCTCAACCCGAGCTTCCTTACCTAGTGCTTAGAATGGTTCAGCCAGCCATTGGGAGCATCTCTAAACTCATGGTAACCTTCAATATCTTCATAGCTAGAGAAATAACATGTAGAAACGATCCCCTAGGTTCTCGTAGAAACTCAAACTCAGCAACCTCTGGACAAGAATATGTGGAAATGGCATATTCCAGAGTGTAGCTAGCTAGTACTCCTCCCCACCAGTGATCTACATCACGGGTCCATGTGAGATCTGCATCCTGTAACCTCTGGTAGTCTTCTTTGGTCCATATTTGTGATCCATAACGCCAAATTGATATAGATGTATAGGCTAAAAGCCATCCATATAACTCTACTGGGAAGTAGCAGAAAAAAGTCTCATACAGATCATGGTAGAGATTCTCCTCTACCCATCTACGTGTATCAAACTCAGGTCCAGTGCTGAATCTTTGGGCAAATTCATCTTCCGTGCTCTTGAACCACGATTCAAAATTTTCCAATGTTAACCAATCCGTCATTACTCTTTACACAAATCATGATGCATGCTATATCCCATTACAACTTTGAAAAGAGGTCCCGGCAATGGAACCAAGATGTAGTCAATTTTACTCCCACTATAAAAGGAAGGAATCCCAGTGCGCTAGCCTATCACCCAACAGAAATAGAGCGCTCACCCGAGGCACGCATGGTTGCCGAGTTTCTCTTTTATGTGAGTTTTGATGGGAAGAATTTTTCTATGAATAGTGTAAGAGTATTTAGGAAAGAATTTTAGTGTAGTCCCTGTTTAAACAACTACTTGAGACCAAAGAAACAACCTAGGGTTAGCTAGAAAATTATGGGATAGTTTTTTTTTTGGTATGAAGTGTCTACAACTAAGTTGCAAGACATCAATTTTCACTAATAGGTTCCGAAACAAAACCTTCTTACCAAAAAACAAGTTTCCTTTATGAACTTATAACACGTTTACAAGGTTTAAATTTGAGGGTTAGATGTTCTGGTTAGATTCAGGGAGTAATCTTACCCCATACCTGCTCTCTATCAGGCTTAGAAATTCAACTAGATTTTTCTCCTATTCAAAACTTTCAAAATTTTCCTAAACCATTCCTAGTGGATAGGAAATTTTCTCACCTTTTCGATGATATAAGGAAGTCCTCCTAACTCCAAGCAGAACTCAAGTTATGAGTGGGTGGAGTTTCTAGGGCAATTTTTCCCTAGAGGGACACGTGGCAAGAGGAGGGGGATTGCGCCTTGGGAAGCTTCGCGGGTCGCGAGGCAGCATAGGAAAAATTTTCCATCACAAAGTTCAAGGGTACAAAACATTCTGTGTCCCCGCGAGTCCTCGAGTGTACACGTGTCGAGCCTTGGCGCATGGCGAAGAAGGGGTGAGGAGTTTGACGGAGCGGCGGAGAATTTTGGCATGTTGCGCCCAATAGGGAATAAAAAGGAAGAAGAGGGCGCATGGGTCCGCGCACCTGTGGAATGGACCAAGTCTGAGGGGGAGGCAGAGAAGAGGGCATTGGAAGAAATTTTATAATTTTTTCCAAGGGCCGAAAACCCCAAAATAACGAAGGGCTTTGCCCTACCCGCTGCCATCCCCCAAGTGCCACATGGCACGTTTTCATTGGCCGCGGGCCAGCGGGGTCAAAAAGGTAGATTTTCCATAAATTTTTCAAAGGGATAAAAATTTAAAACGAACCGTGCCTCTGCCTCAGGCCTTAGAGGACATGTGTCACCCTTTGATTGGCTGTGGGCTGGCAGAGGAAAAATGAAAATTTTTCCCAAGTCAAAATTTTCAAAGGAATAAGTTTAAAAAAATTTAGTCTGCCCCTTCTGGGGTCCCACGTGGCAGGTCTGATTGGTTGCGGGATGGCGGGGGCCGTGGACCTTTTTGGGAAATCTTTCCAAGGTCAAATTTTAAATTTTTCTATAGTTAGATTAAATCGTATTACTTTTTAAATGCCAAATTGAAGTAAAACTTCAAATGGCCATAACTTTTGATATGAATGTCAGATTTGGGAAAATGAGGACTTTTCAAAAAACTATTGATGCCCTCTTTACACATGAGTCATAAATTTTAAATTTTGATGAAGTTTAAAGGGTCGATTTTATGAAATCAATCTGCAGGATTTTAATATGTGAACTGGCAGTTTTTCAACTTATAATTTTGATAAAATTAGAACTCCTCCTTCATTCAACATGTCAAAAAAACATGGAGGATCAGTCTAGGGAGGATTTAGAGTGTTTTAGTGAAGTAAATTTGTTTATTTATACAAGCTTGCGTTTTTCCAACAGTTGATGGGAAAAACGACCGTGTAAGCTCCGATTTGAAATTCCTTGAGTTTTAGAGATTTATTCTTGACTGTTTTACTGAATTTGGGTTCCTCAAGTCTTTATAGGTATGAATTTCAAGTTTCATATCTTATTGTTGAGTATAGGTTTGAACTACTCATTTTATTAAAATGTACATTGCCAGAGTTAAGTGTTAAAATAGTGAGCTGTTTCTTTCAAAAAAAATTAATCAATTTTTGTAATTTTGATGTGCATATGATTCTTAAACTTAGTCAAATACATTTAATTGATTAAGATAGCCATTCATTTCTAAATTAAATTACAATTCAGATTTCAATTCTAATGCACAATTCAAATGAGAGCAATACAATTTAGCTTTCTCATACGTATTTTCTTCCATTCCCATAAAACACAGCCTCAATCACCATTTGATATTCCCATTTCAATTATAACAGTGTGAATAAGAATGAATTGGAAATTTATTTATTGAATTCAAATAGAGAACATCTATACGACTTATCTCTTTCTTTTAACTTTGAAATGCAATAAACCATACATATACATTCTTTTCATTTTTTTACAAACAGAGACTGGAATAAATCTCTTTACATTTCTCAATTCAATTCAAAAATTCTATCATAAATACGAATGGTTTCTCATTACAAACATTATACAACTCATCCACTCAAGGTGGGAAAGGTTATAATAAATTAGCTCAAAAGATTGGGACTCTCAAAACTGTATATGTTCCTGCTCCAAACAGTAGCATGATAATTTCTCCATCTTTTCAACTTTGATCACAACAAGGAAGGGAGGAAAGGCAACGCTCTCCACCCAACCAAGACATCCAATGAGAAGAGATAAGCCATCCTTCCTCATTGGCCCCCAAGCCCCAGCCATATTGAAATGGAGCATGAATATCAACACATGGCAACATAGGCTTCTTTCACATACAAGCAACATTCACATTGCATACAACATTATTAAAATACATAGTCCAACAAGACATCAGTTCCAAACTAGATTTACAAACATACACATAATATATAGGCTTGGTCCAGACAAGCCAACAAGAGCAATAACTATGGGGAACTCCTTATGCCTCCCAATTTGGAATTGGGCATCCACCAAAATGCATACCGCCAATAAACATATCAACCCCATAAACCTTATATCTCCTAACCCCTCCTTATGCCCCCCAAGTTTATCCCTTATGCCCCCCCATAGTAAGAAATACAAGCAGTTTCTTTTCCAAGGTGGATCCCAAAACCAAAACTCCCTCCTGAATAAAACAGTGCCATTGGTAATCCCTTATGCCTCCCATATGAAATCCCCATAGCCTTCTCCTACACCATGCCCTAAGCATTCTACCCAACCAGAAAAGAATATACAACACATTCACCATTTTTTTCTTATGCAAGGAAAAAGAAACAACATTTAAAAAGGGCAAGATCCTACCTCTCCATATTGGAGTTTGTTTCCAAAACAACAAGCTCCTTTAATGCTAAAAAATACAGTCCAAAATAACAAGCTCTTCAATGACCAAAGAGCAGTCTAAGAACAACAAAACCAAGCATGCAAATGAATTTTCAAACTCCCTCAACAAGCAAGACTCCCGCAACATTAAAAAATTTGACCCCAAAGATGAAGAACCAAGTTTCAACAACCTCTAAAATGAGCAAGAAACTTCACTTTTATAGGAAAGGAAAGAGAGAGGATGATGTGGATCCAAGTGGGATGCCACATCATTTTTCCTCATGCCCAAGAGGAAATCAACAGCAACAAACAAATCACAATAAATTAAACATGACAAAATCACTTACATACTCCAATTCAACCCATACTCCAAAAAGGATTGCATTAAAAATATGTAAGGGAAGTGCAATTAAAACTTACAAATTATCACTTCAAAGAGCATTAAAAAATGCCTACGTTTAACCTCCAAACCATAGGCATGGTTGGTGGATCATTTTAAGAGGTGCGGGACAATTTTAACTTGTCCCACAAGCCTCCAAATTTGGCCTCTAAGGTCAAATTCGAATTTCATAAAAGATGGAGTGTTTGACATTCCAAAATCTTCCTTACAAGACTCTTACATATTTCTTACACATTCTTACATATTAACTTACACACTCTTCTAACATTATTATTTAAACTCAACAACTTTATTAATTACACTCCATGTCCCAATTAAATTTAAATAAAGTTTAACTATATGATTCTCACATTAAAACTATCACATTCAAATTAATTAAAAAAATGAACACATTACAAATAAAAATACATACAACAATAAAAAAAGGAACACATAATTAAAACACATATCCCATGGTCACATATAATGGAAATCCCTCCCATGAGAATTCCTAGCAAAATACAATACACACAAACAATATAGTTGCCATGGTAACCTTGTTGAATTTCACCCAGAATTTTAATATGGTTAGTCTCCAATCCCCCGACATTGTTGTGATTTTTAACCTACAAAATGCAAATACCTCCTTCGGCCTCGTGGCCGCATCAGACATCCAAAATGATATAAACAATATTTCAAAATCATCTAAACACACAAATCACAACAATATCATTAATTCAACATTATCATTTTTAATTAAATAAATCAACTATATCATCATTAGTAATATTCCAACTAGGTCTACTCAAACATCCAATGTCATAAGTCCAAATCAACATCCATAATATATCCATGTCAAAAGTATATCATCAACCACATATAAACACGTCTCTAGTAATCATCAAGCATAATAACTGAATCCAGATCAATAATAATCCATGATCTAACATCTAACCATCATACTAAAACAAACATAATAGTGTCCATAATATGATTAATAGTATCAAAATCAATATCTAAAATTGTAAAAGGGAATTGGGCACTACATTTAGACATACAAGAATCACAGGGCTCAAAATGGCCTCTAGATCCTTGTAGTTTCTTCAGACCGAGTGTTCTAATAGACTCCATAACATATATTGTAATAGAAGGAAAGATACAATCATTCATTCATAGCATGAAAGGAAAGAGAACTTCTATGAACAAAATATACATAAAACCCACTGATATTCATATCTAATTGCAATAGGTAACCTCATTGTATCTGTTGTTTCATTACAAAGAGCCATAGAGAGCAGACCATAGTCATGCACATCACTAGGCTTGTATAATTATGCCAAAAAGAAAAAGAAATTACAATGCTAAGCTTAGTACATTCCTTTCTGCATCAGAGCTCCATTTGCAGTAATCCTGCAGAGCTTCACCCATGTTATCTCTCTCTGTGTGTATCCCTCCAATTTTCTCCTCTCATGTATATATTCACATCCTCTTTTCTCCTCATATCTTTGTCTCTCTTTTTTCTTGTCCACAGGAACTTGTATTTATCACCTTCCCATGCTACTAACTTGCCTTGCCGCGCCCTTAGATCCATTGCCAAGTGTTGAAAGTGGTCCTTCAGCGAGCATGTTTCCTCAGGCCTGAGCTCTCCACTCCATCTCATGATGGTCTTCTAGAAGATTCCTTTGCTGGCATGCTCTTTCCTAGGCCTCCTGTTGCCAAGATGACATCTTATCCGCATGCAACCGATCATGCTTTTCACGTGTTTTACTTTTGTTTCTTAAAACAACTAAGTCTCGAATCTCTTTTCACGTGCCACACATGCTATTTAATTTCTTAAGCCTTTTCTCTTGCACGCTTTTTCCTTGTGTGCCCTTTTATAACCGGGGTCCCGCGCGCCCATGCACCTTCACACTTAGTCAATATTTCAGGGGCCCAACACCATGTCTTCATAGATATAGTTTTGTTGTCTCTGTTTTCTACTGTGACTTCATTAATTGCAATCACTGTTGATTGAACCCTAAATTAGGATCACAAACCACCTTGCATGTAGGCATTCAAAACTTCAATTAAAGGTAATAAGTAGACCTTGGGGTTTTGACCTTGTGGTATGAAGACAAGGGATGCAGTATGAAAAGCCCCATCCACACCATTCACTATTTCGTCAAAGTAAACTTCTTCTAGTAGGTCTTCTGTCATTATTTTTAGCCTCTCCTTTGCGCCAGCCATCTCCCATAGATACCCAATCTTCTCCGTTATATCTAATTACAAGAAAATACAGGATTTGAAAAAGAAAAATAGAGTTTTCATAAACCCAATATAAGTATTGTTGAATAAGGAGCTACCTTAAGCAAATGGGTTGTTTCCAATTCCACCCATTTTCAGTTCTGTGTGTGGTTGATTACCGATTCATAACTAAATCTTTAAATATGTAATTGTATGGCATTGGGATTCGGTCTAGAATCAACTAAGTAGAGACATTCCTAGGCTTATATATTGTAATGAATATTTACAATATTTGTAACACTCTAGATCCCTTCTGTGTATCTTATTATTTTCCTTTGTTTGCTAATGGAAATGGATAATATGGGTAAGTGCACGAAGTTGGTGGATAATTCTGTGGACATAAAAACCTGAATTTAGGAACCACGATCACGGTTTATATACCGCGATAGCGGTTCCTGAATTTTAGGTTCGGCAATAACCGAAACCTAAAACCACGATCGCGGTTATAAACTGCGATCGCGGAACTCTAAGACTAAAAAAGCAGTCCCGCGAGTCCTTATTTTCCCCATTTTTCATTTCAAAATGCGATTTCTCCTAGATGTTTTTCACTCAAGCTTTGAATACCACCTCAAAATTGCTCATCGGACTTCTGGATCATGATAGATTAAACCATGCCACCAAGACGAGGAGGCAAGCCCCCGATTTTAATCATTTTTTTTGCATTTTAGGTTATTTTTTTGCATTTTCATGGGTTTTTTGAAATGTTTTTTTATGTATACAATTTTTTTGTTTTGTCAGTTGGTCGGCAAGCTCGAAATCATGTAAACCCATCAAAACATTCCTCAAAACGCTCCGAACATTCCTCAAAACCCTCCTCCAAACATAGATCCACCTCCTGTGGCTCCTTTTGTCCCCACTGAACCAGCAGGAACATAAGATAATATCATTGGAAGAATCTGAGAAAATAAAATTGTCATTGAGAACCTTATTAAGACTATAAGACAAAATCATGCCACAAATCCATCCTGCATGACTTTAACCAACACATTGCAAACATTAATTGGCGAAGTCGACTCCACAACCAACCAAATACATAGATGAAATACCTTTAGAGGTGATTGTAGGCTGTGGTATGTGGATAAATTATCCCATGCGGCCGCAAAAGATTTTTTTTAAAAAAAAACCTCATTTGTGCATTATTTACTGACTCGAGAACCAATGCCCCCCCCGCAATTACTTGCAAACGGTTCCCAATCCATTGGTGCCATGATGACCGAATCAAAAACAATTTTTGGGACCAATGGTGGATGGTTTTTGATTATCCACCATGCAACAACAATGAGGTTCCTCTTTATTTTTTGAAGAAATTATATTGCGAGTTTGTGCTTAATGAGATCCCGAATTATTTTTACTTTTCTGACTTTTTTGGTCGAGGAGGTGGGCTTTGCACAGAGTAGACCTGGTGCACATATAGGTCAACCAAGGATCCCCCATCCCCCAAAACTCCCACTACCTTCAGTTATCCCTCCTACAGTGAAGGGGGTTGTGGATATTGACACACTACATACATCGAGGGAGCTCATTGACACTTTGACCCAACATAGTGACCAGATTACATCTGGTGATGTTGGTGGAGGTGCGAGTTCTAGCGCACCACACCAATGTGGATCATGTGGTGCCGTATGCACTGCGGGGCGAGACATCATTTGCTGGTTCACATGATTTATTTTCTATAGATGAGATGCTAGGGGATGTTTTTGGAACTGGTGCCACTGATATTGGTCTTTCATAGGTAAATTTTAAATAAATATAAATAATATATATATATATATATATATATATATATATATATATATATATATATACAATAGTTTAATTCACATGTTTGAGATTTTTAATATATATGTATTTGATTGTACGTCATGTACATACATGTAAAAAACTAATTTTTTATTTTATTTTAAATAGCAAGAGCTGGTGAAGGAAACATCTAGCATCGACATGCTAGCTACTGCAGCTGGGCATGTTTCAAACGTAAGTTTCAAGTTGTACAGGGAAACTTACATTTTTAATTTCATTTGATTGCACTAGATTATTATTATAATGTTTCACGTGTATGTTGTACATATTAATATGTTTGTCTTTTATACACAGGAGCCTGACGAGTCATCATCTACTCTAAGAACTGATGCTACTGGCACGTCTCACATGAGTTTTACGCAGGTTAGTTTCTCTTTACACTTTTTTTCTAATTGTGGAAGTTCACGTGGATTACATGCTTTGGACCTCTGTTATGTGGTGCACAGTCATGTAGATTTTAATATTGATTTGTACATGTTTTTTGTATAGCTTATGACTGTCATAAAGACTCCTCCATATATGCAGACTGTGGAGGTTGCTGTAGATACTGCCATAACATCTGTAGATCCACTAACTGAGGTACAATTTTTCAAATTTATTAAATTTTGGAGGTTCATTATTTCTTATTACGTAAATCTACAATATAAATTTTTGTATGTATGTGAAATATTTAATTTTGAAAATTAATTATTTGTATGTAGCTTACCCCTCGTGAGTCTACTGTTGTCCTTGCGATGCGGTCAACAACAAATTGATAGGGATCATGACATTGCAGTAAGATTTCACATGCATTTTAACTAAATTGTATAAGTTTCTAAATTTTGAATGTATTTTAAAATTTTTGGGTGTTAAAAACTTGTTGTTTATGAATGTGTAGGTTAGGTTGTAGGCCTACTTAGAGATGCCTAGGACCACATAGATGAAATCTGTAGTGGCATCTCCCTCCACTACATCCCCAAGTCGTGGACGTGCTACTTCTAGTAGGGTGAAGAGAGGGAAGATGTTTCATGAGTAGATGAACATAGTCCACCTGGATGTACATAGATATATATATGGGGCCATCTGGTCCTAGTGAACATGTTTCTTCATATAGTCCATTGTATATATATAGCCTTTTGCGACCGCATGTGGTCCTATATACATTATGACACACTTAGTTTATGATGTACACATGTTATGAACTTACATATTTTCAGAGACGCGCGTCTAGAGCACACTTTTTTTGATTCTTATATATCCTTCACTTCTTTTAGCATGCTTCATAAGTGACTTGATTGGCCACTTCACTCTCCTTCTAAAATTCCATCCAAATATGCAAACTTGAAGTTACTTGCCTTATCATTTTATTGATAATCTTATTCATATGTTCACATTCTCACCATACTATTAGAAACAATGAATAAATGCATTTCATGAACCTTTAACATGACTTACCTCTACTCACCACTTTTCACTAGTTCTTGCTTCACTAGCAATTATGGCTCATTTAATTTCAACTCCATTTAGTATTCTTGACCTATATTCAAATACTTAATCCACTATTAGAATAAAAAGGGAATGCTTTATTCTTGTGAATCTTCAAAGCATGATAATTAGGGTATTAGATACCCATTAAGGGATGAAAAGTATGTAAAAATTTTCAAGGTAGCCAAGAGCATGGCCATATTACAATGCAAACATAATGAGCATGTAAGCACATAGCTGGGGCAACAGAGGATGGAGAGGGATCATCAAAATAACATAGCTCAAGAGAGAAAAGCAAGGACAATGATGAAGCACATGAGAGGACAAAGGAAAGTCCAAAGAGAACAAGAGAGATGGAAGGTAAACAAGTGACATTGAATGTTTTGAGTCCTAGGAAATGAATGGAGGCGAGGAGTGAGAAGTCGTGCCTCAGGACATCATGGCACTAAACCAAATGCACTGACACATCCGGGTGGCCAGGTGAATGCTAGAGGAGGAATGTTGTTTCGGTGCGTGACAAGGTCGTTGCTTCCGGGCTACTTCGTTCGAGCGTAGTCCCTTAAGAGCCATGAGACCAAAATATCATTCAACTTCGACAGGTGACTACTCGGACTCTGTGGAACCTAGAGACATGCTCTCGTCTAATCCAAAACCTTGGCATAGGGACCCTCTACAATACCCTCTCTCAGTTTTTTCCTTCCCAGATCGGTGCTCTCGCTGCCCTATTGTTTGCAAACGCGTGAAATAGTGCAGTTCGAGCCAGTGTAAGGTTGTCAAACGCTATATTTTGCAAACGGTGGGTCGTGGCACAAAACCAAATGCACCGACACATCTAGGTGGTTAGGTGAACGCTAGAGGAGGTGGTGTTTTGGTGCGTGACAAGGTCATTGCTTCCGGGCTACTTCGTTCAGGCGTAGTCCCTTAAGAGCCCTGAGACCAAAATATCATTCAACTTCGACGGGTGACTACTCGGACTCTGTGGCACCTAGAGACACCTCGTCTTGATCCAACACCTCAAAATAGGGACCCTCTACAATAGCCTCTCTTAGTTTTTTCCTTCCCAGATCGGTGCTCTCGCTGTCCTATTGTTTGCAAATGCGTGAAATAGTGCAGTTGGAGCCAGTGTAAGGTTGTCAAACGCTATATTTTGCAAACGGTGGGTCGTGGCACCAAACCCAGACTACCTGACATGTTTGGGTGGACAAGGTGTTGCTAGAGGAGGTGGTGTTTTGGTGTGACAAGGTCGTTGCTTCCGGGCTACTTCGTTCGGGCGTAGTCCCTTAAGAGCCCTAAGACCAAAATATCTCGTTCAACTTTGACGGGTGACTACTCAGACTCCGTGGCACCTAGAGATGTCTCGTTAATCGGGCATAGGGACCCTCTACAATAGCCTCTCTTGGTTTTTTCCTTCCCATATTGGTGCTCTCGCTGCCCTATTGTTTGCAAACGCGTGAAATAGTGTAGTTTGAGCCAATGTAAGGTTGTCAAAATATATTTTACAAACGGTGGGTCGTGGCACCGAACCAAATGTGCCGACACATCCAGGTGGCTAGGTGAATGCTAGAGGAGGTGGTATTTTGGTGCATGGGACAAGGTCGTTGCTTCCGGGCTACTTCGTTTGGGCGTAGTCCCTTAAGAGCCCTAAGACCAAAATATTGTTCAACTTTGACGGGTGACTACTCAGACTCCGTGGTACCTAGAGATGCCTCGTCTGATCTGACACCTCAGCATGTAGGGACCCTCTACAATATCCTCTCTCAGGTTTTTTCCTTCCCAGATCGGTGCTCTCGCTGCCCTATTGTTTGCAAATGCGTGAAATAGTGCAGTTGGAGCCAGTGTAAGGTTGTCAAACGCTATATTTTTCAAACGGTGGGTCATGGCACCCAACCGAATGTGCCAACACATCTGAGTGGCCAGGTGAATGCTAGAGGAGGTGGTGTTTTGGTGTGCGACAAGGTCGTTGCTTCCGGGCTACTTCGTTCGGGTGTAGTCCCTTAAGAGCCATGAGACCAAAATATCAGTTCAACTTCGACGGGTGACTACTCAGACTCCGTGGCACCTAGAGAAACCTCATCTTATCTGACACCTCAGCATAGGGACCCTCTACAATAGCCTCTCTCAGTTTTTTCCTTCTCATATCGGTGCTCTCGTTGCCCTATTGTTTGTAAATGCGCGAAATAGTGCAGTTGGAGCCAGTATAAGGTTGTCAAACGCTATATTTTACAAACGGTGGGTCGTGGCACCCAACCGAATGTGTTGAACATGTCTGGGTGGCTAGGTGAATGCTAGAGGAGGTGGTGTTTTGGTGTGCGACAAGGTCATTGCTTCCGGGCTACTTCGTTCGGGCGTAGTCCCTTAAGAGCCCTGAGACCAAAATATCGTTCAACTTCGACGGGTGACTACTCAAACTCTGTGGCACCTAGAGATGCCTCGTCTAATCTAAAACCTCAGTGTAGGGACCCTCTACAATAGCCTCTCTTAGGTTTTTCCTTCTCAGATTGGTGCTCTCGCTACCCTATTGTTTGCAAACGCATGAAATAGTGCAGTTGGAGCTAGTGTAAGGTTGTCAAATGCTATATTTTGCAAACGGTGGGTCGTGGCACCGAACCGAATTGTGCCGACACATCTAGGTGGCTAGGTGAATGCTAGAGGAGGTGGTGTTTTGGTGCGTGACAAGGTCGTTGCTTCTGGGCTACTTCGTTCGGGCGTAGTCCCTTAAGAGCCCTGAGACCAAAATATCGTTCAACTTCGACGGGTGACTACTCGGACTCCGTGGCACCTAGAGATGCCTCGTCTGATCTGAAACCTTAGCATAGGGACCCTCTATAATAGCCTCTCTCATTTTTTCCTTCCCAGATCGGTGCTCTCGTTGCCCTATTGTTTGCAAACGCGTGAAATAGTGCAGTTAGAGCCAGTGTAAGGTTGTCAAATGCTATATTTTACAAACAGTGGGTCATGGCACCCAACCGAATGTGCCAACATTTCTAGGTGGCCAGGTGAATGCTAGAGGAGGTGGTGTTTTGGTGCGCGACAAGGTCATTGCTTCCGGGCTACTTCGTTCGGGCGTAGTCCCTTAAGAGCCCTGAGACCAAAATATCGTTCAACTTCAACGGGTGACTACTCGGACTCTGTGGCACCTAGAGATGCCTCATCTGATCCAAAACCTTAGTGTAGGGACCCTCTACAATAGCCTCTCTTGTTTTTTTCCTTCTCAGATCGGTGCTCTCGCTTGCCCTATTGTTTGTAAACGCGTGAAATAGTGCAGTTGGAGCCAGTGTAAGGTTGTCAAACGCTATATTTTGCAAACGGTGGGTCGTGGCACCAAACTGACTATGCTGACGACATCTAGTGTGGCTAGGTGAATGCTAGAGGAGGTGGTGTTTTGGTGCGTGACAAGGTCGTTGCTTCCGGGCTACTTCGTTCGGCGTAGTCCCTTAAGAGCCCTGAGACCAAAATATCATTCAACTTCGACGGGTGACTACTCAGACTCCGTGGCACCTAGAGATGCCTCATCTGATCCAACACCTTGGTGTAGGGACCCTCTACAATAGCCTCTCTTAGTTTTTTCCTTCTCATATCGGTGCTCTTGCTGCCTATTGTTTGCAAACACGTGAAATAGTGCAGTTGGAGCTAGTGTAAGGTTGTCAAATGCTATATTTTGCAAACGGTGGGTCGTGGCACCCAACCGAATGCTGCTGACACATCTAGGTGGCTAGGTGAATGCTAGAGGAGGTGGTGTTTTGGTGTGTGACAAGGTTGTTGCTTCCGGGCTACTTCGTTCGGGCGTAGTCCCTTAAGAGCCCTGAGACCAAAATATCGTTCAACTTCGACGGGTGACTACTCAGACTCCATGGCACCTAGAGATGTCTCATCTAATCTGACACCTCAGTGTAGGGACCCTCTACAATAGCCTCTCTCAGTTTTTTCCTTCTCATATCGGTGCTCTCGCTGCCCTATTGTTTGCAAACGTGTGAAATAGTGCAGTTGGAGCCAGTGTAAGGTTGTCAAACGCTATATTTTGCAAACGGTGGGTCGTGGCACCAAACCGAATATGCTAACATGTCCAGGTGGCTAGGTGAATGCTAGAGGAGGTGGTGTTTTGGTGCGTGACAAGGTCGTTGCTTCTGGGCTACTTCGTTCGTGCATAGTCCCTTAAGAGCCCTGAGACCAAAATATCGTTCAACTTCGACGGGTGACTACTTGGACTCCATGACACCTAAGAGATGCCTCGTCTAATCTGACACCTTAGCGTAGGGACCCTCTATAATATCCTCTCTCAGTTTTTTCCTTCTCATATCGGTGCTCTCGCTGCCCTATTGTTTGCAAACACGTGAAATAGTGCAGTTGGAGCCAGTGTAAGGTTGTCAAATGCTATATTTTGCAAACGGTGGGTCATGCCACCCAACCAAATGTGCTGAACATGTCTGGGTGGCTAGGTGAATGCTAGAGGAGGTGGTGTTTCGGTGCATGAAAAGGTCGTTGCTTCCGGGTTACTTCGTTCGGGCGTAGTCCCTTAAGAGCCCTGAGACCAAAATATCATTCAACTTCAACGGGTGACTACTCAGACTCCATGGCACCTAGAGACACCTCGTAATCCAAAACCTTGGCATAGGGACCCTATACAATATCCTCTCTCAGTTTTTTTCCTTCTCATATCGGTGCTCTCGCTGCCCTATTGTTTGCAAACGTGCGAAATAGTGCAGTTGGAGCCAGTGTAAGGTTGTCAAACACTATATTTTGCAAACGGTGGGTCATGGCACCAAACCGAATACACAGAAAACATGTCTGGGTGGCTAGGTGAACACTAGAGGAGGTGTTGTTTCAATGCGCGACAAGGTCGTTGCTTCTAGGCTACTTCGTTCGGGCGTAGTCCCTTAAGAGCCCTGAGACCAAAATATCGTTCAACTTCGACGGGTGACTACTCAGACTCTTTGGCACCTAGAGATGTCTCGTCTAATCCAACACCTCGACGTAGGGACCCTCTACAATAGCCTCTCTTGGTTTTTTCCTTCTCATATCGGTGCTCTCGCTGCCCTATTGTTTGTAAACGCGTGAAATAGTGCAGTTGGAGCCAGTGTAAGGTTGTCAAATGCTATATTTTGCAAACGGTGGGTCGTGGCACCCAACCGAATGTGTCAACATGTCTAGGTGGCCAGGTGAATGCTAGAGGAGGTGGTGTTTTGGTGCACGACAAGGTCGTTGCTTCCGGGCTACTTCGTTCGGGCGTAGTCCCTTAAGAGCCCTGAGACCAAAATATCGTTCAACTTCGACGGGTGACTACTCAGACTCCGTGGCACCTAGAGACATCTCGTCTAATCCAACACCTCAGCGTAGGGACCCTCTACAATAGTCTCTCTCAGTTTTTTCCTTCTCAGATCGGTGCTCTCGCTGCCCTATTGTTTGCAAACGCGTGAAATAGTGCAGTTTGAGCCAGTGTAAGGTTGTCAAATGCTATATTTTGTAAACGGTGTGGTCGTGGCACCAAATCAACTGTGCCGACACATTGGGTGGCTAGGTGAACACTATAGGAGGTGGTGTTTTGGTGTGCGACAAGGTCGCTTCTTCTTACTTCGTTCGGGTGTAGTCCCTTAAGAGCCCTGAGACCAAAATAACGTTCAACTTCGATGGGTGACTACTCAAATCCGTGGCACCTAGAGATGTCTCATCTGATCCAACACCTCGGCATAGGGACCCTCTACAATAGCCTCTCTCAGTTTTTTCCTTCCCAGATCGGTGCTCTCGCTGCCCTATTGTTTGCAAATGCAAATATTACAGTTTGAGCAAGTGTAAGGTTGTCAAACGCTATATTTTTGGGTCAACCAAACTGATTGTGAAATAGGTATGGTCTTGTAAACACTTGGGGAGGATTCTTTTGGTTCTCTAAGCACTAGGTTCTTCTGGGCTACCTCCTCTGGAGCCAAGAACCCCCTCCATGGGTTAAAAAATTCTCTACTAACAGTGCCAACCACGTGAAGGTGGAAGCTTTTCTGGCACCACTAACCTGAACATAAAAGTGTTAGTCAAAGAAATTTAAGTTTCAAATCAAAACCATACTAGATATATACAAAATACACAAATTTAAAATAAAATATATGAACTTAAATCTAGATCTAACTAACAAATTTATATATATCAAAGAAATTATATATACCAGACATGAGCATTGTAAATTCATTCCAATGAACCATCAGGATCGGATCTACTCTGAATAGCAGACAAGATTGCTTCATGATCTGACTCTCGAACCTTCCAAAGAATCTTGTTATTAGGCCTTCCTCAATATCTATACAGCTGAATATTTGTCGCTAGAACTAGATGCGAATATAAGAGTATTTTCCTGTGTCTCAAAGTCTTCAAACACCCAAACAGAGGAGTTTTTTAATGGATATAGTCGAAGCCAAGTTCCAGTAACTACCACTGACCCTGTAGGATACTCAATATCTTCGCCATCTATAATAGGAGAAGTCAACTTCTTTCTTTCCTCGATGCAACGACATAAGAAATAGTCTTGTTCCTTCTTCATTGTCTTCTGTCGCAATAACTGCAAACACATGTCCTACAAAAAAACAAAGGTTGAACAACTCAAATTTAAATTACATATTAAAATTTCAATGGACATAACTCAATACAAAAATTAAATAAATAACCATAAATACCTTGTCGCACCAAAATCGAAATTTCATCAAAGTCCTTGGATGTTGCAACTTCATCTGCAGAAACAAGTCGTAATGCTTGTGGAGGTTGATAACTAGGAAGCGGAGTTAGAGGCCTACAAATCCATCCATCCACCCATTCTTGTGAATCACACTCAGCAGTGACAAATTCGATACAAGATGCACAAAAACATGTCAACTTTCTTGTCCATATGGCCCACGAAGTAGCGTCTGAGCTACAAAATGAGTGCATATCACTGGACCCAGTGAGTGTCATACAATCCTCGTAGTTAGCAATTTTTTGTTCCTCTATCAACCAAAAATATCTACAAACTGTGGAATTTTCTTGAGAACCTCGGGCCATGTTGTCAATACACCATTCCACTATGCTCTTTGCATCTTTTAATTTAGCACCATCTTTGTACTTCAACTCTTCTCTTGCAAGATCTCTTTTCACACATGCCCCTACACTGTCATGCTCTCCTTTTCCATGTCCAGCCTCAGTGAAACTCCAAATATGTTGCACACCCATCTTGACATGCATTCTGTTCATCCAATAAAACATTCGTGCATTCTTAAACTGAGACGTGTAATTATCTGACCATATATAATGTTATTTGAAGTGGATGTCCCTATCAGACAAGTTTCCATAAAATAACTAGAAACACCCTTGCACAAATTCAGTAGAATGAGTACGATCATCACTGATATAAAAGTGGTACTCTCTTAATTTTTTTTGATCATTCTCTGTACTATCAGGAGAATGTAGAAATGCTATATGCACAAAAATGACAACTTGTACTGAGTTGTAATATTGCGATTGAACCTCCATTTGTGGTTGCAATGTGTAATTCTCTGCAAAATCGACCACTGAAACAATAGTACCAATAGGAAATGTGTCCTTGCATATCTTGAACTGTTCATCCAACCATCGAGCTCTATGTGTATGCCTAGCATACTCATAAACAATTTCATCCTTAAATTTTCTCAAAAATTAGAAAACAGACATTTGTTCTGTAACTAGCTCACACCGTTTAGACTCTTTTCCATCTTTCAACTGGTATGCAACTGATTTATATTTATCAAACTCAACTAAATTATGTCCTATTGTACCTTCAATTTTCTCATGGATGTAACTTTCCAATTTAGGTAATCCGCCGCATGTACTACAACTTCCATCTAAACAATCCTGACTATAAAAAAATTGTCCAACTTCTTTTTCACAAAATATAGTAGGAATGAAATCCCTGGAAGATATTGGTGGAACTTGAACACCACATTCCAATAACATAGTTTCAGAATGAAAAATAGAATGAATACGTAAAAATTTAGCATAATGCATCACAAATTCAACATGTTGCCTACAACAACAAGTGGTGCGAGCGTGGTTGATTTTCACATAGAATGGTTTCAACATTTCAAAAAAATGTTGACTAATTTTAATTTCCAGATTCTCTTGTTCAAACTTATGAAAAAATTGAGTTTGAGTCATATCTAAGAAATGCTTTGGATGTGGTTCACGATTAGTAGAACCAACTCTCCATTTTATAACATCTCTTGTATTAGGTGAAACTCTAGTGTTATCATGCCAAAATTTAATAACAACTTCTCTTATAGCATCAGAATTATTTTTGTCCTTACGTGGTGCTCTAGCAGAAAATGCCCAAAAATTGGTGTTATTGAGTGATTGAAGGATATTACATCTTTCAATTGCTTTCATTAGAGTTTTTCGATTAACTTGCAACATTCGACTTGTTTGCGTAATCAAACGTTGTTTTTTTATTGATTCACTTACAACACTAGTAGCAAGTACACGACGCACAATATTACTATCCCTAGTGCGTCTCTTGACACCAACAGTGTGATATGCATCATGAAGGTTTTCAACAATTGTAGAGGTTTGACCACGTATATTAGATGTTGTCAATCCTAAGGTGTTTAATGTAGGTCTCATTTTAATCAATTTCATCAAACTAACCAACAACTGACATCTTTGGGAATCATTTAAAATTTCAAAATGATTATCCCAAATTTCAGTGGCTTTTCTTCTGATTTGTCATTCAGAAAGTTTTTCAGACATTGGTTTCAAAATGTTTTCATCAATTTCAATAAAAAAATTAGGTTTCTTACGTAAAATCCTAGGAGGTGTTTTTGTCAAATTTTACCTGTCTACAGTTTCAACATGAATTTCCTTATTCACATTTTCATTGTCTCCTTCAATTTCAACATTTGCTACATCATGAGTATTTAATTTTTCTTCAACATTGACAGTAAAAACATCTTCATCACGAGTATTTAATTCAACTTCAACATTGACAGTAGAAACATTACCTGGTTCTTCATTGCTTACAATAGTTGGGGTTGAAGATGAACCTCTTCTTGATTCACGAAGATTCTGCATTCGCTCAGCATTTTGAATTTTGTTGGCCTCTAATTCGTTTGGTGTTTTTTTACTTAATGACTTCCTTTTTTGACTTCGTTTCTTGTCTCCCATGATGTTTTGCTTCCAGTGATAAGAAAAATGTGCAGAAAAAGATAGAATTTCACAGTAATTCATACGGTAAGGTCAGAGAGTAAAAATCACATGGTAATTCAGACATTGGGATGTGTGTAAATATGATTTATGAACCGTGAGTGCACTTTATAAACCACGATCACGTTTTATAAAGTGCGGTTTGTGTTAAAAAAACCATGATCGCGCTTTATAAACTGCGATCACAGATCTATCTTCCGAACCTAAGCCTCGGGAAATCTTTGTTTTTCCCCAACCAAAGCTATGGAAGGTCATTATGAAGTGTAAAAGGTCAAAAAACCTCAAATTTTCTCTTCCAAAGACTTGAACCATGCTAAAAAAACTGAAAACATTTCACAAAAATGGTGCCATCGCGTAGGGGAGACTGTTAGCTTCGTAGAAATATTGATTTTAAAGTGAATAAAATAAGATAAATATCATTTTATAATTTTTTTTACTAACAATAGGTCTTTAAGACATTTTTTCCCATGAATGTTCATGTCTACATTTAAGACTGTAACTTTTGTTTCGCTTATCAAAATGTGATAAAATTTATACCATCCCAAGCGTGGAAAAATTCTATACACGTTAAAAAAATATATTTGATTTCAATATTTTTTGATATAGTTATGGCGGGAAAACGGAAAGCGCTTCATTTTCTAAATATTTTCAGACCACTTTCACGGAAAAAATCATTAAAAAAAAATATTGCTCAAAAAAATACAAAATAAAATCCATCCCAAGATAGACAACTACATCTAACATTTCACCAAAGGAGAAAAAAAAAATAACAAGATTTGGTCATCCAAAATGCGGGCAAACGGACTACAATCTTATAAGTTTTTTCAAAAAAAAAAAACCAAGTCATATAATTTTAAGTGTTTAATATAGCTAAACTTGTCTGTTTTTTAAAAAATTAGTATTTTAGAAACTAGATTCCGAATGCTACGATTCATATTTATATAAATTTTTCTAATTTTGAGTGCACATTTTGCTAATAATCCCTACAAGTTGAGATTTCGTGTTTTTTGCAATATGACGTCCATGGATGACCCTATATTTAAATATCCATCAACTTCCTGCAAATGCTTACCCATATGCAGGATACTGAAAAATAACAATTTACTAGGGGAAGTGCCCATTGCAATTACCCAATTGTTTCAAGCCTTGCTACATATTGTGAGGATTCCTTTTCCCACCAGTTTTCTTTGTGAACTTTTGAAAGATATGATTTACAAATTTAATTCCCTTGCCCTAATAACTGTAATTGGCTATGGTACTATAAGCATTGTTTATGAATGTGTTCTAAAGAAATTTAAGCCAAGTACTATAAAAATATTGTTCAGTCACTACCCACAAAGCTTGCATGAATTTGAAAATAGAGTTGGAAACAATGGAAGCATCAAGCATCGAAATATTGTGACATTCACAACTTTCTTAAAAGTTCCCTCGCTTGCAAATCTACATTTCCCCTCCTTTTTCATTTGAAAGGTACTCTAAAAAGGTGCATGTACCAACACTTGGAGCAAGAAGGAAGGAGGACTCAAGACTACTATCACTCAACCTGTCATAAATACTACCCTCTACTTTGATAACACCTTCACAATTACTTTACTCAACACTTATTGTATCCAAAATGGTATTTCTATTCAAGGGGTATCAAATGTATTCATGTCTAATGCAAATAATAAAATGGCCACAAAAGGCTACCGAGTCATGATATAAAATTTGCAAATGTATTGGAAGTCTTCATGTAAAACTTATGTTTAGTGGCAATTAACCTAGTCCGTAAAATGCTACCACTCATGATATAAGATCTTCAAATGTATATGTATGAATTTGGAACATCCATTTGAAATGTAGAGATAGAACCTTTAAATGAAATGCGTTCATCTATATTTCTACAGTTACAACATCAATCACACCCCCTTATCAAAATCAACTACAAAAGTAATAACTATCCCTCTAAAATAAATAACATATATGGTTCATCATGTTCACATTGCATTGTACACATGCGATTGCTAGTAATAAATATTGATAAATTTTTAAAATTTCAATATCAAGACTCTTATCTTATACATTTTGAACATACCATAGTTATTATCTTTTTTCACCTACAACTTATAACTTTACATTTTCTACATTTTATACTTATAAAAACTTGAACATTCTTATTACTAAAAGTTTTATCCATATAAGTTTTAATAATTAATTTTAATTTTATTAAAATTTCATAATATGCACTAATTTAAATATGTATTTGATTAATCTATTATAATGATGTACAAGGAATTATTTATATACATTTAAATCAATACTAATTCACTATTTACAATGAAGAAAGTGGTTAAATTAAATTTACTATTTATACAAAGTCTAAAATAACAAATCTTATGTAATTATGTAAAAGTGCAACAAGAAAAATCATATATTCTTTATTTATTTTAAATTTCAAAACTTGAGTGGCATAATACAAATATAGCTTTTACAAATTAAAGTGGATATATAAAATAATGTCAGCCCTCATTTTTCTTTCACAGTAAATGAGACTCCTCCACTCGGTATGTTATAATCATAGAATGATAGGCCTAGTGAAATCTAATCTGATCCCTATCATATCCCATAAGCACTGTCATGTGTGACCTAGTGTACTCTAGGCTTATCTATACCATGTTATTGGTCATTCTGTAAAATCCATAACACAATCTCTCATGACATTACCCTTTGTCCCCCATTCTAGGAAAGCCTCACAGACACAGTCTTTATATATCAATTAATAAAAAAATTTTGAGGATGAAAACTAAACACTAGAACATGTAAATGTTATTTTTACACCAACCTTCCTGAAGCATTTCCCATGTACCACAAGTTCACATTAAAAATATCTATTATTGAAGGCATCTTCAAGAAAATACTTATGTTTATCCCATAATGTGTAAAAAATAAACCACTGAATATTGATACAGGAACTGGTAATTACATAAGCTTATTGTGTTTCCCACTTATTTACCTAAGGAAGTCATTGATGTATAATAACTCTAAGCCTAGTTTTTTACTGCATGCTAATAGACAATAATATTGTTTGTAATAGTTTCATTCTAAAATAATACTTCCAAGTATACATGTTCCAAGGTTTATCATTTCTTCAATGTTATGGTTTATGAGTTGATGATAAATACATATAAAAATCATAAGTTTGCATATCTCGATACAATATTTACCATCCAATAAAAGTGTACTATGTCCTTAACTCTCATAGTTGCACAGAATCATGTTATAAATCATCAATAGGGATCATGAATACGTAAATCATATTATTCAACATGACAGTTATCACCATAGTACTTATGTCCCTAGATCGAACTCTTAACAATTTCTGGGGACCTTGATTTCATCTTTATCAATCATTAGGAAACATAATCTTATTGTTGATCAACTTATTCCACCATATGATTAAGATATTCATAATGTTTCATGTCTCATGGTTCCTAATAATAATTTGTTTCTTTATTACAATAATTCCCGAATTTGAAGTCTGAATTCATGGTGAACCCTTGTCGCGTTCCAATTAATGGATGTTGGTTTTAATATTTAAGATAAAAGTTAATTAAATACCTTAGTTTTAAATCACTTTTTATAAAGCAATGGTTTCCATTTTTAACATCCTATATAGTTAAAAAATCATGATGGCTGGGAGAGGATTGAACTCATTGGACCCCCTTCCCTCAAGTCTAGGATTCTTAGCCAATCAACTAAATTGCATGCTTCATACACTAATGGTATGGTTACTTTATTTCTATTTACAATCCTTAAAATGTAATATAGGATAGTGAGAGAGTCAAACCTGTAGGAAAGTTCTCAAACAACCAACACCCTATACAACTAAGCCATAGTTTTTAAGACCCGTCCAATACAAAGTTTTAATGGCTCAGGTCCATTTTAAAGATGTACATATAGGACGATCTGATCGTGTAACTCCTTTAAAATAAATGAGCCCAACATATATTTGAAAACTCCCACAATTGGTTTATTACTATCAGACACTAACTCCCACTTAGCTATCTCTATGTATGGCCAAATGAATCTACATGTGAGTAACTCAAAAATCAAACTCTTAAAATGAAATATGTATACCCTAAATTCAAGATAACTTCATGAAAGTGGTAAAAACTAATGCACATATGCAAACAAAGCCATATGAGGATAACAAGATCCTCCAATAACACCTCCCTCAAGTAGTATCACAAATGAAGATGTAAAAATAAGAGAGTGAATGTGTAAGTCCTCCATGAATTAGGCTGGAAAAAGAGTACAAAAAAATACAATGTACCTCTCATGAAGTGGAATTAAAATGATAATGTCCAATGTGGAAACTACCGCCCCCCCCCCCCCCCCCTCGAAAGAGAGACAAAGACACAAAGAAGAAAGGTCAAGACTAAGGATCCCCACTAGAAGCTACAACTACCTGAGGGTACTCATATATCCTATAAAACAGTATCTCTTAGAGTGATTGTGGACCAGAAGTAGATACAATGAAGAGTGTATTCGTTATGGAAGAGTGAATGAAAGTCACCTAAGTGTTTTATGGATCTCCAACAAAAGTGTGGTTCCTATATAAGGAACTATGATCCTCATGTAAGGTAGAAGTGGTAACTACTTCGCGAAGGGATGGTGTATCCAAAGTAGAAGTGAATAAGGAATGTGGAAGGACCCTGTAACTGAGTAAAAGACTTCTTGATTGTCTAATGGGAATCATAAATCAAGGCGCATACTTCCTTGGAACATTCTATAGTGGAACGAGAAGTAGGTGGATCATGAGATAAGTCCTCTAAAACTAGAAAGGTGACAATGAAGATGGTGGATGATAGGTTTCCCCATTACTACTATAATCATCTATGTGCTAGAAAATAAGTCCTCATTGTCATAAAAAATGTGCTGAAGTCTCATAAGTTTCATCAAGTACCATGTGTATTTGATGAAGAATTTGAATGAGGGATAAAATAAGAGAAGGAATATATTTGAGTTCTAATGATCAACTACACCCACTTGCAATGATAATGTCACTAGGAAACTGTGTGACATACAATAAATTTGGAGTGAACTCAACTCATGCATGTCATGACCAAGGTGAGTAATATGGCAGAATGATAGGATATTATTATGATAGTGAGGGAATGCTTAGAAACATTATTGAATCATCCTCCACTCACTTCAACATAGACCCTCTTCCAAAAACATGTGTAGAAGTGTTCGTCACCTAATCGTATAGTAAACATGTCACATGGCTCTAAGGAAGTGAACTCCACATGTGAAGAGGTCCATATGATTTGATGAACCCGAATTAATAACCAATAGTAGGATTCGATAGCACAACTGAAATTAGGGCTCTCCCCATTTTCTCCTTTCATGATTATTTCTCTTTCCCTTTTCCATTATGATTTATCCATTGGAGGATTCATGGGTTGATGAAGGTGGTTTGATATACTCAAGGTCACATATGTCAGTTCTTCTCAAAAATAATTGTGAGGTGGTCAATATGCTTCTTCAAACGTCTTACTTTCATCATGGCTTATCTTGTGAAATACCCACATTTGATCCTCTTTCATGGACTTAAACACTGGAAGAGGAATTTCCATAGTTTGATATTGAGGTGGGAGGATTTTGATCCTTCTTGTTCTCATGATCCTTGTTATTTTGTTTCTTCTCTATGTTTGAAGCTTGTTGTTTCCCATTCAAGAAATGAGGGCTTGAGGTTTTGAATACTTCAAGGTACCCAACTATATTAAATTTTCTTTCTCCCTAATCAAGTTGAAAATAAAATCATCTAGAGAAGGAATTTTACACACGGCTCTAATAGCACTTTTGATGGAGTAGAAGGTAGAAACAAATAAATAAGAATTTAAACCTAACTTGGAGAGTACATAAATAACAAGTTTATCACTCTTTTTTTTGCTCCACATTCTCGTAACTAGAACCTTAGTGAAAAAGTCCTCTACAGTGTCAAAGGTACTAGGGATAAAACTTATGAGCTCATTTTCTAGCTCATGAATTTTCATTTCATCTAGCTTCCCAAAGAGCTTTTCTAATGTACAAGCCAAACTTCATTTGGTGTATTCAATTTTTCTACATGAAAGAAAAGTTTGGGAGATAGGGTAAGACAAAAAAATAAAAATCTTGATCATATTTGTTAAACCGCTTTACTTTAGCATCATCATCTATTGGTTTTGTCTCACTACCTATTGTTATCCGATTCAGACCTTTGTTCTTCATCACAAGTTGTACTGTAGGTTTCCAGTTATAATAGTTAAAGGGTATCAAAGGTGTGCCGATTGATGCAAATCCATGTAGAAAGAAAATTTTATTGCAGAATAGAATGGAAGTAGAAAAGTGGAAGGAAAGTAGGACATGCAAAAGACACAACACATGTACAACACCCCAAAATATTGTGTAGCCCCCAAATTTGACACTTTATATTTTAGTGCAATTTACAAAATAAACTGTTCCAATGGAGCAAACATGGAAAAATAGGCACTTAAAAAAATGACATTGGAATCCGAGTTGCCTATCAAAATTACAAGATTTTTTATTTTTTCCACCATTAAACTATATTTCAATTTTAATTAAAATACTTAATTGCCTACAAAATGATTTGGAGGGGCTCAAAATATTATTTGAAGAGGAAATCATAGAGGGGATAAATATAAGCACCCATTAGTAGGAATCTATGGATTTAAGCCCCCATGTGACCATACTATGTGACTTAGTGGTTGGGGCATGTGATGTCTCTTTCCTCCTATGAGTAATGTATGAATAGTGCCCCTACACACTATGAATAAATTTGCTTGCAAGAGAACATTGCTATTTGAACCTAAACTAGATGTGTAGTGTGCTACAGGATCACTCTCAACAAAAAACACAACCTGCCACCATTTTCACCAGCAAACACATATTGCTCGAAATAGTCACCATAAAGAAAAGGTTTAATCAGAGGAACACCATTGCAATCACATGTATGGATCTAGCAAACGCAAATTTCCCAAAACAACCACCACAAATAGGTTTAATAAGATGAACACCATTGCAATTACATGTATAAAGTTTTACACAAAACACAGAAAGGGGTTTTAGTGCAAAAAAAATGGTATAAATGTTGATGCACACCAAATAACCCTATAGCAAATTTAAAAAAAACCCTAAAATCGACTATCTTAGATTATGCTTGAGTTAATAATTGATCCTAGGGTTTTCTCTTCTGCTAAATCTAATGGCGCAACTTCATTTGCATGAAAATGCCATGTGTAAAAAGTAACTTATACAATGACTTCTACGCACATAGACTCAAAATATTTGCACACATATATGTTAGTCACCCAAATGAAGTATTTAAAGCTGTAGTTAAACTAAAAAAGGGCACACATTTTCTCTAGCCAGATCTAATATCATATCAGAGTATTCGTCAAAATCTTTGGTAGAAAAATAAATTCACATGAAGTTATAAAAATTAAAATAAATAACAATAAAATGAAATATGATATTAAAATCACAAGTGCATGAAAGTGCTAAAAAACCAACACAATACATGCATCAAAGCTAGTAATCAAAAGATCCTCCAACACACTACTTGAATAGTAAAAACTGAAGATGTACATATAGGAGAGTGAATGTGTAAACTCCTCCATGATTAGTGGACAAAGAGCTAAAAATAGAAATGTAATTCTCACATTTGGTATAGTAAAATACAGAGTAACCCCCACTTAGCTAACAATGATGTCCAAGTGTAACTCTCACATTTGACATAGTAAAATAAAGAGTAACCCCCACTTAGCTAACAATGATGTCCAAGTGTAACTCCTATGACTAACTACAAGTGTAATTCCTATGATTAAGTACACCTAAACAAGCTAACTTATCAAGTGTAGGAATAATCCACAACAAATAAATATGAGGAAAATAATATCCTACACTAACATTTATACATCATAAAATTTAACATGGGTAACCGTTAAATGTCGTAAATTTCTCATAGCATGTGTAAGACCTTATTAATCATACATGTATAAGCCACACTTTTGGTCAATTTTTATAGCTTTGCAATTAATAATATATATAAGGGGCCTCTCTCTCTCTATATGACAACTGGGATGGTATATACATATATATGATCAAAGCGAGAGGGAGAAGGATGAGCCTTGCATCGAGTTCTCTATAGAGGGCCTTGCCCTTGCTAAATAAAATAAAGGAATATATATATATATATATATGAAGTTCGTAAATATTTTTCATATTTTCTTCTATTTTTAAAAATATTTTTGTACTATTATATAGATATTTAAAAATACAATATTTAATAAATAACGATAAATACCAATTCTTAAGGTTTTTATCTTAATTTTCTCTATATGACAACTGGGATTATATTATCATCAACTACTTTGTTACCGTTTTAAAATTTTTTTATTTTTATGAGTGGTAACATGATATCAATCTTATTACATCAATGCATCTAATCTATTATCTTTTTGAAATTTTTTTTCCCATGAATGGTTACATGGTATCAATCTTGTGGCACCAATGTATCCAATCAAAAAAGTCTATCTATAAAAAAAGAGCTATATAACTAAGATATGAAGTTTTTTGTTCTCAAAACAACAAAAATAAACTTTCAAGTGACAATCTAATGATCATCAAATCTAAATATAAAATGACTTTATGATGTTAGACACCAAATCTAAGGTCCTCATTAATTTTTTAATTTATTATTTTTGAAATGTAATTTTTTCAATAAATAAATTACAAGGATCATTTTAAGATGATTTGAACTCATACGATAAAAAATTCTAAAAAAATCTTAATTTACTCAAATTTCTTATTAAAATTTCAATTATTTAAATAATTATGTTATTTTCACGTTAATAATTTACAAAATAAATGGCGACTTAGAGTAGACATTACATGCTCTACAAAATTTTTCAATATACCAATATGACCCCCATACCCAAATTTTTGCATGCCTTTGTCACTTTTTTCCATTGCAGTGCTTAAGAATCTTTGTATGAAATTACCATAGATGTACAATTGTTTAGATGAAATTCAATATTTAAAAATTAATCATACTATCTGAAAACAAAAGTGATTTGATTAACTTAAAAAATATTAACATTTACACATTGAAGGCATCTATCTACTCATGCCACGAGAAAGCCCTTGTTTGCCTGGGCTCTCTCTTTATTCTTATTTTAACTTTATTAAACTCTTCATTTATATACTATGTTTTGTGTGTACTTACGAAAGTAGTTTTACATCAACATTGGAATATTATTAACCAAATACATCAATGCTATTTAATTTAAATAATATATAAATTAGTAAAATAAGTTAAATTGTAGGAATTGAACTATATAAAATCATTAAAAAACTGAAATTATTTAAAATCTATAAATTTTTAGGGGTTTTCAAATAATATAGTTCATTTTTTTTACAAATTATGAATAGAAAATTGTCATGCAGTGAAAAATACAAAAGTTGCACAACCATTACAACCGCAAGTGTAATATATTATGGTTATGGAAACTTCCTAAAAGTGCAAAACAAGTTGGGAGACTTTGCTCTTGCACTCCAAAAAATTCACTTTTTTTGTTGTTCACTCTGGAAGTAAATAAAAAATTATTCTCTTTTCTTACAACCCTAATATGACCTCAACAACTTGAAAAACAATTAAAAATGTTTATATTTGGTGGTCTATCTCAATCAACCCCATTTTATAAAAAGTCCTATAATTGACACTCAATGCAATTTAAAAAGCAATATAGTGTATGTAACTGTCCCAACCCTCTATTAATCAATGGATGAAATAATAATTAAATATAAAATTCTTAAATTATGCTTTTGTCATCAAGATGCTTCAAAAATAAACAAATCCTTTCTTTACCACTTCTATAAATTAATTGTAATCTTTCTCTATGTCCCTAAATGGATTAGTACACCTATGTACTCAAATACAATTTTGAATTCAAATTAGAAATCTATTGGTCTACATGATGATGGATAATTAGTTAAAGAAGATGAAAATAAGGGCCATAACTTCCAACTACCCAAATAAAGGTTAAAACAACCCACACCAGAAAGAATAAAAACCATACAAGTACAGTTTTAGCAAAATGTTTGTAACAAATAAAAATTAGAGAAATATGAGGAAAGAGAAGTAAACAAGGAGAAATAAGGAAGACTCAAAAATTCAACAAGAAGAAGAAAAATTCACAAAGTTGAAAGTGCTAAAATTGTCATAAAATAAGAAGGGAAATGTGTTGAAAGTTAAACAACGTAAGGAAAATGTGCCACCAAGTGCATAACTTGAACCAATGATCAATAAAAACATAAATACACCAACACCATAGGAATTCACTAGTCTAATACTAAAATAAGGTTTCTATATACTACCCCAAACAAAACAAACAAGAACTTAAACATAATTTTTTTTGTGTGGGGAGGGGGGTTGGGACCTCACCTTACCATATTTCAAAGTAAAACAAATAAACATTTAAACATAATTTTTTTTTGCTAGGGTTGCCTCACCTTTTTCTGAAAGTTCTCAAAGCTAGTACATAAGAATAATAAAAATATGAAATTTAAAAGGAAAAAGAGAGCTCTTGATCTCCATTATGGAGTGCTAGGGAGATATGAGATTCACATCCCCTCTTATGTTTAGGATATATAAAATTGTGCTCCTACAAAAAAATAGAAAAATTTGAGATTAAGTTTGTGCCTATATAATATTATACTTAAGTAAAAGCTAAAATCTAGGAAAGACAAGAGAATAGGAATGAACACACCTAGATGTTTTTAGTATCTAATTGTAGACACAAAATCACGGACATACTACTATTTTACTATGCCATCAAGTATGTTGATATATGCATGGATCTTAAGTAAGAAAAGTATTCACTGGTGACACAATCCTTTGTCTAGTTCACTTGTTTTGATTGTTTCTATTGTCTTTCTCTCACACATTTGTCATTTCTATACCCAGTTCTGGTCAGGTCATAGGGATCCCTATCTATTGGTATTTTCACATCTGTCTTCATTTATCCCAGGACACCAGCGCCCACTCTAGACACTGGCGCCCATGCGCTTATGTCCATTTTGGGTGTTTTTTCCCTTTGTTCTTTTTACACTTTTTGACATTTGTGGTCGGTCTTTCTAGTTTTCTAATCCTTATCCCATACTCATAGTTGGACTTTTGTGTCACAAGTGTTGAAATTCAAACAAGAGATTCATTTATATACACAACATACAGTATATTATTATGGCTAGAAAATTCGAAGGGGAAATTTCATCTACATATTATCACTATCATCAAAGTGATTTCATTTTTAGGCTACATACACTACATAGGAAGGGGAAGTGCCCAATTCCATACCACACTTTGCATCTTATCTAGTTACAATCCACTATCTTGACGTCATTGGCGTAAGGGAAACTTAAGGACACTATTTCACACACAAACACAAAGAACTACATGAAGTACGTAATGTAGTGCAATGCTTGGTCATAAGTTCACTCTTTGGGTGACCATTGAACTCAGTCCGACTTCACATATTGCATATCTCATTCCAATTTGATGTGTTTGTGAGCTTTCATAGATAACTAGGGTTTTTTTTTTGCAGGTTACATGTAACCTTGGTGATCAAAGAGAAAATATCGGGTGAATGACATGAAGTGGTAGTGAAACCCTACCGACACAGAATAAAGTAGATTCTAAGCTTCTATGTAGTCATCATCACTCAGGAATAGTCACCAACACTCATACGCCACTCACTAGTGCTCAGACGCCACTGTCCAACATCGGGCACCCATGTTCAACATCATTCTTAGGGTCCATAATTTACAGAGAGTAGTTACGACGTTGTTTTCATCCCATCCAACACTTTACACTACCCAAATAAATTATGAATTGTGCAAGATTCAACTAAGTCATCTATATTTCCTATTTATAGTTATGCATTGATTGAGTACTTAAAATTTGTATATTTACTGTATTTTATCATATCAGTTACTCTATAATTATATTTAATTAAGTTTTTATTAAATCATTTGGTGAACCCATTCTTCTTCGAACTTCTTGGCCTAGGATCCCAAAAACTCTCATGGCTAAAAAAAGAGATCCCCATCTCCCAAGCATAATATGGCTGATACATTCCTGCAACCCTTTTTTGAAAATAATTCTGTAGAATCTAAATTTTGTGACCTCTATTGCAATCCTTAATGCGATTCTTCCGTTCTTCAAAAAATTCTATCTTTCCAAGACACTCTTTCTATTGGCCTCGACACCCCTAACATTTACATAGTCTCCCCTGACAAAAGATTTTCTTCATCTCCTCCCTCATCTTTTATAGTCACCCATGCTGCTACACATTCTCCTCCTCTAATAACACATGATAATATTAATATAGATTCTTTGCTTGGTTATGTTCTTACTTGCGACAACATGGATACCAACAATTCTAATTCTAACTTTGAAAGTGTAAATGTGCATGATGTCACTTCTCTTAGTAGTCGATATGAATGTAAATTTATATCTCCTACTCTTCCTACTTAAAGCGATTCCAATGAATGAAAAGATAAATCTAATATTATTACTCCTACCACTTCTTTGTATGATGATGATAGTCTTGATGAAATACCTGCTTGTGAAAATATGAATGATAGTGATATCAATTATGCTTTTGATCATGAACATATTAGCGATGATGTTACTTCTCCTAAGACTATTGAATGTTACTACTACTCCTCTTTCTTCCTCTTCTAAAATTGGTGCTCATGATGATTCTAGTCATACCACTAGTACACCTCTTATTGTATCTACTGAGCCTACATCTAGCATTCCCATAGAAATTTCATTTTCTCCTCCTCCTCCTCCTCCTCTCTCCTTCTACATCCACTCTTCCTTCTTACATTCCCATGCTCACTCACAATGACAACATACGACCCCTAAATATGCCTCTCACTTCACCAACCATTCCTTCGCACGATATTTTATCCCTCATGCGTGCTGTTAGCACTTTTAAATCTCAAGTTCATACACCCACCCTTGAAAGTAAAGCCTATTATTCCCTGCATGGAAATCATATTCCTAAAAATATTCATAGTAACGCTTTCCCAAAGGACTTTGTCATGCCTAACTTCTCATGTTTTGATGGTGCTTAAAATCCTTATTTACATCTCAAGTATTATCGTTCAGCCACGTTTGTTTATTCAAATGATTTCTTTTTACTCAAATAATTTCATCATAGCCTTGTTCATCATGTTCTCCAATGATATACTCATTTTCTTTATGGATCCATAAGTACTTATTATGATATGGAGGATGGTTTTCTTAGACAATTTATTTCTAAAAATGGTCCTAAAGTTACATATGAATGCTTGCCTTCTTTGCATTAAGGAAAGAATGAAAAATTTTAGATTACATTTTATGCTTCAATTATTGCATGCATATGTTATTATTTCATCCCATTGATTTAGAAAATAAATTTATCCTTTGTCGTGGCTTAATTCCTGCATTGAAAGAAAAACTATTATATGATACATGTGAATCTTTTACTCTCTTATGCTACAAAGTCATTGATTTAGAACAAGATTTAATTCCTGAACATACTATACCAACCCCTCCTACTTCTTCTACTACTTCATCATCTTTTACTACTTCTCCTCTTCCATTCATTAAGCTCCCTCCACCCTTCCCATCTCCACCTCCATATAAGAATCTTCTTTCCCCTCCACTGCGTCGGCCTTCACCTAAGTCTTCTTCATATCCCATTCATGAACCATTGCACTTCTCACATAATACAAAACCATGTGATGTTCTGTGATATTACTTGATAAGTGGCTGATCCGTTTACCTTCTACTCAACATCATCTAGCTCACTGCTTGTAAAGCCAACATGACCACCCTTTATGTAATTTTCATTTTATCAATGACCACCGTGATAATGACTATTATGCTCTCCATGATCTCTTACAACAATTAGAAGACAAAGGTGTCATTTCTTTCCACTGTCTCTCTCATGAACACACACACACACACACACACACTCTCTCTCTCTCTCTCTCTCTCATATTCCTCATAAGCAAGCTCCTACCACTGTTCACTTATCACCTTCACCTCAATCTAAGGTAGTCATCTACCCATCTCCTAAGGTTATTATCCATCCACGTCCTCCATCTAATCCATATATAGTTACATAATCTCAGTCCTCACACATTGTTGCAGTACCTCATTGGATTCCTAAGCCCCTTGCTTCTGCACTTCCTCCCATCACACCTTCTATTCTTGTATCCATTCCCTTTGGCATAAAATTTGGCACTTACCCTCATACCGTTGCTGCTTCACATGTTCCATCCATTCCTTACAAGACTCTCAATCTCTGGTAGATGACATCTATTTTCCATTTCATTACACTACGATGCACTCTCATGCTACGGTTCAAACTTGATTATTGAGGGAATACTACATTCTTTCACAACTCATGCTCTATGCTTAATGTCATATCTTTTTCTATCATCCCTTTGCATGTGAAAAACCCATGTATCAATGAAACACTCTTGTTCTATGGTTCATTCTTTACTGTTGAAGGGGTATTTATAAATGAACCTCATTCTCACATTGGGGTGAAATCACTCTTCTTCCCTCCTACATTCTCATCCCACGTTATTAGGAATCTTATTTACATCTCATCATTATTCGATTATCAATACCTCATTACTTTACTCTCTTATCTTATCTAAGTCAAATTTCCCCTTTTATTTCCCTACCACATTACATCACATACATACAATTCTAATATCTATCACTCATCTTTATTCACATGCATTATTTATCTGCTTTACTACTTAGTTAGTCTTTCTACATCATACTACATTATAACATTCAACAATCAAAACAAACATTTCAACAATGCACATAAAATCTATCACATTACACAAACACTCCCAAAAATACCTCATCATCATCACATAGTATCTAATACCCATTAACACTAAATGCCATAGCAATACAAGTCAATATATATATATCTCCTCCAAAATCATAAGTTCTAAAATACAATCGCTGGGGGAGAATCCCCCATGCATCACTACAACATATACAATACATCATACATCATCCTCACTATCACTATATATAATCATCAGAGATCTAGAAATAGAAGCTTTACCACTCACTCTACGCCACTGACCTCGGCCTCTATATCTATCTAACTGAGTCCATAATACAACAATCTTGATTGTCCACTTTGTAAATCGACCCTGTAACTCAACATATCTGGGAAACACATCTTGACTTAGGGATCCTCCTCAAACGACCTGTTTATCTCGATCAATATCTACACGAGCCTCATCATGCTCACTCAATAACATGGTACACATGGTTACTGCTATAGCCACTATCTCAAACAAATGGGCATGCTCGCCCATAATAACATCAAATCTCTCTAGCATACCACCTCCCATAAGAACATCTTGAGGCACGTTCCACGTCAACATGCATATTGATGAATCTAAAATCAATGACCAATAAGTATCACCTGAAATCACAAAAACATACATTAGTTACTACACAACTTCGCAATATCTAATTTAAAAAAAACTGAACAATAATTACGTTCGGCTCGTGTCGCTACTACATCATGTACATTGGGGGTAGGCGCCTTCCCCTCTACTCCTTTAACTGCCAGATCACCGACCACATCCACCACTACTAGCAATAACAACACCCATCAATGTGTTGCCCACTACTCACTGTAGGCCTAGGTGCACCTTGCATCATCCACTTGTATAGGCTCTATAACCACATCTACCTCATCTAGAATAGGATGCACTAGCTGTGCTCATGTTGGGCTCGAACTTGCTCTTGGTTTTCTCACCACCCTAGTAGATATGAACCATATATATGGCTCTATGGGCACATCTTGGGCCATGCCAAACTGTCTAGATACTCGATCACCATGGAACAACTCACTCACCTTAGGAAACAATCTTCTAACCACATAGTGCGTCGTATGCATTGTAACTCCACACCATCCTCTACCCATCCACCATAGTCTCTATATGGTCTCCATATAATGGCCGCAGGGCCCATATGATCTAGCAATGACCTATAGGTGGTCATATCAATCCTCCTGCTATGGGTGCCTACCCACCTCACTGCGAATATCTCAAAGTGAACCCGATCAACATGTAGCCCACTAAGTGGCCTCAATATCACTATATGCTCATATGCCCATACGTGTAACAAAGTTTTGGCTCATAGTCCACCACCATGATCCTCCTGAGTAAATCTATACAAGTATCTATACAAATGGGTCAATACACACCTCACACATGCATACCTCATCCCATGCTCCTATATCATGTGACAAATATCATGCATCTTATACAATATCCCAACTCTATGACCCTCCACTGCCATCGATGATGCTAAAATCACTGTGATAAAATTCCACAACCACAAAACACTGGATCTCAATATTCCATCGAAACTAATATGAGTCTCTACCTATACTTGTGTGCCTATGAAATTCCACCTCACTGCTCTCATATGCCTCTGGGAACCCACTATAGTCATCACTTGTACTATTTCTCCTACAATAAGAAACCTCAATATATGGTATACATCCTCTAGTGTCACTGTTATCTCACTTGTCAGAAACTATAATTTACACATATATGAGCACCATCTATCACACTGAGCAGTCAAGATAGGCATATTATGGGGTACTTCCCCCAATGTAGCAATTTTTCACAGGATGACATGGTCCAATATATTCCACTCTGTGTTTGACAAGCCCAAAGTAAGCAATATACTCAAGTGACGACCCACACAAAACTCTATGAAATGTATATCCCTCTGCATAACACAAAAAAATAAAAAAAACCTTATATCATCCCACCATATGGCTCATCATAGCCCAAAATTAATCAAAATCTATGTGTTTTACAACACAATCCCCAAACCTTACTCTGGGACGATAGCGCTCAAGAGCAGGTCACAGGCACCCGGAATCAAGTCACTAGCACCTACAACTGGGTGCTAGTATCCCCAGGGACATAAATGCCCTGACTACTTTTTCCTAGGTTAGAACTGCTGAAAAATACAAAAATCAAATTTTATTAAAATTGATGAAATAGACATATTTGACAAACTTTTCCACAAATAATCACACTTACCAACTCATCGGTCATCTGCGAAGCCACGACCATCGCTACTCTCTCAAATCTAGTCAAACTTGTTGCTCTAATATGTGGCATCCTCACAACTCAGAGCTACAAATTTCACTCGATTTCAGTACAAATGCAAATATATTCACTTTTCACTATTACTATATATAGTATTTCGGGTAAGTGCACCAAGTTAGGGGGCCAAAAGGGGGTCTTAAGTGGATGCATTTTTTTGAAAAGTAAAAAACTTCAACTTGTATGAATTTTTTGAAATAGTTACACTCAAAATTGGAAGATGTTGTATAAACATGAATCATAGTATTTTGAGTCTAGTTTCTAAGCTACTAAATTTTATTGAAAACATATAAGTTTAAGTGGGTCAAATAACTAAAATAACAACATGTGCTCCTGTTTTTGTAAAAAAACATAATAGAGTGATTTTTCTACCCCCCACCATTTTTGGAGCACCATTTAGTATTTTTGAAAATCCTTTCATAAAAAGATAGCTAGGATCATCTAGTTTGGGCTCCATTTTTTAAAAGATTCTTTTAGAGAGTATTTTTTTAATGATATATCTAGTATAGGAATTTTAAATTTAAAAGCATAATGGAGCTCCGACCATGCCCCCTAACTACCTCAAAAATATCAAAAAAATATTTTTTTTTGAATATGTATAGATTTAGGCCTAGTTTGGGCTAGAATATATTTTTTTCAATCTTGATGAGCCAAAAATATATATATAATGAAATATAGACATGTTTAAACTTCAAAAAATAGCTATAAAAAGGCATAGTTAGAAAATAAATAATATGTAAACCTTATATTAGTTAGACAATTTGAAAAATTATATTTTTAGAAAGAAGAAACTTTGCTCTACATCGTGGTATAATTTTTGTTAAACAAATCGATTGTTTTATGTTGATTTATCATAGAGGAAGTGGAATTTTTGCATTTTCTTAAAAAAACATGTGGTCTGCTATGTTTATGTAGGTCCATGACTCAAGTTTAGGGATCCAAGCCTTGAGGAATGGATTGGAAAAGGGGAATAACATAAGACGTACGTGTTATAATGCATACGCATTATGTTCTTTGCATATTTATGGGCCCCCAATGTATTTTTTGCTTCCTTCATGCGGTTTTTGTCTTATTTTTGTCTGGTCTGCAGATTCCCATACATTCTTTTTGAATTTTGAGTAGTTCATCTTGTCCCATACCCCACAATATATTATTCTACAATCATGGGCGACAAAAAACAACGTGATGATGTAAATAAAGTCAATAATAAGACACCAGAGCAATTGGAAGAGATGAGAATTAAGAAAGTGAAGAGGATGCAAAAAATTCATGTAGGGAAAGGTGCGTCCTGTTGTATCAAATGTATCCAATGTATCTAAGAATAATGATTTTTCTATGAATGTTGATATTGAATTGAATGCTAATGTTGGTATGGATGAAGAAATTGATATGAATCCAATTGTTGAACCTTTACCTGAGAATCCAAATGTTGAAGTTTTACTTGAGAATCCAAATGTTGAAGCTTTTGAGGATAAAAATATTGAAGCTTTACTTGAGAATCCAAATGTTAATTCTAGAATTTGTATGGAAACATTGAATGAAGAAAGTAACCCTCTTAATGAATCTTCACCTCTTAGAACATCTCCTTCCATTTTGTAAAGAAAACCAATTCACTTAATTGAAATTGATGAAAACATTACAAAACCAATGCCTAACAAAATATATGATAGAAATTGCGAGAAGAAAAGCTAGGGGAATTTTGGATAATTACTTTGCAAATTTAAATGACACACAAAGATGTCAATTATTTGTTACATTGATGAAATTAATTAAAATGAGACCTACAATGAAGACCCTGGGGTTAAGAAAATATAATTTTGTTGATTGAAATGTGTCAATTGTTGAAAATATACATAAAGCATACAAAACTCTAGGTGCCAACAGACCCACCAAATATATTAATGCTACACAACGTGCACTTACTAATTGTATAGTAAGTGATAAAATAGTTAATAAACACTTGATTAGAAAAATAAGTAGTGCTTTGAAGCTAAACAAAAAAACTCTAATGAAAGCAATAGGGAGACAAAAAGTCTTGAGTAAGTCAATAACACTGACTATTGGGCTTTCTCTAGCAGAATCCCATGGAAAGACAAGAATATATATGATATTCTACAAGAATTAATTGTAAAATTTTGGAATGAAAAAACAAGGGTGTCACCGAATAGAAGAGATACAATTAAAAGAAGAATAGGTTCTCGTAATTGTGAATCGTGTGTAAAACATTTCTTAGATATGAATAAAACATGATTGTTCTCTAAGTTTAAGGATGGAAATCCAAAAATTAACATTAGCCAAAGATTCTTTGAAATGAACAAACCCTTTTATGTAAAAATTAATCACTCATATACCACTTGTTGCGGGAATCATGTTGAATTTTCAATGCATTATGATTTTTTCTTGTTAAATACATCGTGTTTTCCATATTGACATCATGTCACAGAAGTTTGGATTAAATTTCCCACCAAAATATTCAAGGGAATTTATTCTGACAATATTTTGTGAAAAATCAACTAGACAATTTTTTTGATTGAAAAGCATAACCATATATTAAAGATGACATAAGAAGTACAATGTTAATCATACAAAATCAGGTGGAAAAGATCACACCCCATAAGCAGGATCAAAGTAGCCATAAAGAGGCTACGAGTAGCAAAGTGTCATATCAACAATAGCATTTTCAATCAAAAAATTTTTAAAACAGAAGTGCAGAGAACTAGAGAAAACTCCAAACATGGAGTTAGGCAGCAACAACAAACATAGAAGATGGTGGTGGCAGTAATGGGCTGTTTGGATGGTCACCACCCCAACCACCAACAATAGTGTTGGGGGTGTCATCAGGATGCTCCCAACCATCTACATACTATTGCTCCTTGTTTCCCCACCAGGGGGATGAGATGGCCAAAGAGAGCCGCGGAAAAATTTGATTGGTCGGGTGCCTTCCCCTCGGAACCACCACTGCTAGAGCCCAACCAACCAAATACCCCGGTAGCGGGTGGAGTCCAAGCTGGAGGTGAAGAAGGGACCCACTGGTGAGGAGAGGTGCTACACCACCCACAAGCTAAACCCCGGTCAAAATTGTGCCGCCCATGGGAAAGCGAGCGACGACCTTGTAAGTGGGAGCAGCGGCAAGGGGAATCTAGCGGAACGTGACTAATAGCATAAAGGGCACTCCCTTAATGTTCTAGAAGAGTTTGCAAGTGCTTAAATTCTATGTGAACTTTCTCTGCCTACACCTAGATTTGAAGCAAAACATTGGAAATGACAACAAACTTATTAGAAATAGCAAAAATTCTATCCACTGTCTCCTTATTAAAAATAGTAGCATTTCTAGATTTCCAAATGTGATATAAAATACCTGCTCTGAAAGAATGCCAAATGTTGTAAAATTTTACAGGAATAAAGGCTGGATCCCCCAGAAGAACCATTTTCCATGTGAAGAAGGTGGGAAAAAAAGGTTGGAAACGGGTATGAAAATAGCGCCAGGTAGACTAAGCATGAGGATAGAACCAAAAGAGATGAATAAGATTTTTAATGTGGTTACAGAAAGGGCAGCGCGACGGGGGAGCTCCTAGAAGAACAAGGCACTTTCCCAAAGGAAGCCCTTGATGAAGAATTCTCCAAAGAAAGTACGCAACTTTGGGCTCTATAGGAATGGCCCAAACAACAGTGAAGCATGACTTTCACCCAAAACGAGTGGAATGCAGGCTCCAGTGAGCATTTAACTTATTGAGAGGAAGCTGCTTTTGGGTGAGAAGCTTGTAGCCAAGTTGAGGTTTATAATTTTTGAAGGGGGTGGCAGAGGGCCAATGCTAATCAAACCACCACGGGAACTGTGTAGTAACACCAATTTTATGCAAACAATCGCCATGTATGAGATCTTGAATGATAGAAATGGCTTCTTTGTCATTTTCATTTAGAGAAAAATTAGCTTTTAGGCTATCCCATGGAAGCCAATCTTTGGTGATAGGATAAAAAAGGTCCTAAATATACTGAATCCATTTTTTGAAAAGACACAAACCCTTGAGCTGCAAGGGAAGAGCAAGGGGTTTGTCATGAAATTGAAACACCAGATTCCACCAAAAACTAAGAGAGTTAAGAGAGAGCCCTTTTGGAAACCATCACCCTGCCAGAGCAGATGGGGTTTGAGAAGTTCCCAAGATTTCCATATGCTTTTGGCCACAAAAGAGCCACCTATTTTAACAGTATTAGGGCATAGGAGTAAGGAGTAGTAGTTCAAACCCTGTCATGCCTTTCGATTAAGCAGAGACCCTTGAGATATACAATTTCTGAGAAGAATTTTCCAAGATTCCTCACCTTTAAGGCTGTGAATAATCCATTTGGTAGTAAGAGTGAACCCCTGCATATGAATTTTGATTAGGCCAAGACCACCAATGTACTTGGGTGTACAACATATGTCCCAAGCATCTCTGTGAAAACCATGGTTCCCTTCAGAGTTGGCCCATAGGAAATCACACAGAATTTTCTCTAGTCTATGGTAAACAGCTTTAGAAGGTGCCCAACATGATGAGTAATAGACATGAGTGGTAGCCAAAACCTTGGAGTAGACTTGGAATTTTCCAGCAAGAGACAGATGCATGGTAATCAAAAAAGAGATTATTTTCTCAACTCGTTGAATCACATAGTTCCAAAGGTCAGCAAGGGATGCCATAAAGGCAAAAGGAATGCCTAAAAATTTGAATTGAACACCAGGTTCAATCCAAAGCCATTGGAATCCCTCTAGCCAAGGAGGTTTGGGACCCATCGCCTGTTTGTAACATTAGGTTTTCTTCCATTGGATAGTAGAACCATAAGCAAGACAAAAAATATCAAGACAGTTTATGGCATTAGTGATAGAGGCCTCTGTTTCAGCTAGAGTGAGAAAATAGTCATTTGCAAAATGACCATTAATCAACTGCTTAGGAGAGGAAGGTAGTTGAATACCTTTAACCAAACCAACATTGGTAGCATTAGCAAGCAAGTAGCTTAGACCTTTAATAGCAATGACATAAAGAGAAGGAGCAAGAGGGCAACCTTGCTAGATGGAATGATGAAGAGAGAATCTCTTAGACTGATGACCATTGATAGTAATGCAGACACCACATTTTGAAAGAGCATATTAATAGAGCGGATGAATCTGGGTCCAAAACCGATAGCTTGCAGCATGGCCAAAATGAAAGGCCACTCAACTCTATCATAGGCTTTTTAAAAATCAATTTTAACAAACAGAGTCGGTTGAGAAGTCTACCGGGCATATTCCATGCCCTCCCAAACTACAATAATGTTGTCCAAAATATATCTATTTTTGATAAAGATGGTTTGCTCACTCCTGATGATCAGGGGTAGTAAATTAGTGAGCCTGATAGCAAGAGATTTGACAATAATTTTGTACGAGACATTGAGAAGAGACATTGAGAAGAGAAATTGAGAAGAGTCAGGATCTCTAGATTTGGGAATGAATTTGATGTTGCCTTGGTTGATCAGATCACCCAGGGTGTTGGAGGACATAGCTTCCAGACAAACCTGATGAAGATCCGGACCAAAAGTCATCCAAATAGACTTGTAAAACTCACAGGGAAAACCATCAACACCGGGGGCTTTATCAGAGGCCATCTGCATAATAGCTTCCTTCAAATCATCAAGAGTGAGAGGTCTATCACAAGTAATGCACTGAATTTTAGAGAGCTTGCAAGGAACAACTTCAATGCATTAGAGGAGAGCAATATCTCAATCCGGAGTAGCAGGTTGAGCAGCAAAAACAACATGATAGTGATGCACAAAAGCTTACAGAATGTCAGGTAAGAGAGTAAGCCTTTGATTGCCATCCTTGATTGCTTTGATTTTGGTGAGATTTTGATTATATTTAAGGGAAGAAAAAAACTCCTTAGTAATTCTGTCACCAATATGAAGCCAATGCAGACGGGCTTGAACTGGGGCTCCTCTAGCCTTATAGTGCTCCTCAATTTGAAGCTTATGTTTCTAGCGAGCAACTTGCACTTGCAGGTGGGTGTTAAAAGGAGAAAGATTAAGCTCTTGAATAACCCTCGAATATTAAATATGAGAGGCTTCATGAGCATTCTTGTGAAAAATAGCAGATTTTTTCCCATAGAGCCGAAGGAAAGAAGTGGTACGAGTGATGGCATGAGACCACCAGTCAATCCAACCAATCCCATCACCAGGTCTTGGGTAAAGATTCCAAATACATCTTATATAATCCAAAGTTTTGGGATGAGAAAGGTGGGACATATTTAAATAGAACTGGGTGGACTTGGGCTTGGGACACTGAAAGTTCCATTGAATCCCAAAGAAGATATGCTTATGGTTAGAAACCAAAATAGTGTCCACCACCGAAACCGGGAGGCTATATGAAGAGTCAAAGGAAAACCATTGCTACTCTGAAAGAAGAGCTCTGTCAAGACACTTATAAACTCTGTCATCGCTAGCTCTAAAATTAGACCAAGTGAACCAAGGAGTGGAAACAGTAGAGTGCTTGCGGTGGTTGGGATAAAAATACAAAGTTTATTGCGCAAGTAAAACCAGGCTTCACGTTCACTAGCACACCAACACATTGGAAGCCACCCAATTTTTCTTCAGGGGATTTAACCATGTTGAAATCACCAAAAAAAATCCAAGTATCAGAGGGCAGATGATCAGCCAACCACCACTAAAAAGAAGAATGTTCAGAGGCATTGTTGGAAGTATAGATATTGGCCAACCCAAGAATGTGGCCATCAAAATAAAAAAGGGTCCACACCACCCGATGAGTGGGGTCAGAACCCCAAGATATGATATTTGAGGTGAGGTTAGTGCTTAAAAGAGTGACAACACCACCTTGACCATTATCATGAGCTAACATCTGACAGAGAGAACCAAGCCAGATGGTACACATAGCAACAGAAATATGGAAGCCAGAGATTTTGACTTCCTGCAAACACAACACCTAAAAATTTGTAAAATGCTTACAACTATCTCTGACAAGATATCTGTGATTCAAATCAGTAAGCCCCCTGACATTCCATGAGTAAACTAACATGGAGAACTATCAAGGTGCATGTTTTCCTCCTTGAGGCCAGCTAACGCTCCAAAGTGGTTAGAGAAAGTGACTTGCTACACATTCCCATGAATAAAATCACCGAGATCAAACTTCTGGTGGGGTATTTGCGAGAAATATTCCTTGGAAGGAGGGTAAGGACTCTGGGAACAGCATAAGGCAGCCTTTCTATCTATCTGAACAGTCAAACCACTAGTCGTGTTATCCAAAAAGCTTGAGGTCTCGGGAAATGAGGGGTGTGAAAGAGCAGGAACTGAGGGGTGAGAGCTGATGACAATTGCAACTTGTGGAGTCCAAGATATGGTGGGTACAGGCTTGGGAAGGGCCGTAGCAAATGAATTCAAAGGAGCAGAAGCAGAAGTAACCACCGGTTTGTAACTAGACAATTTTTAATAACAAAGCATGTTTGGATGGAATGTGCAACGTATGTGGTGGATTTCCAAATTTGAAAATTTGTATCCATGAGGAGAGTATAGATTCAATAGGAAAATAATTGGTTGGTTTTGGTAAATATAAATTGATGGCATATCAATTAAAATATGGAAAATAATCTAAGAGGTGTGAGCTTGTTACAAAACAATTACCTATAACATAATATTTGGTCAAATTCAAAGAGGAAATTGTTTATTAGTATGCAAGGCACACACATAAAACTCGATGGTTGGATGAACAATTCGAGTTAAGAAAGGACACATTCCCACTTGGCACTATTGTTTCAGTAGTTGAATTCATAGAGAATTAAACATTGCAGCCACAAATGGAGGTTCAATCTCAACACTATAACTTGTTGCAAGTTGATATTTTCGTGTATATAACATTCATGCACTCTTCGGAAAGCACTGAGAAAGATCAAAAAATATTAATAGATATCATTTCTACATTAGTGATGATCGGAAACATTCTAATAAATATGTACAAGGGTGTTTCTAGGTGTTTTATGCGAACTTGAATAAGAGGAAAATTTTATTCAATCAACATTACATTTGGTCGGACAACTGTACCTCACAATTCAAGAATGCACATATGTTTTACTGGCTAAGAAGGATGCAAAAAGAAACATGTGTATAACATATCTAGATTTTGTTAGTGTGTGTATTTTCCACATCATTAGGTGAGTCATCTCACTTAGGTGACATCGTAGGTCCATGTGTCATTTAGGGGTCGTTATGAGATTCCCTTACACGTCAGTGCATCAGCACGTTAGTGCATCAGTGTGTCAGTAAATCAATGTGTCATATGCGTCATTGGGAGTTACACTTCTATTCTGGGAATGTAACTCCCCCTCTCTACTTGAGTTTTCATGATTGCAGCACTAGGGGTTACTCAACACCTCCTATATGTACATGTCTTTTGGTCTATAAGATAGAGGAGAGTTTTACGGCTTAACCAGGTTCTTCCCATTTGTCGAATCTTTGCATGCACATTAAGTTGTTGCTCGCTCCTCCCAAGAACTCTTCACACTACCGTTCACACATCTGTTGATGTGTATGTCATCCCTCGTGATCCTCGCTTGTGGGTTTTCAAACCCTCTTTCATGGTATCAAAGCGGATCTTGTGGATCCATGCACTTATCAGCATTGCTCGTGCATTTTTTTTGGCTTCCGGCATGATATCTAGATCTCGTTGCATGTGTCGTAATGGTTATTCCATTTTTTATGCTCTTCTTGCATTGATTTTGGGAATTTATACCTCTATTCCTCTTCGTGGGTTCCGGTTTATTGCGCAGGTGTTCGAGGTGGTTGTTCAAAGTTTTTGGTGTTTTTTGAGTTTATTGTCTTTGACTAATCAATTTTTCTGGTTCGCATGCACATTTGGAGGTTTTTTTTTATGAGCACGCATTCCCTGCCCTTCAGCTACAGCTTGCTTGTGCTACGTGTTGGTCCAGCCTTTGCATTGGTTTGTAAGCTACTTTGTGCATGCTTTGACATGTTGATTGGGTGCATGTACATGTTTTTTGGCATTTGCTTGATCTCATGGACTTGTGGTTTGTTTGGAACATTGGTTCTTTTGAATGTGGCCATTTTTTTCTTGCTGTTTGGAATCATCTGGTTTGTTTCTCTATAGGCGTGGCCGTTTTTTCAATGCATGACATCCTAAACTTTGGCATCTTAGATGCTATTCCAACTCTCCTTAGGTGTTTTCACCTTCAACCCACATTTTTTTGCTTTGGAAAATGTTACATCTGCATCTTTGTGCATAGGAAAACATTTTTGGTTCCTTAGGCATGTTTTTTTGGCGCTACCTCAACGTTTCAGACTTGCACACCCAGCACAACGATTTTTCTAGCTTTTCAGGAATTTTTTGGTGGTTTGGGTTTTCTCCAGCTTTTTCCTAGCACTCAGACCTCCAGCACATGGCTTCAACACCTCCAGCTCCGTCCTCCAACGTTAGAAAACATTTTTTTTGCATTACGGATACAAAAAACATTTTTTCTAATCTACACATGGTCTTGGACGTTTTTTGGAGCCATCCTATTGTTGCAGGCCTATTTTTTATCTTCCTTGGCACATGGACCTGCCCTACAACACCTGCAACCTGATCTAGCACATGGTCTTTCACGTTTCAGACTTGCACTTTTGGTCTGCTCCTTCCAACGACTCGAACTCCCTGCTCTCTTCCATGTGGACAACTCCTTATGTTGCATTGGCCACTTCAAACATGGGCCCACCTTATTTTTCTAATGTTTTAAGCTGTTAAAAAAACAAAACATTTCATTTTGGCATTGTAATTTGGGTTTTTGGCTTGTATTGTTCTCCCTCCTATGAGCATCGAAGATGGAGGGAAAGGTCTGGGATTGGCAGGAGGCTAATTCCCCCTCACAAGCAAAACAAACCCCTACTTAAATTTTGTGCCATTTCCAACGAGTACCCACACGATATCCTTTGCACCCATTTCGTGCTCTTTTTTAATGTGTTTGCAGTGTCTAGTGCATTTTTCCATCAGTTGAGGGAATCATTTTAATGATATAACTTTTGACTCGCTGCTTGTTTTTTAGCACTTCTTTAGTCAAAGTTCAATGATTTTCCACACTTTACGTGATGGCATTGCCAATTTTGTAAATGCACTACTTTTATAAATTGCCACATTTTGGGGGGGTTACTTATACTCTTGGGCCTACACACACAAATGCATTATCGGCCAAGTCTGATGTCTTGCACCTTGCATCTTGAATTTTTCATCATGGAGAGTAATATTTCTAGACATGAGCATCATAGGATCACCTGATCCAGGCAGCAATTCTAGCGGCGCAACTTCCAGAGACCATAACTTTTGCACCGTACCTCCGATTGACTTCGTTCAAAAGGCAACGGAAAGCTTGGAATGTGTAGAATGTGATGAGAAGGTGTGAACTTTGTTCGGCAATGTTTGACCCCCGAAATCCACTTTTAAGGGGCCCAAATTGTGATTTTTGTAGTGCTGTCTAAAAATAGTAAATCTAAAAATAGTATGTTTCGCAAAATTAGTGCACATGTAAGTCTTGGAAGATGAAACACCTCATCTCCCTCGAGACTGGTGACCTTGCACATCTTTCTAGGTGTCCTTTCATATTTATAAAATTAGTATAAATACATATGTAACCAGAAAAAGAGATAGACATCTCTTGGCAGAGATAATTGATGTATTTTGAAGTCTTTGAGTAATTTACATCTCTTTTCAGAGATAGTTGTTTTGCATTTCATTTGGCACATTTGTTAATCTGTTCCTTAAGTCTGAAACCCCTCAGTTTTGGATCATCACCTTACATCCTCCACCACTTCTCACCGGGAGAGAGACCTATTCAGCTTGGCGTGCTTCCATAGAACGTTACTTCGCCCACGAGGGTCTTTTACCCTTCTTGCTTGGGCCAGTTCTTGCACCCACTGATCATCATCATCTAGAGGACTACCTTGACACTTTTGACCATGTTTTTGGTCACATGATGATGCATGTCTCTCGTTCTCTCTGGTTTCATGTGGCAGATTCAGATCCACCTCATCGTGTCTGGAACATTCTTCAATCCTTCTATGAAGACCCTTCACATACTACCGCCATTGTTGCTACTGCTGATTCAGTTGTCTCCTCCATTTCTTCATGTGATGACAGTTCCACTGACACAGGCTCACTTGGTTTTATTTCTGATGATGAGGATTGTGCATCTAGTTCTGATGTCGAGAGTACTACAGAGGACTCTTCTCCTCTTTCTCTCACTATTCTAGAGAGTGTTGACACTTCCCACATCTCATCAGATATCGAGAAGTATCCTAATCAGTCTCACATCATCATTACACCAGAATTCTTTCCACTTCCAGTGTGCGAGGCCCCTTCCACTCCTCTATCTTTATTGGATGACTCATACCTATCTGACATCACTCTTCTGTTTGTTGAGCCCCCTCATTGGGACGAGTATCTACCTGACCTTAGTCATATTTTCGTAGAGTCTAATTTTGATGCACTACAGGTCCCTCATCCATCTACAGGTGTTTCAGAGGAGTTCATCATCTTTTTTGTTAGGAGTTCCCCTTCTAGGAATCATGTCACTTCCACATTTCCAGAGACCTTCATTGATCCACCCTCACTTGTGGATCCCTTTTCTATTGTGGAGGATGTTTTGTTCCCTTCACATCACTTGGACATCCTTTTTGTGGGTGTTGTGTTCCTCTTCACTCTAATAGTTCTACACATGTGGCATTACCTTCGGTTCCTTGGAACTCACTCACTAGAACTATGTCACACTTCAATGCACCAGACTCAGAGTTCTTCATGTTGCTGCCTTCAGTTTCCTTTGTGGAGTGGGTGGACTTCCAGCATGTCATTTATGTCCTTCCTAAGGGTAGGCACACAGTTTGGTCTAGGTGGCTCTTCTTCAGTCTAGAGGCAGAGGATCTCGTGATCGACATTCTTCTAGGAGATCTCCTAGAGCTGAAGAGTTCAGATCCGTCCATGGCATCTTCTGGATTCTTCTCATCTCCCTTTTCTTCTCTCTTCTTCTTCTTTCCGAGATATTTCCTCTTTGTACATGGGTACCTTTACAGGCTCATCTATGGCTGGGACCCATATTTGGCATCTTTCTTAGATTAGAGAGTTTGTTTTTCTCTTATGGTGGATATTTTTCTCATTGGGTTTTCCTTCACTACTCGGGATCTTTTTCTTATACATGGGTACCTTATCAGGCTTTGTGCTGGGACCCATTTCTCATTTCTGACTTACCACCTCATCCTATGTTACAATGAAGGGGGGGTGTTGGTGTCTGTATTTTCCACATAATTAGGTGAGTCATGTCACTTATGTGAGATCGTACATCCATGTATCATTTAGGGGTCGTTATGAGATTCCCTTATGCATCAGTGTGTCAGCACATCAGTGCGTCATATGCATCATTAGGAGTTACACTTCTATTCTGGGAATATAACTCCCCCTCTCTACTCGAGTTGTCATGATTGCAGCACTGGGGGTTACTCAGCACCTCCTATATGTACACTCTTTTGATCTATGAGATAGAGGAGAGTTTTATGGCTTAACCAGGTTCTACCCGTTTGTCAAATCTTTGCATGCACATTCGGTTGATGCTAATTCCTTCCGAGATCCCTTCATGCTGCCGTTCACACATCTGTTGATGTGCATGTCGTCCGTCGTGATCCTCTCTTGCAGGTTTTCAAACCCTCTTTCAGATTTTTACTAAGGAAAGACATGGGAAAGGAGAGTATGATGATGTAGGAGCATGTGTGAAAAGAGCACTTGCAAGAGAAGAGTTAAAGTTAAAGGATAATGCTAAATTTACATATGTAAGAAGTATTGTTGATTGGTGTGTCAAGAACATGGGATCTCAAGACAATTCAACGGTTTGTAGATATTTCTGGTTGATAGAGGAACAACATTTGGCAAGTCATGAAGATTGTATGAAAGTTGTAAGATCAAGTGATATGTACTCTTTCCGTAGTTCAGATGCAAGTTCTTGGACTCTTTATACTAGGTGCATGACATGTTTTTGTATACCATGCATTGATTTTGCATGGAATGAATGCGAGTCACAACAGTGGATGGAAAAATAAATTTTTGGACCTCTAATTCCACGCGACAATGTATATGAAGTTCCACGAGCATTACAACTTGTAGTGTCTTCAGATCATGACAACATCACCTAACTCTGACCAAGTCTTTGATTTAGTACAACAAGGTAAATATGCATGTAATGTTTTAGATTTATAAATTATTAAATGATCAAATATTAATGTATTTTAAATTTGACTTGAGTTTTTCTTTGTGATGTAGGGCATGTTTTTGCAGTTTTTGTGACAGAATTTAACGAAGAGGGAACAAAATACTTCTCATCTCATTGTGTAGAGGGGAAAAATTAACTTCCCTAGTCATTAATGGTGAAGGCCTTTAGTATCCCAATGGGTCAGTGGTAGTCACTAGAACTTGGCTTCAACGATATCCTATTAAAAAATGAAACACTTGATTGTTTGAAGACTATGAAGTACATTGAAAGATAGTTCACTATTTACATTTGGTTCTTGCAGCAAATATTAAATTGATCAAATATCGAGGTAGGACATTAAAAAATAATCTATGGAAGGTTCATGAATCATATCATGACATAATTCTTGCTACTATCAAGAGTAGAGTTAATCCATGCGGTTCATTGGATTGAATTTACAAAGATATGTTCTTCATGAATTTAATTTGAATATTTACTTTAATGATTTTGTTTAAATTCTGTAGGATTTAAAATTCTATTTAATTGCTTACTAACATACTTATGTAGGTTAGTGGTGCCAAAAAATCTTCCACCTTCATGTCGTTAGCACTGTTAGTAGAGAATTTATTATTCTCAAAGCCAAGTGAAGCTAAGGGAAATTAAATATTAGACAAGAACCAAAAACATAAATTCTTATTTCACCACCTATAATGTAAAAATATCTTATTAAAATTATCATTTCACCACCTATATTATTCATGTGATTGGTAATGGACAACCTTACACTGACTCAGACTGGACTATTTGACACTTTTTCATACAATAAGACAATGAGAGGAAAAAATTGAGATGGAGAAAATCGAGATGGGTGTTCGTAGAGGGTACCAACATGGAGGTGTATGATCTGACAAGACCTCTCCAGGTGCCACGGAGTCCGAGAAATCACCTAATGAACTTATAACCTTTTTTAGACTCAGGGACTCAGGGATCTTAAGGGACTACACCCGGATGAAGTAGCCCAGAAGCACCGAGATTGCAAGGAACAAAAATGACACCCTCTATCATTTACCAGGCCATCGCAACATGTGTGCATAATCGGTTTGGTCCCACGAGCTTTCGTTTGAAAAATATTGCATCAGACAACCTTATATAGACTCAAACTGCACTATTCGACACTTTTGCAAACAATAGGAAAATGAGAGGAATGAATTGAGATGGAGAAAAATGAGATGAAATTTTGTAGAGGGTCTTAACACGAAGGTGTAGGATCTAAAGGGACCGTTCTAGGTGCCATAGAGACCAAGATATCACCCGTCAAAGTTATAGTCTTTTTTTATCTCAAGGATCTTAAGGGACTATGCCCAGATGAAGTATCCTAGAAGTACTAGGAGCTTTGGCCTCCAAAATGATACCTCCCCTACCATTTATATGGTCACCCCAATGTGTTGGAGCAATCATTTTGGTGTCAAGAGCTTCTGTTTGTAAAATATTGCATCAGACAACCTTACACTGACTTAAACTGTAATATTTTGCATTGTTTCAAACAATAGTACAACGATAGAACCAAATGGAGAAAGAGAAAAAAAGATAGGATTTTGCAGAGGGTATTGATGTGGAGGTGTAGGATCAAATGATACATCTCCAGTTACTATGGAGTCTGAGATATCACCTGTCAAAGTTATAACATTTTTTGGTCTTAGGGATCTTAAGGGACCACTCCTGAACGAAGTATCCCGAAAGCACCAAGAGATTTTGCCTTCAAAATTACACCTCCCCTACTATTTAAATGGCCATCTTGACATGTTGGTGCATTTTATTTGGAGCCAAGAGCTTCCATTTGCAAAATATTGCATCAGATAAGCTTACATTGACTCAAACTATAGTATTTTACACTGTTGCAAACAATAACACAACGAGAGAACCAAATGGAGATGGAGAAAACGAAGATAAGATTTTATAGAGGATCCCAAAATGGAGGTGTAGGATCAAATGAGACCCCTCCAGGTGTCATGAAGATTGATAAGCATCGTGAACTCCCTTGTTAAATTGATTATTCAGTATGACATGTAAGATGAGCAAAGAAAATGAAAGATGGAGAATTAAATTTCATGGGTAATTAGTAGAAAGAATAAAAAAGACTAATATGGATTCTAAATTCCTGTCAACGTAATCATTGTACCTTAAAAATAAGCATACCAACTAGGGAATGGCTAAGAACACACTGGGGTTATCAATCGCCTAGTAAATATTTCTTGTTTAGTTTTGAATGAGAGTCAGTTAGCCTACAACTTAGTGACCTTCCATTCATTTATAATTCCTTCTATGATAAACCCATGGATGCTTTCAACAAATCCTTTAAGAAGATATGGGTAGTCATCAATCCTAGTGAAGGGTGTGATGTGATTTCCAAACAACTTAAAATGCATATAGATTTAGAGGTCACACCACGAATTTACAAATATCTCTATCATTATAAATGGAATCCAAGTAACAGTGTCTCCCTGTATCCAAGGATTGAGGACTACTGGGGTCTGTGTCAGGATTGTACATTCATGAATCATTGAGTGTTTGAATAAAAATGTCATTGCATCTAGAGAAACATTGTCAACTATTGGAGTAAGGCATCTTGGAAAATAAAATTGAACCTCTAAAATCCTCTCAAATTACCAGTTTAGGTCCTGGTCTAGGTCGTGTTCCTGGTCATGTTTCTGTTTCTGGTTCTGGTTCTGGTCACGGTCATCACATATGGAAGTTTTAGGAAAGGAATAAACACTCGAAGAATTATTCCCATTTAGATTGTTGGCAATGCCAATGACAATGATAGTGCCTGTGGAATTCAATTGGTGAAAGGTGGGGTTGTGCCTTTGTTTTTTTATCATGACGTCATAGGTAGCCTTTTTCGTATTATTGGAGAGAGCTCTTCATGCTTGTGTGATAATTTTACAACCTCCCTCATCTCCTGGGAACTTGTTTTTATCAGGATGTAATAACAAGGCTAGTTTTAGCAAGGCAATTCGACTTTTCAAGTTCTCCATATTTGTCAAATTTGGGGTGAATTGATATTATGGACCTCTAAAAGCATGAAGAAAATGGAAAGTTCATTTCCCCCAACCTTTCTTGAAGAAAATTTAAACGAAATGAAATTTTGAATTTGGAGGTGGCATGTGGTAGACATTGATTATCTTGCCACCAATTTACTTATTGATGATTAATTGTTATTAGTTGGATTTATTTTTCATTATTATGATAACTACATTTTTGAGATTGAAAAATCACTGTTAGGTTTATTTATGAGAATATAATTATCATCATATGTGGAGGAGACGTCTCTAGGTGCCACGGAGTCTGAGAAATCACCCATAGAAGTTATAACATTTTTTGGTCTCAGGGCTCTTAAGGGACTAAGCCTAGATGAGGTAGCCCGGAAGCAATGACACTATCCTACACCAAAATTAAGCCTCCACTAGTGTTAACCTGACCATTCGGATGTGTTGGCGCAGTTAGTTTGGTGCCATGAGCTACCGTTTACAAAATAATGCATTTGACAGCCTTACACTGACTCAAACTAAAATATTTCACATGTTTGAAAACAATAGGACAACGAGAGAACCAAATCGAGATGGAAAAAACATAGATAGTATTTCATAGAGGGTACCAATGTAGAGGAGTAGGATCTGACAAGATCTCTCCAAGTTCCACGGAGCCCGAGAAATCACCCATCAAAGTTATAGCGTTTTTTTTCTCAGGGCTCTTCAGGGACTATGCCTGGATGAGGTAGTGTTTACCAAAAATGCATCCCAAAGTGTTTACCAGGCCATCCATACATGTTGGCATAGTCGGTTCATTCCCATGAGATTCTGTTTGTAAAATATAGCATCTGATAGCCTTACACCGACTCAAACTGTAGTATTTGGCCTGTTTACAAACAATAGGAAAATGGGAGAATCGAATTGAGATGGAAAAAAAGGAGATAGGATTTCGTAGAGGGTGCCAACATGGAGGTGTAGGATCTAACGAGACCTCTCCAAGTTCCATAGAGTTCGAGAAATCACCCCTCAAAGTTATAACATTTTTTGGTCTCAGGGATCTTAAGGGACTAGGTTTGGAAGAGGTAGTGTTTACTAGGCCATCTGGACATGTTTGTGCAGTTAGTTTGGTCCCATGAGCTTCCGTTTGTAAAAATAGCATTTGACAACCTTACACTGACTCAAACTGTAGTATTTGGCACTTTTGTAAACAATATGACAATGAGGGAACCAAATCAAGATGGAAAAAAATTAGATAGTATTTTGTAGAGGGTCCCTATGTGGAGGTATAGGATCTGACGAGACATTTATAGGTACCATGGAGTCTGAGAAATCACCCATCGAAGTTATAGCATTTTTTGGTCTCAAGACTCTTAAGGGACTATGCCCGGATGAGGTAGCTCAGAACCAACGACACTTACCCACACCAAAAAAAAGCCTCAAATAGTGTTCATCAGGCCATCCAGACGTGTTGGCACAGTTGGGTCAGTCCCACAAGCTTTCGTTTGTAAAATATAGCATATGGCAACCTTACACTGACTCAAACTGCATTATTTGGCATGTTTGCAAACAATAGGACAATAAGAGAACCAAATTGAGATGGAAAAAAATGAGATAGGATTTTATAGAGGGTCCCTAGATGGAGGTTTAGGATCTAATGAGACATCTCAAAATGTCACAGAGTTTGAGAAATCACCCGTCAAAGTTATAACTTTTCTGGTCTCGGGGCTCTTAAGGGACTGCACCCAGACGAGGTAGACTAGAAGCAATGACATCGCCTTGTACTGAAATGAAGCCTCAATTAGGCATTCACCAAGTCATCTAGACATGTTGGCATAGTTGGTTTAGTACCACAAGCTTTAGTTTGTAAAATATAGCATCTGACAACCTTACACTAACTCAAACTACAGTATCTGGTGTGTTTGCAAAAAATAAGACAACGAGAGAACTGAATTGATTTGGAAAAAAATGAGATAGGATTTTTTATAAGGTCCCTAAGCAAAGATGTAGGGTCTAACAAGAAATCTCTAGGTGCCATAGAGTTTAAGAAATCATCTGTTGAAGTTATAGCTTTTTTTTGGTCTCAGGGCTCTTAAGGGACAATGCTAAGATGAGGTAGCCTGAAAGTAATGCCACCACCCCCGTATTGAAAAGAAGCCTTGCATAGTGTTAAGGAAGACATCTAGATGTGTTGGTGCAATTGGTTTGGTCCCACGAGCTTCTATTTGCAAAATTATAGCATCTGACAACCTTACACTGACTTAAATTGTAGTATTTGGTGCGTTTGCAAACAATAAGACAATGAGAGAACTGAATTGAGATAGAAAAAATGAGATAGGATTTTGTATAGGATCCCTACGTAGAGGTGTATGATCTGACGAGACGTCTCTAGACGTCATTGATTCTGAGAAATCACCCATCAAAGTTATAGGATTTTTCGGTCTCAGGCCTCTTAAGGGACTACGCTCGGATGATGTAGGTCAAAAGCAACGACACTGCCCCGCACATAAATGAATATTCAATTAGTGTTCAGTAGGCCATATGGATGTGTTGGCATAGTTGGTTTAGTCCCATGAGATTCCATTTACAAAATATAGCATCTGACAGCCTTACACTGACTCAAACTGTAGTATTTGGTGCGTTTGCCAAACAATAGGACAGAGAAAACCGAATAAATCTGGATAAAATTGAGATAGGATTTTGTAGAGGGTCCCTATGTGAGGGTGTAGGATTTGATGAGAAATCTCTATGTGCCATGGATTCTAAGAAATCACCTGTCGAGGTTATTGCGGTTTTTGGTCTCATGGCTCTTAAGGGACTGCACCTGGACGAGGTATCCCGGAAGCAACGTCACCACCCCGCACTAAAATGAAGCCTCCACTAGTAGTCACCTAGCCATCTAGACATGTTGGCATAGTCAGTTTGGTCCCATGAGCTTCCGTTTGTAAAATAATGGATTGGACAACCTGTCACTCTCTCCCTCTCATGTTTTCTTTCTCTCTCTCTCTCTCTCACAATCTCACTCTCACTCTCACAATGTTTTAAGCTCACCATGTTATTGTTAGTTGTTACTAAGTATCACTAATTTTTTTTTTTAATTTTCAAGGTATAATGATTACATTGACAGGGAAATCAGAATCCATATTAGTCTTGTTGATAGTACTAATTACCCATGAAACCTAATTTTCCAACTTTCATTTGCTTTGCTCATCTTCAATGTCATATTGATAAACGATTTGACAGGGGAGCTTACCTCTTCAATGATGATACACTGAATATGAATATGATCCTCTAGAGTCAATCCTCATCCCACTATAATACCATTATGAACTCTGTTGTTGGTAATGCTGCATGATCATTGTCCTTTTTGTGGGATATGATTTTCTTAACAAACATGTTCTAGATTTTCTGATACATCTGTTGTAAAGACATATACTTATTGAGATTAGTTTTCATGGATGTAGAGTAAGAATGGCGAAGCTGAGTGTGATGGAGAGAGAAATTAAAAAGTTGAGGGAGTGAAACAGGAGGGCCATTACCACCAAAATATTCCAAGGCCTCAAACAACATGGAAATTACAATCATAAAAACTAAGGAATGGATAAGAACACATAGGGGTTACAAATCACCTAGAAAATGGGAGTCATCTGACCTACAGATTAGTGACCTTCCATTCATTGATGAAATATGGATATGTGAAACTGATTTGATGGTTTGAGAAAGTGTAAATAGGGTTGTTAAGCATGTTTAAAGAGTTTTTCAGTCATGGTTCAATGTTCTATTGCTTTTTGGCATACTGAGCTAGTATTTGTAAAGTGTGAACTATTGAGAGAAGTAAATGATCAAGCTATAAGGAGTTGTAGAAAGAGTTGGAGTTTGAGATTTTTGGAGCACCTCAGGGATGGAAAAATTGAACTATTGAAGCTTGTAAGAATTTGTGGGTATCCTTAGCATGTTCATGGAAAATTTGAAAAGTTATGGAAATGGGGTTAGAAAACTACAAAGCTTAACTAACTCATATATGGACCATAAGATAAGAGATAAACAAGGGAAACTAACATGCAAGCATTATAACTTTGACAAAAACATCGAAAACTAACACGTATATTACTCTCTACTCTTTGAATGCTAATTTAAATGAACTTAGAAGATCCCAACAATCAGTTTTGTTGTTTACTCCATGAAGGTGAATAAATCTTACTAAATGGCTACAAGGCCAAGTTTAGCATATTCCATTACTAACCTATCATGGATGCAAGATGAAGCTATTTTAATAGTGGATGGATCAAGATCAAATGTATTATTAGCTTGGCTAATGCAAATGATCTCTTAAGCTATGTCAAGATGAGATATGATATCATGATCAAGATGTTAATAAGGTGTTGGGTTGAAAGGGAGGGGTGATCCTTCTATTTATGGTTTTCCACTTGGGAGATTTTGGAATTTGGGTGCATGTGGGACTAAAGGTAAGCCAAAAACCACTTTTAGATTAGATTAGGATAAACATGCTTTAGGCTTAGTTAAGCTAGGTTTATAATAGTTAAGCATGATTAGCGAGTGATTAGAGACTCATTGAGAGTAGGGAGGAGTTTGATTAACCATTTGTGACTGATAGATAGCCTAGGAAGCCAATATAAGTGATCTAGAGGGGAATAGTTATATGGTTTAGCTAATAAAAGGGAATTTATTAGCCAAATGAGTTGAATATAAGAAGAATACAACCAATAAGGTGTCGTAAATGGGCATCTGAGAATGGAGTAGATAAGGGTTGATTAAAAAAGTGTCATTAATTGAATGAATTAGAGGAAATGCTAAGTGTAAGCATATTTTAGGTGTCTACATTTTCCCCTCTTTGGGGTGGTGTAAGTAACGTCACTTTAAAGAAAGTAGACAAGCATAAACAAGTAAAATTTTTGAAGGGATAGAAGAAAAATGAGTAGAGTGAAGGATGCCCCCTCAATTGTCAATGGGGTGATGAAAAAACTTGTTTGATGATCGAAAAAGATGATAGAAAGAGAACAAAAGAAAGAATAGTGTGAAGAAGAAGAAAATAAATGGGGTATAAAGAAAAGGAGTATGAGGAAGGGGGAATGAGCTAACATCCATCCAGTGCCTTTTAAACAACTTTATTTTTCATCATATTGCTAGTGATCTTCATCATCGGTCCTTATTAAAAAGAATGCAACAAAAGTGTAGTATGACATGAAAAGCCATATGCGAACAAATGTCCATTTCTAAAAACACCAAATCCATGTAACATACAAAATGCAATGCAATACGAGAAAGTAAAATATGCCTAACTCCATGCAACATACATAATGCAATGCAATATGAGAAAGTAAACAATGTCTAACCTAACAAAGAAACATTTTGTAATGTTTTTTTTATCAAGATTCAATTCTGACTTGTGTGAATTAACAAGGGTTGACGATGGTGCCCCAAGAAAGGATACATGCAAGGGGAATAACGGAGGACACTTGGGTCCTATGAAAAAGCCATTGTGCACTACGAAATAGTACCAGGAAACTAGTTGTGCCCCAGAGTATAGATGGAACATGTAGACTAGATTTGTTAATGAGGGTAGTTCAATATGATCTATGAGTTGTTTATGATGAGAACAAGCAAGAACCAAAGCATGATGTTTTGTAGGATGATTTTTTGATTTTTATTTTTCTGAAACATATTTGAATGTTTTTGTTTTTTTTTTAAACATATTTGAATGTTTTTGTGATTTTTTTTTGAAACTATGTACATGAAGACAAAGAAATGTGGATGCCCCCCAACAATAGATGGGATGTATAAGGGTAAAATGCCACGCGCATGCACAAGAAATTGAAGATGTGAAAATGTCCCTAGCATTAGGTTGGAGTATTCAAAGGAAAACTCTTCATGCACAAAGGTTGGATCAAGGCCAATATGGATAGGTTTAATCATGATGATGAAATTAAACCCAATGACATGTTAGGAATGAGAAAGGATGCCCCATTGTACGTTGGCTAAGAAACACATAATAGAAAGGAAGTAGAAGATTGTTTTTGTGAAAGGGAAAAAGGTGTCTGCAAACATGTACGAAAAGGAAATCTTATAAACATGGATGTTCTGAACAAAGCAGAAGAATGATGTGAATGTGAACGAATGTAGCTTAGAAGCCTCATGACGAAAAAGTGATTAGCCAAAGGTACGAATCGTGAGACAAGATACAGACTAGAGCAAGAGTCTGAACAAGGTCCAAAAAAAAGACACTTGGTAGCATACTAATCATGTTTTCTCATATCGAGATCCAATGTGTGCATGTGGAAATGAATTACCTCTTGGAGGGAAGACTTAATAGGACAAAAATGAAGACAAACTAGCCAATGTGTAGGAATGATTTATTTTGAAAGGTGATTTGTGAATAGAGGGTGGAAGGATAGCCATACATTACTCTGCTGCCAGCTAGACATTCATTAGCCCTGACATAGGTGTATTTGATTATAATCAAAACATTTCTCTACTTCCAACCAGGTGTCTATAGCCTTGATAGAGATTATTGGAAATACCCCAAGAGAGAGTTATATATCAATTTTATTTTTCTTTATAGCTTTTAGATTTTGATTTTTGATTGATTTTGATTCCTTTTCTTTCTAAAAACTTATTTCAGCTCTCTGGATTGTTTTGACAAGGGGTTAAGAACCATTGATGGCTTGATGAAAGGAGGTGGAAGTGATTGTGAGGATGACATTGGCTAGTGTAAACGAATATATCCAAAAGTTCTTCATAACAAGTTTATTATATGTTGAATGTGATAGGATCTCTAAGAGGTCAATCATTCTTTAATTTACCAAGGCGATAAAAGACCAGGGTCAAATAGATACCATAGAGATAAATGTCACAAAATGCGTGTGAATGAGCTAACCAAAATATCACTGAAGGGATGAAAATGGTAGGAAGAATTGCAGAATAAATAACAAGGAATGGAAGAAAGAACATCCATGTGTATGAAATACCTAATTGTAATGTTTGATCTTTGTACCTTTGATTTTTTTATGTTTTCTCATTTTTTTGTATTTTAGAATTGTTTTTGATTTTTAGATTTTTGATAGCTTTTGGAAAGGTGGGACTAACAAAGTCAATATGCATGATAAGATCCAACAACAATGTTTGCAACTTCCTTGATAAGGGAGATTAAGCATGTTTTCTTATCAAGAGTCATATTATCTCCGATCTCAATGATCATGGTGAGCTCATACTCAACAAATGACTTTGATTTATCCTAAAATTGATTGATTTCATGCGGGAGCTTTGAGTTCCCTATCCATAGGTTTCTACACTTTGCACCATACTTGATGGTTACATTGATGTGCGTTATTGAATCACGTTTGATTTTTAACCTTAAGATCATTAGAAGTGTTGTGAACTTTAGAGCTCTTGGAATTTTGACTTGAGCTTGATTAAGAAATGGTTTGGGTTTCTTATAAGCTGACGCGTGACTTGTCTGATCCTGAGAAATGGGAGAAGAAAGTGAACGTTTATGATTGATGATAGGAATGCAAGAAATGATGGTGGGATTTCTTCGATCATTGATAAAAGAAGAACATGATAGGTTGAAAAGGATACGGTCCAAGAATTAAAGAGGATGGGCTACCAGGAGGTGAGCCACTAATAGAAGATGATGAAGGGGTGCTAGAATATGGCCCCAAGATGGAAGAAATTGGGATACAAGGACATGGCCTAGGAATAGAAGATGATGGGATGCCAAGAGGTTTCCCATAGATATAAGAGGATGAAGGGCTACTAGGACCTGGCCTAAGAATAAAAGGTAATGGGTTACCCCAAGGTGACTCATATATGAAAGATAATGGAGGGATACTAGGACATAGCCCTAGAATGGAAGAAGGTAACGAGGGAATACTAGGGGGTGACCCAAGTACAGATGAGGAGGGACTACTCGCAGGTGTCCCATATATATATTAAGATGAAGGGATATTAGGACATGACCCAAGAATAAAAGGTAATAGGCTACCAGGAGTTGACCCAAAAGTAGAAAATGGAGAGCTACCTAGGGGTGGCTACATGATAGAAGAAGATGATGGGCTACTAAGCGGTGACCCAAGGAGAGATTTTGATTGAGGAATGATGATAGATAAGGAATGATTGGGTAACGAGAAGATAGGCCATGGATAAATGTTAGACCCCAACATCTCATCATGCTCAGATGAAGGTGAAGATGGAATAACAGAAGAAGAATCAAGCTCTATGACTTTAGGCTCTTCCTCTATGTTTTGACAAAAGGGATAAATTTATTTTCCCCAATATGTGAGCATATCGAGTTCCAAAAAGAATACTTGTTTACTCTAGAGGGATATATTCATGTATTCTGATTGTTCCTTCATTCTGAGAGAAATCAATCAGTAGAGGTTTTTCCTCTTCGGCCATAAGAGGTTGATTAGAAGAGACAAGTTCGATAAGCGAGGAAGATTGATTTATAGAAGAAAATGAAGATGTTTAATGATGTAGACGAGGGGAATGTTTGACCTTATCACTCCCATGAAGAGTTTTGATAGTACTTCGAAAAGATATCTTAGCACATGGCTTCTTTTTAAAGGTTTGATGTGGTCACAGACGTTGATCTTTAGAAGATCGATAAGGATATTGCAAGACATGGTTGAATGGGATCAAGGGCTGAAGATGGATTGAAGTTAGACTGATAAAAAATATGAGTCAAGAGAGGAAGTAGGCTTGGAGGCAGGTTCCTCATGAATGGACGATTTGGATATGGACTTAGATCATTTTTCTAGAAGATGACACAATGTAGGAAGGAAAGTAGGATTGCATAAACATTTGTTAAGTTATGACGTAGGATTCGAATTGGATGCTTGAATAGAGGGAATCTGAGTCGTGGAAATATTCGATGGAGGAAGGGGTCATCGAAGCAACTAATAAAGGTGGTCCTGTGAAGGAAGGGAGGAATGTGACTCAAAATCCAAATTATATGTTTGATCAATGAATCTTGGAGTCGCACAAGTCTTCAAAGGATGAAGACATCGTTGAGATGATTGGGAACGAAGGTCCTTCGAAGAAAGGGAGGACCCTGATTTAGGATTTGATCTAGGGGTATCTGAACAATAGTTGGGATCCAAATATTTAGAAGAAGTGAGGGAATTCAAATGGTACTTTGGATATGAATCAGAAGAAGAGTGGGGGAACCTAAATAATAATTTGGATCAGAAGCATTGAAACCATACCACAGAATATGAGCTGAAAGTGGAGAACAGGGTACCTGAATGGGCCTTCTAGTACAAAGAACCAAACAAGTCTTAGTCATAATGGGCATCTTTTGATGTGAATGCCTAAAACTAGGTTTCATATTTTTGTAAGCGTGAGGAACCACACGATAGCCAGTCATTATTGACATTGTTTAGGAACAAATTCCTAGACCTAAATAGTGTGATCAAATTCCTGTAAAGTGAAGAAAGTTCCATGTCAATTTAGGCATAAAAATGAAAGCCAACTAGACATTCATCACGAGTATGGAAATGGTTTTGTGATTTTCCAAAGGAAACCTAAGGAAAATGTACATCGTGATGACATAATTTTTATAATCCAACAAGATTTTCCTAGAATAAGTCTATGAGTTTGTTAACATGCAAGGATCAATCATGCAATTATAGATAACCAAATAAATTGATCAAAGTGTTTACCTTTCGCTTTATACAATATTTTTGATGCTAGATAGCCAACTCTATGTCAAGTTAAAAAAAATGAACAAAGCATAAATATTAACAAAGCGTAAGCATGACTCCCAATGAAAGGATACCACAACGAGTTCAACAACCAACAAGGCCTAAATGTTAAAGGGAAAGATTTAAAAATGTAAGCCATATAACCATACCAATTAGAAACATCTATCAAGCTTCGTGGAGAAGTGAGATATTAGTAACAAAGTGGTATTGAAATTACACAAACAAAGTGAGAAACACTTTTCAAGATTTAGGACAATGTTTGAAATCAAACTAAGTCAAAGTATACTAAGGATGTGCTAAAATGTGGGCAACGTAACACCACAATGCACACACTTAGATCACTTTTATGAGAAACATGATGTAAGTATCTTAATTGTGTCGAGGAAATGCAAACAAGGTAACAAGTCTAAGGGATAAAATGATGATTCAATCCTAACTATGATGATGATATTGAAATCAAGATCAAGTGGCTATCAAGATATAAAAATGTACCGACACACTTAAGACGTTTAACAACTCAGCCACAAACATGGATGAGCATAAACATACATAAAAGTAGTGAACACTATCTATGACAAAACTCTTAAAAGATGCCTTCTTTTATCCCAAATGGGAAATAAGAACACAAAGGTATAGATCAAAATATGTGAAAATAAACTCGGCATCACTTGGGAGAGTTTCACCTCGCTCAAAGGTGAGAAATAAACGAAGCTAAGTAATACATCATTTTAATTTCATGAAGAGAGACACTTAGATCTAACTTGAATGGAATCTTTTCCATGTTCAAAAAAGAAGGTTTTGATTCCAAACAAGTTGTCACTTTGTGATGGTTTGACAAGAGACGACAATGGACTAGCAAAGTGGGCTCCTTGATGAAATGGTTTTCCTTAGTAGATCACTCAACTAGGTGTTAAAAGTTTGTCTAAATGTGAGCTCAATTTACTAAGGTTTCTCAAGGAGTATCTCGGATTTACTTTACCCCCTTATGATATGATGAGAAATTAGTGCATTCAGTTGTATCATCATTGGGGTCTCGATACAGACAACTTTGACTCTAAACTCACAATGTATGACTAGTCAAGTGGGAGAGCGGAGTGCTTCATGTTTCATCCACGAGGTTACTCAGTGGTGGATTACTTTAGGGTTCCTAGAACCACCCCCATTTTTGTAGCTTAAGGCATTATGCCAAAGGGTTTATGTTATAGTTGAGTGAATAGGGACATACCCTTTTCTGAAACCTGCAATACAATGTGATGAAAGTAGTTTGTTTTTTTATCTTGCTTAGCTTAATGTGGTTTTAAGTAGCACACTGTTTGGCAACCTACAATCAAACATGTATTAGTGAGTTTGTGTTTCGAACCTTCCTTATTCGAAAATGAGTTTTGGTTCTACATGCAAGGAGTTAGTAATTTTCCAAAAAGATCACAATATGAAAGAGAGTTTAAGTATTGTTTTTTATTCCCAATGTCACCTAAAAGGTACAAGGGAAGAGCATTTGCACCAGGAAAAAGAAACTATAATAAGAAATAGAAAACACCTTAAGTGATTTTGCAAAAAAGAAACTTGTTTTAGCCAACATTGAAAGGTAATTGAATTGTTTTGAAAGTATGAAGAAGGTAGTGAAACATTTTTGATTCCTAAGATCACCTGGAAAGGTGCGAGGGAAGAGCATACGTGTTTCAAACCTTCACAAATAAAGATGAAAATAGTTCAAATAAGTTAGTATGAAAAAACATGATGGAAAAAAATTGTAAACCACTGTTAGAACCCTACAAAAAATTTAGAAAACCAAGAAAATTAAAAAATTCTGAAAATCTATTTTTAGTAGATTTTTAGCAGTTAGTATTCTTCATTTTTGGAGGTCTCTGGGGCATTTCTGGCATTTGATGATAGAAGTAATGATATGGGAAAAGTTCACTTCATGCTCTTTCTTGACGACTATTCAAGTTTTGAAAACGAATCAACGAGGAGATATTGTTGGTGTGTGTTATTTTCCACATCATTAGGTGAGTCATCTAACTTAGGTGAGATCGTAGGTCCATGTGTCATTTAGGGGTCATCATGAGATTCTCTTACACGTCAGTACGTTAGTGTGTCATATGCGTCATTGGGAGTTACACTTCTATTATGGGAATGTAACTCCCCCTCTCCACTTGAGTGGTCATGATTACAACACTGGGGGTTACTCGGCACCTCCTATATGTACACCCCTTTGGATCTATGAGACATAGGAGAGTTTTGTTGCTTGTCGAGGTTCTGCCCATTTGTCGAATCTTTGCATGCACATTCAGTCGATTCTTTCTCCTCCCGAGATCTCTTCACGCTACCGTTCACACATCCGTTGATGTGCATGTCATCCCTCGTGATCCTCGCTTGAGGGTCTCAAACCCTCTTACATGGTATCAAAGTGGATCTTGTGGATCCATACACTCTTTGGCATTGCTCGTGCATTTTCCAGCTTCCAACATGATATTTAGATTCTTGTGCATGTGTCATAATGGAAATTTTGACCGTGCTCTTCTTGCATTGATTCGGGATTCATACCTACATTGTTTGTGATTCAGTCTTTCGTGACTCAGGTTTCTCCCTGTTCTTCATCATCTCGCCACTTGCGTTGACCGAATAATACCTTTGCATTGTCCACGGTTGTGCATTTAATTTGGGCTTGAATCGCACTACCTCTTTGCTTAGGATGATTCATGGTTCATGTTTGTGGCTTATTTTTGGGTGTTCTGGATTTGCATGAGTGTTTTTTGGGGTATATTATAGTTTGAGGTTGCATTTTAGAGGTTACAGATCCATCTTTACCTCATTCATCCAACATTGCGTTTAGTCTAGTGGTCTTCGACTACTCGTGTCTCCTTCTAACTCATCTCACCTCAGCTCTGTGTGCCCCCTCAACCTCTGTGTTGCTCATGTTGCATGTGATTGATCCGGCATTGGCTTCTTATCTAGGCTTGCTATTTATCTGTTGGCTCATTTGGGTTTCCAACCTGGTTCCGAATCTTGTGGGTTTCTCTTTCTCACTGTGCCAGGACCTCTTGGCTTATCTTGGCCTTCCTGGCCTTCAAGTTCACCCTACTAGAAGTCTACATCGGCCCCATACTTCACTTCGTGGATTTCCTTGGCCGTGTCGCTACTCAATTGATACCCATTTTGGTTATAGCTCTAGCTCTATGTTCATCTGCCGTTACCAGTCAACTACTTGGTCACTTCTGTGTTGGGCATGTCACTGGCCTCTCCGAACAACTCACCAACACTCCATCGCCTGGCCTTATGACTCGGGTTTTCCTTTGGAGATCATTCTTGCTGTGTGAACTAAACTGTGCATCTTTAGTGAGAAGCTCGGGGTTTTTTGTTGGTTGTATCTTGTATTGAACGACCCTTTTTTGATAGTTCCTAGTGTGTGCAGTTTGTTGTTGCATGGATCATTGGCTTGCTTGCATTCATTGCCAGGCCTGTTCAAATTTCTCCTACCTTCACTCCCTACTGCACTCCTCTCTTTGAGCTCCCCAGTTGTTATCCTGCACAGCCGTTTCATCTCAGCTCCCTGACGTAACAACCTGGCACTACGGTGTATTCATTTAACGGTTATAAACCTGCACACAAGATGCACCTGGCTCCAAACCTCACTACTCGGTCTATTCACTATTTGATTCATGTTTCCATCAAAGTGTGGATGTATTTAGCTGTAGCATTGCCAGGACATGTGCCTTCAACTGTTTTCTGTTGCCTATTCAACACAACAACTCGATGCATTTGCATATCAGCAGCTTGGTCAACAGCCATATGACTTAACAATGTGGGCCCCCCATCTCTCCCTTTTAGAATTGTTTGCAGGTTAAAACAATCCCCCTTTTTAATGTTTTGAGGTAAAACATTCATTTCATGGCATTGTAAAATATTTTAAGGCTTTATTTTGCTTGTATTATGTCCTTCATTCGTGTGTCGAAGACGGAGGGCGAGGTCCGGGGTTGGCAGGAGGCTAATCCCCCCTCGCAAGGAAAATAAAACCTACCTGAAATTTGATGCCATTTCCAACAAGTACCCACACGACACCCTTTGCACCCATTTCAGAAAATTTTCTAATGTGTTTGCAACATTTATTGGCATTTTCCATCAGTTACCGGAATCGTATTTATGCTATAACTTTTGACTCGCTGCTCATTTTTGAGCGCTTCTTTAGTCAAAGTTTCATGATTTTTTGCACATTACATGATGAAATTATTGGTTTTTGTAAATGAACTACTTTATAAAGTGCCACATTTGGGGGGTTCACTAGTACTCTTGGGTTTTTACACGTAGACGCATTATCGGCCGAGTTTGACGTCTTGCTTTTGTGCACCTTGCACTTTTGATTCTGCATCATGGAGAGTGCTCTTTCCAGACTTGAGCGTCATAGGATTTCCTTACAGCCTCCGCCACTTCTTACCAGGAGAGGGAACTATTCAACCTTGGTGTGCTTCCATGGAATGTTACTTCGCTCATGAGGGTCTTTCACCCTTCTTACTTGGGCAAGTTCTTGCACCCACTGATCATCATCATCTGGAGGACTTTCTTGACACTTTCGACCATGTTTTTGGTCACTTAATGATGCATGTCTCCATATCTCTCTGGTTTCACATGGCAGACTCAGATCCACCCCACTGTGTCTGGAGCATTCTTCAGTCCCTCTATGGAGACCCTTCATATACTGCTACCATTGTTGTTAATGCTGATTCAGTTGTCTCCTCTATTTCTTCGTGTGATGAAAGTTCCACTGACACAGAATCACTTGGCTCTACTTCTGATTATGAGGATTGTGCATCCAGTTTTGATGTTGAGAGTACTACAGAGGACTCTTATCCTCCTTCTCTCACTATTCTAGAGAGTGTTGACACATCCCACATCTCATCAGATATGGAGTAGTCTCCTATTCAGTCTCATACATTCATCACACCCACCTTTTTTCCACCTTCAGTGTGTGAGGCCCCTTTCACTCCTCTACCTTCATTGGATGACTCATACCTATCTGACATCGCTCTTCTGTTTGTTGATCCCCCTCATTGGGACGAGTATCTTCCTAACCTTAGTCATCTTTTCGCAGAGTCTACTTGTGATGCACTACAGGTTTCTCATCCATCTTCAGGTATTTTAGAGGAGTTCATCATATCCGTTGTTGGGAGTGCCCCTTCTGGACTCTTACCACTTCCACTTTTTCGGAGACCTTCATTGATCCACCCTTACTTGTGGATCCCTTTTCTATGTTGTGGGAGATGTTTTTTTGCCTTCACATCTAGTTGGAAATCCTTTCTACAGGTGTTCACCCTTCACACTCTAATAGTTCTGCACTCGTGACATTACCTTTGGTTCCTTTGCACTCACTTGCTAGACCTATGTCACACTTTCGTGGACCAGACTCAGAGTTCTTCATGCTACTGCCTTTGATTTCCTTCATGGAGTGGGTAGACTTCTAGCATGTCATTTATGTCCTTCCTAAGGGTAGGCACACAGTTCGGTGGATGGCTCTTCTTCAGTCCAGAGGAAGAGGATCTCGTCATTGACATTATTTTGGGAGACCTCCTAGAGTTGCAGAGTTCAGATCTATTCCATGGCATCTTCTACATTCCTCTCGTCTCCCTCTTCTTCTCTCTTCTTCTTCTTTCCAAGAGATTGCCTCTTTGTACATGGGTACCTTTTCAGGCTTGTCTGTGGCTAGGACCCATCCTTGGCATATTTATTAGATTAGAGAGTTTTTTTGTTCTCTTGTGGTGGATGTTTTTCCCACTGGGTTTTCCTTCACTACTTGGGACTTCTTTTTTTGTGCATGGGTACCTCATTAGGCTTTGTGTCGGGACCCATTTCTCATTTTTGACTTGCCGCCTCATCCTAAGTTACGATGAAGGGGGGGTGTTGGTGTGTGTTATTTTCCACATCATTAGGTGAGTCATCTCACGTAGGTGAGATTGTAGGTCCATGTGTCATTTAGGGGTCATTATGAGATTCTCTTACGTGTTCAATGCATCAGTGTGTCATATGCGTCATTAGGAGTTACACTTCTATTTTGGGAATGTAACTCCCCCTCTCCACTTGAGTTTTCATGATTGCAACACTGGGGGTTACTCAACACCTCCTATATGTACACCCCTTTGGATCTATGAGGCAGAGGAGAGTTTTGTGGATTATTGAGGTTTTTCCCGTTTGTCAAATTTTTGCATGCACATCCGGTTGATGCTTGCTCCTCCCGAGATCTCTTCACATTTTTGTTCACACATCTGTTGATGTGCACGTCATCCTTTGTGATCCTTGCTTGCAGGTTTCTAACCCTCTTACAGATATGACCCAAACTAGGAGCACTAAAAATAATAAGAATAAAACTGGATCAGAGACACTGCGCATCCAGAATGATGCATGCACGCCCCCAACTGATGGATACGTGCCCCAAACAATGAGTACAAGTGGAAACATAATATAATAGTGAGTTTCAACACCTGCACGTGTAGACAAGCATGTGCACGTGGGTTTTCGACGGATACGTACCTAAACAAACATTTACGTGGGCAAGGTAAAAATGCAAAGTCAATAGAGTGACACATAACACCTACACATCCATAAATATGGGTACACATGTACTTCAAAATATACACCCATGTTTCAATGGATACTTACCCCTTTGTAAATTGGTTTTACAGTCAAGGTATAACTAGATGGGTGCGCATCTATTTCGACCTATACGCGCTGATCAAAGACACTTGCTCATAGCCCTGAAAAATCTCAAAAAATCATAGAAATGAAAAATTTAAAAGAGAAATCATGTTAGTTTTTAACAATGAAATCCTAATTCTAGCTTAAACCCATTAAATGCTTTAGCAAAAGGAAGAAAAAACTCTTTTAAAATGTGAAATTTGTTAAAAGACAAGATTTTAAAACCTAGAAAGCATAAAAATGATTAGAAATGGACATGAAAAGATTAAAAATACCTCCATTAATGGAGTATGGACTAAGAGTCCCACTGGGCATGCCAAATGTGAACAAGGAAAATTTACAAAAGCTATGGAAATGAGGTTAGAAAACCTCAAAGCTTAACTAAATCATCTATGGACCATAAGATAAGAGATAAACAAGGGAAACTAACATGCAAGCATTATAACTTTGACAAAACATTAAAAACCAACATTTATTTTACTCTCTACTCTTTGAATGCAAATTTAAATGAACCTAGAAGATCCCAACAATCAGTTTGTTGTTTACTCCATGAAGGTGAATGAATCTTACTAAATGGCTACAAGGCCAAGTTTATAATATTCCATTACTAACATATCATGGATGCAAGATGAAGCTGTATTAATGGTGGATGGCTCAAGATAAAATGCCTTATTATCTTGGCTAATACAAATGATATCTTAAGCTATGTCAAGATGAGATATGATATCACGATCAAGATGTCAATAAGGTGCTGGGTTAAAAGGGAGGGGTGACCCTTCTATTTATAGTTTTCCACTTGGGAGAGTTTGGAATTTGGGTGCATGTGGGACTAAAGGTAAGCCAAAAACCACTTTTAGATTAGATTAGGATAAACATGCTTTAGGCTTAGTTAAGCTAGGTTTAGGATAGTTAAGTGTGATTAGCGAGTGATTAGAGACTCATTGAGAGTTGGGAGGAGTATGATTAACCATTTGTGACTGATAGATAGCCTAGGAAGCCAATAGAAGTGATCTAGATGGGAATAAGAAGATGGTTTAGCTAATAAAAGGGGGTTTATTAGCCAAATGAGTTGAATATACGAAGAATACAACCAAGAAGGTTTCGTAAATGGGCATCCAAGAATGAAGTGGAGAAGGGTTGATTAACAATGTATCATTAATTGACTGAATTGGAGGAAATGCTAAGTGTAAGAATATTTTAGGTGTCTACACTTAGATCCTTCTATCCATGCTTGTTGCAAGAAACATTGTCTTAAGGGGCATAGTTGCAAGTTTTGGTAAGATGAACAACAATTGTGTTTGGAGCCTTATGAATCAAGTTAGTGATGGTCCTAATGATTTTCTGAGATGTTTGAATGAGGTAGAAGACTAAGGAGAATTGAAGAATGTAGTAGGTGCATGATAAGATATGAATCAATACAAAGAGACCATGAGCAAGAAGAAGCACAAGTAAGGTAAAAACACATATACACATTGATAAATTGAATGAATAATTACTCAGATTAGGTAACTCTTTATATACATACATTATATAAATATTTATTTGCAAAGTTTGATGCATATTATACATTGAAAATTCTAGTACATACATCACCAATAAATGAAAAAATAATCTATAATGTCTTGAATTTTGTCAAGTGCACATCATATTAGTTTCATACAAAAATAATCTCAGAAATATAAGGTCTCACACAAGAGTTATAAATAGTATTAATGTACACAATAAATACTACAATGCTCAAATAGGTCATATAATATCAAGTTCAAATGCCATATAGGTGTACATACAATACCGTGCACATATGCATACAAAAAATGTCATGTAAGACATATATATATATATATATATATATATATATATATATATATATATACTAAACATCAAAATCTATCCCTCTCTTAGCCTTTCTCGAAGAAGGACCTCCCTTAGATGAAGATGGAGATCTATGAGATGACTTCAGATCATCTGTGCCCATGTTACGAGTCCTCTTCCACTAAAGAATCACCTGTAGTTGAACATGTAAATGAAAACAATATTTTTTTTTCAAAACTTAATTTATATATGTTTTTAACATGTATTTAAGACCATGTTAATGAAAGTATTTACATAAATAAAAACACTTACCATAAGCTCTCGGTCATGCTGAATCTGCATCTCATGCTCCGATGAGTCATCGAGATCTCCTAGAGCATGGATGGGGGTATCAAAATGATGAGCTTGAGGATTCCATGCCATCAAAGAAAAAATGGAAGGGGTTGAAGTTCCCTACATACACATAAGATCACAAAATCAAACATCAAAATTAGCCAAAATAGAACTATGTTAACAATAAATTTTTTGAATGCATATAAGAAAAATTACGCGAACTATGTACATGTATGTGTAATGAAAATATTTTAACTAATTTTATCAATATACAATTTTTTTTTTACTGTGCCATGCATGTGAATCAAATGAACAGGGATGCTACCTATTGTAGGTAACTCCTGTGTATACACAATAAAGGACATTATTAACATAATTTAATAATGCTACAATGAAGGACATTATTAACATGTAATTTAACATAATATGAATTACATAAGAAATTTAACGAAAATACATGTTTTTTGGATACCTTGGTGAGTTACTACGTAGATGAAATCGCAACGACAACACCTTTCTCTACTCGTCGCAGAGATGGTGGCATGTCTAGTGAGGTCATCAACTTTATCAAACATATATCTTGTCAAGTTAGTTGAACATACAAGAACATACATATATTTGAGTTCAAAAGTTACATAAATATTTTCATACGTGAAAAATTTACACAATTAACATTCTAAATTACCTCTGTGAATGTTTGTGTAGGCATGGTGCTCGCAGCATGTGGTCGGGATGATGACGCCCCTCATGTGTGCTATAATAATGATGCATATATGTACAAATACAATTATTTAAATAGTTTAACATCTATAAGTAAATCAAGTACTTTGATCTTTTTTTAACACACATAATAAAACTTAACAAATACCTATGAAGGTGACACTAATGACTGTAATCTAAATGTATCGCTCAAAAATACATCTAACATAGTGGAATTATCTGTTCACCACCAATGAAAACTCCACAAAAACTAGTATGCATGAAATTATCATCCTCATCGGGTCCCAAACATATGCTACCACATGTCGAGAAAATATGTGGCCTCATGCTAGTGCTTCCCAAGGGAATACTTTGTGTACCTCCACGAACATTTGTATCAAAAATCTCCCTCATATGTCTAACAAGGGTATTAGATAGCCCCAGAAGCGCATGGAGTGTATCAACCTATATTGTCTCCTTCACTACTAGAGGGAAAACCTCAGGGTGAGGGGGCTTCTATGTGGGGACTTTACCCTATTGAATAGGTGTACATTGTGCACTTGGTTGATCCTGTGCAGAGACTTTTCCTCGGCCCTAGAAATCCCAGAAATCAAAATATTTTGGGATCTTATTGAGGATAAACTTGCAATAGAGTTTCCTCAAAAAGCATATCAGAACCTTGTTATTATTGCAAGGTGGAAAATCAAACACCATCTACCATCGGTCCTAATTTTTTTTTAATCAAATCATTATTCAACCAGTGGATGGGAAACCATTTGCATGACAAATCAAAATGAAAATTGGTTTGGGGGTCTGTGAATAAGGAAAATATGCGGTATTTTGTAAATTTTTTTCTTTACATCCACATATGACCATTTGTTGGCATAGTAAACCCTACAACGCTCTCTAAACGATGTCAAATGGTCAATCTGAGTCATTTCCACGTCAAATTGAGCCACTAATGCCTCCAATGTGTTTGTAAGAGAGGCATAGTGGGGATTTGTAGAATGCGAATCCCTCATTGTTTTGATTAAATCCTCAATTTCAATCTTGTTTTCCACTATATGGGCTACTAAATATTCTTGAATTCTTGAGGGATGTTGAACAACTGTAGGAGGGCTAAGAGGGATAACAAGAATTATAGGGTTTGGTTGTGGTTGATTGGGTTGACATGGAGCTATGACAATAAACAAATATGTATTCAATTTAAATTCTAATCTATAATTACCAAATTTAAATGTAATTTCGAGAAAATAATTGTGCCTACCTCTTATCCGTAGTGCCATCATCGATTTCGATCTTTGCGGTGATTCTCAGAGCATCGTTTGAGAAAGATCCAATAGAATTCAAAACATGAGGGCAGGGTTTTGCTGTAAAACACACATTTGAGGAAAATAAAAATGATTAAGGCTCATTTTTTTGTTTATAGTTTGGAATAACACGTATGCGTTATAGGATCATGAATTACCAAAGCAAGAAAAATAACACGCAATTGTGTTATTATAAAACATGTATGCATTACAATGATTTTCAGATTTTTGTCCACTTTTTGGCCCCTAACTTGGTGCACTTACCTTTTCCTATTTACCACATACTATAGTCCATATTTATAACAAATTTTATAACTAATACATGCCACACAATTTCTCTCATATGTTGAGCGTCATAACTCCGTTTGTCTCATCATTTGCACAATATAGATCATAATTTACTCTAGCATCATATCATACAAATTTACACATCTCATGTTCACATCTGACACATGTACTAATCCACATCTACTCATATTTTGACAATAATACTCCATACTATTTCTCATCTTGTATTACAACATATTATATGTCTTGCTTTTGGCTTAGTGCTAATTTATCTGCCCTTCACTCTGTTGGTACCCATATTTAGTCTCCTTCAAAGGCCAAATGACATCATGGATTTGGCAAGACACTCAAAGGTAGATAGATGATTATGTATGTAATTTTACAGCCAGGGAATCAATCTATCTGAATTTTTAGCACTCAAGCTTTGAAGAAGTGGGTAGCACCTTAAAAGGATGTGATCTTATCCTAACTATTTTAGGTTGTGCCTTTCAACCAAGGTAAGAGAACTTATTTTGTAACCTCTGTTATTGAAGAATGACTGGTAAGATCCTTATTTTTCACAAATTTTATAGAGAAGACCTTGGGAAAATATGATCAACACACCAAATTTGACTCTCATGAGTTGTCACTTCCAGATTATGGAGATATTTTCAATACAAGGCAAAGGTTACTATAGAAATTAAGAAATCCTGATTGTTCTGCATATTTTTGAAGTAGATTTTGTACCTTAGTTGATACACTGAACAAAAAAGGGGTAGTTCAGGGTGGATCAATGGTTTTTAAATGATTTTGGTGGGAGAGGAAGTATGACAAAGTTGATTATACCAGATCTTTGGAGGGACTTCACAATAATGAACAACTTCACAACAAAAATCTTTAGAACAATCAAGACGTTCCTTCAACCAGAAGGTGTGCTTCAATGGAGGCCCAGATCAGCACATTTTCACATAATCTTTGAGGCTCCAACATGAAGGCTCAAATTGGAAGACTCAATTAAACACTAAAGTTTCTGATTAATCACGCCTAAGGTACACCCGAAGACTTACATACAATATTTATCAACAAATGATAGTAACTTGATTTTAAATTTGTTTATCTCATCCAAGATGAAATCTCTTCTTGAAATGAAATTACAAATACCATTATACTGTCACAGGGGTGAGATACCTATGTGATTTCACAAAATTTTATTATAAGATTGCAATAGGAATGAAAGAAACTATTTGCAAACATTCTAAAAAATAAAGCAAACACAAAATTGCTAGAGATTAGACACAAATTAATTCCAAAATTGCTTAAATTCATCAACAGGGGAAAAATTCCAGAGAAATCTTAGTTCTCGTCAATGGATATACATCTGTAACCAACTTGACATGATAAAAAATATAACACAGAAGAAAATAATAGGTAATCTCGGCTTTGGCTTCTCAGGAAGGCAAATTTCTCAGATTTTTTCTCAAGAATTCATACTCCGACCATTTGTTAGAGTAATCTCATTTCATTTATAATATACCCTTTACATCTAATTTTACCCACCAAAAGAGGAATATTCGAAGCACCTTTGTTGCATATATCGTATCATGATTTGCAGAAAGTGACGTTCAACTGATTCGTAAAAAGGTTGCCATGTGTTTTCAAAAAAGGTGAATCATTGCAAATATTTGCATCATTGTTCTAACTGGAGGCATATTCTTCACCTTTGGCACCTACAACACCTTTTACCCTCAAAAGAGAAGAATATTCGAGGGACCTTTGCTTGTTACCAATTTGTTTCAGACAAAGATATTTAACAAATTCAGATCTAAAATCTACCAGGTGGACCAATCATGAATTGATCACATTTCTTGGACCCTTGACTAATGACTAGGATGCCATGCCACAACCGTTTTGACACTCCTTTTAATCATTCTGATTCTGTCATGCGAGAAGTTACCTTTTTAATCATTTTTTAGAGCCTTTGCGTAGTTGGACTTGACAGGTCATCCCTCTTTTGCTCTCAAGGCAACGCCTTTTTCACCTTTTGCGCCTGCACTTTCATCATTTTATCCTTTTCCCCTCCTTTTCCTCTGAAATTTTACTCTACAACTTTTGGATCTGGCATTTTGCATTTTTGCACGAGCTTGAGCAAAAATCCACTTCAAAAGTACTTTTGATTTACAAATTGAGCTCCCAAATTGATTCAATTGAACTTTACAGACCAAAACGACACAAATTTGCCAAAAATTTGATGAAGAATGATGCAAAAAATGCATCTCCAAACATCCTGGAGCTTCAATGGAGGTAAAATCAAATGAAATGCACAATACTATTGATCTGTCTTTCAAATTTTAATTTGAGCCCTCCACATAGCAAAATGTGGTTAGAAACGGGCACTAGGAGCATTTTTTGACATTTTATAACTTCTGGAAGAAAGTAAAATTTTGACATTTTCCCTGCCCCTTTGCCCTTAGAAAACGCTGGCTTGACATGTGTCCCAATGTGGGTCCTAAAGGAACCGTGGCTCAATTATGCTATTTTACCTCATTTTTGGAAAAAGGAAATTTTTCCAAATTTTCCCCACAGCTCCGCTTCTCCATCTACCCACCTGCTACGTGTCTCAATGGCACATTTTGAGATGGTCCTAAAAAGTAGAGACCCCAAACAAGCATGGGCTCAACACATGTCTCAGTCTGGCAAAGTCTTAAAAACTTTGAAGGTTCACCGGGGAGACATGTGTCTAGGGTCTGAAACATTTAGACTGTTGAAAAGCCGCAAACAAAATAAATTAGAGTGAGCACAAACCTCCAAGTGTGAGACTATGGCACTACTTGAGCAATCAAACACATAGGATGTTTTATTGCTCTAAAGTTGATATAATCCATTCCACATGGGTTCAAAGGCCCTTTAGAAATTTGCATTAAAATTCTAAGTACAAAGGGGAGGTTTGTGGAAACCACCACCTATTTCTCATAGACAAGAAAGAATGTAGAACCCTAAGGTGGATCCTCAAATGTATCCAACCCACCATGTCCATGGCCCCTACCAAAAATTTACCGGCTGCATGAAAAGATTTGTCTAAGAGAGGAGAAGCAGCGAAATAAATCCTCCAATGTCCCTCTAGACACAACTCTAAGTCAAAAACCAAAAGGTTTATTCAAATGAGTGTGGATGATCTATTCCTCCATGCTTTATTAAAACACTACCTTGTGCAAAAAGAAATTAGCTCTTATTGATTATTGGGAGTATAGAACCACATCCTAAGTCCTACAAAATCATCATGCATGTTTCAACTAATGCCAAGAAGTCATTTTAAGTTCTTGTCTCAAATGTATCCCATGCAGTAGAGATCAAAATTTGAGCTTTCCATCAATGTATGATTCTTCATATTTGGTTAGAGGAATGTAAAAGATATTCTGGGATTGTTAAGAGGGTCATCATGGCTTTGTATCTCCACCTATGAGCTCCCCATGAATGCAGGACTAAGTCTTCAACACACCAATACCTGGGAGACTCAAACTAACAAGGCCGCAAACTTTCGGATTTCACCTACTATCTACCACTTCACAGACTAATTTGAGCACCATCACACTGTTTCATATTTTTGGAAAGGAGGGCATATAATCAGGATCATCTTATGATCCCTCCGAAGTCCAAAATATAGTCATGCAAAACTCCTAGCATATTACTACGTCAACTTGCTCTGATCTCATTCATACAAACGTCCATTCATCTTATTCAACATTCATATTTTTTTTTCGGGGAAATTGGGCTTGCTGCTTCGGATTTTTCACCGTGGCAAAGCTCCAAAATATCTCCATGAGTAATTTACTAAGTACACCCCCCCCCCGAGTTGATTCTATGAATGGCTTACCATGTGTCTATTTCCACATCAATCTTTGGGCTCCTACCTTTCAGAATTTCCCATACCCCCCAACTTTGAAAAACTCCACTACATTACTATCGACTTCAGAAATTATCCTAAATCGGTATCTTTGAAATTACAAACCGTGAAACCCCAAATGCGATACACTGACGAAGTCCGAAGTCTTCAGACTTACCTGGTCTCTATGCTGCTCTTATTGGTCTTGTTTTCTATGATGAGCTACATAATTTTTCCTCCATAACTAAATAAGAACCTCACTATGGCAATCTTTCTCCTAATTAGCTCCCCACGGCCACACTTTTGACTCGCTCATCTGGAGAGTAAAAATAGAGCCCTCCCTTTTTCTTCGCCCTTGCTCGGACTCCTAATCCATCTAGTTTGCAAAAAAATCACTTGGGAATTGTATCAGATTTTCCACTTCAGCCTGAGATGACCCCTATTGCTAGCTCATCCACATCATACCTATCATTGACTTGTATCCAAGCTTGAGCTCCTTACACATGCACCCTCATCTCATTCTCGACCCCGGGTCATGTTACCCGATGGTCCGCATGAGTACGAGTTTCGACTTTGCCACATCCCAAAAACTTATCATGAGCCTCTGAACTATTGAGTATGTTTCATACCATGTCCTTTACCCCTATATTCACACTTCATTAAACCTCATTGAAGACCCTCATTCCTGTATGTTTATGGTTTCCACATACTACAACTTTACTATGACCCCCAAGCATGTGATCTCCTATGCATGGATCTGAAGTAAGACCCCTGGCCGACTTCATTAGTGAACATGCTTCTCCATCGACACTGGTGCCTCGATGCCATTCTCTATAGCCTCCCCATAACGAGCTTGGGGATTGGTTCAAGCCATTCACTTAGCCTTCCCCGCCAATTTCTTGCTAACATGGCCACCTCCTTAAGTCCTCCAGAGCCAACTTGGCTTGCCCAAACTCTGGACAACCTGGCTTGCCAAGCTAGTTAGCGGGCTATTTTCAGGTCACCTCTCCTATATAAAACTCTCACTCACCAAGTAGCTCATCAAGCTACTTGATGAGATGATTCCAACTTGGTCCACTCGTATGTGGCCCTTTTTGCAAAGTGTTTTGACCCCAGAGACCCTATCCTTTGGAATTTTTTTATTTTTTTCGTGTCAACAAGCCTCATAGGGGGCTGAATGTAATGGTTTAAGGGGATTTTCATGCATTTATCCATTTTTGCTCATCTTGGCTGGGTGTAGGCCCATGGGGCCCGCATTTCATCATTTTAAGTTGATCCTAAAGGTCAAAACCCAAAAGAGGAAAAATTTCCTCAATATGATTTTCACTTCAGAAATCATTGAATGTGGTTGCTAAAACACTTGAATTTTCTTTATAACCATGGGTTTTGCTGTGAGGTCCTATTAGGTACCTAAGGTCTTGTTAGGTTCATGTTGTCCATTTTGCCAAAGGTGGCAAAATTGGATAACAATTTTGTTGATTTTGTAATAAAAATTTAACTCATCTATTGTCTGATTGTGTAGGTTTGTTAACAGTAAACAAAAAAAACTCAGCAAAGTCCTGTGATAGAAATATTTCAAAAAAAATTGCCTCATAAAACAAGAAATTGGAAATTCAATGGATAGTGGTGTAATCATTCTTGGGTATCCTAATAATTGAGAGGTCCAGGTTCAAATCTTGGTTCCATGTTAAGGAGGCCTACTAATGATGGTTCGGATACCCTGGTAATAGGGCACCACGATAGTATGGTTTAATTTGTGGGCCGGCTGAGAGCTTAAACTTCCATCCTAGATGGTTCTATGGTTGATGTGTGTTGGTTATGCCACAAAGGGCTAGGGCCCTCTCTCCTAGGTAACCTCAGGAAAAAAAAAAAAACCAAAAATAGGAAACCAAATGTGTTTTTTTTTTCGAAATAAAATTTTTTGTTGTTTTTCTGTGTAATCTAAAAACTAATTTTTTTTGCTTATGTAGGATGGAAGACTAGGAAAGCTACAAACAAACAAACAGAAAAATCTAGAAACCCATAAATCTGTAAACAAATACATAAAATCTACAAACAAATTAGAAATATGCAAAATAACCCCCTGCAAAATTTTAATTTTCACAAACAAATCAAAAGGTAGAAATTTGGCTTTCTTAAATGCTCCAAAATGTCCATGTAAACAAAACAAACAACAAACAGCGAAACACACTAAACAACAAATGAGAACCAGATGCACAACAGTTAGTGGAATGTATACAATAAAAATAACAAATGAAATGAAAATGAATGAAGAAGGGTGTGAGTCCCACTAGGCATGCCAAAATGTGAACAGAGAAAAGTAACAATAAATTGAAGATAAACAACTAAGTGTATAAACCTTCCTATAACCTTTCAGTTTCAAACCTCAGTAAGGTTGTAGAAACCTCATTTGTGTAACACAATTGTGAATGGATGTGGGTGCTCTAAAGTGACCTTCAAAGTGGGGATGTAATTGCTATGAGCACAATTTTGGGAGCTTTCAATATGTAGATATTAGAATACAATTTGACAGAGTAAGTGTGTTGTAAATCCAAGAGGGTTTGATAGAGAGTGGGCCTGCATTTTATAGAGGTAGAAGTGGTTGAAAACAGTTGAATGCACATGCTAAAAAGAGCATTTGAGGAGGTTGCAGAAGTTACAAGATTGTAAATGTCATTTAGGGGCAACGTAGATGGGAATTTATTAGTAGAAGTTGCATCCAAAAATGTGGTTGTATGCACAATTCAATTGCCTCCACCTTTCTAGGATTCTAGAAGTGTACTTGACTAGATTTGTGAAGTGGATTCCAAATGGAGTTGACTAACATGAGGATATAGAGTCCAAGTGGAGTCAATGTGGGGTCCAAAGTGGTTGTTGTAATGTGCACACTTAATTAATTAATCATTTAATTAATAAATGATAATTAACGTAGCTGAAGGGGTACTAGGGATTAATTTAATTAATCCAAAGGGTGCAATGTGCATGATTTAGTTGATGTAATCAATCAATCGCAAATGGGTGAATAACAAGGTGTACTGGGATAAATGTTCACGATTGGGAACAAGCATGTAATTTAGGGGTGTCTACAAGTATGATTAGAAGAGATTAATTAGAGATTAGCAACTCATGGGAGTTACATGGGAAGGCTTAATTAATCAATTAAGATTAATTAATAGCCCGAGTTAAGCATATAGCATCCATTTGGAGATGATTTAGAGGGAAATTAGTAGATTTGAGGAGTTTGAGAGGGGGATTTAATTACCAATAACACAGGGTTTTCATTGATTAAATACAAGATTAAAAGTCACACTAGAGAGGAGAAGAATACTTAGTTGTACATAGTGGAACAAAGGAAATCTAGGTGTGTAGACAAGGTAAATATGTTGATATGAACCTGAAGGTGCTTCATTTATGAAATTGTAGCTGGGAATTGTCTCTATTCAGGACTGTATGATTATACCCTTATTATGTATGGTTCTACTCTCTTCTTTCTTTTCTTGAACCTACCTGCAATGGGGTTCTGTAAATTTTTGTGACATTCACTTGTCTAAAAATCTTCATCATTAAATATTACTATAACTTGTACATATTTTGCACAAACCATAATGTCTTGTAACTAGTGTAAACCCTAAGTAAGGATGCAATACTCTTCATCAAAAGATTAGATAAGAAAAAGATAAATGAGTGTGTGGGTGAGGCTAGACTACTATTGGTGGTCAAATATTTTTGAACCAATCCAAGTGTAAACTACATGTCCTCGACAAGGATCAAGCCTCATGCAATTTTCCTAGTGCTTTGTGCAATTATGAATGCGATCTAATCCACCCCCTATGTGTCCCATTACGTCTCTTGACAAAAAGATAATGGGATATCTATATAGTAGAGAATATACAAAACAAAATATGAGTGTAATGTGGTATGCTCCAGTTGCTAAACTAAACCATTTTGTCCCTTGAAGACCTTTGACATTGTTTTAAGTGACTTTTATCTTGCTAAGACATATCTCTATAAGCTTTAAATGTTTGTGAATGGAGGAAGCTAGACTCTTTGACCTGGTTGAGTTCTTCAAACCTTAAGCAGTGACTATTCTAAATGACGTGCAACTATTTTTGGAATATTTTGGATATCCTTTAGCAATTTTGTATTGATATTTGTAATAAGGGTTTATGAAAATTTAGTTTTTCAAAACTTGTGATTTAATCTGACACGTGCGGTCATGTGGACTTAGTTTTGGGGTGTGCATCCATACCACCCATTTTTTGTATGATTAGCCTTGTGCATTAAATGTTTATATTAATAGAAGATGAATTTTCAATAAAAAAAGTGCCAGATAAGTTAGGAAATTATATTGACTTGCTTATATAGGATTGTTATCCTGTAAAATTGACAGGGGAAATTTTGTAGGTAACCATACAAAAATTTATATTTTGGTCCCCTGTTGAGGTCTCTTAGCATTCGAAATGGCATAAAATCCTTTTCTAGAAAATCTAGTTTTTAGAACTTGGTCTTTTTTATCCTTTTTAGGTTGGGTGCAGTTTTTAATCATGTTACATCAAACCAAAACTGTGCCCCCTCCTTTCCCTTGGTGCATACTTTAGAGTGTCAACACTCTAGATGTTGCACCTTCTAGATGTTGATTTCGCCTTCCAATGTTGTGACTTCCAAGGTTGCCACCCAAGGTGCATGCAACCAGCTTGTCAACATTCAACATGTTGCACCCCTCAATGGTGTGCTAAAGCGCTGAAAAGGCAGTGTTGACAATCTCAAAGTTGCGCCTAGGGCGCAAATATTTTTGTGTTGATGTCTATCAGGGTGTGCCTTAGAAAAAGTTGGTGGCACATTTATTGCACCTTTTGCTATATATAGGTGCACATTCCGTCCTGTCATTTTCACGATTGAAAAAATGAGAAAAAAGTTATTCTTCTGCACTTGTCAGCAGTTCTTGTCAGCCCTGTGTGTTATTTTTCATCAAATTCGTGGACCCCACATCATTTCCTCTATCTTATATATATTCCTGGTAAGTGGCCCTTTCCCTTCTTGTGGATTTGTTGTGGTTTATTTTTATTATTTTGGAGGTTTAGTGTCATTAAGAACAAAAATGAACCTAAGAAGACAATGCAAGCCAGCCCATTTTGTAAAATCAAACCCACCTTCAAACCATTTTTGCTCTCCTTCTAGATCTGCTAACATGGAAGGCCCTACCTCAGAACAGATCCCTGTCCCTTTTTCCTCCATTCCCATCACTGTCAAAACCTCTGATTTGAAAGAAGGAAAAAACCAAAAAGTCTGCCAAAAGAGTGAAAATTATAAATTTGTTGCAATCAAACCCACTATTTTCATTTGGAGCAAGTTTCATTGTTGTAATATTAAGCACAGTCGCGTTATAGGCGCATTGTTCCTGCATGCAACATTAGATTTTTCTCGTGCCTTATAATTTCCTAAAACACAAGCGCAGGAGTAAGTGCACATACAGTAATAATGACAATGATATTGTGCAGGCCCTTCCCATGCCGCGCAAAGCTTAGATTCTTGGTGCACCTTACCTTAATGATACACCAAATGAATCCATGCCTTGGTGCATCATAATATTCTACAACATGTACCACATATTGTGCTAAAGGCACATCCTGAGACCTTGCTACACCAAATGAATCTACGTCACCTAGTTAGAACCTTTCATATGGTGCAAGTGCACATCCATTAACACCAACATCTGAATGTTGTGTGTAGTCTTTCTACACGTCCTGTGCCCCTCTTGGCATTGTTTTCTTCCAATGCAAACATGTTCCCGAAAGTGCACCTTTCTATTTTGGAGACCCTACAGCCTACAGTATAGCCTGCGCCTTGCACCCAGAGAGCTCATAAATTGCTAAATTTTCACTCTGTAAGCTTTGATGGATGAGTTAACAGCTAACATGGCTCTTCTGCAGTGGACTTCCCTGATTCTCCTTACATATCAACAACTGAACTCAGATCCACACATGTCTTCATCAAGTAAGAAGCCAACCAAGTCTAAGGGTAAAGCCAAACTAATAGAAGAAGAAATGAAGTATAAATACCAAATGGTCAGGATGCCCGAGTCCATTGCAGAGTGTGACCTGGATATCAGAGATTTAGAGTTCAGTCACATTGACATGGAGGACTTCAGGGCCAGAACTAAGAAGGTCATAAGCAAGTCCATGGATGGATAAATTGGTTGGCAGTGGTCTGCACTTTGTCACAGGGATTCCCGTAAGCGCAATCAACACACGAGTTCATGATTTTGGTGGGCTGTTGTTATAATAAGGACGCAAGGTGTGTCAAAAATGAGAAGGTCGAGGTAATAATCAACCTCATTGCCTGGCATTTGGAAATTATGTTGGATATCCCACACCATCGGCATTTTGTAGCCCTAAGCCAAGAAAATTGCATAAAGGCATGGAACGAAAAATGAAGAGCAAATGCATGTAGCTAATGAATGAGGTGTTCCTCAAAAACAAGAAGGTGGTGAGCAGGTGGCCACAAGTCATTAATCATAGTGACTTTTCAGAAGAACTAAGTGACACCATCATCTTCCTGAGCAGGGTATTTGGGATTCCTGATGCCCATTACTTTCACAAGTGGATGCTTATATATTTAGCAACAATAAGCAAAAATGTTCCAGATCAATGTTTTGAATGGGCAGAGATTATCAGTAACAGAATCTCTGAGCAACTTTAACAACTTTCAATGACTGGGAAGTCCTACATGAACTCTTATGTAGTGTACGCTGCTGCCTTCAGAAAGGGACTATCTAGCACTGAATTGATGTGGGGTATGTCCCCAAGTCAGAATATACGAGTACTATCTAGAGTTAAGACTGGAAAATAGCATAGCCCAATTTAGCAAAATCAATGATGCCTTCTTCTACAGCAGTCATCTACCTTTTGAGGCCCAATATGACTCATGATTGGACAACCAAGAGCGTGGTCACTACCATAGAGAAGTGGGGAGTGTTATTCATGTAACTCCCCACTTTCACCTATCTCAGAGAAGCTAACTTCTTGCGGGAGCCCACCAAGTTACCCAGGTATGCGGGACCTGAGCTGATCCTATTGGAGTTATCTAGACAGGCTTATCATATACCATGAAAAAGTATTTGAAAAGAAAGAAGGGTAAAACTCCATTCGCCCTCACAGTGGGCAGGTACACCTGCACTTCATAGAGCAAAGGCTCAAGAAATGCTTTTCCGAGCTTGAATTGTTCAACTTAAAGCATAATTTCCCGACTGAGGCCAACATTTGATCTTCATGATTGCCTTCCTAATGGAAAAGCTCGATCTATATTCACATCCCCTCAGATCAAATATATCTACATTGATTTATATCACGAGACCAAGCTTAGACGAAAGGATCACTCTCTGCCTAGCCTTGGGAAAGATCATTCAATATGGTGCGGCCGTCGTCCTAGAAAGGGATTCCAAGCAACTGATCAAGAAGTTGATCAGGTTTATTTAGACATGGATGGTGACAGTTGGCCATTTTCTAAGATTGGTAGAACTAAGGTGCCTCAGACTATTGAGGAAAGAGTCAAAGGCACTTTTTAGCGCACTGAGCATTGGTGCAAGAAAAATGGTCTCATCTACCTAGGAGTAGACTTCACCATGTCTCCCTTGGGAAATGCACCCGCCAAGCCGAAAGCATTTACCTAAAGGAAAAGGAAAAGATAAAGAGGGAGAGACAAGCACTGCTCAGGAGGAAATTCCTGAGAGCCCTCCTTCCGATACTGAAGAGCAGATAGGTAGTAAGCCTAATATCCCATGGAGAAGAAGAAGTGCAATAAGTGCTCAAACGGGCACATCCACTAAAGATGTTGCCACTACTGCAATTGTTGAGATTCCCACTCATCCCCTCTCCCACTCCTCCTTCCCCTCCACATGTCGCTCAACAAACCACTCCTTTGGTTGTGTCTTCTCCCCCATCATTCTACCGTTCCCCCTTCCTCTTCCTCCATCTTCTCTTCCCTCACGGATTTGTCCCCCAGCATTTCTTCACTCATCTCACAGATCCCTTCCACCCCCATAGATTTCCTCTCTTGCAGTGTCTCCTATCCCCCATGAGCATTGGAGTGTTCAACTTCTTTATCAATGGCACCACCGAACGTCTTGATGCATTTCCCCATACCCACTGTAGTTGCTCCTTCTCCCACACATGTTTCCCTCTTCCTCCTCTAGTCCCACTCCCCTAAGTCCAAAATGGATCTCCAAACACCTGAGTCAGCTCAAGAGGAAATTCCCTATTGCACGTATGGACTTCTCCGTTATTTCGGTTACCAAAGGGGCTTAGAATCAAAATTCTATAACCCGCTTCTCTCAAAGCGCTTCAGGTGAAAGAGTTATGGAGATCTACATACCCTGATACCATAAAGGAGAAAAAAGATCTGTCTCCTACATATTTTACAATGACTGAGGTCACAATGGGGACATCGCTCAGAAATCCTGCAAGGAGAGGCCCTATCCACAGTGGATGCCCTTTGCAAAAAGCTTTAAGAGGAAAAGGAAGAGAAGATGATATTGAAAGAGCAGAAAAAGCATCTTCTTCAAGCCCTGCAAAAGATGGGCAATACACCTCCTATAGCTGTCATTGAAACTCCTAAAGCCCTTTGTCAGGAGAAGATAAATGAGTACACCAAGATTGGTAAACAAGGTGTAGCAATGTTCGCTTGGAGAGAGAAAATCCTGAAAGATAGTGAGGAAGTGATTATAAAGTTCACAGAGCTATATCATAATATAGATAAAGCTAACAAGGAGCTCCAGGCAATAGCAGAGACCTATCTCTGAAGTGTTGGACCATGCCAGGTTACAACATGAGACATTCTAGAACTGATGCTCAACTACCCAGTCGAATGACTTAATGAAATTCAGACATCTCCAATTACCCTAGAGTACCTAACAAAGTCCTTATTGCTCTAGACTATCGGGTTGACCAAATGGAATTTGTCTTGGATAAAATAGATAAAATCAAGGAGGAAGCATTGGATGCAATTCATCAAATGAAGTAAATCGATCCTAAGGATGTCTCCAGGTTTTGCTCACCCCATCATATGCCTTGAGGAAGGAAGATGACACTATCCGGCTCTTCAAAGGGATTGCGTTGCAGGGTTTAGAGTCAGAGGTCACTTTTGATACAAAATCTATCAACAACCTTTTGGCCTACCATGACTTTGTTGGATACTTGATGGAGGAAGGTAATGAATAATTCAAACTCCTGGAAAGACTTAAATATGAACGGGAGAATTACGAAGTCATTGGAGATCACACCAAGTGTCTCTGCTCAGGATCAACTTCAAACGATGGTTAGCAAGTTCATGGAGTATCGAGCTTAATTTCACATTTCCTCTCCTGAGCAAAAACTAGGATACTCCTTTCCAGCCAAGGGACAACGACGAATAGGTTCCTTCCTCCTGGGATTTATCCCATTTTTGTAAAATAATTAAAAGAATGTGGGCATAAATGATGACATCATTCTTGTTACACCATGAGATGTTGTCATCCACAAAATTTCCCTAAAGTCAACATTTGACTTGCAGAGTATTTTGTAAATAGTTGTTGGCTCCTTTTTGCCTTCTTTCTCCTTCTCCTTCTATAAATACTTGGGTACTTGTTGTATTCAGGGAGGGTGAACATTTTTTAGATGAAAAATAGAAGTGAGAGGAAAAAGGCTTTGTACTTTTTGTAATAGAATATGTTAATACAAAAATTAAGACTTTGTGCTCAATGGATGTGTTATGTGCATTAGATATTTCTTAAGTTAGATCTATGTTACTTTTCTGTTAGATCTATCTCTACTTTTTTTGTCATTTGCTCATCAATATTGATTTGTTCATTTATGAAAGTAGGTTTGGCTCTGTTTACTACCAGCCCAAAACATAAACCCTCTGAACTTTCTACTTTGGAATTCATTTCATTTCTCCCTTTGGATCTATCCTATCTCCATTCTTTCCTTCATTCCTTTTTGTTCATAGTCGAAAATACCTATACTAGGATGAGATCCCAAACCACTAAAGGCAGAATACTGTAGGACTTGCACAGATTCCTGCTGGTAGAATAGCAATAAACTAGTTTCACTTTGTTGTCTCAAAGAGGGGCTAGGCCCTGCACAATATTGGCTCATCTATCCATAGATATGCCTACCCGATAGATTTTCAGACCAACAGTTTTTGGCGACTCTACTGGGGAAAAGAACCAGATCTATGTGGGTGTTATATTAGCTAAAAGACACTAACAATTTTTAAAGCTGCTGAGGTGACTAAAAAAATAAATAAAATTGTAAAAATCACTACCTGTTTGTAAATCTTAACTCTTTGTTTAAAATCCAAAATTTTCACAAAATTGATCCAAAATGAAAATTTTCTTCAGAGATCCATAGATCTGGACCAGTTAGAAATCTTTAGTTCGCTGAGTTTTTATAAAAACCCCTATATTTCCGTAGATCTGAAATCTTGATATTTTTACAAATATTTTCAAATCCTTGCAAAATGTGAAATCTAAGATCCGAAAATCAGCTTACTAAGTTAACCATCATTTTATCGTCGTTAATGTTTGTCATTAAAATGCAATCGATTTTCAAAAGAGGGATAAAATTAAATATTTGGAAAAGTACATGCTGCTAATTTCTGCCAGAAAAATCAGAAAATCAGCAAGTACAAACAAAAAGAGTTTTTAAATCTGCTCTAAAAGACATTACAGATATGAAAAGACACACTGGTGGGTGAGCCATTTACCCATAGTAGAAGACCTCATGGAGAAGTTGATCCTATTTTCAATCTACTTCAAAGGCAAAACTTCATTATTACACCATCACGCTTCTCATCGCTGAGTTTAGCTGATCGGTCAGCCAGAAGTGCCTCCCCCACGAAAGAACCAGTTTTCACAAGGAGCCTCTACTTCCCTTTGCAGCGCTCTATTACTGAGTGGAACCACACTTCCGGCTCACGTCCTCTTTCCAACCTTTAGAATGGCAGTACCGTCGGGAAACACTATGGGCCCTCTTCCGTTGCCGCATCCAGTTCACACACTCCCTCATGGAAACCACAAGAACTTCCCAAGGTTTGATGGGAGTGGAAATCAAAGAATGGATTCACATATATCTGCATTCATTATGTCATGCATCATCCTAGATGTGACCCATGAAGATGTGTCAGTACACCTCTTTCTAGAGACCTTGCAAGGACCCGCAGCATAATGGTTCCAACATTTTCCATCCGGATCTATCACCAGTTGGGCCACGTTACGAACTACGTTTGAAGATAGGTATAAGCCTTTAGAAGATGCATTTGCGTTACTATCAAAGATCACTCACTTAAAAAAGGAGGCCAATGAAACCATGTATGATTTTATCACCCGTTTCACTTCACTGATTAACCATGTGCCGCTTGCCATGTTGCCAACTCCAGAAAATCAAAAGTGTTTCTTTGTGAATGCCATGAGCTCAAGAGTAAGTTTCTTACTCTTGCAAGAACAAATCACCACCTTGGTCCTCGCTCAAGCTGCGGCCATTCGGATTGAAGACAATCTGCTTATATTTGGCAAGTTAAAATGAGATCCATCTAAGCCTAAGGCTTCAAATCCTTCTCAAGCCACTTCATCAAATCTGGCATTCCAAAATATGGCAAACGAATTTTTCACATTAAAAAAGAAATTAGCTCAAGCTTCTCTTAACACTCCATACTGGGATATCCCGTGGAGAAACTTCACTCCCAACAACGCCCCACAAAGGCTGCGTTTGCCTACAACAGCTCCACGGTTGGCACTTGAGGCTCCTCCGGTCAATGCCTTGGTCGAGATCGAGGAAGAGGAGAAAATTTATGAAGAACCTTCATTGCTAGGTGAAGATGATCAAGATGTCGGTGAACCGACTGGTGACTCTACAATCGGGTATATGGAATTTGAAGATGAGGAATCTGATGAAGAAGAGGGTACTCAAGGGTATGCAAGCGGACAGTCATATGTTGTTTTTACCTGCTCCCATGGAAAAAAAGTAGAAGTTGCTGCCATGATACAAAAAGAGAAGGATGTGTCGAACACGCCTCCAACCATTGCTAAAAGAGGTAATCCTCTTCCTACTCAACCTCCTATTAAGCCTTTTACGAAGAAATATTTTCCTCCCATCTCTCCTCCAAATCAGCCTTCTCCTATTTCCATAAAGACCAATAACCCTATCCTACTGACACGAAGTGAGGGACTCACTCCTTCATCAACGCAACCCTTGGTTGCATTTGACATAATCGATCATGCTAAAAAAGACCAAGATTCAAATGTTTGAAGCCGAATATCTTCAATCTAACCCTGAGCAGCTTGTAAGATTGAATGAATATATCCAAAGCCAAGCTGTCGTACCCTCTCTTATCTCCCCAAAAGGAATCCTTTCCACTCCTCATGCATCTCGCATAAATGTTGCCTCGACTTCCGTGTCAGGAAAAATTGAACCTTTTTATTTCTCCCTCCTAATCAATGGTCACAAACTAAGCAACTGCATGATTAATTCTGGGGCTTTTGATAATGTCATACCGGCAAAGGTCGCCCATGCTTTAGGCCTCACTCTTACCAAGCCTTTCGGTAGATGTTACTCCATGGAAATGAAATAAGTTCCATTAATTGGTCACATCAAAGACGCATAGTTCGCGTTTGCAGTGTTCCTAGAGAAAAGGGTGAAGATGACCATTCTCGTTGCTGATATCCCAGTAGCATATGGAATTCTACTAGGAAGAAGCTTTTATAGAGAAGTAGGTGGAGAGATTCATATGGACTGGTCCAAGGCCATAATCTCCGTCAAGGGTGTAATGTAGAGTCTGGAGCTTGAATCACAAAAGAAGTAATTGGTCACCAATTTTGACGACCCCAAAACTCAAATTCTCTTTGAATCATTAGGGATGGGGAACTACTTCTTATCCACTGAGTCTAATAAAATGAATGTTCTTGTCCAAAAGGAGGACCTTAACAAGATATGGACATTGCAGTTTGATGGCAGTTGTGCAATGAGTGGATGTGGCACTGGAGCTGTCCTAATATCTCCTAAAGAGGAGATTTTTCCCCTTTCTTTCGAATTACATTTTTTCAATACAAACAATACTGTGGAGTATGAATCTTTATTACTCGGTATGAAAGCTGCAAAAGAAAGGGGAATCAAGAACATGAAAGTATAAGGTGATGCCAAATTAATCGTCAACCAGGTAAAAGGGGTGTACCAAGTAAAAAATGACATACTTAGGCACTACCACAATGCAGTATGGGACAGCGTTGAGGAATTTGACGCTTTCTCGATAAAATCCATTCCAAGAGCTCAGAATGACGTGGCCAATTCATTGGCTGTCTCAGCATCTCTTATGCTCCCTCACGTAGGGTTGAAAACAGACACATATACCATTGAGGTAGTCTTCCGCCCAAGCGTGCCAGACAATTCTCAGCATTGGTAGGTATTTAACAACGACAATCAGCTTATTGCCTTTCTAGAGAAAGAAAAACATTTCATTAGGCTTCATTTTGAAGGATCTACTTCTGCATGCCATGAATCTGTTACCGGTCAAGAAAAAAAATCAAAAGAAGGTGATGGCATATGTCAACTCAAGGGAAATAAAATTCCAAAGGGTTTAGTATCTCTAGAATGTTTTTTTGACAAACATGATTGTTTTATCAAGAAGAAGTGGCAAGATGACCCTAAGTCCTCTTCAAAGACCGATTCGGTCAACTTGAGTACTGTGGAGCATCCGAAATTTGTGAACATCGGGAAATGTTGTACACCCGAAGAAAAGTAGAAGTTTGTCAAATTACTGAAGAAATATATGGACGTATTGGCATGGTCTTATACTGATCTAAAGTCTTTCAAATCTCAGGTACCATCCAGGTGGAAATAGAGAAGATGTTGGATACGAGGATTATCTTTCCTATCCATCACAGTACCTGGGTCACAAATATTGTGCCTGTATAAAAGAAGAATGGCGAGATACGCATCTGCGTAGATTTTCAAATCTGAATCAGGCGTCCTTGAAGGACAACTACCCACTGCCCATAATGGATCAAGTTCTACAGGAAGTAACTGGTTCAGAGATGTTGTCCATGCTTGATGGGTTTTTAGGCTATAATCAGATTGAGGTCTCGCCTGAAGACTAATTCAAAATAGAATTCACTACTCCTTGGGGCACATTCACCTACAATAAGATGCCTTTTGGCTTGACCAACGCTGGTGCCACCTTTCAGCGAGCAATGGACTTCGCATTCAAAGGTATGATGGGAAAGGTCATCATGGTTTACCTAGATGACTTAACTGTGTTATCTAAAAAGTGAAGTGATCATTGTGATCATTTGGAGCAAGTATTGATTAGATGCCAAGAACATGAGATTTTCCTAAATCCAAAAAAATATGTTTTCGAGGTCACTGAAGGAAAGTTGTTGGGACACGTTGTCAACAAGATTGGTGAGCAAGGTGTAGAAGTGTTCACCTCGAGGGAGAAAATCCTCAAAGATAATGAGGAAGTGATTATAAAGTTCACAAAGCTGTATCAAAATATAGATCAGGATAATAAGGAACTCCAGGCAATTGCAGGACCTATCTCTGAAGAGTTGGACCATGCCAGGTTATAACACGAGACATTCCAGAAGATGCTCGACTACCTAGTTGATGACTTAATGAAATTCGGCATCTTCGATCATCCAAGAGCACCCAACAAAGTCCTTGCTGCTTTGGACTATCGGGTTGACCAAATGGAATTTGTCTTAGAGAAAATAGACAAAATCCAGGAGGAAGCCCTGGATGCAATGCACCAAATGGAGCAGATCATCTTAAGGATGTCTCTAGGTTCACTCACCCCATCATACGCCTTGAGGAAGGTAGATGACACTATCTAGATTTTCAAAGGAATCACGTTGCATGGTTTAGAGTCAGAGGTCACTTTTAATACAGAATCTATCAACAACCTTCTGGCCTGCCACAAATTTGTTGGATACCTAATGGAGGTAGGTAATGAATACTTCAAACTCCTGAAAAGACTCATAGATGAACGGGAGACTTGCAAAGTCATCAAGGATCACACCAAGGGTCCCGTTTAGGATCAACTTCAAATGATGGTTAGCAAGTTCATGGAGTACCGAGCTCAATTTCACATTTCCTCTCCTGAGTAGAAATAGGATACTCCTTTCTAGCCAAGGGACAATGATGAATAGGCTCCTTCCTCTTGGGATTTATCCCATTTTTGTAAAATATTTAAAAGAATGTTGGCACAAATCATGACATCATCCATGTTGCATCATGAGATGTTGTCATCCACCAAATTGCCCTAAAGTCAACATTTGACTTTTAGATATTTTGTAAATAGTTGTTGGCTCCTTTTTGCCTTATTTTTCCTTCTCCTTCTATAAATACTTGGATACTTGTTGTATTCAGGTGGTGGACATTTTTTAGATGAAAAATAGAAGTGAGAAGAAAAAGGCTTTGTACTTTTTGTAACAGAAAATATTAATACAAAAATTAAGACTTTGTGCTCAATGGATGTGTTATATGCATTAGATCTTTCTTAAGCTAGATCTGTGTTGCTTTTTTGTTAGATCTCTCTCTACCTTTTTGTCATTTTCTCATCAGTACTGCTTTGTTTCTTTATGTAAGTAGGTTTGGCTCTATTTACTACCAGCCCAAAACATAAACCCTTTGACATTTCTGCTTTGGAATTCATTTATTTTTTCCCTTTGGATCTATCCTATCTCTATTCCTCCCTTCATTCCTTTCTATTCACAGTCGGAAATACCTATATTGGGATGAGATCCCAAACCCCTAAAGGCAGAATACTGTAGGACTTGCACAGATTCCTGCTGGTAGAATAGCAATAAACTAGTTTCACTTTTCTGTCTCAAAGAGGGGCTATGCCCTACACACTGTTGGCTCGTCTATCCATAGATCTGCCCACCCAACAGATTTTTAGACCAACAAGGATTTAATATATGAAATGCCATGCTAAGTGTAGACACAAAATGTATGCACTTGGGTACATTTCTAGGCCCTAAAGCATATTAATGTATATATGATTCCTAAGAAAAAAACTAGTGGTTAACAACTTATTTTGGGCCTTTTGTTTTATCTCTTGCACTTTTATTGGAATTACATATATTATAGATCTATTGACACTTGATTGATTTACCTTGTATGGCGTCAGACATTAGCGCTTAGTTAGGACAGAAGCACCCAGGAACTCCTATCCCTCACGTGCGCTTCTGCCATTATTCATCTACTCTTAGCTCCTTTTCTATATGATATGGGCTTCATGATAAAACCTTTCCAAGCATTCTCAAATATCTTGTACACACATTGTATTGTCATTACCCGATGACACACTCTAGTTCCATGGTTCATACTCGACTATTGAGGTTCCAATTCTTAAATGAACCTCACATCATCTACTCCTATATCCTTTGTTATATGCTCTATGCTTCATGATAAAACCTTTCTAAACATTCTCACATCTCTAGTACACACATTGTACCATTATTACCCAATTAAACAATCTAGTTCCACAATTAATACTTGAATATTGAGGGTCAATTCTTAAATGAACCTCACATCATCTACTTTTTATACACTTCATGCTCCCCACTTCATGTCTATCTTTCCAAGCATTATCACATCTCTGGTACACACATTGTACCATTATTTCCTGATGACATACTCTTGTTTTATGATTCATATCTGAATGTTGAGGGCACAATTCATCAATGAACCTCATCTCACACACACATCCACTGGGGGGAAACGTGCCTCCCCTCACCTACACATATTTCATATCACAACACACGATCACATTCATACAACACCTACACATATTAGTTGTGTTTACTCTTTCTTGCTTATACTATTTACATGTTGCACTTTGTTTCCTATGCTAGTTGGATAATAAAAATGATTTTATATTTTTCTATACACACATGCATGTTCACTTGGTATCTTGAGGTGAATGCAGGACACATGGGGTTCACTTAGTAAAAGTATGGTATAACATGTTCGTTCGAAAGGTATTAAATAATACCCTTAATTCTAGTTTTTACCTTTAATTATTCAATTGATAATACCCCCTCCTATTATATTATTAGAATGAAAATACCCCCTATTTTTTCCAGGTACATTACTTACCCATTTTTCAATGACAATTTTATCTACCCCCTTTTATTTCTACCCTAATATATTAAAAAGAAAACATATCATATTTCTCACTCAATTTATTTTAATACACATTTGCTAGTTAAGCTTTAATCATTTATCAATAGTTCTTCAAATAATTAAGATGGTGAAATAACATCACTTGTACCCCAATATATTAAAAAGAAAACATATCATATTTCTCACTCAATTTATTAATTTTAATTACCTCAATATGAACTCACATGCTAGGATATTTCCTAACTAATGAACACCCCGTGATGCATGAACTTTACATATTCTTACATGATGTATGATGCTTGACATTTCTCTTTACCAGTGAAAACGAGGCTCTTGGGGGAATCTACCTTTGCTACTCTCATAATCCACACATCACATGCCGTACTATTAAAATATTTACTACTTCTTGGCACTATCGCTGTACTTTTTGCTGATATATATATGCTTTGATATACTACTTATCTTTTTAACATGCTAATATGTGCTTCATGTATAGAATTTTCCTTGGATGATGAACAAAACCATGTTTATATGTCATTTATTACTTATTATTACTTGCTATTTTTACAGGATATGCCCTATGTCATGCTTGATCATTTTTTTCTTATGGCTTCTTTAACCCTCATTGTCGTGTGAGCGATGTCCCATATATGCAACCCGCTCTTTGAAATACTTATTTTCTTCATAGTTTATTTTTAAATTATATTTTATTGCATGTTAGCTCTTTTATACTAACAATTGTTACTATCCTATCTTGTTCACATGTGTCTTGGTTTCTACAATGCACATTACCTACCCCCTGCAAGTATCCAATCTCACATATGCATATCAACTTCGGGTCCTCTCATTTGGACCACATCCTCCTACATTCATCACATGCACCCCAAATGTGGGGGCATCTATTGGGTGAACAAATCACCCTTACAGTAGCTCAGAGCTCCAGAAAAAATTTAAAAAATAGAAAATTGGTACATACACATAGTTACAGATTGGTCCAGAATCAGACTTGGACCCAAAACATAGAGAAGACACTAGTGCCCTATAGCAGACATAAACGGTGAGTGCTTGTGTATTGGGAGAAAAAACAAACATTTTCTCAGTTTAACATAGTTTCCAGTATTAGGAACTTGCCTTCAATTAAAAAATCCATTCAATCAGTTATAAAAGGTTACAAATAAGGGACATGCCATATGTAGTGGTGCATATTTGGGAAGTGTCATGGTATAATGACCCCTTTTGAGGGTTTTATAAAAATATTCAGAATTATGAGAATTAATTGCAATAGACTAATTATTTATGGCAATGACTCAATTTTCTTTGAAAATTGTGCCCAAAATCATTCCCAATTATCATAGAACACTTAACAATGATTTATTTATTGATTTGAAAATAATTAGAGCCAAATCAAAAAGGATTATGCAAAATTATCACTGTGGAAAATTACAATCATACTAGAAAATTGCAGCAACCTTAAAGAATTTGATTTGACCATTAAATATGCATAGGAATCCGTGTAAATGAATATGTTTTCTTTAAAATGTAAGATGACTTGGAATATTAGTTTTATATGGTGATAATATCATGTAATAATTCACAAATAACACTAGAGCAAGTCACACTTCTTGGAATTAATAAGATTAATCTGAAAATGCTCAATAATGCTTCAAATATGATAATATAGTTTAAGTACAAATAGTTTAAAGTCAATATAAAGGGTTTTTGTCCTTCATATGGACTTCACATGGGGTTTTTTTTCCCAAGTGGTGGAATAATGAGAGAACGCTCTCAAAATCAGTTTTTACAAATGATGCCTAACACCCCTATTTATACTTGTAGGTCTTGGCACCAAAACATGAAAAGACATGTCCATTCATTATTTCCCTTCATTATTCCTTGGCTGACCACTTATATTTATTTATTTTTCCTTAATACAAGATCGAACCATATAATTGAATCCATTATGCTAAAACATATTAAAAAATATTAATAGACATATTTTTCTCTCCTTTATCTTCTTTAATTCAACCATGGAGAAGAATTACCTGGAAATCTAATTTTCCTTTGAATTTAGGAAAAAGGGACATTACAGATGGAAGGAGAGAAAAAAAACCTCTCTCCCCAAAACTCTTATCTTGGTGTGAGATCACCCAAAAAATCCACTCTTGGTGTGAGATCACCTAAATAACTCACTCTCAGCTTGAGGTCACCCAAAAAACTCACTCTTGGTGTGAGATCGCCCAAAAACCTCACCATCGGCATCAGGGTATTCAAATACAACAACATATCCAAAGTAAAATAGGATAATTTTCTATCTCATGATCTCTTACACATCATGTGTACTCTCTCCTTTTTACACACTTTTACATAATTATACATAAATTAATTTGATTTTTCATATACGAGACTTTGGATACTTCATTTCTCTTATTTTTCAGGTTCGTCCTCATACAAAACAATAAACATCTCACATTAGCAAGCAAAAGCTCCAACATCACACTACTACACATACACTTCACCCATAGGGTATACTTCCCTTTCCTAGTTTCCACGCTTCACATTACAATCACTTGACGCTTCACTTGTCCACTCGGCACGACATCAGTTACACTCTTCTCTATAGGATTACAAGGTACACATCTTCTATCTACTTTATGTTATGGAGTATTCACTCAACATCATAAAGTGGGGGAAAATATAAACACAAAATCTATGCACTTGGGTACATTTCTAGGCCCTTAAGCATACTAATTTATACATGATTTCTAAGTAAGAAAACTAGTGGTTGACAACTACTTGTGGGCCTTTTTCTTTATCTCTTGCACTTTTACTGGCCTTACATATCTTACAGCTCTGCCGAAACTTGATTGATTTACCTTTTATGGCCTCAAACACTAGCACCCAGTTAGGACAGAAGCACCCAGGTGCTCCTGTCCCTCCTGGGTGCTTATACCCTTCTTTATCTTCTTCTTACTCCTTTGGGTCTCTTTTACCTTTTGGTCACCTTTTAAATTTTTTGGTTGGCCTTTTAGTTGTCAATTACAAAAATTAAATAAGGGAATTATATATATACTTAGTTATTTCTCTCAAATAAGGGGCCAAGAAAAATAAGCATATTCTATCATCACCTAAGCTTGCATTAAGGCACACAAGAATTTCAAAGGAATATATCTAGCACATCCATACAAGGGACAAGGGTTGCATCACTTTGCATATACAACATAGGAGGGGAAGTTAATTTTATACCATCTCACACATTTTCATATTTGGAGTAATCTATATCTAGCCCTCTATTATAGTGTAACTCGCACAAGGGAAACCTAAAGTATCATTACACACATATAAACATAAAAATACATGGATTCTGAGATGTAGTGCAGTGCTCGGTCATAAGATCACTCTTTAGGTAACTACCGAGGTCAGTTTGACTCCCCATTCTCTATATTATTTATTACGTTTGATGTGGTTTGTAGGCATTTGTAGATAGTTATCTATTTTGCAAGTTACATGTACAATTGAAGACATTATAGCAAAACCATAGTGATAACCGAAGATCAACAACAAATCTTCTTCAGCCTAGAAAATCCTAGAACCTGAGCATCTGAGTGGACACTAGTGCCCAGTTTAGTTATTAGTGCCCAAGAGTTACCATCCTCCCATGGGAACTTCTGTCCTATGCACTTATGTGTTCTAGAACCCTCAGTGAGCGTTGAAGAAATTTTTTCTAGTATGTTCCAACAGTTTCTTAGCCTAGATTATCTCCAGGTTGCACAAAATCTTCTAGGTCACCTTCTCTCTCTCTCTCTCTCTCTCTTTTCCTTAGGGTTTCATATCTTTGCATGCTTGTTGCTTGTGTCTTACTGTAGTTTATTAGGTTTGTATATCATTAGTTAATATGAAATAAGGTTTAATTTAATTTATATTAAATCACTAAGATCGACCCTAGGAAGATAAAACAACACATATAAGATAATCAAATTGAAAAAAAAATTATAAGATAAGGGGGGTAGGATACAGGTTGGCTAGGACCGTAATCCACTATGGATTTGAGATGAATGGTTTTTACCTAAGAAGATAGTGAGGTAAAGTTTTAAGTTCAATAATAATACCTAGGATTAAAATATTTCTTTTAAATTATAGACACCTAAATTCCGCTTTTGCAATCTTATTGCCAAACGCACACAAATCACTCCCATTCTTACCAATTCCATTATAATTAGTGATTTTTTCTAATTAACTAATGTTTCTTACCATCTTTTATCAATCAAACAACGCTTTTTTGATTGTGAAATCCCATTCACATTCAAGATGCCACTTTACGACGAATCGTAACTCAGAATCCATCTTCAAAACAGAGAATTAGTGTTTATAAGATAATTAAGCCTATTTTTCCTTTGACTTGGTCAATATACCCTAGTATTGACTCAAACACCTCTTCTAACCACTCAAAATCACCCCACTTCACCTCTACAACATCGCAACAATCTTCAAAAGCTTATCCTAGCCTCATAATTGACCCTCAGAAGTTGATTAAGGCTCCTCACAACGTAATCACTTGTTAATTCACTAATTATGATTAGTAAAGCTTAATCATGATTAGCAATTATTAATCTTATTTGGGATTGTTATTCCCACATGCACCAAAATGCAATTTTTCCTCTAAAGATGGAAACTATAAAATAGGATTCACCAGTATTCACCTCTAAAACTTTACACCATACTTTCATTAGTAGCCTCGCATATAATACTTATGCTAATAGAGCCCAAACTCCTTTAAGGATATACCAAGCTCAATATCTTGCCTAAATCCTTCAATGGTTATTAGTAGGATGGGTATCTAGCATGGCATCTTGTATTAATTGTGTTAGAGAGACCATCTTCACCTCATCTAATGGAGTAGCAACCAAACCCAATTTGATTTCCCTCTTAGATCTATTTAGCTCTATGATAGTTCAACAATTCATACATAATAAGGATGCTTTATAGATTAATGTTTAATTCCATTTAGTTTACATTCACAAACATGATTTTAAGCTTTGATCATTGATGTTACATTCCTAAAACTTAGATCTTGACTATAGGTGGAAATGGTGTTAGCCTTTCCTAGTTAGTCATACTATTCACATGTTATGCTAATTAAAGATTGACTGATCTTATATGTAGATCCTATCACAATCAGCTTATACAAAAAATTAGTTGTGAATATCATTATGGACATATTTGTTGACACTAGCCACTGTAATCATCACAATCACTTCCACATCTTTCCATCAAGCCATCTTATGGTTCTTAACCCCTTGTCAAATAAGAGAGAGTGAAATAAGTTTTCAGAAAGAAAAATTCAATCACTCAAATCAAAAAGAAAGCTGAAAGCAAACGCTAAAAGCAAAAGCAAATTGATATATAACTCTCTCTTGGGGTATTTCCAATAATCTCTATCGGGGATATGGACGATTGACTGGCAGTAGAGAATTTTTGTGATTAGAATCAAATACATATCCATCGAGGCTATGGACGTCTGGTTGGCAATGGAGCAATGTACAGATCTCCTTCCACAAATCCAATCACATACAAAATCAACTTTGAAAAATAAATCATTCCTACACATTGGCTAGGGTGTCTTCACTTGTTGTCTATCAAATCTTCCCTCCAAAAGGTAATAAATTTCCACGTACACACACTAGATCGCAATGAGCAAACATATGATTAGTATGTTACCAAGTGTCTTTTGTTTGGACCTTGTTCAGAGTGTGTACTCTAGTTTGTATTTTATCTAATTTGTGCCTTTGGCTAATCACATTCTTCATCACCAGGCTTCTAAGCTACATTTTCCACAACATTCACATTCACGCTTCTTCTACTTCGTTTAGAACATCCATGTGTATAAGATTTCCTTTTTTCCATGTTTGCGGACACCTTTGTCCCCTTTCAAAAAACAATCTTCCACTTCTTTCTATCATGTGCTTCTTGGCCAGCTTACGTTGGGGCATCCTTGCTCCTTCCTAACATGTCATTGGATTATGTTCATCATCATGTTGAACCTATCCATATTGGCCTTGATCCAACTTCTACGCATGAAGTAGTTTTCCTTTGAATATTCTCACCTAACATTGGGGGCAATTTCACATCTTCACTTTCTTGCGCATACGTGTGGCATTCTGCCCTTGTACATCCCATCTGTCAGCTGGGGGCATCCACGTTTCTTCATTTCCTATACATAGCTTCAGAAAAATTCTAAAAAATCAAAAAACATTCAAATATGTTTCAAAAATTAAAAATATTCAAATATGTTTCAAAAAAACCCCAAAAAAAATATGTAAAACCATCAAAAATCCCATAATCAAAAATTGGTCAAGCAAAAATCATTAAAAATCCAAAAAATAATGCAAAACAAATTCAAAAAATTTTGTTAAAAATTGTCGTAAACACAAATGCACACCTTTCCAATGCCTATATCAAATGCATTGTCCTCAAACATCGAAATTTTATCCTACAAAATTATCTTTCTTAGTTCTTGTTTGTTCTTGTCACAAACCCACTTGTATGGATCATTGTGATCTACCTCCATTAACAAAGTCTGGCTTGCTTACTATGTCAGTACCAACCTGTGCAACAATGAGTTGCTCATGGTATGTTTCATAGTGCATGAATTGCTTTTCCATAGGACTACTTGTGTCCTCTATTATTCACCTCACATGTATCCTTGCTTGGGGCACCATTTTTAACCCTTTTCATTACAACACGAACATTTGGGAACTGAAGCTTGAAAACAAAAAAAATTGGTGCAATTGTCTTGAATGTTGTTTGTTTGAGTATGTGTGATTGTACTAGCTTCTCTGTTAGGTTAGCTAGTTTACTTTCTCGTATTGCATTACATTATGTATGTTGCATTGAGTTAAGCATCGTTTTACTTTCTCATATTGCATTGCATTATGTATGTTGCATGGAGTTACATATTTTTTGCAATGAACAAATGTTAGTAATTTATCTTTTCATGTTATCTTACACATTTTTGTTATTTCAATAAAGGTCGATGATGTAGACCATAGGGGCAAAATGATATAACAAAGTTGCTTATTGAAAGATTGGATGCAAAGATTGGGCTTGTCCTATATTCTTCATTCTTTCTTCATATCATTTATTATCACATACTAATTTTTCTTCCAAATCACTCGGGGCAATAAACAACCATGTTTATCCCTATCCTTATTTCTTCTATTCATTTCGCCCGTTCATATTTTCTTCTATGATTTCAATCGATTTTTGCAATCACTTCTTATATCACCCCATCGACACTCGAGGGGGCATCCTTCATTCTACTAATTTTTCTTCAAAAATTTACTTGTTTATGCTTGTCTACTATATTTGAAGAGAAGTTACTTACTTCACCTCAAACAGGGGCAAATGTAGACACCTAAATTCCACTTTTGCAATCTTATTGCCAAACAAACACAAATCACTCTCATTCTTACCAATTTTCCATTATAATTAGTGATTTCCTTCTAATTAACTAACGTTTCTTACTATTTTGGTAAATTAACAACACTTTGTTGATTACCTAACCCTTTTCACATTCAAGATGTCACTTTACGACGAATCGTAAGTCAAAATCCTCTTCCAAACAGACAATTAGCGATTATTAGTAATTAAGCCTATTTTGCCCTTGTTTTGGTCAATATACCCTATTATTGGCTCAAACCCCTCTTCTAACCACTCAAAATCACTTCATTTCCCTCATAAATCATCTCAACAAGCTTCAAAAGCTTATCTTAGCCTCCTAATTGAGCCTAAGTGGTTGATTAAGGCTCCTCACATCTTAATCATTTGTTAATTCACTAATTATGATTAGAAAACTTAATCATGATTAGCAATCCTTAATCTAATTTGTAACTTTTAGTCCCACATGCACTAAAATTCTAGTTTTCCTCAAAGATAAAACTATAAAAAGGACTCACCACATTCCTTTAAACTTTACACCTGCTTTGATTTACATCTCATATAAATAAATATGTTTATAGCCAAAGGTTCAACTTTCCTATCCATTCTTCAATTTAGTAGATGGGTATCTAATATGATCTTGTAGTCATTGTTGGAGAGAGAATTTCACCTCTCTTGGAGTAGCAACAAACAATTTGATTTCCCTCTTAGATCTATTTAGGTTTATGTTAGGTTTAGCAATTCATACATATTACAAGGATGCTTTGTAGATTACTGTTTAATTCCATTTAGTTTAAATTCATAAGCATGCTTTTAAGCTTTGATGCATTGATAGTTATATTCCTAAAACTTGTTAGTGTGAGTTATCCTATGTGTCCTCCTCTCATATTGGAGGATCATCTCACATGGGTTAGGTTTAGGGTTAGGTAAATGGTTTCATGTGTGTCATGCACTAGGGTTACTCAAAACCCTATATGTACCCTCTTTACTATTCATTTATGAGCATGCCAAGACACTCCGCTACATTTCCTCTATGTGCAAGCTTTCCATTTCTGTTGATGCAAGTTCTTCCATTATTGATCAATTCTTTTGTGCAATTACGCTAGAGCTATCATGATTCTGAGTTGGAGTGCAACTACTGTTCGTGGTGCACTCGTTTCTAATACGATTCATCACAAACTCTTTTCATGGTATCAGAGCTGAGATCAAGTAAACTTGCACTCACTATTTTTTATGTTACGATTACTCTTTCTTGGTTTTTCATTTACTCTGCATGCAAGATTTTCAATCACTATTTTCTAGAATTATTTTACTAATCTCTCTAACAGTCAATGCTTTCTCAGAAAGTTGTGTCAGTTTTTGTGCATGTATTCTATACTTGTGTAGGTATTCCTGGAGGTTTCAGGGTATTTTCAGCTCACATTTAGCTATCTATAGCTAAATCTGGCTTTTCAGCCAAAATAGAGATTATTTCATTTTTTTTTTAAACATAATTATTAAAATGGAAGTGAATTTTTTTTAGATCTCTGTGATTTTTTTATCAACTGTTTTCTAGATTTTCTATGTTTTTGCTATTTTCTTTGCAGGTTCAGTGACTACATCTGTTCTACGGAAGGATCTTTCTTCTCCACAAGCCACCTACAATTCTTCTAAGCATTCCCCTTGGAGGACTTAACCTTTTATGGTGTGCTGTGGCTTTGGTTGCTATCTGCTGTGCCATGGGAGTTTGTTTTTTTTGCTTGAAGGGTTTTCCAGCTTGTTCTGCCGTGGGAGTCTGCATTTTTTTGTCCTGTGTGGTACGTGTTCATTTTTTTTTGGCACACGTCTTCCCCACGCCACCATTCTTACTATACTGCGTGGACACCAACAAGTTTTAAAAAATACATCCCTTCCCTCTCTGCTGTGTGGTTTGTGGCTGCGTGCCCTCCGTGATCTCTTCCCTACCCCTGTGTTTTCTCCCACGTACCTGTTGGACACTACAAACTCTCAAAAACATCTAAACCCTGCGTCTCATTTCACGGCCGTGGACTGCTATGTATGCATTTTTTTGGTAAGTATTTTAAATTCGTCATTTTTGGTAAGTTTTTTAAATACATTCTTTTTTAATCAACACTAGCTTTTCAAATTTGGTCCATGGTTTTGGTAAGTGATTTTTTATTTGTAAGTGTTTTTGGTTAGTTTTTTTTTTTAAAAAATCTAAGGGTTCTTTGGTAAGTCTTTCTTACCTTTACCTTTAAAAACAAATCTCAAGCTTTTCAAACAAGCCATAAGTTTTCTTTGGGTAAGTATTTTTTTACTTAAAAGCGTCATTCTTTTTGTTTTTTAGGAAAGTTTGCTTTAAAATATTTTTTTGATTTATCTTTAAACAAAAAAAACATTTCAATATTTACCTTCATTAAGATTTAATTAATTTTTAGTTCTTAATTAGTTTTGTAATTAATTAGATTTAATTTAATTAAATATTTTTTTTATTAATTTTCAAATTAATTCAATTCTATCTCATTTACGATTTAGTAGTAAATTTTAAAATCATTCTTTCAATACCCTTTTTATCGCCTTTTTAAAAAACTCCAATAGCTCTAAAAATAGCTAAATTAGGCATTTCCAAATGGTAATTCTTTAAAGCGTTCTTGTCATTTTTTTTTTCACTAATCATGCGCTCAAGTGTGCAACATCACTCTGAGCACCTTTTTGTCCTTCCGCATGCTCTTTTCTGGCATTTTGAAGACTCTTTGAACTCCTTGAGTTCATTTAAAACCTTGTATTTTACCCTTATTATTGTTTGCGACTAGTGAACGCGTCTGCCACAGTCTGCAGCAAGGGGGTTTCCTTTTACGACGTGAGACATTTTTTTCTCACCACCAGGGTTGGATTTCGCCTCCTTTCCTATTTTTTTCTTGTGCTTGTTTACAGTGTCCTATTTGTTGCGCTCCATGAAACACTATTGTGGTCTCCTCTCTTGTGCATTATTACACTGATTGCAAGACGAGTTACCAAGTGTTTCAAACCGCACACACGGATCCGATTGTAATCAATGCACTAAACTATAAAGTGTCAAAAGAAGGGGGGTTGTTATATTGTCCTGGGTGGTTGTGTTTCTTTTCTGCATTTATTTCCTATCTCTCTCTCTCTCTCTCACTATGGATGCACTTTCAATTCCTTTTGCTTACACCATTCAAATTTTTCGAATGGAGATCGAAAATAATAATGAAACTAAGGGGTAAAGGGTTATTCTGCATCACCATGGGAACTAAGACTAAACCAGACGACGAACCTGAAAAATCTAAGTGGTTAAACCATAGTGATGAAGCTTTAGGTCTTCTTTGCATGTCTGTTTCTCCTGACTTGCTCTTCCACATTGAGGCATCCAAAACACCTAAATCTGCGTGGAAAATGTTGGATGCAATGTTTGGACAACAAGATGACATGAGAGTGCATGAGTTGGAAAATGAACTACTAGGGTTAAATCCTAGTGACTTTGAAAACCTACAAGCTTTTTTCTCGAAATTTGTCCACATTAGATTGTTGTTAAAAGGATGTCAAGTAGAGAAGAAAGATTCTCAACTGATCTTGTTAATTCTCTCTAAGCTAGGTCCCAAATATTCTGTCTTCGTGTCAACTTTCTACGCTACAAAAGTTACTTTGGGTGATACTTGGACTATGCCCTCCTTTGACTATTTTTCATCCCAACTCATTCGAGAACAAGACAAACTCATTCAAATGGGGTCTCTCAAGTCCAAGTCACATGCCCTTGTAGCAAGTACTAACAAGGTAAAGAAGACTGAAAAGAAGAAAGAAACAAAGGATCAACCTAAGAAAGAAACCAAGACCAAACCTAAAAATGACACAAACACTTCGACTTCTGAGCCTAAGGCACAGAAAAGCAAGTATTTGTGTTCCTATTGCAAGAAGTCTGGTCATGACGAGAAACACTATTTTTGAAAACAAATTGATCACTTATCTCATTTACTTGAGAATAATAAAATAAGTGTTCTTGAATCCATAAAACAAAGTGCTCTGAAGGTCGAGTCTTCTGCTGCAAAAGGTGCTAAAAATGATAAGAAGAAAGGAAAGGCCCTTGTAGCTAGAGTTGCACCTTCATCGACATGGATTATAGATTCCGGTGCCTCACACCACATGGGTTCTTCGCATGTTGAGTTTTCCAACATCGAACCTTATGGAATGTCCCAAATCACAATGGGTAATGACACGATAGTGTCAGTTTCCGGTAGTGGATCAGTAGAGATGGATGGGGGAACATTTAACCAAGTGTTGAGTGCTCCTCATCTCTCTACCAATCTCTTATCGGTTTACCAAATTAATCACCTTGGTGAAGGAATACGAGTGGAATTTGGTCCTAACTCGGTGATTATTCGTGAGCTTAACAATGACACTACAGTGGCTAAGGGAAAGGCTAGATCACCGTTCACAGTTATATACCTTATCCCACTTTACTTTTGATTCTATGCCTACTGGATTTCTCACTCATGCAAATGAGGTTAGTAAGCTATGGCATGAGTGTTTCAGACATCTAAATTATCGCTACCTTGAACAATTGAACCAAAATGAAATGGTCAATGGGTTGCCTCGCGTCAAGTTTTCTAAGGGTCTTTATGAGGGTTGTACCCTTGGAAAGCATCCTAAAAATAAAATTTGACAAAGGAAAATCCTGGAGATCATCTCGTCCTTTAGATCTTGTTCACAGCGATGTTTCTGGTCCATTTCCTTCTCCTTTGTTTACTAGAGCTCTTTATGTGCTAACCTTCATTGATGACTATTCGCGATATACTTGGGTATATTTTCTTAAGCTTAAGTATGAACTCTTCAAGAACATTTTTCAGGAATTTAAGGATCTTGTTGAGAAACAGGTGGAATGGTCTATCAAGGTTCTTCAAACTGACAATGGAGGTGAATATGTAAACAATAGGTTCATGGATTTCTATACTTCTGAAGGGATCTCTTTGCAGCATATAGTTACTTATAGCCCTTCGTAGAATGGAGTCGCAGAAAGAAAGAACCGTACTCTGAAGGAGATGGCCTCTTGTATGATTCACTCGAAGTCTCTTCCTCTGTATAGTATTGGGCCGAAGTAGTGAATTGTTAAAATTACATTCACAACCATGTTCCACACAAGGAAGTTAAGAGGGATGACACCCTTTAAAGCCTGGTTTGGATGCAAGCCTGATGTTGAGAACTTTCAAGTCTTTAGATCCAAGGCTATGGCTCAAATTCCCAAGAAGAAACACAAGGCCTTGGAACCACAATCCAAACCTTGTATCTTTATAGGGTACCCTGATGGCGTGAAGGGATATCGATAGATGAATCCTACTTCTCATGAGCTGTATATTGAGAGAAGTGTTAAGTTCGATGAGTCTTCTTCGAATTCTACTTCTCCACCTATTGAGGTTCTTCAGTTCACTGATTCGGATTCTAACTCATCAAATGATGATGTTGTTGAGCATGCTCCTCTTCCTGATCCTTCCAACCATCAGACCTTTGAGTCTTCTGATTCTGATAGTAGTGATGATGAGGACTATGTCCCTTCTCACTCAAGTGAAGAATCTTCCGACTCTGAGCCTGATCCTCCTGGTCCCCTTTGGGCTAGGAAAAATTTGCAAAGTGCTGGGGATTTAGTTAGAGATACTTCAGATATGAGACGTACTCACTCAAATTTCATTGGACCCCACTCTTTCTTCGCCTATGCTTATGATCCACAGTCTTTCCGGGAGGCTTCTGGTATTCCTGAGTGGGATTCTACCATGGATGAGGAGTATTCCTCTCTCATGAAGAATGATACTTGGGATCTCACCACTCTTCCGAAAGGAAGAAAAATCGTTCAGTGTAAGTGGGTGTTCCGAACAAAGTATGGAGTAGATGGAGACGTCAAAAAGTTTAAAGTGCGATTAGTAGCCAAGGGTTTCTCCCAGATAGCTAGAGTTGATTATATAGAAACCTTTGCTCCAGTTGCGAAGATGACTTCTATTCGACTCACCCTAGCCATTGCCATAGCAAACAGATGGAAATTCCATCAAATGGATGTTAAGAGTGCCTTCCTTCATGGTGACCTAGAGGAAGAGATCTATATGGAACAACCTCAGGGTTATGTCCAAGATCCCTGCCTCATTTGTAAGTTAAAGAAGTCTCTTTATGGCCTTAAACAAGCCCCTCAGGCTTGGTATGCCAAGATGGACTCCTTCTTACTTACATCAGGGTTTACTAGGTGTCATTCTAATCCAAATGTTTATATTCTATGGCAAGATGACTCCATACTCATTCTTGTTCTCTATGTTGATGACTTGTTGATCACAGGAAACTCTTCCTCTATTATTGATTTTGTGAAGATCACCTTAGCCAACAAGTTCTCCATGACTAACTTAGGTCTGCTTCATTACTTCCTTGGGATCCATATTTCACAATCTGACTCGGAATCTTGATTTCGCAACCTAAGTATGCTCTTGATTTGCTAGCTCATTTTTAGATGTTTGATTGCAAGTATTCTCCTACTCCTTTTCTTTCCGGGGTTAAGTTGGTTTCAGATTGCTCTACTCCCTTGGTTGATGGTACTTGTACGCCGGAAAAGTGACAAGCGAGTGTGGGAATCTACAGGGAACTCTTCCGCGTACCCGACCTCCTGAGGTCGTGCCGAGACAGCCGGTGGGGATGGAATATGTGTGGGATGTAGACAAACTAGTTAGGAAATCTAATGTCTTCGATACACACTAACATGGAATTTGCGAATCTAAGGCAAACAAGGCCCTTCTAACTTGGACCGGTGTGATAGATCGATCAGACAAGGATGACTACTCGAAGGCTCCAATCAATATTGAGCTCTGGCATGATCCGATCTATGGGTTGTGGAATATGTGGGAAATGACCTAGGATAGTTTCATGTATATCTCCAGATAAGGTCATATGGTGGATGGTGAAATACAATTGACGTTACGGACGATTCTATGGCCTAGTCCAGAATTCTCTAGCTTCGTTAGCCGCTATATCTAGTAAGGACAATTGTTCGATGATGATGGGTGGAAGTGGAGTGGATCTGGAATACTAAGTGTGCGTAGGCCAGTGTCTATATCTGATTGACTTGTGGATTCGTTGGGCTGTGGGATCTGTGGATCACAACCGTAGACTCTTGGTTGTTGCGGTCCTGTTATGGTCATGTACGAAATCAAGTCCTAATCCCTAATATCCAGTAATCGTACACTTTCTCAGCTTCTATGTTTAGGACCAATAACTGCGCGATCTTCTCAGAATATCTCACAGGCGTTCGTGTAACCTGGATCCTTAAACTAGTATCTATGTCTGTGAGAGTGTCTCCTGCACCTGGCTGTGGGACCAAAGGATCACAACCAAAGGTTTGTTCTCTTTCGAACCCTTCTACAGTCATGTGAATGTTTGCCTAGGGTAATCTGTAGTTTGGTTGGTTTGACCAAAACGTGTGTGCTTGGTCGTCTTCTATGTTTAATCCCCTCAACTGGGAGCTGATCTGTCGTAAATCTGTTGTTGTTTGGAAGACTTGTATTCTAAGGTTCTGGTCTATGTCAACTATTGTTGTGACGAGGTTTGGTTGAGGCACGATTGGCTCAAATATGTATTCCCTGGGCTCTCGGGGTCCCGTGATTGTCATACAAAACAAAATGTAAATCTAACTGTAACAAAGCAAATTCTAACTACGTGGAATAAATCTAAAACATATATAACTTCTATTTTTCTGAGAAACCTTTTAAGAATTTAAGGAAAGTAGCTATTTAAACGTATCTAGGAATAACAACTAAATAATAATTTAAAACAGACAAAATAACCGAGTGTAGTTATTTGCCTGTGCGATTTGTAGATTTATTCTAAACCCCCCAAATAAAATAGCTCATCTATCTGCAAGATTCTCGATCCTACCTCAGAAGTGAGGAGTGAATCATAGTTTCTCAGAAACTATCAATCCTCACAGCTTCCCTGGTAATATCGAGAATAGAATTTACTGAAATGAAGCAATTATCTACTCTATTTGATATGATTCTAACTAGAACTTTGAAAGCTAGAACCTGGATTCCGCAGAACAGTGGCGAATCCGATGGTGTGTGTGATCTTGTCCCCTCAGTGTGATCTCCTCATTCTTTCGTGTTCACGTGGATCCAGAAAAGTGTGTAATGCTAGCATCAACAGAGGTAGATTTTGGGACAAAGGACAGCTCAGAATGCAAACCGAATATAATGCGAGTAGGAGAGGGATAGCGCAAGAGTACAGAGCTTGGCTTATGCAATTCCTAGCGGGATTTATTGTGAGTCATGCAACATAAAGCATCCAGAACCTGAAACTATCCTGTTTGAAGAAAAACCTGCAACTTTAATGGCTTCCTAAGCTATTCTACTCCAATGGAATTGGATAAAACAACAACACTGCTTGCACAAGCTGGATATGTGGCTTACCAACAGTTGAACAATGCTAACTAAACATGCATAATGAACTGAAACCAAGTACTTCTAAGCAAAATTAACAGCTGAAGCCTAATGAAAGATTCAGAGACAAACTTCAGAGCCTGGTGAAAGAACAGACACGTAATGACGGTATTTGCACAAGATGGATATGTGGCTTACCAACAGCTGAAACAATACTAACTAAACATGTAAATGAACTGAAACTATGCACTTCTAAAAAGATGAAAGCTGAATCTATGGAAAAGAGAAGATGAGAGGCAAAAGATCAGACCATTTTCTTGAGCACAAGCCATTATTTATAGCTTTCATTCACCCAAAGATCAAAACCAAACTGAACTCTAAAAACTATAAACAATGGCCAAACACTATTCCAGGGGACCAAAAACATAAATGCAAGCCCAAGTCGGCAAGGAAAGCTGGTGAAACATTGATCTTTTATGTGAGTCGTGTCAAAATGCTTTCTGAAAAACGCGTAAAGGACCACCGCTCTGATCAGGGTGACAGTCACAGAGACCGCCACCCATGGCAGGGCGGCGGTTTCGTAACTAAAGGGCAAAAGGTCCAAGAAAAGAGGGGAAAAAGAGATAAAACAAAGGACACAGGGGCTAAGCGGGGCATGCAGGATGTTAACGCACACTCCGAGGGCTTTTTCGGATCCCGAACACCTTGCGAGGAGACCTGTATCATCATTGGGGCACTTATTACACTTTTCCGGCAGTACAATACCTTACAATTTTGGGCACGTACATATTGCCCCCTCGGAGAAGCGTTTTAGCCATGAAGAGGCGTAAAACGGTGGGTCTGAGTATGGCAGTCCCGAAATGGGAAGTTAGAAGTTATACCTGACACGTCCGGTTGTGTTGAAATGACAGCCATCCGAAATTTCCGCTACCTGCAAAATGAAAAGAGAACTCAAGTGCAGATAGATACAATAGTTTGAAAGATAAACGCTAAGAATAACGGGGAATGATAACGTTTACCATTTGTGCGGGGATAGGAACTTACCTCCATTAGCACTCAAAACCTGTGAAAAAAGTTATTTAAAATGAAACAGAGTGCTATATATATGAAAGTGGGCCCATTTTCCTATTCATTTGGGCGAGTTGATTTGATTGATTTTGAGCTCTGGGACCCACGGTGACGGTTTCTTGCGTGAGTAGAGTCGAAATGTTCGCAGCGAGATCGTGATCATGCCTCCACGTGCGGAACACCGACCTCAGCGATCACAGGTTAGTTTTCTTCAGTTTATTGTTTTTCCCCCCTTAATTTTGAAATGCTAAATACTCTGTATTGGGGGGGTCATTTTTGAAAATGTTAGGTTCAAAAGGTCCATCTAGGGGGGGTGCCTACTGGGTAGGCTCTTTTTTTAGTAAAATGGTCGTTTCTGGCACTTTTTAGGCCTTTTTAGGTTAAAAGCCCGCGTGGGTTTTCAGACCGTGACCGCCACCCTGGCCAGGGCGGCGGTTACATGACCGCCGCCTTGTTCAGGGTGGCGGTTACATGACCGCCGCCTTTACACGACCGCCACCTTTAAGGCGGTGGTTACAAAACCGCCTCCCTGCTCAGGGCGGCGGTTTTGCACAGAATGCAAAAGGAACTTATATTTGAGATTGCACTTATATTTTTAGCATTTCTACGTGTTTTTATGACTTTCTCAGCATTGCCTAGATGCTAACTTACTTTGTTTTGTGTGTTTTTGGGTGTATGCAGGCGAGAGAGGAGTACATCTGATGGAGCAGAGAGAGAGAGAGAGTGTGATTGGCTCTCAGGGGTACTAGATGCCCTCTCACAGGACGAGGAGGACATACTTCAGAGGGCTGGTATACTGCGCATATCGTGCGTGCCCCATGTTGCACCATCTAGTCACATCCTTTGTGACTTATTCTCTTACTGGGATGCAGATCGGAACACCTTCCGATTGCCAGGGGTCCGTGGCGAGTGGACCATTACTTTGGAGGACGTCTACCGCATTCTGGGGGTCCCGATCATCGGGAGGTGACTCACTTTGGAGACAGCGGGCTCACGGGTACAGACTGCACAGTGGGCTACTTATATGGGAGATGCAGCCATCTCCACGGGGTCGAAGAAGGGGGTGAGAGTTCGATCCATTCCTTCCTTGCCTATCCCCGTACTTCGTCAAGCCATTATGGGGATCCTTGCCTCGAGACTGATCGGGGACAAGGGAGGTGACACATTATTATACTGCAAGGCCCCCATTATTGCACAGATAGAGGGGCATGGCCGGATATACGCTTGGGGCACAGATATTCTTGGGACCACCTACCACGATCTATATAGGGTGGTTCATCTACAGGGGCAGTCAATGAGTCACCCGACTTTAGTCATGAGTTGGGTTTATGAGCACTTCATCCCTTATGGCAGGGGTGTGGAGGTGGCAGATCCTGGAGCTGTTAGGGCAGCTAGATGGGCAGACATGTCGGTGCTTAGAGCACCTCATCAACCAGTTTCCTCCATGACTACTGCTGATATGGAGGCGACACCATACCAGCTCATGGCTGACATATGGGGCGAGGAGACCCTTACCTTGATCTCCTGCTCCACCACAGGGCAGCTCATCGATCGAGTGGGACGAGTAGAGGTGCACCCCTTTGGCCGAGTTCCTCAGCAGTTTGGCCTTCCATATACGGGTATGCTTCCCCCAGTGCCACTAGTTTACAGATCAGTTCACGAGGCCAGAGGGGGGCCTAGAGGCTGAGGTTGGACCGTGATTACTCCTGGCATTCCCATTGCAGCCAGGAGGATAGTTCGTGCCAGAGGGAGAGCTGGTGCACCTCGGGCACCTTTGCTTCAGATAGCCGTGGGTCCTGCTCATAGTAGCGATGACCCTATTGATATTGACTCCGAGTCCTAGGAGTTCACAGAGGGAGGGTCAGAGGGGGAGACCGACGACAGCGACCCTAAGTGGCATGATACTCAGGATATTATGCAGGCAGAGAGGGCTGAGCAGAGTGTAGAGAGGGATACTCTAGTTTCAGAGGAGCCACTCTCCCAGGGCCATGGTGGAGAGGATGAGTCCGTTGCGGGATGACACGTTGCTCCTACCACAGGAGCAGCCCCTCAGTCAGCAGCGGCATCCACGGCAGGTGTTGGTCCCAGTGACCCATCTTGGAGGCCTGGGGATCCGAGTAAGTTACCCTTTCTCCCTTTTAATGTTTATTTGTAGGCTCTCCTTAGTTGCTATCTTTGTATCTTTTAGCCTCTTGCTTAGGTTCTAATTTGTTTTCTTCTTTGATTGCAGAGACTGTTGATGAGTGGCGGGATCTGATCCGCAGGGTATGTACTGATTCCCTGATGATCCCCATGGATAGGACCCGTACAGAGCTGACCGTGGACGCTGGGGAGCCTTCAGTAGCCGGTAGGCATACCGACATTTTTGCTCCTGTCTGGCACGTGGCCAGGATGGTGTCAACCCTCCGCACTGAGTTAGCGGGCTATAGGACAGCTGAGCACCTTATGAGGAGCCATTCGCGTGGTGAGACTGCAGCTGCTCCTCGAGACCCTGAGCCCTCCGTACATTCAGAGTGCCAGCGTAACCGGAGTCCTAGGTGTGGGCATGCACCTTCGGAGGGGTCGTGTAGGGATTGAGAGGCTGCTTGGCTCTCGTGTATTTTGTATTATATATTCTTTGTATATCACAGGCTCTTTGAGCATTTCGACTATGCTTAGTACATGATGGCATTGTATATAAACATTGATCATTTATATATACGTATTCATTTTGGATCAAAATCTTGGCACTCATGGTTTCCTTTCTATTTCCAGCTTTTCTATATATACTACGATGTATGCTTGTATGCTTTTTAGAATGTATGCAATGGAGAACAGATGATGCAAATGTTTGTTTCTTTTTTTGCATTTTCACGATGCTGATATATGTAGTAAAAATGTGATTTTGAATCTTAGCTTCTGTAAGCAATTTTGGATATCTCATGTTTGTTTTGCAGAGTGATGAATATAACCAACATGATGAACATATTAACTTGCCCCACTCCTAACTCCACACAACTAGTAAGATGCGAGGGCTCATCACCAAGAGCTAGAAAGGGCACAAGTTATGAGGAGTAGCTGAAATGATAGTGATGAAAGACAGACAAAGCTTTGGTGGAACCAGATTGGAAGCTACAAGCTTACTCTACCTGGGTGACTTCATAGTTTAGAATGCAACTTACTTTGCGGTTTATCTAGACTTAGATCCGTAGATGGCCACATAGTAGACAAAATTTGGGTTTTTAGGATTTTAACTCTCTTGGAATTTTGAACATCTGATTCATTCATTTTTGACTCAAAGTTTCAAAGTTTGAATTGTTTGTGTATGACCTTTTACATTTACTTGTGAAGAGGACCCCCTACACTTTGCCCCATGCTACTAGTAAGAAGCGTGGGTTTATCACCGTGGGCAAGGCATAGGCGAGTAAGGGCATTTCCATCCTTTCCCAACCCTACGTCACTAGTAAGAGACGCAAGCTCATCACCGAAGGTTGGTGGGGCAAGGAAATATGTAAAATTAAATTTTTCTGTTTAATCACTTTTTGAATTGTTTATTATAGTGAAATGTCAGTATGTGCTTATTTCCAAAGAGATGTACGTATGGGATAGATGTGACACCATGAAGCTTCTAGAACAGACCATAGGCAAGGCACCTATCCCAAGAAGAAATCAAAGCGAGAATAAACTTGTAGATCTTGGTATGGCTACCATTAAGACTTTGTCATATCTAGCTTTATTTGATAAAAGATTCTGAGATGATTTGATGATATCATGAAAATGGAGAGGTATGATTAAAGAGCTTTATGCCAACAACACATGAGTTTGTAATGAATTACTTTGAGAATAGATTCCTTGATCACAATTAGCGTGAGAGACAAGCGGACAAAATGATCTTAATCTATATGAAGATGTAATGTAGATAGTTATATAAGTAGTGCTAGCTGCTTATGTGTAGAACCGCTTGAGGTGTAGGGAATTGACTGTTTCACCAAATTCCTCACCTTCTAGCATACATAAGAGGTATGCACTGTTTCCATAGTCCTTCATGACTCAGTATGGGCCCAACCATTCGCCAGTCTTCTTGTCGATATGGCTGTCTAGCCTTAGAACTAGATCACCTTCGTATATGTCACGTTCATAGACCTTCTTGTTATACTGCCGGCACATTCGGTCAGCATAAGCTCTATGCCGTTGTTCAGCATCTAACCTAGTTTCATCTAGGCTTTCTAGTTGGGAAAGACGTGCTTCTTTGTAAGCGTCTTCATCTATGGATGGTAATGGGGAGTCGTCCTTAGGATATGGTTTTTTGATGTCTTGGAAATCTATGCAGATGCGTATCTTTCCATTCTTCTTGAGAACGGGAACGATGTTAGATACCCATTGGGAGTAGTCGACTGGTTTGATGAATCCTACCTGGAGGAGTTTTATCACCTCCTCTTTTACCATGAGAGCTACCTTGGGCTTCATGGGTCTTGATTTTTTAGTTTAACTGGCTTTGCATCTGATTTAGTGACGAGGTTGTGCACCGCAATGTGGGGTGCAACTCCTGTCATTTCCTTATAATTAAATGCAAACACCTTTTGATGTTCCTTGAGGATCCGCGTATGTATTTCCACTTCTTCTGGGGCTAAGGATGATCCTAATTTCAAGATTTTTGGTTCATCATCTGTCCCGATGTTGACATCGATTGTTTCTTCGATCAAAGAGGCGTTACCCTCTTCAAACTCAGGTGGCGTTGGAGGTAAATCCAAATCATCCCTATTTTCTACTACATATATGCTAGGTTCCATTTGTGGGGGAAGATCCATCATGGGATTTCCAAAATGGGAAGACGAATGTGGAATTAAGGAGCATTAAATCTAGCATGTGATAGGAGAGATGTAGTGTTGCATAGGCGTTTAAGTAATCCAAAGTGGCCATATCACTATCAACATGGTTTAGGATGGTAGATTCACTTCCGCTTGGAAGGGGAGTTGTCATTGTTTTTATCAATGGTTCATCACGAATGGACACCGTGTAATGGGTATCTTCTAACTCATTGCTTGGCATAAAGCGTGATGCTGAAGTTGCTATTGAATCAGTGAGAAGATTTTTCTCTCGTGGGATTGCTTCAATGGATATGAAGTTAAACGCCTTGCTTAAATCTAGTACAGCTTCTTTGTAGAGCTGCAAGTGTTCGGATTTGGTTTCATATACTTCAAAAACCTGGTTTGTCACTAATTGCGAGTCTCCTAAGACTCTGATGTTATCAATACCAATTCTTTTGGCTAAGGTGAGGCCAAGGAGGAGGGCTTCGTACTCAGCACCGTTATTTGTGCATTTAAAGTTTAACTTAAAGGAAAATGGTAGGACTCTCTCTTCGGGCGAAGTAAGAATTATACCTGCCCCTGATCCATAACGGCATTTAGCTCCATCAAAATGGAGAGTCCAATATTTAGCTGGGAGTATAGATGTTGGGGTATTTGTTGTGTTTGCGCACTCTACTTCTACCATGCAGAGGTCCTCTGCTGGAAGGGAACCAACACCTAGGGAATATCCTATGCCTACTGAATCGAATGGTAAGAACATTGGTAAATCTTGTTTTATTAATTCAACGATTTTTGCAGTAGTCCCTAATGATACCGTTTTCTTTAGTTTTATCTTTGGGGGTTGGGGTTGTTTTGGCTATGCTGATAGTTTCAAGATCCATCGTAGGTACCAAATTTTCCTCTGGTTTTGGGTCAGTGGGTTTATTAAGTTGGTTTGTTGGAAGTTCAAATTCTTGAATGCACGCCTGGTCTTTTCTTTAAATCAGCTAGGTGCAAATCGAAAAGTTTTGGATCACCTTTGGCTACAAATACCTTTCTTAGATGCAAGAATCTTACCTCTTGGAATAAAGTAGAAGGGATTGCCTTCATTCGGTGTATCCATGGTCGGCCGAGTATCATATTATAATTAGTTTCCCGATCTATAATATAAAACTCAGTCAGGATTGTTTTGGGTCCTAAGGTGACCGGTAGTATCATAGTTCCTATCGAAGTGGCTTTAAGGCTATCATAGCCTCTCAATGTATTTCGAGTGGTGGAATAATTTGTTTCCCCATATCCTAGTTTTTGGAGGAAAGAGAAAAGTACTATGTTAACTGCGGCCCCATCGTCAATCATTGCTCGTTTTACGTAGTTATTATAAACCCATACTTGTAAGTGTAAGGCTGGATCACCTCGGCGTGCAATCTCAGTGTCTGTAGGCATTTTACTTATTTCGAATATAAATTCGACATCCTTGTCTGGCTGCCCCAGAGGGTGGATATCAAAATCTACGTGATTTACTTACGTTTCAAGAGGTGGAGTGATGTTAATTAGATGACCTAGACCTAATGCTTCTAAAAGAGCAGCTCTGTGAGTAGGAGAGTTCTTTAGTATAAGTCCAAAAATGAAATGTGTGAGAAGGTCTTTGTTAGGTCGCTAATTAAATCATAGGCACCTACGGGTTTTTCTACTATTTTTTTACTCTTATCCATTTCTGGTAGATGACTTGGGCTTGGTTGAGAGAAATACTCTCGTGTTCTTGTTATAGCTTCGATAGGTAGTTCAGCGTCTAGTTCTACCAAACTTACTATCTTGGGTCTCGGTTGACTTCCTAATTATGGCGCAACTGATGGATTTAGTGAAGTCGAAGCTTCATGATCATTATTTCCCGTCATTGCACTTTTGTTTGTCCCATTTAGATTTAGCCTATTATTATCATGATTTGGGAGTGGATCGTTAAAGATCTTGAGGGGAGCATTCTGAGGGGAAACTGCCCCTGCGAGCGTGTTTGGTGGTGGTGACACGGGATCTGCCAAAAACAAATCTGTGAAGAACTGTCTTTGTTCTTCTGGAAAACGTTTCATGAATTTATTGTAGTCACGGCACGTTCTAGTATCATGACCCCGAATTTTGTGGAAACCACAATAAGAATTGGGATTGTAATTCTTGTTTTGTTGGTTTGGTGTATATTGTGGCCTAAAATTCTGATCAAACTGTTGCCTATTAGGATTAAAGTTTTGCATTTGTTGTTTCTGGTTTTGACTTTGGTTTTGATAACCAAATGAGTTTTGGCTTGGCCCTTGTATGGGATTTCGCCGTTGTTTTTGTTGTTGTGGATGGTTAAAATCCACTGTATTGATCGTCGGGGTAAAGTTGTTGTTTCGTTGGTTGTTTGTTTATGATGGAGTATTGACAACATTTACCTTCTTGGGTTGGTCGGTTACTCCATCCGTTGTTACACCCACGATTTTTGTTAAGGATTTTATGTCCTTGATTGACATTTGTGATAGTGGGATAATTTGTATTGTTCTGATTGGGGGTGATTAACCTCTCGTTTGCTCCATATATTTTACGGCCACTATCTATTGCTGCTTGATCTATTTGAAGAGTGCTCTCAAGTACTTCATCGTAAGTTCTTAGTGGGAACTTCTGGATTTCTTCCTTCACCTCTTTGCTGAGAGAATGAAGGAATAAATTACATAGTTCCATCTGATCCATATTTGGAGCACTTGCTGAAGAATAAAGAACTGTACGCCACGTCTGGATGAAATGGGTGACAGATTCGTTGTGTTCTTGTTTGATGTGCAAGAATTCCTTGATTCCTGCTCTTAACAGTTTGTTCATGTCGAATGCCTTAATGAATTCTGACACGAGTTGTTTAAATGAATGGATGGAAGCCTCAAGTATTCTATAATACCAATCAAGAGCGATGCCTTCCAAAGTTTTGGGGAATATTTTAGCAACAACCCCATCCCAAGGGAGTAATTCACGTATGGCTGTAGCGTAAGCTTTGATATGCGCGTTTGGATCTCCCTCACCTTTGTACTTGGGTAAATCAGGAAGAGGTCTTGGAAGCATGACGCTTCGTATGGTGAAGTCTAAGGGCTCTTTCAAGTATTCTAAATAAGTCCCTATTGCATAGGTTTCGACCATTGATGGTGGTTGCTGAGGGAGTGGTGGTGGGATGGGTTGTTGATACGGTGCAGCGTATGCGTTGGCAGGGGCATAGGGAAGGTCCCTATGTTTGAGCAAACATGCCGGGAGAGGAGAACATGTCCCCTTGTGGTGATTTGGAGTACATGTTTAAGTATGACGGGGTATTGTCTAGTAATGGATTATTTGGTACTAGACCGGGAGGAATGGTGTTAGAGATGGTGGGCCTTGTTGGCGTTTGTTGTGGATATTGAGGAGGCATGCCTAACGTGCCTACTCCTGTGAGGAGATCTTCTTGGCCAGGGTGGTATGGAGGATTGGAACTTCCTGCTTGCATGAACTGAGGATTTTGACTTGCTTGAGCAAGTTCTAACCCTCTCACTTTTTCTACTAACGTTGAAATGACTTCATTTGGTGAAGTCACGGTGCTTTGCCTTAGCGACGTTTGTTGTATACCCTGGTGTTGTATAGGCATGTGATATCCTGCTATAAACTGATCGCTATCTTGCCAAGTTTCTCTGAGAGTATTTCCTATATGCAGTGGCATAGAGGTATTTTCTTGAAAAGAGACCTCGGGTTGTATTTGTAAACCTCCTATAGGTGGGTACATGCCCCGGGAGCGTTGTTCACTCCTAGGATAACGTATTGACCGTTCATCATCTAAGACCAGGTATGGGTCAGATTGTCTACTAATTTGTGGTCTAAGTAGCATCTGAGGAGATGAACCAGATTCTCCGGTAAACGTCATATTGTTCGAGCCTAAAGGCTATGTTTGTTGCATTCGAGGGGGTTGATCTAACTCCTCCGTTTGAAAAGGACGAGCTATATCTGATTCTTGGAGTTTGTGTTGACAACTGATTGGTCGAATAGTTTTCGCCCCATACTGAGAGTGAGGGTGATGATTGTCTATTCTGTTGGGCGTAGTATGCCTCAAGACCCAAGAGGGGTTTGCCATATGCATTGAATCCCGACATATTCGGGGGGTATATGAATACCCGCAGAATAATGGGAAGGAGCAAAGGTGGTTTGTGAAAGGCTAAAGAGGCGGAGAAGATGAAAAGGTATACTAAAACTTGGAAGAACACGTGATACTATGACTCCAGAAGAGAAAGTAGGAAGTTTATGTCAGCTTCACTAATTTTGTTTGTTTCACATCGGGTTCACCAATTTTGTACGCCGGAAAAACGACAAGCGAGCTTGGGAATCTACAGGTAACTCTTCCGTGCACCCGACCTTCCGAGGTCATGCCGAGACAGCCGGTAGGGATGGAATATGCGTGGGATGCAGACAAACTAGTTAGGCAGTCTAATGTCTTCGACACGCACTAGTGGAATTTACGAATCTAAGGCAAAGAAAACCCTTCTAACTTGGACTGGTGTGATAGATCGATCAACAAGGATGACTTCTCGAAGGCTCCAATCAATATCGAGCTCTGGCGTGATCCGATCTATGGTTTGTGGAATACGTGGGAAATGACCTGGGATAGTTTCGTGTATATCTCCAGATAAGGTCATATGGTGGATGATGTAAACAATTGATTTTACGGACGATTCTTTGGCCTAGTCCAGAATTCTCTAGCTTCGTTAACCGCTATATCTAGTAAGGACAATTGTTTGATGATGATGGGTGGAAGTGGAGTGGATTGGAATACTAGTGTGCGTAGGCCAATGTTTATATCTGATTGACTTATGGATTCGTTAGGCTGTGGGATTGTGGATCACAACCGTAGACTCTTGGTTGTTGCGGTCCTGTTATGGTCATGTACGAAATCAAGTCCTAATCCCTAGTATCCAGTAATCGTATGCTTTCTCAGCTTCTATGTTTAGGACCAATAACTGTGTGATTTTCTCAGAATATCTCACAGGCGTTCGTGCAACCTGGATCCTTAAACTAGTATCTATGTCTGTGAGAGTGTCTCCTGCACCTGGCTGTGGGACCAAAGGATCACAACCAAAGGTTTGTTCTCTTTCGAACCCTTCTACAGTCATGTGAATGTTTGCCTAGGGTAATCTGTAGTTTGGTTGATTTGACCAAAACGTGTGTGCTTGGTCGTCTTCTATGTTTAATCCTCTCAACTGAGAGCTGATCAGTCGTAAATCTGTTGTTGTTTGGAAGACTTGTATTCTAAGGTTCTGGTCTATGTCAACTATTGCTGTGACAAGGTTTGGTTGAGGCACGATTGGCTCAAATATGTATTCCCTGGGCTCCTGAGGTCCCGTGATTGTCATACAAAACAAAATGTAAATCTAACTATAATAAAGTAAATTCTAACTACGTGGAATAAATCTAAAACATATATAACTTCTATTTTTCTAAGAAACCTTTTAAGAATTTAAGGAAAGAAGCTATTTAAACGTATCTAGAAATAACAACTAAATAAAAATTTAAAACAAACAAGATAACCGAGTGTAGTTATTTGTCTGTGCAATTTGTAGATTTATTCTAAACAAATGAAATAACTTATCCTAATCTACCTGCAAGATTCTCGATCCTACCTCAGAAGTGAGGAGTGAATCATAGTTTCTCAGAAACTATCAATCCTCACAACTTCCCTGGCAATATCGAGAATAGAATTTACTGAAATGAAGCAATTATCTACTCTATTTGATATGATTCTAACTAGAACTTTGAAAGCTAGAACCTGGATTCCGCAGAACAGTGGCGAATCCGATGGTGTATGTGATCTTGTCCCCTCAGTGTGATCTCCTCATTCTTTCGTGTTCACGTGGATCCAGAAAAGCGTGTAATGCTAGCATCAACAGAAGTAGATATTGGGACAAGGACAGCTCAGAATGCAGACTGAAAATGTGAGTAGGAGAGGGATAGCGCAAGAGTACAGAGCTTGGCTTATGCAATTCCTAGCGGGATTTTACTGCGAGTCATGCAACATAAAGCGACCAGAACCTGAAACTATCCTGTTTGAAGAGCAAAACCTGCAACTTTAATGGCTTCCTAAGCTATTCTACTCCAATGGATTGGGTAAAACAACAACACTGTTTACACAAGCTGGATATGTGGCTTACCAACAGTTGAACAATGCTAACTAAGCATGCAAATGAACTAAACTATGGCTCTAAGCAGAATTAAAAGACTGAAGTCTAATGCAAAGAGAAATTCAGAAAAACTTCAGGGCCTGAAATAACAGCACTGCCTGCACAAGATGGAATGAGGCTTACCAACAGCTGAACAATACTAACTAAACATGCAAATGAATTGAAACTATGGCTGCAAGATAACAATTTATGATCTACTTATATCAGACCCATTTGCTTGTGCACAAGCCATTTATTTATAGCTTTCATTCACCCAAAGATCAAAACCAAACTGAACTCTAAAAACCATAAACAATGGCCAAACACTATTCCAGGGGACCAAAAACATAAATGCATGCCCAAGTCGGCAAGGAAAGCTGGTGAAACGTTGATATTTTACGTGAGTCATGTCAAAACGCTTTCTGGAAAATGCGTAAAGGACCGCCGCTCTGAGCAGGGCGGCCGTTACAGGACCGCCGCCCTGATGCAGGGCGGCGGTTTCGTCACTGAAGAGCAAAAAGGCCAAGAAAAGAGAGGGAAAAAGGAAAAACAAAGGACGTGGGGGCTAAGCGGGGCATGCGGGATGTTAACGCATACTTCGAGGGCTTTTCCGGATCCCGAACACCTTGCGAGGAGACTTGTATCATCATTGGGGCACTTGTTGCACTGTTCCGGCAGTACAGTACCTTACAATTTTGGGTACGTACAGGCACCCATGTGCACCGCCAACATACACACTACTAACTGAAGAGGCCTCAAACCACACATCACCTCTCCTAACATGTGATTTGGTACTGTAGTGCAATCATAATGTTGACCTAACCGTGCTTTGTTCAAATTCCTTTCACTTTGTGTCACACTTGATCAAATAGCTTGGGAATGTAGTCACTGTTTTAGAATGTTGTGTATGATGAATTGAAGGAAGACTCCTAAACCTAGAAGTGATAATGTAGATGTCCTAGCTAGTGCCTGCTGCCCTGATGTAGCTATGTGGATGCCAATGCAATATTTGGATTGTTCTACGGATGATTGGTAGTTCCTTAGATGATGCTATGTTTTTTTACATGAGGAGTCTCATAACTTTATATTAGGTCCCTAGCAATGATCTCTATAGTTTACTTTCATAATTAACTCCAAAAATGCTGATTATGAAGAAAGATAAAGATGTAAAATGGCTATGAAGAGACCAACCAAAAGTGGGTATGTTTATTCGTATGAAGGTGATATAATTGAAAGGGATATAGGTACAACATGTTGGACTAGGGCACCCACTGGGTGCCCTAGTACTTACAATCTAGGTCCCGAAACTGATGTTTTTAGACATGAAATAGAAAAGCACAATTTAGAATTTATGGGCCTAAGCATATGATGTTTCTAGATAGGTTGGAAATTATGAAATAAAATAAACATGATGGCCAAAATTGAGGGTGAAAAAAAACTTTGTTCACTCAAGAACCTTCTAAAAAGTAGTATGAAGACTGGTATAAATAAATGTTGTGATAAGTGCATTATTTTGTGAGGAGAGTGCATTTATCTAATACAAGTTTGTAAGGTCAAATCCATAGATTTCTAGGATTTGAGTGTGGTTACATTTCCACCCTTTAATTATGATCAATATAATTACATGCTTAAAAGGCTATCTATGTACACTTGAGTTATGATAAACACTACTTTCTCTTTGGACTTCGTAGTCCACTTTATGTTTCTAATGCAGTGTCTCCAAAATTGTGACTAAATTGGTATCACTATAGAGCTCCAAGGTGAAACATCACTACACATGAAATCAATAAATTATATGCTCCTAAAAGGAAAATAGATTACCTGAAAAGTATATTAATTACACTTTTTCTTTGGCTCAATTTATATAGTTACTATCTATTTAGGCTAAGATGTCCCATGTGTTGTTGGTTAGTTGGAAAGCTCCATTGGTGAAACCTGAAACATCAGAGTGTAGTCGATGTCTACATGCTTCAGATAACCCAATTGGAATTGTATGCTTTATTACAATTCTAGGATGAAATATTTCATCCATTAGTGATAAACCTTACTATGTGCAACAAGAAAATTCCAAAAGAAATGCAAAAAATAGAAGGGATACACATATTTATTCTTGGTGGAGGACAATTTGTTGCCACTAGTCTTATGCCTTGTATATTGGCTGGACCCCATTACATGTTGAATTTTTACGGATGAATATGGGGGTTATAAGTACATGCTCCCATGATTGTGTCAAGGATACCAAGATTTGATATGAGGTGTACCAATTAGTAAAACACATATACGCCAACAGATGTAAGTGTTTACACCATTTTTCAGATTAATGAGGATTGTTACAAAGCATCAACAATAAAGGAAGAACTGTATGTATTAAAGTTACTCAACAACTCTAATGATCTTCCCCTTAAGTACAAGAGGATAAGTATTAGATTTTACAACATCAAAATGAACTGTATTATACTTCTGACACCTTCCATATGAATACTAGCCCAAACTAACAATAAGAAGATAACAATAGCTATATAGGAACCATGTGCAAGAGATATATGGGTTGCACATAAAATAAGAGTTTAAAAACATAATGTAGATATTAAATTAAAGGAATGGTTCAACTAAAGATACTATGGCGTGTGGCAGTGGTAAGGGATTTCATTCCCATCGTACAACTTAAAGATGTAACACATCTTAATCTTGCTCCTTCAATACGATAATAATTTTCCTTGCAATGATAAAATTCAAGAACATAATTCTGAGTCTCTCGCTGTGCTTAACCATGATGGAACCCAAGTCTCAAACCCTATGAATGTAGTCACAATCCTAAAATAGGGGGGGGGGTTCACTTATTATAACTATGGGACACTAATGTGCATTCAAATGGATCCCCGAATATACCTACTCTAAAATCAGTTACCATTTATGGGTTAGATCAATCTATTCGCATAGATGATAAACCATCCCATCGTATTGTCTCCTCATTTTTGAAACTACCTCTTATTTTGACCAATCTACATCAGTATCTGTGTCTGAAATAGGTTTGTTTGTCTCTGAGAATAAAGGGAGTTTAATTCCTACCCCTATTTTGTTGTTTCTACGCAGAAGAAGGAGAGGATCAAGGATAGAAGGAGGTACTTAAAGAAAGCGTAATCCTACTCAATTATTATTTGTCTAATACATATCTTCTACTTCTAGAAAGATATGTTGAAACCATTAAGACATATTACCAATTACCTTAATGTTAAGATTTACATCATTTTATCAATAATTATCTGCAAATTATCTTTTATGGTGACAAGTAATATCATTTGTGTTGTCTAAGACATTGAACGTGCCTAGTTTTGCTACTAATCTTATTATGCCACTGGTTATGAATCTCTTAATTGAGATTTGTCTCTTCCTCTCCTCCTCTAAGAGATTAACCCTCTAAATTTATGACCACACTCCTTTTGAACCACTCTCAAGGTATTTAATTTTAAAATTATGGAGTTTAAATGATTTCCAGTTTTATATTAAAATTAATCATACCTCTCCTAAATGGTCCACCTCTGGAACAGGGCATGAATATCTATTGCAGAATAATGGAAAGGTTTTTTTTTTGATCTGATTATTGTAATTGCAATTGCCCTGGTTGACATGTATGGAAAATGTCTGACTAGCATACACATGGCACATTTGACTATTTGATCAATTTCCTCAAAGAAATACGGTTCATTGAATGACAGTTTTGCAACATATTTCACAAAATGGGTTTGTTGGAACCACCTCATAGAACATTGTAATCATCCATGCTAATTGGCCAAGATGTTACAGCCAAATCCCTCGGCATGGGTGTACTAACACCCTCCATGCTTGGTTAGTTTTAGGGTAAAAGTGCAATTTTGTACACCACATATACAAAGAGGCCTCAAACCACAGTGTGGTTATCCACCTAACATGTAACATATATAAGAATACAGCTTTAGAAACCTGAAGGGTATTGATCGTGCTTGGTTATAACTGCGCTCTAATGAGTTTATTGAAATAGTTGAGGATACTTGGTGTGATTAGAATTAATGCACAAAGAAAATTGTAAGTTATCCATTGATAGGGGACTACGAGGGAAGTACCTCAACCAAAGTAGTGGTTGTTCTCATGCGATTATTGTCAAAGAATGCTCAGGAATACTTTACGGGGGGGGTATGAGTATCTTTTGTAAGTATGAGGATGCAATGGTGGACATGATTATATATTGCGTACAATGACCGCTTGATGAAATTATCTATACTTGAGATATAAGACCAAATCCCACAATTTCAACCAACATCATTCGTCAAGCATGGTCTCCTTACCTAGGAATCTTTTATAGATTTTCATATAATTTGGTTCTTCATTTGTAATATAATAGAAATAGAGTTGGAACAATTTATTAGATATTGAAACAATTGGTTATTTTGGATACAGACTTGTATCACAAAGACAATAACACATCACCTTATAATCTATGACGTTTTGGAGAGATAAGGACCCTAAGTGTAAATACTAAGACTTGCATCTTAGACTTCCTTAGATGTTAGCATTGGTAAACTCTATGTAATCGAGCTAGATAGTTGCATAGCGCCTTGAGTTGGCTAGTTCTAGTTTGAGTTCGCAGTTAAATCTAGCTTAACATATATTTGCACAAATGCAGGTAAGTGATTTTTGATAGGATGTGGGTGTCTAACCTTATGGGCCCCAAAAAGAAAAATTGCAACTTTCGTTTGTGAAGTTTCAAAAGGATTATATTGTCAAGTCATGTCTGAGCTGTTTACATTGACCCCTCAATCGATCAGTATGTAATCTCTCTTCTCTGCCCCTCTAGGAGCCCTAGGATCCCATTTTACACCTTAGGTAGCTGATAGACACTGGAATTTGTCTTCAGTTTTCTTTTTCGTCTTGCCATTTGGATTCACCTGAGTAAAGGTGATGACTATTCTGCTTGATGCAAACCTACAATGGAGTATGTATTACATAGACATATTAGAAATCTGAACCTGTAACCCAATAGTAACTACACATAATTCTAAAAAGTTTGCTTAAAGGGAATTTTTAAGAGCCTCTAAAACCATTGTTTGACTAAGAGTACAAACTGTTTACCAACTGTGACCGGAATGGCTCCAGAAAATTCCATCTTCATAGTTGTAGACTCGTTTGTAATGTTCTCAGTTTCATCAAATTCGATGAATTCTTCGTATATAGGAGGTGACATGTACGTACCCCAATATTTTCATGGAGATTTCATGCCATTGAAAGCTATTTTTTGGATGATAGTTCTCCCCTTGATGATGATACAGGTCTCCTCGCAAGGTGTTCAACCGATCCCTGAAAAACTAACCTCAAATTGTATGCGTTAACATCCTGAATGCCCCGCCTAGCCCCCGTAAATTTTTGTTTTCCCTTTTTTTCCTATTTCCTTTTCCTCAGAATCATTCAGTGACGAAACCGGTTTCGCCCTGCAGGGCCAAGTCTAGACATGACCGTTTGCCCTGATCACGGTCCTATTAGAAAAATGCCCTGCTCAGAGGTTGTAAGTCCTGTGCACGTTTTCCAGAACGTTCTTTTGACGCGACTCGCGTGAGTATCACGTTTCACCAACTTTCCTTGCCGACTTGAGCATGAATTTATGTTTTTGGTCCCCTGGAATAGTGTTTTTCCTTTGTTTATTGTTTAGGAGTTCAATTTGGTTTTGATCTTTGGGTGATTTGAATTCCTATAAATGCATGGCTTGTGCTACAAACAAAAATGGCCTGTGATTTTTGATCTGAAGACTGATCTTTTTGATCTCTCATCTCCTCATTTTAGTATTTTAGCTTGTTACCTTGTTTAGAGGCCATAGTTTTCAATTCACTTGCATCTTTAGTTAGATTGCTCAGCTGCTGGTAAGCCACATACCCATCTTGTGCAGGCAGTGCTGTTATTTCACCCAATCCAGTCTGAAGTTTGTCACTGAATTTCTCTTTGCATTAGATTTAAGCTATTATTTTGCTTAGAATACTTGTTTTAATTCATTTGCATGCTCATTAGCATTCTCCAGCTGTTGGTAAGCCACATATCCAGCTTGTGCAAACAATGTTGTTGTTTTACCCAATCCATTGGAATAGAATAGCTTAGGAAGCCATTAAAGTTATAGGTTTTTTCTCTTCAAACAAGATAGTTTCAGGTTCTGGTCGCTTCATATTGCATGACTTGCAGTAAAATCCCGCTAGGAATCGCATAAGCCAAGCTCTGTACTCTTGCGCTGTCCCTCTCCTACTCGCATTTTCGGTCTGCATTCTGAGCTGTCCTTGTCCCAAAATCTACTCCTATCGGTGCTAGCATTACACGCTTTTCTAGATCCACGTGAACACGAAAGAACGAGGAGATCATACTGAGGGGACAAGATCACACACACCATCGGATTCGCCACTGTTCTGCGGAATCCAGGTTTTAAATTTCAAAGTTCTAGTCAGAATCATATCAAATAGAGTAGTTAATTGCTTTATTTCAGTAAATTCTATTCTTGATATTGCCAGGGAAGCTGTGGGGATTGATAGTTTCTGAGAAACTATGATTCACTCCTCACTTCTGAGGTAGGATCGAGAATCTTGCAGGTAGATTAGACAAGCTATTTTATTTATTTAGAATAATTCTACAAATCGCACAGGCTGAAATAACTACACTCGGTTATCTTGTCTGTTTTAAATTATTATTTAGTTATTATTTCTAGATACGCTTAAAATAGTTTGCTTTCCTTAAAATTGTTAAAAGATTTCTTAGAAGAATAAAAGTTATATATGTTAGATTTATTTCACGTAGTTAGAATTTGTTTCGTTACCGTTAGATTTGCATTTTGTTTCGTATGACAATCACGGGACCTCAAGAGCCCAGGGAATATATATTTGAGCCAATCGTGCCTCAACCAAACCTCGTCACAGCAATAGTTGACATAGACCAAAATCTCAGAATACAAGTATTCCGAACAACCACAGATTTACAACTAATCAGTTCTCAGTTAAGAGGGTTAAACATAGAAGACGACCAAGCACACACATTTTGGTCAAACCAACCAAACTATAGATTGCCCTAGGTAAACACTCACATGACTGTAGAAGGGTTCGAAAGAGAACAAACCTTTGGTTGTGATCCTTTGGTCCCACAGCCAGACGCTGGAGACACCCTCGTAGATATAGATACCAGCTTAAGAATCCAGGTTGCACGAACGCCTGTGAGGTATTCTGAGAAGATTACACAACTGTTGGTTCTAAACATAGAAGCTGAGAAAGCATACGATTACTAGATACTAGGGATTAGAACTTGATTTCACGTATGACCATAATAGGACCGCAACAACCAAGAGTCTATGGTTGTGATCCACAGATCCCACAGCCCAACGAGTCCACAAGTCAATCAGATATAGACACTGGCCTACGCACACTAGTATTCCAATCCACTCCACTTCCACCCATCATCATCAAACAATTGTCCTTACTGGATATAGCAGCTAATGAAGCTAGAGAATTCTGGACTAGGCCAGAGAATCGTCCATAGAGTCAATTATATTCATCATCCACTATATGACCTTATCAGGAGACATACACGAAACTATCCCAGGTCATTTTCCACGTATTCCGCAACCCATAGATCGAATCACGCCAGAGCTCGATATTGATTGGAGCCTTCGAGCAGTCATCCTTGCCAATCGATCTATCACACCAGTCCAAGTTAGAAGGGCCTTCTTTGCCTTAGATTCGCAAATTCCACTAGTGCGTGTCGAAGACATTAGACTGCCTAACTAGTTTTTCTGCATCCCACGCATATTCTACCCCCACCGGCTATCTCGGCACGACCTCGAGAGGTTAGGTACGCGGAAGAGTCACTTGTAGATTCTCACGCTCGCTTGTCACTTTTCCGGCATACAAAATTGGTGAACCCGACGTGAATCAAAATGAAATTAGTGAAGCTGACGTAAAACTTCCTACTTTCTCATTCGGAGTCATAATATCACGTTTCCTTTCACAAATCACCTTCACTCCTTCCCATTATTCTGCGGGTATTCATATACCCCCCGAATATGTCGGGATTCGATGCATATGGCAGACCCCTCTTGGGTCTTGAGGCATACTACGCCCAACAGAATAGGCAATCATCACCCTCGCTCTCAGTATGGGGTGACAACTATTCAACTAATCAGTTGTCAACACAAACCCCAAGAATCAGATATAGTTCATCTTTTCAAACTGAGGAGTTAGATCAACCCCTCGAACGCAACAAACAGAGCCTTCAGGTTCAAACAATATGACGTTTACCGGAGAATCTGGTTCGTCTCCTCAAATGCTACTCAGACCACAAATTAGTAGGCAATCAGATCCATACCTGGTCTTAGATGATGGACAGTCAATACGTTATCCTAGGAGTGAACAATGCTCCTGGGGTATGTACCCACCTATAGGAGGTTTACAAATACAACCCGAGATCTCTTTTCAAGAAAATACCTCTATGCCACTGCATACAGGAAATATTCTTAGAGAAACTTGGCAAGATAGCGATCAGTTTATGACAGGATATCACGTACCTATACAACACCAGGGTATACAAAAAACGCCACTCAGGAAAAGTACTATGACTTCACCAAATGAAGTCATTTTCAACGTTGGTAGAAAAAGTGAGAGGATTAGAGCTAGCTCAAGCAAGTCAAAATTCTCCGTTCATACAAACAGGAAGTTCCAATCCTCCATACCACCCTGGCCAAGTAGATCTCCTCACAGGAGTAGGCACGTTAGGCATGCCGCCTCACTATCCACAACAAACGCCAACAAGGCCCATCATCTCTAACACTATTCCTCCCGGTCTAGTATCAAACAATCCATTCCTTGACAATACCCCGTCATACTTAAACATGTACTCTAAATCACCACAAGGAGATATGTTCTCCTCTCCCGGCATGTTTTCTCAAACGCAGGGACTTCCCTATGCCCCTGCCAACGCATACGCTGCACCGTATCAACAACCTATCCCACCACCACTCCCTCAGCAACCACCATCAATGGTCGAAAGCTATGCGATAGGGACTTATTCAGAATATCTAAAGGAACCCTTAGATTTCACCATACGAAGCATCATGCTTCCAAGACCTCTTCCTGATTTACCCAAGTTCAAGGGTGAGGGAGATCCAAACGCACATATCAAAGCTTACGCTACAGCCATACGAGAATTACTCCCTTGGGATGGGGTTGTTGCTAAAATATTTCCCAAAACCTTGGAAGGCATCACTCTCGATTGGTATTATAGAATACCTGAGGCCTCCATCCATTCATTTAAACAACTCGTGTCAGAGTTCATCAAGGCCTTCGACATGAACAAACTGTTGAGAACAGGAATCAGGGAATTCTTGCACATCAAACAAGAACACAACGAATCTGTCGCCCATTTCATCCAGAGGTGGCGTACAGTTCTTTATTCTTCAGCAAGTGCTCCAAACATGGATCAGATGGAACTATGTGATTTATTCCTTCATTCTCTCAGCACAGAAGTGAAGGAAGAAGTCCAGAAGTTCCCACTAAGGACTTATGATGAAGTACTTGAGAGCGCTCTGCGAATAGATCAAGCAGCGATAGATAGTGGTCGTAAGACATATGGAACAAACGGGAGGTTAATCACCTCCACTCAAAACACTACAACTACCACAAATGTCAATCAAGGACCCAAAATCCTTAACAAAAATCGTGGGGTAACAACGGATGGGGTAACCGACCAGCCCAAGAGGGTAAATGTTGTTAATACTCCGTCACAAACAAACAACCAACGAAACAACAACTTTACCCCGACGGTCAATACAGTGGATTTTAACCATCCAACAGCAACAACAACAACAACGGTGAAATCCCATACAAGGGCCAAGCCAAAACTCATTTGGTTATCAAAACCAAAGTCAAAACCAGAAACAACAATTCCAAAACTTTAGTCCTAATAGGCAACAGTTTGATCAAAATTTTAGGCCACAATACACACCAAACCAACAAAACGGGAATTACAACCCCAATTCTTATTGTGGTTTCCATAAAATTCGGGGTCACGACACTAGAACGTGCCGTGACTACAATAAATTCATGCAACGCTTGCCAGAAGAACAAAGACAGTTCTTCACAGACTTGTTTTTGGCAGATCCCGTCTCATCACAACCAAATACGCTCGCAGGGGCAGTTTCCCCTCAGAATGCTCCCCTCAAGATCTTTAACGATCCGCTCCCAAATCATAATAGGCAGAATCCAACTGGAACAAACAAAGGTGCAATGACGGGAAACAATGATCATGAAGCCTCGACTTCATTAAATCCATCAGTTGCGCCACAGTTGGGAGCTCAACCAAGACCCAAGATAGTCAGTTTGGTAGAATTAGACGCTGAACTACCTATCGAAGCTATAACAAGAACACGAGAGTATTTCTCTCAACCGAGCCCAAGTCATCTGCCAGAGACAGATAAGAGTCAGCAAATAGTTGAAAAACCCACCGGTGCCTATGATTTAATTAGTGACCTAACAAAGACCTTCTCACACATTTCATTTTTGGACTTACTAAAGAACTCTCCCCCTCACAGAGCTGCTCTTTTAGAAGCATTAGGTCTAGGCCATCTAATTAACATCACTCCACCTCCTGAAACACAAGTAAATCACGTAGATTTTGATATCCACCCTCCAGGGGGCAGCTGGACAAGGATGTCGAATTCATATTTGAAATAAGTAAAATGCCCACAGATGCTGAGATCGCACGCCGAGGTGACCCAGCCTTACACTTACAAGTGTGGGTTTATAATAACTATGTAAAATGAGAAATGGTTGACGATGGGGCTGCAGTTAACATAGTCCCTTTCTCTTTCCTCCAAAAACTTGGATATGGAGAAACAAATTGTTCCACTACACGAAATACCTTGAGAGGCTATGATAGCCTTAAAGCCACTTCGATAGGAACTATAATACTACCGGTCACCTTAGGGCCCAAAACCATCTTGACTGAGTTTTATATTATAGATCGGGAAACTAACTATAATATGATCCTCGGCCGAGCCTTGGATACATCGAATGAAGGCAATCCCTTCTACTTTATTTCAAGAAGTAAGATTCTTGCATCTAGGAAAGGTATTTGTAGCCAAAGGCGATCCAAAACCTTTCGATTTGCACCTAGCTGATTTAAAGAAAAGACCAGGGGTGCACTCAGAATTTGAACTTCCAACAAACCAACTTAATAAACCCACTGACCCAAAACCAGAGGAAAAGTTGGTACCTACGACGGATCTTGAAACTACCAGCATATCCAAAACAATTCCAACCCCTAAAGATAAAACTAAAGAAACAGTATCATTAGGGACTACTACGAAAATCGTTGAGTTGATAGAACAAGATTCACCAATGTTCTTACCATTTGATTCAGTAGGCATAGGATTTTCCCTAGGTGTTGGTTCCCTTCCAGCAGAGGACCTCTGTATGGTAGAAGTAGAGTGCGCAAACGCAGCAATGCCCCAACATCTATACTTCTGGCTAAGTATTGGACTCTCCATTTCGATGGAGCTAAATGTCGTTATGGAGTGGGGGCAGGTATAATTCTTACTTCACCCGAGGAAAAAGTCCTCCCATTCGCTTTTAAGTTAAACTTTGAATGCACAAACAACGGTGTTGAGTACGAAGCCCTCCTTCTTGGCCTCACCTTAGCCAAAAGAATCGGTATTGATAACGTCAGAGTCTTGGGAGACTCGCAATTAGTGACAAACCAAGTTTCTGAAGTATATGAAACTAAAGCCGAACATTTACAACTCTACAAAAACGCTGTATTAGATTTAAGAAAGGCGTTTAACTTCATATCCATTGAAGCAATCCCGCGAGAGAAAAATATTCTCGCCGATTCAATAGCAACCTCAGCATCACGTTTTACTCCAAGCAATGAGCTTAGAAGATACTCACTTCACAGTATCCATTCGTGACGAACCATTGATAAAAACAATGACAAATCCTCTTTCAAGCGGAAGTGAATCTACCATCCTAGACCATGTTGGAAATGATGCGGCTACTTTGGATTACTTAAATGCCTATGCAGCACTACATCTCTCCTATCACATGCTAGATTTATCCCTGATTCCACATTCGTCTTCCTACTTCGGAAATCCCGTAACGGATCTTCCCTCACAAATGGAACCTAGCATATACGCGGTAGAAAATGGGGATGATTTAGATTTACCTCCAGCACCACCTGAGTTCGAAGAGGGTAACGCCTCTTTGATCGAAGAAACAATCGATGTCAACATCGGGACAGAAGATGAACCAAGAATATTGAAACTAGGTTCTTCGTTAACCCCAGAAGAAGTGGAAATACATACTCAGATTCTCAAAGAACATCAGAAGGCATTTGCATTTAATTACAAGGATATGACAGGAGTTGCACCCCACATTGCGGTGCACAACCTCGTCACTAAATCAGACGCAAAGCCAATTAAACAAAAATCAAGACCCATGAAGCCCAAAGTAGCTCTCATGGTAAAAGAGGAGGTAATAAAACTCCTTCAGGTAGGATTCATCAAGCCAGTTGACTACTCCCAATGGGTATCTAACATCGTTCCCGTTCTCAAGAAGAATGGAAAGATACGCATCTGCATAGATTTTCGAGATATCAACAAAGCGTGCCCTAAGGACGACTTCCCATTACCATCCATAGATGTTATTGTTGATGCAACAGCTGGTTTTGAACTCTTGTCTCTCATGGATGGATTCTCGGGATACAATCAAATCAGAATATCCGAGCAAGATCAAGCTAAAACCACGTTTATAACTCCTTGGGGAACCTATTGCTACGCTGTTATGCCATTCGGTCTCAAGAACGCCGGTGCTACATACCAGCGGGCCATGACATACATATTTCACGATCTAATTCATAAAATCATGGAATCTTACGTAGATGACTTATTGGCTAAAGCTAAGAAGCGTTGTGACCATCCTGAAGTACTCCGTGTCATTCTTTCACGTCTAATAGAATACGGAGTCACGCTAAATCCAGAGAAATGCGTCTTTGGTGTAATAGGAGGAAATCTCCTAGGTTACATCATATCGTCACGAGGGATTGATGTTGATCCAACCAAAATTCGGGCTGTCCTCGAAATGGTCCCACCTTCGAGTGAATCTGGAATCAAATCATTTCTCGGAAAGCTGGGTGCAATCCAGAGATTTATCCCAGACTTAAGCTTCGCCGTTCATCCAATCAACAATTTACTCAAGAAAGACTATAGCATTGATTGGACTGAAGATTGCAATGAAGCTTTTGATGCAGTTAAGCGTTTTCTGTTATCACCACCTACGCTAATGCCACCTAAGTTGGATCGCCCCTTAATCCTATATTCGCGAGCTACCAATGTCTCGCTGGCCTGTATGTTGGCCCAAGAAGACGATAACAAGAGAGAACGTGTGATTTATTTCATTAGCCGAACACTGCTCGACTATGAAACACGCTATACACAGGAAGAACGAGAATGCCTTGCCATAGTCTTTGCTACTAAACGCCTAAGACATTACATGCTGAATCAAGAAACGAAGGTCATGGTAAAAACGGACCATTTACGGACTTTTCTCACACAAGGGTCCTTATCTAAAAAGGCTGGACGTTTTATAACCTTAATGGGAGAGTTCGAATTAACATTTGTAAATCAGAAGTCAGTTAAAGGACAAATCATCGTGGATTGGTTAGCTGACAACCCATTAGACGGAGGTGATTTAGTAGATTTAGACTTTCCAGATGAATGCGTATACTACATCGAAACTCGACCCGCTATCTCTGAGTGTCCTTGGTACACTGATATCATTAATTATATCATGGACCATACGTACCCGGAGGTAGTTACACCGCAACAAAGAAGGCGGTTACGCATAATCGTAGCTAAATATGTCATTATAGAGCAGGTGCTCTATCGAAAAGCATTCGATGGAATGCTCCTAAGGTGTGTTGACACAGAAGAGTCCAAAAGGATTCTCCATGAATCCCACAGCGGTATATGTGGAGGCCACTTCGGTGGCCATGCCACCACTCGAAAAATACATCGAATGGGCTATTTCTGGCCCACTCTAGAACATGACGCGATAGAGTTTGCACGCAGGTGTCATAAGTGCCAAGAATTCTCCCACGAGATCCACATGCCAGCACAAGCTCTGCAACCAATCGCTACTCCATGGCCCTTTTCTACATGGGGTCTAGACTTAATAGGGAAATTCTCTCCCTCATCCACAGACGGCCATAATTTTATAATCACGGCCACTGAATATTTTACCAAATGGGTGGAGGCCATGCCTCTTACTACTGTACCTGGTTCTGTGATTGCCAAGTTCATTTTGAACCAAATCATTTGCAGGTACGGTATCCCGCAAATCATTATCTCTGATAATGGAACTTATTTTAAAAATGAAGAAGTTCGCGAACTATGCAATAAATTTAAGATAAGCCATCATACGGCTTCCTTGTATTATCCCCAAGCCAACGGACAGGCTGAAGCGACAAACAAAACACTGAAAGCCATTCTCCTTAAAACGGTGAAAGAAAACAAGTGAGATTGGCATTTGAAGTTATATCCAGCCTTGTGGGCCCACCGAACCTCAATAAGAACACCAATGGGAGCAACTCCTTTCTCGCTGGTATTTGGGGCAGAAGCAGTCCTCCCGCTTGAGGTCAAAATACCCAGTCTCCGCATTTCACTACAAGGGATTCTGGATGAAGATGCTTACAGAGAAGCACGTCTTTCCCAATTAGAAAGCCTAGATGAAACTAGGTTAGATGTTGAGCAGTGGCATAGAGCTTATGCTGACCGAATGTGCTGGCAGTATAACAAGAAGGTCTATGAACGTGATATATACGAAGGTGATCTAGTTCTAAGACTAGACAGCCGGATCGACAAGAAGACCGGTGAAGGAAGGAAATTCCGGCCCAAATGGTTGGGCCCATACCGAGTCATGAAGGACTACGGAAATGGTGCTTATCTCTTATGTACGTTAGAAGGTGAGGAGTTTGGCGAAATAGTCAATTCCCTGCACCTCAAGCGATTCTACGCATAAGCAACTAGCACTGCCTGTATAATTATCTACATTGCATCTTCATATAGATTTAGATCATTTTGTCCACTTGTTCTTACATAAATTGTGATCAAGGAATCTATTCTCAAAGCAATTCATTACAAACTCGTGATGTTTCTGGCATAAAACTTTCTTTAATCATATCTCTCCATTTTCACGATATCATCAAATCATCTTGGAATCTTTTATCAAATAAAATCAGACATGACAAAGTCCTAACGGTAACCATACCAAGATCTGCAAGTTTGTTCTCTCTTTGATTTCTTCTTAGGATAGGTGTCTTGCCTATGGTCTCTTCTAGAAGCTTCATGGTGTCACATCTATCCCATATACACATCTCTTTGGAAATAAGCATATACTGACATTTTACTCAAATAAACAAGTCAAAAAGTGATTAAACAGAAAATTTTATTTTTACACATTTCCTTGCCCCACCAACCTTCGGTGATGAGCTTGCGTCTCTTACTAGTGACGTAGGGTTGGGAAAGGATGGAAATGCCCTTACTCACCTATGCCTTGCCCACGGTGATAAACCCACGCTTCTTACTAGTAACATGGGGCAAAGTGTAGGGGGTCCTCTTGACAAAGCAAACGTTAAAAGGTCATAAAGAAACAATTCAAAATTTGAGTCAAAAAATGAATGAATCAGATGTTCAAAATCCCAAGAGAGTTAAAATCCTAAAAACCCAGATTTTGTCTACTATGTGGCCATCTACGGGTCTAAGTCTGGATAAACCGCAAAGCAAGTTCCATCCAAAACTATGAAGTCATTCAGGTAGAGTAAGCTTGTAGTTTTCAATTTGGTTCCACCAAAGCTTTGTCTGTCTTTCATCACTATCATTTCACCATATTTCATAACTTGCGCCCTTCTTGGCTCTTGGTGATGAGCCCTCGCATCTTACTAGTTGCGTGGAGTTAGGAGTGGGGCAAGTTAATCTGTTCATCATACTGGTTATTTTCATCACTTTGCCAAAACAAACATGAGGTATCCAAATTGCTCACAGAAGCTAAGATTCAAGATCACAATATATCTACAATATCATGTATCAGCATCATGAAACACAAAATGAAAGCAAGCATTTGCATCATCTATTCTCCATTGCATACATATAAAAAAAGCATACAAACATACATCGTAGTATACACGAGGAAGCTGGAAACAGAAAGGGAAAACATGAGTGACAAGCTTTTGATCCAAAAACGAATGCATATATATAAATAATCAATGTTTATATACAATGCCATCATGCTCTAGGCATGGTCAAAACGCTCAAAGAGCCCGTGATATACAAAAGAATCTATAGTACAAAATACATAGGAGCCAAGTGGTCTCTCAACCCCTACGCGACCCCTCCGAAGGTGCGTGCCCTCGTCTAGGACTCCGGCTACGCCGACGCTCTGAATGAACGGAGGGCTCAGGGTCCTGAGGAGCAGCCGTGGTCTCACCACGAGAATGGCTCCTCATAAGACGCTCAGCTATCCTATAGCCCGCCAAATCTGTACGGAGAGTCGACACCATCCTAGCCACATGCCAAATGGGAGCGAAGACGTCGGTATGCCTACTAGCTGCTGAGGGCTCCCTGACATCTACAGATAGCTCCGCACGGGTCTTATCCATGGGGATCATCAGGGAATCAGTACATACCCTGCGGATCAGATCCCGCCACTCGTCGACAGTCTCTGCAAACAAAGGAGAAAAATGAATTAGAAACCAAGCAAGAGGCTGAAATATACAAGATAAAAACACAAGGAGAGATAGCAATTAAAACAAATCCTAAATTAAACAAACATTGAAAGGAAGAAAGGATAACTTACTCGGATCACCGGGCCTCCAAGATGGATCGCTGGGGCCAGCACCCGCCGCAGATGCCACTGCCGACTGAGGGGCTGCTCCTGTAGCAGGGGCAACATGTCGCCCCACAACTGACTCGTCCTCTCCGCCATGGCCCTGAGAGAGTGGCTCCTCTGAGACTAGAGTGTCCCTCTCTGCGCTCTGCTCAGCCCTCTCCACCTGCATAATATCCTGAGTGTCATGCCACTCAGGATCACTATCATCAGTCTGCTCCTCCGACCCTCCCTCTGTAAGCTCCTCAGAATCGGAGTCAATGTCTATAGGGTCATCGCTGCTATGAGCAGGACCCACGGAAATCTGAAGCAAAGGTGCCCGAGGTGCACCGGCTCTCCCTCTAGCCCCGAACTACCCTCCTGGCTGCAATAGGAATGCCAGGAGTGATCGCTGTCCAACCACGGCCTCTAGGCCCCCCTCTGGCCTCGCGGACTGATCTGTAAACTGGTGCCACTGGGGGAAGCATGCCCGCATATGGAAGGCCAAACTGCTGAGGAACTCTGCCAAAAGGATGTACCTCCACCCGTCCCACGCGGTCGATGAGCTGCCCTGTGGTGGAGCAAGAGATCAATGTAAGGGTCTCCTCACCCCATATGCCGGCCATAAGCCGGTACGGTGTCACCTCCATATCTGCTGTGGTAAGGGAGGCAACTGGCTGGTGAGGTGCTCTAAGCACTGACATATCTAACCATCTGGCTGCCCTCACAGCCCCAGGATCTGCCACCTCTATGCCTCTGCCATAGGGAATAAAATGCTCATACACCCAACTCATGACTAGAGTTGGGTGGCTCAATGACTGTCCCTGTAAACGGACCACCCTATATAAATCATGGTAGGTGGTCCCCAGAATGTCTGCACCCCAGGCGTATATCCGGCCATGCCCCTCTATCTGTGCAATGATGGGGGCCCAGCAGTATAACAAAGTGTCCCCCTCCCTTGTCCCCGATCAATCTCAAGGCAAGGATCCCCATGATGGCCTGTTGAAATATGGGGATAGGCAAAGAAGGGATGGATCGAACTCTCACTCCCTTCTTCGACCCCGTGGAGATAGCTGCATCTCCCATGTAACCTGCCCACTGTGCAATCTGTGCCCGTGAGCCTGCCGTCTCTAATGTGAGTCTCCTCCCAATGATCGGGACCCCCCAAAATACGGTAGACATCCTCCAACGTGATAGTCCACTCACCGCGGACCCCTGGCAATCGGAAAGTGTTCTGATCTGCGTCCCAATATGAAAATAAGTCACAAAGGATGTGACTAGATGGTGTGACATGTGGGACGCGCGATATGCGCAGTATACCGGCCCTCTGTAGTGTGTCCTCCTCGTCCTGTGAAAGGGCATCCAGTACCCCTGAGAGCCAATCACACTCTCTCTCTCGGCTCCATCTGATGTATTCCTCCCTCGCCTGCATACACCCAAAACACACAAAACAGAGCAAGTTAGTATCTGAACAATACCAAGAAGGTCATAAAAACGTATAGAAGTGCAAAAATGTACAAGTGCAATCTCAAAAATTAAGTTCTTTTGCATTCTGTGCAAAACCGCCGCCCTGAGCAGGGAGGCGGTTTTGTAACCGCCGCCTTAAGGGCGGCGGTCGTGTAACCGCCGCCCTGAACAGGGCGGCGGTCGTGTAACCGGTCCGAAAACCCGCGCGGGTTTCTAATCCCAAAAAGCCCAAAATAAGTAAAAAAAAGACCATTTAACCTAAAAATGGAGCCTACCCAGTAGGCGCCCCCCCTAGGTGGACCTTTTGAACCTAACATTTTCAAAAATAACCCCCCCATTACGACAAATTTAACATTTCAAATTTAAAGGGGGAAAAACACAAAATTGAAGAAAACCAACCTGTGATCGCTGAGGTCGGCGTTCCGCACGTGGAGGCATGATCACGATCTCGCTGCGGACGTTTTGACTCTACTCACGCAAGAAACTGTCACCGTGGGTCCCAGAGCTCAAAATCAATCAAATCAACTCACGCAAATGAATAGGAAAATGGGCCCACTTTCATATATATATCATTCTGTTTCGTTTTAAAATGACTTTTTTCACAGGTTTGGAGCGCTGATGGAGGTAAGTTCCTATCCCCGCACGAATGGTACGTTCTCATTCCCTATTATTTTAGCATTTATTTTCCAAGTTATTGTATCTATCTGCACTTGAGTTCTCTTTTCATTTTGCAGGTAGCGGGAATTTCGGATGGCGTCATTTCAACACACGGACGCAGTAAGGTATAGCTTCTAACTCCCCATTTCGGGACTGCCATACTCGGACCCACCGTTTTATGCCTCTTCATGGCTAAAACGCTTCTCCGAGGGGGCAATATGTACGTACCCAAAATTGTAAGGTATTGTACTACTGGAACAGTGTAACAAGTGCCCCAATGATGATACAGGTCTCCTCGCAAGGTGTTCGGGATCCGGAAAATCCCTCAGAGTATGCATTAACATCCCGCATGCCCCACTTAGCCCCCGTGCCCTTTGTTTTCCCCTTTTTTTCCCTCTTTCCTTGGCCTCTTGATCTTCAGTGACGAAACCGCCGCCCTGCAACGGGCGGCGGTCAGGGTGGCGGTCCTGTAACCGCCACCCTGCTTAAAGCGGCGGTCCTGTGCGTGTTTTCCAGAACGCTCTTTTGACGCAACTCGCGTGAAATATCACGATTCACCAGCTTTTCCTTGCCGACTTGAGCATGCATTTATGTTTTTGGTCCCCTGAAATAGTGTTTTTCCTTTGTTTATTGTTTAGGAGTTCAATTTGGTTTTGGTTTTTGGGTGTTTGAATTCCTATAAATGCATGGTTTGTGCACATGCAAATGGTCTGAAGTTTTTGGTCTGAAACTTGGCTGGATTTTGAAGTTTGATCTTTGCTCTCATTCCCTCATTTTAGTGTTTTAACTAGTTAGCTTGTTTAGAAGCCATAGCTTGAATTCACTTGCATCTTTAGTTAATTTGCTCAGCTGTTGGTAAGCCACAGACCCATCTTGTGCAGGCAGTGCTGTTACTCCATCCAAATCCAGTCTAAAGCTTGCCTCTGAATTTCTCTTTGCTGTAGATTTAATTTTCATTGTGTCCTGGGAGTTCTTAGTTTAGTTCATTACATGCCAGGTTAGCTTTATTCAGTTGTTGGTAAGCCACATATCCAGCTTGTGCAAGCAGTGTCTTCATTTTATCCAACCCATGGGAACATAGTAGCTTAGGAAGCCATTAAAGTTGTAAGTTTTGCTCTTCGTATAGGATAGTTACAGGTTCTAGTAGCTTCATGTTGCATGAATCACAGTAAAATCCCACTAGGAATCGCATAAGCCAAGCTCTGTACTCTTGTGCTATCCCTCTCCTACTCACATTTTTCGGTCTGCATTCTGAGTTGTCCTTGTACCAAAATCTACTCCTATCGGTGCTAGCATTACACGACTTTTCTGGATCCACGTGAACATGAAAGAACGAGCAGATCATACTGAGGGGACAAGATCACACATACTATCAGACTCGCCACTATTCTGTGGAATCCAAGTTTAACCTTCAAAGTTGTAGCTAGAATCATATCAAATAGAGTAGATAAATTGCTTCATTTCAGTAAATTCTATTCTCAATATTGCCAGGGAAGCTGTGAGGATTGATAGTTTCTGAGAAACTATGATTCACTCCTCACTTCTGAGGTAGGATCGCAGAATCTTGCAGATAGAGTAGACGAGCTATTTTATTTATTTAGAATAATTCTATAAATTGCACAGGAATATAATTACACTTGGTTATCTTGTCTGTTTTAAATTGTTATTTAATTATTATTTCTAGATACACTTAAAATAGTTTGCTTTCCTTAAAATTGTTAAGATATTTCTTAGAAGAATAAAAGTTATGTATGTTAGATTTATTTCACGTAGTTAGAATTTGCTTTGTTACAGTTAGATTTGCATTTTGTTTCGTATGACAATCATGGGACCTTAAGAGCCCAGGGAATATATATTTGAGCCAATCGTGCCTTAACCAGACCTTGTCACAGCAATAGTTTACATAGACCAAAATCTCAGAATACAAGTATTCCGAACAACCACAGATTTACAACTAATCAGTTCTTAGTTAAGAGGGTTAAACATAGAAGATGACCAAGCACACACATTTTGGTCAAACCAACCAAACTACAGATTGCCCTAGGCAAAACAATCCACATGAATGTAGAAGGAATTGAAAGAGAACAGCCATTTGGCTGTGATCCTTTGGTCCCACAGCCAGACGTTGGAGACACCCTCGTAGATATAGATACCAACTTAAGAATCCAGGTTGCGAGAACGCCTGTGAGGTATTTTGAGAAGATTGCACAACTGTTGGTTCTAAACATAGAAGCTGAGAAAGCATACGATTACTGGATACTAGGGATTAGAACTTGATCTCGCGTATGACCATAACAGGACCGCAACAACCAAGAGTCTATGGTTGTGGTCCACAGATCCCACAACCCAACGGATCCATAAGATAATTAGATATAGACACTGGCCTACGCACGCTAGTGTTTCAATCCACTCCACTTCCACCTATCATCATCGAACAACTGTCCTTACTAGATATAGCAGCTAACGAAGCTAGGGAATTCTGGTCTAGGCCAGAGAATCATTCGTAGAGTCAATTATTTTCACCATCCACTATATGACCTTATCAGGAGACATACATGAAACTATCCCAGGTCATTTTCCACGTATTCCGCAACCCATAGATCGAATCACGCCAGAGCTCGATATTGATTGGAGCCTTCGAGCAGTCATCCTTGCTGATCGATCTATCACACCAGTTCAAGTTAGAAGGGCCTTCTTTGCCTTAGATTCACAAATTCCGTTAGTGCGCATCGAAGACATTAGACTACCTAACTAGTTTGTTTGAATCCAATGCATATTCTACCCCCACCGGCTGTCTCGGCACAACCTCGAGAGGTCGGGTACGCGGAAGAGTCACTTGTATATTCTCACACTCGCATGTCGCTTTTCCGGCGTATAGTTCCCATACAATATTACTCCTTTTATGATTACTATAAAATTATATGTACAGTGTTGGAAAAATTTAATGCCAAAACAACCAACACTGGGGAAAACACAACCAGAACAAGAAAACACACACATTATACATATATAATATTTAAAAGAAAACTTTTACAATCTTAGAGTTGTTGCTCTATTTTCCTTTTGTTTCTCTTCTTGTGTATTGTTCTCTGTTTATTTTTATTACAAAAAATTGTTCAAATCGAGCTTCTCCTCTAAATATTTCATTCCTCCCTTCTTACAATGTGTTGCTGGACGTATTTTCCTTCGTTGAGCTAATGCCCTGAATATTCCCATTTTTTGTTCTCTCTTCTTCTATTTCTATGTGCTGCTGCACGTATATATATATTCCCCCCCCCTTTTTAACATTGTTATATAATATATATATATATATATATATATATATATATATATATATATATATATATATATATATATATATATTACATATTGTATATATATAATGCCACATATAAATATTAACATGTATTAAAAAAAGAACCGGGCCAAAAATATTATAAGGAGCAGTTGATTCAGTGGGTTTCATGTCCATGGGGAGAAAAACAGTGGGAATTCCATGGAATCATACCACATGGAAATGTGCAAATGTAGGAAAAGAAAACAAAATGGAAAAATATTAATGCCCTGATGATGAGGTGGTTGTGAGGAGGGAAAAACAAGTTTAAACAAAATGGGGGCTCAAGATTATGGCCGCATTAAATTTTGACACCCCCTTTAATCCTGAGCCAAACAAAAAACAAATCAAGGACTTATTTTTAATTTTTGGAGCTAGGCGGTCCATCTATGATGCCTAGATTTTATCTTAAATGCTCAAACATTTCCTTTGACAAAGGTTTGGTAAAAATGTTAGCTGGCTGCTGCTCTAACTTACAAAATTTTAACTCAATTTATCCTTTCTCAACCAATTCACTAATGAAGTGATATCTGATTGCAATATGCTTGTTTATGCCATGGAAAACTAGATTTTTAGATAATGCAATTGAAGACATATTATCACAAAAATAATAGAACCTCCTTATTGCTCTTCATGCAAATATGAGAGGATTCTCCTTAATGATATCATATGACAAGAAGTTGAGTTTACTGCAATATATTCTACTTCAGCTGTAGAAAGTGAAACAACTAACCATTTCTTTGAAGCCCATGAAATGGATCTTGATCCAACATTGAAAACATATCAATATGTTCTCTTTCTATCATCAAGGCTACCTACCCAATCACTATTGTTGGTGCTCAAATTAGTCTCGCCCCGTTTGTCATTGAAATTCCTCAGTCTGCGGCCTCTGTCATGTTTTCTATCTCCCCATATTGGTGCTTGAAAACTTTGTCCTCCATTTGGCTATCATCATCAGTACTTTCCTTAGTCAAGGATCACTTAAAGGTCCAAAATTTGTTTTTCATTCCTCTTTCCATCTGAAAGAGTCTGTAACTTGGGCATAAAACTCAGGTTTTTCCTTTCCTTCCATTTTCCACAGTCACGTTTTGTTGTCCCTGTCATTTTTATCCTAAATACTGTGGAAATGTGATTGGATGTAGCTCGGAGGATCATATTTGAAGCCTTATAACATTTCCAAGTTCTTTGTCCTTGAAGAAAGATTCATTTTCTGGCTTGAATGGTGATTTTCCTACATTTTACAATTTAACAGGTGTATTTTTGCCGGTCAAATTTACTTCTCAGCATCAATGGAAATGTGGCCCTTTCTGGTTGGATGTAGCTCGGAAGGGTAATCTAAAATGTCTAAGGCTCACTTCAACCCAAAAATTTTCCACGTGAAGGAACAACACTCATTTGAAAATTCACCTTTTGGTTTGGCCTTGGAGTTGCGCCAGGGGGACACGTGTAGGTTTTCGTTGCTTTTCCTAGACTTAGAAACATTTTTCATGCAGCCGGTATAGTTTTGGCGGACCATGGACACATGGAGGGCTAACGCTCATTTGAGAATCTACCTCAGGGTACCACCTTAACAATTGTGACAGGGAGACATGTGGAGGATTTCGTCGGCTTTGCTTTGTACTTAAAATTTTCAAAGAAATTTTCTAAGGCATGGGACATGTGGTGAGCCCGCGCTTGTTCAGGGTCTCCACTCTTGGGCACCATCTCGAAGTTGCACCATGAAGACACGTGGAGGCTTCTGTCGGGTCTTCCCATACTTAGACTTTTCAAGCAACATTCTAAAGGCATGGGACACGTGGAGGGACCATGCCTATTTGGGGACCGAACCCTAAGTTGTATTTTGAAGAAGCGCCAGGAGGACACTTGGAGGCTTTCGCTCACTCTACCCTTTGCTTGGAAATTTCAACGGCCAAAGAAAAATGTCTTGGACCCTAGACACATGACGCCTTCCACTGAACATTCACCTTTTTTAACAAACTCTGCCTGACTGAGACACGTGGTGAGCCCGCGCTCGTTTGGGGTCTCTATTTTTGGGCACCATATCAAAAGAGCACCATGAAGACACGTGGAGGCTTCCGCTGGCTCCTTTTTACACTGAGACTTTTCAAAGGCCAAAATGCATTTTTCTTGGGCCCAGGGCACGTGGAGGGCTCGTGCTTGTTTGGGACTTGCCTCTGCGCTTCTCCTTTACAGTTGCACCAAGGAAACATGTGGACGACTATGATATAAAGTGGAAAAGGGGTAGAATCAATGGTTGCTATGTATTTCACCTATTTTTCCACCCTTTTTTCTCCAAGACTCCTGGAGATGCGAATACGCACTGTTTTTCATCGTTCTTTGATGAAATTCCTTGTCATCTCTATTTGTAAGGTGCTATTGAATGTATTTGAAACTTAAATTACGAGTCCAAGGATTGTTAAGGTCGATACTTTGAAGAGGGAATTGTTCAGACACTCGCAAAAATAGGAATTACCAGAGGACATGGATGCGAGGTAGAATTGCAGAGGAAAAAGAGGGAAAAGGGATGAAATGATAAAAGTGCAGGTGTAAAATATGAAAAAGGTGTTGCCACAAGAGTGAAAAAGATTACCTGTTATATCCAACTGTGCAGAGTCTCTGGAAAATGATTAAAAGGAGGATTTCCTGCATGAAAAAATTGGAATGATTAGAAGGACTCCTAAAAAGTTGTGGCATGGCATCCTAGTCACTAATTGAGGGCCCAAGAAATGTGATCAATTCACACTTGGTCCACCTGGTAGTTTTCAGATCTGGATTGTTAAACATCACTTTCTGAAACAAATTGTTAACAAGCAAAGGTCCCTCAAATATTCTTCTCTTTAAGGGGGAAAATTGAGTAAGAAAAATGTATAAATGCAATGAGAATACTCTTGCAAATGGTCAGAGTTTGAATTTCTAAGAGAAAATTTGAGAAAGCCTTATTTTGAGAAGCCCGTCTGAGATACCTGGTTAATTTCCTTTATGTTAGATTTTCTATCATGTCAAGTTGGTTACATATGTATAGCCATTGACGAGCACTGAGATTTCTCTGGAAGCTTTCCCCTGCCGATGAATATAAGAAATTTTGAAATTAATTTATGTCCAATCTCTAGAAATTTGTGTCTGCTTTGTTTCAGAATGTCTGCAAATAGTTTCTTTCATTCCTATTGCAATATTACATTGAAATCACATAGGATCTCATCCATGTGACAATTTAATGGTATTTGCAATTTCATTTCAAGAAGAGCCTTCATCTTGGATGAGATAAAATTTTTTAAAATCAATTCAATGTCATTTGTTGATAAAGATTGTTTGTAAGTCTTCGAGTGTACCTTAGGTGTGATTGATTAGAGACTTTTGTGTTTAATTGAGTCTTTTAATTCGAGCCTTCATGTTAGAGTCTCAAAGATTATGTGAAAACGTGCTAATCTGGGCCTCTAATGAATCACACCTTCTGGTTGAGGGAACGTCTTAACTATTATGAAGTATTCTATTATTGAGTTATTCATTGTTGTGAAGTCCCTTCGAAGATCTGGTATAATCAACTTTATCTTGCTTCATCTCCCACCAAAATCATTCAAAAACCATGAATCCACCCTGAATTACCCTTGTTTTCCATGTGTATCAACAAAGGAACAAAATCTACTTGCAAAAATATGTAGAACAATTAGGATTTCTTAATGTCTTCAGTAACCTTAGCCTTGTGTTGAAAGTATCTCCATCATTTAGAAGTGAAAACTCTTAAGAGTTAAATCATGGAGTATTGACCATATTTTCCCAAGGTTCTCTTCATAGAATTTGTGCAAAAGAAGGATATCTCCATCTCCTTCATCAAACAGAGGTTACACTAAGGGTCCTCTCACCATGGTCAAAGAAGCACAACCTAAAGTAGTGAGGATAGGTCAAATCCTCTTAAAGGTGCTATCCATCTCTCCAAAAATATGAGTAACAAAGGGCCAGTTAGATCTCATCCCCAGCTACAAAATGAAACACACTATGATCTATTTGCCTCTAAGCTCCACGTCCAATCTATGTTGTTGCTCGGCTTGAAAGGGAGAAAAAATTTGGATACCAACAACTGTTTATGTAGCCAACCAATTTAAAATCATTATGAGTAGCATATAGAATTCCATAGTTTCTTGTTCCATTCACATACCTTAAAATACGCTTTCATGCTTTCCAATGTGTCTCTATTTGGTGTTTCCACGAACATAGAAATAAAGCTAACTATATACATTATATTGGTCTTGTTATAGTTAAATACATCAAGATTCCTACCATGATTTTATATCTTATAGGATCCACATTGTTGTTGCAATCATCTTTAGTTAATTTCAGACTTAATTCAACTGGTGTAGATGTTGGTTTGCAGTCCAACATTTTGAATCTTTGCAAGATTTCTTTTGCATACTTTTCTTGACAGATAAATATGCCCTGATTTGTTTGTTTGACCTCAATGCCAAGAAAGTACTTCAACAATCCCAAATCAATCATCTCAAATTACTTCTTCATGGTTGATTTAAATTCATATATGGGATTGTTTGAATTTCTAGTAAAAATTAAGTCATCTACATACACAACAACAATTAAAATATCACCTTTGTTTTATTTGATGTAAAGTGTGGGCTCACTATTACTTTTTCTAAAGCCATTTCTAATCAAATAGGAGTCTATCCAACTGTACCATGCCCTTGGTTCTTGTTTGAGTCCATATAATGCCTTTTTGAGCTTGTATACCTTTATTTCATACACTGAAGTTTCATAACCAGGTGGCTGTCCCACATAAATTTCTTCTTCCAACACTCCATTTAGGAAAGATGATTTAAAATCCATTTAATGGACCTTCCATTTGTGATGAGAAGATATGAAAAAAATCATTCTCACATTTTCTAGCCTTTCTACTGGGGTAAATGTCTCATTATAATCATGTCCAGGATTTTATTTGTAGCCTTTGACAACTAATCTTGCCTTATGTATTTTAATTTTTCCTTTGGGAGTAGTTTTGGTTTTATAAACCCAATTGACTCCAATGAATTGCTTTCCTTCAAAAATATCTACCAACTCCCATGTTTGATTCTTTTCTATTGCATGCATTTATTCATCCATCGCTTCACACCATTTATTGTCCTTGATTGTTGCTTCAAAATAAATTGGATCAGCTGCTGAAAATAAAGCAAAATTAATCATTTCATATTCATTTTCTTCATACCAAGTAACAAATCATAAATTTCTTGAACACTCCTCATCCTTCCTTGCTACTGGAATGAGTTTGATGATGATGAAGATGCTTCATTTACTGGTCCTTATGCATGCTTTTTTGGTTGCTACCATTAGAAGATTCACCCCTTTGTGAAATGGATGTCTAACTTGGTACATTTTGTACTCTACCATCTGTTGGTTTATCAACAATTATAGGTGTATTGACCTTTTATTGTGGCTACTTCATTTATTGTGCATCTTCCCAAGAATATTTCTCAAAGAATTGAACATACTTACTGATAGTAAGCTCTTTTGTAACTGAATTATACAATCTATAAACTTTATATTGCTCACTATATCTAATATAAATGAACTTATCTCCTTTTTTATCTACTTTGATTTTCTTTTATTTGGCACATGTGCATATGCTGCAGACCCAAAAACTCTCAAGTGTTCAACACTTGGATTTCTTCCACTCCATACTTCTTGAGGCATCATATTCCTCACACTCTTTTTAGGAAATATATTTAACAGATATATAGCTGTTGCAACTGCTTCATCCCAATATTCAGTAGGCAATTCCTCCTTGCTTTGATCATGCTTCTCGCAAGTTCTTAAATTGTTCTATTCTTCCTCTTAGCTACTACCATTTTTTTATTTTGTATACCTTGCTTGTGAATTGTATCTTGATCCCGTGCTCTTTTCAGAAGTTTTAGAAACTTGTTTGTTATATAATTTCCCCCGTATATCTTTTCTCAATGTCTTTATATAATGGCCACCATGTTTCTATCAACCAAGACCTTAAATTTCTTGATTAATTCAAATGCCTCTGATTTATTTTTTAAGAAATAAACCCATGTACTTCTACTGAAGTTATCTGTAAAAGTCATTAAATACAATTTCTTTGACAAGGAGGGAGTCTTCATAGGACCACACAAATATGAATGTATTAGCTCAAGAGGTGAGCTTGCTCTCCATGATTTACCTGAGGGAAAAGCATTTCTATGTTTATTTAGCAATATGCATGCCTCACAAACCTTGTTTGGTTTTTCAATAGGATGAAGTCCTCTTATTATGAAGAGCATGCAATGCACCATAACTCAAATGGCCATACTTGAGATTCCAAAGAGTATATTTATCAATGGATAGTGTTTTAAAAGCTGCAACTACTACTAATTCACTTTGCATTCTTAATGGAAACAGTTTTGTTTTGAGTCATCTTCACTGATGCTTTTTGCTTATTATCTCCACTTCTATCATATATTATGTATTATCCATTCTCAAACTTTACTTTGTATCATTTTTGGACAAGCTTTCCAATATTGAGAAGGTTATACTTCAAACCAGGAACATATAAGACATCATTGATCTGCCTCTTGTCTCCTTGCTTGGTTAAAATATATATAATGCCTTTACCCATCACTAGAACCTTATCATTTGTTCCCATATTCACTTCATATTTTATTTCTCCATCTATGTTTTTGAACATTTCCTTACTTCCACACATATGGTTATTGCATGCACTATCCAAATACCATATTTGCTTTCTTCCTTGCTCAGCTAAATTGCAAGTTAAAAAAAAAAGTTCAACTTTTTCATTCTTTTTAGATTCATCTTCTTTTGCATTAGAGAAGCTTGCATTATTATTATGATTCTCAAATCATATTATTTATTTCTACATTCACTAGCATAATGCCCAAACCTTTTGTAGTAATAGCATTACACATTTGATTTTTCATACCTTTGTGTAGAACCACCTCTAGAAGTGTTGCTTCTCCTTACTCTTCCTCTGGCTTGTGGCTCTTGATGATTCTTCCATCTTCTTGTTGGTTTCTAGATATTCCTCTTCCTCTGTTGTATGCTCTTATCCCCTGCCTCTAACATTTGTATTTTTTTGAAGGCTTGTTCATTGGAGGAGCTAGCTGATCTACTCATCCTCTGTTCATGGGTTTGCAAATAAACCATTAGCTTATCAACTGTAATTTGTCTCAAGTCCTTAGATTCTTCTATTGCAATGAAAACTAGATCAAATCTGATTGGAAGGCTCCTCGATACCTTCTCTATGATCATGTGATCTTCAACCACATCTCCATTATTTCTCATTTTATTGACTATGGTCATTATTCTTGTGAAAAAAATCATTTATTGATTATGATTCTTTCAAGAGAAGAGTCTTAATATATCTCCTTAATATCTACAATCTAACTACTTTCACCTTGTCACTTCCTTGATATGCATTCTATAACTTATCCCATGCTTTCTTGGAGTTTATAGTTGTTGCTATCCTTGGGAAAACTGAATTAGTGACATCATTTTGAATATAGCTTAAAGTATTTCCATTGTTTCTTCTATTTTATTTCAAATCATTCTTTTGAGCTTGTGTTAATGCATTGAAACCAGGCTCGTTTCTTACCTCTATGTATCCACCTTCAACTAGTTCCCATAGCTCTTGAGAGGAGAGCAATTTCTTCATTTTAATGCACCAAATTTTATAGTTCTTCCCACAAAATATTGGGGGTTGTTTCCACATGTTTCTTCTACTAGAATCCATTACAACTCAACCCCAAAAAAAAAATCTCAAACCCATGAGCTATTTAGATTTTTATTTTCTCTGATACCAAAATGTTGGCAAAATTTAGTGTCAAAACAACCAACACAAAGGGAAAACAAAAACAAAATATAAAAACACACACACACACACACACACACACACACACACACACACACACACACACACACACACACACACACACACACACACACACACACACACACACACACACACTATATATATATAATATATATAATTTGATTTAAAAGAAAAATTTTACAATCTCAAAGTTGTGGCTCTATTTTCCTTTTTTCCTCTTCTTGTGTCTTGTTCTCTATTTCTTTTTCTTACAAAAAAATGTTCAAATCGAGCTTTTGCTCTAAATATTTTATTCCTCTCTCCTTGTAATGTGCTGGTGCACATATTTTCCTTCGCTTAGATACTAATATGAATATTCCCCCCTTTTTTTTCTCTCTTCTTATATTTCTATTTGTTGTTGTATGTATATATATCCCCCCCCCCTTTTTAACATTGTTTTTGTATATGTATATATTTAAATATAAATATATACTCTTCCTTCATTGTTTAAAAACATACCAATATATATATATATATATATATATATATATATATATATATATATATATATATATATATATATATATATATAATGCCACATATAAATATTAGCATGCCTTAAAAAAAGACCCGGACTTGAAATATTACAAGGAGCAGCTAATTCTGCGGGGTTCATGTCCATTGGGGGAAAAATAGTGGGAAGTCCACAAAATCTTGCCATGTGGAAAGGTGCAAATGCGGGAAAAAAAACACAACGGAAAAAATATTGATTCCTTGAAAATGAGGTGGTTGTGAGGAGGGAAAAACAAGTTTAAACAAAGAAGGGGGATCAAGATTACAACCACATAAATTCTGACACATAGTACTCACTCATATGAAATGAAATTTGCGAAATTAATGTATTTGAAAAATGTTTCAAGTCTTGAAATGTATAATGAATATTTCTATTTTTCTCCTCACAAATATGGATATGAAGAGGAAAATAAGAGGATGGTTCACTTCTTTAGATGGAAAATCCTTATTTAAGAGATGCACTCCCTACATTCTATATGGTTATGAATAACTTCAAAAACCTCCAAGATACCAAATTAAGAGTAATTGGAAAAATGAGAGTTCATCTCAACCTTCCATCCAACATTTGGATTCATGTTGATATGTTCCACGAAGGGTTCCTGCATATAAAAAATATTTATGTACATGAGACCCCTTTAAATCATGGTTACAAATTTTTTTTTTAGTGGCGTTGATTAGAGAACACAAGTTATTTAATTGTATTTTGGCTCATTGCATAAAAGGACTCGACTTGAGATGCCTGAATTTATAAAACATCTTAGCTTAGACATAACACCACATTGCCACATGGAAATCAAAATAAATGCATAGGATAAAGAAAAATCACAATCAAAATCAATGCATGGTAATAAAATATGGGTTAGGGTTTGGATTATTTGAGAGGAGGAGAAAATACAATGAAATGATAACATCAGTGGGCAGCTAAAAGGCTCCAAATTAATCTATACATGTCCAGAAAAATTAAATAAATGTTAATGTTATTCTCTATATCATTAGGGGGACAAAGAAATAGACGATTGTAAGAAAATACATGCTAATCTATAAACTTGGCGATTAGAGAATTAAATGTTAATTTTTGAGATAAATTAGCCCTACACTAAGACCTCAAATTTGTTAAATCATCCTTGATTAACTGATAAAATTTAAATGAAAGGAATGATTTTTAGGTTGTTCTAAGCCATAAGATCTCAGATGCTAATAGAACATCACATAAAATGAATTACATTCTCTTACATTATCTCAATAATCAAAATGTACATATAGGAGGAAGGAATTGCAAATACCACCTATATCAGTGGTGATAACTCTCACTAATTGATATTAACAGTTAAGCTAACTCCACAACACTAACAAGCTAACTCCACAAGACTAGCAAGATAACTCTACACAACTAGTACACTTAAGCAAGATAACTCCACACAACTAGTACACTTAAGCAAACTAACTCAACAAGTATATGGATAACCCAATTACAAGAATTATCTTAAAAAATAAATAAAAGGATAAATAATAACCTACACTAACAATAAATTGATAGAAAAGTGGTTGACACTCCACCCTTAATACACAAATTAAAATTCATCTTTTTACATATGATCCATAATAGATCAATGGAAAGAAGCACCAATACAATGGTTATAATTCGTAGTAGATCAATGGATAGCTTTATCGTATATAAAAACTTTCTTATTTTTACTTGCAGATCCATAGCTCCATTGCCACACCCATCTTTCATATTTCTATACAACTAGCAATCGTACGTGAAATGTATGATGGGAACGATGAAGATGATCTTTTGAAGGATTCCTTTTGGAAGGAGAGAAACATTGGGAGAAGAAGAGGGGTGAAGATGAAGGGGTTAGAGGATGAAAAAGTGTTGGTGTATTGAAAATAGAAAGTAGAAAAAATGAGAAAAGGGGTGTTGTTCAAGACGTTGCAAAAGCAACTTATAGGTATATATGTGAATGTAAGGAGTGGTAGGATAATATTTTGGAAGTGACAATGCAATAGAAACAAACAAAGGCTCACCCCTAAAAGAAAAATCAAACCAAAATAAAACTACTCCCCGTCATGGCTTTCATATGTATTGTTGATCTAATTGTTACATGTTAGGTGGAATATTTTTTAATAAACACTCTTACACTACATATTAAATGTGTATTATCTTTTTCCAATCTTCAATCTACTTGTCTTTTACCTACATATTATTTTACAATAATTTTTTTTTGTATCTACACATCTTGGTAACTACATATTAAAACACATCCAAATCTCCCATCCACTTATCAAACATATATATATATATATATATATAGAGAGAGAGAGAGAGAGAGAGAGAGAGAGAGAGAGAGAGAGAGAGAGAGAGAGAGAGAGAGAGAGAGAGAGAGAGAGAGAGAGAGAGAGAGAGCACTATGTCATTTTCCATTAATAGAAATAAAATTATCGTATTATCATTGGTAAGTAAGGCAAGTCACTTACAGACATTCTATTGGTGTTGGGAGATTTCACAACAATTAAATGTTACCCACACCTTGTATTCCTTTTTATCAATATTTCCTAGATATGACAAGTATAACAATGAAATTTTAGGGTTTCCAGGTTATAGATATTTTAGATTTATCTGCATTCTGAACTTAATTATCAATTTTTTCTTAATAAGAAAATTTTAATGTAGGAAATTTAGGGTTTGCAGAGGTAGGACACATTTTAATTTTTTTTTAAAGGCATTCGATATAGATATTCCTTAGATTGATAAGATTGCAGTTTAAAAGATATGATATGAATCGTATAGTTTCAAAAGTATTGTATCTGCTGTTTGTTTCTCCATCTAGCAAAATAAAAGTTGAACGGGAAAAACAAACCCATTTCAAACAAAATCACCAACTGCGTTAAGCACTCTTAAAAAACCAAAGCATAAAATGGACAACGACACATCCTAAACGCCCTTTCAGACATGTCATTTTCCTTGCATAATAATGAAAGCACTTTATTTGAGATCCGGAGGCATTAAACATGCTGAAACCCAAGTTAACGTTGTAAATTTAGTAGTAATTAAATAGTGCAACGAAAATTAAATTAAATAAATAAACAAAAAAATATGGGGAAATGTGCTAAACAGAGATATTGCTAATAGACGTCCTAATATCAGAGCACCATTGTGGGTTAAATTAGACCTGCAAATGGAGATAAATCTGTAACCCTAGTATCTCCTCATTTTAATATAAGCTACATTAGCTAGAAATTTATTTATGCTCGTTATCTATTCGAGTCAAAAATATCCCTTCAAATATTACATTTCAGAATTAAATGGTATATATATTACCTACCATAATCTACCAAAAGTTTGAAAGATGCATGTACTTTTATCTAGTTTTAATGGTAGATGTTTTAGTAAATGACATCAACCTTACCAAGTAAGCAATTTTCCATGTTTGCAACAAATATTTTGTATAATCTTAAAGCAAGTAGGTATATAATGTATTAACAAATATTCTCCATATGGGAAACCCCCAAAATAGGAAACCAAAAACATAAAAAATTCCAACACTCTAAGCAATACGACCCATGAAAGGATAGTTGTGTTCTACAATCTAATCTTTTCTACTAAATAGTAAACACCATCAAAATGGTAAAAAACAAAAAGAAAAGTTGTTCATTTGAGGAAAAGTTGTTTGAATTAGGACAATTAACTATAACCAAGATGCAAATTCATTCAATTAATAACCACGTACCAGATTTGAGACAGGTGGCAGGGGGGGCTCTTTCTCATAGGGAAAATGCCTTTCCGTATAACCAGTATATTAGAGTTTTTGCATACATATATCAATAAATACCACCGCATTTGAAAGACCAAAAAATACCACAAGAACTAAAGAAAACTACTTTTACAATAGTTCTTCAAAGTAGGAAAAATACAACTACGGAAATTGATATCATAGATTTTCCCCAATAACCAACATTTACAACTATACAAAGAAGAATGGAATTCAAAAACTTATGTTTTGTACACAATTATTTAACATCCATCCATATCTATAATGGAAGAGGCGGTCCTAAAGTTCGTTGAAGAGGAGCACAACCTATGACGTCGTGTCAGTATGCATATAGGTTGTAAACACAATAGAAAACTTCCCATAAAATTAATTTTAGTGAATAATAAAAACAAAAAACTAAAATTAAAATTTATTAAATTGGGGATTTTTTAATTATATATACAATGTAATACAAAATCAGAAGTAGAAATTTTATGTGTAAATGTGTTTTTGGTCACAATTTATGATATGTAAATAAATTTGTGGATCTTTTCAATGGATGCCAATTGATATAATTGTGTGCAATGTATTATGTTGTTATGGCTAAGATTTTTTACCTGAATCAAATAACCATTGAAGAAATTGTTGCCTTCAGTTGGGGCCAAACTTAATGAGAACTCTATACATAGTCCATGTCGCTTTGATATTGATGAAGCAAAGATGTAACCTAATGTGATAAGGAAATGGTCCAATCCTGAGAGTCTCTATAATCCCTCTAAGAGCATATTTACTGCTGGTGTGAAGTCCACTCCCATATAATGGGTACCATCAAAATAACATGAATATAAAGGGAAAAAAAATTAAGACCCAAATGCATAAATCTAAATGCGTATACATGTGGATGGAGAAAAATAGTGTAAAAATGAAGTAAGGGAACCCATGAACTCAAGGGTCAGGATGATTGTTGATGTGTAATCAAAGCACCCCTAAATGTTTGCAACTCGATGGGTTGAAACTATCAATGTGATTACATAACATGGAGATTTTCCCAGAGTGTGGGAGCTTCACGAATGGGAAAGCTCTCCGGATGAAGGTTTGGTTCATATTCCTCTATTCTGATGTACACATCCAAATTGTAGAGGATCCACCTTAAAATCTACTCTAACTTTCCAAGGAGACAGGGTTAAGAAGATTACAATAAATTAAACCTAAACTAACAGAGGTGATGCACCAAAGGAATGTTGAATAACTTTCCTTGCATGGAAATGAATGTAAAAAATTGACTGAAGAGGATGAACACCAACACAGATTAGTTTCTTATCACTATTACAATGATGGGTGCCACTACAAAACCCATACCTTCTTGTACTATGCCTTGTTGGAGAAGAAAGGAAGCCCCATACCTCATTATTTGGGTAGGTGAGAAATCTACGAAATACCCCTAAAATGGAGGACTGTATTTCTTCATTTTGAATAACTTAGTCTCATTTAAATTAGGTATAACCAGTTTTAGTTGTGTAGAGAATGCTGAGATCTTTCCAAAAAGTTGCTTTCTTGTGAAAATATGAGCTCCCAGTCAAAAGTTATGGCCATATGAAGATTGGGGGGTCATTCTACAAAAAATGACGAGTGGTTAGATCTTCCTTTCTTCGGAGTCTGAAATGCATGCAACCTCTGAAAATCTAAATTTCAGAACTTCGGAGCTCTTTGTTTTGGGGGTTGAATTATTGTTCATCTGCTTGAATTCTTCTTGAGAGAAGTCCGCAACTCTGAGACCTGAACCTTCGAAACCCTGAAGTTTGAAATTTGGACTTCAGGTTTTAGACCATACTTATCCCTTTAGGACCTTTGACATTGTTCATCCACTTCAAAATCCCACTGAGATTCTCCTGAAAATATGAACCCAAAATCCTCCAAAACTCTGAAATCAAGAAACCTCATGTCTAAATTCTGAAAATCCCTCAGACACGTTGACCTCAAAACCAAGTTTGATCCCCAAAATCTGAATGCTTTTAGGACTTTCAGACTTTCAGGATTTTAGGATTTTGCTTGCCATTTTTCGATTTTTTTGGTGAAGACTCCAAACCTTCCAAGTTTTAAAACCCCAAATCTCCAAAAGTCTAAAATTTAGACTTTAGAACCTTTGGGATTTTGGGCTTTCAGAATTTTTTCCTTTATTTACCTAAGTTTCGCCTACCTCCGAAATGACCCATTCCGAAGTCCAAAAACTTTGGGCATGGGCTTCAGAGCTTCTTCTTGATTTCCCGAAGGTTCTCTACAACTTTGTTGGCCTTTGCTTCAACCTATTTTTAATACAACTGATTGAATTGAAATCGTGGGATCACCTCCTTTGAGTTAAATCAACCCTCATTTCTTTGTGTACAAGGTCATGTTTTTCCATTTTTCCTAAGGGAAAAAAAGGGATAGCAATTTGGCAACTTGCGGGTCACCTACCTGCTAGGTGAAAGAGAAGCTTGCCTTGCAAGTATCCATTGGGATACATAGTCATGAATGATAGCCTGATACTAATCTTGTACTTGAATATTTCCCTGATTGCTTGTAACCTGCTGATCTTGAACCTGCTCCACTGCCCACACTCTCAAATTTTCATAAGAAAATATTGAAGATGAGATTTGTGAGAGTAGAAAATTGTCTTGACCTAGAGCTTTTCACTTTGAAATTCCTAAAATGGACTGGAGGCACACTGAACTACATAGTGATACAACCTGGGAGAAAAAAACCTATGTGCCAAAGCACTTAGGGAAATTAAACCTAAACTACAACAAGACAATGTGCATACACACTTAGAGGAATTAAAATCCTAAGCTAATATTTACAAGGGTGAGACTTTTTTTTTAGTAGCAATGTTTAAGATAGATTCCATTAACCAAATCAGAAGTTCCTCTCCATCCAATGTAGAAAATTGGAAGGCATTGCTACTTTTACATCTTGTGACCATGTAGGGGCCACTCCAAATGGACATCAAACTTGGAATGCCTTCCCATTTTTCCCGATCTGCATCCCACTTTAGAACTAGATCCCCTTCCTGAAAGGTCCTTGCTCTTACTTTCTTATCAAACCATCTTTTGACTAAGGCTTGATCTTTCTCCATCATTTGAATTGCATGTTCTCTGATTTCTTCCAATTCCATCAATTCTGCATACCTAGCCTCCATAGGTTCAAACTCAGACAACTCCAATTGATTCATGAGTTCCAATGCGGGTAGCTCAATGATATAGGTAACACTGCTTCTTTTCATAGACTAACTTGTAAGGAGAATTACCTGTTGACCTCTTTGGTGTGATCCTGTCAGCCCACAAGGCTGATTTTAGCTTGGTATGCCATGTCCTTTGGTTTTCATCTAGAGTCCTTCTGATGATTCTTAGCAAATTCTTGTTTGTGGACTCTGCTTGTCCATTACCCTGTGGGTAATAGTTTGAAGAGGTGCTCAAGTAGATTTCATTCTTAACAGCCCATTCTGTGATCTTGGAACCTAGGAATGCCAATGCATTGTTTGATATGATAGTGGCTGGTACACCAAACCTAGTCACTATTCCCCTCATAGAAGTCTAGTATGCTAGACTCGTTTGCTTCTTTGAGTGCTACCGCCTCGGTCCACTTGGTGAAATAGTCTGTTTCCGTGAGTATCCACTTGTGGCCTTGGCTTGAATTTGGATTGATGACCCTGATGAAGTCCAATCCCCATTGCATGAATGGTTGGTCAACTAAAATTGGATGCAATGGAAGTGCTACTAACTTTCCTTACCTGTGAAGAATGCACATTTTTTACACCTTTTGATCCAAGTATAGAGTCATTGAAACATGTGGGCCAATAATAACCCGCCTTCATTATCTTGAGAGTTGTTACCCATGGGGAAAAATGACCTTCCTCCCCTCTCCATCGTGAAACTCCTGTAACACCTTCTCAATTTGACTTGTTCCAATGCATCTCAGTAGAACACCATTGATGTCTTTCTTGAACAAAACACCATCAACAAGCACATATGGAATGGATTGTAATCTGAAGTATCTCCTCTTTATTTTGCTCATTTCTGGAGGGCATAGGTCCTATTTGTAGGAAATGTATCATATTTTGAGTCCAACAAGGAGTAGGCACATTATCATTTTCTTGCTCTTGACTATCCTGTAGTACCAAGACAACTTCATTTTCATTACTTGTTTCAACCTGTTGACTCGAGGCTAGTTGTTCACATAATCCCTTTCCATGGACCAGTTTAGTGACTTTAATTTCAATTTCATATTCCATGACACGAGTGATCCATCCTGCATGTTTCTCATTCAAATCTTTGTTTAGAAGGAATTCCTTGACTCCCACATGAGAGACCAACAACTGAATTTTATTGTTTGAGACTAGGTGCTTGAACTTCTTTAAACTCCTAATCACTACAAGGACATGCTTCTCAATGAAAGAGTACCTCAGTTTCATATTCCTCCAAACTTTGGCTAAAGAAGGAAACTGGATGTTCAGATCCCTCTTTGTTTTGTTGCACTAGGATTGCAGAAATCATGTCCCCACCACCAAAGGCATAGAGCATGAAATCCTTGAGAAGTTTGGATTGATGAGAGTTGGGGCTTGAGATATAGCCTCTTTGATTGATTCAAAACTTGCCTTACCCTCAGTTGTCCACTTAAATGTCATGCTCTTCTTTAACATCAATGTTATTGGCTTCACAAGAGTGGAAAAGTTTGGTACAAACCTGCAGACAAAATTGATCCTTCCTAAGAAGCTTTGAAGAGCCTTCTTATGACTTAGCAAGGGCAATGCTTGAATTTCTTCAACTCTTTCTGGGTCAATTGTCAATCCTTCCTTTGACACAATATGGCCTAGGAGTTTTCCTTCGTGAGCCAGGAATATGCATTTTTTGGGATTCAATGATACCCCAAATCTCCTACACCTTTGAAATACCTGTCTCAGATGAAAGAGGTGATCTGCTGCATTTTTGGAGAACACAGTGATATCATCAAGATATACTAGCACTATTTTGTTGATCAACCCCTTGAATTCCATATCCATTTCCCTTTGGAAAGTGGCTCCAACATTTGACAATCCAAATGGCATCTTCCTGTAGGCATAGGTGCCCCACTTAGTGGTGAAAGCCATTTTGAACTGATCATCTTCCTTCACCATTATCTGATTATACCCTGAAGTAGCCATCTAGGAGGGAGAATACCTTTCCGAACCGGCTACCACTTGTAAGATTTACTCCATTGAAGGGAGTGGGTAGTGGTCTTTGAGAGATGCCCTATTCAAGTCTCGAGAAGTCCACACACAACCTGATTTCTCCATTCTTCTTCCTGACTGGTACCAAGTTTGCAACCCATCTTGAGTGCTTGATTGGAAATATAATACTTTCCTCTATTAGCTTGTTTAGCTCTTTCTTCATAAGAGGCTCAATGTGTGGGTTGACTGGTCTTTGCTTTTTCCTGATGGGCTTAGCATCTAGGGTCCAATTCAATTGTATGTTGTGCCAACTTTGGATTAAATCCTCTTAGGTCCTCATAGCTCCAAGCAAAGACATCTGAAACTCTTGGAAAAGTTGTGTGAATTCATATCTCTCTTGTTCAGTGGCCACTTTGCCAATTTGGAGTGTTTTTCCTTCCCCAACTGAAATTGGTTCCAAATCCTCTCCTTTGACCTGTATGTTGGCCTTCTCTTTACGAAACTGGTCATTAGGATTGAATATTGACTCCAGTGTTACTAAACCCTTTGGAATATTGTTTGTTCCACAGCTACACTACTTGATCCCCAGTACTACTTGCTCTAATTTATCTTGATTCCTAGCTGAGAATTCAACCTCTTCTCTTGCAAGAAATTAACGATCTGTTGATCATTCTCAAACACCTTCCAGCTTGTGTTGTTATCTGGCACTACTGGCCTTACAATCACATGGATATGGGGTTGTGTTTTGTCTCTTTTGATACTATCCACCACATCAAAATTTTCTCCAACTGCTGCAAGCCTATCTGCAGCTTCATTCTTCTTCCTGGGTATGGACTCAATGTTGAATGCTTCAAAATCCTCCATGAGGTCCCATACCCTATTTTTGTAGCTCTTGAGTAGGTCATTCTTTGCAGCATGTTGTCCTTTGACTTGGTTCACAATTAGCTTCACTATCCCCAAATACTTGTAAATTCTTTATGCCTCTTTTCCTAGCCCAATGAAGTCCATGAATCAAAGCCTCATATTTGGCTGTGTTGTTTGAACATGCAAACTGAAATCTGAAAGCTGAATAATACTTGATGTTCTATGGTGAAACCAACATTGCACCTCCTCCAACACCTTGTTTGCTTCTTGAACCATCGAAAAATAGTTGCCAAACTTTGTTGTCATCCTTATTTTCTGGCTTGGTGATATTAGGAATGGGTGAATTTTCTTCATGTACACAATATACACCCAATTCAGATTCTTCCATTTCCTTGTATGGATCAAATGCATGCCTTTTGTTTTCCCATTCATCCAGAGTCAAATCTAGAATACCCTCAACCTTAGTACCAATTTCTAGATCATTTGAACACTCTTCCTGATCAAAGGCTGAGAAATTTGCATTGATAGGACTTGGCACATGTGGGGCTCAATGTGAAATTGACAATTGGTTCTGACTCTGATTGTTGCTTTGGCTCCATACCTCATCCTGAAAATCATGTGTGACCAATTTTTTGATAGATATCCACCAATTTTGGTGTGAAGTCTCTTGATAAACATAGTGCAAAGAGTGGTGGAAGTCAATTACAAAAACATCCTACAAGAGGTGACATTGGGAAATGCATGTAGTGTTAGGCTTAACCCTTTGATGATCCCAACTGTTCCAAATGTTGTCCCATCTAGTTGCACTACTCCTTTTAGTACTAGCTCATACTTTAGACCCAATTGATCTGCTATTTTCTTTGGCATTACTAAGCTACTTGCCCCCGAATCGATCATGCAGTTGTGTACCAAGTGGTTCCCAAAATCAATGACACATAGAATGGTGGAGGCTTCAAATTATTTCTTGGTTGACCCCCATCTTATTACACTGCATTAGTGAGAAATTTCTCCTGTCTTTGGTTTGATCCATTTGAGGTAGACCAATTGGCCATTGCAGCTTGCAAAAAATCTCGTTGTCCTGGGATTGCCAGTGACTCCCACATGGAAATGTTCACATGTGTTTTCTTCATCTGATCTATGATGTTGAAAGGGGATGGATTATCCTTTTGTTTTCCCTTACTTGGCACAACCTTTTCTGGAGTCTGAATAGGCACATGTGTTACTGCAATGGGTGCCTTAGGCTGATTTGATATTTTGAGCTGCATTTGTCTACTAACACCTTGTTGTAGTATGAGAGTGGGTTGAGAAACTATAGGGTTAGATGACTATCCTTCCTCAATGTTCCTCTTCTTTGACCATGTATTGGCAGCCACACCCTGGAAAGGAGGTTGATTAACTCCACATAAGTCTTTTGTTTTCCAATTGACCAATGTGGTTTCCATTGGAGGTGCCTCTTGTTGGGTTCCTTGCTGTTGATTTCCTTCCTCACTTGGTTCTTGGGACACACCGATGGTCTGCACCATTAGATCCTGATTCAGTGCACCATTGAAACATGTTGATTGATTGTGAGGTAGATTATAGGGGTAACACCACTCATACTCCTGTGCCATGTTATTTTGTGTTGGAACCAAGGCTCTTGTTGTTGAAACTACATTTGGATCATATGGTCAGGAATGGCCTGGTAAGCTTGAGGTTGTCCTTGGTTCTGATTTTGATTTGCAGTCATGAGATGGTGGTCTATTTTGCTGATATGGGGGCCTAGCTTGATACTGAGTTTGAGGTTGATATGGTCTAGAACTCTGAGCTTGTTGTCTCTTGATAGTCACTAGCTCATTTCCTAGGTTCTGTAGTTGTTTCATGACCTCCTGTAACTCTTTTGAAGTGCTTGAAGAAGTAGAAGCTTCACTGTTGCTTTGATTTCTAGGGGGTGGAATGGGATTCAAATCAAGTGTTTGACTAGTTGTAGGAGTTCCCATGTCTAGATAGAGAGGCATTGGTGGCCTTGGTGCAAGCTTACCAACTTGAATCAAGTAGTTTTCAGCTCTGATAGCTATGTCGTAGGCCCCTGGAAGTGTTGTTCCTCCCATTGATTGGATCATCATAGCAATGTCAGAATTTATAGCCTTCAAGAAGTAAAGGAATGATCCTTCAGTAGTTGGTCTAATAGCTATCAGAATCCTATCCCATGTCCATTGGAAACAGAAATTAAAATCTACCATTTGCTCATTAGGAGCCCTTTTGATTGTTGTCAATTGTTCCAATAAAGACAGATTGTCTTCCCTCTCTCTCCAAATTGATTGCAAAGAGCTGAACACAACTGGTTCCAATTCTGAATAGACCCTGTTGTTAGGCTCCTAAACCATTGTAAGGCTTTACCCTTGAAAGATGAAGCCAACAAATTTGACTGCAACATCCATTTCATTGATTTTGTGAATTGCACAAGACATTTGTGATGTCTTGGATGTGGTCAATAGGAGTAGTATGATTTTCTCCTGTGAAATAGGGAATATTCTTTAGTGCTGCAATCTAGAATTGGATTTTGAGCATTTAGGGAAAGTGGACTACTTCCCGTGAAATTGACAAAGGGATTCGGTGGTGGTTGTTGTTGTAGATGTGCCATTATGATTGGCCTAAGAACCCTGGTTGATTGGAGAAAAGGTCTACCAGGTGGAGGTGTAGACAAAGTCCTGTTAGGTGGAGATGGTGATCTTTGTGGTCTTCTTCCTCTCCTTCCTCTTCCTGGTGATAATTGTAGGTAGAAAAATAGTCCCTCTTCTCTAGTATCAGACCTAGTTTGAATTCTTCTCATGTACTTGGGAAACCTGTGCTGCTACACCACTGAATTCTATCCCTTCAGAGTCACCATATGTGTTGGGGAATGAACCTCTAAAGGCTAGATTTTGCCAAGTCACACACCAAACTCGAAAAAATTAAAATGGAAAATTTGAAGGACCTGTATATTTGATATTCTGGAGGTTGAAAATTGTTTTGAAATGATAGTCCCAAAAACCTAAAAGTGCCAGACCTCTGAATGTCTGAAACCCCAGAAAAAACCCAAAATTTGGAGAACTCCAAAATCCTGAAATGTCTGAAATCCTAAGAAAATCCTGAAACCCGAAATTTAAAAAACTCTAAAATTTTGAAAATAAAAATTTCAAAAAACTAAAAATACCCTTTTGAAGATTAGCCCCCGATCTATCAACTGGTGAAATTTGGACTTGTTTTGAGCAAGTTAAGCCCTTGAAAATTGATTTCGAGTTCAACTTGAGAGGTGAAATGTCTAAATTGGAAACCTGTAGTTTTCTAAGTCCGAATTTCTTGAAAATGCCTTCAAATCTCATGGGATGACTTCCTTGTCCCACCAAGCATGCCAAAACTGTTGATGCATAATCACATCACCCCTGAATGTTTGCAATTCGATGGGTTGAAACCATCAAGTGTGATTGCATAACATGGAGCTTTTCCCAAAGTGTGGGACTTTGCAAAAGAGAAAGCTCTCCAGATGAAGGTCAGTTCCTATTCCTCTATTCTGATGCACACATCCAAATTGTAGAGGATCTACTCTAAAATCTACTCTAACTTGCCAAGGAGACAGGGTTAAGAAGATTACAATAAATTAAACCTAAACTAATAGAGGTGATGCACCAAAAGGAATGCTGAATAACTTACCTTACATGGAAATGAATGTAAAACAAGACTGAAGAGGATGAAAACCAACATAGATCAATTCTTATCACCAATTCATTCACCATTAAACACATACCATCAAATATGCAATACAATAACCATGCACAGATAACCAAGATTGCAATGAGAGATCAGATGAAAGCAATGAACACAAGAGAGGGTTGAAATTCATCCACAAACTTCTATTATTGCTCCAAAAATTTGATACAATGCATTACAATGGACCAAGAGGCAAAAAATTGCATTACAACTTGAATGAGAGGTTTTAACTCCATAAATTCACTTACAGACAAGAGAAGAAGGGAGGGTGCAAAGAAAAATTATCCAGCATTAGAACAATGCCCCTCCTTACAATATATATGAAGAATGAGAGAAAGGGGGAGAGAATAACTTGAAATCTTGCTTCAACCACCTTAAAATGCATTGAATTCACCTACTACAATGATGGGTGCCATTGCAAAAACCATTCTTCCTTGTACTATTCCTTGTTGGAGAAGAAATGCAACCCATACCTCATCATTTGGGTAGGTGAGAAATCTGGAAATACCCCTAAAATGAAAGACTATATTTCTTCATTTTGAATAACTTAGTCTCATTTAATTAGGATAACCAATTTTAGTTATGTAGAGAACGGTCGATAGCTTTCGAAAAAGTCCTTTCTTGTGAAAATATGAGCTCCCAGTCAAATGTTGTGGCCATATGAAGATTGGGGGGGGGGGGCATACTGCATTAATGGCGAGTGGTTAGCTCTATTTCTTTGGACTCTAAAATGCATGCAACCTCCGAAATCCAAAATTTTGGAACTTCAAACCTCTTGAATTCAGAGGTTGAGTTACTGTTCATCTCCTAATTCTTCTTGAGAGTTCCGAAACTCCAAAACCCAAACCTCCGAAACCTGGAAGTGTGAAATTTGGACTTCAGGTTTAAGACCTTACACCTTTCGAACCTTTGACACTGTCCATCCACTTGATCCTGCCGAGACCTCCAAAACTATAAACCCTGAACCTTTGAAACCCCAAACCTCCGAAACCCCAAACATCTGAAAGTTTTAAAATCGGGATCTCCGAAAGTCTGAAATTGGGACCTCTGAAAGTTTTAAAATCCCCGCCGCATTGACACCTAAACTAAGTTTGACCCCCAAAATCTGAATGCTTTAAGACTTCAAATTTTTTGGATTTTGGGCTTTTGGTTGCCTTATTCCATTTTGTTCGACGAAGACTCCGAACCTCTGAAGTATGAATTAGACCTTGGAGCTTCGAGATTTCGGGCTTCAGAATTTTTCCTTATTTTACCTGCTTCACCTACCTTTGAAAGGCCCCACCTCCGAAGTCTGAAATTCAGACTTCAGAGCTTCTTCATTTCCCAAAATTCTCTTCAACTTTCTGGGCCTGCTTCGACCTATTTGCGCAACTGTGAAATGCAATCTCCTTTGACTGAATCAACCCCCATTTTCTCTGTGTGTAAGGTCGTGCTTGTCCATTTTTCTTGAGGGGAAAATGGATAACAATGACCCCTAGTTATGGCTAGGGGAGACGTACGGTAGATGGGGACTCTAACTTTGCATATGTAAAAGGACCATGTAGGTACCTTTTTGGTATTTAAAAATCACACTGGATTGTGTAGTATATGATCTAGAGGTATTCTCATTTTAGTTTAATGTACTAAATTAGAGGGAAATGGATAATTTGAATATGTTTGGTAAAAGAAAAGGTACACCAATAGTTGAGTATAGGTGATCAATAGATAAACATCTAACATGTCATGATATGATTGGTCCTTATAAACTAATATTAGGTACTCTTTGAATAATTATTGATACATATTTATTTTTTATATTGAGGGATTAAATCACAAAACCATGTTCATCTTTTGATACATGTTCACTAATTGATGCCTCTTCTAGCATGATTGTTGTTTGTGCAGGATTTGTGGACACCCCTATCCTAAGTGAAATGAAAGGTAGGTATCATATCATTAATTATACCTACAAACCTTATATAAAGAAAATTAAAATTCATGAATATTGTTTTTGGTTAGACATTAAATATTAAACTGGTTTTCAAAGCACTAATATATCTTGTATGTGACTTCCCTCCCAAATCCAAGTACCTTCTATGAATGGTTATTACTAACATTTATTTGGATATGTTTTGTATGAGTAATTATTATCTTACTTCATCTTGAGATATTCTTTATAAATAATCATTATCTTTTAACACAAAATTACCTTAAACATTTATTAATAAGTGAAGGATAGATATAAACTAAGCTTTGAATTTTTTTCCTTGATCACATTAAGTATATTTTAATATTAAAGAACTTTAACATACAATTAATTTGTTTAAAATTTTCTAATTTCTAAACCAAAGTTTTGTTTAGACATAATTCCATTCATTTAAGAAGACCAACTTCTATAAGTGGATTCAAGTAGAGGATCCAAGGGATGTGGCCAAGTAAAATTTGAAAGCTGCCAAACATGGCAATTTTTTTGGTTACGACCAGACTTATTGGATTTATGTGGTCCATTTTGTCTCTTCCTGTAGATTCATTTGTGGGGGGTGTGATTGAATTGGTCATGTTTGTTCCTATATAAGGTTGCTCAATTATATTTTCTCTGCATATATCTATATTGCCACTAAGTCATATTATTACTATTGAAGGACATGTAGCTACTTTCACCTGTTCTCTGTTTTGAATGCCAATTCTTTATATCTAGCCAGTTGCTTTAGCCATATATGGTATGCTATGTTATAGCCATGAACATTGGACCACCTTATTCTATTTATTCACTATACTAATGGACCGGCTTAGTCTATTAATTCACTAAAGTATTAGACTACCTTATTATATTTCCGAAGGCAGGTTGTATAGGCTTCAACTTTGCAAATAATTTTAGATTTTTTGACCACTACACCATGTCAGCTGTTCTTTGGAATATATAAGTTGAATTTATTTATTTATTTTATTTTTTAAATAGTTTATTATTATTTTCCGATTGGCTGGAATTTTTTGTAGTGATATTTAAATTTTATAATTAGTTAAAATATATATTTTCTTTATAATTGCTAGATTTATATATTTTATAATTGCTAGATTTAAACCCCCCAAGAACAAGAGTTACCCAGAAAATGAAGAACATATCTTGTCCCATTGGAAGATTGGAGATAACAATATCCGGAATAATTCCGGTAATAGTATTGATAGATCTTTGATTCATTGGCATCCTCCTGATCTTAACTGGTATAAGTTGAATTTTGATGGGGCCTCTAAGGGTAACCCTGGAATTGCAGTGGGGTGTGGAGTGATTCAGGATCATAAAGGTAGTTTGATTGTTGTGTATGTTGGAAAAATGGGAATTCAAAAAAATCATTTTGCTGAAGCATTATCTACTTTATGGGGTCTTAGAATTTCTCAGACTCATAATATCCAAAACCTTATTCTTGAAGGGGACTCGCTTAATATTATCAATCATCTAAATCAGTGTTCTCCTCCAAGTTGGAACATCAAGGATTTCATCTTGGAATCCATAAGTATTTGCCAAACCTTCAATAACATTCAGATCAAACATACTTACCGGGAGGGTAACAAGGTGGCAGATGCATTGGCTAATTATGGCATAAATTTTAATCACATGATTTGGGATAATAAAGATAACATGCGTGAACAGCTTCAAAGAAGCATACAAGCGGATACTTATGAGCATGAAAATTAGGGGTATGAGATATGAAAATTGGGAGTGTAACTGCAATAATAAAACTCCCACACGTGCTGATTTTAAAACAGCACTCAAGCAAATCTTGACGGGAAATCAAGGTTATATGAAGGATAATGAGACCTTAAAGTGGATATATATGAAGAATATAAATGCGCATGCAGGAAATATTGAGCTCTCAACAGCTTTTAAACAGGACTTTATGGATTTCCAAGTCAGTATTAAGGATGATGATGAGTTGGAGTGGGCTTCTAAAAGGATTAAAGTTCACACATGCAAATTTTCCCAGGTATATAACAGCAGTTACTCAGCTATTCGTGGGAATAGCAACAGCTATCCTAGTGATCATTCACATTGCACGGAAATTAATAGTGAAAGACAGACTGGCATCTGTGACTGCTATAGACCTCCACATAAGGATTTTGAAAATTTTACTTGCAAACACTTAGGCACAGTGATTATGGGAGGAGCCCCTTGCCAAATAGAGCCTAGTGCAGATCTGGAATGGAAAAGTAATGAAGAACTTTGGAATCTTCTCAGACAGGGAGGCATCACTAATTTTATTGAGAAGATTCAGGGCCATGACCAAAGTATTTCCGTTCATTTTGTGAAGGATTGGAAGGATCGCATTGTGGATTATGGAGGACAAAAGATTCTGATCACTGAGGAGCTAATAGCCAAGGCTACTGGCCTTAACATGGATGGGTACCATTTTTTTAATAAAAGGATTGATAGAGGTGCTGAGGAGAGGAAGTTTATTGAGGGTAATGAGAAGCTGATCTTTGTCATGGTGGGCCTACAGGTCAATTCTATCCCTCTACATTTTGACGAGGTCACTCGCATGATGGTTCGTTACATTTCTTTGGAGGGGAGATTCGTCACTATGCCCTCTAAGCATCTTGTATTCCTCAATCACTTCCATAGGAGTTTCACGATATGCTTCCCCCACTATCTTCTTAACTCTCTTGAGCGCTCTATTTTGGAGTTTCAAAAGCATACGCGTGTGGTTCCACTGCATCAGGGTCTCATCTTCTTGTTGCATAAGCTTTGTCTTCTTAGGTCTCCTGGTATCCCTTCCTCCCCTGTCTCTGTTCCTCCTCTACCCATCATAGCTGAAACTATCCCCATTTCTTCGCCTTCTGCCCCTGCCACAGCTGTTGTCATCCCTCTACCTACCTTCTCGGCTCCCTCTATCATCCCCCCCACCTCTGCTCCCACCCCCTTCGCTTCCACTTCATCCAGAGCTGTTACTAGGTCTTCTAGAAGGCTGAACCTTCATACCCCTGTTGTGGGGAATGTTCCTCAGGAGTTAGAAATTTCCCATAACCTCCTGCATATTAGTAGTACTAGTTCACAGGAGGCATCCATTGAGAGCTCCAAAACAAGGCTGGAAGCCTTAGAAGCCGACATGATGCTGCTGAAAGAAGAGGTGAAAAACTTGACAAAGCAAAAAGGTAAGAGGAAGAAGGAGGAGGAGGCTGTCATTGATAATAAACAGGTTGAAGACATATACAAAAAGTTGAACTCCTTAGATAACTGTTTAGGGAAGACCAAAATTTGCCATGATCATAATATGGCTATTTTTAATGCAATTGAAGAGTTTATTGAGCAGCATGTCCGCAATGTCTCTAATCTCAGTGGAATTCCAGCAACTCTTTGGGGTACGGAGGAGGAAAGAAAAAGGACCATTGAATAGCTAGATGTTACTGACTCTACCCACATAATGACTTTGGCTATGTTCACCTCTTGGCAGAATATCAAAACCAGAATCGACAAATCCGCCACGAAGTAATTGTGGATACTCTTACTACGCTTCTCTGTATCTTTTGTTGTTTTTTTGCTATTTTTTGGCTGCTCTTCAACAGTGTTCGTTCTATTTTGTTTCGATGGGGTAACTGCTCTTGGATTGCTTGGGGTTTCTATGTCTCAAATGGATCTTATTCCTTTTTGTTTTGGTCCTCATTCCTATTCTGGCTTCTAGGCCCTCTTTTGTACACAAGGGTATAGTCCCTTTCAAAAAACTATTTACCAATAATAATATATATATATATATTTTCTTTCACCTCCATTATCTATAGTTTAAAGTTAAAAAAAATATACCTTGATTCTTGATCAAATTTGAAAAAAATATGTATTATTGTTTGTTGTCCACTCAAAATTCCCAGCTCTTAAGAAAGTGAAAATTCAAAATTTTGAGTTTAAGTGTCTTCTCTGTTGTACTGAAAATGTTAAAGGTCGAGAAATTGAGAAAATCTATGTTTTTGGGTCATTTTGTGTGTTTTTCGGGCCTGTCGGACATTTTTGTCCCGCGCGTCCCAAGTTCAAAAGTGTGCTCTGTTCCCCGATCGGCCGGTTTCCCCGAAGTTTGTCTTTTTCGGAACTTTTTGTCCCGTCGCAACTTCTTGTCACCAAATGTCCCAAGTTCAATCGGAATTGCAAGTTGTTCCATTTTCGGCCGAAACACCCGAACCGCGTACTTCGCACTTTCTTGTCCCAAGTGTCCCAGGTTCAATCGGGCAAGTTGTTCCATTTTCGGCCGATTCACCCCGAACCGCGTACTTCGTGTTTTTACGTCCCAAATGTCCCAAACTCTTCCGGACCCATTGTCACCTTTTCGATTCGGTCGATCGCGTGCTTCGCCGAGTCCCAAAAGCGTGTTTCGCTTCGCATTCGGCCGTCCCACATGTCCCAAAAGGAATTTGTGCATCTTTTCCCCGCTTCGCCCGAATCGGCCGAGCCGCGTGTTTCGCGCATTCGCGTCTCACATGTCCCAAATGAACCAAGTGCCATTCGTGCTTATTTTTCCCGCTCTACCCGAATATCATGCTTATTCAAATTGGTAGGTATGTATTAAATGCGCATTCATTGTCTTTCTCTCTCCTAATCGGCTATATAATGAGCATACCCCCTTTGCATTTTTCACATTGCTTCCATGCTATCCTTTGCTCGAACCCTTGCAATCTAGAAAACCTGCGCGTGTATCCCCTCCCTCTGTAATTCCTTCCCGAGTCTAGTTTGCGGCTCTGTCCTCCTGAGTTACTATCAATATGAAGATCAAGTTTCAGGGACAGGAACAAATCTCGCCACTAGAGTCTGCCGTTCACAATATTGGGGACAGTGAAGCTCGTCATCTTGATTTCAGTGATTTTTGGGCAAGGATGGCAGACGCAAACCCTACGCCAATGGCACAGATGATTCACGATAGCGGTTTGGATTTTGCTGGAGGTTTCCCAATCTCGGTGCAATGTGCTGATACAGTGCTTTCATGCGGAGCTCACTTTGACCCTGATTCGAGTGAATTAACCAATGTACACGGGGAACTCATCGCCATGCTGGATGCTGCCCGCCATTAGCACTGCTCTGAGGATCCCAGAAATGGATAATGCCATAGTTGTTTCCCAGGATCAAGCACACGCCCTGTTTAATCAAGACAACGACAAATTCAAGGCGCGGGTGGGTGAAGTCATGGCTTAAAAACCCTAAGAAGGGAGCATCTCGTCTATCCAAGACTCTCTTCCGAGCAGATTTCAATGAAGAGTTGTCAGATTTCATAATCCTACTGGCTCGGGTTATGGGCTTACCTTCTACTAACGAGTTCCATTTCTGGATGTGCCCGCTCATCAGCATGGTGTGCGAGGGAACTCAAAATATCAACTGGGGCGGAAATCATCAGCATGAATTTGGTGGAGCAGCTGTCCAATGTACAGCAAACGAAGAAGTTCTACATGACTTCGTACCTGATGTATACTCTGGCGGCATCAAGGCAATGGTTTGGTTTTTTTCTTACATTGATGCCCATAAGGATGATCCTGTATACGCCTACTGCCCGCAGTTCACCCTAGAGACCAGCAATCACAATTTCAGAAGGGTAAATGATGCTTTCACCATGTACGTGGTCAGGCTTCTTGAAGGTGATACTGCTAGAAGGTTTTCTGATGAAGCCATGAATCTGATATCGCACTACGGTGCTTATTTTATCCAATTCAGAAAATTCTCTTATATCAGGCTTGCTGGCTATGAGAGCACCCCTTTGAGGCTTCCCATGTTCTGTAGTGATAAGATGGCCTTGATAGAAGTATGCAGGCAGTTAGATAAATTGCACAGAACCTGCAGAGACAAGAAGATTTCTGGTTTGCACTTTCCCATCTCTTTGGGAAATTACACTTGTAAAACAGCCCTGGACGCGCAGAACATAGAAAGAGCCCTGGTTCCTATCACTGTTCATTTCTTCAAGCCAAGAACTTGCTTCGACTTGAAGAAGTTCATTGAGCAGAACATCAAGATAATCTATCATCATAGGGCAGATACAGAGGACTATTGGGCTGACTGTGCAGATGATTTTGAAGCTAGAAGGAGGCACTATGGCAGGTTCTCTCTGCAATTGATTCTAAGAACTCGGCTTGTACCAAGTTCCTGAAGGACTCCAGGATGACAATTCTGATCTATACTCATATGAGTATGACAATGTGGTTAAGCACACTCCCTTGGAGGACTTGGATTGGAACAGGAAAGAGAAAGATGATCTGGCCGAGATCCTTGCTCTAGTCTTAGTCAGGACTAAGGTCTGGTTTGACAGGAAAGTTCGAGAGCTCAGAAGGCACTCAGGAGAATCCTCTTCTAAGGATGTTTCAACACCAAGGAGGGAAGCATCGACCCCCATATCAGACACACCTGTGCAAACCCCTCCTGCCTCATCAACGCAAGGACCTGCAGCTTCCACTCCTTCTTCATCCACTCAAGTGTACCAGAAGAAACTCAAAGAGGTTAAGAAGGAGCCTGTGAAAAAAGATCCTCAAAGAAAGCAGGTAGAAGTGCCTTTGGGACCAGAGAACATCATTGTTCTCAGTGAAAGTGAAGAGAGTGAAATGCCAGCCCCTGCAAATGCTCCTGAAGATCCAACAGATAAAGATAAGGAAGTCCAGAGCACTGAACTTCCAAGTGCTATTGATTCGTCTGCAGCAATTGTCTCCAGCGCCCCACTCACATCTCAACTTGATACCACAGCTGTGCAAACCTTGAGCGTCATGAGCTCTCTGTCTCTTGGTCCTCTTGCCCCTCCTGCTGCTTCCTCTTCCTCTTTTGCGTGGGTGCAACCTTTTGTTGATAGTAGGAAGAGGAAATCTTCCTCTCGGAGCTCAGGGCCAAATTTTGATGCTGTCGCAGCCTTGTTGGGCACTACTCCTTCTCGTGCCAAGAAAGCCAAAATCACCTCCAGAATAGTGTCTGATGCTCAAGGTCAGCAATTCCTAGAGATTGCTAAGCCTACAGTAGATAAATCAGAGCAGGACTTACAGGAATCTGACTTAGAACTCTCAAGAATTCCAATGGGAGAGTCTACTCCTGAAGGTGAGATCCACAACCTCCAGGAAACGGTCACAAGAGTCATTGGGAGGGTAGAGAAAGGGCAGCAAACTATTGAACAGTTGGAGGAATAAGCCCAGATTCTCACAGGTTTCATCAAATCTCTTTTGTCTAAGGACAAAGTTTTGGACCCTACCCCATTGACTACTCTTCCACCACCTGTAATTTTGAGCCAAGATGAAGTACAGAGTATCAAAGACATGCACAAGTATTCTGTCTATGGCAGAGCTATGGAGGCCATGGTGGAAGATATGCTTGTTGTAGGATTGAACTTCATCGATGAAGCTTTCAAACTCCACGGAAAGGTGAACAATTTGCAACAGAAGTTCTCCTCCACTATCGGGGTCATAGATAAAGAGCTCAAACTCTGGAGCAGTTGCATAGTAGACCTCCGTCTCATGGGACAGACAGATGAGAACATTTTATTAGAAAATAAGGTTTTTGATGATGCAAAGGATAATCTGTCAAAGTCCTGGGTTTACAGTGTGGAGTGGAAGATCAAAGTCTTGGAGGAGGCTTTGGGAGAACTGAAGAATAGCTGCAGAAGGGTGAAGCTTTCAAGACACTGGTTGTATCTGCTTTCAAAGATATACATTGTCATCTTCAGGATGAAACTTCTGGTGTGCCCCTTTCCTTGCAAGAAATCAAAGCTCAATTCAGAGCTTTTGTCAAAGATAATCTATTCAAGGAAAGCTCCATCTCCAAAGAGAAAATGAAGGAGATCTGCTCTCTTCAATCTGCCATTGAAGAAGCAAATAAAGATTATCATACTCATGTCGAGTTTGATAAAGAAATGGAGAAGTGTCTCAGATTTTGGGGTCAGTCTACAGCCAACACGTCAGTCCCTCGTGGCAGAGACATAGCCGAGGCATTGAAGAGATTCAGGCAGCGAATTTTGAAGTCAGTGGGTCCCTCCCAGTCATAACCACCTGTCTTCTTCTCCATTTTCTTCTCTTCTTTTCTAATTCTTTTTCTCGAATTCATTGTAATTAGTTGAGGTATTGCGATTGGCAATCCTTAACTAATCTTTAGTTAAAAGAAGTAGTTACAAAGAGTAACTGATTTGTAAGCTATATAATGGCCTCTCCACACCATTTTGAGGAGGAGGAAGAACTTGGCTTATTTTCTGAAAGTGTAAATAGATCATAAAGAAATCAATACAGAAGGGCTTTCCATTCTTTGTCTATCTGATCTCTGTTATCCCTAAGCTTTCATTTAATTTTTGTGAAGATCATTTGTCTCTAGTTTGTTATCTCGCTAATTGCATACTCTCCAACTTTGCAAGCATGGTGATCTTGTATAACTAAGAAGGAACTTTGTGTCCTTGATTAATGAATCTGTGTTATGCTATTTGTGTTCTAGCAGATGTTATTTACAGAACTTTGTGTCTTTGAATTCCATCTTATTTATATGATACAAATGATCTTGTTTCAATTCACTGTAACTTCGCATACATAAAGAATTACTCTGTTATCTATAATTCTGCATGTTGCCTTTCTGCTCATTCTCGTACTCTCATTCCTCAGTCCTTTTGTAATTGATGATCTTTATAGAAAACACTTTCGTAATATCCAAGTTTAACCAGAAAATCATGTTTTGTATATTTGTAAATAGGTTCGTTTCTGAATAAGGGAACCTCTCCCATTAAAGAGGAGGGACTTCTTATCCCCTGACTGTTGCTCTTCGTAAACTCCTATTTGACGACCAACAGTTTTTGGCGACTCCGCTGGGGAAAATCATATTCCAGTTCTGTAATTTTTGATCATCCTTTGATCTGGCGACTCCGCATTTTACTCGAGGGAGAAGGGCCCTTGGTATTGAAGACTCTCAGTTTCAGCTTTTGGAGCAGCAGGGTTTTCCTTTCCCTTCAACCAAGAAATAGAAGGACTCGTTCGACAAGCACTCCACCTGTTCAAGATAGAATTCCTACGGGTGGTATTCCTTCAGAGCCAGCTAGTCCTAATCTTCGAGCTTTGATTCTTGCTGGTGTTGCAGTTCCTCTCCAAGCCGTTTTTCCAAGAATGGCGGTACCATTTCCCTGGGGTCATCGTGTCGGGCCCCTTGCCCTTCCTCAGCCTTTGCATGAGTTACCCAGAGGTAACCAGAAGAACTTCCCTAAATTCAAAGGCGATGGTAAAGTGCATCCTGATGAACACATCGCAGCCTTCATAGTTGCATGTGGAGTTCTGGGAGTTGAACATGAAGACGTCTCCGTGAGACTGTTCGTTGAGACTTTACAAGATAATGCTGCTGATTGGTTCTATCACCTTCCGGCTGGTGCTATCACTAGTTGGGACACCATGAGAACTAGGTTTGAAAACCGTTTCAAACCAGCAGAAGATGTGCATGCCTTGCTAGCCCAAATCTCTCAGATAAAGAAAGATTCACCAGAGCCCATGAGAGAATTTGTGGCCCGATTCAACAGGTTAATTAATAAAATTCCTGGTAAATACTTGACCTGTTGATCAAATCCAAAAATGTTTCTTCCTAAATGCCCAATCGCCTGAAGTTAGTTATGCACTAAGAAGGGCTAATCTCGCAACATTGACTGAAGATCAAACTCTTGTTGTTAGTGTCGAGGATGATTTGATCATGTCAGGGAAGTTAAGGAGAGACCCTTCCAAATCTAAGTTTGCTGCTTCCTCCTCTTCCACCCCTGGACCTAATACTGATCCATTAGTTCAAAAACTTGTGAATGATCTCATTGCTATAAAGAAACAATTGGCTCAGCATGCTCCCTATGCAGACGTTCCAAGGAGAAATTTTCAGCCCAGAAATCGTTTGCCTGCTTCTCAAACAAGATTAGCACTTGAAGGACCTCCTGTTAAAGTTCCTGTCAATGCAACCTGTGAAGTTGAAGAACCAGATGATGATGATGGATAATGAAGCTTGCGAGGAGTTTGTGGAAGAAGTTGATGATGAAGCAGATGAACTTGAAGGATCTCGAGTTAATTTCTTCACCACTGAGGGCATTGATGATGGAGATGATTATGATGAAGTAGTAGCAGACATGAATAGCGAATCATTTGCTGTCATGACTCGAGAGCAGACAAATCAGAGGGAGAAAGTGACGCAGCCCCCCAAGAAATCTAAGGAGCAGCTGACAACTATCCCCGTAATTGCAAAAAGAGGATCTCCTATCCCCACTTCATCTACACCAAAGGTGAGTCCTGTCAATCCTACTATTAAAGTTACTTCTTTTTCCCCTAAAGTTGATAAACCTAGGATCTCAAATGATGATGGCCCATCCACTTCTGGGTCTTTTGATATTATTGATCACCTGAAAAAGACTAAGGTTCAAATCTCAGAGGCTGAGTATTATCAAACCCATCCCAAAGCTTTTGCTAAAATGATTCATTTTTTCAATTCCCATTCTAAGACCACCTCTAAAGGCCTTTTACCCACTCCTTCTTCTGCACCACAGCCTAGTCTGGTAGCCGCTGTCACCTCACCCAATGACAAAATTAAACCATTTTATGTAACACTTCTTATAGCTGGCCATAGGCTCAGTAATTGTGTCATTGACTCAGGAGCCTCAGACAATGTGATGCCTGCTAAAGTAGCTCATGCCTTAGGCTTGACCCTCACACGCACTTATGGATCTTGTTACTCTATGGAGAGTAAGGAAGTGCCCCTGGTCGGAAGAATTAAAGATGCACAAGTGGCTTTTGCTGCTTTGCCTGAGAAGAGAGTTTTGGCTACCATCTTAGTAGCAGATATTCCTCCTTCATACGGGATGTTGCTAAGTAGGAACTTCTGTAAGGATGTGGGTGGAGAAATTCAAATGGATTGGTCACATGCACTCGTACCTGTTAATGGACAAATGAAGAAGTTGCTGCCTGAGAAGCAATCTGAGTATATTGTACAAAAAACGGATGATCCTAAAGCACAAATACTCTATGAGGATATGGGTCATGGTAACTATATGATTATGTCCCCTGATGAAATCCAACTCCCCAAAGTGTCACCTAAAGATCCTAATGGTGTTTCGATTTTAGAGTTTGATGGAAGTTGTTCCTCAGCCGGTTCTGGAGCTGGTGTCCTACTGGTGTCCCCTGAAGGAAGCCTACATCCTTTTTCATTCAAGTTGCAGTTTGAAAATACTAATAATACAGCAGAGTATGAGGCTCTCATTCTTGGACTGCAAGTGGCCAAAGAACAAGGTGTAAAGAATCTTCTGGCTCGTGGTGATGCAGAATTGATTGTAAAGCAAGTTAGAAGCCTTTTTCAGGTAAAAAATGGAAGGTTGAAACATTACCGGAATCAGGTTTGGGATTCCATTGAATTTCTTGATGCTTTCTCCATTGAAGCAATACCTAGGGAGAAGAACAGCAGGGCTGATTCACTAGCAGTCTCAGGGTCACTACTGATTCCTCATCCTGACTTCTCTCAGGATAAGTTCACCATTGAGATGGTCCATCGGCCTAGTGTACCTGATAATACCAATAACTGGCAAGTTTTCAATGATGATCAACACTTTCTTTCTTTCCTTGAACTCAAGGGTAATTTCGAATAGCTGTATTTTGAAGGAAGTGACAACCTGCCTCGTGAAAGTGTGCCCTTTGACAAAGCAGTCACCCAAGGAGAAGAAACGGATCAGGATGGATGCATCAATCTCAAAGGAAACAAGATTCCTAAAGGATTGGTGAGTTTGGAGGAACTATTTGATAAACATGACAGGTATGTGAAGTCTAGAGCTTCCACTGGACCTCAACAATCAGCTGAGTATGACAAGATTGATATTGGGAATTCTACTGATCCTAAGCTCGTGAACATTGGAAAATGTTGCACAGCAGATGAGAGGAAGAAAGCAATTGATCTTTTAAAGAGGTATAAGGATGTTCTTGCTTACTCTTATGAATATTTGAAAGCTTTCAAACCAAAAGATATGTAGCATTTTATTCCACTCAAGCCTAGAATTAAGCCTTTTAAGCAGAAACAGAGGCAATACAACCCCAAAATAGCTGACACCATCTTTCAGGAAATTCAGAAGTTGTTGAAGGCCAAAATCATTTTTCCCATTCACCATTCAACATGGATTGCTAATATTGTGCCTGTTAGGAAGAAAAATGGTGAGATCCGAATCTGTGTTGATTTCAGGAACCTAAATCAGGCTTCCTTGAAAGATAATTATCCTTTGCCCATGATGGATCAGGTCTTGCAAGCAGTAACAGGATCTGAAATGTTATCTATGCTTGATGGATTCTCGGGATATAATCAGGTAGAGGTTGATACTGCAGATCAACACAAAACAGCTTTCACTACTCCTTGGGGTACCTTTGCTTACAAGAGAATGCCTTTTGGGCTCATTAATGCTGGTGCCACTTTTCAGAGAGCTATGGATCTGGCTTTTGGAAGTTTGAAAGGGAAGTGTATTGTCATATACCTTGATGACTTGACAGTGTTTTCTAAAACAAGGGCGGATCATTTTGACCACCTGGAGATAGTTCTGCTAAGATGTAGAGAGCATGGGATTTCTTTGAATCCTAAAAAATCTGTCTTTTGTGTCACTGAGGGGAAATTATTAGGGCACATCGTTTCCAAAGATGGTATTAAGATTGATCCTGAATGAGTACAAGCTATCCAGCAAATTCCTCTCCCAACCAGTAAAAAGGGCGTGCACTCTTTCTTTGGTAAGATCAATTTTTTAAGAAGGTTCATCCCTGATTTTGCAGAGTTAACTTTGAATATTTCTCAGATGATGAAAGGGAAACAAATGTTTGGTTGGTCTTCTGAAGGAAAGGAATCCTTTGAAGGTATCAAGAGAGCTATCGCTAAAACTCCTGTTTTAGCCTGTCCTGATTTCAGCAAAGATTTTATTATCTATTGCTATGCCACAGATAATACCTTAGCTGCTATTTTGACTCAAGAAGACTCTAATGAGCATGAACTCCCAATTGCGTTCATGAGCTATATTCTGAAATATCATGAGTTAAAATACACCATGATGGAAAAACATGCTTTTGCAGTGGTCAAAGTTGTTAAGCAGTTTCATTTTTACATCCTCAATTCTCATTCCATGGTGTTGGTTCCAGATACAACTGTTAAGTCAATTCTCACACAATAAGAATTTGGATCCAAGAGAGGGAACTAGGTTGCTAAGGTTCAAGAATATGACATTGACATCAAACCGACCAAGCTGGTTCGTGGAAAAGGTCTTTGTGAGCTCATTGCTGAAGGAGCTAAGCATGAATTACTGGAGAACAAAGTTGGCCTTCCTACCATTCTGTTTCTTAGCTCAGTTGATGAATGGTATGCTGACATCGCCCATTTTCTCACCTATGGGGAATGCCCCTCTCATTTAACTGCCAAAGAAAAGAGGACTGTTAAATTGAGGTCAGTGCAATATGTGTTGTGGGAAAACGACCTTGTTCAAACATGGGTTAGATGGGAGATTTTTGAAATGTGTGGACAAGGAACAACAGAGAAAGTTGCTCTCAGCTTTTCATGATCAGGCATGTGGAGGGCACTATTCATCAACAGTCACTGCTCATAAGATACTTCGTGGAGGATATTACTGGCCTTCCTTGTTCAGGGATGCATCCAAGTGGGTTGATAAATGTGAGGCTTGTCAGACCTTCGTGGGAAGACCTAAATTGGCCTCTTTGCCTCTTAAGCCAGTTGTAATTGAAGAACCTTTTCAACAGTGGGGTTTGGACTTCATTGGAACACTTAATCCTACTTCTAGTGCTGGTCATACTCATGTGTTAACTGCCACGGACTATTTCACCAAATGGGTAGAAGCTATTCCAGTAAAGAGTACTACTTCTGAAGTGGTGTGCAGCTTCATCAAAGAGAACATCTTAGTAAGGTATGGTGTACCTAACAAGATTGTAACAGATAATGCTTCGAATTTCTCTTCAACTGAGATAATGGATTTTTGCTATGGGTATGGCATTTCTTTGGCTCACTCCTCAGATTACTATCCTCAGGGAAATGGGCAAGCAGAATCCACTAATAAAAATTTGGTGACTATTATAAGGAAATTAGTCAATGAGTCTCAACAAAACTGGCACAAGAAGCTCTATGATGCTCTTTGGGCAGACAGGATTACACCAAAGAGAGCTATTGGAATGTCTCCTTTTCAAGTGGTATATGGAGTAGAAGCTCAATTGCCAGTAACAGTGGATCTACCAGCCTTGCACCTAATGAAGGCCATTGAAGATACTAGTTTCAGTGATGCTTTGGATAAGAGAATTATGTACCTTCACAAACTGAATGAGGACAGATTGGAGGTTGCTGATAGGATATTTGTTCACCAGCAGAAGGTAAAGGTCCTGTTTGACAAGAAAGCCAGGTTCAGAGATTTCCAAGTTGGAGACACTGTGTTGTTATGGGATAAAAGGCATGAACCTCGTGGCAGCCATGGCAAGTTCGATTCCCTTTGGCTTGGACCTTTCAAGATCAGACACTTTGCTGGTAAGAATTCCTTTTATCTTGATTACATGGATGGTTCTCCTCTCCCACTTCTTTATAGTGGGTAGTACCTTAAGTTGTTCAAGTCTTAGGTGATTAGGGAGTCCTTTGTATATTCTGTACAACTTTTTTGTTTTTTTTTCGTTTTTGTTTTGGTGTGTTGTCCTCTATATTGGTTTGCTTTTTGACTCCGTGGCCCAATGGATAAGGTACTGGTCTGCTTCCCCGAGTTTGTCTAAGTTCTTATTTTGTCTCATTCCTTGAATTTATGCCAAGTCATCCCCAGAAGGAGCCAGTTGTTGTCCACTCAAAATTCCCAGCTCTTAAGAAAGTAAAAATTTAAAATTTTGAGTTTAAGTTTCTTCTCTGTTGTACTGAAAATGTTAAAGGTCGAGAAATTGAGAAAATCTATGTTTTTGGGTCATTTTGTGTGTTTTTCGGGCCTGTCGAACATTTTTGTCCCACACGTCCCAAGTTCAAAAGTGCGCTTTGTTCCCCGATCGGCCGGTTTCCCCGAAGTCTATCTTTTTCGGACCCGTCGCAACTTCTTGTCCCAAATGTCCCAAGTTCAATAGGGCAAGTTGTTTCATTTTTGGCCAAAACACCCGAACCGTGTACTTCACACTTTCTTGTCCCAAGTGTCCCAGGTTCAATCGGGCAAGTTGTTCCATTTTCAGCCGATTCGCCCGAACCACGTACTTCACGTTTTTGCGTCCCAAATGTCCCAAACTCTACCGGACCCATTGTCACCTTTTCGTCCGATCCGGCTTCTGAGTCACGTGTTTCGCGCATTCACGTGCCCGCACGTGTCCCAAAAGGCATTTGTGCGTCTTTTCCCTGCTTCACCTGAATCGGTCGAGCCGCGTGTTTCACGCATTCGCGTCTCACATGTCCCAAATGAACCAAGTGTCCATTCGTGCTTATTTTTCCCGCTCTACCCGAATATCATGCTTATTCAAATTGGTAGGTATGTAGTAAATGCGCATTCATTATCTTTCTCTCTCCTAATCAACTATATAACGAGTGAACCCCTTTTGCATTTTTCACACTGCTTCCATGCTATCCTTTGCTCGAACCCTTGTAATCTAAAATTACCTGCGCGTGTATCCCCTCCCTTTGTAATTCCTTCCTGAGTCTAGTTTACGGCTCTGTCCTCCGAGTTACTATCAATATGAAGATCAAGTTTCAGGGACAGGAACAAATCTCGCCACTAGAGTCTGCCGTTCACAATATTGGGGACAGTGAAGCTCATCATCTTGATTTCAGTGCTTTTTAGGCAAGGATGGCAGACGTAAACCCTACACCAATGGCACAGATGATTCACGATAGCGGTTTGGCTTTTGTTGGAGGTTTCCCAATCTCGGTGCAATGAGCTGATACAGTGCTTTCATACGGAGCTCACTTCGACCCTGATTCGAGTGAATTAACCTATGTACACGTTGAACTCATTGCCAAGCTGGATGCTACCGCCATTAGCACTACTTTGAGGATCCCAGAAATGGATAATGCCATAGTTGTTTCCCAAGATCAAGCACAGGCCCTGTTTAATCAAGACAACGACAAATTCAAGGCACCGGTGGTGAAGTCATGGCTTAAAAACCCTAAGAAGGGAGCGTCTCATCTATCCAAGACTCTCTTCTGAGAAGATTTCAATGAAGATTTGTCAGATTTCATAATCCTACTGGATCGGGTTATGGGCTTACCTTCTACTAACGAATTCCATTTTTGGATGTGCCCGCTCATCAGCATGGTGTGCGAGGGAACCCAAAATATCAACTGGACGGAAATCATCAGCATGAATTTGGCAGAGCAGCTGTCCAATGTACAACAAATAAAGAAGTTCTACATGACTTCATACTTGATGTATACTCTGGCGGCATCAAGGCAATGGTTTGGTTTTTCTTACATTGATGCCCACAAGGATGATCATGTATATGCCTACTACCCGCAGTTCACCCTAGAGACCAACAATCACAATTTCAGAAGAGTAAATGATGCTTTCACCATGTACGTGGTCAGGCTTCTTGAAGGTGACACTGCTAGAAGGTTTTTTGATGAAGCCATGAACCTGATATCGCACTACGGTGCCTATTTTATCCAATTCAGAAAATTCTCTTATATCAGGCTTGCTGGCTATGAGAGCACCCCTTTGAGGCTTCCCATGTTCTGCAATGATAAGATGGCCTTGATAGAAGTATGCAGCGAGTTAGAAAAATTGCACAGAACTTGCAGAGACAAGAAGATTTCTGTTTTGCACTTTCCCATCTCTTTGGGAAATTACACTTGTAAAACAGCCCTGGATGCACAGAACATAGAAAGAGCCCTGGTTCCTATCACTGTTCATTTCTTCAAGCCAAGAACTTGCTTCGACTTGAAGAAGTTCATTTAACAGAACATCAAGATAATCTATCATCATAGGGCAGATACAGAAGACTATTGGGATGACTGTACGGATGATTTTGAAGCTAGAAGGAGGCACTATGGCAGGTTCTCTCTGCAATTGATTCAAGAACTTGGCTTGTACCAAGTTCCTGAAGGACTCCAGGATGACAATTCTGATCTATACTCATATGAGTATGACAATGTGGTTAAGCACACTCCCTTGGAGGACTTGGATTGGAATAGGAAAGAGAAAGATGATCTGGCCGAGATCCTTGCTCCAGTCTTAATCAGGACTAAGGTCTGGTTTGATAGGAAAGTTCAAGAGCTCAGAAGGCACTCATGAGAATCCTCCTCTAAGGATTTTTCAACACTAAGGAGGGAAGCATCGACCCCCATATCAGACACACCTATGCAAACCCCTCCTGCCTCATCAATGCAAGGACCTGCAGCTTCCACTCCTTCTTCATCTACTCAAGTGTACCAGAAGAAACTCAAAGAGGTTTAGAAGGAGCCTGTGGAAAAAGATCCTCAAAGAAAGTAGGTAGAAGTGCCTTTGGGACCAGTTAACATCATTGTTCTCAGTGAAAGTGAAGAGAGTGAAATGCCAGCCCCTACAAATGCTCCTGAAGATCCAACAGATAAAGATAAGGAAGTCCAGAGCACTGAACTTCCAAGTGCTATTGATTCCTCTGCATCAATTGTCTCTGGCACCCCACTCACATCTCAACTTGAGACCACAGCTGTGCAAACCTTGAACTTCATGAGCTCTATGTCTCTTGGTCCTCTTACCCCTCCTGTTGCTTCCTCTTCCTCTTTTACATGGGTGCAACCTTTTGTTGACAGTAGGAAGAGGAAATCTTCCTCTCGGAGCTCAGGGTCAAATTGTGATGCTGTCGCAGCCTTGTTGGGCACTACTCCTTCTCATGCCAAGAAAGCCAAAATCACCTCCAGAATAGTGTCTGATGCTCAAGGTCAGCAATTCTTGGAGATTGCTAAGCCTACAGTAGACAAATCAGAGCAGGACTTGCAGGCATCTAACTTAGAACTCTCAAGAATTCCAATGGGAGAGTCTACTCCTGAAGGTGAGATATAAAACCTCCAGGAAACGGTCACAAGAGTCATTGTGAGGGTAGAGAAAGGGAAGAAAACTATTGAACAGTTGGAGGAACAGGCCCAGATTCTCACAGGTTTCATCAAAACTCTTTTGTCTAAGGACAAAGTTTTGGACCCTACCCCATTGACTACTCTTCCACCACCTGTAATTTTGAGCCAAGATGAAGTAGAAAGTATCAAAGACATACACAAGTATTCTATCTATGGCAGAGCTATGGAGGCCATGGTGGAAGATATGCTTGTTACAGGATTGAACTTCATCAATGAATCTTTCAAACTCCATGGAAAGGTGAACATTTTGCAACATAAGTTCTCCTCCACTATCAGGGTCATAGATAAAGAGCTAAAACTTTGGAGCAGTTGCATAGTAGACCTCCGTCTCATGGGACAGACAGATGAGAACATTTTACTGGCAAATAAGGTTTTTGATGATGCAAAGGATAATCTGTCAAAGTCCTGGGTTTACAGCGTGGAGTGGAAGATAAAAGTCTTGGAGGAGGCTTTGGGAGAGCTGAAGAATAGTTGGCAGAAGGGTGAGGCTTTCAAGACACTGGTTGTATCTGCTTTCAAAGATATACATTTTCATCTTCAGGATGAAGCTTCTGGTGTGCCTCTTTCCCTGTAAGAAATCAAAGCTCAATTCAGAGCTTTTGTCAAAGATAATCTATTCAAGAAAAGCTCCATCTCCAAAGAGAAAATGAAGCAGATCTGCTCTCTTGAATCTGCCATTGAAGAAGAAAATAAAGATTATCATACTCATGTCGAGTTTGATAAAGAAATGGAGAAGTGTCTCGAATTTTTGGGTCAGTCTACAGCCAACACATCAGTCCCTCGTGGCAGAGACATAACCGAGGCATTGAAGAGATTGAGGCAGCAAATTTTGAAGTCAGTGGGTCCCTCCCAGTCATAACCACCTGTCTTCTTCTCCATTTTCTTCCATTCTTTTCTAATTCTTTTTCTCGAATCATTGTAATTAGTTGAGGTATTGCGATTGGAAATTATTAACTAATCTTTAGTTAAAAGAAGTAGTTACAAAGAGTAACTGATTTGTAAGCTATATAATGGCCTCTCCACGCCATTTTGAAGAGAGGAAGAACTTGGTTTATTTTCTGAAAGTGTAAATAGATCATAAAGAAATCAATACAGAAGGGCTTTCCATTCTTTGTCTATCTGATCTCTGTTATCCCCAAGCTTTCATTTAATTTTTGTGAAGATCATTTGTCTGCGTTATGTTAAGAAACTTTTTGTTCTGGCAGATGTTATTTACATAACTTTGTGTCTCTGAATTCCATCTTATTTATATGATACAAATGATCTTGTTTCAATTCACTATAACTTCGCATACATAAAGAATTACTATGTTATCTATAATTTTACATGTTGCCTTTCTGCTCATTCTCATACTCTCATTCCTCAGTCCTTTTGTAATTGATGATCTTTATAGAAAACACTTTCGTAATATCCAAGTTCAACCAGAAAATCATGTTTTGTATATTTGTAAATAGGTTCGTTTCTAAATAAGGGAACCTCTCCCATTAAAGAGGAGGGACTTCTTGTCCCCTAACTGTTGCTCTTCGTAAAGTCCTATTTGATGACCAACATTGTTGGAGGTGGTGCAAAAATGGGAATCATGGCTATTTAATTGGCAAAGCAAATGGTAATTATTGCAAAGCATGTTGCTGACACCATGCGACCTTGAAAATCTCAAGGAGCTGCGAACCAAGGAGATTAAGAACGGGCCGTTGGACATGTTGGCTATGACAGGAGCCTGGTTCTAAGCACAATACACTGACACTAGCCCTATTGACAACAATCTACTTATTTTGTATTTTTTTGGTCTTTGAAATTATTCATTAAAGTCAGCTATGAGTTCTCTGAAACAAATGGATGAGATATGAGTTTTGCATTGTCATCATCTCCAAAGATCTTGAAGGAAATTAAACTTTAATCTGTACCCCATTCTATGCCAACATTGTTATCTCAAAATAAGATTCTTGGGGAAATGATAGCCCCCTAGGTCCAATGAGGGACTTGGGAGAGGTAATGCAACCTCCACAGATTGAACATGTTGCAAAGAATTCATGTTTTTACTATAGGTAATCTTGGATTGAACCTAATTTTCTGCAAGTATTTAATTCCTGACTCCATTTCCCAGATGATCTCATATTCAACCCATCCATTATAAAAATGGTTATAGAGACCCTACAAGTTATTAACAGAAGGAGCACATGTTTCTTAAACCCAAAAGTGACCCACCCATGCTCAACTATCTCTGTAATCAAGGATGGGTGGTCTCTCCAATTGAAGGACTTGAGAGGATAGTCATAATTGTAACTGTAATGGTCCCTTCACACATTTTCCGTTTAGTTGAGATTTAGGGAAGGCTTACTTGTGACTTCAACAAGGGCTATCTGTGGATTTGATTTCCTATGGGAACACTAATAATATGTTATGTAAAGGATACAAGCTATCACTACAGCAGTTGGCAAGGAAGGTGCCAATCCAATCTTCCATGCCTGCATTGAATCAAGATAAGATATTCATCAAGTTGTTTGCCTATGTTTTTTTGGAATTTTCATCTTTTCGATTTCTTGATTTAATATAGAAATCCAAGGCTTTTAAGGCAGGAAATATGGAGAAATGTTATTCGACATCCCAACAAGGATTTTTATGCAGAAGAAGTACTAGTTTGTCACAAAATGGAATTTACAGATCATCCCCATTAAACCAAATGAATAAATGGTTCTTCAGAACATGAAAGAATTATCCATAACCAAATATGCCAACATGTAAAATTTTGTTAAATAGTGGTGAATGGGTGTATTTATTTTTGGATTTGTATACTCTGAGGTAGGAGAACATGCAACAATTGAGTTCCCCAACAGAGATATGATATGATTAAACTATAGGAAATCATGCTCTGCTTGTATTTTTTAGGTCATGCCTATTGCAACATCTTTTTAATAAATTAAAGCCCAATAGGTAGCCTATCAAATTGACACAATGAAGTTGGATTGGAAATCCGTATAGCTGCTACTTACATACTTTATGTTTTTTCTCATTCTCTTTGGTATCTGCAATGTAGATAGATGAATGAATTATCTCTCACATTATGCTAATTTAATGGTTTTCTAAATATACTCATAGTTTTCTTTAGATACAGATGATGCTCCACCACATGAGAGTCCACCAGAGATAGTTGGGAAGGAACTGGAATGGTTCAGTCATGTAAAATCCAACACATTACTCTTGACTTCCTAATAAGGACGATTAACCTTCTTTTCCTATGGTTTTGTAAAGGTTATGTGCAATATATGTATGGTAATCAAAGAATTGTATGAATGATATTCGAAAGGTGTATGCATGCCTTCCTAAGCAACGTTTGAGGCCAAGTGGCACACTAAATGTTCCTTATGAAGAAACAAATGAATATTACAATGGTGGCTTTTTTGAAGAGACACAGGTGGTTCTCACATGTCTCGATTAGATACTTTCTAATTTCCAATTCTACAACAAGGCTACTATCCTACCTTACAATTGCAATGACAAGTCCACTGAGTAGCAGATGTGTTCAACTACACCCTGCAATCACTACACCACGGGAGAAAACTGACAAAAATATTCTGTAGCCCATCTCATCTACTACCTACTATCAAATTTTGATTTCTTAAAACCCAAAATTAATCTAAATATTTATAAGATTTGAAATGAAATTATATACACTATCTAAAATCTAAATATAATAGCATTTTTATAATTTAGAGATCTCCATACTTAATTAATAATTTTCATGGGTTTTTTTTATATGTAGAGGCTGATTTATTTTTATGGTGCTAGTTTCTTTTCACATTTATTGTCCAAAATCAAAAATCAAGGTTTTTATTAGGTTTCTATTAGCTATGTATGTTTTTAATTGATTTTGTGAAACTAATTCTTAAACACGTTAATTAAAATTCAGGTATAACCTACGACATCACCCATAATTATATGGGACACTTTTTTCCACCACTTTCAGGCTATGAATTCCAAGTTACATGATATCAAAATCGTACCTATACTACTCCACCAAAATTTAATTTTGGAAATGAAACTGGTAGTGGTGACACAATTGTAATAGGGTCTGGGATTCTTAACAATTTCAATTGCAATCAAAGGGGTCAAATAAATAGGTGAAAAGGAATGACCTTTTCCTTATGCACTGACATAAAACCTATTTCTTTTGTTGCTTGTCCCCTTTGTGTAGCACAGATGTTGTGCTTTATACACATATGCATATTTCAGCTGCTGGAGTAGTTCCAACCTCTTCATGGATGTCACCCATCTATTTAAAAAAATACATGCACCTCATTCCTTCACTTCAATTCAACTACATCCTGGTTCCTTTCCTACTCCCATATTTTTATTAACTGTCTAATAAACACCAAATCATCATGTCTTCCAACTTTAGCATATATATTTGAAAACAAGACATATGTTGTAACATCTTTTGGTTATAGACCGAGTACACATTTTTTTGCATGTTCTCCTATCTCCAAATCGACATGAACATTATAGGCACTAAGAAGAGTTCACCAAACGAAAGCATTAGGTTGAAATTACATTCTTTTAATACAATCCTTAGATTCCTCAAGGTGCCCAACTCGGCGAAGAAATTTAACCATGCAGGTGTAATTCTCCATTTCTGGTATGATTTGATATTGTAACCATGTTGAGCACATTTTGTAATAATTTTAGTCCAAGATACTACTTCCTGATTAGGCATGTTGTCAAATACTATGCGTGCATCACCAATTTTACCACACTTCTCATACATGTCAACAAGAGCATTCCCCAAATACATGTCTGACATCCATTTTATATTTGATTACATGAGGATGGACCTTAGTTTCATTTTCTATGGCTGTTAATTCAATAGATGAACCAAGAATAGTAATAATAGTAAACTGGTCTAGTTTCATACATGGCAATTGCATTTCAAAATAGAGTTTAATGGCCTCATCACCACATGTACTATCTTCATAAGATGAAATCATTAAATTCCACGTGGTTACATTATGCCTAGCCATCTTGCTAAACAAAAAGCTTGTATCCTTTATGTTGTCACATTTTTTGTACATGGTAATAAGAGGATTTATTGCACAGGTTTGTGACTAAAATCTAGAAACAATGCTCTGTCCATGAATTTTTTTTCCCTTTTTGAGACCTAATATATAGGAGTATGCAATAAGGACACTAGAAAAAGTGAGGAGATGAGCATAAATGTCTCCTTTGTGTGCTTAGTTTGGGAATAGCTTAAAAGCATAATATTCCAAGAGATTTCACCATGATTAGGAATTTTTTCAAACACTTTTCTTGCATCCTCAATATTTCAACATTTAGCATGCACATCCACTAATGAATTTTCCAAAAACAAATATGATCCAAATCTATTCTCAATAACATGAACATGAACCTTCTTGCCATGTTGTATAGATCCCATGCTCCTGCATGACCCCAAGACACCAATGAATATAAGAAAATTAGTTTTTACCCCCTGTGAGGCTTTTGAGCAATACACGAAACCCACAGTTATTTGGTTCCACACTGGCTAAACCAAATCCTCAATTTCTAACATCATGGATGTCTACAAATTTTATTTTACAATTTCTTTGGCAATATATGCCATTCATGGCCTTGTTCTATTAACGCTTGCGTGATGTTATAATATAATCAATTTTTTAATATTTGGGTGACGTTGTAATGGAAGTGATATTTTCATTAGTATATTTATAAATAGATGTATTATTGTTTTAAGTGAAAATAAATATTCTGCATAAATATGACATATTATTTTATATTATATATACAGTAGTAAAATATTATTTTATATTTAATTTCTATTTTCCAAATTAATTTTAACTTAAAAATTGTTGATAAATATTAATATTTTAATTTATATTTCTTTTACATTTGTATTCACAATTAATAAGTGGTAAGTAGTGGTTTATATTATAGCTATAAAAGTATTAATTATATTGTAGAGATTTTTGTTTTGTAATTATAAGGAGGATTTGTTTTGAATATAAACTATTGCTAGTACAAATATCTTAAATATATATATTGAAAAATGAAAAAGTAATATCAATCTCAAGGTTTTTATCATGAATTTTTAGCATACCACAATTATTATCTTTTTACTTATATCTATACATTGTAATTAAAATAACTTAATCATTCTTATTGTGAAAAATTTGTATCCATATGGGACCTAATAAATTAATTTTACTCTTATTAAAATTTCATAATATATTAAAAAATACCTTTATACTAATTTTTAATTTAGAATAACACTCAAGAAAAAAAAAATGACATTTAATATCATAAATATAGTGCCCTAAAATAGAATGATTTTCGTTATTATCGAAGCAACATAAAATATCATGTATCTCAATACAACAAAGAAAGTTGTCTCCCCTAAAATAAGGGAGAGAAACCAATCGTTCAACATGGGCCAACACTTGTGAGAGTACATGAAAAGTAAAGAGCTAGTACATGTCACTTTTCCACTTACATTTTGAAAATAGTGTCCCCTATAGAATAAGTCACATCAAGTCATTTCAAACCAAGTAACCAATCAAATGATAACAAATAGGTAGAAAAATATATGTGATTCAATTCTCAAATAATGGTCCACCTTGAATTTATTTTTATTTAAAATCACCATATTTAAATATATAAAAATGTCCCTTCCATATAATTTTAATTTCTAAAATGAAATATATATATATAATTGGGAAATCATAACCTATTATACTTTTTTGTTATGAATTATATGATGTTATGGTGGTTATGTGCACCCTTAATGTTAGGGTACATAAAGAATGGTTCCTCCTCTCCCTTAGAATGTTTTTCTTTATAATTGAAAAAACATAAAATATCAATTATCTCAATTCAAATATTTACTTGATTAATCTACTTGTAATATTCATTTAAATAGTGAAATCCATTATATCTAACATACTCATCTAAATTAAAAGACTTATGCTTTTATTTTTAAATTTTATGGCAAAGAGACATTTAAAAATTAGGGTAATGTTGTTACCTCTTACCAATTAACTTTAAGATATCAACCAATTAAAATTTTAAAACCTCTCTAGTAATGCGGGCTTCTAAAGTTTCACATTTGTCAAATTTAATTTTTCAAAAAATCATTGGCGATAAAATCTATTTTTCATTTTTTATCAATAAAATTTTTTAGTCATTCATATCTAACCATCATCAAAGGTGACCTCTAACAAGTCAAAATTTATTGTATTAGCAACAAACAACATATAATGTTAAAATGATGCAACCATCATATTTTGAAACCCTAAAATTCATTAAAAAAATCTGTAACCTTTAAATGATGCAACCCTAATCTTTCGAAACCCTAAAAACCATTGCGGATCTCTCTTTTCTTACCTATTATGCATACTAGCCACTTTACATCCCCAACACATACAAAGATTTCTTCATCCACTCAACATCTTCCTTATACCATGGCTAACCCCACCAATACAAAATTCTTAGCAATTTGAAGCATATCCCTCTCGAGGACATAGAAACATCCGATAGTGAACATTCATATGATGATGATATCAATCTTGATCAATCCCAATTGGATGCCCTTAAAAATTTCTACTCTACAATGCGTGATAGTCTGACCAATGTTTCACATATTCTCGATGCTTTATTAGTTTCACAACATGTCCGTGATAATGCTACCCATAATAATATGATTCATACCTTGGCACTCTCTACTACTATTACTATTTCTATCCCACTTTCTTCCTCTCCTTCTAATATTGGAGTCTCCACCATTCACATGAATATTCCTACCCCTTCTACTCATTATTATTCCCCTCTTATCTCCCACATTCATCCTAGCTCATCTCTTTATCATGATTTTCAAGAAAAAATCCATCAGTTACAACAAGCTACTTCTTCTTCCTCTCCATCCCTTGATTACTACCTTCTTCTTCATAGTTCTCTTACACCTGAAGTATATTCTTATTCACTCCCTGCAAATTTTATTTCACCAAAGTTTAGTCTATTCAATGGCCATGGAGATCCTTAAGAGCACCTTAGATCATTTCATGTTGCTTTCCTAGACTATGTGTGTGATGTCACCCTTTTGACCAAGTTATTTCCTAGGAGCTTACATGAATATGATTTGCAATGGTTCTATGACTTTCCCTTGCATTTTGTTAAATAATTTACTACTCTTGCTTATTTTTTTCTAGATCATTTTTCTATGAATATTGGAACGAAAATATATTATGCACAAATGGCTAAAATTAAACAAGGATCTAGTAAACATCTTAGTGATTATATATTACGTTACAAGAAAAATATTTCTAAAATGAACAATGTATTAGCTAAATCTGAATAGTAAAATATATTTATTCAAAGTATTTTGAATCCTTTCTAAGAATGCAATCTTTTTGATTCATATAATTCCTTTGACCATCTATACTATACCTTGAAGACTCGCAAAACTAAGCTAATTTCTTTGGGAAAACTTAAATATGGTTCTAATACTTCTGATCAGTCATCTTCTAAATTTCCAAGCAAGGTTACCTTTAGACTCAAGTTTAATGATGCTAAGCCTACTATAAATGTTTTTTCTCAACCTCCTAAGATTCAAATCCAAGCCTCGAGGTGTATATTTACTTGATTTCCTTATCCTCTACATATGTTGTTGCCCCAACTCATTGAAATAAATCAGATTTCTCTTCCGCATCCTATGGAGTATGATCCTAATAAACCCCATGGTAGGAATTTTGATGAGCATGTACATTGTGAATACCATAGATGAAATGGCCATTCTACCAAAAAGTTTTTAAAGCTTCATAATTTGATTCAATATCTCATTGACAATAATGATATCCACTGACTTGAGTCCACTACTTCCAATTTCAAATATGCAAATGACAATGACGAGTTAAAAATATTCAATGACCATTACTTAAGCATGAAAATTCAAACCTTAAGTCATCTTCTAATCATACTAACCACAGAGTAGCTCATCTTAATTCTTTAAATAATCCCAGACCCCTTGGATTCCTTGGTGGTGTTATTGATCTTCCATCACATGCTATCAATTTCACCGATATTGATTTTCATACCTCATTCTCCTCTCATATATTACATATCGATGTTTATTTTGGACCCCGTGCCATCAAAAATGTTATGGTACATCTTACATTTAAGCACAATGTATGGTCATTATCTTTCTTGTAGTCAATTGGATTCCATTTATCTCAGATGACACACAAGTATCCCACTTCTCCTGACCATGTTATTCTACCCATTACTGTTGGTCCTCTTACTATTTCTATGACATTTAATGTTGGATATACTATTACGCATTGTGACATTCTCTTAGGACTCCCTTATCTTCGGTTTGTCAAAGTTGTGCATTATATTATTCACCCATGCCTTAAGTTATCCATAAGCAACATCTTATCACTATTCAAGGCATTCCATCATAGAAAATGTTGTCCTTGGATCCTTTGGCCATCCTATATTCATTTCTTCCATTCCTAGTGTATATTTTCCTATTCATGATGGATCTTTATCCTTGATGCCTCTTATGGTATCTAGAGCCCTTGATCCTGTTGTGGCACCTTTTACACATCCATCTCAATTTACTTCACATATGGATACTACCCATGATAGGCATAATCACATCTATAGATCACATAAACCACCTCATAGGGGTAGCTCATATGATACACATGCTCCATCTAGACATAATTTCACACTCTATTTCTACAAATCCTTGATCTAGAACTCTCTCATATAATCATCCTCATGCACTCTCTCGTGACCATCATATCTTAGATCATGTTCACATGCATAGTTATTTTACATTAGTTGATTGTGGGCCCTTTCCCAATTATCTTATTTCGTAGATAATTTTGGAATTCACATTTGGGTGCATCCTAATTCCCCCACATAACCTAATGCAATACTCTTGTTCCTGGTTCATACTTGACTGTTGAGGGTTTCTTCATTTGAACCTCACTTTGTACACACACACACACACACACACACACACACACACACCTGGGGTCATCATTATTCCTCCCTTCTAGCTGGTTTTGTTTTATATATTTGCAATGAAACATATAAAAAAATTAGCTTAGATCTTAATTGGATCCATTTCCCTTTCTTTTACTACTTTATGTTGCACCTTTGTTTATCATGTTAATATGGTTCATAGTATGCTTTATAATTTTTTATGTACACACAGGCACATTAAAATGGTATCTTGAGGTGAATGTATTCCACTTACAGGTTGTTCCAGGATGTATGATGCTTGGTCCTATCTATTACTAGTCCCATTGAGGCTTCGACGACATATACCTTTTCTCACCTACTATTAGGTTCTGCAATTATAATATTTCACATTTTCATATCTAGATATTACATTGTCACATATTATTTATCTTTTTTTAACATGCTAATGGGTACTTCATGTGTAGCATTTGCCTTGCATGACTCCTTCTAATCATCATTTTTATAATTTACTTGTACTTTATTTGTCACTGCTTGTGGGTGATGCCCTATGTTTACTTGTTACCTTGTTTGCATAAGCCTTGATGGATTTGATTGTCTTGTCACATCTTGAGTGGATTCCCACGTATGTAACTAGCTACTCGTTGTGTCCATATTTTTTGTTTTCCTATATTCTCTCTCCTAGTTGCTATTTCTTTGAGCATTGCTTATTTATCACTAGCACTTGTATGATAGAATTTTCTAATTATTTTTCTTGTGTCATGGTAATTACCTTGTGTAATATCCCTTCCCCTTGAAGGATTCCTATATGAGATGTGCACATTACTTTCATCCTTCCTTGTTTTGGATCCATTCACTTTTTTTCATCTCATAAATCCAAAATGAGTGGAGGTAAACATCGAGTGAACCTTTTCACCCTCCCAAAATTTAAAAATCTAGTTAAAGAAACACAAAATAACATAATAAAATATAAATTAGCTACAAAACAAGACCATAAAAAAACTTGGCCAAAATTCACAACCTTGATAGAAGCACCTAGAACAAACATGAATGTTTGTGTGCTAGTCTCCCATATGGGCACTCCTATCTTGGGGGAAAAAATAATTGCAAAGTACTTTCAGTAGTTGCAAAGTTACAATCTTCTCAAAATTTAGCAATTACACAACTAGTTTCATATTGCAATCAGTTACTAGCAGGAACTAACTTCTTACTCAGGAACAAAAGAAGAAAATAAATAAGGGAATGATACCTAGGAAATATGCATGATATTGATATGCCTAGAACAATGTGTCACTTGAGGAAATTTAAAAATCGGGGTTGTGATCATGTGCAATGGCACTTATTTGTGGAAAAGCATTAATGGTTGGAGGTAAATATAGACCACTCTCTTAATACGCTTTCCCTTAGTGGTGACATGTCACCTAAATATAAAGTTTAGCATCAGGACACTCAAATCCCTAGTTTGGCAATAAGATGCCCAAATCCTTCTTGTTATTCCAACCAACTTTGAAAGCATCAAGTATACAAGAAAGAACAAATTTCTATCCCTTTATCTTACGACATTTCAAGTGTACTCTAACCCCTTGGTTTAGCTTTTTTCTAAATATGCATTTCCATTTTACATATTTTTCAAGTTAAAGTTTAATTGCATTTACCTAGAGCATTAACTACACTTGTTTTCTTTTGCGCGTCCTATCCTATCTCAAAAAGGAAAAGTACATAAGAAACCATGAAGTAAATCTCAAGCACACCCCAAAAAATATGATATTCTAAGGAACCACACACACACACATCATTATCACTCCATGCACACAAAGGTCACCCTCACCCCTAGGATCTGTATCCTTCCCTTCCCTTAGAATTCCATGCTACATGCATTGCAATATTCCATTTGGCATGCTACAACACTCATTTTTCATGCTATTGATTATAATTTTCATTTGAATCTCAGAGGTATGCTTTTCTTTTTCGCATAAAGTGGGAGAAAATGTAGTCACTAAACCACAAACTTATTATCTACATCTAGGATGTAAATATTTCATTAATATGCATGATTCTGAAGCAAGAGAATTAATCATTAACACATATTTATTTTATTTGAAATTAATCTTATACATTTCATCTTTATTGCTTGTTGTTTTTAATTAACAACTTATAGTTTTGCATACCAGTTGACATCCTACTAAGCTATGATTTCACTATCTGAAATTTTTGAGCACCTAGTACAGGACTGCTCATTCGGGACAAGAGCTCTCGGGTGCTACCGTCCCCTATGGGTGCTTGTCTCCCCCTTCTCTATTTTCTAATCTTTCTAATGCTACTTCTTTCTTGTCTTCTTTTATCACCCTTGGTCGGAATTTCACTTGTAAAAGATGAAACTTAAGAAAATATATATATATATATATATATATATATATATATATATATATATATATATATATACACACACACACATGTCTCTTTTAACCTCATTAAGGGGAAAACATTCAAGAGGCACATACTATTACAAGGAGCTAATATTTTCTATCTACTATACCAAGGACTGCATTTTGGGAATGCATACTTCATTGCATAGGAGGGTTTATTTTGAATTCCATACCACACATTTACATTGGGAAAAAGTAGTTGTAGCTTTTTATTATTTATGTGAGTAACACTAGGGAATCCTAGCTCAAGGGATGCTAATTCAATCACACACACATTAGAACTACATTGAGTCTGAAATATAGTGCAACAGTATGTGAGAATCACATCGGGATGGCCGCCAAGGTTAGTTCGAATCAAGTATATGCATATTATTATTTATCTTATGTGCACTTGAGTAATGTACATGTAGCTATGGTTTATTTTTCAGGTACATGTGTGATAAAGAATAGGTGCAACAAACCTAACACAATATATATGAAACACAAATCAACAAGAAGTGATAAATAAAGAACCAGATCCTGAGCTATTTCATAGACGCTAGCACCTAGAATAGACACCAATGCTTAGGAAACCATGTTCCATTCTAGGTGGTTATATCATGTTAGTTTCTAGATCATATTTTTAGACACATAGCTTACACAGTCTAAATTAGATGTTATAGATCATTCATTAGTCTAGAATCAGTCTAGACATTTAGTTACAAGCCGAGTCATTCTCTAAACCCTATATATCACTCTTGTTTGTATTTAATTTTCTTGAGATTTTTTATTTACTATTTTATATATCTGATCAATAGTTTCCTTATATTAGATTTTATTTTATTAAATCACACATGGTTATACTATAAAATTTTGACTTGCTTTGGATTATACCACTTTTTAGTATCTGTGCCTATTTCTGAGGACATGAACCATGTGAAAATATGTTCCTATGTCTGTAATTTGACTATAGATATAAAATACATCATAATGAATGCAATCTCTTTTAAGGAACATGTGGTAAAGTATTTGAGCATGCATATCAAATGAATAATTATGTACCGATGTGTAATAAGTCTAACAATTTTTGTAGGATCATATAGAAGGTTTGAATAGTGGCCACTATTGGTAATCTATACCTATAAAAATGGTTTTCACATAGTGGAAATCATGGTGAGAAGATAAAGAAACATGAAAAAGATAAATAATTGATAGTGCATGTGTATACAAGTAAAAACAATAGTGTAAAAAATGTCCATCATATCATAATACAAAGCAACAATAACATGGAAACATCAGAATAAAAATCAATCATGTTATAAAATAGAGTAGTAGTAGTTTAGAATCATCATATTATAAATTAATCACATCATAAACAAGACTATAATAGTAGATTAAAGTAATCATTAATATAGAGACATGGAAACATAATCACATAGATACATATAGCTGTAAACACAGAACACCCACGATGTCAGAAGACAATCACAATAAAATTAATTGTATGCAACATACAAATAAATAATTTTAAATATGTAATACAAACATAAAGAAATAAAAAATGCCCGAATAATAATATCCACACCCAGACAGATAAACTATTCATGCCAAAAGGATTGTATCCATTAATAAGTTGTGAAAATTTTAACCAAAGATAATATCTTAACCATCCCATAAAATAAGTGGAATAATCATTAAATTATGATACATTCCTCTTCCATAAGGCGATATGCTTCCAATTCCAATAGAAAGTAACCCATCCACATGGGACACCCACAATGTCACAAGATAATCAAGGCATTTAGGTCGAATAGAGTAATAAATCATAGAAGTATAATCAAAAAAGGAAATAGTCAACCATAAGTAAGGATTCAAACAAAAAAATGTCAAATAAAAAAATAATCCATATAATAAAGTAGTGACTATAATGTATCAAGTGAGTATAGAAAAAAGTGAAAGTATAGATCATAGGATAGGTTAGCGTTGAACAAGACACATGTATTATTCCTATTAGGTAAAAATATACAATAAATACTCTATATATAATCAAGAATGATGAGGAATTGTAAATTAATTGTATAATGACACAATAAAACTTGTGTAGTGTAGGATATGCCCCCCAAAAAAGTAGTTTGGATGGGAATGAACCAATCCAACATCTATCATCATATCATCAGGTGTATGTCCTATATCAAGCTCAATATTCATCATGGACGGATGTGTGTAAAAATTATATAGAAAATATATATGTTATATATCAAACCAACTTGACAAAAAACACATGTAAAGTAAAAAGGTAAGTAATCAAACCATAATCATCTCCCAATATTTATATTTTTGCAAATATGTGATTTTTTTGTATTATGTGATTATTAATAAAAATGAGTTGTTTTGGAAATAACTATGTATAAAAAGGGGGTGGCATAAGAGCTACCCAATAAGAGCTTCATAAAGAGGAAAATTACACTCACAAGATAAAGGAGGTATAAGTCCATCAAGTAACAAAAAATATGAATGATGCATACGTATAATCTATATAGAAGTCATGACATGTGTTGTAGGATAGATAGGGTGGGAAAACTCATGATGAGTGATATGGTCAAAGGCCAAGGAGAAAGTTTCATACGAGGAGTAAAATTTGAACTATAATACCTATCAATTAGATCATGAGGGGAGAACCATATAGAGGTTGAAATATATCCACATATGGAATACATATAAGTTTATTAGTAAGAGGAACATGTAAACCACCAGTATTTGGCATCAGAAATAGAAACAAAACCAATGTCAATAGTGATGGAAGTAATATCAATGAGTAGGAGAGATAGAAATAGTAATAGATGAATTCAAGCTTGTAAGAAATATGCAAGAAACTCAATGCTATGAGGGTTTCCTATATAAACCGTAAAAAGAGGAAGAGACACAAGTCCCATCATAATTAAAAGAGGTATTATTTATAAAATAATTAGGAGTAATGGAAATATACCAAGGTGTGCACATAGTAACATATGTGATACTAACATGATTGTTATCATACTTACAAAATATAACCAGCATAAAATGTATACAAGTGTATCAGTTTAAGAAATCTTTTTCATATCATTAGATGGGGAGTCAAGCATATACAAAGCAATATGTGTAAAATCCATATTCATTGTAATGTTCTGATTAGGGACATGTTTTTATTTCAAATAGAAAAGAATTATAGATGTAATGATAGTGGGTACATAAATAAGAGAGGAGGCACTAGGTATAGGTGAAGGTATATCATTATGAAGTAAGGTTCTAACACTACTTTGAGGATCAAGAGACACATAATCAATATGATCATGTAATTATTTGTAACAAAAGTAGGATAAATACGTGCATCATGAGAAATATTAGTAATGTGTTTTACAATCATAAGATATTTTTTTTAGTGTCAATAGTGTCATCATTATTATGTAGAAGAGCAGTATCAAAAATAGGTATATCATAACTAAGTTCATATTCCACTATAACATAATGTATAATGACAAGATTTTCAAGTCTATTATTATTTATGTCCATTTCAGTAGAAAATAAAGAAGTATCATCATGTTCACAATCATTAGAATTGTCATTATAATCACCATCACAATGGTAACCATAAATAAAATGTAGATCAAGCGTGACAAAAAACCCGTCTTAAGTAAAAATGCCACAGATGTAACGAATATGATAGGATAAATCTTTTCATTTTGATATACTTCATGAATGATATCCTTACAAGTGGGATTACGTTGATTGTAATCAATGAAATACATGGCATATGGCTCAAAATAAACCCTAATAACAATGAAATATAATATTTTAGTTTCATCAAATATATTGAAATCACTAAGAATGGAAGCCACCATATCAAGGTGTGTACTAGGAAGGATTTTTGACTCCCAAAAATACTTCATAGAAAATGTAATTACATAGAGGATGGTTTTAAAGGAACTTAAAGAATGAAACAATATGATCATAAGAATGAGTCATGATAGTACTAAAAGAGGAAACCCAAAAGAAAAGAAATGGATCCTAAAACAAATAGGAACATAAAAACCCTATCTAATATTTGGAAGATCTAAAACCAATAAGGAAGAAGGAACTCTAGGGAAACTAGATTTCAACAAAGCATTTAATTCAAAATTTCAGTTCACAAAATTTTTACACCTAGTTAATTTGTGTTATGGAAAGTGAAAAACAATAAAAATAATGTAAGGGTTTGTAGTAAGGGATTATTTGTAGTTAGGATAAATTTTTAATTAACCATTCATAACAAGAACAATGCATTAATACTTGAAGATATTTATCAAAAATAAATGATATCTCAAACACACAAGAGGATATGAATACTTGGTTTTATATGTTAGACAATATAAGATATGAATGTGTAGACATGTTGAAAAGGAAAATTATACATTATAAATGCTCCAATATCAATTATGGGACTAGATTTTGAGCAAGTATAGGATCGTAGAAATTTTGTATGGTCTAGACATGGAAGTGTATGGTATCGAATGGGATTGTATAGTTGGGTTTTAGAACTTCTTTATTGCTTTTATCTCCTAAACATTCCATTTTTTGTATGTCACTCTTGCTTGTACAACTTTGAGATGACCTATAATCACCTACAAAAAGGTTTAAACCCTATAAACATGTAATACCATTCATCAAACCATTAGAAAACTAAAAGTATAAAATAATTTTTATAGTGACAATGAAATCCAGTTGGTATTCAACCCATCCATATCAATCCAAGTGTTGCACTACATACCCTTGGGCAGGATCAAGCCTCATGTAGTTGTCATAGGTTCTTGTGCAAGTGTGAGTGTGGCCCAAGATAACCCCCAATTGGTTTCTTTATTTCTCTTGACGATAGAAATTTGGATAACTATATAGTATATAATGTACCCAACATGGTAGTACTATGATTTGGTGTTCTTTATTCACTTTGTTTTGGACATAAAACCCTTTTACAATTCTTGGAATGAATTTTGTCTTGCTAAGACATGTCTCTATAAACTTTTCATGCTTGGAAATGGAGGAAGCTAGACTCTTTGACTTATTTGAGTTCTTTAGACCTATAATAGGGGATGTTTTAATTGATTTTAATTGATTTAGGAATATTTAGACGCTTACTTGCTTTTAGAATGATAATTGTAATATTATCTTGTAAGAGTGTTGGGTGAGTTATAAAGTGATATTCAATTGCTTATATATCCTCACAGAGTAGAAATATCCTATTAAGGCCAACCCTAAGAATATAAAATTATGTAAGAAATATATTCAAATAAAGAACAAAGTAAGAGAAAGTGAAAGGTCAACAAACAAGTCAACCAAGTCCAGATTCCACATCCCAACTAAATTATACAATCATGTACAAGAGAGATGTGAAGCAAAATAGAAATTTGTCACATATTGCACAAGGTTATTTTACTTCTTTGATTAAATATTATTCCCTAAATTGAGAACATAAAAATTTGCAGAGATGAAAAAGTAATGAAGTAGCTAGACAGATATACTGATTGGATTTCGATTGTGATAATTTTTCTTCTCAAAATAGCATAGCCAAACTTGGCATTATAAAAGGAAAAGTTACATGATTTTAGTGTCTACTACTAGATGAGTTACACGGTGTTCTTTAGTATAAAAGAAAATTATCTCTGTTTTAGTTACCATTAAATTTTAATTCAAGATGAGGATATACATAAGAAAAGTATCAAAACCCTAAGGGATTTTATTGGTGATGCCTTTTGGTATCATAAATGAAACATATGAATGTTATAGTTTGATGAACACTATCTTTTGACCATTTTTGAGGAATTTTGTGTTGTTATTTTTTAATGAAATATTACTATATAAAAATAAATGGGAATAGTACTTATAAAAAGTAGATTAGGTGTTATTGACTTTGAGATAACATCAAATTCATGCCAATCCATCCAAGCGTTCCTTTGAGGTGAGAGAGGTAGAGTAAGTGGTTCACATTTTTTCAAATGGTGGTGTAAAACTATACTCCTACAAGATCAAGACCATGATGAAAAAGCTAAGTTCTAAAAACCCTAATAAACCTTTGTGGCTTCATTAGGTTGAAAAATTACTATCACTATTTTGTGAAAAAATTGACGAGGATGAAAACATCATTCATGAAATTTTTGAAAGAAGAAATCCTTCCATTTGAAAAAATATTCCACTAAGGAATTTGAGAAGCTAAATTATCCCATGTGTACCACGCCAATCCTTGAAACCCTATATTTCTTGAAGAATTTCTATGTGGAATGTGGTGCATCAGGGTTTGGAATGGTATTAATTATCTTGCAAGAATTAAAACCCATAACATTTACTAGTCACTAACTCAAATAGATTTAATTTATAAAAAACCCCTATATGACAATAAAATGATGCCTATTATTCACATTTTAAAACAATGGAGACCATATATAATGGGTAGAAATGTTAAGAGGAAGACCAATTATGATAGCCTAAATTACTTTGTATAAAAATATTGTCATCAGAAAAAAATGAGACACCAAAATATTGGGATTTGACGTTGAAATATTCTATAATAAAGGAAAGGAGCTTGTAGTGGCATATGCACTCTCTAGGATGGATGAGTCTACATAATACCTATTATGTATAATATAAATATTACATGTCCATTAGATAAATGAGGCCACATATGAGGGAGAGAAGGATGAAAATTCACATGTTTTGATTCAAAATATTTTTTAAAATACTTAGGTATATATCAAAAAAATTGTGGAAAGGGGAAACACCTTATGGTACAAGGATATATTGTATTTGTGTAATAATTCAAACTTGGAACAATAGTTGCTTCCTAAGCTAGAAATTTGTCTCTAGTAGAAGGAATTAGGGATTTTTGAAGAATTATCATAGGATCAAGATAAATTTATTTTGGGAAGTTCTCAATGGGGATGGCTTTAAATTTGTGGCAAAATCTATGGTGTGTCAGGAAAATAAGGGTGGAAAAACTAAGTGACAAGGTATTTTACAACCCTATCTATTCAGAAATAAATGTGTGAAGAGGTTTATATGGATTTCATTACAACATTGTCCAAGTCAAATGGGAAAAATGTTATGATGATGCTTATTGATATACTCAACAAACATTCCCATTTTGTGCCTTATCACACCCATTCATAGAAAGCAAAGTAGCATCTACTTTTATGGACACAATTTAGAAATTACTTGGTAGCCCTAAGATCACAATAAATTATCATGATCCTATGTTTACTAGTAATTATTGGAGTGATTTATTTTGATATCTAATTACTTAGCTGGAACATAGCTCATCATATCATCACTAATCAGATGGGCACTAGAAGTGGTAAAAAAAATCCTTAAAGGTTATCTATGTTGTTTTACTTGGAATAAACAAGAATTATGGGTTCATTGAATACCTTTAGTAGAATGGTGGTATAGAACTTCAAGTACCTATTCTATTATATTTTGTTATAATTATGATTTATTGCTGGTGTTATGTTTCTTTGTTCAATTATATGATTTATTATTACATCTACTTAAGTAATTTCATTACACCTAGAAATGCAAATCAATGGTATCATTTTTATTATTGTTTAAATTATCTACTTTTAATTTCTTACCTACATAATCTATTCCATAAATGAGAAGGAACCTTTAAGTGGGAAGAAATATATCATCCTAAAGTACTCACATGGCCTTTATTTTGTGTTGAGTTATGTTGACATCACACATTTGTATCTATATAATTAATAATATTAATAATCTGGTTGATGTCTAAATACTGAATTCCTCTTCTCAGCTCATTTAAAACATCTCCCTCTTAACTCTTTTGTACCTCTAGTCCCCATTTAAAGGCTATACTATACAATCCTACCCTCTTTTCTGTGCTCCCCATTTAACTAAACCATCCCATTTCTCCATTTTCTCCTTTCCCGATTTTATTCATTGGTGATCTCAATGTTCAAGTTGATATTACCAAATTTAAAATAAAATAAATCTACAAATAGACAAGTATCATTCAATCCATTTACACAAAAAAACCGATTAGACATCTAACATTGAGGATATTCTTGTTTTACATGAGACATAATTTGGTATTTGTACGTTCCCAACAATTTCATCTATCTATTTTATGAGGAATGACTATGAGATGGATATTTCATGGACAATAGCCATCTAAAAACTAGGCACCTAATGTATTTTGTTTTACAAATAAGGCCAATGATTCATTATAGGTACACACTAGTTGTAGTCATGTAAATTGAGGACATGCAAACGAAGATAAAAACCATACAAGTGAATTGAGAAATTTGGATTTCATCTACAAACACCTTTTAGGAGAAATAGTTCTCTCTAATAACCTACTAGGAGTGAATTATATGGTCACGTTAATCATTTTTTATTAGATGCAATTTTTTGAGTGATGCTTTTCATATCTCTAGAAAATATTTTTTCAAACTTTTATTTCTATAATGGGTTATTTACAATTTTCTACATTAAAATATATATTTTTCTAACCCCATGTATTTATGATGTTGGTGAGTGTGGTAGTGGGTTGTATTTTTTGTGTTGTTAACAAGTAATTTGGACATTCATTTTGACGTGCATTTGGTCTAAATTTATAAGTTTTTCCTTTTTTTCTTAGATAATTCATTTTAAAAATTGTGATATCTTGACCATTTGGAAGAGTTCGGAGCCCTCATTTTCCCAAAAAAAATTCTTCGAGCAACACATATTGATGTAGCTAGACACACACCGTTTTGCACTAGATAGTAGAAAGTTTGCGTAGTAGGTAACAAAGTTCATAGTAATTGAGGTATTCAAAAAATATAAGATAAGGGCCTTGAAATTGATCTCTCAATATTTTTCAGAAGTTGTATTTAGAATATATGTACTAAGGTGAAGGTTATCTCCTTTCCTCCATCATCCTATGTCTTTTTAAAGAAGTGGTGGTGTTTATATCACTTTGGAGAGAGTGGTGGTAGTCATGGTTAATGAGCTCCTCCCTATGAAAAGTTTCCCCGTTTGGATATTTCCATCTCTCCTTCTGTGTAGGCCAAGTAAATTGAAGAAAAGAAACAAAATGATATGTAGGAGTTGATCCTTGACACTTTAGATCCTCCAGGTGTTAGTGGATGGGAGGAAACCAAAAATATTCCCTCCTCTACCTCCTTTGACTACTATGTTTGTTATTATAATCAAAGTGTCTTGTTTATGTGGTTGGTGGTCCTTGTTATATCATATTTTTAATTGAAAAACACTACTTATATTAAGTATATGTAATTATGACAACCATTTTTAACGTTGTATTGATATTTTCTAAATGTTTTATTATTATTAGAAAATATTTTTTTGACAGGGACTATACCCTTGTACAACAGGGATCAAAATCCATATTTAAAGATTCAACAATATAAAAAAAGGATCACAATATAGATTTATCAAATCAACCCAACAACAGAAAAATTTCTACCAAGATCACATCCAAAATCCAACAATCCTACAACTATAAAACAACTATTAGACAATGACGTCGCAATAACAACAGTTGCTAAGTAGTAGCACAACAGGTCTACAACCCAGATGTAGTGATGAAAAAACACAACAGGACAAGACTCATGCCTTGTCCTAGACAATGGAAGGTTTAGATTTAGTGTATCCCTTATTTCTTCTATCCACCACCTTCCATTCCTCATTTTTTTCTTCCACTGAGATTGGAAGAACAACTTCAAATTACTTGATAGGGATGTGACCCTTAGCAAGGGGCCTTAAATCACAATCTATCGCTGAATTAGTATCTTGAGGAGAGGAATATTGAGGTTCCTTCTTTGTAGTGTTATGAATCTTTTCCATGCCGGGTAAGTCAGTTTGTGGGAGTTCCACAATCGGTTCTGAATGGGGGTTAATTGTCAAATGATTTAGTAGAGAATCCTTCCACCACGCATGATTTTCCTTAAATTTGGAGTGTTCAAATTCATCTACGAGATGCCCTATTTGGAAGCATGTTTGGCATCTGAAATCTAAGCCCTCATCTAAAAGATTCAACAATCAAAATGTGAAAAATATTAAGGCCCAACACATCTTGTTTCCTAGAAAGGGGTTTTCCAAAAATGATAGGTAAACTATTGTTGATAACAACCTAAATTTTCATGGAAATCTTACATCTCCAAAAGCTGTGAATAGAAGTATTTGAGTAATCAAAAAAATGGGCACTTAAGGGAGTTAGTTTAAGAAAACTATAAGTTATCTATAACTGGAAACTTGTGAAAGAGAAGATTTTAAGCAATGGTTTTAGCCATCGCGTTAGCTTTGGACTTCAAAATAGCAGCTCCAAGGTGCTACCATTTACTTACCTTGAATTTGTATCTCCATTTTGAGTTAAGCCTTTGTTCCAAGGGCAACCAAGGGATAAATTTTTTATACACATATTTGAGCATGAAGCGATCAAACCCATTGTTGTTGGCCATCTCAAATCCTTCACAAATTTGTATTGAATAAGAATGAACATTTTAGCTTTCCACGAGTCATCCAAAAATTGCATCATTTCAACCAAGATTTTCGTATCATAGTCAATTAGTGAAAATAACAAGTTTTAGAAGATGACAATGCCTTTTATTGGCCCTAAGAAAGATGTAAGAGATCAAGGAATGAGCACAAACCTTTTTTAAAAAAACATTTTCCTTTTGGATGAGAGTGAAGAACAAGCTGCAATCCATTGATTTAAACATGTTTATTCCACCAAATAGACGAAGAGGGGAAACTGATGCCATCTTGAAGGGAGTTTCTATTCCATTTCAAAAATCTAGATACTTCTTTACAAACTATCTACATGATATTAAGTGGATTATAGGATGATATCTTGAAGTACTTAGCAAGTAACATATTATCATTCATATACACTTCTTTCCATTGGCCTTTATAGGAAGCATTAGATATCCTAAAATGAATAATAATTTTCCACGGTTTAGATCCTTCAAACACACAAATGATCCATGTAGAAACTAAACATTTTCCATGTGACAACATATCCATGACTCTTAGGCATCCCCTATCTTTGGGTTGGATGTATTAATTCCAAAAGATATTCTATGTTCCCTTTATACTATTTCATTTATCCCAAATGAATTTTCAGACAAGTGCTCCAAAACATCAATGTGATTCCAAGGAAAAAGGTAAAGGAAAGGGGAAAGATAAGAAAAATGCTACTTGTGTTGCTAATAAGGATCTACTAGAGCTCATTACAGTGAATGTAATGTTGAAACTCATTCCAAGGAAAATTTTAGGAAGCTTAATCTAGAATAAGAGTAAAAAGGCTATAGCTACTCTCCAAGGAGAAATTTTTTTTTTTCTTCTAATGTGGATGAGATTTTGTGTTGTACCTCCATCAATAAAGATATATGTTTTGGTAGTACTAGTTCTTAAGAAAGTGAACTTTCTAATCTTTTTCATATTAACATTTAGGTGAAAAATACAAAATTGGATGCTCTTTTTGATATTCGTTCTCAAGTTGATTTGATAAGAATGTATTTAATAAATAGGTTGAAAATAAAGACTTACAATCATCCAAGCCCATATTACTTAGAATGGGTGAATAAAGGTGTATACATCAAGATCACCAAGCATTTTAAGGTTAAGTTTGGTGTTAATACACATTTCATTGATGAAGTTACGATGGATGTTATGCCTATTTATGTGTGTGGTGTAATGTTTGGAAGCCATTTATTGTATATTTGGGATGGTATCTTTATGAGGAGAGCCAAATAATACCACTTGGTAAAGGATGGTAAAAGTTATATCATTTCTACCAATAGAAGAGACTCAAAAATATATTTGATAAGTGCATTTGAAGCTTAGAAGCTTATTAATTCTAGTGGGAAATTTTCTTTGCTTCTTTTGAGAGATATTAAAGATAAAGAAGTTTTTACATCTAATACATCTTGCATAATGTCTATATACAAAGAAAATAAGAAAATAAAATAGTTGTTAGAATAGTTCAAATAGGTTTTCTAAGAGCCTAAGGGGTTTCCATCTTCTAGCCCAATTGAGCATGAAATACATTTGCTACTAGAAAGTTCACTTTAAAATCTTGATGTTATAGGAAGTGCTTAAAAGAGGTCAACGAGGTAAAGCAATAGTTACATTCTTTGATGAATCAAGGTTTAATCCATCTTAGTAATTCTCCATGTGGTTCTCATATTGCTTTTATACCTAGGAAACATGGTACATAGAGAACGTGTGTTGATTATAGAGCACTTAATAAGAAAACCATATTGAAAATAGGTACCCTCTTCCATGAATATATGACTTGTTAAATGAGTTGCAACATGCCAAGGTATGTTTCTAAGCTTGATTTGAAACATGGATACCACCAAGTGTGGAGTAAGGAAGAGTACATTAGGAACACAACATTAAAGGAAAGACATGGGTTGTATTATTAGATGGTTCTACCTTTTGAGATATGGAATGTACCAACCAACTTTACATGGTTGATGAATGAGGTAATAAGGACATTTATTGATTCATTTTTCATTTTTTAATTTGGATGATATTATTATTTTGAGTAAGACTTTTGATGAGCATTTTGTTTTTTTGAAAAGCGTTTTACAAGTTTTAAAAGAGAAATGGTTGGAGTTGAATGAGAATAAGTGCATATGTTATCAAAAATATCTGGTGTCCTTAGGTCATGTCATTAGATATGGGGGATTGAGCATACAACATTAAAATCTTCTATAATAAAGGAAAGGATATTGTAGTGGCATATGCACTCTCTAAGATGGATGAGTCTACAAAATATCTATTATGTGTAATGTTCATCTTATAGGTCATTTAGGTGAATGAGTCTGCATATGAGTGAGAGAAGGATGCATATACACATGTTTTGATTCAAAATCTTTGAAAAATATTTAGGTATATCAAAAAATGTGTGGAAAGGGGAAACACCTTATGGTACAAGGATAGATTGTATTTATGCAAGAATTAAAACCTGAAACAATAGGTTCATGTACAACTAGATATTTGTATGTAGTAGAGGGAATTAGGGATTTTTGAAGAATTATCACAAGATCAAGATAAATTTATTTTGGGAAGTAATCAATGGGGATGCCTATAAATTTGTGGTAAAATGTATGGGGTCTTAGGAAAATAAGGGTTGAAAAACTAAGTCAGAAGGTATTTTGCAAACCTGTCTATTTAGAACCAAATGTGCTAAGAGGTTTATATGGATTTCATTGCGAAGTTTTCCAAGTAAAAACTCATAAAGTATTCCCATTTTGTGCTTTCACACACATTCATAGAAATAACACTAGTATCTAATTTTATGGACATAATTTAGAAGTTATGCGGTACCCCTAAGATCATCGTAAGTGTTCGTGATCCTATGTTCATTAGTAATTTTTGGAGTGATTTATTTTCATATTTGGGTACTTAGTTGGAACATCTAGCTCATCATATCATCTCTAATAATATGGGCACTAGAGGTGGTAAAAAATTCCATAAATGCTATCTATGTTTCTCTACTTCAAATAAACAAAAATGATGGGTTCATTGGATACCTCTAGTAGAATGGTTGTATAGAAATTCAAGTACCTATTATATTATATATTTTTACATTAATTATGATTTGTTTCTAATGGCATATTGTTTCTTTGTTCAATCATATGATTTATTATTGAATCTGATTAAGTAATTTCATTACACCTAGAAATTCAAATAAATGGTATCGTTTTTAGTATCCTTTAAATTATCTACTTTCAAGTTCTTACCTACATCATATATTTCATCAATGAGAAGGTACCTTAAATTGGGAAGAAATGTATCATCCTAAAGTACTCCCATGGCCTTTATTTTGTGTCAAGTTATGTTGACATCACACATTTTTCTATGTATAATTAATAATATTGTTACTTTGGTTGATGTCTAAATAATGAAATCCTCTTTTCAACTCGTTCAAACCATTTCCATCTAAATCTTTTGCACATCTAGTCCCCATGTCAAGACTATACTATACAGTCACACCCTCTTTTATGTGCTCCCTGGTGTTTAACTAAATCGACCCATTTCTCCATTTTCTCCTTTCACGATTTTATTCATTGGAGATCAATGTGTAAGTTGATATTATCAAATTTATAATAAAATTCATCTACAACTAAACAAATATCATTAAATCTATTTACACATAAACAAAATCAATTAGACATCTAGCATTGAGCATATTCTTGTTGCACATGAGACATAATTTTTATTTAGAAGTTACCAACAATATCATTAATCTAATTTATGATTAATGACTATTTAGTGGACACTAGCCATCCAAATCTAAATTTAGGAACATAATCTAATTTCCCTTATAAATAAAGCCAAAGATTCATTCTAGGTACACAATAGTTATATCATGTAAATTGAGGACATGCAAACGAAGAGAAAAACCATACAAGTGAATTGAGAAATTTGGATTTTAACTACAAACACCTATTAGAGGAGAAAATAACCTCTTAAAAAACCTACTAGGAGTGAATTATATGGTCACAAAAGTTCCATTTCCGATCAGATGCAATGTTTTAAGTGATATTTTTCATATATTTGTAAAATATGTTTTCAAATATTTATTTCTAGAATGGGTTATTTACAATCTTCTACATTACAATATATATTTTTCTATCACTTTTTTTTTGTTATGTTGATGAGTGTGGTAGTGGGTTGTATTTTTTTGTTGTTAGTAAGTAATTTGGACATTCATTTTGACATGCATTTGGTCAAAATTTAGGATTTTTCCCTTTTTTCTTAGATAACCCATTTTGAAATTGTGATATCCTTTCCATTTGCAAGAGTTTGGATCCCTCCTTTTCCCAAAAATAATTATTCAAGCATCACATATTCGTGTAGCTAGACCAACACCACTTTTCATTAGATAGTGGAAAATTTGTGTAGAAGGCAACAAAGTTAATAGTAATTTTTCATATTCAAAAAAACTAAGATAAGGACCTTGAAATTGATCCCTCATCATTTTTCATAAGTTGTATTTGGAATATATGTGCTAAGGTGAAGCTTCTCTCCTTTCCCCCTTCATCCTTTTCCTTTCTGAAGAAGTGGTTGTGTTTTTATCACATTGGAGATAGTGGTGGTAGTCATGGTTAGGGACCTCCTCCCTAGAAAGAGTTTCCCCGTTTGGCTCTTTTCATCTATCCTTCAAAGATTAAGGCCAAGGAAATTAAAGAAAAGAAACAATATGATATGTAGGATTCGATGCCTGACACTACAAACCCGCCAGGTGTTAGTGGATGGGGGAAAACCTAATAGTTTCCCTCCTTTGCCTCCTTTGACTACCATGTTTTTTATTCGTACCTTATGTCTCTTATTGTTTATGTGGTTGGTGGTCCTTAGTTTTATCAAAATTTTAATTGAAAATTACTTTTATTAAGTATAATAATGACAACCATTCAAAATGTTGTATTGATATTTTCTAAATGTTAGTGTAACTCGATGTGATTAGTATTATGTGGTGTGATTTCTCTTCTTTTTAGATAACCAATGTTATACTATTATATACTATTGATAATAGTATGCTTTTATATAAAAAAGAAGTAATAATTTTTTTCTATTAATATTAATAAAAAATTTATTATTATATTCACTATGCTAACTAAATGTAATTTTAAAAAATTGTATTACACTATTTTCAAATATAGAAGTGATTAAAAAACAATTTTGACTCTAAAAAATCCTCATCAATATATATGAATTAGTTTTTATTTTGTTTCGGTATACAATTCAACCATACACATTAAAAAAACATATAATAATAAATTGTTTAAGCTATAACCAATGTTGGTGTTTATTAAAGACAATATTTTACATAAAAATTTTATGGCGGACTTTTCTCTACTCCAGATTCTATCTATGTGGGATTCTCTAATAGATTTAATTTAAATGATTCCAACAAACTTAATCTGTATAAATCTTTAGACATTTGTTTTACAATTATAAACCAACATAAACAATGTTATATCAATCAATTTCATAGTTTAAAGAAGATATAATTATTTTTCATAAATACCGATTGTACACTAATCAATTGGATCTTAACCAATCAAATAAAAGAGCCAAAAACACCATTAAAGTTTGTAAGAATATTAATACACTATTTCAAATTACAATTAAAAGCCAATAATATTACAAAAATTGAAAGAACTGACTTAGTAGTGCAAGCTTGCAATTCTGTAGAAAATGAATTCTAAAGTTTCCAACTTTCAAACCTCCAAGTTCAATCTTCAATTTTCACCTTTTTAACAAAATCTCAAATCTAATGTTTGTAGTTTAATCTATATTTGTAAGAAATCAAACAAAGAATACAAAATTAAAGCAAACAAATCAAATTAAACTAATTAAAAATCAAAATTAATTGATGTTTCTATTTTATCAATGAGATATTTAAATGTTTATATTTTATTAATAAGATATTTAGATGACCATGATTAATATGAAGATAAACATGATGATAAGGATGGTGTTTATGATGCATATTACTATTACTCTTAATATAATAATAATAATAACAATACTTTTTTATAATATAATATAATAAATTATATTTAATATAATATTACTTTTAAATAATTACATAAAAAACCTAAAATAGTATATTTATAGGGGCCCTCACTTACACACACACACACACACACACACACACACACACACACACACACACACACACACACACACACATATATATATCAAAATTTATATTAGATAGTATCATTTATATTATAATGGTTTATAATTTAATAATAGTAAATTTAATTTAATTAATATTTCATAATTGATATCAAGGATGTGATGATGGCAAAGGAGAATGACCATGACCAGGAAGATGGTGATCATAGTGATGATGATAGTGGTCAAGAGGCTTTAATCAATCATGACAATGTCAAAAAAGACTAAGATTACGATGAAATGAAAACTACGTCGAAGACGATGATGATCATTATGACGAGGATGAAGTGAACAATGACAATGACCACAATTAAGATGAGGATAACCATGATGATAAGGATGGCATTTATGATTCCTATTCCTATTACTATTAATATAATAATAATAATAATACAGTGTTAGTAATAAGAGGTTTTAATTTTTATAAATCATAATAATAATATCAACTTTAGTAGTAAGATTAATATTGATGATAATGATGATGATGATAATGATAGTGGTGGTAGCGATAGTGGTGATAATAATGATGAGGATGATGATGTTGATGACAATAAAGATGAGAATGATGATGAAAATGATTATATCGATCTTGAAAATGATGACAATGACTATGATGATGAAAACAAAAACAACACTAAAGATGATGATGATTGTGATGATAAAGACGACGAAAATGATGGTGGTTGGAAATGATAGTGGTGATAATAATGATGAGGATGACGATGATGAAAACGAAGATGACAATGGTGATGAAAATGAATATATCGATCGTGAAAAATGATGATAATGATTATGATGGTGATGAAAATGAGAAAAGAAACACTAAAGAGGATGACGATGACGATGATTAAGATGATGATAACGATGATATTACTAATACTATTGATAAAATTATAATAATAATATTTTAAATTAATAATAATGACAATGATTATGATGATGATGACAACCAAGATGGCAATGATCGTATCAATCATGAATATGATGATGATTCTGATGAAAACAAAAACAACACTGAAGACAATGACGATTGTGATAATCACAATAAAAACAATGATGATTGTGTTAATGACGGTGAGTCGGGATGATCATGATGATGAAAAAGACAATGATTATAATGATGATGAAAAAGACAACACCAAAGATGATGATGATTGTGACAATGACAACGATTAAGATGACTATAACCATGATATTAATAATACAGTTAATAAAATTGTGATGATGATGATGAAAATAATGACAATGATTATGATGATGATGAAAATGAAAACACCTAAGACAATGACGATGGTGACAATGATGAATATTAAGATGATATTGAACACGATATTTTTGTCATGATTATCATCATTGATATAATCATCGTTAGATCATGATTGTGATTGTCATCTTCACATTAATGGTCATTATCATTTGCCATCATCATCGTTATCAACACCATCATTATTGTGCATTTTTAGGGTTTAAGTTTTACAAATCATGGCATAGTTGTCATTGTCATCACTATCATACCACGTCATTGTCATCATTATCCTCATAATCATTATCGTCACCATTAACATCACCACCATAAACATCTTTTCCATCATCATGATCGTGAATATTAATCTTATTAGTATTATTGGTATTAATATGTGAATTTGTAAATAAATTAAATATTGCAATCATCATCATATCGTGATCTTGATTGTCATGATCATTATTTCGCAGGGACCTTGCCCTATTAAAACTATAATGCCAACATCCCAGATAAGTTATGTAAGTTGTCATTTGTCATCATTATTATTATCATTGTCACCATCATTATCATACATGTTTAGGTATTCATTTCACCATCATTATAGTCATCGTCATGATTTTCATCATCGATATAATCATCGTTAGATCATGATCATGATTGTCATCTTCACATTCATGGTCAATTTCATCTTCCATCATTGTCATTATCATCACCATCGTTATAGTGCATAGTTAGGGTTTAATGTGGATTACAAATTGTGGCATAGTTCTCATCTTTGCCATCTTCACTGCTATCATTGTCATTGTTATCATCATTATCCTCATCATCATTATCACCACGATGAACACCACCACCATCAACATGTTTGCCATCACCATCATCATGAATATTAATCTTATTAGTATTATTGATATTATTAAGTGAATTTGTAAATAAATTAAATATTACAATCATCATTAGATCGTGATCATGATTTTCATGATCATGGTCATTGTCATTTATCATCATCATCATTATTGTCACCACTATTATCATACGTGTTTAGATAATAAGGTTTATAAATTGTGTTTTTGTACAAGTTTTTGTAAATGGAGCTCTAAGATATATTAAATATTAAATAGCTTTACCTTAGACATATATTAAATTTTAGATTAATCATAAAAATAACCTAAATTACTTAAATAGGTAAATAAGTTAGGTAAATATTAGTGCCGATTAATAAATACTTAAATATGTTTAGGTAAAAAATAGGGCCAACACTTTAAAGATTAAAAAATAGGTTTAAACATACTATTTAGGTATGAATCATAGAAAATTACATATAGGTGACTATGTTTTGATAATAAATAATTATAATATTAAATTATAAATGTTATTTTATTCATGCACGAACTAAATTCCCCTATTTTTCCGTACTTTATTTTTGGTATTGTTTTTATGCATAATGTAACTCCCGTGGTTGCTACTAGCATACATATATTATATAAATATATGTAATATATCCTGAGAGGTATATATTACATATATTTATATAATATATGCATGCTAGTAGAAACCTCAGAAACCATTGGAGTTGCATTATGTAGAAAATAATACAAAAAATAAAGTACAGAAAATAAGGGGGAATTTAGTTCGTGCATGAATAAAATAACATTTATAATTTAATATTATAACTATTTATTATAAAAACATGGTCACCTATATGTAATTTTCTTATTTAATTATATTATTATATACCTTAACACCTATATGTAATTTTCTATTATTCATACCTAAATAATATGTTAAAACCTATTTATTAATCTTTAAAGTGGTGGCCCCTATTATTTAATTAAACTTATTTACATATTTATTAATCAGCCCTATTGTTTACCAATTATCATATCCAAGATAAAGGTAGGAAAAGAAGACAAACATTTAGTTTGTGCATTTAATAATCTTTTCAAATACTGATTTCGATAAAAATGTCACAAACAACAACTAAAATGAGAAAATGTTAACAATTAATCCTTTTAGACTCAAATATCTTACAAGGAACATCATAAATGCATTTAAAGAAGGAACCATATATCTTAAGAGAATGAGCATGAGCAAAAATAATCAAGGTCTATAATACACAAAGTTCTAATGGATTTTATTAGTAACTGTATTATCAACTTAAAAAAAATACAATTTTTTTTTCATACGAATCGAAATGCGTAGTGTACATCACATGTAATGAAAAATTCACAAAATGAAATGCGTGTTACACATTGTACATTATTTATATTCCAATGACATAAGTCTTTTTTCCTCTGCCTTCCATTTCAAAAGTAGTTATCCGTTCTTCATCTTTGCATAGCACTCATATGAAAATGGCGGAGTTATTCTTAGACTCTCTAATGACTTCACTTGAGAGATAGCCACAAATGTTAACCCCGTTGTTTCTCTTTCTTCAATATCAAATGTAGCCTTGGAAAGAGTCAAACCTTGTGATTTATGTATCATCAATGCCCATGCCAAATGTAAGGGTAATTGGTGTGTGCGTCCCCTCTGTATTGGCGTGATTGGGATGGTACATGGAGTTCTATCTTTGAATGGTATTCCAAAGTAACTATTAAATTCAACCATTACATATGTTGGCGGGTTTGGTGGACCACTACTTGGTGCATATACTATGCTTCGAATATATCCCAGAGCTCCATTTACAAGACCTTCTTCTATCCAAATATTATATGTTAGCATAACCCTTGCATCATTAGAAATTAATAATTCTAAATCAAGTTTGTAATTCAAACCTCCTGCCTGTGTGTTGGTAGTATTTGTTGTAGTTGCAACTCTACGCGCAACATGTCTTTTCAATGAATGTAATTTTTTGTTGTTGTGGTTATTAACGTTAATTTTTGTCCCCATCAGGTGAATATTATTATCAAATTCTTCATTGATATATTTTTCTAATGCAGAACTTGTTCTACTCATTAACAACACCAATCATCTAGTGTCAGATTCGCATCTCTAATATTTTCCAGAATTTATCGAAAAAAGTTTTTGGTATTCATCTTCTCCTCACCTAAATACCTTATCCAAGGTAACAACAGTTCCAAATGCTTCCCATAACAACTTTTCTCATCTAATACTATAATATGGAGGTTTATCGGTAATAGGAGGAAGTTGCCCCAAATCTCCTACTAAAATCATAGAAACACCACCAAAGCTCATGTCTGATCTTTCTGGGAATGCTTGAAGAAGTCGGGGTTCCACGTTTTCTAGACAAATTTGTCCGACAAAGCTCATTTCATCAACAATACATATTTTATGTGGCATATCTCTTGTTGGAATGTTGCAAGTCTCGATCCTTCCAATTCTACAAAATTTGTAACAGGGATTCGAAGTTGTGAGTGAATCATCGAGGAATCAATATTAAAAGTTGCAGCTCCTGTTGGTGTAAGCAATAGAAGAGGATAATGTTTTGGGAATGATGCATCAAAAAGTGCCTGACGAATCACACCAATCAAATAGGGTTTTCATGTTCCTGCTATTCCTTGAACTATCATGAGAAATGGAATGTTATTTTGATGTTGATTATAATGTGTCATTATTATATCAAGTGCTTGTTTTTGTTTAGCACCCAAGGTGTCGCAATTGAAATTTGGGGCTAATTCATCATCTATAACCAACCCATTATCTTTCATGCTACGTATGAATTTTATCGCTTTACTTGTGTATTCTTCACCTCGATATTCATCATTCCACAGTGCTTGTATATCAATATCTATCCTTCCCAACATATCTATTTCCATTTCTTGTAAAATTTGACCACGATGAAGCCTACACATGATTTCCCATTCATGTTCTATTGTATTCTGTTGAACATGTTGATTAATTTCATCTTCAAAATTGTTGTTATTTTCAATGTCTTCTACTGCAGTCATCCTTTCGACATGCCATGGATTATAATGGAACAAATCCCAATTCGAACTTACTGAATCAGAATCAAGTCCGATATCTCTCTCTATATCCTGAAATGACTTGTAAAGCAACAACTTTGACCAACAAAAATCAACCCATTTATGAGATTCCCATGAAGGGACAGAGGAAAACCTCAGGAACACTCTCAAAATAGTTGCCAAACTCCTGACCTCCCACTTGTTATCCCGTTTTCACCTTGGATTATATGTCTAAGATCTAGCGGCATTAATAAGAGACACACTTTCCATGGAAAAAAGGCCTATTTTTGTACCCGTCAATAATTTTTTTTACATGTTCTTCATGGTAATCTCCATTAGTTGTTGTTACTTTTTTGAACACCTTGCGCACAACATTCAAATTGACAAATACTTTACTACTCTCTACCAAAGGGAGCTCCAACAACATGTGATATGTTTTTTGTGTGCCAATGTCTCTTTCAACAATTTTTTCGGTTAGAAGTCTCATGTATGCTATCACTGCCATTTCATATGGGTTTTCAATGTTTGCAATCCGCATCAACATTTGATGATAAGTTTTAGAGATTTTCTATGCTTTTGCTACATACTTTGCAATGTACTTGACTATGACATGCTTGGAAAGAACAGAGTTGCCAATATACATTTGCTCTCCACAATTGTAGTATGTAGTGATTATGTGTATTTACCCTATCATCATTTCTTGCAGGTTCAAACTTTTTATCTCCCGTCTCTGATTTTTTGATATAACTTTGATCCGTTGAGATTCAATGGCCATAGTGCATTATACCTACAAAAATGTAATAATAAATTATTAGTTCTTCCACATGTGTTTTTTTATTTCAATTTAATTATTCAAATTTTTGAACATCTTACCTACAAACCATTTCCCCCCTTTTCTTATGTAGGAAGGCACCCTCTCTACACATTGTATGTCATTCTACACAGTTGAGAATCTCTTCGTAGTCACATTCCATATCGACTTGTGTCAGTTGTCTTGTATTTCGAAGACAAAAATGCTTCATAAAATTTTGGTAGACCTGTAACATAGAACATAAGAATACACAATATATTTTGAGAATGTTAAAATTCTATATAAATCAATGAATTGATGAGAATTGATAAATTACCTGTATGTTTCACTGGTGCGGGTCCTCTCGAGGATTCCATGCTTGGAAAATAGAATGGAAGTATTTTTCATCATTTCCACATTGAAAATCATCATTCCAATGAAGGTTGTCCATATTTGGCACCCCTTCTAACCATATGAATACACACACATGTGGCGAACATCTATGTTGCCATTCATATCTAGACCAATAATCTTTAATTTTCATTCCTTTTTGTAATACCTCATTTCGGAAAAGTGTATGTCACAAGTGCATATAATGTGCCACTATATGCGGATATTCGATGATATTTTCCTTCGCCAATTTTTTGCTTCTTGTGTATTATCCAATGACATTCAAGGCATTAATACATGTAGATTAGGGCAATACATATTAGCTGCGCTCAATGTGAAAAAAATGGTAGTTGATCTCATTTGATACAACATGTCAGTAAATTCACCTTGAAATTTTTCCCAATAAGACCTCGTACCCCTCAAATATGTTCTGAACCGCATCAAACGATCAACCAGATTAGAATGGGGAACATTTTGCATATGCTCACATAACTCATTAATGGGGATTGGTATATTTGGAGGTTTTTCTTAACAAACACTATAGACGAGTTTTGTGCACAATGTCTCATGATCATGTTCATCATGTAATACCTAAATCGGGGATGTCAGCCAAATTAGTGATCCCTATATTGAAATAAATGTTTTACAAATTCTTGGAGATGTACTTGTCTTAACTGCAGTTCTAGCCAATCACATTTTCCATCAGGAAACAAAGTAGGGAATGCCATATCAAGTAATCCTACTATCACATACTCATTGATAGGAGATGATCCTATCCCTGCCCAATAAATTAGTGCTCCACGGTCCGCATGAGGGTTATTCACCCATGCATGGATTAACTCCATCTCCCTTGGGGCATTGGGTGAGTTAGAAGCCATTGATGTTGTATGAATAATTATATTTCCTTCATCTGTCTCCATGGTTGGACCTATAAATAAAACTTCATTTGCGTCAAAATCAAACTCCATATGCACTGAGTTCAACTCCTCAAATACATTTTCATCAGAATGAGGTGGAAGTTCATTTAGATAATTTTCATCAATCTGAACATCTGAATAGAACTTATCATGTTCTATTTTATATTTCACCACATTTTAAAACTCACTCTCTATTGACTGTAAAGTTGTAATTTGTTCCACGCTAATATCTCCTTCGAACAATAATCTTTAGAAAATATTTTAATCTATGCGGAAAAAGATTAGTGATTTATTTTACTTCTTGAGGAAAAATTATCGTGTGACCTTTATATTTATATTGACCTTTTCTCGCATGTGTCACTTGCAGGATTAGGTTGACACAGGCTATCAAAATTTCCTCAACTTGAGTTAAGTTTGCAAGTTATGGTGGTTGTGGCTTGGGATCCATATTGTTTGATGCTGAAAATCGATGATGACCTTTTTTCTTGTTGAAATATATTACACACGGGTCCTTCAGGTGTTCGAGAAACTTTAATTTCAAGGTAGCATTCTTGACAAATATAACACATGATCGACGAATCAAGGTTATCAAGACCGCGTCGAAAAAATCATTTGGATGGTATTCAAATCTCTCCCAACCATTCCATTGGGATCAAATATATTTTGTTCTATCTCAATATGCAAGTCTTGCATTCTTCTTCTTCTTCTGGGTTTGTTTGTTGACACCTCCTGTAAATCATTATTCCGCATTCTTCTTCTTCTTGTTTCTCATGTTTGTTGTAATGTTGTCTCCTCCTACACACAATTGTTATCTACATTATCTCTAACATCGACATCCATTATATCTTTGGCCAAGTTTTTAGTTGTTTGGAGCACGCGATCCATTGATGTTGAATTTCGTCCCCCAAAATCGAATTCATCATTACCAACCAATCTATGATAATGCCTTTGAGAAGCTTCGTGATGAAGTTCTTGTCTACGAATTATTTCTTCTTCTGGTAACTGATCTGAATGAATATGTCTTTGTAGCTTTGTTCTTGATACATGTGATTCATCTTGAGATGAGCGCACATGAATTGTTATCATCTTATCTGCATGTTGTTGTCTTTCTACATCTAATTCATCATTTGTCAATTCATTTCTCTGTTCTACAAATCTTTGTCTATCATCATCATTTCGATGTTTCCTTTGTTCCTCTCATTGTGCATCTATCATTTCTTGTTGTCTTCTTCTGCAATAATGCATTTGATATTCTCTTCGATATGCTCTTCTCTCTTCTTCATTTTCAAAATTGAATCTTGGTAATTCTTCATTTGTTAATTCATTCCTTTGTTCTACAAATGTTTGTCCATCATTATCATTTAGATGTTTGCTTTGTTCCTCTCGTTGTACCTCTGTCATTTCTTTTTGTCTTCTTATGCGATATTGTCTTTGATATCCTCTTCTTTCTTCTTCCTTTTAAAAATTTAATCTTCGTAATTCTTCATTTGTTAATTCATTCCTCTGCGTTTCAAGTCTTTGTCTATCGTTATCATTTCGATGTTTCCTTTGTTCCTCTCTTTGTGCATCTTTCATTTCTTTTTTTCTTCTTATGTGATATTGTATTTGATATTCTCTTTGATAAGATATTATTTCTTCTTCATTTTCAAAATTTAATCTTGGTCGAGCCATACCTATAAAGCATTTTCAATAAAATTTCTAATTATTTATATAACTAAAAATTTCACGTACATGTAATAGACAACAATCATATAATATCAATTTTTAAAATATTATAAGTCAACATACAAAACAATTCTACACAAATTGGACATGGTTTTGTTATAAAAGCATCAAACAATTAATTTCAAGACTTCGAAAAAAATTACATCGTCCCAAAATGGACAAGTTTAACATACATTAGGGGCACCCTCATTACATTGCTTTAAAATCCTTTTCAAAAACACAGGCTGATGTCCGAATTTGAACGTGCTAGGAGAGTTTCAAAGGGAAATATCCCATTCAAAAATCCTAGCTCCTGGTATTGAAAAAGGCACGTGCAATGTTGGATTCCAAGTTGGAAAAATGTCCGTAGCTGCTTGTGTAAATGGTCTGGAAATTTTAGAGAATTATTTCAAAAATGTAATAAATACAAATCATGAATGAACTGTATATAGATATATCTAATATTCAAAGGCACCATTATATTCTGATTCATCTAATATTTAAAAGCATAATGACATTCAAAATTTCATATTACAGTAAAGAAGACATTACTTATAAAATTCACACAAAATCCTAAAATAATATACACAAATAAATTTAAATTTATGAAATTGAAAAATAATAAATTATATATTTAGAATGTATTAATTTAAAGGTTTTAAAATAATACAATGAAATGTAGATTTTATATTTTCTCAATTAAAATATTTTAATAATACTATTACGTTGAAGGCATCCCCCCTAAAAAACCCTTGTGGACGTTTCTGAGACTATGTTAAATTTGAAATTTGTTTGGATGTTTTTTCAAATTGATTAAATTTGACGTCCGTTTTGACGGTTTCAACGAGCATGCAGACGTTTTTGTGTTACAGGCATGTTTTGACGTTTTTTTGGTCGTTCCACCATTCGCGGGTTATTATGGAAAGGAAATGACCGATCTAAAAATCCGTTTAAGATGCCTCGCTATCCATGCTTTGCATTGGGTTTGTTGAAGTGGGTATATTCTTCCCACTCTACTTTCATTTTTCCACTCAATACATGGAGAAACAAACAACATCACATTACCCTTGAAACTATACGATTCATATAATATCTTTTCAACCGGAATCTTATTATTACTCTTAAGGAATATATTTAGATATATGTAGAATAAGGATGTTTTTTTTTTAAATTTAAATACGTGGAAAGATATATTAAAATTCAATATAGGAAATAGTTTATTATATATATATATATATATATATATGTGTGTGTGTGTGTGTGTGTGTGTGTGTGTGTGTGTGTGTGTGTGTGTGTGTGTGTGTGTGTGTGTGTGTGTGGTTATTAAGTTGTTTAATATTATATATAATATAATATTATTATAGTGTTTACAATAGTATTATAAATAATGCTCTTATGATATTATTTTAATACTTATCATTATATTATCCAAAATTAGATATTATTAATAATGTTAGTACGTGAGGAAATCTATCTATAGGGATATAATGTTATAACGTTATTTATAATGTTGTATAAGGTTATAAGCATTAGAACTTTATAAAATGTATATGATTATTGTATGTATATAATGTAATCATAATATAAAAAGTATAATGCTTATAAAGTTCACTACTAAATCATTTGTAATACTTATAATGTTATTATCTAATATATTATATTCACATCGTTTGACATTATTATAATCTAGTTTAGAAGTCACACACGTAAGGAAGTTAGGGTTGAAAATAGGTGATAATAATATTATATATTAGTTTTATAATATAAGTATCATATTAAAATATGAGCATTATGAAATAGTGTTAATTATAATATGAGGACTTTACAGTGTAATTTGGCCTATACTAATTCTATAATGTATGCATTGCTTATATTATTCCTATCACATCGTTATATCGTTATGTTATTCATAATCAATTTATTATCTCTATATTAGTAGGATTGTAAGTTTGCAACCATGTTTTAACATGTAATCATTTAGTACTGTTAGGTTGTTATTAAACTACTTAATACTTATAAATCTCTATATAAATTTATTATCATGTCTTTAAACAAATAATATTATAATTTATAATATAAGGTATTAAAAAAAATTGTCTGCTTTTTGAGAGAATTTTTTAGGGTGCATTACAGTCAAAGTTAATTCTTGGCTGACTTTGATGTTTTGGAATCCCCCTGGTCATGGCTACTTAGCCAAAGGAAGAGAATAATCTGGATGTAAACTTACTTAACATTGTTATATACTATATGTAATTGAAAACATGGGAAAAGATTTACATATTAATAATAGGAAGATTCAACCCAAAAACATGGGGACTTTGGACAAAAACTATGTCCAAATCTCCATATACAATCCTTCAGTAGTTGTATTTGATGGCAAGATTGGAATGTGAGGGGATTTAATGTAATGTTTCATCTATATTCCTACACAACCGCTATCAATCACACCCCTTATCGACTGTACAAAAAAGGTTTTGGGAACAAAAGACCAACCAAACAACCAATGCAACACTAACATGACTACCCCAATATAATTGCAAACCACATCAACTATCAAAGCAACTAACAATCCAAATCGGTATAAAATGTATTCATGTTTAGTGTGCAAAAAAATGGCCACAAAAGACCACCACTCATGATATAAAATTTGCTCATGTACCAAATTTGCAAATGTACGAATTTGTAACAAGTTTGAAATATAGAGATGATGCATTTAAATGTATTGTACCATCTATATTCCTACACTTACAAAATCAATCACACCACTTATCAACACATGCACATGTATGGAAGTCTTCATGTATTCATGTTAAGTTCAAATAAAATAGTCCACAAAACGCTACCACTCAAGATATAAGATTTGCAATTGTATATGTATGAATTTATAACAAGTTGAAATGTAGAGATGCCTTTAAATGAAGTGGTTCATCTATATTTCTACACTTACAAAATTTAACTTTTCAACATGTACATGTTCAATATTACCATTTTATTATTGCTCGTTTCTTTATGTAAACCAACAATGCATTTCATTTCTATAACATTGATATTTTCAAAGAAAATTACATAGCACAGTAATTATATGCAAAATGTCTCCTAGAAATCGAGAAAGTTTACCTATACTCCACTCAAAATATGCCCTACTTATTGCCAAACTTTTATTAAAATTCTCAAGGACATTTTTTTTTATAGAATAGATATAACTAGCTGCTAGCAATATCTATGAAGCATGTTCATCGTGTTAGTCCTTGTTTTTTTTGGTAAATGGCCATATGCATTATCTCATTCTCACACATAGAAATTGAAAGTTGTTTCCAACAAAAACTAACCACGTTACAAGAAAATGACATGTGATATTAAAAATATTATTTTAAATAAGGTATCAATATTAAATTTCACACTTTACAATAATAAAAGGAGCTGGTTTTATAATCAGAAAACCTTTTTTTTTTAATTTACCCTAAAGAAGGTTCTACAAATTAGGCCCTAAAATTCAGTTCAGGGAAAAAACCAGAGACCCTAAATAAATGTAATGCTTCATCTATATTCCTACACTTACAAAATCAATCATGCCCCTTATCAACATCAACTATGAAAGTAATAACTATCCCTCTAAATCAAATAACATATACCATTCGGTGTTCACATTACATTGTGCACATGTGATTCAAGAGAGAAATGAAAATGGTGGGGAAATGGTTTCATTACTGGATCTCAACTTCGTAATTGTTTGACAGGTTGAAATAAAACTGAAGATTGCAGAGCTCTTCATGAAAATGACAAAAATCCCAAGAGACACCTTACCGAGAAATCAATTTTTTTATTAGATCTTACATGCAGTTTCACCTATTATGTTGTGCCTAGCTATTTGTTTCCCATGATCACATCCCTGTCATGGATTTACTGGATATTTCCTAAATCTGCGAGGACAAACATAATCTCATTGGATTTGAGATTATCTTCACTGCTATGTTGGAAGATGCAAAAGACTTATGCTTGAAACTCTCTTATGGATCATCTCCTTTAAAACTGATGCTCACCAAATGAAAAGAAATCTACAAAAGTTATGTTTGCCTCATAGTCCAAATCATTTTTTTGTTCATTACTGTAACTTTAGTATTATTTTGATTTTTGTAGCATAGAAATAGACCATATGAGTAAATATGATGCATCCCTAATTTATATTGTTGAGGGTATTTAGAGGATAGTTGATTAGAACAAAGTACTTAGACATTAGAACAAGGATGGCTCGCTCTTGCATTCTCCCTCTCTGCAACTCCTTGTACTCTAATGCATACTAGCAAATCCACGTGCCTTAAGTATTTGAATTCAATGCTACAAAATTTGGAGAATGAAGGTTGGTCCCTTAAATATTCATAAATGTGGTTTGATTGAGTTTTTGTCATCTTCATTGCACATGTAATGACCATTTTGTCTCAAGAATAGAATAAAAATTGGGTAATGAATAAAACTTCTCAAGAATGGTCAATGTATATGTCCGAATTTGTAACAAATTTGAATGTAGAGATAGAACCTTTAAATATAATGCTTCAACTATATTCTTACATTTACAAAATCAATCACACCCCTTATCAACATCAACTAAACGAAAGTTATAAACTATCCCTCTAAATCAAATTACATATATTCATTCGGGCGTTCACACTGTGATTGCTAGTTTTAATTGAAATTTATTTTTTATTAATATATAAATATTATATAATCTAATCAAGACAAGTGAAGAGAGTCACACCCCAAAATTACATCTCGTAACTGATGTTTTCCTCCCAATAATTAATCACTAAATATAAATAGAAATGTTGTTATTTCAAAAACCTATTTGTAATACATACCATCCGAATTTGGTTGGCATTATCCCGCTTTTAAAAACTATTGTTAAGTCTAGATTTTTGGTAAAAACCATCGCATCGTAAAATGACCGTTACTTGCCACATTTATGTTAAGAGGTTCCATTAAATGTATCAGAGCATGCAAAGCATGACGATCTTAATGCAGTCAGAAAATTCAGCTGACAATTTTGTTTTCGTCAATGTTAAAAAGATTCCTCAAATCTTGAAGGTTGGAAAGGAAAATGTTCCAAAATTTAGAGACTATGGCTGCAATTTTGTATTCCAATTCTCTAAAACACCACAACAACAATAACCATGATTTTTATTTCCCTTCTCCTCTTCTTCCTCACAAGGAAAAGGAATGCAACCCCATTATTCAAAGCTTGCAGAGGAAGCATGTTGTGATAACAGGAGGATCAAGTGGCATAGGCCTTGAAATTGCCAAAGAAGCTATTTCTCAAGGTGCTTATGTGACCTTGGTGGCAAGGGATTCTTCTAAACTCAAAAAAGCCTATGAAGAAATTCTTTAAGAAGAACAGTGCGATGCGGACAGGATCAACATCAAAGTACCAAAAATAACAGTTTTTATAATCGAAGTGCAGGCATTTATATTAATAGATCTAAATAGTACCCTTGCACTTGAATTTTTTTAAATTTTTATTGGTGTTTTATGTAGGTTGCAGATGTTAGTGACTATGAAGCCATTTCTACTGCCATTTGTGGAGCTTTTTCAATGGAGGCCAATTGATATACTTGTGTGCAATGCTGCTGTGGCTAAGCTTTCTTATCTGAATCAAATACCCATTAAAGAAAATTGCTGCCTCAGTTGCGACAAACTTAACAGGAACTCTCTACACAGTCCACAGTCCGCTCTGCCATTGATGAAGCAAAGGAAGTAGCCATAGCCAGGGGTCAGCCTTTGTGTTCATGGGTTCCCTTGCTTCATTGGTATATTCATTTTTCCAACCTGATCACATATACCCATTTCGATATCTGCATTTAGGTCTAATTGTTTTTCCCTTGTATTGATATTAATTAATCAAGTTATTTTGTATGCATGATGCAGTACACCCACTGTATGGGAGTGGACTTTACACAAGCACTAAATATGCTCTCAGAGGGCTTGCAGAGACTCTCAGGCTTGAACTGTTTCCTTATCACATTGGAGTGACTCTATGTTTGCCCAGGATTTGTGAAACACACCCTATGCTAAGTGAAATGGAAGGTAGGTATCAGATCATTTTCAGCAGTATATCTTGTATGTGACTTCACTCCCAAATCCAAATACCATCTACGAGTGGTTAGAATCTCTTTTAACATAAAAGAGCCTTAACATGCAATTCATTTGTTTAAAAATCTTTTTAGTTTCTATGTTTAGGCTTTATTTATACCTAATCCCATTCAATTGTAATTTTTTTTGCTGCAGATACAACTGTAGACCCGAACTTGGGTTGCATAAGAAAGAAGACCAGTTTCTTTGAATGGATTCAAGCAGAGAATCCAAGGGATGTGGCCAAGAAAACTTTGAAAGCTGCCCAAACATGGCAATTTTTTGGCTACAACCAGACTTAATGGGTTTATGTGGTCCATTTTGTCTCCTTGGGGTGTTGCCTGCAGATTCATTTGTGGGAGGTAATGATTGAATTGGTGATGCTTATTTCCTATGAAGCTGCTCAGTTATGTGCTCTCTGCATATATCTATGCTGTTATATGGTGGAACCAGTGATCCGTATTAGTAACACTGGTGAAATTGTAGGTGCTTTCTTTTGCTTTATTTTTTTTTCCACAGACACATTATCTAAGGTAGTTCTTTACACGTGAATCCAATAATGGAGTTCCATTTTGTTTTAATCACATGTACTACGTTCGCTGTTATGTCATGGTCATGAACATTAGAACACCATATTCTATTAACACTGTGTTAACGCTGGGGTGATGTTACAATGGAATTGGGGTTTGTAAGTAATATAATACTTGGCTGATGTTGTAATAGAAGTGTTTTCTATCTCTCGAAAGTATTGATAGATTCGCAGTATTATTGTTTTTAGAGGAAAATAAATATTCTGTAATTTTAGTATTGTAAATGGGGAAAAAAAAAAAAAAACCTATTAAAAAATTATTTCTTATATATTTATTATTTGAAATATTCTTTATTATTCGAACTAAGTAAATTGATTTCATTTCATGTGTTGGTGTATGTATTGAATTTGTAACTAGTCCATTCATGGTAATGCGATTTTGTATAGAGTTTCCATATCTTTACATTAGTTTAACTCTCTTGACCTTCTATTATACGTCTATTTTTTTGTGAATAGTTATTTAATTTAATTATTATAATATAATCATTTTTTATTTTTTATTTGAAGAAATAGCCTCTATATTACCAATAAATAAGATAGTACAACCATTCATAAAAAAGAAGGCAGGTAGTATGGAAACACACCTCAAGTTCTAACCTACCTGAAGATATGAAAAATAAATAAACAATAAATTCTTGATCTCGTTGAAAAACAATAAACAATAAATTCAAAATATTAAACCGCAATTGCAAAGAAAATTAAAAACAAATTTTTTGTTATCATACTTACCACCCCCCGCTCACCCACTGCAACCACTCTCGACTGATAAGCTGGAGGGAAGGCCCCCTCAATTTCAATAGTTGCAAAATGTGACGAAGTTGCTTTCTATGCCACATGTTGGGATATATAAAATTAATAATATTTAAATAATGAAGACTTGTGAAGTCTATGTGTTCAATAATAATGTTATTTTATTAAAATTAAATGTTAAAGTTGTGTTCCTCATTCCTCATTATGTTGGACTTTTGACATTCAAGATTAAATGTCATTATATATTATTTTAAATCAAATGCTTTCAAAATTATAAAGGGCAGTATCCTTCTATTTGCATATTATTCAATATTACATACATACTAGGCTTTGACATTCAAGATTAAACATCATTATATATAATTTAAATAAATTAATGCTTTCAAAATTATAAAGGGAAGTATCTTTTCTTGCATATTATTCAATATTATATACATAGTAGCATAAAGTTATTTTATATTTTAACTTCTATTTTTTATTTTAATATTCTTTTCATAAGTTATTAGGATATATATATATATATATATATAGTATATATATATATATATATATATATATATAATGTTGAAGATGTTATGAAATTATAACAGCTATCAAAATGATATAAAATAAGAAGTAGAGTATTGACAAGCACATCAGTTAAATATCATTACAATTTTGTTTCATTTGGTTTTTAATCTTCTTTATTTGTTGAGCTAAATCATCAAGTTTTTTTTTGCAATAATTTGAAAAGATTATGTAGTTGTAAGATAAATTTGGAATATAGCATTTGATTAGCCTCTTTAAATGGAGTATATGTGCGTTAAAACATCAAATACATATTTATTTTTCACGAGTGACTAATAACTAGCAGTCTAAAAGATTCAACAATCAAATTGTGAAAGATATTAATGCCCAACACATCTTTTTGTCCAGGAAAAAGGAAAAGAAAGGAGTTTTCCAAAATAGTTAGGCATAATATTGTGGACAACAACCTAAATTGTTATGGAAATTTTGCATCTCCAAAAGGCATGAATAAAAGTCTTCGAGTGATTGTGAAATGGCACTTAAGGGAGTTAGCTTCCCAAAAAACCATAAGTTCTCTCCAACTAGAAAATTTTGAAAGAGAAGCTTTCAAAAAAAAGGTCTCAGCCATCACATCAGCTTTGGACTTCCAAATAGCAGCTCCAAGGAGCTACCATTTACTTTCCTTCAATTTGCATTTCCATTTCGAGTTGATACTTTGTTCCAAGGGAAACCTCGGGATAAATTTTTTTATACACATATTTGAACAGGGAAGTGATCAAACCCATTGTTGTTCATATCTAATCCTTCAAAAAGTTGTATTGAATAAGAATGGACATTTTATCTTCTAAATTTTATCCACAAGTTGCATCATTTTGACTCAGGATTGTCCTCTCATTGTCATATAAGTTAAAAATCCCAAGTTTTAGAAGATGTCAATGTTTTTTATTGGCCCCAAGAAAGATGTTAGATATCAAAAAAGTGAGCACAAACCTTTTTTAATACAAGCATTTTCCTTTTGGCCGAGAGTCTAGAACAATGGGGAATATGTTGATTTAAAACGTGTTTATTCCACCAAATAGATGAAGTGGGGAATGTAATTCAATCTCGAAGGGATTTTCCATTCCATTTCAGCAAACCAGAAACATTCTTTCCAAGCTATCTACATGCTATTAAGTGGAATATATGATGATATTGTGAAGTACTTAGCAAGTAACATCTTTTCATTCATATAGAATTATTTTCCATTGGCTTTTATAGCAAGCATTAGATATCCTAAAATGAGTTCAATAATTTCCACAATTTAGATCCTTCAAGAATACAAATGATCAATTTAGAAATTAAAGATTTCCCATGTGATAACATATCCATGACTTTGAGGACTCCCCTGTCTTTGGGGCTGGACGTATTGATTCCAAAAGATACTCTGTGTGCCCATTGTACTATCCCATTTAGCCCATGTGAATTTGAGGATAAGTTCCCTAAAACATCAAGGTGATTTTGAGGAAAAGGGTAAAGGAAAGGGGAAAGGTAAGAAAAATGCTACTTATGCTGCTAATAAGTATACTAAAGCTCAATGCGGTGAATGTAATTTTTAAACTCATTCCATGGAAAATTGTTTGAAGCTTCATCTATTGTTGCACCCATTCAATAATAATAAGAAGAAAAAGGCTATAGATACTTTCCAAGGAGAAAAAATTAGTTTTTTTTTTCCTTTTTTTTGATGTAGATGACATTTTTGTGTTGTACCTCCATTAAAAAAGATACACGTTTTGGTAGTACTAGTGCTTAAGAAAGTGAAGTTTGTAATATTTTTCATATTAAAATTTAGGGTGAAGAATTTAAAATTGGATGTTTTTTTTTATACTCGTTCTCAAGTTGATTTGATAAGGAAGTATGTAATAGATAGGTTGAAAATAGAGACCTTACATTCATCCAAGCCCATATACCTTAGAATGGGTGAATAAAGGTGTATACATCAAGATCACCAAGCATTGTAAGGTTAAGTTTGGTATTAATACATAGTTCATTAATGAAGTTACAATGGACGTTATGCCTCTTTATGTGTGTGATGTAATATTTGGAAGCCATTACTTGTATATATGGGATGCTATCTTTAATAGGAGAGCCAATCAATACCACTTGGTAAATGAAAGTAAACATTACATCATTTCTACCTAAAGAGACTCAAAAATATCTTTGGTAAGTGCCTTTAAAGCTAAGAAGCTTATTAATTATAGTGGGAAATTGTCTTTGTTTCTTTTGAAGATATTAAAGATAAGGAAGTGTTGGTGAGAAATTTTTTTTGTGTGGAAAAATTGATGGTTATCCTAGCCAACGCTCTGGGACTCTAGGTCCCTCTACTTGGGTGGTGCAGCTCCACTTTATTGTGAATGAACAAAAATAAAAATTCGTTCTTGGCCAAGAGGCCGGGGGATCCAACGAGAACACTCCACTATACCCAAGACAAATGCTTACAATAAATTATGAGGGAGGAATTTACCGGAAGATGGGAGAAGGGGAGTGAGACATTAGATAAGGGGAATTAAATCTACAAGTAGAAAATTAGAGACATTAGACAAGGGGAATTAACTCTGCGAGTATAAAATCAAATTCTCACCAAAACTAATTATAAAGTTCACATCCACAATTTATAAGAAAAAAGAACAAGTTCAGAGTGTTAATGACCAAAGGAGACCATGCTCACAAAGTTGCACACATTCATGAATCATGAAAAGAAACAATCCCTTTATTTATCGACATTCTTAATCAAGTGGTACAATGCTGGAAATAGAGGAAAAATAGTGAAGGAAAGTGGAAGAATTGCTATCTCTCTTGCTTAGCTCAAAAAATATCTCTCTCGAGTGTATAAAATTGACAACCCTTAAGAATGAGGGTGTCATTACATTTATAGATATAGAAATTTCATTTCGTGTACCCACCATGGTGTCCTTTTACTTGCCTTTTCCTAATGTGACTTTTGGTATTCCTAGGAAATAACATTAAGACCCCCTTTTATAAAACAAGGGTGTCTTATTACATTATAAAACTATAGTCACATTAATGAATAAGACAACAGAAATAGCGCACTCCCCTTAATGAAGAATTAGAACATGAAAGAAGAAAGAACATGAAAGAGAAGAGAAAAAGAAGGAATAAGAGAGAGAGAGAACACATCTGATGAAGAGGCTCTCTATGATGAAGAACTTAGTTGATTCATGACCACAATATCATCCTTATCCATGATGCACATATACCTCAGACTGGATGAATGAGTGTTTTTTAAGAAAAATTTTTCTTCCATGACCCTCATGGAGGTTTCATTTCCCTGTTCGAGTTATGAGACCATCTTACAAACCCTACGAATATGGAAAGATGAGTAAAAAATGGAGGCAACTACAAATTTCTATATCCAAAATGGAGACTTTTTATTTTTAGCAGGTAAGTGCACTAAGGTTGTCAGAAAAAATTGATCCAAAAACTACAAGGCATGATAGAGCAAGACAAGATGAACAAAATGAAAAAAAAATTCATGATGAATGGAGTAGTAGGGAAACATTTATGCATGGGAAAATTTTTGCTGTCTAAATGGGAGGGGATAGGTTGTGTACAAAAATGTGCCCTGCACTTTGAGAGGAAACAAATAAGAACTTGGCTCAATTGGGAGAGTGGACTTGAAATTGAGATTTCCAGAGCTCCGAGAGAATTTCATGAATTTACGTCATTCACCACCCACTTACAATTTTTTAGCCATGCCTCGTATGCTGATTTTTAGTAAGTGCACTAAGGGTGTTAGATGGAAACGAAAGAGGTCTTGAAATTATGGGTTTTATTTTAGGGCTTCATGCTCCAAATTTTTGGTGATTCCTTTGTATGAATAAGCAAGAAAATGAAATTTTCATTGGTGGGGGTAGATTGGCATACTTCGTAGCGCGAAAAACTAGTTTAAATGAAAGTAAATTTTTGGGAAACCTTTCCCCTGAATTTCGGATGATTTTTTCCACTAGATCTTTGGGAATTTGATAATTTTTGTGAAGAGGGCTGAATTTTAAAAAAAAATGCTGCCCTCCATATCCCTAAAAAGTAGGTACTTCATGGCACAAAAACTAGTTCACGCGAAACTATAGTTTTCAAGGATTATTTCCACTGATTTTCACGCGATTCCACCCAATGGAACCTTGGTCCTTGAGAAGTGGAAAGGTTCCTCACTTCATTTTTCACTGTTGTTTCATGACATCCATTAATTGAGTATTCAAGCTTAATATATCACAAAGGTGGTTGCAAGTGAGCAAAATCAACTCAAAGCCTTGGTATGATCACTTTCTGGGTTCACTGGTAGTGAGAAAATATCATTTTTGTAGCCAAAGATGTCTCAAAACAATTTTGGCTTATGGTGGCACTGATATGAATATTTTCAGGTTTAATGGATGTTTGTAGCATCATTCATGGGGCCATAAGATAAAAATGGAGTGAAAGTAAGTTTTAAAACTTTCTGGTTGCATTTCTGGGATCGTGTGTGCATGAAGGAGGAGCAATGGGGAGATAGGAAAATTTTCAAACTCATTTTTCATACTCATGGTGGGTAGGAGAATTTTATTGCACCAAATGTACCAAGGGTATGGGAAAATTGGTGCACAAAATTTCACCTCTTCCCTATTGGGCCACTTGGCACTGCGCGGTTGGTTGGAGCTGAGAGCATGGAAATGGAGCACGGGGGCTTTAACTTACAAAAGGGACTTAACTTGGGTCATATTGGAGTCCAGGGGATTAACTGGGAGGGGGTGTATTTTATTTTTTCCATTCAACCCAAATCCTTGGGATGGTTTTTTCAAAAAATTGTGCCACCTTCCCATTGGTTCAAATTTCAATGCAAAATTTGACTAACTCCTTAAGTCATACCTTGGGGAGCGATTTGTCAAGGTTATAACTTGAGTTCCCAGAGGATTTTTTTGATGCTTATTTATATGATTTCACATGAAAATGGAATTTGGAATATAATGGTGGGGGTATCAGATCTTTATTCTTCCATTTAATCCATGATAAATAGGATTTTTGTTTAGGCTCTAAGGTTGTGCATGCGGAAAATAGGTTGTGGACATAATGCCCCCTATGTGTTGTGAAAAATATGAGACAACCATCCTTTAGGGATCTGAATTATATTTTTGATGATATTTATTTTGGATTCTAACTCCTCACGGAACTCCCGAAATTGTTGTTTTGGCATTGTGCACTGCTTAAGCCTCCAGGACTCACTTTCGCTGAAACTACTCCAAAAAATTCTAGAACCTTCCAGAATCTTCTAAATGTGATTTATCAATTATCTTTTCCCTCTGATACACCTCCCTGATTAGTTTATTCCTTTCATTCAGTTCTGGGGGGTGCGCACAAGCCTCAGGAAGACCAGACAATGACCTTTCCCAAGCTTGTCAAAGGGTATGTCCTGATGGATCTTTCCTTAGAAGTGCTTGGAATGAATGGATACCCCTAAATAACCTATGGGAATACTGACACAAAACATTGGAATGCTTCAGAGAGATGGAATAGGACTGAATTGGGGATTAGGGTGATATGAAGGAGGGCTCAAAATGACCTTTAAGTAAAAAAATTCAGGTAGGGTATGGTTGTCATGCTTTCAAGTGTGGATTTTGACCTTTCAAAATATCATGAAAATATGAAGTTTTTACATCTAATACCTCTTACATAATTCTTATATACAAAGATAAGAATAAAATGAAATAGATGTTAGAATAGTTCAAAGAGGTTTTCCAAGAGCGTAAGGGGTTTTCGTCTTCTATGCCAATTGAGCATGAAATACATTTGCTACTAGAAAGTCCACTTTAAAATATTGATGTTATAGTTAGTCCTTAACAAAGGTCAATGAGGTAAAAAAATACTTACATTAATTGATGAATAAAGGTGTAATCCATCTTAGTAATTCTCCATGTGGTTCTCCTATTAATTTTATACCAAGGAAATATATTACATGAAGAATGTGTGTTGATTATAAAGCACTTAATAAGAAAACCATCTTGAATATAGGTACCCTCTTCCATGGATATATGAATTGTTAGATGAGTTACAACATGCTAGGTATGTTTCTAAGCTTGATTTGATATCTGAATACCACCAAGTGTGGACTAAGGAAGAGTACATTAGGAAAACAACATTAAAGGCAAGACATGGGTTGTATTATTAGTTGGCTCTACCCTTTGAGACATGTAATGCACCAACTACCTTGACATGGTTGATGAATGAGGTAGTAAGGATATTTATTGATATTTTTTCACTTTTTATTTTGATGATATTATTATTTTGAGTAAGACTTTTGATGAGCATTTTGTTTATTTGAAACAAGTTTTACAAGTTTTGAAGGATAAACAGATGGAGATGAATGAGAATAAGTGTGTACTTTCTCAACAATCTCTCATCTTCTTAGATCATGTCATTGGATATGGGGGATTGAGCATTGATCCATCCAAGATATATGCCATTTTGAATTGTCCCAAGCCTTCTTATGTGACCAAAGGAAGGAGATTTATTGGTGCAATTCACTATATATATAAGTTCATCAAGAAATTATCCTCCATGTTACTCCTTTGCATTCTATTACAATAGGTGGTAATACTTTTACTTTGGGTAAAAAAACAACAAGATGTATTTGAAATTTTCATAAATAAGATTAACCATGCTCCCATTTTAGATTTTCCTAACTTGAAACTACTTTTTGGGGTGGAAACTATGAGATTATGGGCCAAGATCGAGAAATGAGAAAAGTGTGAAGGAAAAAAGAGAGTAATTTTGTGAGAGACAATTATTAAAAATGATCCAGAAGATAGTGTTTATATTGAATGCAAAAAAAAATTTAAAAGAGGTGTATAAATAAGAAGTGGAGATGTGTAAATACCACCTGAAAAGGTGGATAAGTGTAACTCCCATCTATTTCGATGACACCCAAAAAAGATAAATACATGTATAGGGAAAAACATGCAATAGAATAACAATGTACACTGCCACCATCTTAAATGTCGATTATATTAGTAGAAGAAATGGGTCCTAGAAGGAAGGCTTGATGAGGTACCCAAGTACATATAATATAAATCATAAAGTAGAGAAAATGAGAAAACCCGTAGGAAAATATTCTCCTTAAAAAAGAGGGAGAAAAAGTACATAGAAAATATCCCTCCATAGATAAGTCCCCTAAATGAACATAGGGAACCCCCATAAATAGAGAGAAAAGGGAGAAAGAAGAGAAGAACAGAGGAATAATTGACTAACCAAAATAAGACTAATACTATGGGAAGTATAACAACTAGTTAATCTAATATAGAAGGAATGAAAAGATGAAACAATACACTATAGCAAAATGGAATGATTATAGATAATTATACTAAGTGAAATACAAAGCCTAATGTGTAAGGAAGTAGAGATAAAGGACATAGCTGATTGCTGTCCAGACTGTAACAGGTTATCACAGGTCTGACTGTAGATCTTGGAAGTAGAAATGGTCACTTGGGGATCTTGCAAAGGTCATGTTTGGAGGATTTGAGCATATTGAGGTGCCTAGGAAGGTACTGGGGAGCCCTAGGGTGCCCTAGTCTACAAAATAGGCACCCTAGTCTCTGTAAAAGCTCATATTATGGTTTAAGTAGTTTCGCAAGATGTCTTGAAATCCTTTTTGTCTGTTGTACTGGATCCGTTGAGTTGTGTTCGAGTGTGTGAAATAATACGAGATGAAGGAATAACTTGTAAGGGACAAAGAAGTATTAAAACCCTAAAAATAAAAGATGTAAAATGAATGGGTTCGGAATGACCTTAGATACCACAACAGTGGGCTTACTAAACTAAGTGTTGCACTACATTTTGAACCCAAATGTAGTTCTGGTGTGTGTGCATGTCTTGCCCTAGGTGATCGTGTGTTAGTCATACTTTATGAAGTAGTGAGCAATAATAACTATAAAAAAGGTAATAGCATGTGTGCATGAAATAGATTAGAATCATCCCCCTATGTTGTGTATGTGTTGATGCAGATCTATTAGCCTTGATGTATGACACTATATGGATTCAAGTGATGTAATGGATGCAACTCTAGATCGAGTGATAGTAGTATGTGACACTATGACCCTCATTATGGTCTCATAGCTTTGTATTTATAAGGTTATCTTGCTCTAACTTGTAATTAACCCTGACATGGCCAACTGGGAAAATATAAGGATGAAAAATGGCTAGAAAGACCCCAAAAATAAACGGGAAAGTGGAACATGGATCAGGGCACCCCAAGTGGAACTAGGGTGCCCTGAGGTGCCCCAGTACAGGCCTGGGCACCCTGGTTTAGGCTAAAATGATGGGACAATTGTGAAATAGGTGGATGTGCATAGGAAAATACATGAGAATGAAGAATTAAAAGATAAAAAATAAGATGGCTAAAAGGTGGGATTAATTAGTACTTTCTTCACTTGAGAACCCTCTAAATAGTAGTATATGACCGGGCTAAATAATGCCTAAAATGCATGATTTTGTGTCTACTTTTTCCCCCCAATTTATGGTGATGAGTTGAACACTCGGTAATATAAATTAGATAGAGATGCATACTTAATATCCATGTAGAGTGTAGAGGAGACGTGTTGATGGACTAGACTCAAGCATGGAATGACAAAAAGAAAAGGTGGAGGTGCATGGATTGTAAAGATGAAAAATGTGCATAAAAAAGTGATGAGAGTAAACATAGGGAAAAAGACATGTGTAGATGTTGCAGTGTGTAGTGTACATGCATGGTTAGTAAAGGCAAGTACTTTCCTGGTGTTGTCATTGTCCTCATCATTGTCATTTTTTCCCCTAATTTGACTACTTGTTTCTCGTATGGCCAAACCTTCAAGGAGAAAATGATCAAGTAGTCAAATATATATGTATGTAAAAAATGATGTGTGTAATACGCATGTGTATAGAAATGTGTAAAGTGCGTAAATGTAAAATACATGAAAATAAAAGTGTAAGTGGTACATGTGCATCTGATCCCTATTGAGAAAAAGGGTGTAGAAGGATATCTTTTACTGTCATGGGTTTTTTTGGGTGATCTCAGGCCACCCTGGCTGAATAAGTATAGGGAGGAAATACTCTTTTTCCTCCAACCTTTAACAACTTCTTCTTAAATGTGTGAAGAGATATCTGTACTATCCTAGTTTTTTGGGTGATCTGACGCCACTGGACGAAGTAGTGTAGAGAGGCACACCCGTTGTAACCTCCAAGCATGTAAATTCTCTGCATAAATGCCAAATGACACCATGTCCTATCGAGGCCACTATGTATGGAATTCATAGAATGGTATGAACTCACTTGCTATATATAAATCCACAATGCCAAGCGTGGAACGTGTATTGTACTGAACTAGTGTAAAAATGTTGTGTTAGTATGTAAAACCCTCAATAATTGTCCCCTCTTGGGGGGCATATGTGATGTCATTGAAAGGAGAATGTTGCCCCAAAAGAGGACCCACAACACTCTTCCCTATAGGGGGAAAGGGAAAGTGATTGGTAGAAACCAAGGCACGCAAAAAAGGGGATGGCTAGCCAAAACAATTGTTAGTCTGAAAACACATGCATGTAATAAGACAAATGTAAAGTATAAAGAGAATGTAATAACTACCGAGAAAATTAGTGTAAACACGTAATAAAATAATTGGACTACAAAAATTAGGTTGTAAACATGGGACATCACTCACGATGTCACAAGACATGCACCACTATCATGGCCGCAAACAATAAACAAGTGTGTACACAAGAAAAGGATGAAGCCTACATACAATGGAAAATAAAGACAGACAAGTAGAAAGAAACAAACAAGGAGTCGTGGAGACATATAATCTTGAAAAATAGGTGTTGCACATGGGACACCTATTAGCATGTTAGAGAGATAACCAATATGTCAAAGCGTGTATGAGAAAGTAATATAAGATGCAAGTACAAAATGAAACAATAACACCTTGATAAGATGAATGTGGATGCTCCCAGTGATTGGTATATGAAGGGTAGAAGGTGAGCATCCATGTGGCATGTAAAGTCCTTTCTATACGATCACACTAAAAAAATTCATGAACGCGCATATGTGTATGATAATGCATATAAGAAAGTAGTCTAATATGTGTAATAATGCGATCATATGCAAAACCAAGTTAGTAAACAAGAGTAAATACTCCCAAGACAATGCAGTATGATGTGGATGGATGGAATTGAATGCAAGATGGAATGATAGGAGCAATTTTCCCCCCCTGAGTGGATGGAATTCTATGCAATGAGGTTAATGTTTTCCCCCTTAACAGTCAAGAATAAAATGTAAACGAGAGTGCGTCATCAGGAAATGGTCGAGTAGTGTTGGTTATGTATAGCAAATTGTGATGAGTGTGTATGTGTAGTGGTGAGGAGAGGCGGCATGTGGAGAGATGTGCATGAACCATATAGCCGAAGTGTATATCATGACTTGCTGAATAGATGAGTGATGATTTATCCCTAAGCATATCATCACTATATGATGAAAGGATGGAGATGGGTGATGATTTAGCCTAAAGCGTATCTCACTACAAGATGAATGGAGGGAGTTGGTGATGTAAACTAAGGTGTATACCACTACCAAATGATAGAATAGGTGAACCTAAGGCATATGTCACTAATGTTGGAAATGTCACATGGTTAATGTAAGGTCCATTTGATTGGTAAACCCTTGGCAGTCGAGTATGGACCTAGGAACTAAAGTGCATCATAGGGTGGTGACGAAAACATGTAGAAACATCATAGGCTAAATGACCAAGTGATGAATAGGGTATGTAAATGGCATAGTGTAGGAAATGTAATATAGGATGTGTGGGGTGTGTAGACTTGTGTAATGTCTAAAGTGTAATAACTGGTGTAGATAGAAATGGAAAATGTAATGATAAAATGTAAAGCTAGACCCATATTGTAATGTAATCTAGCGTAGTATGTAGAATAAAGAAAATGTATAAATGTTCCATGTGAAGCATGCAATGTAGGATGTGTAGGGTACATAGAATATGTAATAGGTAAGATGCGGTGATAGGTGTAGATAAGAGATAGCATGTGTAGCGATAAAATGTAAAGATAGACCCCATATATAATGTAACCTAGTGTAAATATAGAATGTAGGGATGAAATGTAAAACTAAACTCATAGGAAATGATTAATAGTATAGTATGTATAAGATGTATAATGTAATAATGTGTAATTCATAGTGTGACTAAGTGCATAGGTACCATCATAGATGGAATATTGTATATGAAGACTAGCACAATGTAGAAATAGATGTAGAATGTACGGTGTATAATGTGCAATGTAGGATGAAATGTAATGTGTAATTCCTAAGGTGTAGTGTGTGGGGTTCAGCATAATGGTAATCCCTCAACGGTCTAGTGTGAACCAAAGCACAAAAGTGCATCATCATGTAATGATGGTGTTATGATGGGTGATATGCTATGCTGATAGGAAATAAGGATGACGGATGATGATGTGGTGATGTGAGAATAGGGAGGGAAAATAAGATACCATGCCCCCCTGAAATGGGTATGGATGAACTAACCAATGAGGGTGAAGGATGAGGGTCCCTAAACTACTGTCGATGATGATGAAGGTGGAGGAAAATTCTTGAGTAATGGTGGTATGGTAGAAAAATGTTGTGCAAGGGAAAAAATTTGATACATATGCGAGGGATGGATGTAAGACGAATATCATGGCGTAGAAAAATGTGCCAGCGATGGAGATTGTGGCCACATAGTGTGCGAAGGGGAAGATTATTTGCGTGGATTAAAGTGAGGTAGTGATTAATGTTAGAATGTGGTGGTTGTCCTAGGAATAGGCCTATGTCGGTGTGTAGGACTAATGGAGTGAAGAGATTGAGTAGAGGATAGTTGAGTAGGTGAACTAAGAGTAGAGTGAATTTTAGTCAACACTATAGGAGATGTGTAGGAGAAAGTAGAGAATGTGTGATTTACTAGACTAGATGGTTGTGATAATGGTGGAAAAGGAGGGACACCCATTAATGGAAATAACTTGATTTTTGTAAACAAATTTAAGGAACAAGTGGTTCATATAAATAATAGATTAGGATTAGTGAATCCATTTAAGACCAAGAAGTAGGTCACATCCCTCAACCTGCTTGACCAATAAGGAAAGGGAAAAGAAGAGTGAGAGGACCAACTATGACATGTAACTTAATGATACCATAAAGGTATTTTGAATGGATATTCGATTTGTGATTAAGGATAACCAATAGACCGTAAGAGGGAAAGGGAACATGCACTAATGGGTGAAGAAGGATCAACCTTAGTGTTGTGGATTAAAGTTCAAGACAATAGATGCATGAATATATATATGATTGGATGTGAACGTGGTGTGCTAATCAGTGTTAGAAAAATATATGATGGGTGACGCAACTTTGGTGTTAGCAATTAGGAAATCAAGCACTCCTGAATCTGGAGGTGAGGCTACATGATATGTATGATTAGGAGAATAAACCATTGGTCTTTTTGTTGCATGGTTGGGAGTCATTATTAGAAATTTTGAGTTTGCCCATGTCCTTAGTGTGATTATAGCTAGTAGATTATGGAAATTCTAGTTGATCGTTGTCAATTAGGTCTTGAATAATTGTTCAAAGTTTTAAGAATTGATTTGTAGAATTTCTCACACAATGATGATAATCATAATGGAAGTTCTCAGTTTAGTTTTGTCCTTTGGGTCATGATGGGTCTAACACGAGTGGCAAAGGAAGGGTAATGAGGTTGCTAATCAAGGGTTTTTATTTAATATAAGATGTGGTGCCATGGTAAGGTTGCTAAAAATTTTCCTAAGCTATTGGGAATGATCTTCCTTAGATGGGGTAATTATGTTAACAATGAGTTTAGTGATGGTTGGATTAGATATACATGGCTTGAATGGTCGCTTGTTTTAAAAATAAGTGGAGGATGAAAGTTTCTCCTGATACTTAAGCTTGTCGAGGGATAAAATTTTAGAATCGAGTAGCTTAAGAGCATGAAAAATTTTATCAAAAGAAGAAAAGGAATCAAAGAGAACACTTTCTTGGAGGGGTGGTAAAAGGCTCTAGATAAACAGATCTTGCATCGCAGAATCGGAAATTACGTCGGTTATTTTAGTGAGATTATTCTTATACCTTAACATATAGTTAGAAAATTGTTCATTGGATCCCTGTTTAATTTTTGCTAGTTGGGCATAAGTCATCTTAGAACCTATGTTGATGGAGAAATGGGTGTTAGTGTAGAATCACAACACCCCCAACTGATCTCTAAAAGATATGCTTTTATAAGGCAGGCTCATTTGATGTGATTACATAACATTGAACTTTCCACAAGGTGTGGGACCTTGCAAAAATGGGAAATCTCTCCAGATTGAAGGCTAGTTCCTTATTCCTCTATTTAGGTGCAAAGGGTCTATTCTTAATCCTAATATAAAATTTACCAAGGAGACATGGATAGAAGGAATACATAAATTAAAACAAACCTAAACTACGAGGTGATGCACTGAAGGAATGATGGACACTTGTTTTTCTAATAGACACAAACCAAAAAAATGCACACAATAGACAAACACAAATAGCCAGATATATAATGGAAGATCAGATGAAAAAAAAAGAGACAAGAAGGATCTAAAAATCAATCACAGACATTTTTTATTGCTCTATAGATTGATACAGTCCATTAAAAAGTAGCCAAGAGGTAGAAACGTAATGCAATTTTGATAGAAGGCCTGGACCCCACAGATCCCTTTGCTAGATGGAGAAGGAAGCCTGCAAAACAAATAATGTCCAACCCTTTACAATGAATCCTACTCCCAACTTTATAGATTCATCCTGAGAAGAAGGAGAAAGAGAAATGGGAAAAATAGGTTGCATCTCAACCACCGCGGTTAATGCCTCTGATGAAATCTACCCCGAACCTATCTTTACTACATTGATCCTTGGTTCAGTGTCTTGGAGGGAGAGGAAATGGTGGAAATAGATCGAATCTGATCTGGTTGTTGAGACTGGTGGATCCTGCATTGAAAGCTCAAAGACATTTCTTCTTCCATTTCCTTTACCTAACCTCCTCAAAAATAAAGTCTCAGACCTCCATTGCGTGGGCGAGGCCGAGATCTTTCCAATGTTGTTGGATTCACAATATTTCGAGCCCTGAATCGAAAGATATGCCCCTTCGAAGTTTGTATCGAATCCGTACAAGTGGGTGGGAAAACAAGTTTGAAAAATGGGCCCCTCTTTAATATGGGGACACGTGGCAGTATTTGGTTGGCTGGAGAGATGCGCTCCAAAATTTTTCTTTATGCATTTTGAACAAAAGGCAAACTTTCACTTCTTTACCCAACTCCCTGCCTTGGCTGTTGACTCGAGTCTAAGTGCTTGACCTTTTCCCTAGGCTGAGTTGCGGGCCATTTTTGTAACTTTTACCCCCCTTTTGACATAATGGGTGAAAAATCAACTTTTTCTCCGATGTCCCACTTTCCTCTGGGACACACGTCAGTCTGGCACTTATTTGGAAACCTTCTCTTTATTCAATCATGGAATCAACACCATTAAGACACTTAACAACCTTCGCTAGCTTATTTGTGCATTGACTATTCAAATGAATCTTCCCTCATTGGAATGACACGTGGAGGCACCGTGCTTGCTTGAAAACCCGGCCCAAAGTTTTCCTTTGGAGAAGCATTATTAAGACATTGGCTCCTTCCACTGCCCTCTTCCATACTTAGTCATTTTTGGACCCTTTCCAAACTATTTTGAGCCCGAGGACTTCGAATCTTCATCGTTTATTCTTCTTCCAATTTCTAGTTCCTCTGTAGAATTTCCCCTTTTTTTTTACCCTCCTATTCCATTGTTGATTCTACCTATAACTTGTAGAATGGATTTAAGGCATAGAAACGGCTTGACAGATTCGTTTCTTTATGTACAGGATCCTTTACTCTTTCTTCATCTCCGCCACTTCATTGCTAAATCTTTTTTTTTGCAACCAATTTTCAGGATTAAAATGAGTTTTCTTGGGTTCCTTTTATGCGGGGTCGTGATTCGACTCCAATATTTAGCTTGGGGAAAAATATGGATAACAATGGGTAAGGGAAAGCGTCAGTTAGATGAGTGAATATAAGTAACAGAATGGGTAGGTAAATTAGAGAACCAACGCATGGCATAGTCATGGAGACTATGAGGAAAATAATTTAGATAAGACACTATGATCGTCAGCAAAATCTAGACAAGCAACATGAAAGGCCCGAAGATGCTCCTGCAGGTCACCATGCCCATTGAAAATGGGGAGCTTAGGGGTAAAAAAATTAGAAGGAAAGGGACAAATAAAGATGGTAGGTCCAAATGGAGTATGCAATAATAGGGTAGAATGTAAGGATGGAGATGTGGTAGCCTATTGCAACTTACAAATTTGAGCCTGGAGATCGTGATACAAAGAAGGTTAAAATCTTGATTGTCCGATAAATGTAGACTTACCTATTTGTGTCAAAACTAAAGGAGGTGTAAAATGATTAGTAGCAGTGGGGAGTGAAATTAGAATATTAGAGATAGGTGGAAGCATAGAATCTGACGGTTGAGTGGCCATAACAGTAGGTAAAGCCACAACAAAATTTATTTCAGCCAAATTGGTAGCTTCCTTATGAGCCACATGCAGAAGTAAATATAGATCCTTGGGATGCGCAACAAGGTGATCATTAATGGATTTTATGTGAGCTTTAGTAAATTCCTTATGAGAGTGAGCCATGGGAAAGGAGAGAAGGAAAACCTAGCAAGGTGAGAAAGTGGGGTTGAGAAGCGTATATGATTAACCAAAATAAGACTAATACTATGGGAAGTATAACAACTAGTTAATCTAATATATGAGGACTAAAATGATGAAACGGTGCACTAAATCAGAATGGAAAGATTATAGATAATTATACTAAGTGAAATAAAAAACCCTAATGTGCAAGGAAGTAGAGATAAAGGACTTATCTAATTGCAAGAGAATGTAATAAGTATTCGGAGGTTTGACTGTAGATCCCGGAAGTAGAAACAATCACTCAAGGGTCCTGCAAAGGTCAAGTATAGAGGATCTGAGAAGAATGAGGTTCCTAGGAATGTATTAGGGTGCCCCGGGGTTCCCTAGTCTGTAGAATAGGCACCTTGGTCTCTACAAAAGCTCAGATTCTTATTTCGGAAGTGTCATAAGATGCCTTGAAATCCTTTATGTCTATCATACTAGATCTAATGAGCTGTGCTGAGTGTGTAAAATAATGCAAGATAAAGGAATGAATTGTAAGAGACAAATAAGTATCAAAGCCCTAAAAATTAAAGATGCAAAATGAATGGGTCAGAATAACCTCATCTGCCACAACAACGAGCTTACTAAAATGAGTGTTGTACTACATTTCAGATCCAAATGTAGTTCTGGTGTGTGCACATGTTGTTCCCTAGGTTCTCTTGTGTCAATCGCACTTTATGAAGTAGTGAGCAATAATAATTATAGAAAATGTAATATGATGTGTGCATGAAATAGAATAGAATCCTCCCCTTATTTTTTGCGTGTGTTGATGCAAATATCCAAGTCTTGATGCATGACACTATGTGGATGTAAGTGATGCAATAGATACAACTCTAGATGGAGTGATAGTAGTATGTGATGCTATGACCCTCATTATGGTCTCATAACTTTGTATTTATAGGGTTCTCTTGCTCTAATTTTGTAATGAACCCCTACCTGGCCAACTCAAAAAAAGATAAGGATGAAAAAGGCTAGAAAAACCCCAAAAAGAAGCAGATAAGTGGAACATGGATCAGGGTGCCCCAGGTGGGACCAGAGTGCTCCAAGCCGCCCAAGTACATGCTTGAATGCCCCATTTTAGGCTTAAATGACTAGATAATTTCAAAATAGGTGGATGTGCATAGGATAATACATGAGAATAAAAAAATAAAAGATAAAAAATAAGATGGCCAAAAGGTGGGATTAATTAGTACTTTCTTCACTTGAGAACCCTCTAAATAGTAGTATAAGACCGGGCTAAATAATACCTAAAGTGCATTATTTTGTGTCTACAATAACCAACCCCCAAAATATGAAGCCTCATGAACCCTCAATAGATCTCACAGATGAAGAAGCACAATATTAGTAAAAGAATATGTGAAGATTATATCCCAATAAGGAATGTTAGATGTTGTAAATCAGAATACTCATGATCAAAGGCATAAACAACAAAGTATATCTCCTTGATATATTTATCAATAAAGCTTATGTTAGATTGTAACAAGTACTAATGAATCAAATCAGATACAAAATGTGACCTGAAATTATTCCAAACATTGATATGTTAACTAAACCAAGAATTATGTACTCTTGTAGAAGGTGTCAACATGAATGACGATGAAGGTGATTCATAGGATTCACGAAGTGTAGGTTGAGTCACTATGTAAACATGTGAAGGGTTCACTAAGTAAACTTTTTTCACGTCATGTTGCTTCATAGGATAATAAATAATACCCCTATTTCAATTTTTAATTCTCAATATTATATTATTATACCACCTTCCAATACACCACTCCTATTATAAAATACCACTTGTATTACCAGGTATTGCATATACCTATTTTTTAATAACATTTTTAATACCCCTTATTATTTATATCTCTTTCACGTTGAAAGTGATCTTTGAGTTTGTTAGGACCCAAAATGGTTTCATTTCATTTTATATTTGATAATGTGTGCATGAGAAAGAGGAAGTAAAATCTAGAAGATAGATGGTTTTTAGTGTGGAAATAACCTCAAGATGTTCATTTGAATACCAAAACCTTTATTTTCCACTAAATTTGATTCCCTCAAGTTTAACCTCATTAGGAAGCTCTATCTCACTTCAAATCTTCACCAATTCATGTCATGTGTCCATCATTGACACTTTTCGTTCATCAGAACTTAGAAAAGACTTGGGAGAGGCCAAAGTTTATAATGCATGAAGAAGTGTAAAGTAATGATGAATGACATATGTAATTCATTGGCACTCTCCAAGGAGTCAAAAAGGTTTGTAGATAAATATGACACCCTAATGTCTTCCAAGTGTCACTCATCGACACTTTGTAAAGGTTAAAGAAATTTGAGGCTTGACAAGAGAGGATATATCGATTCACAAAACGTTTTAAAGATCACCACATTTCAGGGTATAAAGGCCGAAAGTAAAAAATAATGACAAGCACAAGAGAACTGATTAAGGAAAATATCACTCATTGGTGTATTGCAACACTCCAAGCTAAAGCCAAATCCTACGACCCTACAATAAGTGGTAAAACTTATGGATGTCATATATCTCAAATCCAACAAGCTTGTTTTTTTACTAGGCCAATCAGAGTCAAGTAAAATCCCATGTCCATATTCTTCTAATAGGTCGAGTCATCAAAGGGTAAAAATGTTGAGTTTTAATGGTGCTTTCAATTAGTTAAGCTAAAAAACGAGAATAGAGATATACAACATAGCTGTAAAAATTGGTAAATAAACTATTTTTTGTTTTCAAATTCTCTTCCTCCACCTGTACACCCTACCTCCTTTATTTTCTTAAAAATAATACTTTAAAAAAACCCTTCAACCCCTTATTATGGGATAATATATTACCTTCATTTTGGTCATTTTTTAATACCCTTTTATGAATGTACGTGATAGGGTAATTTTAAAAAATTGAATCCCCAATGACATGTAGTGGTGAAGAAAATACATCCAAAGAAGTAGAATAAACTATATAAAATTTTTCACCAAAGAGAGGAAAAATATCCTCAATAATGTCACTACGATATGAAAGGTGAGAGTCCACAAACAAATCTATGAAATGTAACATAATAAGTAGACCTTACAATTAAGGGGATCTTGTAGACATGATAAACCCTATTATAGAGAATGACTAGAATATTTCAGAGAAGTGACTCTGAACTTTGATGAGCCAACAAGTGATGGAGGAATGTATTATAAGAGGAAATCTATGTATTCAATGGTGTCATCTAAATATGAAAAAAAATAATCTACAACATAAGCTACATATTCATTTGTGGGAGGTGTGATTGAGTTAGTCTTGTTTGTTCCTATAATGTTGGTCAGTTTTGTGTTCTCTGTATATATCTATGTTGTTATATGGTGAAACCAATTGATCATATTATTAGCATTATAGGACATGTAGCTACTTTCACCTATTCTCTTTTTTAAATGCTCATTCTTTATTTCTAGCCAAACGCTTTAGCCATATGTGTTATGTTATAGCGATGAACATTGGACCACCTTATTCTATTAATTCACTATAGTAATGGACCACTACATTCTATTAACACTCACATGATGTTATAATAGATTTGTGTTTTTAATATTTGGGTGATGTTGTAATGGAATTGATGTTTTGATGAGTATATTTGTTAATAGATGTATTATTTTTTTTCAGTGAAAAATAAAAGATTCTTTATAAATACTACATATTATTTATATATGTAGTAGTAAAATATTATTTTATATTTTAATTTCTATTTTTCAAACTAATTTTAACTTAAAAATTGCTAATAATTTTTTATATTTTAATATGTTTTCCTTTTACATTTGTGTATACAATTAACAAGTCGCATATTTTGGTTTACATTGTAGTTATATAGGTGTTAAGTATGTTGTAGAGAATAATTTTTGTTTCTCTTGTAACTATAAGGAGGATTTGTTTTGAATATAAAATATTACTAGTATAGATATCTTAAATACGTCTATTTGAAAAGTGACAAATTGATATTAATCTCGATATTTTTATCTTGAATTTTTAGCATACCACAATTATTATCTTTTACTTGTATGTATGTATGTACATACACATACATACATACATACATACATGTGTGTGTGTTACACACGTGCACGCGCGCAATAATTAAAATAATGTATAAACATTCTTATTACCAAAATTTGTATCCATATGGAACCTAATAAATTATTTTTTCTCTTATTAAAATTTCATAATATATTTAAAAATGCAATTATACTAATTGTTTAATTTAAAAGAACACTCAAGTAAAAAAATATAAAAAATATACTACCCTAAAATAGAATAATATTCATAATTATTAAAGGAACACAAAATATCGTGTATCTCAATACAATAAAGAAAATCATCTCTAACATAATATTAAAATATTTATTTGATTAATATACTTGTAACATATTCATTTAAATAGTGAAAACCAATATATCTAACATATCATCTAAATTACAAGACTTATGTTTTTTTTAAATTTTATGGAAAAGAGAAATGTTGAAATTTCGGGTTTTGTTGTCACCTCTTATCAATTGATTTTACAAATATTTAAAATATAATTAATGATATCAACCGATAAAATTTTTAAAACCTCCCTAGTAATGTGAGCTTCTAAAGTTTCTCATAATTTCTCAAATTTACTATTGCAAAAAAATATCTACAATGAAACCTATTTTTCATTTTTTTATAAATCAAAATTTATAGTTAATCACATTTAACCATCATCAAAGATGACGTCTAACCAATTAAAAGTTCCCATATTAACAACTAATAATATAATGTTAAAATTATGCAACCCTCACCTTTCAAAACCCTAAACTTTAGTAAAACAATATGTAACCTTAAAACGATACAACCCTCATCTTTTGAAACCCAAAACCCCATTAAAGACTACTCTTTTAATATGATGGAGCAAAGGTACATAGACTTTACTATGCACTTCTATGGACCCAAACAAATGCTTTCAAAAGTGCTTTTGATGGAAAGTTAAAACCTTGTGTAAATTTCATGGAGAGGGCCACTAGTTACAAAAGAATTTTATGAGAATCAGATGTTTAGATGAGCCTTTATTTATGTATACAAATGAATAGGTGCATATTATTGAATGAAGGGTGAAGACTAGTTCCTCGAAATTTTTGGCAAGTGGAACATTGTTGCAGTACACGACATTCTTCACAAGACCACGTGAGGTACCATGCTCACCCATATCAACCCTAGCATCATTAGAGACCATCTTCTCTCTCATGTACACAAATTTATGAAATAAATTCTAACATATTGGGAATATCACATAATCAATCTACAAGAAAATACAAAAGAGATATTTGGTATTTCTTCTTTTTACTCTTCATATGTTTTAGTTTTGATTCTTGAATGATCAAGAGTGAAACATACAAATTGACTTAGATGGTGTTGCTTCTGGAATTCAAACATGTTATGTGTCTGTATTGTGGTCCCAAGGTATAGGCATTTAAGTTAGAACTCTCTAAACTATGTTGGAAATATATGGTTTCTAATAAATAAGAACAAAGAAATAAAACAATAATACAATCCAGAAAAGAGGCAAAATGAATTTCTATTAAATTTAAAAAATTATTACATGGATCTATAGAGTTTTTTCTCTGATTTCACACTCACACACTCTTCTTCTACTTGGCTATTTTTTTTGTAGTTTGTTGCTGCTCTTTTTAACTGATGCACACATGAATTTTCATTATTCTTCTCTCTTCTAGCTTCCACTATATTATTCTATATGCTACTACAATATTCTATTGTGAATTAATCTTCTGTGTATTTTCCAACTCTCTATTCTCCTCTATTTTTCTGCACTTTTCATCTCTATCTTCTAGCCATGTTACGTACAACTACCCTCATTAATTAAAAACGTTTTTGTACATTTAATGTCTTTCCCTTTAAAGGGAGAGGATTCAAAATCTAGGCTCTCAAAAAGGGAAAGAAATGATAGGGGAATGTAAGTAGAGAGAGGGAAATTCAAAATTCAAATTTAACGTCTCATGATTAAATATTCAACACTCCCACTTAATTTTGATCCTGTAAAAATCAAATATATTAATTCAAAAAATAATTTTTGATTTCTTGACCTAGATGGTCTGAAGCAGACTAGTTTGGAATTGGTTGAATGACTAGTATGGAGCTGGTTAGTCCGGAGTTTTTGTTCTAGAGTTTCTTGGTCTAGAGATGCTTAGTCTGGAGATGACTATATGAAGTATGGAGCTAGTTGAAATCACATCAATGACGCCCAAATTTCCTCTCAAATGTTCAAATCTATATTTTTACAAAGTCTTAGTAAAAATGTCACCAAACTGCTTCTAAGACTTGCAAAATTTTAGTTCTATTTCACCTTTTTCAACTAATACTCAAATGAAATTATACTTGATTGCAATATGCTTAATTTTTCCATGAAAACATGATTCTTTGACAAGGAAATGGAAGATACACTATCAAAAAGATAGTAGTTCATCCATATTGTTCTTTAAATGCAAATATGAGAGGAAATCCATATCGCCTGGTAGGCGGCCAAGCTTGCTACTATATACTCAACTTCAGTTGTAGAAAGTCTGAAAGTGATTCAACCAGCTATGTATTTGAAGCCCATGAAATGGCTCCTGACCCAATATGAAACACATATCTATATTTGATTTTTCTATCATCTATGATACCTATCCAATCATTATCTGTGTATCCAACTAACTGAAAATCATTAACAACAACATATAAAATTAAATAATTCATTGTGCCATTAACGTACCTCAAAATTATTTTTCCTTTTTGTAATTTCATCTCCTTTTGAGTCTCCATGAACCTAGAAATCAGGTTGATTGCGTACATGATGTATAATCTTGTTGTAGTAAAGTACATCAAGCTTCCAACTAAGCTTTTGTAACATGTGGGATCTACATTATTTATGCAATCTTCTTTTCATAGTTTTAAACTTGTTTCAGTTGGTGTAGATGTTGGTTTTCTATCTAACACTCTGAATTTCTCTAAAATATCTTTTTCATACTTTGCTTGAGAAAAAAATATTCGATCCTCCATTTTTTACTTCAATCCCAATAAATTATCTCAACAAACCTAAATAATTCATCTCAAACTCCTTCATGGCTGATTTAAACTCTTTTATGGACTTGTTTACATTTCTGGTAAATATAAGATCATCTACATATAAAAAACAATCAAAATCTCACCTTTTTGTTTGCTTTGATGTAGAGTGTTGGATAGTTTCCACTTTTTCTAAATTTGTTTCTTGTCGAATAAGATTATATAAGGATGTAACATGCCCTTGGAGCTTGTTTAAGTCCATACAACACTTTCTTGAGCTTATATACCTTGTTCTCATTCCCTGGAATATCATAACCAAGTGGATATCCCACATACATTTCTTATTCTAGCATGTCATTCAAGAATATTGATTTTATGTCCATATGATGAAACTTCCACTTGTGATGAGTAGTTATAACAATTATTGTTCTCATCGTTTCTAGCCTTTCCACGAGAGAAAATGTCTCATTATAATCACGTCTAGACATTTTCTTGTAGCATTTCAAAATTAACCTTGACTTATGTCTTTCAATCTTGCCTTCAAAAGTACTTTGTATTTTCTAAACCTGCTTGAATCCAATGACTTCCTTTCCTACTAGAAGATATACTAACTCCTAAGTTCCATTATTCTCTCTTACATGCATTTCTTCATACATTGCTTCACACCATTTGTTTTCCTTAACAACTTCCTCAAACTAAATAAGATCAACAACATAAAATAAAGTTTTTTTTCATGTCTTTGTTTTCATCATACCTTAAATTATCATTTATTTCTTGTACACATCTTGTTCTCACTTGGCACTGATTTGAGTCGGAAGATGATGAATATTCCTCATGAGTTATTCTTTGTATATGTTTTTGACTTTTCCCTCTAGATGATTCACCCTTTCTTAGATTAGGGTCCAAATTGGTGTGTTTTTAACTCTACCATATACTATTTTAACTTCAATAAAAGGTGGATTTTTCTATTTTTTGTGATTGTTGCACTTCTTATACATCTCCCTAAGATGCTTCCTCAATGAATTGAACATACCGATTGATTATGAGTTCATTTACAATTGGATTGTACAATCTATAAGCTTTAGATTGTTCACTATACCCAATGAAGATGTGATTTTATCCTCTTTTATCCCACTTTGATCTTATTAGCTTCGAAACATGCACGTATGCTACACACCTAAAAAATCTCAAGTTCTCAACACTGGTTTTCCTTCCACTCTATGCCTCTTGAGGTATCATGTTTCCTACACTCTTTATAGGACATCTATTCTAAAAATAGAATGATGTCCCAAGAACATCATCCCAATACTCATCTAAAAATCCTATAGCTTTGATCATGCTTATTGCCTTCTCTTGAATAGTTTGGTTCTTCCTCTCAGTTACACCATTTTTTTTTATGTATACCTCACTGTAAATTATTTCTTAATCCTATACTCCTTGCAAAAATTTTAAAAATGATTTGATATGTACTCTCTCACACTATCTATTCTCAAGGTTTTTATTTAATGTTTATTATTCTTCTCAAACGTGAATTTAAATTACATGAATACTTCAAATTCTTCTTATTTGTTTTTTAAAAAGTGATTAACTAACCTATGAATATTTGGAATTAATCTAGATAGTATAAAAATGAAATAAATAGTATAAACTGAAATGTAGATGCTAAGTAATTTATTTGATATTTAAATGAAATGAAATAATTGAAATAGCAGAGATAAGGTACTAACCTGAAAATTAATTACCTCGATGTGATTCGAGACTAAACAAGATGATGTGCAGACGAAGAAGAGTATGATGGTACAACCTAGAAAATTGTAGTAGGTGGAGATTTAACTAGACTGGGGTACCTGGGAGAGGATCAGGGAACTTGTTGGCACCCTAGTATGTAGTATGGGCACTTTGGTTTGTGGAATAGCTCAAGACCTGAATCTAGAAGTGTCGCTAGATCTTTGCAATGTCTTGATCTTTATCTCATGTGTTTGTCACAATAAATTTGTTAATGATGTTGCCATACATGTGTAATGAAGATCTAACCTATAAAATCCCATATAAAGCATCAAACTCCTTAAAAAATAATAAAGATGCATATGAAGGAGTCAGACTGACCTTAGCAACCACAATGGTGGTCTTACAACTGATGTGATGCACTATATTCATATACTCAATGTAGTTCTACGTGATTATTTGCATGCAATTGTGTGCCTACAGGGTGCCCTAGTGTCAATGATGCATAGAGATAACAGGGTAATAACTAGATGTAAAATGCAAATGGTGGATGGAATAGAATGAATAAAACCCTTCCTATGATAGTCATGTGTGATGCAATGATTCCCAAATGCAATCCCTTTGACTTATTAGATAGCTAGCCCTTGATAGTAGATAGTATTCCCATAAGATAGTAGGTATGTTATGTTTATATAGGGATCTCTTACTCAAATTTTGGACACTAATGAACCGAATATGATCGACTAGTACCTAGGGGAATGAGAGAGAAAATTACAAAGACCAACCTCAAAAATCTAAAATGACAAAGTTTGTTCCAACCAAGGAACCTAAACTAAGGACGAGGGTGCACCCATCGGCCCCCCTAGTTGTACCCTAGGCACCCTAGTCAAATACTAGAGACAAAAAATGACCAAATAACGACATCTAATACTCCCTAAGAGATGGCCAAAAATGTGAAAACAAGTATGGTGAATATGCAAGAAAAATGACGACGAAATACAACTAACTAAATGGCAGGAATAGGGGATATGTCATTAATGAATACTTTTCTTATGTGAGATCCATATATAAAATAACATACTTTGCTGGTATAAATGTAATAGTAAGTGCATGATTTTGTGACTACATTTGTCCCCACTTTATGTTGGTTAGTGTAAAGATCTCGGTAACATAAAGTAGATAGAGATGCGTACTTGAGAGAAATAAGAAGAAGCCCATGTTGTAGTAGAATGCATGCAGATGTGGTAGTAAAAGTGTTTCGAAAGAACCATATAGCCTGCATTGAACCATGGATCAATGTGTTGATCCATGCAACATAGTGAAAAGTGTAATAGTCGTGATGAAGTGTTCTAAATGAGAGTGATGATTAAAAATGTTAATGATTGATGATTTTGAAACGTTATATGATGATGATGAGATGGGGTAGGGAGTGATCAGTTCCCGACCTGAACACGCATGTACACATGAATAATCGACCAGAGGATTTGGGCATCCTTTCATTAGAGGAAGAGTGTAGGGAGAAAAGTATGTTATTCTCAAATCTCTAACTACATCCTCAAGATCTAGCCGCTAAAGATAGACTCAGATCAAAGATTTGTGGTTTTTAGATCCAAATAATTTTGATCAAATAGTTGACCCATATAGGAGTGGTATAGGAAAGGAACTCTTGCCCCCACTCCACATGGTGTCTGCCGCAATGTGATGGACTTCCAAGTTAGGTTCATCTGGAAGCTAAACGTGAAATGTATGATGGCTTCTCAAGTTAGGTCATCTGGAAGAAAACTTTCAAATGTAGAATAGCTTCCCAAGTTAGGTCATATGGGAAAGTAAGGGATGTAATCTCCCAAATTTAGGTCATCTAGGAGGCCACACGTAATTCCCAAGTTAGATCATCTGGGAATACCAATTATGTTGAGTTTGTATTAATTGAATGATAGTGATTGCTATAAATTTGAACATGTTAATTGATTGAAATGATTGATTGATTTTATTTATTACTCGTAAAGATATTTTATGTTAGTTACCCCCAAGTTAGGTCATTAGGGGAATTGATAGAAATCTGGTGAATGATCATATGAAAATATTTTTAATTTCTTGTTGTCCCCCAAGTTAGGTCATTAGGGGGAAGTGATGAAATGTCACAATTAGAAAAATTGTATATTTGTTTCCCCCATATTAGGTCATTAGGGGGAATTAACAGTGAAATATCATCGCAGTGAATTAGTAAATATTTGAAAATGATGGATTGGTAGTGTTGATTCAAACTACATGGTAATGATAAGGGGGATTATAGGATGACCCCAATGATATGGCCCCCCTTTTGGTGAAAGGGTAAGTGATGAGAATAATGAACGACTGCTAAGCCAAAAGTAAGCATGAGATAGATAGATAGTGATAATAAATCACCAAAATGTGTATGAATTGAATGGAGGACAACATTCAAGAGAGCTAATGCACGTGTAATGTATATTTTTATGTTATAGTCCAATGGTAGGAAGAATTCTAAAAATAATAATGCAAACAGGGTGTAAATCAGAGTATAAAAGCTCAAGATATGACAAAAATAGTGTAGTGTGTATTAGTTATGAGAATAAAGCACGAATTAATGACTATAGTAAAGTAGGTGAAAAAGTAACAATAAGTAGTGAAGTGAAAAGTGTTTAGTCTCTTCATTTGTTGTTTATGCATGATTGTGAGATTGAACTGTGAACTGAGTGAAAATGTTGTAAGTGAGAGCAATATGTCCTAGTCAGTTTGAGAGGGTGGAGACCACCGTAGCGTCACATATGACCATTGGAGTTGGTAAGTATGATGTTTTTAAAAAAAAGGATGGTGTAGTAGTTATTTTTGTTAAATTTTTGAGAAATTTGAGAATTTTAATTTTCTCAGTGTTTTGGACTTGGACAATAACAGTGAGGGCCTAGTGAACCTTGGGAAAGGAGCACCCAGAAATAGGCGCTAGTGTCCTATTCCTAGCCGCACCCATTCATGTATCTTTGTGGCTTGGTCCAGAATGTTTATATTTTTTGTATAATGATGAAAAGTCATATTGTTAATGTAAGTGAATGTGATAATCAAGTGTATTTGTACTTGTAAGGCATTCTAACAATGTGTTTATTATTGTTTTGTGTGTGTGTAGAGTAATATTAACTCGAGGGGTTCCCTGATGGTCATCATTATGAGTACATTTGCTTGGATTAGGTCTGTCAGATGATGATTGGGATGTCATGGATCATGTTGGCCTGTTGCACATAACATGGATGGGGGATATGCCCCACAATATGCCCATATTGAGTGGCATAATGCAAGAGGTGGTGTCGTGCAGATACTTGTACATTTTGGTTTCCTATGGGGAGGATGATTTTTACTTTAGATGATGTGTATCACATATTGTTATTTCCAGTTATTGGGAGTGAGTATAAGTTATGCCATTGGAGGATATGGATAGGCAGATGTCAACTACTAGAAGATATTTTTTGGGGACTCGAGCACCTAAATGCCGAGGATCATATATTATTTACGGTCTGGATACTATCATGAGTTTTCATTAGCAGTGGTGATTGCTTCATCTATAGAAGTGGAGGGAGGAGGTGTAGGAAACTTATATAAGTTACATGATAAATGCCACCATATAGAGGAGGAGGTTACTAGATACACGTGTGGCCCAATGGTATGTTGGCCCACCTATACATATATATATATATATATATATACCAATTTACTCACGATGAGCATAGTGGTGGGATTAGGAGCCATTACGACCTATTTCACACAGTGTGGGTTATGAGCATATAGCCATGTTGAGACCAGTTGGAAGTCCATGAGGAGAGTGGGATAGACCAAGATTTATGTGAGGAGATAAATTAATATTCGTGGTTATAGGATGGACAAAGATACCTATGAGGAAAATAAGAGATAAGATGGGCCTACCAGGAAGTTACATGAAGTTCCATACCATGACTATGGAGGATGGCCCGAGGATGGTGTAGATTTTCAATTTATTCAGAAGACTATGTGGCTGGAGGATCAATTCCTATGTGTGGCAAAGATTTTTTCAGGTAGAGAGAGTATCAAATAGTTTGGCATGGCTTAGAATATGTTCCCTAGAGCCATATATCTATGGTTAAGAGTTATTAGAGGGACCTGAGGAGGGTCTGAGGTCTAGACCAAGGCCCACAAGAGAGTAACTAGTACCTCCTGGGCCAGATGAGGAAGATGACTAAAATAGTTCCTATAGATTTGGATGATGTAGGTTTTATAGAGGAGTATCACACATGGTGGGTGAAAAATCATCTATGGGTATTTTACTTTCCATTGTTTGCACAGTATGTAGTGGGTTTACCACAGGGTAGGAGTAGGAGAGGGGGAAGCACATGCCATCAAAAAATTTAGCAGTGAGCTGTAACAGATGGCATAAGTAAGTATGTGTGTGTGTGTGTGTGTGTATCTAATCTTTATATATATAATTATTTGTGTATTTTTTATGTTTACCTATGTTATAGTAGATAGTTATCTAATTCATTGTGTTATTTATTTTGCGGGTGATGTGTATTGGTCACTAATAGGTTTGACACATACCATCTATAAATTGACACGGAAATAAGTTGACTGGATGTAATCGGTGAAGGGATACTTAAGCAAGTGGATGATATTACATGTGACCATACAAATGTTATTTGATCTAGTGGCTAATAGTGCAACCAATTGTATTGTATTATCAAGGTCGAGAGAAATGAGGCATGCGATGAGAATCAATGATCCCGAGAGGCATTAGGGTAGGTGGTACCCTAGCGCAGGACGTATTTGCTTGATACGTGGATTTATAATGTTAGAATTCTCAGAGAATTATTCTATGAAAAACAATTTATTATGTAGGCAAGTGAATAGGTATCAAGGCCATGAAAAAGTGGCACCAAGTTATTTGTGAGGTATATAGTTCTAGGTCTATTGTATTACCTGTAAGAGCAAATAATGAGGATGAAGTTTGATCGATATTATTGTATATGATGTAGGGTAGTTGTGCCCCTAGTGATGGTTTTTTTTTGTATTATGATGAATCTATTCTCTATAGATATAGATAGATGTGTATTGATATATGATGAGTTTATTTTGTTGTGTATCTATGTGGTAATGGCATTGATGATGTGTGATTTGGTTATTATTCTTGGAATGTATATGATGTTTTTGTATTTTGTTAGTGCTATATTGATGTAATATTCACATGAAATGATGACAAATAGAATGTGCAATAGATAACATATCTAATATGAGTGAATGAGTTAAGAGAAATTTTTTATTAAATGGGAAATTGTATAATGTGTAGTTAGTTTTGATGATAATAGTAGAATCAATATAAAAAGAGATGGTATGCATGATGATCCAAATAATGCATGTTGCGATGAATCGTGTTTCATGATAATTTAAGTGTAATCATGAATAGTGGGATAAAATTAGGGGGGATTAATTAAAAATGTTTCCTAGTGTATGGATGATCATGTTCATTTAATTAAAACCCCTCAACAGTTAATAATGCACCCCGGAAAGAAAGAGTGCATCATCAGGAAATTATCAGATGTTCTAGATGAATGACATGGAGCATGTGGTGAAAGGTTATTAGAGAAAAAACCTCAACATTTGTGTAAGAACTGTAAGAACAAAATTTCTTCATCAGGAAATGATTATATGTACTAGATGAATGAAAAAGTGCACGATTAAAGATTCTTAATGAAAAACCCTCAAAATTCATGTAATAAGTGGTAAAAGCATGTGCGATCATTAGGGGGTAAGGTGATAATAATAACCTACCGAAGACCGAGGCGACGTGAAATAGTGCAAGACTATGGGATCTGAAGTAGCATGCTAATATGTGCCAAAATGAATATCATATGGAGTTTTAGTGGTATACGCAAAGTGCATAGGGATTTGAAAGCCGTGATGTGAAGTGGGTAGGATTAATGTGATGGATGCATTGAATGTGATGGATGTGATGATGGATTGGTATATGGACGTTGTTGAGAGAGTGCACATGAGTAAAAAAATGTCGATAGTGGATGTACCATGGCCTGAGTACCAGTTGGAGGAGATGACTCAACTATAGTAGAAAATCTCTAGATGAGGTAGAGGAGAGATGGATCGAACACATGAGTGAGATCCAAAGGATATGATTCCATTATCCTTCTAATTGTTGAAATCTATCATGAAGGAAAATACAATCACCATCCCTATGGCCATTTATGCAATGATAATTACAATAAGGTTGGTCATGATGAACGTTGTAATCATGTGTTGTGGATGATGTTTGGTTGGATGGTAAGGAAATTAGGCACTCTTCAAGTAAGGTAAAACACGTAGTAATCATGATTTCTTGAGCATGATGAGAGAAATGCAAAGACTCATCTGTAACATAGATGGAGTGGAAGGATAAGTAACTTATCACGGAGGAGGAGAAGAAGTATACTTTGGTGGTGGAGTAGGTTTGATATTGTTTTCTTTTCTTGTGAGGAAAAGGTGGAGACTTTGTAGGATTCTCAACCAATTTCGATGGAGGAGGACTAGATGAGATAATAAAAGATAGATGTTATGTGGAGGGTTGATGATAATTGTTGAAAGAAGATCTTTCTCTAGAGTCTAGGACATTTGTAGCATAGAAGAATAAATGAATCACATGTATCATACTCTAATATTTTTTCAAGTCTAGCAAGAATCAAACCATGATAGAAAATGAATTTCTTCTCAAGTATCTATATGTTAGAATATTAGTCTAATGCATACAAGCATTGAATCGTAATATATAATCCTCGATAGGTTTTGATGAGCCCTGATGTAAAGTAGGTAAGTGGTCATAAGTAACTTTAGGGCCATTTTTGATGAATAAAATGAGTGGAGGAAAGCATCCTCCATGTCATAGAAAGTACTAATGGACCTAAATGGAAGATGAGTGTACCATTGTAATATCCTCATCAATAAGACTATATCAAAAGGCCTTAAGTAATAATCTATCATTAGAATAAACATGTCATAGCCATGGGGTAATGTAGAAGATGAGCATGAGGGTCACCAGTACCATCAAAACATGGGAAAAGTAGGCATGATAAAGTCCTTAGGAAATGTAGAATTATGAATCTTCTTAGGGACAGGGTTACCATGTAATGAGTTATTATCAATAGAAGCATAGTAATCCCCTACTTTTTAGAGTAAGGGATTGAACCTGACATTATAAAATGACCTATGACATGCATGAGAGAGATGATATCATGTGAAGGAATAGTGGAAGATGGAAATACAATGTATTAAGCGGTTGTAATTAGCCATTATGGGTAATCATAGGAATATCAAGAGGTTATAAGGGAGATTATGTATGCTAAAGGCACACTAGTGGTAGTTGTGGAAGATGCTATAGTAGGATGATATAGATCTAATTTCCATAGAAATGATAGGACTAACATCATAAACATCCTTGATATATGTGAGGTAATTGATGGAGACACATCTATATGAGAAGATTGGACTAATAGACGCAGATGATATAACAACAGGAGATGAAACAGTAGGAGAAGAATAAGTGATAGATAGTGGTGACTCATGCACAATGCTAGATGCAATCTGACGAGAAGGAAATAATGGAGTAGGAGATTCACACTCAGCAATATGAAAATAAGGAGAACTACGACTATCAACCCCCTCACCAGTATCAAATAGAGACTCAGAAATGATAATGTCGCTAAGAATACTATCAATAATATCATCAAAAAAAGATGAATGAGCATACACAGCTAGTATGAGATGTATCATGATAAGAAATTTTAGAAGTATTAGAATCATGAGAAGGAACTATATCCATGGCCAGACTATAGGAAGAATCAGTATGCACATGTGAGCAATTAATGTCAATAATAAGAAATTAATCAATAAGAGAAATCATCTAAAACTTCCATAGAAAGATCAGAAGGTGGATCAAAAGTCGTCGTATAACATGGTGTACAACGAGTGAAGGATATTAGATTCTCAACAAGTACTAATGCTCAATGGGAGAATCTTCAAAACAAGTGGGAACATATTATTCATCATATAGAAGTTGTTATTTGATGTGATTTAGTGTAGAAGTAAGATTACGCATATATAATTGCCTTCATCTTAGCGATGGAAGCCTCATCATAGATAGGTTTGACACTAAAATGAGACATGTCATGGGTGAATAAGATTAACTATCCTTATCCATTAGGGTTTTAATTGGATCATAGGGAAAAATATTCGAAAATACGGGTTCACCAATATAATTAACTAAAATAGTGGAATATTAATAATATTCTAAGTTAATCTAAGCTAGTAACAGACAATGCAATAACTAGACATGAACTAAAATAAAGATATTCATACTAAATAATTTTATTTAATATTTAAATGAAATGAAGTAATTTAAATAGGAAAGATTGGGTAATAACCTGAAAATGACTTACCTTGTTGTAATTCTGGACTGAACAAGATGATGTGCAGAAGAAGAAGAGTGTGATCGCACTACCCATGAAATTACTAGCAGATGATAGATTTACCCAAACTGGGGCACCTAGGAGAGGATTAGGGCACCTTTCGGTGCACTAGTTTGTAGTATGGGCGCTCTGGTCTGTAGAAAAACTAAGGACCTGAATCTGGAAGTGTCTTTATATATTAGTAATGTCTCAATCCTTGTTCGTGTTGATTTTCATAATAACCTCGTTTGTTTCTGCTGTAAACTTGTATATGAAGATCTACTTCCAAAACCTCATACAAAGCATCAAATCCCTAAAAATGAAAGATTCATATGAAGGGGTCAGATGGACCTTAGCTACCATAATGGTGGACTTACAACTAAGTGTTGTACTACATTCGAGACCAAATTTAGTTTTGTGCGCTTGTGTGCCTAGGGTACCCTAGTGTTAATGATGCAGAGATAGGGGAAATGGCTAAATGTAAAATGCAAATGGTGGATGGAAAGAATGAATACAACCCTTCCTATGATTTGTGTTTGATGCAATAATTCCCAATTGCAGTACCTTTCCTTAATAGATAGCTAGCCCTTGATAGTAAATAGTCCGCCCATAAGATAATAGGTATGTTATGTTTATATAGAGATCTCTTGCTACAATTCTGACACTAGTGACCTGACATGCTGACTAGTACCTAGGGGATTGAGAGGGAAAATTACAAAGACTGACCTCAAAACTCTAAATTAGATGTAAGTGTTTCCAGGACCAGGGCACCTACAATAAGGACTGGAGAACCCATGGGCACCCCAGTTCTACCCTAGGCGCCCTTCTCAAATACTAGAGACAAAAAATGACCAAATAACTACATCTGATACTCCATAAGAGACAACTAGAACTGTGCAAATAATTTATGGTTGTCCAAGAAAAATGAAGATGATGACCAAATAACTGACAACATGAATAGGGGATAGGTCATTAGTGAATAATTTTTTAATTGTCTCCTTCCCAAATTAGGCTTGGAAATGAAAGAGGAGCAGTGGATTGATTCTCAACTTGATTTCAAAATATTTGTGTAAAGGGAAAGGTTGCAAAGTGTGCATGTTGAGGAGAGGGGGGCAGAAACAAAAGCATTGGAAAGAATTGTAATTTTATAGTTGGGTTGCGATGGTTGACAAGGAATGGACATTTGATTTAATGCGGAAGGTATCTAGGAACATCCCATTGAAAGGGTTCCTCAACCTTATGCTTATCATCTTCATGTATTTGCAAATGTGTAATACAAACAAGGAATTGAGGGAGAGAGTTATTTATTACTTCAAACCTCTATTGTGGGTTAAGACAACTAGTTGTAGGACCTATTAATTGAAAGGGATACTCTAAAACATGATGTGTATCTTGAAATATTTGTAGCTTTTCATTGGAATTCTTTCACATATGCTCCAATTTTTGTATGCCTCCCTCAAAATATTCCTCTGGTATATAATTATTCCCATAATCTACACATCCTACATACTCAACATAACCTTGTTTCTGAACATAATGATCACAAGGGAAATGATACTGATTCTTGAGGTTTGGATCATGGGAATATTCATATTGATAAGGGTTATAATACTGATCTAGAGGAGGATATGTATAAAATGGAGGTGGATTTTAATGGTACAGTTGTGGAAAGTGTGCTCACATAGATTGCATGACATGTACATGACATAAAACATGGAAGAATGAAGGATATGGTCTTCTTTCTTAGAAAAGTTGCAATGTTTGGATAAACTTGTTGTCTATTGCCAAATATCCTGATTGTGCATGATTTGATTTCTCGTAAAAATATGTTTACAGAGGCTGTAATTTACGAAGCACATTAATAAATCTTCAAAAAATTATGAATTGTAGATGAGGATGTTATGGATACATGTGCAAAAAGAATGAGTTCAATGGTCCCAGTGGGCATACCAAGAAATTCTATCACTTTGAGGTGCACCCTGGATGAAGATGTGGAAGTAAATATTCAGTTTGGTTGATACAATGGGAACTCTGAGCTATTGGGTGACTCGAGTTAAGGAGAACCTTCTTTTCTTGGAGTGGGTTGGTTCCCTACGATTGATCACCTTAACTAATTCACTAGTGGGGGTTAAGGGATAGATATAAAGATGAACTTAATGAAAGGATGTAAAATAGGTGATACACCAACGTTTTAGGACTTATGATTACACAAAACACACTGGGTTGACTTCTAAATAACAAATAAAATTCACTTTATACCTTGTCGTTTGATGGGCTATTTACTTCTAACAAAAGGCATCTAACAGTCCATCTTTGAATGACTTGCAAAAGATTGCAAAACTAATTTGATGGATGTTACCTTTTTGAGTTATAAACATGAAAAGGAAATAAACATTCACTAACACATATCATGAACACATTGTAACACATTTCAACAAGCTGCAAATGGAGGAATTTTAAATAAAGTTTTTATTGCTTCAACAAGTCCTGAATTTCCTAGTACAATATCTCTATAGTCTGAGCATACATTTTTAATGAAAAATATCCTTTTGTGCTTCATCAAAATCCAACTACATACAGTCACACTTAACAGGAGATGACTCAATACATCTTGGTCTCCAAACATAACTACTTAACATCAATTTGACTAGTTGGCTAACTAAAAACAAATATAATACTAGCCAATCATGCACAATTTGACTCCTTTCACAAAAATATCAATTTTAAAATAATAATAAAAATATGAAATATGTTCATGATGTCTATTACACACCTTATCTGAGACCAAATTGTCAAACTGTTTGTTGACATTACAATTTTTGCAAAAACTAATGTTGTAAGTTCTCCTTTTAGATAAAATTGAGGTAATGTACATACCTCTCTGAAGAGTTTTAGGTAACTCTGGATTTTTTTCTATTTTTGGTTTGCATGTGGTCATTGGTTCCCCTTTTTTTTGAACATTTACTCAAGCTTAATAAAATCTGTAATCATAGCTTTTCTTGGAATGAAAACTAGGTAACAATTTCGTTTTAATTTGACCTAGAATGTGCATGTGATACTTGTGCATGTACCCCTTTCAACACATGCATTAATAATTACAATGCTTCAAGCATTAAAAGAACCCATCCCAAATGATGAATTAGTTATGGAAATGGGAAACTTAACCATGATTAAACCTAACCATGGATCAAGTTAATTTACATATCCCTAGTAGTAACCCATAATACCCTTTCAAAGTTTGAAACTTTCATTATTTTGCGGAGGTTTGTGGAATCTTCTTGTGGAAGGGAAACTCTTGCAAAATTTGATTAGGCCACCATTGATCTTCAGGTAACTCGAGCTCAGTGATTGTAAAAATCTAGTTTCACTAACTGGTCATGATTGTTTTTTGGAATCTCAAGCTATAGCTCAGTTGTGTTTAGTCTGCAGGATTTTATCTGTCATTTGAGATACCCTTTCAATGCTACTTAGCTTGGGTTGCTATGTTATATTTGGTTTGGTTTAAACTTTCTCTTTTCAGTTGCAAACTAGGATTTTCATGGTTTTTTCTACCCTGGGCCTATGCCCTTATAACCCTAGCCACCATGGAGAAGGAGGTAAATCTTCTGGTATATGCATTTGTTTGCTGTGGCTGCCATTTTCAACTTTAGGTCTCGAGTGGCCTCCATATTTTTCTCCACGTACTCGAGCTATTATTTAATAACCTAGTTCTGCATTTGGGGTTCGTATTGGACTTGTGCTTACTCTAATTTATCTTTCTTCTGAATTCAAAAATGAGCGTTGAAACAATGCACATTAAATTCAAAAGTTATGGGAGGTTGAGTGGATGCAAGTTGAGTTCGGGTATTTCTTTTGGGTTTCCTCGATCTGTCCTGGGAGTTAAAACCGCCTTACTCTTTGCTACCCACACTCAGCCATCCTATTTCCGGGAAAAGACGTCAACGCACTCACGCCAACGACCTGAAAATGCGACAAATTTTTTTTTTTTTTTTTTGAGACGGGTGCGTTTGCATACTCGTTCGAACTAAAAAAAAAATCCCGTAATGCTTTGGGAACGAAGGTGATTCAAGGTTAAGGATATTTAAATTCATCTCATTCGACATTTCACAAGACGGTAAGGAGGGTCGTCTTTTGAGTTAGATTGATTAATGTCAGGTACTATCGTGTGGACAAAATACCTAGAAGGGTAACCCGAGGGTACGATACAATTTATTTTGAAGAGAATACATTAACCACTTTCAATTTGCATTTTTATTTATTTTCATTTATCATATATATCATATATATATATTATGTTATACATACCTATATAGATGTTTACTTTATTATTCTAATAAGTTACGTTACTTCGAAATTTAATACATTAATATATATATATAATATGTATATATATACTCATGAACAAAGTAAGGAGTCACATTATACAATAAGTGTACTAGACACTATACGATTTCATCGTATTTTAAGAATTCCTATGTTTGGATAACGCATTACCCTGTTTGCATTTAGGAGAATGATTATGTGAAATATTTTTTTTTATATTATACGCTGTACTACTGTTATCTAGAGTAGCGTTTATTACACAGCTGCCTATCTAAAACTTTCCATTTACAATACTTGCAAGAATAACATTTTGGACTGTCACTAAATGCTACAGTTGGGGCAGTGGGTGGCCCATTTCAAACCTGGCGGCCATGAAGGTGAGCTTTTCCACACGGCGCAACAATATTTAATCAGTTAGGTATTGAAAAATTCACATCCCTACAGTCAATCAGCCACCTACAACATTGGAACGCGTCAATTAACACATGGAAACACTGTTTTGGTCTCCCTGGCCGCGTGGGAAGTCGGTTTCCTCTCTTTTTAAATTCTCTAGCGCCTTGCCATTGGCCGCACCTCTGCTGGGTTTGACTCCTCTCTGCATTGTGTACAGTCCCCCCCCTGTGGTGTGTGAGCCAACACCAATGCCTTAGTTGCAGAGAACCCATATTTCCTGTAAATTTTGTGCAGCCTGGTGATTCGAGGATGGTTCATTTCCACTGTCGCCCCCCCCTGAAGGATGAATCTCACATAGGTGGATCGGTTTCATACCATGCCGTATACAGGTTTTTGTAGGAGTGTAATGTTCTGGATATGCCATCTGTCAACTATGGACTTCTTATACCAACGACTACTGCTTGTCTACTGCAGCACTGTTAAATAGGCGACCACAGAACTCGCCTTTGCAAGCATTGCAGCTATTTAAATATTCTCTGTGACAGTCGTTGCTTTGTGTATCAAGTTGTCTATCAGGCTTATCTACTGAAACGTATCATCTTTTTTTTTTTATATTAAACAGTTATTCTCTTAGTCACGAATTAAGGGTGATTGACTGGTCTAGATTTTGAGACTAACTTCACATTTGTTTCGGCAGTTGCAAGGCCTGCCATGCAGCTTGATATTTGTGAAGCTAAGACCACTACAGTGTCCTAACCTGTTAAAAAAAAAGGTGTTTAAACTATTGGTAAACGTTGCAACAATTTAATTATTCGCTGTGACAGTTAGCGCATTGTGGTTCAAGTTGTCTGTCAGGCATATCTACTGAAACGTATCATCATTTCTTTTTAGATTAGCAGTTATTCTCTTGGACACGATTAAAGGGTGATGGACTGTGAAGGGCGTACAGAAAGGAACAGCATCGATTGGGGACAGCGAGAAGGTCACCCGGATAGGAATTCTCATAGAGGTGGATCGGTTTCATGCCAGAATATACAGAGGCGAATAAGCTTTATTATTATAAGTATGGAGGCTACGTAGGTTTGAATATGTTATTCATTGAGATTATTAAATTGGATGGGGGTTTATTTACATATGTGTTAGTGATAGTGTGTTGAGGTATATGTATATAACAAATAATAATTAAGGGTTCTTTTAATGTCTTTATAAGTTATTATCAATAAATTCTTTAGTTGTAGTATTACATAAATAAGAATGGTATTCAACTATAGTACCCTTGTTAGATATTAAGGAGTGTTGAACACCAATCTTGATAAGTTTAGAGTATTACCATTAAGATCTATTTCTAGCCAATTTCAATGGACATTGCATGGATTTTTGAGCAAGTTGATTTCATTTCCTTATTTATTTGCAAGGATTTTACCATAAATTCATGGATGAATGAAGCATAAAGGAACTAGAGCTTGAAAAGGTTTTATTGACATTACAAATCATTAAAAACTTAAGTCTTTCCTACAAGTATACAAGAAGGAATAAAGCACTATTTTTCCTATTCTTTCAACACATCTCCTTCAAGTACTAAGATGAAATTTAATATATACTTTTATGCCAATTTCCAACACTCTTCAAGAGGATTCCAAAATTACTTCCATTAATTTTAAAGCAAGGTCTACTAACATTTAAACAAAATTGGCATACTCATGAGAAGTTCCAAATCAAGTAAGAAGGAGAATAGCTAGATTGTCATCCTTTCAACTTTTGATTCTATATATTTTACATGCTTATTTTGGACTTCAAAAAGAACAACTTTCATTCAACATTTGTCACAACACTTTCTACTTCATATGGAACAAATTTGCAATAATGTATGCTAAAGAAAACAAGGCAATATTACATTTTTCCTCCACTCAAGGTGGGTAAATACATGATGTCTTCACATTGTCCACAACAAGGTTCATGTGTTCCAAGGAGTTCTTCTTCCATGCTCCAAGTTCCATGAAGTTCAATCACAACCAAAATAGGGGGAGAGGCAACACTCTCCTCCCAACCAAATCTCAATGGAGAAGAGAAGCAATCTCCTCCATTGACCCCCGAGCCCCAAACACAACACAATGAAAGGGTGGTCTCCAACTCAAGGCAACAATACATGCTTCCACAATACAAGTTCTTCACAACATTCAAGCTAAAAGAGAAAACAACAAGGAAACACAAATAACACAATACTTGCACAACAAGGCTTTCTTCCAAGCCAACAAGAGAAGGAACTATGGGAATGTTTCCCTTATGCCTCCCAAATGAGATGAGATGCCCATCCAAAACCCTCCACAATATAACACAAGCCCCTATGACTCTTATGCCTCCCTCAAGTACCCCTTATTCCTCCCATACTCTTATGCCTCCCTCCTCTTATGGCTCCCTCAAAGACAAGGTAGAATGTAAACATTCCTACCTAAGATGGGCATCCCTCTCAAACTCCCTCCACAATATCCTAATCTACTCTTTTGCCTCCCTCATGATTATTCCCATAGACCTCTCCTATACTACACAACCAACATTCAAACCATTTTTCACAATTTCACCAAAGTAAACATGCATTTCTTTTTCACAATTTTTTTAGCATAGAAGCAATAATAATATGAAAGCAAAAACAGAGGAGAGGGTTCCCTACCTCTCCATTGGAGAAGCCTACACCAAGAAACTTGTCCAAGCTCCTTCCCAAATCAATCCAAGCATGCAAGTCCAAGCACTCTCTTTTTCTCTTTCTCCCAATTCTTTCTCTCTCAAAAATCACAAAAGAGAACTCTTCAACAACACAAAAACAAAGCTCCAACCCCCTCAACAAGAGAGGAAGTTTCAATAAATAGATCAAAGGTAAGGAGTGAGGGTGATGTGGCTCCATGTAGGATGCCACATCACACATCCTCAAACCATCTCCCAAGGTCAACTCAAATCCCAAAACACCATAAATGGGTGGTTGGGTTGAATGACAACCCTCTTCCACATTCAACCCTTTCCCATGTGCCTTAAGGCACAATTAAATGCAAAATGAGGAAAATGCACTCCAAAGTCATATTTCCCTTCCCAAAACAATAAATAGCCCCCTTTTTGGATTCCCAACCCATAGATATGGTTGGTAAGGGGTTTTGGGAAGTGTGGGACAAGTTTAACTTGTCCCACAAGTCCCCTAAAAATGCACTCAATCTCAAATTCGAGATTCTAAGAGCATGGAGTGGTCAACACTCAAAACCAAGCATTCAATACAAGAGGACACACAAGGCTCAAGGAGCCAACAATCAAATTTATTACACCCACTTGACTTCCCCCAAAGCTTACAAAATAAAACAAGATATTACATTAATCTAAACATACTTAACAAAAGTAATAACAAAGAAGACATCACAAAAGAAATCACCTACTAAAGTAAAGTAAAACAAGTAATAAAATTCTTACCCCCTTGGTCACATTAGAAAATTTCCCCCTCATGGAAATTTTCTCAACACATAAAAGAACAAAGGTAACACAATACAATTTACAAGTTGCCTTGACGACCAAATGTTGTAACCACCCGACATCCTGTTGTGTTTGGTCCCCAATCCCCCTCATGGTTGTGATCATGCTGTGTTTCCTGCAAAATGCAAAATACCCTCTTCGGCCTTGCGGCCATGTCAAAATATCCAAAACAATCATATGCATGAAATTTATTAACATCTATACGTAATTCAAGCAATCATTATTTCTAGGTCTAATTCACAATTTAATTATGCATTTCATCTTTTTCCAAAATCATAGTAATGTAAATTCAACAACTACATTCTACTCATCATGGCGAAGAAATCCAATGTTAGAACACATGCAATATATCTATATAAAATAATATCAATATCCAATAGTCTGTCCATGAGTCAGTGCAGATCATACTGAAAACAAAATCCAACCATAATCCAAATGTGTCTAGTCACAAAACATCATGCTAATCAACATAAGTATAAGCCATGTCCATAACTAAAGTCTGCATAACTCAAAATGATAATCACTAAGCGTCGTAGGGAAGTGGGCATTACATCCCCCTCCCCTTAGACTAGACTTCCTCCTGGAAGTCACTGAAATAAGTGTGGAAACTGAGCTCGCAATGATGTAGCATCCTCCCAAGTAGCAGTAGTCTCATCGTATCTGTCCCATTGGACTCGGACCTGATCAATCTCTTTGCCGCGAAGGCCCAGGGTCCTGCGATCTAAAATGCGCACGGGCTCCACCATCACCTGCCGCTGGTCCTGCACCTGCAATGCAGTCCAATCTAATACATGAGAAGGATCAGAAACATATCTCCTAAGCACAGAAACGTGAAATACATCATGGACGCGTGATAAGCTAGGTGGCAGTGCTAGACGATAGGCTAAGGGCCCGAGGCGCTCCAAGATCTCAAAGGGTCCCACAAACCTAGGAGCAAGCTTAGAACCTTTTCCATAACGGATAGGGCTCTTATGTGGCCTGACACGAAGAAACACCTTCGTGCCTACCTCAAAACTGCGATCTGTCCTATGCTGGTCTGCATACTTCTTCTGTCTATCCTGAGCCTCTTGCAATCTCTGTCTAATCAAGGTAACCTGCTGCTCCATATCCTGTAATAATGCTGGCCCAAGAGAAACCCTGTCCTCAATCCTGTCCCAACTAAGAGGTGTTCTGCACTCTCTACCATATAATGCCTGAAAAGGAGCCATGCCTATAGAACTCTGGAAACTATTATTGTAGGCAAACTCCACCAAATACAGATACTCCTCCCATCTCGACTGATGATCCATCACGTACATCCTGAGCATGTCCTCCAGAATCTGATTCACCCTCTCTATCTGTCCATCTGTCTCAGGGTGATAAGCTGTACTGAAATTAATCCTCGTCCCGAGGGCATACTGCATGGTGGTCCAAAAATGGGAGGTGTACAAGGGGTCGCGGTCGCAAATGATCTTCCGCGGAATCCCATGTAATCTGACAATCTCATCAAGGTATACTCGTGCTACTGCACTTGCTGTATAGGTAGTCTTCACTGGAGAAAAGTGAGCTACCTTCGTCAATTTATCCACTGTGACCATGATGGCGTCGTGGTGGTATCTCGACGTTGGCAACCCAACAATGAAATCCATAGAAATGGTGTCCCACTTCCACTCCGGTATGGCGTGCGGATAGAGAAGGCCAGCCGGATGCTGATGCTCGGCCTTCACCCTCTGGCACTCTAAACAACGGGATACAAATGAAGCTATGTCTCTCCGAAGTCCTCTCCAAAAGTACAGCTGTCTCAAGGTGGCGTGCATCTTCTTCACCCCGGGATGGGCTGAATACGGTGCACGATGAGCCTCTGTCAAAATGTCATGTCTCAAGCTTCCATCTCTGGGAACATATATTCGACCTCTGTGTCTGAGAAGACCATCTGCCTCTAATGAGAATCCATCAAATCTCCCCTCAAGGGGTCTCTGAGACTCAATCTCTGCTCTGGCTGCGAGGTAGAAGCTGTCCTGAGGAAGCTGCTGCAAGATTCTACTCCGCAAATCTGTGCCCACTGAGGTGGCCATAGCCACATGTCTCCGTCTACTCAAGGCATCTGCCACCACGTTCTCCTTTCCCTTCACATGCTCTATCTCCATGTCATACTCACAAAGTAACTCCATCCAACGCCGCTGACGAGCGTTGAGATTGGGCTGCGTGAAGAGGTGGCGAAGACTCAAGTGATCTGTCCTGAGTGTAAATCTCCGGCCAAGAAGAAAATGTCTCCATCGCACTAAGGCATGTACTACTGTTGCAAGCTCAAGGTCATGGGTCAGATAATTGAGCTCATAATCTTTGAGTTTGCGAGACTCAAAGGCAACTACTCTACCCTCCTGCATTAGCACTCCTCCAATTCCTGCCAAGGAAGCATCTGTGCATACAAAAAACTCTCCATGAGGATCTGGCACTGCAAGGATAGGTGCTCTCGTAAGGCACTCCTTCAGTGTACTGAAGGCCTGCTCACAATTATTTGTCCATACAAACTTCTTCCCTTTCCGCTGAAGAGAAGTGATGGGGGTGCGCAATCCGAGAGAAGTCCTGAACAAACCTCCTGTAGTATCCTGCTAATCCCATGAAGCTACGCACCTCGGTCACACTAGTGGGTGCTGGCTAATCCATGATGGCTCGAATCTTGGAAGGATCGACTGCGATACCTTCCCCAGAAATAACGTGGCCCAAATACTGCACCTCAGTCTGAAAGAACGCACACTTCTCCAAGTTCCCGTAAAGGTGCTGCTCGCGAAGACACTGAAGAACCTGACGAAGGTGCTCCTCGTGCTCCTCACGTGTGCGTGAGTAAATCAGAATGTCATCAAGAAAAATGAGCACGAAGTGATCAAGGAAGGTCCTGAATACCCCATTCATCAAACTCATAAACACTGCGGGGGCATTCGTCAAGCCGAAAGGTACTACTGTGAACTCGTAGTGGCCATATCTCGTGCGGAAAGCTGTCTTGTGAATATCTGTCTCCGCAATCCTGAGCTGATGGTACCCTGACTTAAGATCTATCTTGGAGAAAACGGTAGCCCCCTTCATCTGATCAAACAAATCGTCAATGCGTGGAAGGGGGTAACGATTCTTGATCGTTACTTTATTCAGCTGACGGTAGTCAACGCACAACCGAAGAGATCCATCCTTCTTCTTTACGAAAATAACTGGTGCACCCCAAGGGGATACGCTAGGACGGATTAGGCCTTTCTCCAGAAGGCCCTCCAGCTGCAACTTGAGTTCACATAACTCAGGGGTAGTCATCCGATAAGGTGCTCGTGAGATAGGCTCTGCGCCTGGAACTAGATCTATATGGAAGTTGATCTCACGTGGGGGAGGTAATCCCGGTAGCTCCCCTGGGAACACATCGGCGAACTCTGATAAGATGGGATGATCATCGAGGGAAGGTCCCCCTGACTCATCCTCTGATCTGTCACTAACTGTAACAGCATACAACTGGCAACCCCGTCGCATACACCGCTTAAGCTGCATAGCGGAGATGGTGCGAATAGAAACGGGTCTCCTAACTCCTGATATCACTGACTCTACCCCAAGATCATCTACGCAAGCAATAGTCTTGTGGTAACAATCCACTCTAGCTCTGTGAGCGGACAACCAATCCATGCCTAAAATGATGCCATAAGATCCTAGTGGAAGGATCCTAAGATCTGAAGTAGTGGTGAAGGGTCCCAAATCCACTACACACTCCTTGACTAAGGAGTCTACAGAAATCTTGGCTCCAGAAGCCATCTCTACGTCCCAACTACGGCCCTGCCTAACTGCCACCAGCCTACCATGCTCTACCAAAGATGGTGCAATGAAAGAATCAGAAGAACCAGAATCAAATAATATAGAGGTGGAAATACCTCCAACACTACCTGTCGTCTCAATCACAGTACTCTGATGCTCAGCCTGGCGGTTCTCGACCGCTGCGTAGATCCGATGACTCCGTGCCATATCTCCAACAGTAGGCTCTGAGCTCTGTGTCTTACCCTTGGTAGGGTTAAGTGGGCAATCTCTCCAAATATGCCCAACGACTCCGCAACCATAACAGCCGCCTGATCCTCTCCAGTGGGAAGCAGCTCCAGCTGGTACTCTAGATGACTGAGATGCCGATCCTGATGATCCGGCTATGGACTGCTGAGGTCTTTGCTGACGAGCTCCGACTGACTGAGCTCTCGGTGCACCCTGTGTCCTGATGGGACCCCTAGGAGGAGGCCCCATACTACGTCCTCTCTGTGCATCGAATCTATGAGGAGGTCGGTAAGGTGGGCGGGTCTGCTGCTGCTGCTGCTGCTGTGGTGGCCTAAATGAAGCCTGCCCTGAACTCTGTCCACCCCGTGGAGGAGGAACTGACCCCTTCGACCTACTATCCTGCATCTGCTGGATACGGCTCCGAACTCTATCTCTAGCCTGCTGTGTCTTCCCCCGTGTCTCCTCTGCAATATAGGTCTTCTCCACGGTCTCTGCTAATGTCTGTGGGCAGTGAATGCGCACTGCGCCAGCTAAATCCAAGTTCAGGCCCCGGATGAACCTGTGAATCCGTACCTGCTCATCCTGCATATAGTCGACGTACTGAAGTAGGTCCAGAAATCGACTCTCATACTCAGCTACTGTCATCGATCCCTGACGGAGGTCATGAAACTCATCTATACGCTGCTGAATAAACCTCCTAGGTAAATACCTACTCCTGAACCGCTCCTCAAACAGCTCCCAGGTAATCGTCTCTGAGTCGACATGAAGCTTCTGCTCCTCGGTCCTCCACCAGACTCCTGCTCCATCCTTCAGAAGATGGATCGCAACACGAGCTTTTGTGTTGCTACTACAAGGACAGAGCTTGAAGCATCCGCTCAAGCTCACCAACCAGGCCTCTGCCTGAAAACCGCCTATATCTCCTGAATACTGAGATGGTCGCAGCTTCAGGATCTCCCTGATATGGTCTGCAGCTGATGTGGTACGAATCCTAGGTCTCTCTGTATGCTCCTCCCTCTGTCTAGGGCTCCGAGACCTGTCCCTATGTCCTGAGATCCTGTCCCCATATCCCCTCTGTGGCGACTCTGCCCTAGCCGACTCTGCACGGAAATTTTCTGCTCTGTGCTCCTCGCTGTGTCGAGGGGATGCCTGGGCATCTACTGATGGCTCTAGGCTACGTCTAGCAAGTCGCCCTCCCAAGGGCTCTCCGCGTATAGCGGCATTGACATCCTGAAGTGTCTGCAAAATCTGAGGCAGAAGGGCTGCTACGGCCTGCTCTGGCGGTGGTATGTATAGGTCTATGTGAAGAGACCCCTCGCCCAATCCGTGCCTCCTGCACAGATCAAGGCGAGAGTTAGTTCACTGTACTAGGTCTTGTGCTCGTTTTCAAAATTTGCTGTTTACTATAATTATCAACAATATGGTTTCATATTTTAAAAGAATAATGTTCTGTACTAAGTTAAGTGTTCCTGCTCTGCGTGTTCAGCGTGTGCCCAAGGGTCCCAGCTTCGAACCCCTGGCTCTGATACCAAAAATGTAACGCCGGGAAAAGACGTCAACGCACTCACGCCAACGACCTGAAAATGCGACAAATTTTTTTTTTTTTTTTTTTTTGAGACGGGTGCGTTTGCATACTCGTTCGAACTAAAAAAAAAAATCCCGTAATGCTTTGGGAACGAAGGTGATTCAAGGTTAAGGATATTTAAATTCATCTCATTCGACATTTCACAAGACGGTAAGGAGGGTCGTCTTTTGAGTTAGATTGATTAATGTCAGGTACTATCGTGTGGACAAAATACCTAGAAGGGTAACCCGAGGGTACGATACAATTTATTTTGAAGAGAATACATTAACCACTTTCAATTTGCATTTTTATTTATTTTCATATATATATATATATATATATATATATATATATATATATATAATATATATATACATACATACCTATATAGATGTTTACTTTATTATTCTAATAAGTTACGTTACTTCGAAATTTAATACATTAATATATATATATATAATATATATATATATATATACTCATGAACAAACTAAGGAGTCACATTATACAATAAGTGTACTAGACACTATACGATTTCATCGTATTTTAAGAATTCCTATGTTTGGATAACGCATTACCCTGTTTGCATTTAGGAGAATGATTATGTGAAATCTTTTTTTTTTATATTATACGCTGTACTACTGTTATCTAGAGTAGCGTTTATTACACAGCTGCCTATCTAAAACTTTCCATTTACAATACTTGCAAGAATAACATTTCGGACTGTCACTAAATGCTACAGTTGGGGCAGTGGGTGGCCCATTTCAAACCTAGCGGCCATGAAGGTCCTTTTCCACACGGCGCAACAATATTTAATCAGTTAGGTATTGAAAAATTCACATCCCTACAGTCAATCAGCCACCTACAACATTGGAACGCGTCAATTAACACATGGAAACACTGTTTTGGTCTCCCTGGCGGCGTGGGAAGTCGGTTTCCTCTCTTTTTAAATTCTCTAGCGCCTTGCCATTGGCCGCACCTCTGCTGGGTTTGACTCCTCTCTGCATTGTGTACAGTCCCCCCCCCTGTGGTGCGTGAGCCAACACCAATGCCTCAGTTGCAGAGAACCCATATTTCCTGTAAATTTTGTGCAGCCTGGTGATTCGAGGATGGTTCATTTCCACTGTCGCAGGCAGCCGTTCTGAAGGATGAATCTCACATAGGTGGATCGGTTTCATACCATGCCGTATACAGGTTTTTGTAGGAGTGTAATGTTCTGGATATGCCATCTGTCAACTATGGACTTCTTATACCAACGACTACTGCTTGTCTACTGCAGCACTGTTAAATAGGCGACCACAGAACTCGCCTTTGCAAGCATTGCAGCTATTTAAATATTCTCTGTGACAGTCGTTGCTTTGTGTATCAAGTTGTCTATCAGGCATATCTACTGAAACGTATCATCTTTTTTTTTTATATATTAGCAGTCATTCTCTTAGACACGAATTAAGGGTGATTGACTGGTCTTGATTTTGAGACTAACTTCACATTTGTTTGGGCAGTTGCAAGGCCTGCCATGCAGCTTGATATTTGTGAAGCTAAGACCACTCGCAGTGTCCTAACCTGTTAAAAAAAAAGGTGTTTAAACTATTGGTAAACGTTGCAACAATTTAATTATTCGCTGTGACAGTTAGCGCATTGTGGTTCAAGTTGTCTGTCAGGCATATCTACTGAAACAGGCGTATCATCATTTCTTTTTAGATTAGCAGTTATTCTCTTGGACACGATTAAAGGGTGATGGACTGTGAAGGGCGTACAGAAAGGAACAGCATCGATTGGGGACAGCGAGAAGGTCACCCGGATAGGAATTCTCATAGAGGTGGATCGGTTTCATGCCAGAATATACAGAGGAGAAATAAGCTTTATTATTATAAGTATGGAGGCTACGTAGGTTTGAATATGTTATTCATTGAGATTATTAAATTGGATGGGGGTTTATTTACATATGTGTTAGTGATAGTGTGTTGACTAATATATGTATATAACAAATAATAATTAAGGGTTCTTTTAATGTCTTTATAAGTTATTATCAATAAATTCTTTAGTTGTATTAATATTACATAAATAAGAATGGTATTCAACTATAGTACCCTTGTTAGATATTAAGGAGTGTTGAACAACAATCTTGATAAGTTTAGAGTATTACCATTAAGATCTCCTTCTAGCACAATTTCAATGGACATAGCATGGATTTTTGAGCAAGTTGATTTCATTTCCTTATTTATTTGCAATGGATTTTACAATAAATTCATGGATGAATGAAGCATAAAGGAACTAGAGCTTGAAAAGGTTTTATTGACATTACAAATCATTAAAAACTTAAGTCTTTCCAACAAGTATACAAGAAGGAATAAAGCACTATTTTTCCTATTCTTTCAACACATCTCCTTCAAGTACTAAATGAAATTTAATATATACTTTTATGCCAATTTCCAACACTCTTCAAGAGGATTCCAAAATTACTTCCATTAATTTTAAAGCAAGGTCAACTAACATTTAAACAAAATTGGCATACTCATGAGAAGTTCCAAATCAAGTAAGAAGGAGAATAGCTAGATTGTCATCCTTTCAACTTTTGATTCTATATATTTTACATGCTTATTTTGGACTTCAAAAAGAACAACTTTCATTCAACATTTGTCACAACACTTTCTACTTCATATGGAACAAATTTGCAATAATGTATGCTAAAGAAAACAAGGCAATATTACATTTTTCCTCCACTCAAGGTGGGTAAATACATGATGTCTTCACATTGTCCACAACAAGGTTCATGTGTTCCAAGGAGTTCTTCTTCCATGCTCCAAGTTCCATGAAGTTCAATCACAACCAAAATAGGGGGAGAGGCAACACTCTCCTCCCAACCAAATCTCAATGGAGAAGAGAAGCAATCTCCTCCATTGACCCCCGAGCCCCAAACACAACACAATGAAAGGGTGGTCTCCAACTCAAGGCAACAAAACATGCTTCCACAATACAAGTTCTTCACAACATTCAAGCTAAAATAGAAGAACAAAGAGACACACAATAACACAAACATTGCACAACAAGGCTTTCATCCAAGCCAACAAGAGAAGGAACTATGGGAATGTTTTCCTTATGCCTCCCAAATGAGATGAGATGCCCATCCAAAACCCTCCACAATATACACAAGCCCCTATGACTCTTATGCCTCCCTCAAGTACCCCTTTTTCCTCCCATACTCTTATGCCTCCCTCCTCTTATGGCTCCCTCAAAGACAAGGTAGAATGTAAACATTCCTACCCAAGATGGGCATCCCTCTCAAACTCCCTCCACAATATCCTAATCTACTCTTTTGCCTCCCTCATGAGTATTCCCATAGACCTCTCCTATACTACACAACCAAGCATTCAATCCATTTTTCACAATACACCAAAGTAAACATGCATTTCTTTTTCACAATTTTAGCATAGAAGCAATAATAATATGAAAGCAAAAACAAGGAGAGGGTTCCCTACCTCTCCATTGGAGAAGCCTAAACCAAGAAACTTGTCCAAGCTCCTTCCCAAATCAATCCAAGCATGCAAGTCCAAAAAAAAACTCTCTTTATCTCTTTCTCCCAATTCTTTTCTCTCTCAAAAAATCACAAAAGAGAACTCTTCAACAACACAAAAACAAAACTCCAACCCCCTCAACAAGAGAGGAAGTTTCAATAAATAGATCAAAGGTAAGGTGAGGGTGATGTGGCTCCATGTAGGATGCCACATCACACATCCTCAAACCATCTCCCAAGGTCAACTCAAATCCCAAAACACCATAAATGGGTGGTTGGGTTGAATGACAACCCTCTTCCACATTCAACCCTTTCCCATGTGCCTTAAGGCACAATTAAATGCAAAATGAGGAAAATGCACTCCAAAGTCATATTTCCCTTCCCAAAACAATAAATAACCCCCTTTTTGGATTCCCAACCCATAGATATGGTTGGTAAGGGGTTTTGGGAAGTGTGGGACAAGTTTAACTTGTCCCACAAGTCCCCTAAAATTGCCCTCAATCTCAAATTCGAGATTCTAAGAGCATGGAGTGGTCAACACTCAAAACCAAGCATTCAATACAAGAGGACACACAAGGCTCAAGGAGCCAACAATCAAAATTTATTACACCCACTTGACTTCCCCCAAAGCTTAAAAACTAAAACAAGATATTACATTAATCTAAACACACTTAGCAAAAGTAATTTAACAAAAAGGGCATCACAAATGAAATCACCTACTAAAGTAAAGTAAAACAAGTAAATAAAATTCTTACCCCCTTGGTCACATTAGAAAATTTCCCCCTCATGGAAATTTTCTCAACACATACAAGAACAAAGCTAACACAATACAATTTACAAGTTGCCTTGACGACCAAATGTTGTAACCACCCGACATTCTGTTGTGTTTGGTCCCCAATCCCCCTCATGGTTGTGATCATGCTGTGTTTCCTGCAAAATGCAAAATACCCTCTTCGGCCTTGCGGCCATGTCAAAATATCCAAAATAATCATATGCATGAAATTTATTAACATCTATACGTAATTCAATTATCCATTATTTCTAGGTCTAAATCACAATTTAATTATGCATTTCATCATTATCCAAAATCATAGTAATGTAAATTCAACAACTACATTCTACTCATCATGGCGAAGAAATCCAATGTTAGAACACATGCAATATATCCATATAAAAATAATATCAGTATCCAATAGTCTGTCCATGAGTCAGTGTAGATCATACTGAAAACAAAATCCAACCATAATCCAAATGCATCTAGTCACAAAACATCATGCTAATCAACATAAGTATAAGCCATGTCCATATCTAAAGTCTGCATAACTCAAAATGATAATCAACTAAGTGTCGTAGGGAAGTGGGCATTACAACCCCTGGATGTAATTACATTTACTTTGCAATACTTTGAGATCATCTGTGTGATTTCATCCAACATGGAGTTTTTCCCAAAGTGTTGGACTTTGCAATTAGGAAAGATCTCCGGATGCTGACCGGTTCCTATTCCTCTTTTCTAGTGATCACATGGATAAAATTTGAAGATTCATCTACCCTAAAATCTACTCTGAAGTGGGGACCACGTCTGCACAAGGAGACCATGGTTAAGGCCACTGTGATGCAAGAAAATAGCAACTTAAATTAACTTCAGGGGTTGCACTAATTTGATATGTTGCACATGCCACTTTGCAATTAAACACCAACCTTTAAACATGTAATAACTATGCACCATGCACACATAACTAGTGTTTGCAATGAGAGATTTGCATAGTTGCGATAATGAACATAGGAGAGGGTTGAAATCATCCACAGACTTTTAGGTGATCATTGCTCCAACAATTTGTTAGAGTTCGTTACATTGGCCAAGAGGCACAAACTTGCATTAAAGTTTCAAATGGTATATACTTTAGAGACTCCACAAATTCACTTGGTAGACAAGAGAAGCAATATGATGGTGCGAAACAAAATTATTGCCCAACTTTTAGAAAAATTCACATGGGCTTACAATATATAGGAAAAATGAGACACGGAGATAGACTCAACCCTTGGGAAATATCTTCGGTGGCCAACCACCCAAGAAACCCATTGAATTATCCTGCAAGAGAGTAACTCGGGTTCTACTGTACAGACCCAGTTGGTGATCATCCTATGTGACGTTCAATCTCTATACCTTGGGAAAGAGAGTGAAGCCCATTGATTATGTAACCTGTTAGGTTAGAAACTTTTAGACAGCTGGCAATTAATGGTGGTCAGTGGAGACTGTAAGCTAGCCATGGTTATTCTTTGATCTGCTAAAATCCATTTTTTAGCTCCCATTGATTTGTTATGGCCACTTGTAGGTCGAGGTGTCATTCTGCCAAATGGTGTATTCTTGACCCTTGGTATTTTTGGAGTCTGAAATGTTATGCAACCTCCGAAAGTCTGTAATTGGGTGATTTCAAACACTTCTAATTTGGAGACTGAATCACTTTTCACCGCTTTCAAAATTTTGCATCTGAGTTCTGCGGGTGAAGCATTGCCAAAAATCGAACTTTGGCCACCAACCCCTGAAATTTTTGAAAACTCTGTTAAATTTCTTGCGAGACTTTCAGACGATTTTCTCCATTCTGCTATGAACGTTTGATTTTGATCTGTTCTCATGGAGCTTTCGGTTGCAAAATAGTGGCACGTTTGAGTTGGTTCTGAACATTTGCCAAGATCTGAAGTGCTCAGTCGCTTTGATGACCCAAATTCTATGGCATTGTATGTCCTAATCACATACCACTATTCATATGATTCCTAAGCGATCCATAACTAGTCATTGACATCTATCGTTGGCCTATTTATTTGTTTCCTTACTTTCTTTTTTTGTCTTACACACTACATTGCCCCAGTCTGAATTTCATTGAAATTATCTTTCTTGGCTATAGACACCAGCGCCCAGCTAGGACGTCAGGGCCTAGGCGCCCTCGTCCCCTATGGGCGCACCGACCTCTTTATATGTTGCTCACCCCTTTTGGGTCTCTTTTATCTTTTGGTGCATCTTGTTTTTCTTTTGGTTGGCCTTTTAGATTTTAACTACAAAATTCAAATAGGGGAATCATTATAAATTTACAAAGATATGTGATTATAACATAATAAAGGACCGAGCTCTAAGCATCTATTATTATCACCTAAGGTTGCATCCAAAGGCATTTCAAGAGCATTCGAAGCATCCATCTAGCTTCATTCAAGGCACACAAGACTACTTATTCCACATTTCACACATAGGAGGGGAAGTTCATTATTCCATACACGCATTTCTTCCTCTACAGTTTGTTGCATCTAATTGTTGCCTGCTAAATAGTGCTTAAAGTCTGTGAACAAGAGCTTCTTAGGGCAAGATTCTCGCACGCACGCACACACACACACACACATGAGATACTACATGGAGTCTAAGATGAAATTGTGCAGTGTTCGGCTATGAGTTAACTCTATAAGTTGGGTGACTGTTGGGGTCACATTTGATATAGACTCCCCATTTGTATCTTTTCCTTTTGAAGATTTGATGTGTTTTGGGGTTTATACAAGAGGTCTTTTGTTTTGTAGGTTACAGGAAAACTCGGTGATCTTCCAAAGACATACAGGAAACTAACAACTAAGGTTAATGGCATCGGTGTAACACAAGAAAATTTAAATTCTGGTCATTTTCACAGTCACATTTGCTTGGGAGAAAACGCTTGCACATAAGCACCAACTTGACCTAGTCCAAACGCCACCAGTCCCAACATTTTTGAAAATTTTGCAATTTTCTGGGTCCAGTACATGTGACAGTTTAAGTCCTGGCTGTTTTAAGGGGAATTTTCCAACTCAACACACTTAAGGATTTATTTTGAAATCAACTAAGTATTTTATTCCTTCTCTTGCACCCAGGATTTCATTTTTATTTAGCTTATTTCTTAGGTCAGATCTATATTTTATTGCTTATCATTTCATTGTAACTCTACAATATCTAGGGTTTAGATTATTTAAATTTTTGTTAAATCATTTGATGACCCTGACCATTAAAACACTTCCTTCTGAGCATATATCAATTTTTTTCTTCTCGAGTCATAGATCAATCCTCCTATCCTTATTTCACCCCAACCAAGGTTTCGGGCATGGTCATTACTCATGATGATTTTATACAAGTTCTTACTCAACAACCTCCCCACTTTATCACACCTAGGTCTGATCCAACTATCAATGTAGTCACTACTGGCCGTCTTACAACTCAATCCATTTCTATTCCACCACCCATCACTTCTTACGCTCCTACCACCACTTATAAAGGTTATGACATTATAGAATAACTTAAGAATACACTAGCTAAAATATCTCTTTACAATTTATTGCGTAATGTACCTGGTTGTCATCATGCATTATAGGCTTCCCTTCAATCTATCAATCTTGAAAGCACTAATTCATTAATGGCCTTCACACATCTCATTCAGTCTCTAAAAAATATACCACATGTTATATCATTCAATGATGAGGACATCTCGCCATCTATTGCTAACAATTCATGTGTGCCTTTTCTTATCATTTTTATCATTGGCACCACTTGTATCAAATGTGTACTCATTGACAATGGTTCCTCCATTAATATGTGTGATCACTCCCTCCTAAGGCAAATTGGTGTTACTAAAAATCTAATTACTAATAATTCCACTCTCATTCATGGTTATGACTCCACTACTTGCACATGCCTAGACACTATCACATTACCAATACAAGTTGGGCCTAAGATTATTTCTATGGTATTCTTCATTATCGATACCTCATTTCAGTTTAATCTCTTGTTGGGTAGACCTTGGATTCATGCAATGCATGTTGTCCCATCCACTGTCCATCGTTGCATTAAGTTCCTACATGATGGTTATGAACATACCATTACTGCCGACCCCGATCCATTCAAGTTCTGTCGCATACACCATATTACAACTATGCCTATTCATTCATCTCAACCTATTCCATACAACAGTATTGACACATATGACATTGGTCAGTATAGTGCTTCACAATCTTCTTCCATCTCTACAAGCATGTCATCCATTTCCACTCACACTACTGATATAATTTCCCCTAGTGTGTCTGCTCCTATAAGAACCACCACTTCACTCATTGAGACTCCTCTCACTCCTACATCTAGTTCACCTCTTACCAATATCCTTGATATTATTATCCAACTTGACAATGTCAACACTGATGATTTTGCTGACGAGGTCGATACCGTTGAACTTACTAATGACAAATTGTGCAATCTTAATTTCACTCCTCTCGAAATAGATGAGTCATATTCTAATGATACTCTCATCTCTATTGGCCCTGGTGAATATCAATTCAAACAACCCCCTCCTTTTACTAATGTTATGGTACTTTATCGAGGGGTTTTCCATACACTAGACGTCACTTCACCCTCCTCACCCTCTCATGAGCAACTTGTAGTGGTGCATGTGCCCTTCACATGCACTCTTTTCGTGAATAATTCTTTTTTGTCACACATTCCATTCAATTTCACTTGTTCTAACATTGTTTTCACACATGATGGCTTGGCTCGACTAGGATTCACACTCGATGATCTCTTACATCTGCCTCATTCACCTCATCTATATCATGTATATGTTCGCATTACTATTGCTTATGGTCTCCGTGTTTTCCATCTATTAGTATTTTTTATGTGAACTTCTTCACTTACTTCTAGGTAGTCTTGGCTTGACTACATTGGTGGCACTCTTGATCTTGATCATATTCATATCACATTTCCTATGCCCTTTGGTCATGTTTCTATTTGCAATGATTCATTTCTCAGGTATTCACAAAATCTCACTCGATGGTATGCACATGGATGTCTACCACTACCTTTCACTGATGAAGAGTATGCAATGGGCATGTACAACTTATGTTATAATGGCTCCTTATATGATTAACCGCACACGATCACATATAAGGTCTCTAACGCATCCCCCTTTGTCTTAGATCATGACAATTGTGATCTCTTAGATAATGTTACTGGATTCTTCAACACATCATACACTTGGTGGGCATCATGCGTACTCTCCCTCCCTTCTAGCATTATCAGGTGTCTCGCATTTCTACTTTTCCACTCTTCATGTCACATCTAGCCTTTCATGTGGATCTTACACACATCGATACATTTATGGTATCGTCATTTCCCGATGGCACACTCTTGTGTTACAGTTCACACTTGATTGTTGAGGGCATACTACATCCAAGAACCTCACACACTACACACTTCTACACTCGGTGCATTAATGACACATATTTCTAGTGCACGTTCATCCCGACACACTTCCCTATGACACACTCTAGTTCCACGGTTCATACTCGATTGTTGAGGGTTTAAATTTGAAATGAACCTCACCACATTTACACTCTTAACACTCAATGCTTCATTGATATATCTATCTTGCATGCATATTCAAATCATTTCCTGATGATGCACTCTTGTTCTATGGTTCATTCTTGATTATCGAGGGACATTTATAAACGAACCTCATCTCATACACATTCATAAATATTCACTCGGGATCACACTGCTCTTATCATACTCACATTGCATATCATTCCATCTCACTCATCCACAACATGTTGCATATCTTGGTTACACATTACTCTTGCTTGCTTATACTCACATATACACTTTACTTACTATGCTAGACAAATACTTTGTATGTCATTATCTTTTTCATATACATTTCCGCGTTCACTTTCCTTCTAATTATGAATGCAGACTTTACACAGATCGTTACACACAACATGGATGTTTGGCACTGTACCTCTTACCAGTCCTGTTAAGGCTCTTGGGGGTATCTAATTTTGTAAACATTATGGATGTTTTTGTTTTGTTTTATTCTACTTCCTATTTTTACTAGCACACTACTCTATCGATATATACACATCTTGACATACTTTTTATCTTTCTAACATGTTAATGGGTGCATCATGTGCAACATTTGTCTTACAGGAACTATTTGCTACCATGGTTGTCTAATAATTTGTTTATCATTGTGTGTCATTGTTTTTGGGCTATGCCCTATGTCTTGTTTGTCCATTACTTGTATGCTTTTGGCCACTTTGGCCCTGATTGTCTTGTGATATTGTGATCGATGTCCCATGTTTGAAACCTAATTTTTGCAGTCTACATTGTCTTCTTGCTTACTAGATTACACTTTGTCTTCTATACGTGTCTTTGTCTTGATTGCACTAACACATGTTTCTAGCCACTTTGTTTGCATGTGCCCTGGTTTCTACCATGCACATTCCCTCCCTATGTAGGGCATCAATCTTATATCAACATCATGTCCTCTCATGTGGGTTGCATACTCCTAGTGACGTCACATGCACCCCAAACGAGGGGGGCATATCTTGGGTGAATTAGTCACCTCATACAATAGTACACAACTACAATTTAGACCTATAAAGTATATGAGCATCATGGCCTTCAGTTAAAAAAAGGGCTCAAAATTTGATTTAGGTTCTCAGCATAGCATAAACACCAATGCCCAAATACAAACATGAGCGCCTGAGTGCTCCTGGCCTTTCGTGGGCACCTATGACCCAGGGGTAGTTACAATGATTTTCTCATATTGACACAATTTACAGCGGTTTACACACAACAAGCACAGTCCTCCAGCAATCAAAATGCATTCTATCTCCTTTTTCTATTTACGTTCGATCGAATTGTATCAAATTGGAACAAAGAAGGATCACACCATCTATAGTGGTGTATAAATTTCAGGAGTAAGTCAAAGTTGTAGAATAACACTATCCCTTTCTCCCCAATACTTCTTCTATCATGGCATGAGATCACCTAAAAAACTCATACTTGGCGTGAGATCTCCCAAAAAATCATTCTTGGTGTCAGACTACCCAAAAAAATTAGTTCTTCTACAGTGTTTGAGGACACTTTCTATCCCTTTTCACTTGTCACAAATTAAGTACACATGTTCCTTTTAATTTTTCTATGAATTTTCACATACCTTTTACATATTTGGATCGAATTTTTCATATACATGTATTTGAATACTCTTTTACTCTTATTTTTTGCAGGTCTTTCCTTATGGGAATTATTAGTCACATCAACGAACACATCAAGCGACAATGACAAGAATTACAATGCTACATAACATATACACTTTCATCCTTAGGGTCACTTCCTTTTCTCTAGCTTCCATACTTCATTTTTTTCACTCCACACTTTTTATTGTCTCATTGGCATGCTTACGCTATCGATCTACATGATTATCAGGTACACATCTCTTATCTACTTTATGTTATCAAGTATTCACTTAACAACATAAAGTGGGGGAACAAGTAGACACTAAATCACGCACTTGGGTACATTTCTAGGTCCTAATCACATACCACTATTCATATGATTCCTAAGAGAGAAAAATAGTAGTTGAAATCTATATTTGGCATTTTTTATTTTCTTTCTTGCTTTCTCTATGGTTTTGCACACCCCACTACCCAGTATGACTTTCACTACTTTATCTTTCTTGGCTCTAGACACTAGTGCCCAGCCATGATGCCAGCACCCAGGTGCCCTCGTCCCCTCTAGGTGCCCCTTACCTCTTTGTATCTTACTCACCCCTTTTGGGCCTCTTTTATATTTTAGGGATCTTGTTTTCTTGATGGTTATACTTTTATATGTTAATTACAAAATTAAAACAAGGGAATCATATAAATATAAAGCTATGTGATCATAATAAAGGACCAAGCTCTAAGCATCTATTACTATCACCTAAGTTTGCATTCAAAGGCATTCGATGAGCATCAAAGAATCCATATAGCTTCATTCAAGGGACAAGGGACTTCATTTCCTGCATACACGCATAGGAGGGGGATTTCAATTTTCCATCCACATATCTACTTAAATTTCTACATCTAGATATTGCTCGCTATTTGCTGCATCTTGCATAAGAGATTCCTAGGGCACGATTCTTGCACACAAATGAGAATTACATTGAGTATGAAATGTAGTGCAATGTTTTTTCATAAGTTCACTCTATCGCGTGACCACCAGGTTCAGTCTTACTCCCCATTTACATCTTTTTCTTTTTAAGATTTTATGTGTTTTGAGTTTTTGTAAGAGGTATTTTGTTTTGTAGATTACAGGCGAACTCGGCGATCTTCCATTGACATACAAGTGACTAAAAATAATGTTACCGACATTGGTGCGACATAAAAAAATTTAGATTTTGACCATTTTAGCAGTCACGGGTTCCCAAGAGTAGACTCTTGCACCTAAACACACTTGACCAAGCCCAGACGCCCTAGTCCCGACATATCTGATAGTTTTGTAATATTTTGGGTTCGGTTGCGATAGTCTATGATCCTATTTCATCATTTTTCCAACTCGACACACCTTAGGATTTATTGCGAAATCAACTAAGTACTTTATCCCCTCTCTTTCTTAAGTTAGATCTATACTTTGTTATTTATCATTTCGTTGTGACTCTACAATATCTACGGTTTAGTATTATTTTCTATTTTTTAAAATCATTAGGTCATGATTTTATATGGGGGCATATTTAGTTTTTAAATGAAATTTCATAGTATTAATAACTCCATGGGTGACAATAGGTTATACTCTCTTAATTTTTCCATTCTAATGGGGGTGTATACATTTTTGTAGGATTTCAATGGCTCACAACCATAAGAATAATTGAGATGAAATTTTAGGAGTTTCTCATGTTTTTCATTTAAAGGGTAAGATATTTTAACCTTAAGGGTTGTGTTACAAATCACCACAACACACACACACACACCCACACACACACACACACACACACACACATATCTACATACATACATTATCTGTGTGTGTGTGTGTGTGTGTGTGTGTGTGTGTGTGTGTGTGTGTGTGTGTGTAGGTATGTACATACATACATACATACATACATATACAAATATACATATATATACATGTATGTATGTGTGTGTGTGTGTATGTAGGTACTGTATATATATATACATATATGTATGTATGTATGTAGGTACCTACATACATACATACATATATGTGTGTGTGTGTGTGTATATATATATATATGTGTGTGTGTGTGTGTGTGTGTGTACATACATACATACATATATATATATGTATGTATGTATGTATGTATGTACACACACACACACATGTGTGTGTGTATATATATATATATATATATATATATATATATATATATATATGGATCTATTCCAAAAATGATACCACAAAAAAGATAACATGATCATGTTATTCAATCAATACCAAGGAGTCAAGCACTGAACGTCTATCCATATACATGCCCATATGTCCAAAAGAGTGAGATTGAGAAAATGGCACAATCAATGTTTAAGGAAAGTACTATTTGACATTTCCAAAGTGCATATTTTTCTCTAGTGGTAATGGTGTATAAGAAGGATGAAACCTAGGAAATATTTCTAGATAACACAAAACACAACAAGTACACCATCAAAGATAAGTTTCCCATATCAATAATTAATGGTTTGCTAGTGTTTACACCCTATTTAATTATGGAAAGTGTGCAACAATAAACAAGATGTAAGGTTTTGTAAAAAACAATTATTCTAATCTAACCAATTTATAATTAACTATTCATAACTAGAGTAATACATTAATAGTTACAACAAGTGATAAATGATAAATGGTAGATCAAATACATAAGAGGATATGATAGCTTAGTTGTACAGGTTAGAACACAGAAAATCCAAATGTGTAGATAAATGGAAAAGGAAAATCAAAAACTTGAAATGCTCTAATATTAATTATGGAATGATAAAACATTGAGAATAGAAGGACAGTAGAAATGTTATATGATCCAAACCTTGAAATTACCAGTCTTGACTAGAATTATATGTTCTTTAAACCTTTGATAATTAGGATCTAGAACTTCTTGTGTGCTTCGCTTTCCTGGAAATTCCATTTGTTGTATATCATTCTTGTTTTCACAAATTTGGGATAACCTATCATCAACTGTAAAAAACTAAAAAACCTAAAAGCCTATAGTACCCTTCATCAAAGCATTAACAAACCAAAATTTTAAAAACATGTATATGGTGAGGACTACCCTTGGTGGTTGAACTAGCCAAACCAATTATAGTGTTGCACTACATTCCCTCATGTGGGATCAAACCTCTTGTAATTCTCCTAGGTATTTTTGAAAGTATGAGTATGATCCAGAAAAACCCACTATGGGTGCCCTCGTGTCTCTTAACAGAAAGATAGTGAAATAACCATATAGTATAGAATATAACCAACATGATAGTAGTGTGATGTGGTGTACTTGTTTTTCATGCCCAACCTTTTATCCCCTAAAACCCTTTAAAATTTCTTAGAATGACTTTACTCTTCCTAATACATGGCTCATTGACCTTTCTATTCTTGGAAATGTAACAAGCTAAACTATTTGACCTAGATAAGTGTTTCATACCTATAGTAGGGGTCAGTGCACCAAGTTGGGGGGCCAAAAGGAGGTCTTAAGTGGATTGCATTTTTTCTGAAAAATAAAAACTTTCAATTTGTATAATTTTTTTGAAATAGTTACACTCAAAATTGGAAGATCTTGTATAAATATAAATCATAGAATTTTGAGTCTTTTTTCTAAGCTACTAAATTTTATTGAAAACAGATAAGTTTAATTTGGTCAAATAACTAAAATACCAACAGGTGCTCTTGTTTTTGTTAAAAAAACATAACAGACTGACTTTCGTGCCCCCCATCATTTTTTTAGCACCATTTAGTATTTTTGAAAACCCTTTAGTAGAAAGATAGCTAGGAGCATCTAGTATGGGCTACATTTTAAAATATTTTTTTAGTGAGTATTTTTTTATGATTTTTCTAGTACAAAAAATTTAAATTTAAAAACATAACGTAGTTCTGACCATACCCCCCTTAACTACCTCAAAAATATTGAAAATTAGATTTTTTTTTAATGTGTATAGAATTACGCCTAGTTTGGGCTAGTATAATTTTTTTTATCGATTTTGATGAGCCATATATATATATGGCAAAATATAGACATATTTAAACTTAAAAAATAGCTATAAAAAGGCAATGTTAGAAAATAAATAATATGGAAACATTATATTAGTCAAAAAAATTGAAAACTTATATTTTTAGAAAGTAGAAACTCTGCTCTACGTCATGGTATAATGTTTTTTAAACAAATCGATCATTTTATGTTGATTTATGATGACGGAAGAGAGATTTTTGCATTTTCCTAAAAAAATGTGTTGTTTGCTGTATTTTTGTAGGTCCATGCCTTAGGTTTGGGGATCCAAAACTGGTCCCCAAGCCTTGAGGCATGGCTTGGAAAATTAAACAAATATAATGTGTACGCGATATAACGAGTACGCAATATAACACATACGCGTTCCTAATAGTATAACCATGATATGTTGTTTTGGCATGTTTTTAGTTACAAAAATAAATGTTTAAGTATAAGTTTTTCATTTATTATTATTTATATTTTATCAATAAATAATAACATATACATAATAATAAATGAAAAACTTATACTTTAAATTTATTTTAGTAAATATAAGATGTTAGGGTCACTTTACACCTTATGGAACTAGTCTCATAGCTCAATCTATCATGGTTTATAATATAGTTTGTATAGTATAATTTGGATAGTACATAGGTAATTTTCAAGATTTCAACATTCAACCTAAAGCTTTTAGCATTTAAATTTTATAATCAAAACCCTAAACCCTAAACTATAAACCTTAAACCCTAGGCCCTAAACCCTAAACTATGAGCCCTTAACCCTAGACCCCAAACCCTAAACCACGATCCCTAAACCCTAAACCACGAACCATGATCCCTAAACCCTAAACCCTAAACCATGAACCATGATCCCTAAATGCTAAACTCTAAACCCTAAACCCTAACCCTAAACCCTCAACCCTAAATCCTAAACTGTAAACACTAAATCCTAAACCATAAACCCAAAAAAATGAATCATGAACCCTGAACACCAATTCCTAAACCATAAACCATAAACCCTAAACCCTAAACCCTGAGCCCTAAACACTAAACCATAAAACCTGAATTTTGTAACCTAAAACTTAAACCCTCAATCCTTAATCTTGAGCTAGAAACCCTTAACCCTAAATCCTAAAACCAAAATAATAAACCATAAACCCTGAACATTGAATCTTAAGCCCTAAACCCTTAACAATGGAATGCTTTTTTTTTCCTTCTTCTCCACTTAGGTCACTAGGACCAAGGTGCCCAAACCTTGATATAGACCCTGATTCACCTCTAAGACTCTTAGAACATCTCCTCTCACTTAAAATAAGATCTCTAAACTCATCCCACAGTCACATTCTTCTCTTGCACCTTCTTTCTCTCTTTGAGGTCTAATTGGATACTAGCCCTTGAAGCATGCAAACACTCTCATACCTCTCATTCCCCTGAAGAAATTATATAATTAAATGACACATTAAGGACCCTTTATGGTGTACTTCAATATGCCAAAATTTTGTACTCTATTCCTTTGATGAATTTTATACTTCCTTTGTAAATTATTCCTAAAATTAGGCCTTTTCTACCCTTGAGCTATAACAAAAATCACTTGGGAGTATGATCTCACATAGACGAGCATATATCCACTTATATCATGTCAAAATCATAGACTATATGGAGTTTTGTGGCTTAACTCCATCATTTCAATCACCATGCACTCAATTTCCTTCTCAAAGTGTGCACTGTCACAGTCAGACTATCCTAACGACCATATATTTTTCCCATGTATGATCTGGGTCTCAAAACTTGGTACACTACTAGATATCCCTTTACAGAGGTTCTCATAAAATTTCATAATATTTCAATGATAAAAAACAAATTTATGCTCTTCCCTAGTTTCTGACCGAGAGCAAGAAACTCGTTCTATAGGTCATAGTACAATGTTTCAAAAGATACCAAAAATTAGATACAATCCATTCATCCTCCTTTATCTTCCTTAGCATTCACAAAGGTTTAAAATTATTTCATTGGTGACTATGCTTTTCCAAGCTCGTGGTCTAAGAAGAGGTTTCAACATACAATGTATTCAAAAGACAACTAAATAAGAAAACGTACACCAAAATTCACCTACAACACCAACACACCATCTTATTATTGACCTCAAACCTTATTACATTCCTTAAATCATCTCTCATGATTCATTTCCATCGACTAGCTCCCTATATCTCTACTAGAGTAGCTTGTTTTTAGCTGTAGCTCCCAAAAAGAGCTTAACTACCTCTAAACACTGGCATAGGATACCAATTATCTCTCTCTCTCTCTCTCTCTCTCTCTCTCTCTCTCTCTCTCTCTCTCTCTCTCTCTCTCTCTCTCTCTCTTCACTTTTTGTCAACCATATCCAACTCATGAAAACTCATTACATGCATTTATAGGCTTGATTAGGCCTAAAACAACTAATTTACACTCTATTATCTTTAAGGTTTACATATTGGATTGTAACGCTTATAACTACTTTCCACACATACAAGATGAATAAAAGACACTTACAATGAAATGATCATGGTTTAAATATGCCTCTAAGACCCCTAAGTCCTTTAATTCCTTGATGTTCCTTCATCAAGAGCCCTTACCCGTGAGCCCTAATCACTAAACCATGAGCTTTGAGCCATAAGCCCTAAACACTAAACCCTAAACCACCAACCATGAACCTTAAATGTTAAACCCTAAAAACTAAATCCTAAACCCTAAAACCTAAAAAATAAAACATGAACCCTAAACCTTGACTCTTAAAACCTAAATAATGAATCGTAAACCCTAAACCCTAAGTTGTAAGCCCTAAACACTAAACCCTCAACCTTAAACCCTTGACCCTGAGCCCTAAACATTAAATCCTAAACCATGAACTCTGTAACCTAAACCTTAAACCCTCAACCCTTAACCATGTTAGCCCTAAAACTTAAACTATAAACCCTAACCCTAAAACCAAAATAATAAACCTTAAACACAAACCCTAAACCCTGAGCCTTGAACCCCACACCCTGAATTCCTGAGGCCTAAACTATAAACCCTAAACCATGTAACCTAATCTCTAAAACCTAAACCTTAAATAGTGAGCCCTAAATCAGAAACCCTAAACCTTTAACCCTAAATGCTAAATCCTAAACCCTAAACCCTAAACACTAAATCCTAAACCCTAAACCCTAAACCCTAAACCACTAAATCTTCAACCCTAAACCATAAACCATAAACCCTTAAACCCTTAACCCTAAACCTAAACCCTAAATCCTAAACAATTAACCCTAAACCTTGAACCCTGAACCCTATACACTAAACCCTAAACCTTAAACCCTAAACTATGAGCCCTAAACCCCTAACCTTGAGCCAAAAAAAATAAACCCTAAACCTTAAACACTAAATCTTAAACCCTAAACCCTCAACCCCAAACCATCAACCCTCAAACCTAAGCCCTAAACCCTAAAACCTAAAAACAAAATCCTAAACATTGAGAGTTAAAACCTAAACCCTAATCCCTAAAAATTGAATCCCTAAACCCTAAACCCTAATCCATGTCATTATACCCAAATATCTCCAAAGAACAAGCTAGAATGAGCTAGTCATGCCACCAAGGTATCTAGGATCATCATGTGTGAAGTATTAAGGAGACATCTATCTCCATGAGATACATACGAGTAAAGACACATATGATAATCTTAAATTTGATTCCATGAAATGATTATTTTAGATCCAGGAAAGGTGAAGGGATGATATTTATATGGAGGACCATGTTTCTAAGAATGAGCAATCATTTGAGTTCACTTGATGCAATTCACTTGGTACTATTCATAAAAACTCATTTAACACCTAGTAGTTTTATCACACCTTAAGGATGAGGCACATTACAACCACGTCATTTTTTCCATAGGAGAATCCCATTTAGGGAGAAATCCTCTATCTAGAAAGTGAGGATCTCATTTTAGTAAGAAGTAGATAAGCATCATAGAGTTGATTCGTGGTCACTATACTGAATTATGGACCAAATTTTAAAATTGGTATCAATTCAAGCAGTGGTAATGCCAAAATCCAATCTGAAAGGTCAAAAATCTTACAAAATGACTATATGATTCCCAAAACAAAGGCCGACTACAATATATATGGCCCAAAATTTTTAGGTCTTGATGAAATCCTAAAAATGAATAAGTACTGACCAGATTAGATTACAAATACCAAAGCTACAGGACCACTTCCATCAAATGCAAAGTGACCCTAACATCTTATATTTACTAAAATAAATTTAAAGTATAAGAAATAATAAAAGAAAGCTTATACTTCATATAGAGAAAAATGGGTATGCGCTTTGTGATCATTACAACGTGCACAAATTTTAGGTTCATGAATTTCCAAACCTAGGTGTTGTCATGTAAAAGTGCAACATGGTAATTGACAATTCCCGAGCATGACAACTATACCCCAGTGTTAAAAATTTTCAAGTCTCATCGTTCCAAGACACCCCGGGTTTGTCCAGTAAGTCCAAGTGACCTCTCTAATCAATGTTATTCTCATCCCCTTAGGTTATTTAGGAAATTCCATTCATTCCCCCTAGGTGATTTTAGGAGTTCATTTGTACGCTACAGGCAGTTGTAGGAAGGGCTAGCACTGGCCTTCCTAGGACTGTATCAACCCCCTTGGAGCAGAACGAAAGGGCCAAATTAAACATGGAGGTGAATTGAAGACCTTAGAACATCATGGAAATGATTTTGGAATGTTTGAGGAATTTTCAAAGACTTGGATACATCTGAATAAAAAATAGGGTTTTACAAGCCTAGGCAGGACACAAGCCTAAAAACAGCTGTTGAGCTTCAGAAGAAGATTCCAGGAGCTCCAAATGGAGTTAGCAGTAAAAAAAATATTTACAGAAAGAGGATTCCAATCCCTACATGATGGTGAAATGATATTTTTCACAACACTTTAGCACATCAAATTTATAGGCAGTGTTTCTCAGGAACAGGTGGAGTACCAAATTACAATTCCAATCTTTCATTGATAGAATAGATGAACCAAGACATGATACCAGTACCATTGGATTCAAAAGGCAATTTTCAATTAGGATCATATAAATTTTTTCAAAAAAAAATCCATCAGATCAAGATATCATCATCACAAGTCGCCCTCTTGAAGTGTGTTCGGGACTTAGCCAAATTTTGAGAGGACATGTGTCAGCTCCAAGAGCCTGGTGGGATTTTATGTCTTTTAAGTCCCTCATATTATGTACATAAACCTTGGAAAAATGTTCCCAACCCCTATGTGACACCTAGGACCCTCATATGACCTTCAGATTTGATAATTCAGCCCCTAAGTGCATTTTTGGAGCTCAAATTCCCTACAGTCGGATCGAGGAAACATGTCGTCCTCTTTCTCACCATGGGATTTTATGTCCCTCATGTCCCTGAGGTCAAGGACATCAAGGAAAAAAAATGCACCCAACTCCAACTCCAAAATTTGATTTTTTTTCTAATTGTTTGGTGCTTCTTGTCTACTTCTAACTGCTTCTCCACTACCAGAAGAAAGTTGTAAAGAACACTAGTCCACTACCCCACCATTGCCGAAGCTCAAACCAGCTTCACCACAACAATAAAATTCTCTACCCCATGGTGATACAAAATTATTAGAAGAATAATTCATTGACATAAGAAGAATAAATGAAGAATGGAGAAGAAGAACAGTGGAAATCCACTTTGCCATAAAATGAAGATTTGAAGATATCTTGCAAACTGGTGCACAGATTGACAAACCGTCTGTTTCTGAGTTATTCCATCTTAAAGGAAATTAAAAAATCATATTCAAACCTCCAATTTGTAGCAAGGAATTCTCACAGCAAATAAATTTCACTTCCAGCTCTGCGAAGAACAAAGTTCAATTTTCTATCAAACCGGTCATCGGATAGAAATAAAATTTCGCGTGAAGCTCCAAAAGCAAAAACCTATCACAATGGAATTTATTTTGTCACGAATGGAGAAAAAAACCAGACCTGAAAATTTTAAGCTCCATTAATGGTTGCCATGACATAATAATGGAAAAAATTAGCGAGCTACCTCTTTTTTAGGGATATAGATGAATGATTTTTCGCTTCTCAAGGATCCAGTGGGCAAAATTGCCCGAAAATTAGACGAAATGATCGTCGAAAAATCTAGTTTCCTGTGAACTAGCTATTGCACCATGAAACCCATATTTTTAGGGATATGGAGGAATGATTTTTCATCATATATCTTCCCTTTCACATGAAGAACATCTGTAAAAAAGGCAAGTGAGCTTTCTCTTCAATTATCAAGGTTCCAATGGGTGAAATTGCGTGAAAATTGGAGGGAATGATCATTGAAAAATATAGTTTTGCATGAACTAGTTTTTGCGCCATGAAGTCCCAATTTTTTAGGGATATAGAGGGATTTTTTTTATCAGCATTCAGACCCTTCGAAGAAATTTTCAAATTCTTGAAGATCCGGCGGGCAAAATCATTCAAAATTCAGAGGGAAGGGACTCTAAAAAATCTAGTTCCTCTCAAATTATTTTTTGCACAATGAAGTTTCCAATTTATCAAGATATGGAGGACTGAAGTTTTATCAATGTTCTTCCTTAGTAGCTACATACCCGAAGCTCTTACCAGACATAAATTTTCATTTGTCATTTCTGAGCTTTCTGGAAAGTGAATCATGATGAAAATTGGAGCACGAGTTCATGACGAAGAGTCGAATCCAAAATAGTTGTTCCCATCACAAACAAAGGTTGTTTTCACCATTTACTAAAATATCATATGTTATACTTCCTCGCATGCTATAAATGGCGAGCCCCACTGAATTTCAAGTTCGATCACTCAAGACAATCAAAAAAGGGGTAAAATTGAAAGTAAGGTAGAAAATGACTTTTTTCCCAAAATAGCAAGTCCTCAAATAACAACCTTCTAAAAATAGAAATGTGCTAAAAATAGTTGTGTCTTGGGAACTGAGGAGGTTGGAATACGGTAGAAGGTTCATAAGGTGAAATGGGAGTAAGACAGGTGATATTTCCCAGAATTGAAAAGCATGGGCTCATATTCTAAAAATAGCAGGTTGCACTCAAAGGGTAATTTTGGCACAATGGGACATTCAGAACTTCATCTCATCAGAGCTTTCCATCAACAAGGATCGACAGACTTCATTAGTGGTAACAACTTCTCCTTTTCTCTCCATTCCCTCTCCCCCAACTTTCTCTCCCTTCAAATGTTTTAATTCTTCGTTGGGGTTTACACTTTTTCATATGTCCTAATGTTCCTAATGTAATAAGTCACCTTTATATTATAAAAAGGGACTTAATATTTTCCTAGGAATTTGAAAAGTTTTAAGTTGCACAAAAACACATGAAAAGCCATTGGGAGGTAGACGATAAGTCACCTCTCATTCTATAAATTGTAAAGCCATTCGCATTTCAAAGGGTTGGCAATTGATTTTGTAAACTCAAGAGTGCATTGTACTTAGAGAAAGAAAAGGAGATAGCCATTTTCTTCTAATTTCCTCCCCTCTCAAATTTCTTCCATTCCCACACTATGTACAACTTTGGTTTAAGCAATCAATCCAAGAAGAAGGATTTTCTAGCTTTCTTTGACTAAGGGGTTTCTTGATACTTTGTGATCAATAAATTCTATTTGGTCTTGTTGTTATTTGCACAATTGTTTCTTCTCATGAATGCATGTGTTGAAGTTTCTAACTAGTGTGTGCAGGAATCTGATTATCTACCTGCAACATTAGTTCTCCTACATCATATTCTCACTCCCTTTCCCACTTCTAGACAAATTCTTCCCTAACAAGAGATTGCTAGCTTTACCGCAGGGTTAGTGGAGTGCCCGTGTTGGATCCCCGACCGTAAGGCCACCTGCAGAAATCCACATTTTCTCACAAATGCATATACAACAACTACACCAGTTAAGTAGAGGGACTTAGATTCCTAGAGCATTGGTAGGAAATCCACAAAATTTTCCACTCGACAAATTTTCTCGCCAACAGTAGGAAAACATAACTTGATCGCGTTATTACAAAATGTGATCACGTTTAGTTCATTTTTGGGTTTTTGTCCACTTTTTGGCTCCCCAACTTGGTGCACTTTTCCTAGGGGTGGATCTAATTGATGTGCCACTGATTTAGGAATATATTGTAGATCCTTGAGTGTTTTTGGAATGATATTCACAATAGTATCTTATAATAGTTTCATGAGAGGTATAAATTGATATTGATTTTCGTATATAATCATTTTTTTAATAATATAGTAGTGTTGACCCTAAGAAGGTGAAATAATTAAAATAGATAATCAAATAAAAATAGAGTGAGAGAATGTGAAAGGTTAGTACCATACAAGTCGGCCAAGAGAAGCTCCACATCTTGACTAAACTTTATGGTCATGGATAGGAGAGATGTGAAGAGAAATATAAAGTTGTGGCATGATGCACAGATCTAGTATTATGTTTCTTTATTCAATTATAGGATCTATTATTAAATCTGCTTAAGTAATTTCATTACACAAAGAAATGAAAATCAATGGTATATCTTTTTTAGCATTCTTTAAATTATTTGTACTTTTAAGTTCTTACCTACATTATCTATTTCATCGATGGGAAGGCACCTTAAAGTGGGAAGAAATGTATCATCATAAAATTCTCTCATGGCCTTTATTTTGTGTCAAGTTATGTTGAAATCACACATTGTAATACGTATGATTAATAGCAATTGCGTACGTTAAATGTACGACGAAAATGTTGAAGGGGATCTTCTAAAGGATTCATATTAGAGAGAGAAAAACAATGGGAAAGGAAGATGTGTGAAGAAGAAGGGGTTAGAGGGTGGTGAAAACAGAAAGGAGAGTCAATGCGAAGCTACATCATACAAAAAGGACACCACATTTATGTCAATTGTTTGATTAGACTTGGGATGTTGTCTTTGACGATGTAAAAGCCACAATAATAGTAATTTGTCAATGTAACGAGCGACAAAATTTTTTTGGAAGTGAAACTCTGTTTGTATCGCAGTAGGATTGTAAATAGTGGAAATTCTATATAACGGGTGGTTTTTATGATGGAAATATAGGAGGCCACCAAGGAAAATTTTGTGGCCTTGTCATTTGAGATGGGAGATTTTATCGATTAACCATTTATGGTGTAGGGTTATATCGATAAGAACGTATCCTATAATAGAGAAAACAATGTGAAGAAGGCAAGGGAAGGGGGAAATACCATTTGACAATTTGGGAAAGATAAGACCAGGGTATTATGGAGCCCATATTTTGAGGTAGGGGGACTATGACTAGGGCTATAGGGGCCTATGATTGAAGGATGTGAAAATATGTCCAACATGACCGGTGTGACAACAAGACAGTTTCCCTCCCATTTATATTAAATGAACCATGCCTTCAACGTAATTGTAATGCTTCAACATTCAATAAAAAAAAATAAAAAATAATAAAAAATGATTATTTACTCACACCTAAAACTTGTTAGGTACACATAGGTGTATGTCAAATGTAACCTATTAATAGGCCTTGGGCAACCACATGGTCGTCGACTTGTTTTAAAATGTTTATATGGTATTTTTTGTCATGATCAATGACTAATTTATCGTTATCCTAATTTTGAGAAGTCCATCCGCCCTATTTATTGCAACAATGTCCCTATTTAACATGAAAGTCAGGGTGGATTGGATCTCCCCAAAAAATAATAGGCCTCACCAATTTATTGACAATGATATAGTGGATTCAAAATAAGACAACTAACAAACCAAATTTTGTTACAAACAAATATAAATTTATAATAAAAATAAAAATGTGGAATTATGAGAATGTTCAAACAACAATCAGTCATAGTGACCAACAATATTAATGGTAATACTGATGAATGATATGAAATTGACAAGACTAACTAAGACTGGCTACAAAGAGAAATTAACGATCATGATAAACTAACAAGGGAAATCATGACAACTGTTAAATGAGAGGTGAAATTACAAGAGTTGAAATATATGGCTGCTCACAAACAAATAATAGTAATAATAATGTTGAAATTCACAATGATAACCAAGCAGATGCTTAGAAGGAAAAGAGAAAAATGATGTAGTTGGGAAGATTTTAAATGCAAGATTGCTAAGGAAAAAAGGTAAAACTTTGAAGTGAGGAAGAAAAAGGACGTGGTTGTCTTGGGGCATCACAAATATGAGGATGGATATTTCTTTATGTTCCTACCATTTCAGATCCAAAAGATGAACAAGAAGTGTTTTTTAACTGATCTTTCACGATAGTCTTCCCTTAGGGTTGGTTGGCATCATACGACTGTAATTGAAACATTGGAAATGTAAGCATTAGCATTGGCATTGCAATAATATAATTGAATATTTTTGCGCCCCACAAGTGAATTTTGGTTTGGTTGTCACGGTTTATACCTGTGACAAAAAATTATCGGGTCCTTCTCGCCGAGCCAATTACATGCCTATTTGAGAGGTGACAACATCCATCAAAGTAGCCAGATGGTGCCTTCCAACCATTCCAACAAATGCGCACTGCTAGTTGCGTTATCTTTGCTTACGAGTTCACGTGGACCATTTTCCTAGAACCAAAAATTTTTTGGATCCTCATTGGTGAACAGATGGCATGCTTATTTGAGAGGCAACAACAACCATTAAGGCAGCCACATGGCATCTTTCAACCATTCTGATTGATGCTCACTGGTATTTATGCTATCTCCGCTTGCGAGTTCACGTAGACCATTTTCCAATGTCAGGTGTCAATGCAAGCTTCTAATGACTCGTGTAGGACCAAAAAGGAGTTGGACTATATAATCTCATAGCCTCTCTCACCATACACTGAAGGTATTCCATGCTTTCCAGATTAAAGTCTCCTATTTTCCCACGAATGCACACCACTGACAGAATTTCTTCTTGTAGTTTCTTTGCTACTGGGGGGTATTTAATTAGTGAAGCATCATCCACTCCAAGGTGGTATAAGTTGAATCCATTCCACCCACGGACATATCCTGCAACAATGAAAATGACAGATGATTTTACAGGTGTTAAATAAGCGCAAGTCAACTCAGGTAGGCCAGAATGGTAGGGCACATACAAAAATAATTGCTTTGATGCGGTTTTGTGTTATTTTCATGGTATCGTGGGACTAGGCCATTTCCAAGTCCAACAAAATGTCTACAATGTCCTTAGATGATCGTTGGTTCGGGTTCACCACATTTATGCCATTGATATAGCTGTACTCAACGTGTTCCTCAATTATTTTTTCCGCAATCAACTCAATAAATGATTTGTGTAATATTGGCATGTGCCACTTGAAACCTTGTAAATAGAGCCAATGTATCTGAGCAATATAGTCTTGAATGATGATTTCTCTAAGTACAATGGTGATCTTGTTTAATATTTCTTTGCATCTATTGTCCTTGGCATAATATTTGGAAATTGTGAGGATCCACCACATTATTTTGGAGGAAAGCGATGACATGGCCTTCCTAATATTGACCAGAACCATGCCGTGCTTGTTCTCCTCCCACACAGAATGGATCATAGCGTAGCTAGCAAGTTTGCGTGGACAATTTTCCAATGTCACATGTCAACGCATGTACGAAAGATAGATTTTCGCATTCATTTTTTGTTTTGTGTTAGTGTGGCTAGCCTCCATTCACCAAAAATTTGATTGTGCATGCCTTTGGTGTAAATATGAAAACAACATAACAATTGGGCGCGATCAGAATTAGAAATTGACAGGATGTAGGGCATGTTTTTGTGATTTTCACTGTATATTATAGGTGAAAATTTTAACAAACCATAGACAATGATATGTTGAAAATTTTAAATACCATAAGTTTTTAAAATCAGTTTATATAAAAATATAATTACCTATTTATATATATTAAACAAATTATTAAAATATATATATAAATTACTGAAATTTATAGCCACTTGAAAGAGCTAAGCCGTCGGCAAATTTTGATTTGACGGGCATAGATAATTTAAAAATCCAAGCCTGGGCACAATTATGAACAAGTAGATTAAAATGTCATTGCTATCTACATTGTTGGGTTCGTCAAATTCAAGAAAGTTTTAACAGTGGACAAAAAATAGAACCCACCACCAGGTCATATATGTGGTGTCTTAAAAAAGGAATTCTAGGATTTCGTGCAAGAGTTTTTGTTGGTGTCTAGAATGGATGAAGGCTATATTCTGTGTACTAAACTCTAATATCAAATTCCGACCACTGTTGTATCCCATGTGCCCATTTAAAATCCGGTGATGGGATCAGATTTATTATTTATGTCCCAATGGTAGACTGCAAATATGTCTGCAGGTGAACCACATGTTATGTGGTGAGACGAAGAAAATTTCCATAAGAAGATGGGAAGAATACGAGTTTGAGTAAAAGGAATGACGCGTGAAGAACCTCAATGGGAAGAGTCAATGAGTGAGATTCATTCAAAACCATAAGACCATGATCACTGAATGGTTGAAATAAATTACAAATTTATCTCCATGACCTCAGAACAAAGAAAGTCTTTTGGCGTTTCATGTGGGTGTGATCGTCTGACAGCGTCATAGCAAGCCAGCCCATAACCAGGCTGTAGGAAATGTAAACTACATGTGAAAGGTGGAGATCGTTCAGACGACGTTGATACAAGTAAAGTAATGAATGCTCAAGATTAAATTAGCCACTAACATGTCGTCAGAATCGGCTCGCTCATTCTAACTTATAATAAGGCCTTCGGCATAAATAGTAACGCCTTTGGCGTAATAATATTGGTACTTTTGTTGATGTTTGAATATTAAAATCCCCTTCTTGATTCCTTCGAGCCAGCTTCCTCTAATTCTATTGCACCTCTCGTCTCCATGTCAAAACTATAGTATATAGTCTCACCCTCTTTCATGTGCTCCGACCGTTTAACTAAACCAGCACATTTCTCCATTATTTCCTTTACCTATTTTATTAATTGTAAATTAATGCGCACAATGATATTACCAAATTTATAATAAAATCCATCTACAAATAAACAAGTATCATTCAATCCATTTACACAGAAAAAATCGATTAGACATCTAGCATTGAGAATATTCTTGTTGCACAAGTGACATAAATTTGTTATTTGTAAGTTCCCAAATAATTTCATTACTCTGCTTTGTGAGGAATGAATATTAAATGACTATTTAGTGGACACTTGCCATCCAAAACCTAATTTAGGCACCCAATTCATGTTTCCTTACAAATAACACCAAATATTCATTCTAGGTACACAATAGTTGTAGCATACAAATTGAGGACATGCAAATGAAGAGAGAAACCATACAAGTGAATTAAGAAATTTGTATTTCAACTACAAACATATATTAGGAGAAAACTTTCTATCCAAAAATGTACTATGAGATAATTTTACATAGTCATAGAAACCATTTTCTATTAGATGCAATTCTTCGGGTGATAGTTTTCATATGTCTAGGAAATATGTTTTCAAATTTTTATTTCTATAATGGGTTATTTACAATGTTCTACATTAAAATATGTATTTTTATATCGCCTTGGACTTATTATGTTGATAAGTGTTCTACAATGGCAATGAGTGGGTAGTGATTTTTATTTTTTGTGTTGTTAACAAATAATTCAAACATTTATTTTGACATTAATTTGGTCAAAAATTAGGATTTTTTCCTTTTTTTAAATAACTCATTTTAAATATTGTTATATTTTGGCCATAGAGCGGAGTTTGGAGCTCTCTTTTGACCAAAAATATTTCTTCAAGCATCATACATTCGTGTAGCAAGATTGACACCATTTTTCACTAGATAGTGGAAACTTTGCGTAGAAGGTAATGAAGTTACCAAAAAATTTGGTATTCAAAAAATCTAAGATAAGAGTCTTGATATTGATATTTCTCAATAATTTTTAGAAGTTATATTTGGAATATTTGTAATAAGGTGAAGCTTCCCTCCTTTCCACCTCATCATTTTCCTTTCTAAAGACATGGTGTTGTTTTTATCACATTGGAGAGAGTGATGGTAGTCATGATTAGGTAACTCCTCTCTAGGAAAAGTTTCCTTGTTTTGGTCTTTCCATATCTCCTTCCAATTAGGCCAAGTAAATTGAAGAAAAGAAACAAATGGATATGAGACCCTCCAAGTGCTAGTGGATGTGGGGAAAACTAATAGCTTATTCCAAAACCCTATTTGTAACACATATCATTCTGATTTGCTTAACATATCCTTTCTCACCACCTTGTTAGGGTAAAAGAGCCAATGACTCTATGACATGAATAAAGTATAGTTAATTATTTCAATAAAAATAATTATATGTAATTTTCAAACTTAAAATTTAAATAAAAATTAGTCAATAAAATAAATCACATCAATAAACTAACCAATGAAAGATGACACATACCTAGTCCATAAAATGTGACATCATTCTCAATTTATCACCTTAAATTTCTTTGTATTTAAAAATATGTAAATTAAATCAATACAAAATATGATTTACACATAATTTAAATATCCAAAAAAAAATCATGATCAATTTAATGATATTTTCATTAAAAGAAATGATAATTATGTGGACGCGGAAACCCCTTAAAATAAGGTTCACAAGATAATTTAGGTAAATCATCTTGTTAAGTCTAATATTTTAGGTAAAACATTGCATCGTAAAATGACAGTTGATTGCCACATTTATGTTTAAGCGCTTCCATTAAATGTAGCAGCATGTAAAGCATGAGGTTACTAATGCAATATACGCAGCCACAAAATTCAGCTGACAATTTTGTTTTCATCAATGTTAAAAATCTTTTTCAAAATTTGCAGGAAGGAAAGAAAAATGTTGCAAAATTTAGAGACTACGGCTGCAATTTTGTAGTCCAATTCCCTTAACAACATAACAACAATAACCATAATTTGTATTTCCCTTCTCTTCTTCCTCACAAGGAAAAGGAATGCACCCATTATTTACAGCTTGCAGAGGAAGCATGTTGTGATAACAGAAGGATCAGTGGCATAGGCCTTAGAGATTTCCAAATAAGTTATTTCACGAGGTGCTTATGTGATCTTGGTGGCAAGGAATTCTTCTAAAATTAATAAAGCCTGTGAGGAAATTCTTCAAGCAGAATAGTGTGATGAGGACATGATTAACATCAAAGTACCAAAATAACATAAAAATTATCAAAGTATAGGCATTTATATTAATAGATAAATAACCTTTTATTTTGAATTTTTATTTTTTGTTGGTGGTGTTTTATGTAGGTTGCAGATGTAAGTGACTATGAAGCCATTTCTACGGCCATTTGTGAAGCTTTTCAATGGAGGCCAATTGATATACTTGTGTGCAATGCTGCTGTGGCAAAGTTTTCTTATCTGAATCAAATACCCATTGAAGAAATTGCTGCCTCAGTTGGGACAAACTCACATATACCCATTTCAACCTCACATATACCCATTTCGATATCTGCATTTGGGTCTAATTGTTTTTCCCTTATATTGATATTTATAATTAATCACGTTATTTTGATCTATGATGCAGTAATGGGAGTGGACTTTACACCAACACTAAAACTTGCAGAGACTGTCAGGCTTGAACTGTTTCCTTATCACATTGGAATCACTCTTGATTTCCCAGGATTTGTAAACACCCCTCTGGTAAGTGAAATGGAATGTAGGTATCAGATAACTAAATCTTATACCTACAAACCTCTAAATAAAGAAAATTAAAGCTACACGAATATCAGTTCTTTTTGTTATAGATCAAATATTAAGTATATCTTGTATGCTACCTTCCATGAGTGGTTATTACCAAGTATATTATTATATTAATTCATTTTTAAAGGCTGTTTTTTTAATATGAAATTTCTTTCATAAATAGTTATTATTTTAATTTATTTTAGATGCTTTGCATAAATAATTATTACTTTAATCTGCCATCTATAAATAGTTATTACCTTTAGACACTCCTATTTTGATAGGATAAGAAAGAAGAACAGCTTCTATAAGTGGATTCAAGCGGAGGATCCAAGGGATGTGGCAGTTTTTGGTTATAACAGTGAAAGCTGTCTAACATGGCAAGTTTTTGGTTACAACCAAACTTAATAGGTCCATTTTATGAATGATACATTTTGCATGTGCTTCTTCTCCTTTTAATATTTTAATGGATATTCAGTAAGTTAATAATATTGTAAATGGAAAATAATTTTTTCTATAAAATAATTTTTATATATTTACGACCTGACAGTATTGTGATTTTCTATATAGTTTCCCCACGTTCAAATTAATTTGACTCTTATCAAAGGAATCATACCAGTTACTTTTATATGAATAATTATACCCATTATTTCATCCAAAACAAGGGCTGCATTGTAGCAACAGTACCTTCCGTAAATGATGTGTGCAAATAAAATTAGAGAATGTGAGGAGTGGGTGGATAATGAATGTCATCTGGTGGCCATGGAGACAAGTCATTGACCTCTATGAGTTATCCTTGTAGCTCTTAACAGACAGAGCAAGAAACTAGTGAGATGAACTCCAGAGCAAACCTGGATACATCATAGTTAGAGAAAACATTTAAGCTGGATTTCGTTGTTGAGTAATTATAGCTGTTCCACGAAAATATTAAAATTTGGACTAAAGCAATAAAAATCCTAAAACAATAACGCATGGACAAAACAAGAGGTAAACAGTAACTGGAGCCAAGTAGAGGTCATGCATACAGCCAAACCAGTGTCTACACGCCACTTAGATTTAACACTGATTTCAACTACACTACACATCGATCTATCCATGCTAGAGCTTCAAGATCAAGATCAAAATTGAAGTTAGGAATGTCATTTTCAACATTCAACAAATCTACAAACCTCTAAATAAAGAAAATTAAAGCTACACGAATATCAGTTCTTTTTGTTATAGATCAAATATTAAGTATATCTTGTATGCTACCTTCCATGAGTGGTTATTACCAAGTATATTATTATATTAATTCATTTTTAAAGGCTGTTTTTTTAATATGAAATTTCTTTCATAAATAGTTATTATTTAATTTATTTTAGATGCTTTGCATAAATAATTATTACTTTAAATCTGCCTTCTATAAATAGTTATTACCTTTGGACACTCCTATTTTGATAGGATAAGAAAGAAGACCAGCTTCTATAAGTGGATTCAAGCGGAGGATCCAAGGGATGTGGCAAGTTTTTGGTTACAACAGTGAAAGCTGGCTAACATGGCAACTTTTTGGTTACAACCAAACTTAATAGGTCCATTTTATGAATGATACATTATGCATGTGCTTCTTCTCCTTTTAATATTTTAATGGATATTCAGTAAGTTAATAATATTGTAAATGGAAAATAACTTTTTCTATAAAATAATTTTTATATATTTACGACTTGACAGTATTGTGATTTTCTATATAGTTTCCCCACGTTCAAATTAACTTGACTCTTATCAAAGGAACCATACCAGCTACTTTTATATGAATAATTATACCCATTATTTCATCCAAAATAAGGACTGCATTGCAGCAACAGTACCTGTCATAAATGATGTGTGCAAATAAAATTAGAGAATGTGAGGAGGGGTGGATAATGAATGTCATCTGGTGGCCATGGAGACAAGTCATTGACCTCTATGAGTTATCCTTGTAGCTCTTAACAGACAGAGCAAGAAACTAGTGAGATGAACTCCAGAGCAAACCTGGATACATCATAGTTAGAGAAAACATTTAAGCTGGATTTCGTTGTTGAGTAATTATAGCTGTCCACGAAAATATTAAAATTTGGACTAAAGCAATAAAAATCCTCTAAACAATAACGCATGGACAAAACAAGAGGTAAACAGTAACTGCGAGCCAAGTAGAGGTCATGCATACAGCCAAACCAGTGTCTCCACGCCACTTAGATTTAACACTGATTTCAACTACACTACACATCGATCTATCCATGCTAGAGCTTCAAGATCAAGATCAAAATTGAAGTTAGGAATGTCATTTTCAACATTCAACAAATCTACAAACCTCTAAATAAAGAAAATTAAAGCTACACGAATATCAGTTCTTTTTGTTATAGATCAAATATTAAGTATATCTTGTATGCTACCTTCCATGAGTGGTTATTACCAAGTATATTATTATATTAATTCATTTTTAAAGGCTGTTTTTTTAATATGAAATTTCTTTCATAAATAGTTATTATTTTAATTTATTTTAGATGCTTTGCATAAATAATTATTACTTTAATCTGCCTTCTATAAATAGTTATTACCTTTGGACACTCCTATTTTGATAGGATAAGAAAGAAGACCAGCTTCTATAAGTGGATTCAAGCGGAGGATCCAAGGGATGTGGCAAGTTTTTGGTTACAACAGTGAAAGCTGGCTAACATGGCAACTTTTTGGTTACAACCAAACTTAATAGGTCCATTTTATGAATGATACATTATGCATGTGCTTCTTCTCCTTTTAATATTTTAATGGATATTCAGTAAGTTAATAATATTGTAAATGGAAAATAACTTTTTCTATAAAATAATTTTTATATATTTACGACTTGACAGTATTGTGATTTTCTATATAGTTTCCCCACGTTCAAATTAACTTGACTCTTATCAAAGGAACCATACCAGCTACTTTTATATGAATAATTATACCCATTATTTCATCCAAAATAAGGACTGCATTGCAGCAACAGTACCTGTCATAAATGATGTGTGCAAATAAAAATGGATAATGTGAGGAGCATGTGGATAATGAATATCATCTGGTGGCCATGGAGACAAGTCATTGACCTCTATGAGTTATCCTTGCAGCTCTTAACAGACAGAGCAAGAAACTAGTGAGATGAACTCCAGAGCAAACCTGGATACATCATAGATAAATTTAACATTGAAATGATTCATAGGCCCAGTGTACCAGATTATGCAAGCAATTGGCATGTTTTCAATGATGATCAACACTTGCTCTCATTCTTGGAGCTTAAGGATAATTTTGACCAATTGTATTTTGAAGGAAGTGAGACTTTACCTAGAGAGTGTGTATCCTCCAATGAAGGAGTTATCAAGGAAGAGATGGATCAAGATGGATGCATCAAATTGAAAGGTGACAAGATCCCTAAAGGGCTGGTGAGTTTGGAAGATTTGTTTGATAAGCATGATAGGTACATTAAGTCTAAATCTTCCCAAGGAGCTTGGCAGTCTGTTGAGTGTGAAAATATTAATATTGGGAGTCTTGATGAACCCAAGATGATGAACATTGGAAAATGCTGCACTCAAGAGGAGAAGAAGAAGGCAGTAGATATTCTAAAAATTTATGTTGATGTTCTTTCCTATTCGTATGATGATCTCAAGGCTTTCCAATTAAATGAAAAGCAACACTTTATCCCTCTGAAACCTGGGATCAAACCGTTCAAGAAGAAACAAAGGCAATACAATCCCAAGGTTGTTGGCACTATTTTTCAAGAGATCTAAAATTTACTAAAAGTAAAGATTATTTTCCCTTTACATCATTCAACATGGATTGCCAACATTCTTCCTATCAGAAAAAAGAATGGTGAGATCCACATCTGTGTGGATTTCAGGAATTTGAATCAGGCCCCTCTCAAGGACAACTATCCTCTCCCGATGATGGATCAAGTTTTGCAAGTTGTCACAGGCTCTGAGATGTTGTCTATGCTTGATGGATTCTCTGGATACAATCAAGTGGAATTCAGTACCCCATATCAAAACAAAACTACTACTCCTCCTTGGGGCACCTTTCCCTATAAGAGGATGCCTTTTGGTCTTATCAATGCTAGTGCCACCTTTCAGAGGGAAATGGACTTGGCTTTTGGAAATCTAAAGGGAGAGTTTATTGTTTTGTACCTTGATGATTTGACTATTTTCTCCAAAACAAGGGAAGATCACTTTCAAAATCTTAAAGCAATCCTCCAGAAATGCAAAGAACATGAAGTTTGTCTTATGTGTTACTAAAGGAAAGTTGCTAGGGAATATTGTCTCCAAAAAAGGAATCAAGATAGATCCAGAAAGAGTTCAAGAAATTCAGCAGATTCCTCTCCCCACAAGAAAAAAGTGTGTTTACTCTTTCTTTGGTAAGATAAACTTCCTGAGGAAATTCATCCCTGATTTTGAAAAACTGAATTTGAGTATTGCTCACATGATGAAAGGAAAGAAAAACTTTGGTTGGACTTCTGAAGGTAAGGAAGCATTTGAAGATATCAAGAAATCCATTGCTAAGACTCCCATCTTAGTATGACCTGATTTCAGCAACGATTTTTTCATCTATTGCTATGCTATAGATAATACCTTGGTTGTTGTGCTAACTCATAGGAATCCTGAGGATCATGAACTTCTAATTGCCTTCATGAGATATGTTCTGAAAGTTCATGAATTGAAATATACTATGATGGAGAAAAATACTTTTGCAGTGGTGAAATTTGTCAAACAGTTTCGTTTTTATATTCTTAATTCTCACTCTGTTGTGTTTGTACCTGATACAACCATTAAGTCTATTCTTACACAACAAGAGTTTGGAACTAAGAGAGGCAATTGGGTAGAAAAATTCCAACAATATGACCTTGATATCAAGCTAATTAAGCTAGTCCGGGGTAAAGGCTTGTGTGAGCTTATTGTTGAAGGAGCTGATGCAACATTGTCCAAAGAAGCAATTGATGTTCATGTTGTCCTCTTCCTCAGTTCAAAAGATGATTGGTATGATGATATTGCACATTTTATTACTTATGGAGAGTGTCCATTCCACTTGAGTGCCAAGGAAAAGAGAGCTATTAAGTTAAGGTCTACACAGTATGTATTATGGGAGAATGCTTTGTTCAAGCAAGGCATAGATGAAAGATTCTTGAAGTGTGTAGACAAAGAGAAACAAAAGAAGTTGTTCTCAACTTTCCATGATCAGGCTTGTGTGGGGAATTTCTCTTCTACTGTCACTCCCCATAAAATCCTTCGTGTTGGGTACTATTGGCCTACATTGTTCAGAGATGCATCAAAATGGGTAGGTAAGTGTGAAGCATGTCAGACTTTTGTTGGGAGACCTAAGTTGGTTACTTTGCCACCAAAGCCAGTAGTGATTGATGAGCCTTTTCAACAATGGGAATTGGATTTCATTTGAACTCTTAATCCACCTTCCAGTGTTGGGCATACTCACATGCTAACTACTACAGATTACTTCACAAAGTGGGTAGAGGCTATTCCAGTCAAAAGCACTACTTCTGAGGTGGTGTGTAATTTCATTAAAGAGAACATCTTGATAAGGTTTGGGGTACCAAACAAGATTGTGACTGATAATGCTTCAAATTTTTATTCTTTTGAGATTGCGGATTTCTGCTATGGTTATGGAATTTCCCTTGCTCATCCTTCAAAATACTAACCCCAAGGGAATGGACAAGTAGAATTAACAAATAAAAATCTGGTAACCATCGTTCGAAAGCTTTTTAATGACTCTTATAGGAATTGGCACATGAAACTTTATGATGCTCTCTAGGAAGATAGAATTACACCCAAAAGAGAAATTGGGATGTCTCCATTTCAAGTGGTGTATGGTGTTGAAGCTCAACTACCAGTAACAGTGGAATTACCAGCCTTGCACTTAATGAAGGCTATCGAAGATTCAAGCTTTACCAGTTCCTTGGACAAGAGGATCATGTATCTCCAGAAAATGGATGAAGACAAGTTGCAAGTTTTTCATAGAATCTTGGCCCATTAACTGAAGGTGAAAGATTTGTTTGACAAGAAGGTTAGACCCAGATATTTTCAAGTGGGAGACATTATTCTACTGTGGAACAAAAGACATGAACCTCGAGGAAGCCATGGTAATTTTGATTGTCTTTGGCTTGGTCCTTTCAAAATTAGACACTTTGCTACAGAAAATTCTTTCTATTTGGATTATATGGATGGATCTCCTCTCCCACTTCCTTATATTGGGTAGTATTTAAAGTTTTTCAAGTCCTAGGTGACTAGGTAGTCCTTCTATGTATTGTGTACGGTGTTTTGGTTTTTGGTCATTCCTTTATATTTTGTTTTTGGTCTTTCCTTTTTGGTTTGTTTCTTTTCCCGTTTTGTGTGTGTTGTATTTTGTATTGGTTTTGCCTTTGACTCTATTTTCCCAATGAATAAGGCACTGGTCTGCTTTCCCAGAGTTTTTATATGCTTCTTGATCTTGCCTCGTTCCTTTTTCAAGTCACCCCCAAAAAGAGCCAGTTGTTGTCGCCCTCAAAATTCCCCTCTTTTTGAAGTCAATTTTTGATAAATTTTAAGTCAATACCTTGGAGTAATCCGTTCTTTGAAGTCATGGGTGCTCGGTTTTACTCTCGCCCTTTCAATTGAAAATTCTTCTATCTTGGCAGTTCGAAGTATTTTCTATTTCCTCGTCTGGATGCTTGAAAATATTTTCCTTCATTTGGATGTCATTGTCAATCCTTATCTTTGGCTATGGATTGCATCGAGCCTAGTATTGGTTGTAGTTTTTCATTCCATGGAGAAAAATTTGAAATACGGGCGTAAAGGTGGGGTTTTCCCTTTCATTTTTATTTATCCACAGTAGTGAATGATGGGCGTATCTTCCCTGTTAATTTTTTCCCCAACATCCACGGGTAGTACATGGAAACCTCTGATTGGATGTGGCATGAAGGGTTTATCTTTTAAACTCGTCACTTTTGTTATTTGTTGCAAAAGTGTCAAATTGGACTCGTGGCCCGAAGGATCCTGCTTGGCTGAAATAAGTAGTAGCAAAAGCCTCCACGCATCTCAATGGTGCAACTCCAAGGGCAAGACCTAAGGGATAGTCCCCAAATGAGTGTAAGATTTCCACATGTCCCAAGTCCGGAATGAAGATAGAACAAGCCTGAATCGGCTAAGTATGGAAGGTTCAGCAAACGGTGTCATGTGTCTCATTGGTGTAACTTTAAGGGTCGAAACCAAAGGTGGTTCCCCAAACTTGCGCCATCTCTCCATGTTTCTAGGGTCCAACAAGAGTCAAAGGAGGGGTAGAGCTAGCCATTGAATTAGCTAAGTATAGGAGAACCAGCGGAAATCCCCACATGTCCCTTCGGTGCTCTTTCAGGGGGAGAATCCAAAAGTAGGTCCCATACGTGTGCCAGCTCTCCACCTGTCCAATCGGCACACCTATGAGGGAGAGGTCCAAACAAAGGCTCTAAATGAGTGGGAAGCCTCCACGTGTCCCAAGTCAAACATAAAGCCTTCCCCAAACATAGGGACTTAGTAAAAATCATAAAAATCCTAAACTGTCCCGCAAAGGGACACGTGGCCATGTTTCAAGCAGTAGCAGAAAGGCGGGCCCTTTTTGTGTTTTGATGCTTTGAAAATTCAAAGCGGGTCATCAAAGTAATTTGGGAATTTTAGCTTTGTTTCCAAAATGGTGTAAAGTATAAATTAAGTTGTGACTCTGCCATTGAAAATTTAAAGCACGAAGGCAGGCCATCGGAGCAAGTTAGGAATTTTGGCTTTGTTTCCATAAAGAGCTTAAAGTTATAAAGTGGCTCGCAGCCCTACTCATGCCAAGGGATAAATTCAAATGTTGAGCCCACATCGAAATTCAAAGTGGGGAAGTGGGTTGGTGGATCAATTTGAGTTTTTGAGCCCGTGTTGAAAAGAGTTAAAATTGTAAAAGTAAGTCATGACTTCGTCGCCACTCAAGTAAAGCCACGTGTCAAGCCTATATCAGAAGTAGATGGGCAAGCCAAAATGTTCAAAAGTACCATTTCTCTAAAGGCACAAAATACAAAAGGCATCCTCAATCCCGCTTCAGTTTAAATCTCTCCCACGTGGACGGCTCAAATTCAAAGTTTACATAGGCAGGATGAACGGTTGTGATTCAATGTGTCTATTTTTGCAGCCAGTCATGGAAACGACCAAGGCATTAAAGAAGTTCAGACGTCAATTTCTTGAATCATTTCCATCATTTTTTTTAACCTAATGTAACCATTCTTGGAATCTATTTAATGGCTTCTCCACACCATTGTTAGGGTTGGATCCTGGTACTCTTTAGACGTAATAGATTCAAAGTAATCAATACATAATTTTTTCCCTTTCTTCCTCTACTATTCCTTCTTACCTTGTCTGAAAATTTGTGAATCATCCATCTTTTATGATAAGAAACTTTGTGTTCTTGTTTATATGATCTCTAGAACTTTGTGCTTGTGGAATTATATCTGTTATGAAAGTGAATGATTCTACTCTGTATCTCCCTGGCTCAATACGTATAAGGTTATAGTCTACTATTTATATTTCCTGAAGGTATTGTTATGTTCTTCCTCTCTCATCTCCTTAATTCTTCCATTCTTTCGTATTGATGATCTTTGGGTATAAAACATTTCAAAGTATCAAGAATCCACACTTTGAAATTTGTACATTTGTATATAAGTGTTGTTGCTTGCTTTCAATATGAGAACCTCTCCCATTAAAGAGGAGTGACTTGTTGTCCCCTAACTATGGTCTGTTAAAGTACCATTTAAAAACCCAAGAAAATCTCAACAAGTTAATTTATTTTATGATGCATATGATGAAAATATTATGTTTGCATTGTCTTTTATGGCTAGTGAATCTGGAAGTTTTAAAGAAGCTAGTTAAAGAAAAGAGTTGGTTGATACTAAATTCGATATTTATTCCATTTAGAGGAATTATACTTAGACACTTATTAAACCTCATAATCATAAGGATTTAAATGGCACTAAGTGGGTCTAAAATACCAAAGGAAATAATGATGGTACAATTGATAAGCCAAAAGCTATACTTGTTCTAAAAAAATTTGTAAAAACTTTTGATGTTTACAAAGAGGAGACTTATGTTCTTAATGCAAGGAAATATACTATAACAATTATGCTTTAATTTATTTATCATAAAGTTTATAAAATGCATCTAATAGATGTAAAGAGTGCATTCCTAAATGGAATGATTGAAGAAGAAGTGTATGTGGGGAAGCCACAAGGTTTTGAGGTAAGGGTAAATAATTTTGGTTATACATGTTGAAGAAGGATCTTTATGGGCTCAACAGATCTCCAAAATCTTGGTACTTGTTGGCAAGGTAATTTTTCGGGTGGAAAAATTTGTGAATTCCTTGCCAACGCTCTAGGAATCCAAGTCCCTCTACTTAACTAGTGCAGCTATCATGTATGCATGCACGTAAAAGAGTGGATTTCTGTGGTGGCTTTCGGCTGGGGATCCAACAGGGGCACTCCACCGACCCTACAAAAAATGCTTGTGGTTATCTGTAAGGGGGGAATTTTCTATGAAGGTGGGAAAGGGAGTGAGAAAAGAGGTAGGAGAACTAATGTTGCAAGTAGGAAATCATATTCCTGTACACACTAGTTAGAGAATTCATCACATGCATTCATGGGAAGAAACAACCCTACAAATGGAAACAAGATGAGATAAGATCTTGCGAACTCAAATTTTCTAAAATATCCTCATCAAAGAGGCTACAAAATCTTTCTTCTTGTATTGATGCTTAATCAGAAGTTCTACATAGTGGAGAAATGGAGGAAATTGAGAAAAGGGGGGGAAATGGAAGCAAAATGGCTATCTCCTTTATTTTTTCTAAGTACAATGCACTCGTGAGTTTACAAGATCAATCACCCACCCTTGACAATGGCATGAAGAAGCTATTAAATCTCCTCCAAGAAATGGTTTATTCTTCTTTGTTAGCAAGAAACAGTTTACAATTTCTTTTCAATCATTTGCGTCTGTTCGGATTCTTGATTCGTGAAGAAGCGCCAATGGGGGAAAAACAAGACTTTTCATAATGCAGTCGTTATATTCATTTTGTAACTTTGAATTTTAACCATTCATATTGTCTTCAAAACTTTAAACCAGAGCCGTCCACATGGGAGAAATTTATTGGAGCGGGTGTGGAGGATGCCTTTTGTATTTTTTGCCTTTGTAGAAAATTGGCATTTTTTGAAATTTTGGTTCACCCTTCCGCCTCTCCGCCATAGGCCTGACATGTGGCTTTATTTGAGTCACAAAGGAATTGCAGCTCACTTTTTTCAATTTTAACCTTTTTTACAAAAATTCTTAAAACTTCAAAGTTCTCCACCACTCCGCTCTCCCACTTTGACTTTTTAATGGTGGGACTGAGACCTTGGTGGAGCCGCGGAGCATTCTAGAACTTTTGCTTCACTTTTAGAAATTTGGTTAAATTTCCAAAATTGCCTCGATGACCCACTCGTCTACTTTGAATTTTCAACGGCGGGCTTTACCTTTGAATTTTTCCCTGCGGGCTCAAGATTTGACTTTTTTCTTTATAGCCTGATCAGGGTTGCGGGTCACTTTTTAACTTTACACCTTTTTTACAAAGAGGCTCAAAAATAATAATTTCTCTGTCGACCCTCTTCCAATTAGGTATGTCCACGTACCCATGGATGATGGGGACAAAATTTGATGGGGAAGAAAATGCCCATCGTTCCTAACTGTGGGAAAAAATGTAGATAAGGAGAAAAGTCCACTATTTCGCGCCCGATTTTCAAATTTATTTCGCGAGCCGAGGAATTGAAAACAGTACAAGGTTCGATAATGTAGGGGCATAGAGAGATTGACAATTTCATTCAAATGAGGACAACAATAAAATTTTCACATGTCTAGATAGGAAAACAGAAATTTTATCAAAACACGCAGACTGGGGATTTAAAACACCTCTAGGGCATGGATTTTTCTATCTCTTCAAACTTTCAACTTAGATTAAATAATTTAGCAGGGCGAGAGCTCAAAATTTTCAATTTAACTTGGAAAATGAAAAGCGGTTTTCGGGAGAAAATAGTTGGCTCTAGCTTGGGGACATGGCATGGACTGAGCATGACGAAGATGTGGTATGAGGATCCAAAATCTCAATTTTTAAACCGTATAATGTTGACTACTGCCTTATCCATTGGGCCTTGCAGATTCATGTATAATTCTAAGAAAGAAATATTAAAAGAAGGAAATACACAAGCTCACAAAAAGAAGGAAACACATGGCACGCAACAGAAGGGGAAAGAAAACCACACAACGGAAAGGGAAATACACCAGGAAATCACCTATGGTACAAGGCGGGGGACAACCCACTTTCATTGATGATATAGTTTCAAGTATTTCCCACTTCGAGGAAATTCCAATGGAGTTGTATCTAAGTATGAGAGGAGAAAAACATTCTCACCATAAGCTCCATGAATTTGGAATGGGCCAAGCCATAATGAATCAAACTTTCAATGGATTCCCTTTGGTTCTCTTCTCTTGTCCCATAGCAAGAAAAAGTCTCAAACCTTGAATTCTCTTGCCTTAGCCCTCTTGTCAAAGATCTTATTCACTTTCAATTGGTGTTCTTTGATTCGATCCATCACCTGGAATCTATTTTCTTCCAGCTTCTCCAAAAATAGGATCCTTTTGTCTAAGGAATCTTCGTATTGACCATCTTCTGTTTCCTATAGCAACTTGAGAGCTGGCATCTCAATTGTGAGGGGAATCTCTTCTTCAACTCCATAAAGCAGTTGGAATGGAGACATACCTATCACCTTCTTAGGAGTCATCCTATCTACCCACAATGCCTCATACAACCTTTTGTGCCAATTCCTTTGATTCTCATCTACAAGCTTGCGGACAATGGTCACAATGTTCTTGTTGCTTGATTCAGCCTATCCATTTCCTTGTGGATAGTAGTCAGAAGAATGAACTAAGGAGATTCCGTAGCTATATAAAAACTCGGTCAGCTCTCTTGAAGAGAAATAGGTAGCATTATATGTTACAATCTTCTGTGGCACTCTGAAACGGACTATGATATTCTCCTTGATGAATTTGCATACTGTTTCAGTGTTGGCTTGTTTGGTCGGAATGACTTCCACCCATTTGGTGAAGTAGTATGTTGTTGTGAGTACATAGATGTGCCCCATGCTTGAGTGAGGGTTTAGAACACCAATGAAGTCTAGCCCCCACTATTGAAATGGTTCTTTAATAACCACATGCCTTAGTGGTAATGTAGTGAGTTGTGGTCTTCCAATGAACTGTTGGCATTTTTTGCATTTAGAAACCCAAACTCGAGTATCTGCAAAGATGGTGGGCCAATAATACCTTCCTCGGAGGATCTTTTGTGTAGTGACCATTGCTGAAAAATTTCCACCACATGCTTGGTCATGGTATGCTATAAGCAACTTTTCTTGTTGCTCTTTATCTACTCACCTGAGGAAACAACCATCTAGGCCTCTTTTGTAAAGTGCATGATTCCAGATCACAAAATTGGTTGCCTTCAGCTTGATCATTCTTCGTTTTTTGAAATCAAGATGAGGAGGGAATTCTCTATAAGTCAATTAGTAGGAAATATCAGCGTACCACTCATCAGGAGTGGTGATAAAGAGCACTTGTGGGTTGTCTTCTAAACAAGTTGAGAGAGTACCATTTTATTCTCCATGTTGAACTTTTAGAGTTTCATCTTCAGCAATCAACTTGCACAAGCCATTTCCCCTTACCATATTGGAGGATCAAATCTCCAAGTCATATTTTTGAGTCTTTGCAATCCAATTTCCTCTTTTAGCTCTAGGATCCTACTGTGTCAAGATGGACTTGATTGCACTACTAGGGACCATCACCATTGTATGAGAATTGAGGATGTAAAACCTAAAGTTTTTTATAGCCTTGACCACTACATAGGCATGCTTCTCCAATTGGTTTTACTTTAGCTCATGCTTCTTCAAAGGAAAACTCATGAAAGCAATAGGTGCTTCAACATCTTCATCATTTTTCTGAACAAGAACAATAGGGAGTGTATGCTCTAATGCATAACAATACATGATGAAATCTTTGTTAAAATCTAGAGACACAAGGGTTGGAGCCTTGGCAATGGACTTCTTGATCTCTTCAAATGTTGCCTTCCCTTCATTGTTCCATTTGAAACTTGCTTGAGGTTTCATCATGGAAGTGATGTGCTTTGTCAATTTAGCAAACTCAGGCACAAAATGATGAAGAAAGTTTATCTTTTCAAAGAATGAATAAACTCCCTTCTCACTTGTGGGTAGGGATAATGCTTGAATGGATCTAATCCTCTCAGGATCAATGTGTGCTCCATGTTTGTTCACAATGTGCCCCAATAACTTGCCTTCTATGACTCCAAAAATGCACTTTTTTAGATTTAGTGATATGTCATGTTTCCTACACCTTGCAAGTACCTGTTCCAAGTGATAGATATGATCTCCCCTCTTATTTGAAAATAATGTGAGATCATCAAGATATATGACCATGTAATGCTTCAGATCTTTGAAGGCAAAATCCATCGCCCTTTGGAATGTAGCTCCTGCATTGATTAGGCCAAAAGGTATTTTGTTGTAGGCAAAATTGCCCCAAGGTGTTATAAAGGTTGTCTTGGCGTAGTCTTCCTTTGCCACTTTGATTTGATTGTATCCTGAGAATACATCAAGTAATGAAAGAATTTTAGATCTGGTGACTTCTTGCATGATATGGTCCATGATAGGAAGAGGATAATTGTCCTTGAGTGATTCCTGGTTCAGGTTGTGAAAATATACACATATCCTTCTTTCACCATTCTTTTTCCACACTAGCACAATGTTCACCACCCATGTTGAATGGTGGATGGGAAAGATGATCCTTGCGTTAAGCATATTCATTACCTCCTCCTTGATGGTATCAGCAATCTTTGGGTTATACAGCCTTTGTTTTTGCTTGAAGGGCTTAACACCCTGCTTTAAAGGAATTGAGTGATGCATTTCTTTTGGATGGAAGGATTTGAGTTCATCATAAGAGTAGGCCAAGACATTTGACTATTTCTTGAGTAATGAAAAAAAAACTTCTTTTTTCCTCAAGCGAGTAACATTTTCTGATATTAACCATCCTTGGCTCCTCCGGGGTACCAATGTTTTCTTTATCAAAATCATCTGGGCACTAAGAAGATTTCTTTTCTTTCTCTTAAATGAATCTGTCATGTTTGTTGAAGAGGTCTTATAAAGAGACTAGGCCTTTGGGATTTTTTTTCCCTTTCAATTTGATTACTCCCTCATCATCAATCCCTTTAATTCCTTCTTTCTCTTCTTCAGGGACTGCTTCTTGGTGTGGATTATCACCTCCTTCGAAGAAGAGATTATTGAAATTATCCCTTTGCTCCAAAAAGGATTGAATTTTCTTATCATCATTGAATACTTGCCAATGATTTGCATTGTCTAGTACACTAGGCCATAATACCATTTCAATGGTCACTTTTTCTTTACCAAAATAAGGATGAGATGTCACTAGGGAAGCTGACACTGCAAGAGAATCAACCTTTTCATTTTGTTCCCTTGGAATAGCTTCAATGGAAAATGCATCAAAAGATTCAATGCAATCCCACACTCTGTTACTGTAATGCCTGAGCCTTATATTTTTCACCTGATATCGTTGGTGGACTTGCTTTACCATAATCTCTGCACCACCTTTGCATCTCAACTTCTTGATTCCCATGTCCTCTGCTTCATTTATGCCTAAGAGTATTGTTGCATACTCTGCAATATTGTTTGTATTATCAAATTGCAGCTTGTAGGCAAAAGGGTACACCTCATTGGAAGGAGGGTACAATACTACACCAGCTCCTGAACCTACTCTAGAATGATGACCATCAAATTCCATTGTCCAAATTTGATCTTCCTCTTCCTCCATGAGAAGTGGAAAGTTATCCTCTTTTTCTGATGTGAGGAAGTAGTTTCCTAGCCCATAATCTTGTAAGAGAATGTTTTATTTCAGATCATCAGAATTTTGTACTGTGAAATTCATCTTTCTTACTGGTAGTAACTTCTTCATCTCACCTTTTACTGGGATAGTTTCAGATGACCAATCCATTTTTATTTCCCCACCCATGTCTCTACAAAAACTCCTACTCAATAGCATACCAAATGATGTTGGGATGTCTTCTACTAGTATGGTTAGGAGCACCTTCTTGTCTGGAAAATCATCTAGTGCTACCTATGCATCATTGATTATTCCTACCAATGGAACTTTTTTGGATTTCATTGAGTAGTAGGTGTCATTTACCCAGGTCAAGGTGAGGCCTAGAGCATTTGCAACTTTGGTTGGCATCACATTGTCTGAGGCTTGGGAATCTATGATACAATTATTTAGCTGGAAGCCTTTAATGATGAGTAACACGTAGAAAGGTTCAACCCTATTAGTTTTGGAGGCATTGAGGGTTAGCATGTTTTGGGAAGGTGGTGTGGATGGTGTGGGCAGTAAGCCTTTATAATTAGGACTCGAGGATACAAGGTTACCACCACAAACTGTATTAATGAACCTATCCAACTGGGTAGGGTGTGTTTGTAGGTATTCTATTTCTATGAGCTGGACTTTGGTTTTGCTTGCATGTTCTAGAAATTTGAAATGGGGAAATGGTGGGTGAGGAAGAGGCTCATGAAATGGAGGAATATCTACATAGTAGATACTTTGCTACTTTTTGTGTTGGGATCTCTTTTTCAGATGTAAAAATTGTCTTGGAAGGGGGTGAGGATGTAGCCTTTGACTGAACTTTAGATGTTTTTTCAGGACCAACATTTAGAAGAGAATTATTTTTAGCAAATTTTGAGCTGGAAGAAGAATCAAATGACTTACTTGGTATAGTAGCATGCTATTTTGCAACCGGTGAGTTTGGTTTTTCTTTGGTTGATTCCATGGAAGGTGGTAATGGTGATCCTCTATTGATGATTTTATTCTGTGTAACCTCTGGAGGACAATCTTATTTATTCTTCTTCTTATCCTTTGTTACAACTATTGGGGCTGAAATCCCTTTCTTAGATTGAGCACAAGTGAAAAAAGGCACATGAGAAACTTGGAACTTATTCATCACCTTCTTTTTCATCATCAACATACTCAATCAGGCCATTGTGTATATCAACTTCCTCAATATCAAGACATTTTTCATAATCTTCCATGTTTTCTTCTTCAGTTTCATCAATTTTTTACTTCCTCCTTTGGCTCTTTGGTGTCACAGATGGAATTGAATGGTGGAGCTTCAATAGAAATTTGATGAGGAGGTGGAGTAATCCTTAGCCTCTCTCAAGGGTTTGGTCTCCTTGAAGAGCATTCTGCATTGTGATCTAGGATAGATGATTTCTTCAATGTAACTAAGTCCTTTGCCATTTTTTGGAACATCAGATGTGTGGTGATAGAGTTTGAATTCTAACCCTTTTATTTCCCATTGGAGCCTTTTACCTTTCTAAAAAGGATTAGATCATCATCAGTTTCTATTGCAAAGTCCTCGGATTGCCTCAATGTTCTTGGTTGAGATATTCTGAGGAAGAAACCTACTTCTGATGGTAAGAGAACTAATGAAAAACCTCTTAAAATTATTTTTAGGAGGCACCACATCTTCAGGGATCCTTCTTATCACTCTATCATATCTTGTTACAAAGTACCTCATTAAATCGGAGGTTTCTTTCTTCATTTGTACCAGTTGGACTAAAATATCCTAACAATATTTTGTGGTCTTGAACCTATGTTCGAATGCACTTTTTATATCTTCCCAATAGGTGACAGACCTTGGGGGTAGTATACAAAACCATTTGGTAGCCCTTTTCTTAAAGTGACTCCAAAAAGAGTCAGACTGACGTGTCTTCTTCCTCAACACCCAACACACTTCAAAGTAGTGATAAATGTTACTACATTATCTTCAGGGAGTTGAGAACCATCCCCTCTAAATTTTGGGAAGTTTTTTCTTGACCCTCTCGGTAGCTCATGGAGTGGTTGAGCAAGAGCCAATGGACTAGTGTTTCCTCCCCATGGTACATTAGGCCTATGGGCTTCACGATCAAGTTCATGCTCATGATCCCGATCCCCCATTATATGTCTATTCCTGTCTTCCAGCCTTGCTAAGGCCATGCGGCTTCTACTACTGCTCTTTTGTCTGCCTTGGCTTGAAGTCTCTCGATTTATTCAAGTTGAGATCTTATTTATTCATTGGCTATTACTTCTCTTTCTCTAGCTTCTTCTTCAGTATCTACACGTCATGTGAACTATTCAAGGTTCTCATTGATGTATGGAAAATTGCCGTCCAAAGAATTGGCAAAACTTAGGTTCCTAACATGGCCGGTTGCTTGAAAAGGAGGCCTCTAGATTCCGAGTAGCTCTTGTCTCCTTTAAAGTTCCTCAAAAATGGGATCAGTTTGTCCTCCTTTTCTCTTTTGCTAGGTGTATCTTCTATCCTGCCAGCTTGAAAATCTATGCTCTTCTTTGTGGTGCTGGGATTTGTCTTTGCCTCTCCAATTCAGCAGTGTGTTCTTCTTTAAGGTCTAGAATTCTTATGGCAATGAAGTAGTGATTAGCACTTTGTCTATTATGCCAGATAGCTTCCCTCAAATCTGAAGCAATGTCTTCTTGGATGTGGAAGAGTAATTCGGTTCTTTCAACAAGAGGTTTTCCCAGAATAGCCATGATTTGAATCCATATGGATCATATAGCCATTCAAATTCCAGAAGGTTTTCCCTTTTTTGAATTTTGAATTTTTCAACCTTGCGGTCACATTCAGGCACAAATGCTGCTAAATCTGCCCCACGGTGGGTGCCAAAAACTATTGGCAAGGGAATTTCTCGGGTGGAAAATTTTTTGAATTCGTTGCTAGCGCTTTGGGAATCTAAGTCCCTCTACTTAACTGATGCAGCTGTCATGTATGCATGCGCAAAAAAAAGTGGATTTCTATGGTGGCCTTTTGGTCGGGGATCTAACAAGGGAACTCCACTAACCCCACAGCAAATGCTTGCAGTTATCTACAAGGGGGGAATTTTCTATGAAGGTGGGAAAGGGAGTGAGAAAATAGGTAAGAGAACTAATGTTGCAGGTAGGAAATCAAATTCCTGCACACACTAGTTAGATAATTCATCACATGCATTCATGGGAAGAAACAACCTTGCAAATGACAACAAGATGAGATAATATTGCAAACTCAAAGTTTCTAAAATCTCCTCATCAAAGAGGCTACAAAATCCCTCTTCTTGTATTGATGTTTAATCAGAATTTGTACATAGTGGAGAAATGGAGGAAATTGAGAAAAGGGAGGAAAATGGCTATCTCCTTTGTTTTCTCTAAGTACAATGCACTCGTGAGTTTACAAGATCAATCGCCCACCCTTGACAATGGTGTGAAGAAGCTATTAAATCTCCTCCAATAAATGGTTACAACTTCTTCTTTGTTAGCAAGAAATGGTTTACAATTTCTTTTCAATCATTTGCGTCCATTCGGATTCTTGATTCGCGAAGAAACGCCAATGGGGGAAAAACCAAACTTTTCATAATGCAGTCATTACATTCATTTTGTAACTTTGAATTTGAATCGTTCATCTTTCCTTCAAAAACTTAAACTGGAGCCATCCACGTGGGAGAAATTTATTGGCGCGGGCGTGGAGGATGCCTTTTTCATTTTATGCCTTTGTAGAAAACTGGCATTTTTTGACATTTTGCTCTGCCCTTCCACCTCTCCGCCATAGGCCTAACACATGGCTTTATTTGAGTGGCGAAGGAATCGCAGCTCACTTTTTTCAATTTTAACCTTTTTTAGAAAAAATCTCAAAACTTCAAAGTTCTCCGCCGCTCCACTCTCCTGCTTTGACTTTTCAACGGCGGGACTGAGACCTTGGTGGAGCCGCGGAGCATTCTAGAACTTTTAGTTCACTTTTGGAAATTTGGTTAACTTTCCAAAATTTCCCCAATGGCCCACTCGTCCACTTTGACTTTTCAATGGTGGGCTTCACCTTTGACTTTTTCCCTGCAGGCTCAAGAATTGACTTTTCCCCTACAGGCTCAAGATTTGACTTTTTTCTTTATATCCTGATCGGGGCTACGGGTCACTTTTTAATGTTTTGCCTTTTTTACAAAGAGGCTCAAAATGCAAATTTCTCTTCCAACCCACTTCTAATTAGGTATGTCCACGTATCCATGGATGATGGGGCCAAAATTTAATGTGGAAGAAAATGCCCATCATTCCCAACTGTGGGAAAAAATGCAGAGAAGAAGAAAACTCCACCATTTCGCGCTTGATTTTCAAATTTCTTTCGCGATCTGAGGAATTGAAAACAATACAAGGTTCGACAATCTAGGGGCATAGAGAGATTGACAATTTCATTCAAATGAGGAAAACAATAAAATTTTCATGCGTCTAGACAAGAAGACGGAAAATTTATCAAAATAAGCCGACTGGGGATTTGAAACAACTCTAGGGCATGGATTTTTCTATCTCTTCAAACTTTCAACTTGGCTTAAATACTTTAGGAGGGCGAGAGCTCAAAATTTTGAATTTAACTTGGAAAATGAAAAGCAGTTTTTGGGAGACAATAGTACTCAAGATTTGATACTTGGTTTTAGCACAAGGCTTTGCAAGAATTCAAAATAAGCCAACTCTTTATACAAAATCATTCATTTCTAATTTTTATATATTTTCCTTTATTTAGATGATTTAATTTTCACATATATTTATGTAAATGTTATATAGCTTCAATGAAGCTATGAAATCAAAATTTGAGATGAATGATCTTGGAATTATGAAGTAATTTCTTATTATGGAGGTATATCAAAATAAATAGTATGTAGTTATTTATCAATCAAAGTATGTCCAAGATATGTTGTTGAATTTCAATCTTCAAGATTCTTAAGTTACGGATAATCCAGTTACAAGTAGAAAAAACTAATGAGAGAGGATGGAATCAATTTAGCTGATGAAAATATTTTAAGAATCATTTTGGTAGGTTTGATGTATCTCAATATGATTCTAACTTATATCACTTATGGGGTTTCACTAGTTTCTAGATTCATGGGCATATCTTGACTCAAACACGTGTAAGATGTGAAAAGGACGTATGATCATGGTATTCACTTTAGACTAGAAGTTTTTTTTCCTTTTTTTATACTCATATTCAAATTGGGGAGGTTCTCTTAAGGACATAAGACTACTTTAGGTTATTGTTTCATATTGGGAAGATTTTTGGTTTCATGGTCTTCCAAGAAAAAATCTATTGTTGCATTATCCTCTACTAAAATTGAATATATAGGAATTACATATGCTTGCACATAAGGAATTTGCTTTAGGATACTCTTGCTTTATTTTAAAAAGGATCAGCTATAGCCTACCTAGATATTTTTTGAAAACATTGAAATGATAAAATTGTCCAAAAATCTTGTTTTCCATACAAGAACCAAACACATTGACATTAAGCATCAGTTTAGTTATTTCAAGGGATTGTAATTTTTTTAAAATGAGATGTATGTTTATCTTGATCATGTATCTAAGTGGGTCATAAGTGAAGGGGTAATTCCCTTGAATAATATTTTGAGGAATTTCAAATTCATACACATGTTTCTAATATTATAAGAAATGATATTAGCTCTTTACAATAAATTACTCATCCGTCTATAACAACTTCAAGTAAGCACAAATAGTTGTTGAATCCACATCAATTAAATCAAATGCTAGATCTAACATAAGAGATAATGATTACAATGATACAAGCTCAAAAAGGTAATTTATTTGATGATGCACGTACATGATGAAAATATTATTTTTGCATTGTCTTATATGGCTTCTAAACCTAGAATTTTTTAAGAAGTTAATAAAAGGAAAGAGTGGGTTGATGCTAGGAAATTTTAGATGGATTCCATTGAGAGGAATAATACTTGGAAACTTATTTATCCTCCTATTTATACATATATATTTCATTGGTACCATGTGGTTCTATAAGACCAACATAAACAATGATGGTACAATTGATAAGATAAATTCTAGACTTGTTGCAAAAGGTTTTGTAAAAAAAATTGTGCTAATAAAGAGGATACTTATGATCTTTTTGCAAAGAAGTATACTATAAAAATTATGTTTTTAGTTAGTTCTCATAAAGGTTAGAAAATTCATCAAATGGATATAAATCTTGCATTCATAAATGGAGTTATTAAATAATAAGTGTATATGGGGCGACCATAAGGTTTTGAGGTAAACGGTAAATAATTTTTGGTATAAAAGGTTAAAGAAGGATATTTATGGGCTCAAGAAATCTCCAAGATATTGGTACTCAAGAATTGATAATTGTTTTTTAACAGAAGGCTTTGCAAGAAGTCAAAATTATCCAAGTCTTTACACAAAATCATTCAGTTCTAATGTTTTATATGTTTTCCTCTATTTAGATTATTTGATTTTCACATATAAATCTATGGAGATGTTGTATAGCTTTAACAAAGCCATGAAATCAAAATTTTATATGATTGATTTTGGAATTATGAAGTAATTTCTTAGTGTGGAGGTCCATCTAAATAAAGACTAAACAAATATTTTTCAAGAAAAGTATGTCCAAGATATGTTGTTGGATTTCAATCTTCAAGATTCTAAGGCTAAAGATACTCTAGTTGCAAGTAGAGAAAACCTAATGAGAGATAATAGAATCCCTTTAGATAATGATTATATTTTTAGAAGCATGGTGGTAGGTTTCATGGATCTCATTATGATTAGACTGATATCACTTATGGGGTTGCACTAGTTTTTAGATTTATAGGCATGTCTTCACTCAAACATATACAAGATGTGAAAAGAATTTTTACATAAATGAAAAGTAATTTTGATCATGGTATTCACTTCGGACCATAAATTTCATTTTATTTTTTGATACTCATATTCAAATTTCATAGTTTTTCTTAAGGACATAACTCTACTTTAGGTTATCGCTTCATTTTAGGAAGCAGTTTCGTTTCATGGTCTTCAAAGAAACAAGTTGTTGTTGCATTGTCCTCTACTGAAGATTAATATGCATGCCTTACATCACCTTACACACAAGGAATTTGTTTTAGGAGAAAATTTCTTAATTTAAATAGGATCAAATATGTCCTACCTAGATATGTTGTGATAACATTGAAGCAATAAAATTGTCCAAGAATCTAGTTTTCCATGTAAGAAATAAACACATTGAGATCAACATTCATTTTAGTTATTTCAAGGGATTGTAAAAATATATATAATGATATGTATTTTGATCTTGATCGTGTAGCTAAGTGGGTCATAATTAAAGGGGGGAGACCTTTGAAGAACATTTTGATTATTTTCAAAGTTATAACATGTTTCTAATGCTATAAGAAATGATGATAGTTCTTTACTAGATATTAGTCATCCATTTATAACAACTCCAAGTAATCACAAATAGTTATTGAATCCACGTCTATCAAATCAAATGTTATATTATACATAAGAGATAAGGATTACAAGGCTACAAGCTCAACAAAGTAATTTATTTGATGATGCATATAATGAAAATATTATTTTTGCATTGTCTTATATGGCTACTAAACCTAGAAGTTTTCAGGAATCTCGTAAAAGGAAACAGTGGGTTGATGTTATGAAACTTGAGATGGATTCAATTAAGAGGAATTATACTTGGACACTTATTCAACCTCTTGATGATAAGGATTTAATTTGCACTAAGTGTGTCTACAAGACCAAAGGAAATAATAATGGTACAATTGATAAGCTAAAAGCTAGACTTGTTATAAAAGGTTTTACAAAAACTTTTGGTGTTGATAAAGAGGATACTTATGCTACCATCACAAGAAAAGATAATTTGACACTTACGCTTTCAATTAGTTCTCATAAAGGTTAGAAACTGCATCAAATGGATGTAAAAAGTGAATTCCTAAATGGAGAGATTGAAGAAGAAGTGTATGTGTGGCGACCATAAGGTTTTGAGGTAAATGGTAAACAAGTTTTGGTATTACATGTTGAAGAAGGATATATATTGGTTCAAGAAATCTCAAAGAGATTGATACTTAAGAATTAATAATTGTTTTTTAGCACAAGGATTTGCAAGAAGTCAAAATGAGCCAAATATTTACAAGAAATCATTATGTTCTAATGTTTTCCTCTATTTAGATTATTTGATTTTCAAATATAAATCTATGGAGATGTTGTATAGATTGAACGAGGCTATGAAATCAGAATTTGAGACAAGTGGTCTTGGAAGTATGAAGTAATATCTTAATATGGAGGTCCCTGAGAATAAAGAGGAGTTGTTATTTGTCAAGAAAAGTATGTCCAAGAGATGTTGTTGAAGTTCAATCTTCAAGATTCTAAGGCTACAGATACTCCAATTGCAAGTAGAATAAATCTAATGAGAGAGGATAGAAGACCTTTAGATAATGGAAATAGAATAATGGTGGAAGGTTTAATGTATCTCACTATGATTAGACCTAGTATCACTTATGGGGTTTCACTAGTTTCTAGATCCATGGGAAAGTCTCCACTAAAACACATGCAAGTTGTGAAAAGAAATTTTACATATGTGAAAATGAATTATGATTGGTCCAGAGGTCAAAATTTGGTGTCAACATTACCAATATATCCCTAAAAATTTCCCTTACGGATGTATAGGTTATGATATTTCTAGGACCTATTAGAACACGCAGATGGAGTCCGTGCAGGAATGAGATGTTTGTGTTAAAAATAATCTAACACTTAATTCACCATATGAGGATTAATGTGTAATTGTACTAAAGTAATTATTTAATTACTTTAGTTAGCTTAGTTGTTAGTGTGTTGTTATCATCCCTTAGATTGTGGAGGATGTTTTTTAGTTAGAATATTGTTCTCGGATGATTTCCTGTAGAAGCTTTTTAGGGGCAATATGCTATTACTGCATATTTGCTTTGTTTAAGATATTTGTTCCATGTGTTGTGGAAGAGATAGAAGTTGTCCAATATCTATAAATATTTCAGCTCTCTCTTTTGATTGTAATGCTTCATTTTATAGTAATAAAAATCACAGCAAGCTCCGCCTTGTTTATGCAATTTAATCTGGTTTACAAATTACAGTTTGTAGGATGTAGACATAACACAGGAAATAACGCAGTGACTGGGAATGAGTACAGTGGTAAGTGGGTCATCAATGTCACGAAGAAAATATATGGGTTGTTCATAATACCAATCTTTGTCACTCGAGTGTAAAAATATGGTCAACTAAGGGGCCCACTTATATTTCAAAAGGGGACCCATCCACCGAAGTGATTTCACTCAATTGGAAAACTCATCAAGTTGAGGATGATTTGAAGGTGATTCATGATTGAGCTATATACCAGGAAACCTCAAAAAGATGGCCGAGCTTAAGGTGGAGTGAAGAACTGAGTTCAAATTACGATAATAACCCACAACTGAAACAAACAAAAAAAATGATGGAGAACGTGGCCAAATCCATAAGTGCATTGACCAATCCAAGCCTATTTTAAGGCTTATACAACCCAACCCTCAACCAATTTGGGATAAATCCCTCACAAAATACCCAGTGACTTGGATAAGGGTGCAAGTAACTTGGCACTCATGGTACTAGCTCAGCATAAAGGACATGACGTGGAGGTTTTGGTGTTAGACACATGGGTGTAGCATGAAACGTGGATGGGTCAAACAAGACGGATATGAAAGACACGACAAAATAATGGTTGAAGTGGTGATTTGAGGGAATGACATCGAAGCGTCTCGGTGAGCTGCCCTGATTGGTAGGAAAAATAGTTGATGTGATATTTGGGGCAGGGTTTGAACCTATGACCTCCTTCCTCTGACGTGGGTACTCTAACAAAATAGCCTAGTCTTGTGAGTTGGCATTAATCTAGAAGATAAGGCTTATCTATAAGATAAACAGCTTCTTAAGCCTATAAATCCCCCCTCTTATAACACATAAGCTCTCTATTAGGAAATAAGGGATAAAATATGCAGAATAATCCCTCACAGAATCACAATAGTAGAGACTAATATGTAGAAAATATTAAATATCTCAAGTAAAAGTGCAAAATAAAATAGCACAACACAAAGAGACAGTGTTTAACGTGGTTCACCCAATTTGGGCTACGTCCACCAAGAATCACTTGCTTAGATTTTATTACAAGCCACCACTCTCTCAATACAATACCCAGATCTATTTGGAGCTATGCTCAACAAACTTTACAAAATTCACACCCAAATTCAAAACACATCTGCAATGTTTTTCATCCATCTATCATATGCATAAAACCATATAAATAGACAACTGCTTAAGCAGTTTTACAAAACCGTGGGTATCAAAACCATGGGCAAAAAACTATCCCATAAAACTATGGGTCAAAATCCTACCCATTTGAGAAAATCATGTTTCCCGATATATCAGGCACATTTTAAGGCCCAAAAAAAAAATCAGAGATAGAGCCCCTGAACCCCTGCTATCGGGGGTTGTGCCCCTGAACCTGTACTACTGAGGGCTACTGCCCCCGAACCTCGGTGAGGATACATGAAAAGTGTATAGTACTCTTAGTGTACAGTCTTCAACACTTTCACACATGAAAACAGGATCCACAACCTAACAATCTCCCACTTGGAGACTAGTTTTCCTCTGAGCAAGCTTCGTAACCCTTCATTAGTTTCCGTGAAGACCAACCAAATCTAAACACAACTTCAGTTTTTCCCTTGTGACCACCTTGGTCATCATGTCTGCAGGATTCTGACTGGTATGGATCTTCTCCAGCTTCAACTTCTCTTCCTCTAAAGTTGTCCTGATGAAATGGTACCTTAACTATATATGCTTTGTCCTAGAGTGGAAAGTAGAGTTCTTAGCTAGGTGTATAGCACTCTGACTATCACTATGTAGCTTTCCTTCCTCCTTCTTATGCCCCAACTCCTAAAGCAATTTTTGTAACCAAATAATTTCTTTTTGTGCCTCTGTGGAAACAACATACTTAGCCTCTGTGGTTGACAAAGCCATTAGCTTCTATAGTCGTGAAATCCAACTCACTGTTGTCCCACCTACAGTGTAAACATAACCTGTCGTGCTCCTCCTGGTGTCTACATATCCAACCATATTTGAATCTACATAACCAAACAAAGTGGTGTCTGATCCACTGTAGCACAAAAATATCCCCATGGTCCCTCTCAAATATCAAAGGATCCACTTTACTACCTATCAGTAATCTCTTCCTGGATCACTCATAAATCTACTCACTGCTCCACTGAATGTGCAATATCAGGCCTAGTACACACCATGACATACATCAAACTACCAACTGCTGATGAGTAAGGTACCTTGGACATTTGGTTTCTCTCCTGCTTTGTCTTGGGACACTGCTCCTTTGATAACTTCAAATGGCCTGCCAAAGGAGTCCCAACCGGTTTAACATCCTACATATTAAACCTCTCCAAGACTTTCTTAATGTACTCTTCCTGAGATAAAGTCATCTTCCATTCCTTCCTATCCTGAGATATCCTCATACGAAGGATTTGTTTGGCTACCCCCAAATCCTTCATAGAAAAGGATTCACTTAGCTGCTTCTTGAGTACTTTTATTTCTTACATGTTTTTACCTAAAACCAACATGTCATCCACATACAGACAAAGGATAATATAACTGCCATCCTCAAATTTATTTGTATACACGCAATGGTCAGAATGACATCTAATATAACCTTGCTCCATCATGAAGCTATCAAATTTCTTATATTGACATTGACGTGGAGCTTGTTTCAAGCCATACAAGCTCTTCTTTAGTTTGCACACCATCTCCTCTTTACCTTTAACCTCATAGCCCTCTGGTTGCTACATATATAGTTCCTCCTCCAAATCACCATGGAGAAATGTAGTCTTTACATCAAGGTATTCTAAGTGCAATGGTCTTTTGCTGCAACTATTCCTAGAACAGTTCTAATAGAATTCATTTTTACTACAGGAGAAAAAATCTCATCAAAATCTATACCTTTTTTCTATGCAAACCCCTTGACCACCAACTCGGAGCCTTGTATCTTTTCTTTCCTCCTTCTTCCTCTTTGACTCTGAACACCCACTTGTTCTGTAATGCTCTTTTTCCTTCAGGTAGCTTCACCAAATCCCATGTTTGGTTCTCCATGAGAGCCTGATGCTCCTCATCCATGGCTTGCTCCCACTTCTTCCTGGCATCTACCTGCATTGCTTCATCAAATCTCTCTGGCTCTCCACTATCAGTGAGTAATAAATAATAAAGAGAAGGAGAAAAATGTTTCAGGTTCTCTTCTTACCCTATAAGACCTCCTCAATATAGGAGTTTGGGGTTCCTGTTGAGGAGGTTCCTGAACTGATTCATGTGTCACTTTTCCATCCAGAAGATCCTCTACCATGCATATTCTTTCTTGGATTCTTCCCTTTTTTCCTGTAAAACTGCTGCTTATACATGACTTTCTCATTAAAGACCACATCCCTAGATTGAATGATTTTCTTGTCCTTAATACTCCAACATTTATATCCAAAGTCATCACCACCATAACCAATGAAAGTACATTTTTCTGATTTAGCCTCTAGCTTGGTCCTATCATCCTTGTCTATATGAACAAACACCTCACATCCAAAGACTCTAAGAAATGAATAATCAACTTTCTTACCATGACCAAGCCTCCTCAGGTATGCCTCCATCCAAGGCACTTGAGGGTCCTCTGTTTATCAAGTACACAGCTGTGCTCATTGCTTCTACCCAAAAAGAAAGAGGTAGTCCTGCATGTAACCTCATGCTCCTAGCACATTCCATTATTCTTCTGTTCATCCTTTTTGATACCCCATTCTGCTATGGAGTTCTTGGAACCATCTTTTTCCTAGTGGATTCCATTCTTAGAACAGTAATCATCAAATTCATTGCTGCAATACTCCCCTCCATTATTTGACTTGAAACATTTTAGCTTAAGACCTGTTTCATTCTCTACCAAGGCTTTTCATTTAAAAAAAGTGTCAAATACATCATGATTTGTTTTTAATACGATAAACCCAAACTTTTCTTGTTGCATCATCAATAAAAGTAACATAATAACTTGAACCCCCAAGAGATGATACCTGAGCCGGCCCCCAAACATCAAAATGTACCAACTCTAACTTAATCTCTTTCTTTGTAGGTCCAACCTTGAGAAACCTTACTCGCTTCTATTTCCCATATATGTAGTCATCACAAAACTCCAAACCTATTTCTGTATATATAGGAAAATCCTTCTTTATGATATCCATGCCCTTATGGTTCATATGACTCAAGCCTATAGTGCCACAATGTTGTATCTACTTCTGAAGACACAAGATTACAAACATTAGTGCTATAAGTGGTTAAATACAAGGTTCTAACCTTCTTACCTCTTACCACCATAAGAGCACCCTTAGTAACCTTCCAAGAGTCCACTGTAAATATCACAGTACAACCATCACTTCCTAACTACCCTACTGATATCAAATTTTGTCTTAATGTAGGCACATGTCTGACATCCTTCAATAGCCAAGTATTCCCATTCTACATCTTAACCTAAACAGAACTTTTTCCAACTATGCTACAAGGATCATTATCACCAAGAAAAACATGCCCAAAATCTCCTTGAACATAATCAACAAAAATAATTCCTATGTGGAGTAGCGTGGAAAGAAGCCCCCAAATCTAAAACCCAAGATTCAGTAATATTGTGCAAAGAAAGAATCAAAGCATCCTGACATACATTACCCATTGCCACATTTGTCTCTTTGTTTTCTTCCTGTTGTTTCTTCTTGTCCCAAAGTTCCCAACAGTCCTTCTTTGCCTGCCTAGACTTTCCACAGTGCTAGACATACTATCTTGCTTTTGGATTTTGACCTTGCTTGATCCTTTGATTTTCCACGACTTCCTCTATTCTTCTATCTCCGTCTAGTTTCCACTGTCAAAGCATTCCTTGAAGTAGAAGATTCACCTAGAGCTTTTTCTTTGCATTTCCTCGCTTAGAATCACTCCTACAACATCCTCAAACTTCAACTTTTAATTTTAGCAGGAACCAAGTTTCTTACCGCCATTACCAGGCTATTCCAACTCTCGGGTAAAGAGCACAGAACTAATAAAGCCCTAACTTCTTCATCAAATTATATTATAACTAAAGTTAGCATATTTACAACCGTATTGAAATAATTTAAATGATCTGCTACTAAACCATTCTCAAACATCTTCATATTAAACAACTTTTTCATTAAAAAAATCTTATTAGAGGTAGAGGGTTTTTCATACAACTTCCCTAATGCATCCATTAGTTCTTTTGTAGTATTTTGCTTCGAAACATTAAATATTACAGAAGATGTAAGAAACAACTAGATTTTCCCAAGTGCCTTCCTATCTAGAAAATCCCATTCCGTATCTTTCATGCTCGAGGGTTTTTTCACCTTCTCAGACAACAAAATATAAATATCCTTATGATAAAGGTAATCTTCCATCTGCATCTTCCAAAGACTGAAATTCTACCCGTTGAATTTATCAAATCTTGATATTCCATCATCTATCATAGCTCCCACTCAAGATAAAACTTTCCTTGTGATTCAACACTTCAGCAAACCAAACCAGGCTCCGATACCAAACTATTAGGAAATAAGAGATAAAATATGCAGAACAATCCCTCATAGAATCACAATAGTAGAAACCAATATGCAGAAAATATTACAGATCTCAAATAAAAGTGTAGAATAAAATAACACAATACAAGGAGAAAATATTTAACATGGTTCACCCAATTTGGGCTATGTCCACCAAGAATCACTTGCTCAGATTTTATTACAAGCCACTGCTCTCTCAATACAATACCCAGATCTATTTGGATCTATTCTCAACAAACTCTACAAAATTCACACCCGAATTCAAAACACATCTCCAATGTTACATTTATCTACCATATGCATAAAACCATATAAGTAGACAACTGCTTAAGCAGTTTTACAAAACCGTGGGTATCAAAAACCATGGGCCAAAACCGTCCCATAAACCTATGGGTCAAAATCCCACCCATATGAGAAAATCATGTTTCCCGGTATATCCTTAGGCAAATAAGGTAAATTATTTAGAGAATATTTAAGTCCGTTATTTTGAATAAGAAAATGGAGAAAAATACCTATTATTATATTTAATAGACATGATGATATAAAAAGACCTATTATTATAAAGGAACTTGTAATTCATGGGTTATTATTTTGAGCTTATTAATCAGTGTAAAGGCCAATTAATCACCTTCTTCTCAAAGAATCTTGGAGATGCACATTGAGAAGGCGAGGGGTGTAATGCATCACTAGAAAAGCATACAAACTATGGAGCTATGATTCTCCATACCTAGGATTATTGCCAAGTTAGACTCTTAGAGGCCGCAAAGGAGGGTTGTAATCATTATTGAGCTCGTTGACGACATTGGGTCTGAGCTTAGCTTTGTGTAGAGGCTGAAGGTCATGAAACAGAGTGGAATTCATCATGGAGGGGATCATCATTACCACCAGACATAAAATCTTATCTTAGCTCCACGTAGAGGCTAGAAGGCCATGTAACAGCTAGGAGATGATCTGAGGATCAAAACACCAGTGCTTAGCTATGTGTAGAGGACTAATGTCTTGCAATAGAGTGAAATATGATCATTTTCATCACTAGACATTGAATCTTATCTTAGCTCTATGTAGAGGATGGAGGTCGTGCAACAGAGTGGAAGTATATTGGGACAACACAGACTTAGCTCTATGTAGACGATGGAGGTCATGAAACAGAGTGAATTCAACTAGAGACTTAGCATTGTGTAGAGGAAGAGACCATGTAGTGGAGTGGAGATCATCAAGAGGATGTCAAACTAGGGAACTATGCTAGAGCACTGAGCTTCCAAGGCTATTCTGGATTTAGTAGATTCAATTGGCACCAAATTCGGTTGAACATTCATTGTAGTATAAGTTTATTTATACTTTAGCAATTGGATTGTTATAATGAATTGGTTCATCTATTAACGAACCGAGAGACATAGGAATTTTTTGAACCATTATTAATCTCATGTGCATTGTCAATTTTTATTCTTGCATTGCATTTTTTTATATTTGATTTCTTTTTCATGGTAAAAATGGATAATCATATTAAATTTCCTACAATGATTCGAAGGTCAAGGAAAAAAAATTGGCCTGTTTACGACTCAATGATTATGGTATTCACTTCAGACCAGAAATTTACCTTTATTTTTAGATAATCATATTAAAAACTGGGAGGTATGATATTAAGGACAAAAACAAATTTAGGTTATTGATTCATATTGGGAAAAATTTGGTCTCATGGTCTTCAAAGAAACAAGATATAGTTTTTATCCTCTACTAAAGTTGAATATGCATGCCTTACATCATCTTGCACACAAGGAATTAGGTTGAGGATACTCTTACTTAATTTGGAAAGAGGCTCAATTGTATCCTACTCAGATATTTTTTGATAACATTGAACCAATTTAGCAATTTTATAAGAATCCAATTTTCCATGCAAGAACCAAACACATTGAGATCAAGCATCACTTCAATTGTTTTAATGGATTGTAATTTTTTTTATAATGAGATGTATTTTGATCTTGATCATGTATCTAAGTGGGTCATAAGTGAAGGGGGAATCCCCTTAAATAATATTTTGAGGACTTTAAAAACTTCATACACATGTTTCTAATGTTATATGAAATGATACTAGCTATTTACAAGATATTAGTCATCCATTTGTAACAACGCCAAGTAAGCATCAAATATTTGTTAAATTCACATCTATTTTTGGTGTGTGTGACAAGCTGCCTCATCATCACTCATGTGCCTTATCCACCTCACATGGTGATTCATCTTGCTTAGCATGATCAAGATGTCTTGGGAGTTATATGACACATGGTAGATTCTGTCATATAATCTTTATTATCATATGCAGTCAGTGGCCATCATAAGAGTTACATTCCATGTTTGGAATCATAACTCCTTTTTCACTCATGGAGCTGAATGATTTTCTAGGCACGGGATAAATACACAAACTCCTGTATTTAACCTCACTTTTTGATCTAGGAGTATGAGTAGACATGTTTATTCTATGCATGATTTTCCTTACTTGTTCAATTTATTTTTGATTAATAACCTTGGATCTTTCACATTACCATTGGAGTGCAAACTAAATTATGTGCAAGGGGTTTCATATTGATCCTTGCAAAAACAATCTCACATGGTATCAGAGAGGTTTTTCATGTAAACATGCACTCATTTATTTCAGTTGTTAATTACTTATGGTTTTGTTATTCAAGTCCTTCTCATGAAATTTTTTTGATCATTTTTAGAATCTTGCTATAGCTCAGAAAACACTCCGTAAAACAGATAAGGATTCTTTCCTAATATAGAAAATTTCAACAACTCATGGAATCAGAAAATTTTTCTTGTTTTCAAGATAGGTTTGAGTATTTGACAGAATTTGGGGCATTATCATACTATGAGATACTTGTAATTGTAAGAGTTAAAAGGGAAACTTTATATGATGTACTAACACCATAATGTTTTAGTGTATCAAAAAATTTCTTGTTTGAAATTATACAGGCACAATCTATTAGACTTTGTAGTGAGAATGATCATGTAGGGGAATGACACTAGACAAGAACCACCAAAAACTTGTGAACACTTTTCGATAGGTTTATCATGCCTAGTGTTTCTTATGCAACAATTGGTAAGCAAAGATCCATTATGAAGTCCTCATAAAATACTGTGGCAGATCTCTTATTCTTAAAATGTTGGGCATATCATCAAGTTCATAATACTTGAAATTTTTGGAGAAGAGTCATGTAGCTGAGCTCATCGATGATACTAAAGATCCTCCCTTAGTTCTTATGTAATCTACAGAAGACCATGTAACAAAATGGAAGTCAATAGTAGGGTGGTAATCATTGACACCTTTGGATACATTTCAACTTAGCTCTTTGTAGAGATAAGGAAAATTTTAGTGGTGAATATTCGTAATATGGCGAATATTCCATTTTAGAAAAAATTGAAAATCTGAATTTTTTGGCACAGGTTAGGGACCTGTTCACCTAAATATTATAGTTTAATTTTTTTTAGGGGTCAACTTCCCCTACCCCTATATAATCCTATATATTATATACCAGGTAGAACACTACTAGATTTGTAGTTGGTCAACAAGTATTGTTCTCAGACACCCAACAAGAAATTTCTACTGACACGCAACAAGGAGAGTTTGTTGATGCGTGACAAGGAGAGTTTGTTGACGCGTGACAAGGGAACTTTGTTGACGACCAACAACTGAACTTGCAGGGTAGGTTATTGATGCACAATAGAAGGATATTGATGCATTACAATCCTTTTTTGGTGGACTCATGACAGGAGGGTAGATGTTGTAGACGTGTGACATCAGGTTGCTAACATGTGATAATCTTGTGTTGTTGATGCACGATAGGAGGGGTGGAAGTTGCAAATGTGCGATAGAAGGTTTTCTAAATTGTAACGACAATAAAGTTATTGCCACACCGACAGAAAATCTCTTGTTGTGTGTCTGTAACCTTTCTGTCATATGAATTGAAAATGAAAGTTTCTTTCAGGTGAAAAATTTACTCACAAAGCCCAAAAAAAATCACCTTGTTCTGGGGATATTCGTCGGGGATTTTCCATCTCCGATTTCTCAGAGGTCTCTTGAAATGAACCCTGTTATAAAGGCTGGAGGCCATGTAGTAAAGAGAAGTCAACAGGAAGTGAAAACTTTAGGGTGGAAAAGAAAACATGAATCAATAGAAGGTAGTGATCCCATGTGCCAAAGGTCCCAAGATCGAACCATAAATGACTATCTGATTGGTGGAGTAGTAGTGTGAAGACCATCGAATCAACTGCAAAGATCTTTTCCCAGAAGCACAGGGTTCTAGATCTAGAGAGGAGAAAATGAAAATTTTAGTGGACCAAAATCCTCCTCAATGGAGAGGTGTGATCTGGAGGTCAACATTGGGTGTCAACATTCCCAATACATCCCTAAACATGTCTGTTACGGAAGTATAGGATATGATATTTTTTTATGCCTATTGGAATGTGTAGAATAGATGTCGTACACTCTAGATATAGTCCTCACAGGAATGGAATGTTCACATGATGCAACTAGAACATAGGTAATGATAGAGTGACTAGGCACGGGCGTAGTGACAAATAGGTCAATCAGTGTCATAGAACAAAAATATGGGTTGTTCAAAATGCTAGTTTTCGTCACTCGAGTGCAAAAATTTGGTCAAATAAGGAGCCCACTTTTATTTCAGAAGGGGACATGGCCACTAGAGTGATGTCACTCAATTTGACAACTTATCAAGTTGAGGATGATTTAAAGGTAATGTATTATCGAGTTACACACTAAGCCACCTCAGCAAGCTAACGGAGCTCAAGGGCGAGTGAAGAACCGAGTTTGGATTGAGCTAACAAACCCATTGATGAAATAAATGGAAAAAGCGATGGTGGATGTGACCGAATCCATAAGTGCATTAAACAGTCCAATTCTATTTTAAGGATTATACAACCCAACCCCTAGCCAATCTAGGATAAATCCCTCACAAAACAAATGATGCGAAGTCTCAAGAGAAGGGTCCGAGAAACTCGACGGTCATGGTGCTGGCTTCACACAAGGGATGTGACGTGGAGGGGTTGAGGTCAAACACATGGGTACAATAGGAAACATGGATACCTAAAACACAACATACATGATAGACGTTGCTCAATAGTGGTTGATGTGGTGATTGATAGGAGTGACCATGAAGTGGCTCAAAGAGCTGGCCTGATCATTGGGGAAAGCAGTTGGCATGAGATTTTAGGTGGCAGATTAAACCCGCGACCTCCCTCCTCCAATACGTGCACTCTAACTAACTCCCTTAGCCCAATGAGTTGTCATTGAGCTTGCGGATCAGGGTTATCTACAAGATAAGTGGGCCACTTAAGCCTATAATATCCCCCCCCCCCCACCTCCTATAACACACAAGATGTCCTCACCAAAGCAAGAGAAAAGGATAATTATGAGGGAATGTTTAGATGACCTTAAGAAAATAAGGGAAATTATTTAGATAATATTTAAGTCTTATTATTTTAATACGAAAATGGAGAAAAATATTGATTTTTTTTTTATAGACATAATGATATAAAATACCTATTATTAAATAGGGACTTGTAATTCAGGGATTATTGTTTTTTAACTCATTGATCAGTGTAAAGGCTAATTAAATCCTTATTCTCATGCAGAATCTTGGGAGAAGCCATTGAGAAGATGAGGGACATAATGCATCACTAGAGAAGCATACACGACTATGGAAACTCTGATTCTTCATACGTTGGGCATATCGCCAAGTTATATTCTTGGAGGGTAGTGGAGGAGGGTTGTAATCATTGTTGAGATCGTTGATGATAATGGGTCTTTTTTTAGCTTTGTGTATAGTTTGGAGGCCATGCAAGAGAGTGGAAGTCATCATAGAGGGGGATCATCATTGTCACCAGACATCGGATCTTATCATAGCTCTACGTAGAGGATGGAAGGTCATGTAATAGATTAGAAGATGATCTATGGAAAACACTAGAATTATCTCTACATAGAGGATTAAGGGTCATACAACAGAGTGGAAGATGGTCATTTTCATCACTAGACATTGAATCTAATCTTATCTCTGCGTAGAGGATGGAGGTTGTGCAAGAGAGTGGAAAGTCTATCGTCGACAACATAGACTTAGCTCTGCATAAAGGATGGAGGATGTGAAACAGAGTGGAAGTCACCTAGATATTTTAGCACTGTGTAGAGGCAGAGACCATGTAGCATAGTGTAGGGTCATCAAGAGGTGTCAAACCAGGGAGTTGTGATGGAGCACTGATCTTCCAAAACTATTCACGATTCCGTAGAATCCATTCTCACCATATTAGGTTGAACATTCATTGTAGTATTATAAGTTTTATTTATACTTTATGCTTGGATTGTTATAATGAATTGGTTCATCTATTAATGAACCTATAGACGTATTAATTTTTTGAACTCTGTTATCAACTCTTGTGCATTTATTGGTTTTTATTCTTGCATTACATTTTTATAATGTATTTGTTTCAGGGTAAAATCAAAATCAAATTAAATTTCCTTTAACGATCCGTAGGTCAAGGAAAAAAAATTGGCCAGTCTACGACTCAATGATCATGGTATTCACTTTAGACTGGAAAGTTAATTTTATTTTTGGATAATCATATTAAAAATTGGGATGTGATATTAAGGAAAAAATTCTAATTTAGGTTATTAACTTATATTGGGAAGTGGTTTGGTTTCATGGTCTTCAAACAAACAAGTTATTGTTACATTATCCTCTCCTAAAGTTCAAGATGTAGGCCTTACATCATCTTGCACACAAGTCATTAGGTTGAGGATACTCTTACTTACTTTCAAAGAGGCTCAATTGTATCCTACTCATATATTTTTTTTATAACATTGAACCAATACAATTTTCTAAGAATCCATTTTTCCATGCAAGAACCAAACACATTGATATCAACCATTACTTTAATTATTTCAATTGTATACTTAACACCATGTAGAGGCCGATACCATGTAGCGGAGTGGAGGTCATTAGGATGTGTCAAACCAGGGAGCTGTTTCGGAGCACTAAGCTTCCAAGACTAATTTGGATTCACTAGAATCAATTGGCACCAGGTTCAGTTGAACATTCATTGTAGTATAGTAAGTTTATTTCTACTTTATGATCATATTTTTATAATGAATTAGTTTAGCTATTAGTGAACCCGAAGACGTAGGAATTTTCCAAAATCCGTTATCAAATCCTCTGCAGTTTCACTTTTTATTCTTGCATTGCATTTTTTTTATTTGATTTGTTTCGGGGGTAAAATTGAATCTGATTAAATTTTCTATGAAATTATTTTGGCCATTTTACGAATCAAGTTTGGTATCAAAGAAGGAAATTTCTTGTAAACTTGTTATATCTGAGCAAGTTTTGTATCAGAATAGGAATGTCTCCTTTAAACTTGATAACTACAAAGAAAGTTTGATATCAAGAACTGGGTTGTCACCTGCGGTTGGAGAGAGATGGACTTCTACCATTTCATATTATGGTCCCTTGTACTCACTCTATTAGGTATTAGGTTGCTCATGGTTAATTTGTATAAATGAGACCAGTCACATCAGATTTTTGTAATGATACAAAGCATGGAACTCCTACAGTTTGTGTTGTAAGAAGAACGACATCACCAAGATCCCAAGAAGAACGAGATGGTCCTCATATATGTGCACATTACTTTATAACTAGGTATGACAAGGAATAATGTTGGTATTTGTTCCTAGACCGAGCACCATGGTGGTTCCAACGTCGAATGGTGGAACATATAAAGGCACAAGAAAAAACTAGTAGCATTAAACCTATTGTAATTATAGCTTAGAAAACACTATGTATCCCAGAGAAGGATTCTATTGAATTGAGAAAATGACTACAACTCGTGGAAGCAGAAAAATAAGAGTTATAAAATAGGTTTGAGTATCTGACAGAATTTGGGCATTGTCTATACTGTGAGATACTTGCAATTGAAATACCCAGTTAAAAGGGGAAAATTATGTGATGTACTAACACCGTAAGTTTTTAGTGTATCAAAAACTTTCTTGCAAGAAATTGTACAGGCACAATCTATTAGAATTTTTAGTGAGGATAATCATGTAGGGGAGCTGACAGAAGAGAGGAGCCACCAAGCAAGTGAAAAATTCATGATAGGTTTATCATTCCTAATGTTTCTTGCAACAATTGGTAAGCAAAGCTCCATTATGAAGTCATCATAAAATAGCTGGCGGAGCTTTGATTCTTGGTATGTTCAGTGTATCGTCAATTTCATATTACTTGAAATGTATGGAGAAGAGGCATGTAGCTGAGCTCATCGATGATACTAAATATCTAACTTAGTTCTATGTAGAGGTGGAAGACCATGTAATAGAATGGAAGAAAATAGGAGGCTGGAAATCGTTGACACATGGTACATTCCAACTTAGCTAGCTATAGAGGAGAATTCAACAGTAAGTGTAAAATTTAATGTGGAAAATATAATATGATGAAGCAGAAGGTATTGGTCCCATGTGCCACAAATACCATGATCAAGCCATAAAATGACTATCCGATTGGTGGAGTAGTAGTGTGAATACCATCAAATCAATTGAAATATCTCTTCCCAGAAGCACAGGGTTCTGTATCTAGAGTGGAGAAAATAAAGATTTTAGTGGATAGGTGTCATTCAAAGGTCAACATTTACAATATATCCCTAAACTTGTCCCTTACAGAAGTACAAGTTGTGATCTTTTCGGTGCCTATTGGAACGTGCAGAATGGATGTCGTACACTCTAGATATAGTCCCCGCAGGAATGGGATGTTCGCATGATGTAACTAGAACATAGGTAACAACAGAGTGACTAGGCATGGGTGTAGTGACAAATAGGTCATCAGTGTCATAGAAAACCAAAATGGGTTGTTTAGAATGCAATTTTTTGTCACTTGAGTGTAAAATTTGGTCAACTAAGGAGCCCACTTTTATTTCGAAAGGTGGCCCAGCCACCAGAGTGATGTGACTCAATTTAAAAACTCATCAAGTTGAGGGAAATTTGAAGGCAATTCATTATCAATTTATGCACCTAGCCACCTTAGCAAGCTAACTGAGCTCAACAGTGAGTGAAACACTGAGTTCGTATCGAGCTAACAAACCACGGATGAAATAAATGGAAAAAGTGATGGAGCACGTGGCCGAAGCCACAAGTGCATTGATTGGTCCAATCCTATTTTAAGGATTATACAACCCAATCCCCAGCCAATGTGGGATAAATCTCTCACAGAAAAAAATGACCCAACAACTCGAAGAAGGGTCCGAGAAAATCGGTGGCCATGGTAGGAGCTTGGTGCAAGGGACGTGACATGGAGGGGTCAACGTCAAATATGTGGGTACAACAACAAATATGGATGGGTCAATTGCAATGGAAACAATAGATTTTGCGCAATAGTAGTCGATGTGGCGATCAAAGGGGGTGACAGTGAAGCATCTCAGTGAGTTGGCCCGATCATCAGGGAAAATAATTAGCACAAGATTTGGCACAGAGGTTGGAACCCCCGAATTCCCTCCTCTGACATGTGCGCTCTAACCAACTCACCTATCCCAATAAGTTTTCATTGATCTTTTGGATCGGGGTTATCTACAAGATAATTACATCATTTAAGCCTTTAAAAGCCCCCCCCCCCAATAGCACACAATCTCTCCTCACTAAAGCAAGAGAAAAGAAGAATTAGAAGGGAATGTTGAGATGGCCTTAATAAAATAAGGTAAATTATTTAGAGAATATTTAAGTCCTATTATTTTAATAAACAAATGGAGAAAAATACCTATTATTGTTTTTAATAGACATGACGATATAACATACCTATTATTAAATGGGAACTTGTAATTTGGGGGTTATTATTTTTAAATCATTGATCAGTGTAAAGGATAATTACATTTTTATTCTCGTGCGGAAGCCTGGAGATGCCATTGAGAAGTTGAGGGATGAAATGCATCACTAGAAAATAATACACACTACGGAGCTATGATTCTTTATACATTGGGCATATCGCCAAGTTAGATTCTTGGAGGCCGCATAGGAGGGTTGTAATCATTGTTGAATGCATTGACGACATTGGGTCTAATCTTAGCTTTGTGTAGAGGTTGGAGGTCGTGTAACAAATTAGAATTCATCATAGAGGGGATCGTCATTGTCACCAGAAATAGGATCTTATCTTAGCTCTACGTAGAGGCTGGAAGTTCATGTAACAGAGTAGAAGATGATCATGGAAAACACCAAACTTAGCTCTACATAGAGGATTAAGGTCCTGCAACAGATTGGAAGATGATCATTTTCATCACTAGACATCGAATCTAATCTTACCTATGTGTAGAGGCTGGAGGCCATGCAATAGAGTGGAAGTCTATCGTCGACAACATAAACTTAGCTCTGTGTAGAGGATGGAGGCCGTGAAACAAAGTGGAAGTCAACTAGAGAATTAACACCAAGTAGAGGCAAAGACCATGTAGTGTATTTTATGTCATCGGGAGATGTCAAGCCATGGAGTTGTGCTAGAGCATTGAGCTTCCAAGACTATTCTAGATTCGGTAGAATCGATTAGCACCATATTCTGTTGAACATTCATTGTAGTATTATAAGTTTATTTATACTTTACTATTGGATTATTATAATGACTTGGTTCATCTAATAATTAACCCAGAAACGTAGGCATTTTCTGAACTCCATTTTTAACTCCTGTGCATTGTCAGTTTTTATTCTTGCATTGCATTTTTATAGTTGATTTGTTTTAGGGTAAAATCGGAATCATATTAAATTTCCTATAATGATCAGTAGGTCAAGGAAAAAAATTGGTTGGTTTTAGGCTCAATAATCATGGTATTCACTTCAGATTGAAAATTTCATTTTCATTTTTGATAATCATATTCAAAATGGGGAGGTGATCTTAAGGATAGAAGTCTAATTTACGTTATTGATACATATTGGGAAGCGGTTTGGTTTCATGCTCTTCAAACAAACAAGATATTGTTGCAATATCCTCTACTAAAGTTGAAGATTCATGCCTTACGTCATATTGCACACAAGGAATTAGGTTGAGGAGACTCTTACTTACTTTCAAAGAGGCTAAATTGTATCCTACTAGGATATTTTTTGGTTGTGATATTCCTTGTAACAACCTAATTCCTCTCGTAAACGTAATTTTTTTAGTCATCCATTTGTAACAACTCCATGTAAGCAGAAATATTTGTTGAATCCACATATATTTTTAGTGTGTGTGATTTGCTCATTGTCACTCTGTGTCTTATCCACCTCACATGGTGGTTCATATCTCTTAGCGTGATCACAGGTCTCGAGAGTTATATGACACATGGAAAATTCCATCTTATAATCTTTCATTTTCATATGCGTCATAGGATTTACATTCCATTTTGGAATCATAACTCCTCTTTCCCTCATGGAGGGAATGATTTTCTAGGCACGGGAGTTACCCAACACTCCCTTATTTAACTTCTTATTTTGATCTATGAGTATGAGTAGACATGTTTATTCTATGCATGATTTTCCTTGCTTGTTTGATTTCTTGTTGATTACTTGGAGCTTTCACATTACCATTGGAGTGAACACTAATTGATGTGCATTGGGTTCCAAATGATCGATCCTTGTAGAATAATATCACATGGTATCAGAGAGGTTTTTTGGTAAATGTGCACTCGTTTATTTTGGATGCTAATTAATTTTGGTTATATTATTCGTGTTTCTCGTGTAAATTTTTTGATCATTTTTGGAATCTTGCTAACTGGTTTTAACAGTTTCATTTTTTATTTTGTGCTGGTTTTTTGGTTCTTCATGTGCAATTTCAAGGGTTTTCTCCTCCAAATTTAGATGGTTGCAGCTAACTTTGGAGGGAAATTAAATTTGGAGGTTGGTTCTTTTATATTTTATCAGTTGTATTTTTCATTAAAAGTATAAATTTTATTGAAAATTTTCTGGTTTTTTCAGCCCCTACTTCCTATCCTGTTGCTCTACACTTCTTTCATGTCTACTTCTACAACCTTCCTTCCCATCTTGAATGAGCTCTATCTAGCTTGGTGAGCTCTATCCCTGGCTCGTTCATCTAGCTCAGTGAGTTTTCTTGGAGAGGTGATTTGGTTGTGCTCTACTCTGTGTTGGGTCATTTTTTCCATTGACTCGACCCGTGTTTTAACTCCTAACCATACAAGCTTGTGTTAGTGCATGTTCTCCTCTCTTGGTTCATGTTTGTATTGGATTTTTGTATTACTTCTTATCTTTTCATTTGAGCTCCTCATTCTCCATTTGGTTTGCATTGAGTTGGCCTAGCCTTCTTTGCTCAGGACTATTTATTGTTTAGTGAGTTGCTCACTTTAGCCCCTATAACCCTTCCTGTGAGCTCTTTTTGGTTATTTCCGCTCACCCCAACCTTGATTATGCATGTCACTCACCTCGTTGTGCATTTCATCCCAACCTCCTATATCATGTTTTGGCTTTCATGCTTGCCTTTCCCTACTACATCACCATGTTGTTGTGGAACCGCACCCCCTACGTTGTTCTCTCCATGGCCTTGCGTGTGTGCATCTGTTGCAACCCAGTCATTACCTTGCATCTCTAGCCTCCTCTATGTTTTTTTGGGATCATAACCATCAATCTACCTCCTACCAATCTTATCCACTTGTTACACCCTCGGTCTTCTACCTCGCCCCTACCTTGATCCCTTCAACGGATCACTCCACGTAGAGCCACCCCTCTGCCTATCTTACGAGGTTTACTGAATTGACTTGCCCACCGCTTTGACCTAACCTTTGCCTCCCTCTTTCAAAAATTAATCCCACCCTTTTAAAATTTAAAACCTTTAATACAAAATCTTAGGTTTTAATTATATAAGGGCTTTGCCTTTTTTTAAATAGGGTAATTTAATTAAAAGGTCGGTGGTCACTTTATTTAATTATGGTGGTAAATTAATTTAGGGGTCTTATTTAATTTAAAAGGTGGTCATTTAGATTAATCAAGAGGTTTAATTAGGATCTTTAATCAAATTCATTAGCGGTTTAAATTATTATGTTTAATGTTTATTTATTTGTAATTTTAATCCCTTTTAATTTTTAAAATTAAATTAATCGAAAAAACTAAAAGTGTGACACATAGCGTTATTAGACATTTTTCACTAATCATTTATGGAGTGTGCAGCACTCTTCCAAGCCCTTCTTTTCCTTTTTGGATATTTTCCTATGTCCTAGATGTCATTTTGGCTCGTTATGAGCCCCTTTTTGCATTGTATCAACATTATTATTACTTGTGTACTAGTGAGCCCATCTGCCATAGTATTGTAGCAAGGGGGTTTCTAACATGATTTGAGATGGTATTTCTTACATAGGACTTTTTATCTCCCTTTCTCTTGATTTTAGCTCATTTTTTTCTTTCTTATAGTGTCAAACTATCACGATCAACAAAACTTGATTTTGGTCTACACTCTTGTGCATTATTATGTTGATTACAAGGTGAGTGACTGACTGTTTCATGATTGTAATCAATGCACTATACTATAAAGTTTTGAAATCAGGGGGTGATAATATTATTCTGATGTAGTTTTTTTCTTTTTTCTTTTTTCATTCCCTCTCTCTCTCTCTCTCTCTCTCTCTCTCTCTCTCTCTCTCTCTCTCTCTCTCTCTCTCTCTCTCTCTCTCTCTCTCTCTCTCTCTCTCTCTCTCTCTCTTCATGATGTATACTCTTTTAATTCCTTTTCTCAAACCATTCAAAATTTTAGAATGGAGATCAAAAATGGTAATGAAACTAAGAGGTAAATAGTTTTTTCACATCACCATGGGAATTGAGACTAAACCTGATGATGAGCCCAAAAAATCTAAGTGGATGAACCAGTGTGATGAAGCCTTAGATCTTCTCTCTATGTTTGTTTCTCCTGAATTTATCTTCCATTTTGATTCATCTGAATCACATGATGAAGCATGTAAAATGTTAAACACTTTTTTTATAAAACAAGATGACATGAGATCGCATGAGTTTTAAAAAAATACTAGGATTAAATCCTAGTGACTTTTAAAACCTACATGTCTTCTTCTTAAATTTTATCCACACTAGATTTATTTTAAAGGAATGTAAAGTGGAGAAGAAATATTCCCAGTTGATCTTGTCAACTATTTCTAAGTGAGGTCCCAAATACTCTATCTTCATTTCGACTTTCCATGCCACAAAATCTTCTTTGGGAACTACTTCCAAAATGCCCTCGTTTGAAATTTTTTCATCCCAACTCATTCAAGAACACAATAAACTCATTTAAATGGGGACTCTCAAATCCAAGTCACATGCCCTTGTAGCAAGTAATGGTAAGGAAAAGAAAACTAAAAAGAAGAAAGATAAAAAGGACCAGTCAAAGAAGGAAACCAAGACCAACCAAGCCTAAAACAAACCTAAAACCAAGCATGTATACTTATGAGTCCAAATTGAAGAAGGAAAAGTGTAACTGTTCCTATTACAATAATTCTAGCCATGAAGAGCATCAATGTATGAGAATATAAATCGATAACTTAACTCATTTACTTGAGAAGAATAAAATAAGTGTTCCTAAGTATATCAAACAAAATTCTTTGACTGGTGAGTCTTCTGAAGCAAAGTAGTATAAATCTAAGAAGAGGAAAGGAAATACCCTTATATCTAGAGTAACTCCTTCATCAAAGTAGATTATCAATTACGTTTCCTTGCAACGCATGGCCTCTTTGCATGTTGATTTTTGAAACATCAAGCCATGTGGCATGTCCCAAATCATGTTGGGTGATGATACTACGGTATCATTTTCTTGTAGAGATGGACGGTGGAATGTTTAACCAAGTGTTGAGTGTTCCCAATATCTCTACCAATCTCTTATCGGTTTACCAAATCACTCAACTTAGTGAAGTAATGTGATTGTAATTTGTTCCTATCTCAGTGATTATATGTGAGTTCACTCTGAATCCACAATGAATGAGGGAAAGGTGGATTGTCATGTACGGTTTTACAGCTTCTCCCACTTTACTTTTGATTCAACCTTGCTCAATCATGCAGATGAGGTTACTAAGCTATAAAATGAGCGTTTTGGCCATCTTAACTATTTTCACCTTTAATAATTGATCCAAAATGAAATGGTCAAAAGGTTACCCAATGTCAAATTTTATAATGGTCTTTGTGCGGGTTGTGCCCTCGGGAAGCACCCCAAATAATTTTTTGGCAAAGGAAAAGCCTTGAGAGATACTCGTCTTTTGGATCTTTTTCATAGTGAAATTTCTAGCCCTTTCCCATCTCCTTCATTTACAAAAGATCTTTATGTACTTACCTTCATTATGAATTTTTGTGTTACACTTGGGTGTATATTATTAAAAAAAATCTAAATTTTTCGATCACTTTTGAGACTTTAAGGCTATTTCTAAGAAATAAGTTGAAAGGTCTATCAAGGTTCTTCCAACTAAAAATGGAGGTGAGTATGTGAGCAATAGGTTCAAATATTTATGTAACTCTGAAGGGATTTCTTTACAGTTTATATTTTATTAAAACCCTTCACAAAATGGATTTGTGGAAAGAAAGAACTAAATGCTTAAGGAGATGGTCACTTGTATGGTTCACTTGAAATCCCTTCCTCTACAATATTGGGATGAAGCAATGAACTATGCTTGCTATATTCAAAACCATGTTCCACATAAGGCTATAAGAGGGATGATACCATTTGAAGCCTAATTTAGATGCAAACCTGATGTCGAGCACTTTCATATCTTTGAATCCAATGTTATGGCCCCAATTCCTAAAAAGAAACGTAAGGCCTTAGAACCACAATCCAAAGATTTTATTTTTATAGTGTATCCTGATGGTGTGAAGGGGTATAGATTTTTGAACCCTACTACTCATCATCTTTATATTAAGAGAAGTGTGAAATTTAATGAGTCATCTTTTGACTTATACTTCTCCACCCTCTAGATTCCTTCTACTCTCTGATTCTGATTCTAACTCTTCAAATGATGATTTTTTTTATAATCTTCCTCGTCCTCCTCCACTTGATCTTCTTGATCCTCCTTCTCCTCCCAACCCTCATGCTTTAAAATATTCTGATTCTGACAGCAGTGATGATGAGAAATTTGTCCCATCTCACTCAAGTGAATAATCTACAAACTTTTAGCCTGACCCACCTCCTAATCCTCGGTGGGATAGGAATACTTTGTAGATTGCTTAAGAGTGGATTGGGGATCCTTCGTATGAGAGAATAACTCATTCAAAGTTCAGTAGGACCCATTCCTTCTTCGCATCCACTTCTGACCCTCAATAGTTTTGTGAGGCTTCTGGGATTCTTCCATAGATGAGGAGTATACCTCACTCATAAAGAATGATATTTGAGATCTCACCCCTCTTTCGAAATGAAGAAAAATTATTTAGTGTAAGTGGGTGTAATAAACAAAGTATGGTGTTGATGGAGAAGTTGAGAAGTATAAAGCATGACTTTTAGCTAATAGTTTCTCCCATGTATTTGGGGTTTATTATTCATGAACCTTTTCTCTGATTGTGAAGATGACTTCTATTCAATTGATCCTCACCATTTCTATCATGAACATATGGGATACCCACCAAATGGACATTAAAAGTACCTTCCTTCATGGGTACCTAGAGGAAGATATCTATATGGAACAACATTTGGGTTATGTCCATGATCCCTCCCTCATGTTCAATTTAAAGAAGTCTCTCTATAGCCTTAAACAATCCCCTCAGGCTATATAAGACAAGATGTACTCATTTCTACTTACATCAGGGTTCATTCAATGTCACTTTAACCTTGATTAAGCCAAAATATAATTATATGAGCCTAATCTGAATGTAAGATTGCATTAAAATGAATATATAATCAAGTACATAAATAAACCCATGCAAGAATAAGTAATAAATAATGAAACCCTAATTCAAAATAGAGGGTAAAAAATCCTTAGTTAATTCATAAATTTTTTAGAGAATGCACAGAATTGGAAAAATGGAAAATGTGAAGCACAGACCATCACACTGGAGCACAAAAAAATGAAGATCTGAGGAGATAGGCTTGAAAGGGGTGCCTGTAGAGGGACACTGGCACCTGTGGGCTCCCTAGACCTATTTCTGGGTGTGTGGGTCAGCAAAAATGCTCAGAAATCCTCCTCTAAGGTTTTGTAATATTTTCACCTTTTTTTTCTTTGAGGTCGCACAAAGATTGTTGAGGTCACTTGAAACTTGTAATGAAGTATAGACTTGTAGAACCTTCAAATAGAAATCAAATCCTTAAAATAAAGATGCAAAATGAGTGGTTGAATTGTCCCCCAACTGTCATAATGGTGAAGTTACGAATGAGTGTTGCATTACATCTTAGACCCAATGTAGTTTTTTTTGGTGTGGGATTATGCCCTAGGTTTCTCTTGTGCATGTCGCACTTGGATAGAAAATAAGTAGATAGATGTATAATGTAATAAATGTGTGCATGGAATAGAATGAAATTCCCTCCAATGAAGTGTGATGTATAAAACAAGCCCTTGTGTCCCCTTGTGATGTAACTAGATGGATACAATAGAGCTCTTAGATTCCTTGATGGATGTAACCTTACATGGTGATAGATAATGTTTAGTTCTTGGTCCTTTATTGTGATCAGGTAACTTTATATTTATATGGTTATTTTTTCTTGAATTTCATAATCAACCTTGGAAATGCCGACTACCAAAAAGATAAGTTTCTTAAACGGCTAGAAAGGACCCAAAATTTTTGGGTAAAGTACAAAGGGGACATAATCACCTAGAGGGGACGAGGGTTCCTGGCGATGGCATCCTCACTAGGTGCTAGTTTTCAGGATGAAAAATTCCAAAGAGTAAAAAGGAAGATTGAGGAAGTAAGGGTGCAAGACTAAAAGTAGCAATAGAAAGCAAAGAAAGCTGGCCAAACATATGGGTTAATTAGTAATTTTCTTTCTTAGAAATCATATGAATAGTAGTATGCAACCATGACTAGATAATTACACAAAGTTCATGATTGTGTGTGTACATTTTCCCCCACTTTATGTTGGTGAGCGGAAATCTCGATAACATAAAGTAGATAGAGATGTGTACCTAATAACCATGTAGATTGATGTAGAAGGTGTGACGAGGGACAAGATAAATCATGGAGTGATGAAAATGTGAAGCATGGATGCTAAGGAGGAGATAGTGTAAAAAAAAGTGATGATGAAAATGAACCTAGGGTGGAAGCGTATGTGTAGATAACACAATGTACTTATTGTTGATGTCAATGTCGATGTGTGTGATGTTTTTAATGACATTTATGTTGACTATCACTTCCCATACGAACCGACCTGCAAAATATAAGTTGAAAAGTAGTCAAATACGCATGTATTTGATAGACGCGTGTAAGGAAAGTATGTAAATAAGTATGTAAAAAAGTTGTTATATTCCCCATTGTTTCAGGTATCCAAGAAACGTTGTTGTGTTAAGCACCCAATTCTAATTCGGAGCCTTGTCTGAAATTGAAAACTGTGTTTGTACCAGTACCATGTTGTGTATACAAGGTATGGGATGACTAATTCACCCCAAATGATGCCCCCTCATTTTGGGTGCATGTGACATCGTTTATGTAGTATGCAGCCCAAAAGAGAACCGGCCATTGTACTGACCTATGCCCTGCAGAGGGAAGGGAATGTGCTTGCTAGAAACTAAGGCACATGCAAACAAGTGGTTAGGAAAAAACAAGTGTTAGTACAAGAAAATACGAGCACTCATTTATAAGGTAAAATATAAGCTACGTAGACAATGTAGAAGCTAAAATGCAAGGAAAATAAAATGCAGACCGCAAAAAGTGGGTTACAAACATAGGACATCACTCACGATTTCAAAAGAAAATAAAGGCCATAGTGGCCACAAACAATCAAAAAACAAGAAATACATAGGGAAAATCCCGTAAACAATGACAAGTAAACGCAAATAGTGTAACAAATAACCATGGAAAAAAAATCCAACAAATAAAATGTTGCACATGAAGCACTTGTTTGCATATTAGAAAGGATAAAAAGTGTGTCAAGTCATGTATAATCTGATAAAGGAGTATGTTATGAAACAAAATGATTGAATAGCACTTGTAGTGTATGAAAATGGATGCCCCTAGGAGCTGTGATGGGATTTGTACTAGGTATTGTACCAAGCATCCATGTTATGTGTAATGGACCTGTAAAAATACGATCACAACTAAAAAAAAAGTGAACGCGTATGTGTATATGGTAAAGATAATGACATACAATATATCTATCTAGCATGCATAATAAGATGAACATGTAACAAGTATAAGTAAATAAGAGTAAATGTAACCAAGATATGTAGTATGTTATGGATGAGGTGGAATGGAATGCAGTGTGAATGGTAGAAGCAGCATGCCCCCTGAGTGGATGTGTATGTATGCAATGAGGTTCATTTATTTATGTCCCCTCAGCAGTCAAGAAAGAATCGTAAACGAGAGTGAATCAATTGAGAAATGGTTTGAGTGATGTGTTGTATGTAGAAAGGGCTAATGAATTAAGTGATGATTATAGAATGGTAATGTGTTGATGATATTGTATGTGACATAAGGGATGAGGGATTTTGAATGTGTGATGATTTATCCTAAATTTTATATCACTAGATGGGTGAGTAAGATGCTAATACACGTTATTATGTAGCTCAAGGCATATATCACGAAATATATGAATGTGATACTGGTAGAAAATGTGATGATATAGCATAAAGCATGAATCTCGAGATATATGAATAAGATTCTAGAAAGGGGTGATGATTTAGCCTAAGATAATATGACATGATATGTGTGAAGAAGGTGATGGCTAAAAAAATGTGTATTGATTGATTATCAAGATTAAAGTGTATAATGATGTATGTGTGATGAGGTGAGGTTCAATTTTTATTTGGACCCTCAGCAGTCAAATATGAACCATTGGACTAGACTGTGTTGTCAGGAAGATGAGTAAAATATGCAATATGTGTAGTAGATGTGGTGATGATAAAATTTCATAAGTATGTGACATGTAAAATGTGTAATATGTGATGAAATATGTGTGGTGTATATTGCAAGATGTGTAGATTGTAAAAATGTATGATAATGTAATGTGTACAATGTATAGGTTTATAAATCACAAAGTGCAGATGATGCAGAATAGATTGAATATTTCATATGTAGAAAAGTGTATGATGTGTGAAGATGTGGAATGTGTAGAGTCTATTGTGCAGTGTGTAAGCTTCATGTGTATAATATACCCTCAACACTCAAGTGTGGACCATAGCACAAGATTGTGTCATATAGTAGTGAGCATTGTTAGCATGTGGATGAAGATGTATATGTTAGATTCTAGGTGTGAAAGGAGGTGAATATAAGACACATGTTGATGCTAGGGTGAAATAAGCATAACTCCCCCCAAGTATGTAATAATAAAAATGATCTAGTGTCACTGTCTAAAAGATCGTCATTGTGCTCATTAAAGCCGACAGGGGCAGTGATGGATACTTGATAGGAAATAGTATGAGTTGGATCATATAAGGATACATTATGACACAAATTTTATGTGTTCATTACATATTCTTCATCAGTGAAATGTGCTGGAGGAAACCCATGTGCATACCAATGAGTAAGGTTTTACGAATGTCTAGGAGATAAATCACTACCAATAGAAATGTTACCAAATTGCATGTGAAAAGAGATAGAAGTGTGTCTCGAGTCTGAAGTGCCTCCAATATAGTCAAGCCAAGATTTCTCCAGTGTCAATGGAGAAGTGTAAGGACTACGTGTAATGAATACTGCGAGATGAAAAACGAGAAGGCCATAGGCGGCCGTAATGTGGAAATAACCATGATAAAGATGAGGTGAGTGCGGTGATGGTAATAGATCATTAATCATCAATCCAAACTTAGCTAAGTTGTCATATGTGAAAATAGTATCAGAATAAGTAAAATCCACCAGAATATGATGCCAATATGATTTTTTGATTAAGAGTGTGCATGTGATAGGATGTGGTGCAGGTGCAGACTTCTCAGAACAGGGTGAAACAACATTTAAAGTATGGAAAGACCCCAGGTAAAGTACCATAGAATTATTAGAGGGAGGGGTCTTGAATTTGTATTCACTAGGGCCATCGGCAACGAAAGTATAATTAAAATAGGAGTTATATATATCCATAGAAGTGAAGTTGAGTTTTCCTAATGCTTCATTAGTAAGTTCAACATGATCAACTTTGTCATCAGAGGCATCAAAATCATCTTTGTTTACATTTTTATGTTGTATTATTGTATTAAGTAAGTTGGTAGGCAGTGCAATAGATGTAAGAGGAGCTTTAACGAGAAAATTAGGAGTTTGTATAAGAGTAGGCACTTTGGGTGAAATGATGGTTGTAGTATGAGTAGACATAACTGGAGTGCTTGGAGTGGTAGAAGAAGATTTTGGAGCACTAGATTGACCAACGTCATAAGTATTGATATTACTATATGGAATAAGTTTTGTAGGAGGAATAGGCATAGCAGTAATAGGGTCTATCCGATAGAATTTTAAGGGGTTAGGATCTACAATAAATAGTATGATCATAGCCATCATGCAATAATTAGATGCACTAGTGTATAATAGACATGAATCCACGGTCTACCTAGTAACAGATTGAATTGAAATGAAGCGTCTATAGCAAATAAGTCTATGAGGACAGTCTTAGGCCCAAATTGAATGTGTAATGAAATATTTCTGAGGCATGTGCAAATAGTGGAATCATATCCCCTAATGAGAGTATAACTCTTAAAAACTAGATTATTGTTAATGTCCATATTTTTTAGAAGGTAATATGCACATAAGTTGGCGGATGATCCATTATCAATAAGTACCTATTAAATGCAAGTGGTGTTGATAATAGCGGTGATAAGAAATGGCGCATATCGATTGGTGTTATCAAATGGTGATATGTACTCATTAGTGAATGATATAGCATGTGGAAAAAAATTGAGAGACTGAATGAGGTGTGAAGGCTACTGCCTAATTATCTCTTTCTATATGAATAGAACGAAGGGAAACCTCTAATGTTTGACAAAAATCAGGTGCACTGCATAATAAGTCATAAAGAGATATTTTTTCCAATGTATTCTTAAGTTGTTCAATAATATCATAGCCATTACAAGTAGTAAGAGGATTTGAAGAAGTGATAGGTGGTGGGATAGAAACGGGTGGAGCTGTAGGAATGCAAGTGTGACGAGTAGTTACTACATTGATATAAGGATCAGCTTGAGGTGTAATAAATTGAGGAGGATGTTGAGGATGAACTTGCATGAAATCAGTAGTAGTAGTAACCATGTCTAAAACCTTAGTGGGTGTGAAAGAAGGACATGATGATTAATTCATTACTTGATAAGGTGAAGACATATTCATAAGGGAGAATTTGATCAATCAGGTTCACCAAAATGATTAAGCTAAAATGTAATTAGATGAGCCTAATATGAATGCAAGATTATAGTAAAATGAATATATAATGAAGTTCAAAAATAAACCCAAGAAATACTAAGCAATAAATAATGAAACCATAATTACAAAGAGAGGGTAAAAATCCTTAGTTGATTCACAGAGTTATGGAGAATACATAGAGTTGAAAAACTTGAAAATGTGAAACACAGATCGTTGCACTTGAGCATAGAAAAAATCATATCCGAGGAGATATGCTAGACTGGAGCACCTAGAGAGGGACAGGGGGCACCTGTGGGTGCCTTAGACCTATTTTTGGGTGCCTAGGTCTGTAGAAACGCTCATAAAACCTACTTTAAAGTGTTACAAGATGTTCACATTTTGTCACTTTTATTTTCTCTGAGGTCCCACCAAGATTTCCGAGGTCACTGGAAACCTGCAATGAAGTATAGACCTACAAACCACCTCAAAAATACATTGATACCCTAAAAAATAAAGATGTAGAATGAGGGTTCAGACTGTCCTTAGTTGTCACAATGGCTAACATACAACTAAGTGTTACACTACATCTCCGACCCAATGTAGTTATGTGTGTGTAATGGTGCCCTAGGTTGCTCTTGTGTGTGTCACACTAAGATAACAAACAAGTAGCTAGATGTAGAAAGTAATAAATGTGTGCATGGAATAGAATTAACTTCCCTCCTATGAAGTATTATATATAAAACCCATCCCTTGTGTCCCTTGTGATGGAGCTAGATGGATGCAATGGAGCTCTTAAATGCTTTGATAGATGTAACCTTAGGAGGTGATTGATTATGCTTATTTCTTGGTCCTTTATTATGATCACATAAATTTATATTTATATGATTCCTTTTCTTAAATTTCTTAACCCCGAAAAGGCCAGCTAGCAAAAAGATAAGATGCTCAAACAGATATAAAATAGCCAAAAAGTTTGAGTAAAGTACAAAGGTGACAGGAGCACCCAGAGGGGACGAGGGCACCTATCATTAATGTCCAGGATAAAAAAATTTCGAAGAGTAAAAATGAATACTAAGCAAGTAAGGGTGTAAGACATAAAGTAACAACAAAAAGAAAAGAAAGGTGTCCAAAGACATGGGTTGATTAGTACTTTTATTAATTAGGAATCATATGAATAGTAGTATGCAACCATGAATAGATAATTACACAAAGTGTGTGATTGTTTGTCTACCATCCCTAATGTTTACATTTTTCTACAGAATGACTACAAGCTCATCCTCCTTCTGTATGTTGATGAATTGTTTATCACAGGGAGTTCCTCCTCTATCATCGATTCTATGAAGATTGACTTGGCCAACAAGTCCTCCATTTTTGGCTTGGGCTTGCTTCCTTACTTTCTTAGGATTTAGATTTCAAAATCTAACTCAGGAGATTTATTTTCGTAACCTAAGTAATCGTTTGATTTTCTAGCTCAGTTTCACATGTCTGATTGTAAGAATTCTCCTACTCCTTTCCTTTCCAGGGTTAATTTTTTTTATTTCTCTACTCATATGTTTGATGGTACCCTTTATCAATGGTTAGTGGGGAGCCTTATTTACTTGACTCACACTCGGAAGGATTTTTTCTATGTTGTTGGGATCATGTCCATATTTATGCAAGATCCTCATGAGTTACAGTGGAAATCAATGAGTTAGATCCTTAACTATGTTTGGGTCACTCACATTGATGTCATTTTTTAAGAGGGAAAGATATTGAATTGGTTAGACATACAGACTTTGATTTGGTCAGTGATCTAGATCATCAGAAATCTACCTCAAGCTACAATTTCTCTCTTTGTTTAGGTTTTATCAGTTGGTCTAACAAGAAGCAAAATGTGATTGCCATATCATCTATAGAGGCAGAGTATAGAGGAGCAGTTAACACTGCCATGAAATTTGTTTTGCTACAAGGAATCTTGATAGAGTTTGGTATTCACTATTGGCGGCCTACTATTATCTATTGTGAAAACATGAGCACCATCTCAATTTATCAAAATCTTTCTCACCATCAAGGGACGAAGCACATTGAGATCCACATGCACTTCATTTGGGAGATGATACATGAAGACATCACCAACTTATAATATTGTCAAACTTCTGATCAGGTTGTAGACATTTTCACCAATCCCTTTACTAAGGAAAAGTTTCTTCACTTGCGGTCTCTTCTTGGGGTGAGGTCTTTTGAAGCCGCCCATTTTCTTCAGGATTTCTAGTCCTCTTCTCCTCTTCTTTTCTATAAATATGATGTTTGTACATGGGTATCTTATCAAGCCCTTAGTTTTCAAGCCTCATTAGCACATATTTCTTGGTTGTATAGGGGATTTCTCTTTCTATTCTGACTTTTCATGACCTCTACCTCGGCTTTGATGAAGGGGGGTATTGGTGTGTGTGACTTGCCTCATCATCACTCAACATCTTGTCCACCTCACATGGTGAGTCATCTCATCTAGAGAGATCATAGGTCTTAGGATTTATATAACAATTGGAAGATTCCATCATAGAATCTGTCATTGTCATATGCGTCAATGGCATCATAAGAGCTACATTCCATTTTGGAATAATAACTCCTATTTACCTCATTGAGGGAATGATTGTCCAGGCATGAGAGTTACACATCACTCCCATATGTACCCTCTTACTTTGATCTATGAGTATGATTAGACATGTTTATTCTATTCATGATTTTCCTTTCTTGTTCGATTTCTTATTGATTACTTGGAGCTTTCACATTACCATTAGAGTGTAACCTCTTCGATGTGCACAGGGTTCCACATCGATCCTTATAGAAAAATATCATATCTATAAAATAAAATCTTAGATCAAACATAAGATATAAGGATTACAATTCTACAAGCTCAGTAAGGTAATTTTTTTATGATTCATATGATGAAGATATTATTTTTTCATTGTGTTATATGACTACTAAACCTAGAATTTTCGAAGAAGCTAGTAAAAGGAAAGAGTGGGTTGATGCTATGAAACTTAAGATAGATTCCATTTACAAGAATGATACTTCAAAACTTATTCATACTCCTACTAATAAGGATGTCATTGGTATGATGTGGTTCTATAATACTGAAGTAAACAATGATGGTGCAATTAATAAGCTAAAAGATAGACTTGTTATAAAAAGTTTTGTAAAATATTTTGGTGTTGATAAAGGGGATACTTATGCTCCTATTTCAAGGAAAGATAATATAGAACTTATGCTTTTAGTTAGTTCTCATAAAGGTTATAAAATGCATCAAATGGATGTAAAGAGTGCATTCCTAAACGGAGTGATTGAAGAACAAGTGTATGTGGGGTGGCCACAAGATTTTGAGGTAAAGGGTAAATTTTTTTTAGTATTATAGGTTAAAGAAGTATCTTTATGGGATTAATAAATCTCCAAGAGCTTTGTACTCAAGAATTTATATTTGGTTTTTAGCACAAGGCTGTGAAAGAAGTCAAAATGAGCCAACTATTTACACAAAATCATTCAGTTATAATGTTTTCTATGTTTTCCTTTATTTAGATGGTTTGATTTTCACATATAAATTTATGGAGATGTTGTATAGCTTCAACAAAGATATGAAATCATAATTTGAGATGAGTGATCTTAGAATTATGAATTACTTTTTTAGTATGTGGTTTTATCAAAATAAAGAGGAAGTAGTTAATTGTCAAGCAAATTATGTCCAAGATATGTTGTTGAATTTCAATATTCAAGATTCTAAGGCTACAAATACTTCAGTTTCAAGTAGATAAAATCAATGGTAGGGGATAGAATACATTGAACTAATGAAAATATGTTTAGAATCAAGGTGGGAGGTTTGATATATCTCACTATGATTAGGTTTGATATCACTTATAGGGTTTCACTAGTTTCTAGATTCATGGGTAACGAGCGTTGTTGGTACTCTCACTTTAGTTGTCTTATGTTTGTCAGTCCAGGGTGGTGTTCATAACTATTTGTAGAAAAGGGAATAGTAGGATTTTTTCTCAGTAATTATTTAATAATGAAGCTAACCAAATGTTTTACTAAGTGCCATAAAGAAATGAAATTGATCGACAACAAAATATTATTAATGTAGAATTAAAAGTACTAAAAATATGATGCAGAAAAATTAAATTAATGTAAAATAACAGAAGGAAAATAAATAGGAAATTATCCCTTCACATTGGGTAAGATTGGCCCTTGATCCTTCCTGCTGATATGGTTCAATGTTGCAAGTCACACAAGTAGATTTTTCCCCTAAATCCACACTTTATTAATTGAAAGAAATTTCTTTTACAGTGATTAATCAAAATAAAACCTCTAATCCTAATACATTTGATCTTTTATATTAGATAATTCCTAATCTCTCTGAATAAATTAAAACTACTTAACTAGAAGATACCTATAACAACACTAACAGTTTAAGATATTACAATCCTGGAAGGATTAGTCCATGCCATGTTTGGATCAAATTCATCCTTTTAACTACATATGAGGTATCTAATTGATTCTGAATTGAGGTATTCAATCAGTGCGAGAAAATGTGACAAATCTTGAATTGATTCCCTATAATCATGATGATTATAGGTTTATAAGAGTTATGATTATCTACTTTGCATCTTCGGGAAACTGTTGTCATCTTGAAATTTCATCGTCCTCATAATCCACATGAAATTTGAGACAAAAGTAAACCTATCATCACATCAACTAGTATACCAGCTATATCAACTCCTTGCTTTGAAATTCTCATAATTTTCCTCTTTTTCACTAGTTCCTCAATCCAAGTGAGTCTACATTAGTGTTATGGGTGATTCCTACTCTCCATAGTGAGTCTTGTGCTCATGTAAGGGAGATTCCTACGCTAGTTCTCAGGAGCAAGACTTATACTCCATCTAGCACAAGATTTATGGTCACTATCCTGAATTTGATTTGATTGTTCTCAAATTGTGACCATGGCCAAAGAATAAATGATGTCCTCTAATTCATCTAAATTATCCTTCCACCATTGTTTTTTTTCTATAGCAAAAGGTTTTGCAATAAGGTAGATAGATAAATTTTTGGAATCATGTCCATTTGTAATCACCATATTTCCTATTCTACAATCAATTAGGGAAGAAACATTAGGTAACCAAGGGCATCCTAGGATCAAGGGGTATCTAATATTCCTATTCTTTTTTTATGACCATGAATTCTACCGAATAATCCCATGACTCAATGGTGATGGTAACATGCTCTATAATCCCTTTTGGCTTGTTTACAAACTGATTTGCCCTTTGTAAAACTATTGAGCTTGACTGTAGTTTAGGGAGTGACAATGTGGACAAGGTATTTGTGGTCATCACATTGATAGCATCTCCTAGGTCAATTAGAACATCTGGGATCTACAAATATCCTATGCAAACGATAACAATAGGACTTGTAGGTTCTCCATATTTAGGATTCATATTCCCTTCCATTATACTAGCAAGTTTCCCATCAACATGGATGGTTTTAGGCTGACACTTTCTTCTTCCTGGAGTCTTGAAACAGAGATCTTTGATGGTTTTGTTTAATTCTAGAATTTCCTTAAGCTATTGCAATAGAGGAATCCCAATACTTAATTTCCTCAGTCCCTGAATTAACTCGGATGTTGGTTGTTCATGAATTACAGTGTTGTGCTTCTCTAAGAGTCTAGATGGAAAAGGAATATCATTGTTTGGTTGGGGTGTTTCTTCAACAATAGGACTCGACTGCGTTTATTTTTTATTTTCTTTATCTTCATGGATTTATTCTATAATAGGAGATTAAGTTTTTGAGGTAACCTTTCCTGAATGTGGCAAGATGTTTCTAAAATCTACAAAATTTACTGTGGGATTTTTATCTGATTTCACAGTGTATGTTGGATTAACATTCCTCACAGTGTAGACACCCAAAATTGGTACGACATCCTCTAGGTCCCCTTTTATTACATACCCCCTTACCATGACCCCTTTCACATATTTTTATTAATCTAATTACCTATATTAGATTAATTCTTACCTCACCCCTCCACCTCACCTTGGACACATTCCAAGCCCATTTAATAACCAAGACTGAGTCATCACTCCCCCTTCCACACATTATTATTAATCTAATTGCCCATATTAGACTAATTATTACCTCACCCCTCCACCTCACCTTGGACCCATTCCAAGGGCATTTAACTAATTGAGACTAGCTAATCACTCCTAACATTGAGTCATCACTTCACTTAACTAACTAAGACTTCTTCTAAACCTAATATTAATTACCAACAGCCTCTTCCATCAATTTACCATGTGTTTAAATGTAAAACAAGACTCCTATCCCATAATGAATTCTTGAACCATGCCAAAAAGGGGAATAAACAAGCTATTCTATGTAAAATTGACAATTTCTCACTAGCCAACGTCAGTTATTCCTTGGCCAGCACCAGTCACAGTACCACCATCGATTCCTTCAAATAAGGATTTTCAACTCATTACATGGGTTGGGATTCCTTTGGTTGGCTTTTGATTATTCATTCGCATCATGGCATTCAATTGAGCATCCAAAAATCAAACACAACACGAGAGCATTCAATTTCTTCACCAATAACCAACCTCTTCCTCCATAGCCCCGGATCATTCACATAGGGAAGCACTTAGTCTCCATTGTTATGGCATTGGATCTAGATCCATTTCTCCTCTGAGAACCAATTAACTACCATCACCTATAAATCTCATTTAAGTATTCTTAACCATGTCATTGGTTTCATTAGATTTGGTTTTTAATCTTTTATTTTCTTTTAATCACCTCCTTCCTCTCCTGAATACATTTTGTAGGCCCTCTACCCAACGCCCTACCTATCTAAACCTCCTTGCCTTTCCAACCACAACTTTCACCCCTGTTGAGCCTTCACCTAAATCCCAACACCTTTCTTAAGCCTTCCCAACACTATGTGCAATCACAGAGAGCCCAAAGCAACCCATTTTCACCTTTGGCACCCGATTGCCCCTACCGTGATTGGTTAGCCAACTGATCCTGACTATAACCAATTACTGGTGTCAATTCCCTGACCGAAATCAGTCTCTGTGTCTGGCATTTTCCCTCAAACTAGAAATTTTAATCCCTCACCCAAAACCTCTCAAAACCTGCCACAACTTCACCCATACCTCCATAATACCCTTTGCTACACTTGTAGACCCCGTCAACCAACCGCCCTTTCTAGATTTGATATTATATTCATTATTTATATTATATTTAGAGTATTGTATTTGTGTGAGATACCCAAATCATATAGTTATAGTAGAAATTTCCATTTCATGATAGTTATCATTATTAATTTGTATTAAGGCATGGATTGGCGGCCTTCAAGTAAGCACCCCGATTCACAGATCTAGCTCATGATAGGTAGTCAACCGACCTATGTTATTAACTCTATTTTGTGGTCTTGTTTTGCTTATGTTGTAGTCCTTCCCAGACAAAAAGGATTTCTCTACAATCAGCTTGGTCTTCAAAAATGGTGTGCAACCTCTTCACGGCCTCCAGGTATTCCTCACATACCTTACCTTTACCTTTTTAAATTGTTTTGTCATACGGTACTCCTATGTGGTGAAACACACATTTTGGGGGTTCACCATAGTTTGTGCTAGAATCTGTGGTTAGGCAAGTTACTCAAATGAGGTGGCATTTGTATGCCTAGTCAACAAATCTCGTTGACCTTGGGGTATTCTTTGGTTATAGTATTGTTGCCTTTATCTTTTAGGTACATTCCACTGTTTTTGGAATTAAGGATTGAGCTGTTCAAATGGTGGAATGTTTAGGTTTGGAGTCCAGGATTTTTGATAATAACTTTGTGGTGCATTCCATTGAGGACTCCATTCTTATGGGACTTGATGAGCCCAAGGTTGGGGATATGCCGATGGTGCATTCCATTATTTTGGGACCCATTGTGTTTTTCGTGCATAGGACATATTTTTATTTGATGTAAAATTCATTCCTTTCCTATGATCCATATAGTTTAACCTAGCTTCATCTTGTGTGTTTTGTTTTAGATGGTTCTTTAGCAAGGGAAGCAATCCACATTGATTTTTGGCATGCTTCAGATCACATATAAGATAGATGTTTGTCTTGTCTAAGGGGCGGTCATTAACCCCATGCTTGTTCCTACATCTCTGACAATAGATGAACATTTTATTTATTTTTCCTAGATTTCTTCCTATCCATAGTTGTATTAATTTTAACTAATATATATGTTCTCAAATTTTTAATCTCTTCTCTTATTTTGGATATATCACCATTGGCCATTTTTCCTTTCTGTTTACGAAGGTTGGGGTGAGTTTAGGATTAGTTCCTACAAAGTTCAATGATATTAGTAAATTCTAATTTTTTCATATCTTATTTTCCCATAAGATTGAATTCTTCATGTGTTTCTTCATCCATCCCTTTTAGAAATAAAGTTTTAAGAAGGTTTATATCAAGGTCAGTGCCACACATCCTGTGAAGGAAGAGGAACTGATCAAGATAATCTTCCACTCTCATCCTCCTTTTTTTGAATTCTAAAAATTTATTCCTTCCTATCCCTGACTTTATAGTATTCTTTCTATTTATCCAAAAATAATGTTTCCATCTCCTGCCAACTATGGATGGAGTTAGGGTTTAAGCTCATGAACTATCTGCAGTGTCTTTTAAATTTAAGAGAAATAACTTGAGATTATGGGTATCTGAACTATAATCATAGGTTTGGCACATAACTTTGAATTTAAATAGGAATTTATCGGGGTATTTTGAGACTAATCCCCATAAAGTTGGTAAAATTGAAGGGGATATGTTTTTCATAGGGGGTTGGTTCATCATTAGGATCCAGTTGTATCAAATAGGTGAACATCCTTCAAAGTGGAGGGTTTCCATTCTCTATGTCATTGAGGTTATCTACTTCATCAGTCATCCTTTCTTGGTCAGCAAGTTGTTCCAAAGGTTGGTTTTGAGGGGGGTTTTGAAAATTATCTCTAATAAATCTACCTCTATGGTCTCTAGGTCTAAACATAAAATCCTATCATACTGAGGACATTTCCCTAACTACCAATGCTTAACTAATTGTTTTTGTTCCACATACTTTAAAGTATAAAATATTATTGTTGTCACTACAAGGTCTTCTTAATTTAAAAGAAAGAGTTATGGAAATACAATTTCTAAATGGAAACTTACTAGGCAATTGGCCAGCACTTCTAGCTTGCACCTTAATATTTGATAACACCTTGAGAGTCCTTGACAATGGCACCAAAAAGTGATGAGCATCATTGGTACTCGTACTTTGGTTATCTTATATTTGTCATTCCAGGGTGGTGTCCATGACTATTTGTAACAAAGGGAACAGTCGAAATTGTTCTCAATACTTATTTAATAATGAAATTTATCGATAACAAAATATTATTGAATGAAGAATTAAAAGTAATGAAAATATGATGCAAAAAAATCAAAATAATGTAAAATAACATAAGTAAAATAAACAAGAAATTATCGCTTCACATTGGAAAGGAATGGCCCTTGCTCCTTCCCGCTGATCTGGTTCAATGTTGCAAATCACACAAGTATATTTTTCTCCTAAATCCACACTTTATTGAATGAAATAAATTCCTTTTACAGTGATTAATCAAACTGAACCCTCTAATCCTAATAATTTTTCTCTTTTATATTAGAGAAGTCCTAATCTCTTTGAAAGAGGAATAGTTATTTGGAATAAATGATGACTACTTAACTGGAAGATACCTATAACAACACTAACTATTTAAGAAATTAAAATCATGGAAGGAGTATTCTATGTCGTGTTTGGATCAAATTCATCCTATTAACTACATATAAGGTCCATAATTGATTGTGAATTGAGGTAGTTTGTCAACGCTAGAAGATATTATAGATCCTGAATTGATTCCCTATAATCATGATGATTATAAGTTTATAATATTTTTGATTGTTTGCTTCACGTCTTTGGTAAATTGTTGTTATCTTGAGATTGCATGGTCCTCGTGATCCACATGAAATTTGAGAGAGAAGTACATGTCTCATCACATCAACTGGTGTGTCAACTATATCAACTCGTTGCTTTTCCATTCTTTTCATTTTCATCTTTTATGCCAGTTTCTCAATCCAAGAAAGTCTACATTTGTGCTCTAGGTGAGTCCTACGCTTATAAAGTGAGTTTTTTGCTAGTACATAAGTGAGTCTTGTGCTAGTTTGTAGTTGATTCATGTTATTACTTTAAGATATGATTTCCAAATACATTTTTAGTACCATCATAAATATTTATTTGAACCATATTTGAAGAAGCCAAAACAAGATGAAACTAACAAGGATATGCACAATATTTCCTTCTAAAACATAGTAAAGTATTAACTAAAAAATGATAATATTTTACATAGTACGAAATGATGTCATGAAAAAATAGGGTTTCACATAGAATAAAACATGGCAAAATCGGGGCTCATCACTCCCCCACACTGAAGATCTAGCAGGTCCTTTTATGATGTAGGTAATTTATTTTATGATGCATACAATGAAGATACTATTTTTGCATTGTCTTATATGGCTACTAAACCTAGTTCATTTTGAAGAATCTAGTACAAGGGTAAAAAATAGGTTGATGTTATGAAACTTTATATGGATTCCATTGAGAGGAATGATACTTGGACACTTATTCATCCTCATGTTGATAAGGATGTCATTGGTACCATGTGGTTCTATAAGACCAAAGTAAAAAATGTTGTTATACTTGATAAGCTAAAAGATAGACTTGTTGTAAAAGGTTTTGTAAAAACTTTTAGTGTTGATAATGAGGAGACTTATGTTCCTATTGCAAGTAAAGATAATATAGCACTAATACTTTCATTTAGTGCTCATAAAGGTTAGAAAATACATCAAATGGATGTTGTAGACACATAATCTATGCACTTGGGTGCATTTCTAGGTCCTAAAGCATACTAATGTATACATGATTCCTAAGCAAGAAAATTATTCTTTTTGGCATCTTTATTTTATCTCCTGCCTTATTTTTGGTCCTACACATGTTACATCCATGCCAAAACTTAACTTATTTATCTTTATGTCCTCAAACACTAGTAAACAGTTAGGAAAGAAGCACTTAGGCGCTCATGTCCCTCCTGGGCTCTCCTGACCCTCTTTATCCTTTTTCCCCCCTTTAGTTATCTTTTACTTCTTGGGCATCTTTTAATACTTTTGGTTATCCTTCCAAGTATCAATTATGAAATTCAAAAAAGGTAATCATAAATATACTTAGTTATTAATCTCAAATAAGGTTAAAAGCACTAATAATTATCTGTTAACACCTAATTTTGCATTCAAAGGCACAAGGATCATTTCAAATAATTCATCTAGCACATTCACACAAGGACAAGGTTTGCATCACTCTGCATACACAACATAGGAGGGGAATTTAATTCTATTACATCTTAAACATTTGCATACTTGAATCATTCTAGATTTATCCCTCTATCACATTGTAACTTGCACAAGGGATTTTGCTAGTTGTTAATTACGAAATTCAAACAATGGAATCAAGAGCATTTAAAATCATTCATCTAGCACATCCACACAAGGGAAAAGGGTTGCATCACTATGCATACACAACATAGGAGGGGAATTTCATTCTATTACATCTCACACTTTTGCATACTTGGAGCATTCTAGATATATCCTGCCATCACAGCACGTAACTTGCACCACAACAACCTAGGGAATAATTACTCACACACTCACATAGAACTACATGGCATATGAAACGTAGTGTAATTCTTGGTACTAATTTCACTCTTCGGGTGACCTCAGGGTCATTCCGAATCCACATTTTGTATCTTTTTTATTACATTTGATGTGATTTGTAGAAATGTGTAGGTAGAATTTTTTTACAGCTTACAAGTATAATCAATGATCTAGGAGAAAAATAAGAGTGGACAACAAGAAACCAACAAAAAACCTCCTCCTACATAGAAAAGAATAGAAAATGGATACCTAATTGGACACTAACGCTGAGATAAATCACTAGCACCTAGGTGCTCCTGACTATGAAAATCCTCATAAACTTATTTTTATTGTGTCACACTAATGTTTCTATGGGAACTTTTGTCCTACACATTTCTAACTTCCAAAACCACCAGTGAGCTTTAATGACACTACTTATATTTTGTTTCAATAGTTATCCTACCTAGATCAAGTGATATCAGGTAATTCACCCTCTCTCTTTCTCTTGCTTAAGGTTTCATATTATTGCATGTTTTTTGCTATTCCATTTACTATATATTATCATTTGTATATCATTCATTATAGTAGTTACTTTGGAATTAAGATTTAATTCAATTTAAATTAAATCATTTGGTGAACCCACCCACTTAAACCCTTCCTTCTAAATATGCATCAGATTCTATCTCCTTATTCTAAATTTATGGACTAGTCCTCTTACCCATCCTATGCACCAACCATGGTTTTTGGCACGGCTTCCATTGTTGTTAATTTTATGCAAGACTATACCCATCACCCTCCTCACTTCAATACCCCAATGCTTGATCTAACTATTAGTGTAGTAATCACTCGCCATAATCAGCCACTTAGAGCTATAACTCCAACATGTCTCTATCCCACCACCTATTACCTCTACAATTCCTACCACCATGTCCAAATTTTATGATATTGTTGAGAAAATAAAGAATACACCAGCCAAAATTTCTCTTTATGATATCTTACTCAATGCACCATATTTTCGTCATACATTAAAGGCTTCCCTATGCTCTATCCATATTAAAATTGATAATTCCCCTATTGCCTTCACTCATCTCATTCAATCCCTCAAAAATATACCACATGTCATATCCTTCAGTGAGGAGGATATCCCTCTTATGAATCACTAGTAATCTTCATGTGACTTTTCTTATCACCGCTACTACCAGTTCTCATTATATCAAGCGCTCACTACTAATTGATAATTACACCACTATAAATCTATGTTCTCTCTCATTACTCATATAGTTACAAATTCTTGATATTTTAATCAATAAATCCTCTACCCTTGTTTATGGCTATGATTCCACTACTCACACATACATAGGTACCATCACCTTACCTCTACAGGTTAGACCTAAAACCCTTCTCACTTTATTCAATATCATTGACACATAATTCCAAATCAATTTCTTACTTGGTAATAAAGGGATCCATTCCATGAACGATTTTTATTCTATGGTTCATCGATTTGTTAAATTCTTACATGATGGATATGAGCATACTATTTTCGTTGACCTTGACCCATTCAATTTATGTCACATAGATCTAGTCACGACCATTCCCATACAACCTCTACATCATATTCCATACCATGTATCAGTGCATATGATTTCAGTCAATATAGTGCTTCAATTAGTTCATCTACCTTCACATGCATCCCTTCCATCCCAACACATACCACTAATATTATCTCACCCACCGTGCCTCCCTCTATGCCCACCACTATCCCGCCTGATCACTTCTCCTCTCAATCCTACATCTAGATCCACTCCTCTTAATATCCTAAAAAATGTTATCCAATAATATAATGTCATCACTGATGATTCTAATGATGAGGTTGATTTCGTAGAGCTTATCGATGAAACATTGTGCAATATTAATTTTAGTCCCCTTGAAATAGATGAATCTTACTTGTAAGATAATTTTATTCCTATTGTCTTGGGTGAATATCAATTTAAGAAACCTCCTTATTTGTGAACTCTCTACTTTGTAATCATTCACATAATCACAATTAAACATTTTTGTTCTACTTTCAATTAGAAAATGACAGAGATATCTAGTAAATGAATTCACTTATGCTTAGAATCAACAATTGCAGGAAAGGAAAGAACATAAACTCGTGAACACCAACAATTTTTATCCTAGAAACCTCCAGAGGAGGAAAACCAGTCAATAAGGGAAAACACACTTTCTTCCCACTTTTAATTGGCCAATTCAAATAAGAAGTACAAAATTTACAATAAGTATGAAAGAGAAGTAGATAATATCTTACTCTTTCTCCCAATTACTGGTTTACTCTACCTCAATCACTCTTTTCTTCTACAAACACAATTCCAGCACTAAGAATTCCTTTCTCACTTCCTTTCATGCTTTGATAATCAAAAACTCTCCTTCCTAAATGTATTTATAGCCTTTCTCATGTCCTTCTGTGCACTGGAGGATGGGAAAGTTCATGGACGAAAAGAGACACAGACAACCTTTCTAATTCTGGGACTGTTCATTTCAAATTTTATTTTTCTGTCTGAAAGTGTCAAGACTGCCACCCAATGTAGACCGGCGGTCACAGAATAACTACCCTATCTGGGTAGTAGTTACGGGACTGCCACCCGGGTTTAGCTGCAACTCTGTAACCGCTACTCTGCACGGAGTGGTGGTTTTGTTAATATAAAGATAGAACCTCATGTTTCTTCATTTTCCTTCTTTGGTGTTGGATGATCTGATGAATTAGAGTCATTTTGGATCCCTATGGATCACACCTCCCCTACTTAGGAGTATTTTTGTCCCACAAAATCTTAGTGGGGGAGTAGATGAGGAAATAATTCCCACACTTGCTCCTTTGAGTACCACAGGGCCTACCTTGGTGTCTTTCCTTTCAGTCCAACCTGCCAAGACTCATGCGACCTCTCCTATTCTCTCTGACCTTCTGTTATAGCACTACATCCTCCTCCAATTCAGCTTGTGACTCCAAGACACAATCCTCAATGGAAGGTAGCAACTATAGTCCTTCATCTTCATCTAGCATGGATGGCTCATATAAGTGCAAGTTCTCATAGTTTACTACTGAGTTTCATAAATGATGGAAAATCTCCAACCTGCTCCAATATGGTGAAGGGTCCATATCGTAGTGGCTTGAGATTTCATGCTTGACCTTGTAGTCTCTCCTTTCTCAAGTAAAACCAAACTATATCTGCAACATGAAGCGTATGTTCTCTCCTGTGTTGATCATGCCTAGCCTTGTACTTGAATTGAGATTTCTGTAACTGTTCTTTGACTTTGAGATGGATTTTCTCATATCCTCTCAATGAACTTGTTTTCTCTAGTCACCTTTGTGTCTCGTGTCTCCTCCTCATCCTTCTTCCCAACTACTACATCCTGCACATTTGTAGGTAGATATACCAAGCATGCTTCAAATGGTGACTTCATAGTGGATGTGTGTACTTCCCAGTTATAGGAATGTTGAATGTAGGCTAAGGACTCATCCCAATTCCTTGGGTATTTTCTATTATACCCTCTGATCAGTTGTACCAAAGTCGTGTTCACCACCTCTATCTATCCATCTATCCATGGATGGAAATTCGTGTTCATCTATAACCTAGTATCCATCTTGTCCCACAAAGTAGTCCAAAACCTCCCCAAGAACCTGGAATCCCTATCAGAAACAATAGACTTTAGCAAGCCAAAATGCACCCATACATTAGTAAAGAAAAGATTTTTTGCCTCATGTCCTTTTACTATCTTTTTACAAGCCATAAGAACACACATATTACTAAATATATCAACAACAACATAGAGATAGTCATGGCCATGTTTAGACATAGGTAATCCTCTTACAAATTCCATAAAAATTTCCTCCTACAGATTAGTAGGTACTGGAAAAGGCATATACAAACCCTCCTTCCTAGTTTTAGGCTTGCTGGTACAACAAAGTTTACATCCATGTATAAATTATGATACCTTTTTTTGTATATTGGTACAATACACATACCTTTGCAAGTGAGATAGGGTCTTACCAACACCAAAATTTCCCATTACTTTCAAGGTTTGTGTTTCCCTCATAAATAGAAGTATTTCCTCTTTAGGCACACAAATATTTCCCCATCAGTAGAGCAGCCCGTCCTTGAGATAACAATATTCAATCACCATCCTTTCAGCCCCTTAGAGCTGAAACTGCTGAAATGTCACCCCAAAGTCTTTTTCCTGGGCATATGCCTCTCCATAAGCTTCATTTGTGAAGGGCTTGATCTGAGAGAGAGTGGTTAAGTAAGAGAACTTCTCCTGTGTGGGTGGCCTAGACAACATGTCTGCCACCAAGTTTTTACTACCCTTCTTGTATTTGATCACCAGATGGAACTGCTGAAGGAACCCCATCCATTTGTAGTCCCTTGCCTGCTACAATTTAGATTGTGCTTGTAAATACTGGAGAGGTTTGTGGTCAATTTGCACAATAGTTTCTTTACCCAAAAAATAATGCTTCCATTTTTAATTGTCTAAACTAGTGCATAAATTTCCTTATCATATATTGAATATCCTTTAACTATTGAAGTAAAATTTTCAAAATGATAGCATATGGGTTTACCTCCCTAAAGCAACACTGCGCCCATAACATAATCACTAGCATCCATGTCTCTACTTCAAAGGGTTGCTGCAAATTAGGAAGAGAAATTACTAGAGCATGAATAATTTTGTATTTTAGTAACTCAAAGGATTTGTCTTGTTCCTTACCCCAGTCAAAACTCTTAATATTTGTGGCCACTATGTGTAGAGGTGTTGCAATCCCAGAGAATCCCGGAATGAACTTCCTAATGTAGTGTATTGCTCCCACAAAATTCCTAGTCTCAGTGGCTCTTTTTTGTGTTGGCCAACTGGTGATGGTTTCCACCTTCTTTGGATCCACTTGTAGCTCTCCTCCTCCAACCACGTTCCCAAGATAGACAAGTGACTGTTTGGGAAATTCACATTTCTTCATAGTACAAACCAGTCGTTTCTCCCTAAGAAATTGCAAGACTTGCTGAAAATGAGTTAGATGTTCCTCCCATGTGGCACTAAAAATCAAGATATCATCCAGATAAATAATGACACATGAATCTATGAAATCCCACACTGCATCATTCATCAATCTCATAAATGTTGTGGGTGTATTACATAAACCAAATGGAAGTGCTAACCACTCATACAAACCCTATTTTGTCTTGAAGGCAGTCTTCCATATATCCTACTCCTTTATTCTGACTTGGTGATAACCTGACTTGAGATCCAACTTCATGAATAACTTGGCATGTTGAAGATTTTCCAAGAGATCATTTGTGCAGGGAAGTGGATATATGTTCTTTATGGTGATCTTGTTCAAAGTGTGGTATTCGATGCACATTCTCCGAGAACCATCCTTCTTCGGCACCATCACAATAGGTGAACTACATGGTGAAGTTCTTGGATGTATCACACCCTAGTCTTAGATTTGTTTCTTTACTTTAGTACTCTCCAATAAGGATTGCCTATGCAACCTGATGTTTAGGAGAGGGGACTCTAGAAACAGTTGAATCTCATGCTCTACTGGGAGCCTGAAAAACTTCCTGAAAATACTTAATAATACTATCCAAATCCTATTTTCCCTGGTTAGAAATCTTTGAAGCTTCTACCCCATCTTGTTCATCCTTAAACAAAAGTAAACAAAAATAATTATGATTTTCTTGAATAATTCATTATTTTTGGTTAGCACTCACCATATTAACCAATTTCTTATGTTGGTGTTCCTGGATGTTGTATTTGATCACATCCTTGACCCATTTGTATTGGTTTTCCCTTCTCATAAATATATCATCTCGGATATACAATTAAGGACTCCCGAAAACAACATCAAAATCATCATGTGGAATATCATCAGCTTCCAATACATCAATATATTGGGAATTTATCCCAAACTTGACCTTACATATTTTTGTTACCTAAATTTCAACATCCTTCTTCACCTAACTCAAAGGATAATGGTGTGGATGCTCGTAAGTCTCAAGACCAAGCTTATTTACAAATGATTCAGAAATCAAGTTAGACTGAGAACTGGTATCAACCAAAGCATTTACCTTAGTTCTCTTGATCTGGAATAGTCTACTATTCTCCTCTTCCTGGTTTTCCATGTTGCTGGCCATGCATCCAAGCCTCTCGTCTACATCAAATTCATCTTCGATTTCTACCTCCCCTTCTGTCTTTACAGCTGTCATGGAATTATTTGAGTCCTTGGTTCAGTTCTTCAGATGTAACTCTAGATGTAAATTCCAACATGTAGCGTCAGTATGACCATTGATATCACAATTCTTGCAAAAATTCTTGGGATCTCTACAAGTATTTAAAGTAGTGGCAGCTTGTTTACCTTTTCCTTTCCACTTATCTTTATTACTTATTTTCTCATGTTCTTTCTTCTACTGATTTGTCAACTACTTTGCCCTTGGCTCTACTTCTCCTTACTTCTTTTGATCATCTATATAGTATTCTTGTACACACGCCTCATTGAGATCTTTCGGATTCGAGGAGATGAATTTTCTTCGAAGGTGAGTGTGAAGTCCTCCCAAGTACTTAGTCATAATATCCTCATCCTCCAAGTCCATACTTAGCAACATAGCCTAAATCCAAAACTCCGTAGTATAGTCTTGCAAACTTTGACCACTTCCTTGTCTAAAATACTACCATTTAATCATTTGGTCAGTCTTATGGCCAATAGTATAGAAGTTAACTCTAAGTAATTCTTTAAATTCTTTCCAAGATTTCACAATAGGACATATCTTCTTTTCACAAGTGGCTAGATGGGTTTCCCACCAAACTAGAGTGTGTCCCTTCATTTTGAGACATGTAAAGGTGATCCTCTATGCCTCAGTGAAATTATGGACGTTAAAGTATACTTCTAATTTTTTTAACCATTTATCAAGCAACTTTGCATCTACTTGTCCTTCAAATCTTTTAATTTCAACTTTCATCTCACCTTTAAAAGGAGCATGATCAGATTTTACCTTTTCTCTTGCATTTGAAGTCTCTTCTTCATGCTCTTCCACATAATCTTCCTCATGATGGCTCCTACCTATGCCAAAATTTTCAACTAATCCTCAAACCACTGAGTCCATGGAGTCTTGCTTAACAAAATTCATCTTTTGCAAATCTACAAGTTCTTCTTGTCTTCTAAACATCCTATCCATCATGGTCTCCATCATCTTGATTCTACGAACCAAGTTTTCTTCCTCCATTTGTCCCCGAATTCTCTGTTTCCACTTCCTTGTAGAAACATCTAGATCGCACGATAAATCCTCTTCACCTTTAGATCTTTTCACTGTCATACAAATCCAAGAATGAATACCGCATTCCTGGATACTTGTTAGCTTTGATACCAAAATGATCTGTAAACTCTGTACTTCGGAATTGTTCATAGAATCACAATTAAACGCTCAATGAATTTTCTTATGCTTAGAATCAACAATTGCAAGAAAGGAAATAACATAAACTCATGAACACCAACAATTGTTATCCTGGAAACCTCCAGAGGAGGAAAACCAATCGGCAAGGCAAAATGCTCCTTCTTCCCACTTTTTTTTGGCCAATTCAAATAAGAAGTAAAAAAATTTACAATAAGTATGAAATAGAAGTAGATATTATCTCACACTTCCTCCCAATTACTTGTTTACTGTACCTCAACACTCTTTTCTTCTACAAACACAACTCCATCACTAAGAATTCCTTGCTCACTTGCTTTCATTCTTTGATAATCAAAAACTCTCCTTCCTACATGTATTTATAGCCTTTCTCATGTCCTCATGTGCATTGGAGGATGGGAAAGGTCATCGAGGAGAAGAGACACAGATAGCCTTTCCAATTCTGGGACTGTTCATTTCAAATTTTATTTTTCTATCCAAAAGTGTCAGGACCTCCACCTAATGCAAACCGGAGGTCACAAGACTGCTGCCCTGGCTGGGTGGTGGTTACAATACTACCACTCGGATTGGGTGGTGGTTCTATAACTATCACTCTATAGAGAGCGGAAGTTTTGTTAATAGAAAGACAGAACCTTCATTTCTTCATTTTCCTTCTTTGGTGTTGGTTGATATGATGAAGTAGAGTCATTTTGGATCCCTATGGATCACCTCCTCCCTCTACTATAGCCATAATTCCTTTCAGACCAACAGTACATACATTAGACCTAGTGTCACCTCGTTCATCTCCCCAGGTCATCGTTGGTCCACATCTTAATTCATTCACATGCACTCTCTTCATACATTACTCTTATTGGCCTCATATTCCATTCGACCCTACTTTCCCTGACATTATTTGCACACATGAAGGCTTAACACAGTTAGGACTTACACTTGTTGATCTCCTCCCCCCTCACTTTCCCCACCTCTGTCATGGATATGTCCTCATTATTGATTCATATGGAATTCATGTCATCCATTTATCGGTCTTCCTTACACATGCACACCATTTGATCCACTCACACTAGGAAAATCTTGGCTCAAATATATTGGCGGCACCCTTGACCCTAAGCATACTACAATTACCTTTCCTATGCCTTTTGGCCACATATCCATTTGTAATGATTCATTCCTTGGCTATACTCAAAACCCCAATCGTTTTTATGCACATGATTGTCTACAACCTCTTTTTAGTGATTAAGAATAGACTGTGTGTATGTATAATTTATGCCACACAGAATCTCTCTATGATTAACCTCATACTATCATATATTATGTCTCCAATTTAAATCCTATTGATTATGACACTAACATTGATGATCTCCTTACTGAGTTTACTTGACTCTTCACCTCTCCCACTTGGGGGCATCACACATTCTCTTCCCCATCACTGTCATCTATATCTAGTATCTACTACTACACTTCATACTTCGTGCTTCATGTCTAATCTTTCTAAGCACTCCTCCATCTTTAGTAAACACTATATTGTCATTACCCAATTACACGCTCTATTTCCACGGTTCATACTTGAATATTGAGGTTCCACTTCTAAAATTAACCTCACACCATCTACTTATACTATACTTCACATTCAATGCTTCAGGATACATATTTTCTAGCATATACTCTAACACAATACATTCATTTCCTTATGATGCAGTATTGTTCTATGGTTCATTCTTGACTATTTAGGGGGCATTTTTTAAATTAACCTCATCTCATACATCTACTGAGGGGAATGTGGATCCTCCCCTCTTCACATCTTGCACATTGTAGAACACCAATACACTCACACGAAATTTGCATATCTTGGTTGCATTTACTCTTGGTAGCTTATTGTATTTACATGTTACACTTTGTTTCCTATGCTAGAAGGATTCTTAGTATGTCATTATCTTCTTCTATATACACATGCACATTCACTTTAGTGTCTTAAGGTGGATGTGGGACCTTTCTATATTCATACATGGTGTATTATGCTCGACAAAACTCTTTACCAGTCCCACCGAGGCTCCTGGTGGCATATAGTTTTCCTACTATTATACTCTACACATCATAGGTTCTACTACTTCAGTACTTACTATTTATAGTCACTATTATTATATTTGTCATTGACTTATACATGATTTGACATACTATTTATCTTTATAACATACTAACGAGTGCTTCATGTGTAGCATTTGTCTTGCAGGATCAATACAACCAACACTATCTTTCACTTCTTGTTTCCTATTGTTTGCAAGATATGACATATGTCTTGTTTGATCATTGTATTCTTTTGGCCGCTTCGACCCTAATTGTTTTTGTGACATTGTGAGTGATGTCCCATATATGAAAACCAATTTTCACAGTCCATCTTGTCTTTCCTAGTTGCTTGTTACATTGTATTCTATTACATTTTAGATTATTTTCACTAATATTTGTTTATTAGCATATCCTGTTTGCATGTGCCTTGGTATCTACCATGCACATCCCCTACCCCCAGTAGGTATCCAATTCATATATGCATTATCAGTAAAGGTTCCTCTCTTTTTAGACCACATTCTCCTACAGTCATCGCATGCACCCCAGAGAGGGGGCATCTATTACATGAACAAATCACCCCTACAATGATGAGCCCAATTAATTCCTATGTAAACCCCCATTTTGTTGTGATGTCATTTTGTAATAAGATTGGTGTTATCATTTTGTAATTAATACTTTAATATATTTGAAAGGAAATTTTGTGCATAAACCTTATTTATTTTCATATTATCTATGTTTCTTCAAATGAGTTTAAATGAATATTTTTATGCATAATAATGTGGTTGAAGAAAATATCTTAAGCCCAACACATGACTCACACATAACCTAGTGTAGGCTCATTCATGCATTGGCACAAGACTCACCCATGCATTGGTGCAGGACTCGCACTATGAAAGTGTAGGACTCATATAAAGAAAGAAAATAACTCACACAGAAAGGAGGTGAGTTGATTTAGTTAGCACAAGATTTGAGATGGTAAAAAAACAGCATTGAATGTGGACTATCATCTAGTCATCATACCGACTCATGTGGATTATGCAAGCCCAACTTAACATCCAGTTTTATTAGAGACGTGGATCAAATGGATGGAACAACTTGTAGTCACCATGATTTTAGGGATTCAATGCATGATCTTTGACATCCTATGGAATCATTAAATCATCTCAACTAAGAGTTAATCAAGGACTCCACTCAGAGTTAGCAAGATGAAATTTAATTTAAGTGCAGACATGCACTTGTTCTTTCACAGTTATAACTCTTTAATGAAGTTGTTGTTGTCATAGATATATTTCAGTTAAGTAGTAGTTGGTTATTGCAAATAATATGTCATTATATAGAGTGACAAGGATTGCTTTTGATATAAAAAAATGGAATTTGTAGTAGAATTACAGAGTTAGCTAGTTGGTTGTTGTTGAAGAAACTATTCTACATTCAATAAAGTGCATGATTTTGGGTTAGATCGACTTGTTTGATTTGTAATACTAAACCAGATTAGAGGGAAGGAGCAAGATTTACTCCTCCCCAACGTGAAGGGAACATTTATTGTTTATTTAATCTCTGTTATTCAGAATTTGTTTAATTACCATAATTTCATCACTTTCAGCATTTCAATTTATGAATTTATTAATATTTTATTTTATTGATATAAGGCATTCCTTAATTGCATATATAAGTAGTATTCCATTAAATTCAATAGTGAATACATGTTAAGCATAGTTTCAATCATTCTCTTTGTTGCAAATAGCGGTAGACACTGCCCTATACTTAAAATCATGAGATAACTAAATTACAATTATCAACAATGCTTTGTCAATTTTTCATGCCATTTTCGGGGATATTCTTAGGTGTTATTGAATATCAAGGTACTAACTCAAGTACTTCTTGATATCCTGGTAAGTTTCCATTTAGAAATCTCATTTTCATAACTCTTTCTTTTGAAATAAAAAACCTTGTAGTGACATCAAGATTCTTTTCTTTGCTTTGGATTATGTGGAACACAAGCAATCAGTTAAGCATTTATAGTTAGGAAAATTTTTCTCGGCATGGTAGGATTTTATGTTTAGACCTAGAGAATGTAGAGGTGGATTTATTAGAATCAAGTTACAAAACCCCCCTCAAAATCAACTTGTGGAAGTACTTGATCAACAAGAAAGGATGGCTAATGGAGTGGAAAACCACAATGGTGCAATTAATGGAAATCCCCCACTAGGAAGGACATTCACCTATCCCATAGAACTGGACCCTAATGACCAAGCCCCCATGAATAACATAGCACCTTCAATTCTACCAACCTTTAGGGGACTAGTCTCAAAATATTCTGACCAATTTCTATTTTAGTTCGAAGTGTTGTGCCAAACATATGACTATGCCTCAAATACCCAAAAGCTTAAGTTATTTCCTTCAAATTTAAAGATACAACCATGAGGTATTTTATGGGCCTAAAACCCAACTCCATCCACACTTGGGAGGATATGGAAACAATCTTCTTGGACAAATACCAAGATTACTGTAGGGTTAGGGACAGCTAAAGGAATAAATCTTTAGGATACAATAAAAATAAGATGAGATTGTTGAGGACTATCTTGATTGATTCATCTTCCTTCACAGGATGTGTGGTATTGTCTTGATATTACTCTTCTAAAAAACCTATTTCTTAAAGGATTCCAGATGACAACACACAAGAAGCTTTTAATCTTATGGGAAAGGGAGATATGAACAAATTAGAATTCACTGATATCATTAATCTTTGTAGGAATACTCCCGAACTCGCTCAAACCTTGGAAAGCAAAAAAGAAACATTTTCCAATGGTGATATATTACAAACTAAGAGAGGAAATTACAAATCTAAGAACATATATCTTAGTCCATCTTTAACACAACTATGGATAGGGAGAACACCCTAGGACACACAGAGCTATTATTTATATATTATCAAAGATATATGAATAAACCATGGGCTTAAGGAATATCCCTTAAATAAAACAATTATCATACCTTGTAAACCGTTCTAGAAACATGCCAAAGAATGTAATGGTGAGGGTAATTCCAACATTTGACATAATCGAATTTTAATACAGAACCCCATAAAATGAATTCTGTGGACTGTAGAAATCATACTGGTTCACGATGTAAGGGAAGGTTACTGTTGTCAATTTTTTCAAAACCAATCCTATGCACCAAAAACACAATGGGTTCCAAATTAGATGGAACACACCATGAGACTGAAGATTCTTCCATAAATACTTGGCTACAGTAAGTCCCACATCAGTGGATAACTTCAAGCTTTGAAATCACTTATATGAAATTAATTATCTAGTAAGGTTTCGGGACTCCAAACTGGGATTGTTCCTTATCATTTCATGATGCTTAGGAGGTTCAAATTGGCTCTCTGGAATAAAGCACGAAGACATATTCCTTTGAAAGTGTGCCCATATGCTTGCTCAACTCAAGCAAGATAGTTAAAATTGGCATATGTGTTTTCAAGTGTCTTATCATAGCCTCATGTCCCATTTGTTCATAGAAAAGTTCAGAAGTTTAAAAGAAAGGACAACGTAAGGCTTGAAAATTTGTCAATGCCAATGGGCAAGAGCTAAAAGTGGCCAAACTGCTCATTGAAATAGTTGGCATGTGTTAGTATGATTTTCGGTAGAGTGAGCTATGCACTGAACTCATTTCAGTGGTTGAATATACATTCAGAAATCAAGAAATCAGGACAGTGAGCAATGAAGGTCGTGGAGTCATCGCAAGACCAAAAGCTCAGGAACAAGGCAGGATGAGTTGAATCAAGCTTTCAGAGTTTAATTTCAGGGATTCTTTTCAGACAATTCCATTTCAGAATTTTGGAGATTTTTTTATGCATTAAAAATTTCGAGCGAGTTGAAAATTCCATGGTAGTTGTAGAATGCCCATGGAGAACTCATGAATGTTTGTTAAAAGGATATAGCTGTCCCATGAAAAGCATTTTCGGGGAAAAAATTTTAGAGAAATGTCATTCGTGAAAATAATTATTGGGGAAAAAATTTTTGGAGAAATTGATTAGTGTAAGAAATTTGTGCGGAAAAAATTCCAAGCCTGGTAGGGAGGGTAAAGATGTTGATTTAATGAACTTAGCACAGTTTGTGAGGTTTCAGAACTTTCCTCTGCAAAATTTTAGAGATTTTTCTTTCGGGTTTTCGAAGACTTTATTTTCAGAATGTGTCTCCAACTTTGATCATAGTGCTTGAGAATATAGAGCTGTAAGTGGAATAGAGTAGGCCTACATCAAGGGGAAAAGAGATAGATGAAGTAGGCTTGAATGGTGCATATGTGCATGGTAGAGTCTACTAGGGGGTGCAAGAACCACCATTTCTAAAGTGGACGAGTCATTTTCTAAGAGGGATCCATGTAACAACTTTACATGTCTGTTACCCAGATCAAGTTTGATTGCAAGCCATGAGAGGACATTATTTGAGCTCCGAATCAGTCAAAGTTGTAGGGTTGACTTGGTCAAAACCTTTTGCAATAATGTTGTACTTGGGTTGTTCAAAGTGTGTAGCATGTTCCCTTAGGATATTGAATGACATTCATGCATGCCAACTATTTAGTTAAGGGTTAGACATCACAAGGCCCAGCATTATAATGGCTTCTTTCAACTAGGACAATCATTTATAAGTACCATAAAGTGGAAACTAGCAAAGCCATTATGTTACATATAGATATTTTTTGACCTCCATTTGGTAAGGAAATACTGCTCTTCAAGCATTGGAAGAGTGCTTCCAGAGAAATTGGTTGAAACCTTTTGAGTTAGGTGGCATTCAGAAGTTATTCCTTGCACTTTAAAACTTTTTGGGTCCCTCCATTGCATAGTTGAATGATTAATCATTTAATGCCTTGTGAATGTGATTCCTTTAGCAAATAGATGTTTGATACATTTAGCCTTATGTTTCAGGGCTTATCTATTTCAATCATTGAAAAAATAGATAGTGATGATTACTTCCTATTAGTTGTGAAAAAATGTTTTCCACTCTGTATGATCAAGAGTTGCATTAGTGTATTATCATTTAGAGTGATTACCAGACATGTGCTTGTGATTATCCCTTTGATAAATTATCTTTGTATCCCATCAAATCTGATCCTTCTTTTGTGCAAGGAGTTAGAACAAAGTTTAACTAAGAACAAGAACGTGTAACTTCTGAGTCTATGAGTATTTTAGCATCCTTTCCAAGTTGCATGTAGGTGATAGGTGGCTAACTGGTGTAATGTATCATGACCCGCATTAACCCTTCTAGAAGTTGAACATTGGTGGTGATTCTTGGTGCATCACCAGGTGTTATAGTGCAATTAAGGCAAGTTTTGAGCTATCTTTGACAAGTTCTCGCTCCCTAATCCCACGAAGGATAGGTAGCAATAGGTCTATTATAGTATAGGAGACCTCATGGACATCAGAAGTAGTGTTGTGTTTTAGTTTAGGAAGACGAAACCAGCCTATCTCATGGAGGTTCAACCTTACGAGCCACAAGTTCTAGCTCACAACTGTTGCAGAGGTGATCCCATGAATGTCAGGCAAGGTCACACCAGAATGTCATGACTCGATTCTGACAGGAACCCCACATTGAACTTTGTGGATTGTAGCAATGATCTTGGTATAATCAACGAAGGTTACTTCTAAACCATCATACTCCAGTTATAGAAGAAGTCCCTAAAGAAAAATAAAAATTAGAAGAAACACCATCCCAAACCTATTATCTCAAAGAAACATATGAACCAAACTTACGATATGTCCATTTCCATTCTAGAATTTTGGAAAAAGATAATCAGTGTAGCCTCAAGAGAGACCAAAGATTCAAAACTTGATTCAAGGATTAAAAAAATAAGTATTGGAATAGCGTCTACTACAAGCGCTTAGAGATATTCTAAAGCTGAATAAATCTATCAAATACCTCTGTGTTAAAAATGTAGGTAGAAGGAAAAATTAGCCTAGAACAATCTGTGTTGAGGGAAAATTGGCTAGCATATTGGAAGGGAAGATGACCCCTCCAAAATATGGTGACCCTGGGAGTCCAATTGTTATAGTTTGTATTAGAGATGTGAAGATTCAAAATGTTCTAATTGACTTAGGGTTTGTAATTAATGTGATGACTACTGACATTTTTTCCACATTAGATCTTCTTAAACAACAATCAAAGTCCAATAGTTTTACAAATAGTTGACCAATCTGTATCTAAGCCCAAGGGGGTCAAAGAGGATGTAACCATAACAATTGAAGCATGTGATTACTCAATAGATTTTATAGTTATGAAAACAAATGAATAAGAAAATAAGATATCCCTTAATCCTAGGATTCCCTTGGTTAGCCACTGTAGTAGATATTATTGATTGTAGGATAGGAAAAATTATAATTACGAATGGGCATGATTCAAATGAAGTTATCCATTTATCTAGTTGCAAAAACATTTTCTGCTGAGGATAAACAATGGTGGGAAGGACCTAGAAGGAAGTATAAGATGTAGTTTCATATTTGGGTATGGTCATAATTCAATAGCATTCAGAACATATCCAGAATTTTGATCAGAAGTCCTTTATTGGCCTATGTATAAATCTTGCACTATACCCAATTGAGACAAAGGATGGCATGATAAATGAAAACAATTACCTTATAATCTATTCCTTTCTCATGAAACATAGATATAATTGAGTGTATATCTTCCACAACATCATTGCAGATCCATAGATTGTTTCCACATAGGTGCCCCTTGAATTCATTACTGAGAGAATAACTTGTGGTAAATTCTCTCCACCCAGACACCAAGAAACTACCCATTTTCCAAGGTAAAACATTGGCAATCAATAGTTGGTTGACTAGTCAAGAGGACAATACCCTATTCAAACTTCTATGCTCTCATCCTCAAGCCTTTGCTTTGGAATATAGTGACATGAAGTGATATTCATCCTAGTATTTGTGCACACCACATTTACACAACTGACTCCATAGACCAGGTCAGGAAACCATAAAGAAGGATAAACCTTGCCTTAAGAGATATTGTAAGAAATGAGATTGAGAAACTTCTTCATGGTAGGGATTCATCTATCCAATTTCAGACAGCCAATGGGTTTCTCCATTAGTTATAGTTCATAAAAATAATGGTAAATGGAGGATTTGTGTGGATTATAGGGAGTTGGATATGGCAACATGCCATTGAGATTATTTTCCCCTACCTTTTAGTGACCAAGTCCTGGAGAATTTATCTGAGAAAAAGATATTTTCTTATTCATTGATGGTTTTAGTGGGTACAATCAAATCATGGGTGGCACTATGAAGAACAAGATAAGACTACCTTTCCCTACCTATGGGGGACCTTTTCCTACATGGTCTTAACCTTTTGGACTTATGTAATGCTCCTGCTACTTTCCAAAGAGCCATGTTAGAAATATTTGTCTGATCTCACTCATGATTGTGTGGATATTTACATGGATGACTTCATAGTTTATGTGGGAAAAATTTCAAGAGGCAATTGACAATATAGAAAAAGTACTCTCTAGGTATGATAAACATTATTTATGTTTAAACCATGTGAAATTTCTATTCATGATGGAGAAAGGGTATAATATTAGGCCACCATGTTTCAACTCGAGGGAATCAAAGTAGATCCTGATAAGATGAGCATCATTGTGAAACTTCCATCCCCAACAAAATCAAACAAGAAGTTAAGAAGATTTTTGGGACATGCTGGCTCATAATGGAAGATTCATTTTATATTTTCAGTAAGCTAGCTTCTCCACTATTTTCTCATTCTAACAAAAGACTATGAATTTGAATGGACACAAGTGTGTCCAAAATATTTTGACATCATCAAGGATAGATTGATAAATATCCTGAGTCCTAAGAGGCCCAAATTGGAAGCTTCCCTTTTGCATACAAATTGATGCTTCTAATGAGGCAATGAGAGAATTGTACTTGGTCAACAAGAGGAAGGAAAGGCAATGCATGCCATCTAATATATTAGAAAAAAAATCTCCCCTACTGAAAGGAATTAGACTACCACATAGAAAGAGTTTTTTGTAGTGGTTTATGCCATTAAAAACTTTCATTCATTACGTTACATGATATGAAGTAATTGTTCATACTAATCATTCAATGCTATCAAGTATCCATAGTGAATAAACCTGTTGGTACATGATAAGAATTATAAGGTGGATTTTGTTATTGTAAGACTTTAAACATAAATATTATTGATAAAACCACATAAATCAAATGTGGTAGCTGAATTTCTCTCAAGATTAACCATTTCAGGTAGATAGAGGAGAAAATCAATGATGATTTTACTAGATGAACATATATTTGCAATCTCAGTTATCTCTCCTTGGTTTGCAAACATGGCCAACTACTTAGCTATATGGAAGTTACCATATTTCCTCACACCTAAGAAAATAAATACAATTAATTAAACAAAGTGTGATATATACATGGTTTAATGTAATTATCTTGACAAATGTGGTCCTTGATCATGTATTACACATGTGTGTAGCTAAATATGAGAGATCTTTGATATACTCAGAGACATGTCATGATAAACCATTAAGGAGGATACTACTCAGTTAAAAGGACAACTATTCAACAAATTTTTGGGAGTCTGTCTACTATTGGTCATTCTTTACATAATGATGTCAAAAATTATGTATGGTCAATGTGATTAATGTCAAGGGATGGGAAATCCAACACCTACAACATGAGATGCCACTCCAACCTTAAGTAGTTCTAGAGACATTTGAGAACTGGGGGTTAGGATTTCATTGGACCACTTGATCCACCTTCTCAAAGAAAAGGAGTAAATATTAGTTTCTATAGACTATGTTATAAAGTGGGCTGAGGTGCAAGCTCTTCAATATGTAAGGGATGAGAAAGTTGCAGAATTTTTGTATGAACATATCTTCCAATACGGTTTGGAGCTCCAAGATCCACTGTTTCAGATTAGGGACCATAATTCATGTCAAGTGTAATCAATTATTTTGTGGAAAACATATCAGTTAAGGCATAAGAAATGCATCCCCATACCACCATCAATCCAATGGCCAAGTGGAGGTCACCAACATGGAATTGGAGAACATTCTAACCAAAACAATAGATCTCTCAAGGATAAGAACTAGGTTCATAAAGCTACCCGAGGCAATATGGGATTACAATGCTACTTGGAAGATACAACCACAAGATTCACTCCTTATGGGTTGTTCTATGGAAAGAAACCTATATTTCCCATAGAATTTGAAATTCAGGCCTTAAGGACAACTCCTGCACTAGGAATTGAATTATCAGAAGAACAATAAGAAAGGATTCTTCAGTTGAATGAATTGGATGAGATGAGGTTACAAGAAATACGCCCAAACAAGAATCCTCTAACATCAAATAAAATTGTGGCATGATAGTCATATTAAGCAAAGGAAGTTTCAAAAATGGGATTAGGATATTTTATTTGATTCAAAATACAAGGAATTTAAAGGGAAATTCCTAAGCAAGATGGATGGGCCCATACCAAATTGATGAAGTATTAAAAAATGGGACCGTGCGAGTTGATTCCAGTTAATAGTGAAATAAGAGTAATGTTGGTTAATGGCCATATGATTGAGGTTATACTAAAATCCAACATCAAAGGAAGAGTTAAAAAATCTGTTACAAGAGAATGCAGCTCTGAATTTCTTGGACAAGGTTTCCTTGTCCAAGCCAATTCAATGCTAAATCACTCCTCAACAAAAATAATAATTAGGGGATAATTGAAAACTAGCGATGGTGGTTATCATCTTATGAAGGAATGTTTGAAAACAAGAAATGGTGGCCAATCCTTCCAAAAAACAGAAAAAAAAATGGTATTTAAAAAATAAATAAAATACAGATGGCTGAAAACCAACAATGGCAATCACCTCCTGAATCATGAAATCAAAAAATGTGTTGAGACAACTTACAGAGAGAGAAAAAGGAGAATTCATTTCTGTTATAAGATTTTACAAGTGATTATTAACAAGGTATGTGTCATTACCCTCCTTTGAAATGTTAAAAATTCTAATTATGAGGTGATAATTATTACTCTTGTGTGAAATGATGAATCCTCATTTCCAATATTTTCGCACGCACCCCATATCCCAATAAATATGTCACACATCCCTAATTTATCTTTCCCACTTACCAATTTATTCTCCACGATGTCGTTGTTCCATCACAGTTGGTTAAACTTTACCCAATTCGTGTTGTTTTGATATAAAAATGTTTTTCCACCTTGTTTTTTCATGTTATCATTAATTTTGTTCCACTCTTATGCTAACATAATTTTCATTCATGCATTTTCACTTTCCTCATTCCTGTTCTTCAGTTCCTTTCAGTCATACACCACTACTCTCTCTATTCCAAATACCAACCATGGGGATTAGGCATCTTCATGAACCAACAAGTTCAGTTCATTCGCTCTCCAATAGAAAATGAGTAGCAATATTTGAGAAAGCATGATGGTTGGATTTCATTCTTGCATATGAGGAATTCAACCCAATTATGACAGAGTAATTCACAGAAAATGTAAAGGAGGGACACTCAAAAGTGAAAGGTAAGAAAATATTGTTTATCCCTTCCATAATTAGTCACATTTTTGGTATTCCAGAAGAATGATAACTGGTTAATTTCATGACTCCCTACTATGAAATTATTAAACATTTTTTTGTTGGACAGCAAGAAGATTTTGGAATTAGTTATTGATAATAATGGAATGGCCAAGGGAATAAAAAGGAGTACTTTCCTTGAGCCTGGGGTGGATGTAGAAAAATGGGCACTAAAATATTTTACATGTGACGGTCAATATGAGGTTGTTTTAGGCCATGTCTTGAGAATCCTTATTCACCTACGCCATGGTCAAGCCAAAGGCTACAACAAATTTAATCTTCCCCAGTTATTTTTTTACTTTGTTTCTTTTGTCGTTGAGAATTTTTGATGGGGTTCCTCTTATCTAAAATTCCAAGGCCTCATTCACCTCATCTGTAAGCATCATTTCATTAATAAGTGTCACAGGATTAAAAAGTGGGTCAAATTCCAAAATAAATATGCCCTTGAACCTGCTTTAGATTTATAAAGAGGGACCTCTACCTCAAAGAGACCAAGGAAACATCTTAGGTCATCAAGGCCAACCTATACCCTAGATAATCATAAAACATAAAATGTTCCTTCACAGGAGGAAAATAAGCAACATCTATCATACAATCCCTACACCAAACACCTCTTGTTTCTCTACCTAACTATGTATCCCCTCTAGGTCTTGTTTCTGAATTGTAGATTGATAAAACATCAATCATGGTTGAAGAATCACCCATTCATGACAAAGTAAAAGCACCCATACTTGAAGGTGAGCTTAGCTCACCTATTGATTCTGATAACATTATTCCCCAAGTGTTGTACATTTCTAAGGTTCGGTGTGATCTACAACAAGCTCAATAAACAATTTCCCAATTGTAACTCATCTTACAAAAAAAGAGGAAAATTTCTTTCAGTTCAAGGTAGAAAAGGAACAGAGAATTCAATACCTCCAACAGTCATTGGATAAGAAACAAGAATTCATCCAAAAACTACAACACAATGTAGAGGAGAGATAACAAATAATTCAGTGCCTTCAGTTTAGAACTGAATAATTTACCACATAAATTATTCTCTTACAAGGAGATAAAAAAGAAAATCACGTCTATGGAAACTACTGATCAAATAATGCAAATAGACTTTGAATTCCCAAAAATCATTATGCTAAAAGGTATGGTGAAATGGATGAAAGAGTTCTATTATCTCATAGGAGTGGTAGAAGAGAACAAAATATTAAAAGAGGAAACAAATATACTTCAGGATAACATGTTTGTTCTCTGTCAGTTATATGAATAAGCCCTTTCTTGTAGGGCATGTTCCCATTTTTACGCTTTATTCCTAACGGAAAATTTATTCAAATGGAAAGCTTCCATAGTCTGCTCTACCAAATCCATAGAAGTTGACAATGATAAACAATTTATCAGATCATATGCAGTAACTGACGCAGTTGGTAAGAATTTATTATGTGAATTTTATGTCCACAAGTTTCTTCTCTCTGAGTAAGTAGAAATACCAATCAATTTGTATGTAGGAGAAGTGCAATTGAGGAATTCCATTTCCACTTTAATACATCAATTTGTATGGTGTGAGAAAAGAGGGGAATATGTGAGAGCATAAAAAAATGCAGGCCTCTTGCTAAGGCATGATCTCCCAACTCCAATCAAATTCTTTAGGAGATATGAGGCCCATGTTTATTGTCTATAGCTTGTGGACAAGTAAAAATAAAATATCACAGCTTGTGTAGCATACTTTCAGGAGTATGTACTCCCAAAATTTGACATGAATTTTCTTTTTTGTCATTTATGGTATGGACTACTTCTAGAGGTCTAGAAGAAGGAGGTTATTTCCCCAACCAACCTCTGGTGGTCGTTAAAGAGGGAAAAAGAATTATGCAAGATAAATGGATTTTCATGAGATTTCGGCCACCATTGATATTATCCCTTGTTCCAAGATGGAGCACTGCATAGGATCAACCTATTGAAAGCTACAAAATGTGGAGGGAGACATTGATCAAATTTTGTAGGTTTTGTAATACAAAACAAAAGGAAATATGGCTCACTTTTACAAACGCGTATAGTTATACACATATTGTTGAATACTTGAACATCAATCATATAGCAGGAGGACTTGTTAACCCTTATGTGTGGGGGAGGGATGAGCTCTTCTAATTCCTATGTAAACCCCCACTTTTTTTGTGTCATCATTTTATACTAAGACTGAGATTATCATTTTGTAATGAATACTTTAATATATTTGAAAGGAAGTTATGTGCATAAACCTTTTTTATTTTCATCTTATATATGCTTCTTCAAATGATTTTAAATGAATATTTGTATGCACTAACAATGTGGTTGAAAAACATATATTAAGCCCAGTAGGACTCACACATGACCTAACGTAGGACTCATTCACACATTTACGTAGGACTCGCCCATAATTTGGCACAAGACTCGCATTGGAGAGCAAGACTCACTCATGTATTTGGCACGGGACTCATTGTGGAGCATAGGAATCACCCACTTATTGTCCTAGGACTCACTTTGGAGCACAAGATTTACACTATGGAAGCGTAGGACTCGTATGAAGACATAAAAGAACTCAAATGGAAAGGAGGTGAGTTGATTTAGTCAGCACATGAGTTCACATAGTGAAAAGAGAATTGAACATGGAATATCATCTCATCATCATGCGACTCATGTGGATTATGGAAGCCCAACATAACATCTAGTTTGATTAAAGGTGTGGAAAAAATGGACGGAACAACATTTAGTCACCATGATTGTATGGATTCAATGCATGATCTTTGGACATCCTCTAGAATCGTTAAATCATATCAACTGAGATTTAATCAAGGACTCCACTCAGAGTTACCAAGATGAAATTTAATTTAAGTGCAATATGCACTTGTTATTCACAGTTGTAACTCTTTAATGATTTTTTACTTTCATAGATATGTTTCAGTTAAGTAGTAGTTAGGTATTGTAAATAATTCATCCTCTTCTAAAGTGACAAGGATTTCTCTTGATATAAAAATGAATTTCTAGTATAATTAAAAGATTTAGTTAGTTGGTTATTGTTGAAGAAACTATTCTATTCAATAAAATGCATGATTTTGGGTTAGATCAACTCGTGTGATTTGTAATACTAAACCAGATCAGAGGGAAGGAGAAAGGGCCCTACTCCTCCCCAATCTTATGGGAGAATTTCTTTTTTATTTAATATTTGTTATTCAAAATTAGTTTAAATTACGAGAATTTCGTCACTTTCAACATTTCAATTCTAAATTTAGTAATCTTTTGTTTTATTAATAGAAGGCATTCCTTAATTTCATTTAGAAGTATTATTTCATTAAATTCAATAGTGAATACATGTTGAGCATGGTTTTGATCATTATATTTGTTGTAAATATTCGTGGACACCTCTTTGGACTCCAAATCATGAGATAACTAAAGTACATGTATCAATGATGTTCATCATATAGTAGCTCATAGCTTCATAATAGATTAGCACAGTACACAATTAGCACAGACACACAGTTACAGATTGGCCCAAAATTAGACTTGGGTCCAAAACATAGAGTAGACACTAGCGCCCATTCTTAGAAAGTAGTAGTGGCTACTTGTGTCCCCCCCTGGGTGCTAGTGTCCTGGGGGGAAATAGTCAATTTCTCAATTTAGCACAATCTCCAGCAATTTATAGCATAGTTATATAGTATCAGGCACTTTCCTCTAGTTACAGAATTCAGTCTATCAGCTACATTTTAGTTACAAAATGTTAGGACATGAACAACATGAAAAAATTAGGGACATACCATCTACAGTGGTGCTTATTGGGAAGCATCATTGACAAAGAGAAAAATAATACCTCTCTCCCCAAAACTCTTCTCTTGGTGTGATATTGCCCAAAAAACTCACCTGTGGTGTGAGATCGCCCAAAAAAAATCACCTTTTTTCGTGAGACTACCCAAAAAAACTCACTCTCATCGTGAGATCACCCAAAAAACTCACCATCGATATTCAAAACTAGTAACTCTAACCAAACAAGACAATTTTCTATCTCATACTCTCTCATACATCAGGTGCATACTTTCCTTTATACACTCTTTACATACTTATACACATATTACTATGATTTTTCACATACGGAAATTTGACTAATTTCTCTCTCTTCTTTTGCAAGTCCATCCTTAATACGTAATAAGAAGTAACTCACATCAGCAAGCACAAGCTCCAATAGCACACTATTATGCATACACTTCACCCTTAGGGTCTACTTCCCTTTCCTAGTCCTCCACGCTTCACATTGTGATCACTTCACGCTTCACTTGTTCACTCGGCATGCCATCAGCTACACTCTTCTCTATAAGATTACAAGGTATGCATCTTCTATCTACTTTATGCTATCGATTATTCACTCAACAACATAAATTCGGGGAAAATGTAGACAAAATCTATGCACTTGGGTATATTTCTAGGTCCTAAAGCATACTAATGTATCCATGATTCCTAAGTAATAAAACTAGTGGTTAACAACTCCTTTTGACATATTTGTTTTATCTCTTACCTTCTTTTTGTTCTTACACATCTTACATCCCTACCAGAACTTAACTTATTTAACTTTATGTCCTCAAACACTTGTGCCTAATTAAGACAGAAGTTCCCAGGCACTTTTGTCCCTCCTCGGCGCTCCTAACCCTCTATATCCTTTTCTCCCCCTTTTGGGTCTCTTTTACTTCTTGGGCATCTTTTAATACTTTGGGTCAGCCTTCCAGGTCTCAATTACGAAATTCAAATAAGGGAATCATATATATACTTAGTTATTTCTCTCAAATAAGGGGCCAAGTACTATGCATTATCTACTATCACCTAAGATTATATTCAAAGGCACAAGGATAATTTCAAAGCATTCATCTAGCACATCCACACAAAGGACAAGGGTTTCATCACTCTGCACACATAGCATAGGAGGGAAGTTCATTTTATTACATCTTCATACTTGGAGCATTCTAGATATAGCTTGTTATCACATTGTAACTTGCAAAAGTGTAACCTATGGCATCATTACACACACACATTCAGACAGAACTACATGGATTCTGAAATGTAATGCAGTGCTCGGTACTAAGATCACTCTTTGGGTGACATCAAAGGTCAGTCTGACTCCACATTCTACATCTTTTTTATTGAATTTTATGTGGTTTTTGGACATATGCAAGTAGACATTTTACAGGTTATAGGTACAATCAATGATCTACGAGAAAAATTAAAGAAACAATGGGAAACCAAAAACAAACCTCCTCCTACACATAAAAGGAAAAAACTTGGATACATGACTGGACACTAGCACCTAGATCACTAACTAGCACCCAGGCCCTCCATTCCTCCCATGGGCACTTCTATCCTACACAATTGTTAGTTCTAGAACCTCCAGTGATCTTTGATGACATTTCTTACAGTCTGTTTCAACAATTCTCCTACCCAGATCATCTCCAAATCATGTGAAATCATCTAGTCACCCTCTCTCTCTTTCTCTTTCTTAGGGTTTTATACTCAAGAATTGATAATTGGTTGTTATCAAAAACATTTGTAAGAAGTCAAAATGGGCCAACTCTTTACATAAAATCATTCAGTTCTAATGTTTTGTATGTTTTCCTCTATTTAGATGGTTTGATCTTCACATGTAATTATATAGGGATTTTGTAAAGATTCAATGAAGATATACAATTAGAATTTGAGATGAGTGATCCTGGAATTATAAAGTAATTTTTTGTATATAGTTCTATCAAAATAAAGACAGTTTTTTTTTTGCAAGAAAAGTATGTCCAAGATAGGTTGATGAAGTTCAATCTTCAAGATTCTAAGGCAATGAATACTCTTGTTGTAAGTAGAGAAAAATAATGAGAGATGATGGAAACCCTTTATCTAATGAAAATATTTTTTTATAATAACGGTGGGGGGTCAAATGTATCTAATTATGACTATTCTTGATATCACTTATGGGGTTTCACTAGTTTCTAGATTCAGTGGCATGCCTTCACTCAAACATATGCAAGTTGTGAAAAGAATTTTTATATATGTGAAAGGTACTTTTAATCATGGTATTCACTTCAGACCATAAAATTCATTATTTCTTGTGTGATATATATATATATATATATATATATATATATATATATATATATATATATTGGGGAGGTTCTCTTAGTGACAAAATTCTACTTTAGGTTATTGCTTCATGTTGGGAAGCAGTTTGGTTTCTTGGTCTTCAAAGAAGCAATCCATTGTTGCATTATCATCTACTAATGTCATGAATATGCAGGCCTTACATCATCTTTCACACAAGTAATTTGGTTGAGAATACTCTTAGTTGATTTCAAATAGGCTCAAATTTATCCTACACATATATTTTTTGATAACATTGGGACAATTCCATGTAAGATTAAAACAGATTGAGCTCAAACATCACTTTAGTTATTTCAAGGGACTGTAATTGTTTTTTATAATGATATGTATGTTAATATTTATCATGTATCTAAGTGGTTCATATGTGAAAGGGGCATCCCCTTGAATAATATTTTGAGGACTTAAGTAGTTCTACATGGGTTTTCAATGCTAAAAGAAATGATAATAGCTCTTTACAAGAGAACAATCATCCATTTGAAACAACTCCAAGTAATCACAAGTGGTTGTTGAATCCACATCGAGAAAATCACATATTAGATTATAGTTATGAGGAGAAGGATTACAATGATACAAACTCAACAAGGTAATCTATTTGATGATGCATATGACAAATATACAATTTTTACATTATCTTATATGGTTACTAAACCTAAAAGTGTTGAAGAAGCTAGTAAAAGGAAAGAGTGGTTTTGTACTATAAAACTTGAGATGGATTCCATTGAGAGGAATGATACTCGAACACTTATTTAGCCCCTTGATGATAAGTATGTCATTAATACCAAGTGTGCCTATAAAACCAAAGTAAACAGTAATGGTATAATTAATAAGCTAAAAGCTATACTTGTTGTATAATGCTTTGCATAAAATTTTAGTGTTGATTATGAGGATATGTATGCTCATGTTGCAAGGCAAGGCCAACATGAAATAACCTCAAGTAGAGGTAAGGGTGAAATTAATGATGTGTATTTTTCTCCAAGTTTGGATCATAATTTGATCAGTGTTAGAAAACTATTTGAAAAGGGTTTTAGAATTCTTTTTAATATGGAGTCTGCTCAATTTTTGATAAGAAATTTAGAAATATTTGGTTGGAAAATCCTACATCGAAACTTTTCAATAACATGGGTTTACGTAGAATCTACATATACTTTTCATATCTTCCATTATTCTTGGGTCATAGTTTTTTTCTTTGTTTTAGAAACTTTGAGAGGGTTTTTTGATTCTAATTTATCTTTTTATTTTGTTGCAATATGCAAACATATTGATACAATAACATTTTTAAATGTATGCATCGAGTCAAGAATATGGCCCACTAGTGAATCTTTCCATTATGGAAGGTTATCTAATATATATTATTTTCTTTTCCTTGGGAATTAAATCTATATGTGTCAAATATACATAGGATTCATTTTCCCACTCATATGTCCAACACATTTATGGAAGAATAAATATTTTTTACCTCAAAAACATCAATTTAATGCTACAACCAATCTCCATGAGACATTTATTTTGGTGGTTCTCTCATTTCCATATGACCATTGAACTTTTTTCTACACTATGATATTCATTGTCCATCCTTAAAAATATTGTGTTCCCTTCATAAACATACTTTCTAAAATCATGGGAGTACCTTGAACATAGTTGGTCTAGGACATGCCTTGGGCATGCATGATCTCCCTTTGTAGTCAAACCTAAATAAACTAATAGTCCTAGATATTAATGAATTATTTAGTAGAGAATTTCATAGCATTTAAATATATGTTTTTAAGTGGTTTGAAATATCATTCATTTGCACCCCAATCCAAAAAATTTGAAACTCATTTATAACATGTTCAAGGTAAACATCCATGTTTTTTACCTAATTCTTTCCGAGGACTAGTAGTGACAAATATAGTTGTTCTTTTTGTAACGTACATCATGGGGGAATGTTATAATTTATCGATACAATAAGAAAAATTGAATATGTTGTTGAAAATTTGGAATATGGATTAACCTCATCTATTGCAATACCTATCCTAACACTCCTTGCATTAAATTTAAAATTTTCAAGCTAGTTACACTACTACATATAGTGCAAAAGATGTCGTAATTTGTGATGAATTTGCATCATATTTTTGTTTTTTCTTGAGATGTGTCACAATAATGACGTTAATATGTGCCTTAAATGTGGTAAAAAATTTACACCACATGTGTGCCACCTTTGCATCATAGGTACTAAAAAGGTAACTTTCATTTCCTATTTGTATTTATTATTAAATTATGGGGCATCCCTTTTTTCATTATTGTAAAATTCCACAATACAAAAAAAAGGGCATCTTTAACCACATAATAATAAAATAGGGTTTTAATAAACATATTATGCTCTTACTATCACACTTTGTATTTTTGGAGAAAATATACTACTAAAATTTAAATTTAAAAGTACAGGGTCAATTTTGGACAATAAGGTGAGGAATTTATTGTTTTTACATGATTTATTAAAGAGTGTGTTTGTTTCAAAGCCTATAAATTTAAATGGAAAAAGAGAAATGTTATTTGTGTGTACACATACCATTACAAATACACTGGTAAAAAAAATACTTTCACCTTGAAGTGCTAATGAGCGTAAAAATTTCTCTTATATATTTCTCGCATGCAATTTTAATGGAAATTTCTTCATAAATGTCAAACAACATAGCTTAAACATTATATAGGCCTCATGTCTTTTTTACTTTGAAAAAATATTTCTTTTAATCTCTTTTTGTAGAGTGTGCCCAATATTTTAAGGTAGTTAGATTTATTTTATATAAAATGATTCCTTTTGGGTTCATGTTGTATGAAATTGGTGGTATTTTGAAAAAAGATTCATAAAATAGGAAATGTTAGTCTCTTATACTTGCATGTATAATCCTTTGTAGCCAAACAATACTTACAAATTATGAAGATAGAGTTTGGTGTTATGCCACCTTTATTGCCAACTATATTTAGAATTTTCTCTTATTTTCAAATTTGTATTTAATATTAAACTATGTTTCATCCTTTTTCATTATTATATAATCCCCACAATATGAAATTGGGGCATATTTAACCACATAATAAGAAATTAGGGACTGTATCAAACACATTTTGATCTTTCTATCACACTTCATTTTTTTGAGAAAGTATAGTGCTTAAGTTTAGATTGAAAAGTGTAGGGTCAAGTCTTGGACGTGAAGGTGAGTAATTTATTATTTTGACATGATTTCTTAAAGAAGATGTTTTTCCAAATCTTACAAATTTGAATGGAAAAAACATAAATATTATTTTTGCGTGAACCTACTATTACATGTATACTAGTAAGACAATATTTTACTTTCACGTTGAAGTGCTAATGAGCATAGAAATTTATCTCTTACATATGTCTTGCATGTAATCTAATGGCATGGTATTGATAAATATCCACCCCCATATTCCACTATCACCATAATTTAAAATGAATACGAGGAGGATTCTAGTCCTTGGAACCAACTACTAAGATGGAAATATTTAAATAATGTCAAGAAATAATACATTTTCAATGTACATCAACCCCTTGGATCCCATACCTAAAATTTTATCATAGTGTCAAGAACATTTATCTATGATTACTTGACTTGGGAAATTAGGAATGGCGAATTGGAAAATTTATGGGAGGATTCTTGGAAATGACTAGTAGCTCTTATTCACTGTAAGGACATTGATGATATTCATATTTTTTTGATACATGAATAGGGATGTAAAGTAAATAATTATTGGGATAAAGAGGGGTGGTGCCCCGGATATGAAAGATAATGGAAAAAAAATGGAATAATATCTAGGTCTTGAGGAACAAATAATTAAACTTATCCAATCTTTTTAATCAAAAAGAATTTTTATTCCACAAGATACCCATGTGGTGGACTAGAGATAGTTTAGGGAAATATACAGTACAATCAAGTTACAAAGTTCTTACTAAAGATAACTAAGGAAAACTAGATTGGCTTAACTCTTCCATTTGGAATGATATTGGCACACCCTGAGAAAACATGTCTACTTGGTTGGATTATTTGGAGAAGATACTCATGTAGGGTATATTACAAAAATAAATTTTATTTTCCCATTTGTATGTATCATGTGTAAATAAAAGGGTAAATTGGTTGAGAATTTACTCCTTCATTACAATTTTGCATGAAATATTTTGTATTCCCTTTATCAGTGCTTGGAAATGACATGGGTTTTTCCACGGATAGTAAAATAAAAATTATGTGCTTGGTCATAGAGGCTAAAATAGATAGAAGGCTTATGAATATTTTGTCCCACAAATGTGATCTAGACTGTTTAGAAAGAGAAAAACAATCAAATAGTTGAAGACAAGGACTAGGTATGGGAAAAATGATGGATTAGAAATGAGCTATAAATATCTTAAAATGTTTCATTTTTGGAAAAGATCAAGAAATATTTGTTAAACCATAATGAGCTATGGATCCTACAGAACTAATCGAAGATAATTCTACCTTAGAAAGTGTCTAATTTTTGCAAAAGACAAGGGATAATATGCAAACCACCAAAAAAAGAAGGTAAAGTTAATTTTTTATGGAGAATCCAAAGTTAATCATATAACTGGGGGTACATGTGGTATTCTATGTAACCATAATAATCAAATATTATGGTTAGGTTCCTTCTTCATCCAGCAGGCCATGAATAATGATGCAGAAGCTATAGGATTATTGGAAGTATTGTGAATAGATAACAGAAAGGGGTATATGGATAAATTAATATAAGGGGATTACTTTATTATAGTTAATTAAATTCTCAAAGGGAACACACCTGACTAGAAATTGAATCATATTTTGTAGGGGGTTTTGTCTTGGCCACAAGATTTGCTTCCACCACCTTCCAACATTCTTTTCATGAAACTAATGGAGGAGTGGATAGTCTTGCAACTATTAGAATCAGGTTGGATCATTTATATTTTGTTGGTAGATTTGATCCAATAGAATGACTGTGACTATAGGACCTTTTGCAAGATGAAGCAAGTGTATTGGGCTAGAAGCAATATTTCCCAAGAATTTAAGCACAGTAACACTACAGAAACAAGCATATGATGCTACTGTATTTGGAAAAAGTGGTTGGCGGATAAGGTTGGATGTTTTTAGAATGATTGGAATCTTTTCGTAAGTGGGAATTTTTTTTTATTTTTAACTTTTATAGCATCTTTGTTTGGTATCGATAGTTGAACTTATTACCTACCCACCACGAAGGTTACATATTTGTAGCCAATAGAACATCTATAATTTTGATTTATGATATTAATAAAAGGGTGAGGGAATCTTCAACCCTCTTTTACTGATAAAAATAAAATCCAGTGTAGCTTAGATATTGTAAACACCTTGTGTCTTTATTACTTTGAGCAAATTTGTTCTTCGGAGCTCTTTTAGAGTATGCCTAAAATTTTAAGGTTATCGGATTTATTTTATACAAAATGACTCCTTTTAGGTTTGTGATGTATGAAATTGGTGGTATTTTAGAAAACTATTCATACATTAGGAAATCTTAGTCTCTTATACTTGCATGCATAACCCATTGTAACCAAACCATAATCACATATTATGAAGATAGAGTTTGGTACTCTCCCACTATTCTTTCCAACTATCTTTAGAATTTTCTCTTATTTTGAAATTTTAATTTAATATTAAATTATGGCACATCCTTTTTTTCATTATTGTAAAACACCACAATACAAAATTAAGGCATATTTAACCACATAATAAGAAATTAGGGTTTGTAGCAAACCCATTTTGCTCTTACTATCACACTTTACATTTTTTGACGAAAATATAGAATTACATTTAAGGTTGAAAACTATAGGGTACCTTTTCAAACAATAAGGTGAGAAATTTATTATTTTGACATGATTTCTTAAAGTATAAAATTATTTCCAAAGATAATTTGAATGGAAAAATAGAAATATTATTTTTGTATGAATTTATAAGTGTTTAAACAATTGGATTTACTATTTTATAGATAATAGGTCATCATCCAGTAGTTATACATCATCCCCTTTATAGAGGTATACTTCAGTAGATCTAAGTTATTCATTTGTATTGAAATTAGTTCCCTAAAACATAGCTTTTCATCAACAAGTATAGATTTTCTATATGAGTTGGTAACTAGCCATAGTTTTCCATAGAAAGTTTTAATTTTATGTTATTACGTTTTATTTCTGTGTGGGTTTGTGTGTGTAGGGGGGGTCATCATAATATCATGGTTGAGGTAGGGGGTCGAAATAGAAGAAACATAAGAGGAGGGGACATATTGACAAATCGATTATGGAACCGCACAATTCTTTGAGGTAAATTTTTAATATGTTGCATTCAAATGAAGTCATCATGATATTTATCCAATTTATATGGATGTTAAACTAATATTAACTTAATACATAGAAATTTGAGACTAAAAATTCAAATAATGACTCTGAAGTTGAACATCTTCGACCAAAGATAAATTTAATGCACATCTTCCTATTATGTCTTCATAATGATAAAATTCATCCTAACAATGTCACAAGGGGCTTATCAATCACGTCTGAAGATAATTTACCCAAAGGAAATGATGGGGTGTTGCGTGAAACAAATACCCTTTCCAAGGATTTCTGATGAATATGGTACAATGGAAAAGGGCATGTCGGGATTCAAAACATGGTTCACCATTTATTTGATCACGATTTTCATTATGATGAAGATGGTGATGACTAGTAGGATGATGATGATGATGATGATGAACAAGTTAAAGAACAAGAGATAGTGATTTTGAAAAAATTTCAAACTCCTTTGTTTATATTGGGAGATTCCATAACATAATTGTTGAGTGCTATATTAGTTTTGATGGACTTGAAATCAAGGTTTGGTAGGCCAAACATCATTTTGAATGCTTTATTGACTTTACATAATAATTTCATAACTATATTTACATTTGATGTATATTTCATATGTTTTACATTATTTTTTATTTGTATTTTTTTTATTGTATCCTAATCAAAAGTAATGTTTTTCTTAAAAAGAGCACACTTCCCTTATCATATAGAGAAGCACAAAAAGTATCATCAAATTTAGGGATTTTTTATGTCAATTATAATGCATGCACAAATTATTTCATTCTATTTAGGAAGGAATATGAGAAAGATATCAAATGTCCCAATTGTGGGGCACCATGATTTCAATCAGGAGTGAGAGGCCTCACCAATCCAAATAAGATATTTTGACACTTTTCCAATAATTCCTAAGCTTGGGAATTTTTTAAATTGCAAGTCACTTGTAGAGTTAATTTCAATGCATCAAAATAATAGAACTAGTGATGGATTTTTACATATTCCTTAAAATTCAAATGCAATGAGGCACATTGACTAGTTGTCTTACTAGTCAATGGACCATGTTTTCCCCTTTTTGGTACGTAAAATAGCTACTCTTTTTTGACCTTATTTTTTATAGAATATGATATTGCTCCATGGTTAATAATTTGTAAGGAGCATTTAATATTTTTGATATCTAGCTTGAACCTTCAATTAATATTTTGCAAGAATTATGGGATGGAATTATAATGCATGACCTTTCAAAACCCATTGATCGGAGATAGTTCACATGTTACATTATCTTATGTTGGACTATTCATGAATTTCTTGGGATGGTTGTTTTTTTCAATTATTTATCATATATAAGAATTTGAAAAAATATCATGTTTATGTGTTTTTTTGCATTATACGCTGATTTTTTTTCACTTATATATGTAGGTATCTCAACAAAAGGAAATTATGCTTGTCTAGGTGCAGTGATGAAATATGGGGAAGGTCATCCTAAGACTCCAAAAAGGTTTCATACGAAGGCCATCGAAGGTTCTTGTCAATGGATCATTAGTACTATGTTAAAAATAAAAAATAATTTTGATGGAAAAGCTAATATTAGAGAACCTCCTTAAATTATGTCACGTGGGGATTGGTATGCATAGTTCACATAAGCATGCATAACACCAAATGTGGATATTCCTCCAAATTGATGGAGATACCATGCATGGCTATCTAAAACTAGCCACATAGTTTAATTTTCTACGGGAATGAAGGAACTAGCTATATTATGCAGTCTCTCATATTGGGAGAAATTATTAGTTTGAAATATTTTATATCTAGTGTGTATATTTAAGAATTTAGTGGTTTCTATATGGAATCACATCTATAAAAGTATCAAAATACAATCCAAGTTCTAGATTCGGTCTGAAAGTGAGTGGGACAAAGGATTGCCTTAAAACAAAAGAAGGGGCTCCATGGATATTATGTAAAGATTAAGTCAATTTAGTGAATCAAACAATGAGAGATATTCACGCACCGAATGGCTATTGGTTCTCCATGAATCATGCATTTCCCATTGATGTTTACCCATCATAATAAAATATTTCATGTATTTTTTATATTAAAAAAGTGTAATAAAACAATAAATCCAGTTTCATAATATTATAAAGAACAAGGAAGCACCATAGAACTCCTAAGGCTCTCCCTATGATTAGTTTTTTTGTTTAGGTCATCCACATATGGTTTGTATATTTTTAATCCAATCATTGAATGTTAAAAATGACTTCATTCATTAAAATTTTCCTTATTGGATTAAATCCTTTGACCTTAAGACACTAGGTTTATCTTCATATCATATATGTGTAACCCTCTTTTATAAAATCGTAAAAAAATTTAACTTGTTATGGTTATGTCCTTATAGCCAAGGTAGCAATCACTAGATCTTGTCGTGTGTGTGTGTGTGTGTGTGTGTGTGTGTGTGTGTGTGTGTGTGTGTGTGTGTGTGTGTGTGTGTGTGTGTGTGTGTGTGTGTGTGTGTGTGTGTGTGTGTGTGTGTGTGTGTGTGTGTGTGTGTGTGGTGTGTGTGTGTGTGTGTGTGTGTGTGTGTGTGTGTGTGTGTGTGTGTGTGTGTGTTTGTGTGTAATTAGTTTAATATATTGCAGATTCTTTTTTTAAAACATGGGGGGTGGTTGCATAATATAGCATGAATTTGTGTCACATTTGCACTATGTAATAACCTAAAAATTAAAAGATACAAGCCCAACCAACTAAAAATTCAAACCATTTTATTTTGCATTCATTTGGAGAGCAACTAGAGGTAAATGACCGTGAGTGGAGACAAATTAACATTGAGAGGATTTGACTAAAATTTGAGAGTAAAAAAGAAAAATGACACATCCAAATAGAAGATTTCATAAATAAATGCTTCCAATCTAGTCTATGGACCCATAAAAACAAGGGCAAGAGGAAGAGCAAGAATATGTAACACCTCTGCATAGAAGACTGGTGAAAAAGGTATATGTTTGTTTTTCATTTAAATGATACAAAAAAAATTTTTAATTGCATAAATTGAAATCTAAATAATCTGAAACCCTGGGGTAAATTTCTTACCATAAAATATTAAAACCTATGGTAATATGTGTAAAACCTAGAAAAATTTCTGCAAAACCATTCTTGAATTTTTGTTATAACCATGGTCTCAAATAGCACACCTCCTCCTTAATCTCCATAGTCCTTGGGTTTTTTTTACTTTTTTTTTTTTTTTCGTATGTCTCCAGGTCGCTTCACATAGCATTACCATTCATCTCTACAAGAACATTTTCCTTTTATGAAGTGATTGAAGAACTTACATCTCACACAATAAAGTTGATTTGTAACAATCTTGTAGAAAAACATGGTTGTTGTGTGGTAATTAAAAAATACATAAAGGTTCTTGACAATGCCAAAAAAAATCAGAGGGTGCATTTTTTAACAATCCAATTGCAATTTCCAACTTCTCACTATGGTGTAAAAGGGATATGTTTTTCATTTCCTTGTATAGGTCACATAGTACATGTTTTGAATTTGATAAATATCCTATCACCTTGTGTTTGTGGGTGTGATATGTCTCCTATGAAAAAATTATGGACCATTTTATGGTATTTAATCCATCTACATCCAAGTATATTTATAACTATGTTATCCTTTATCAATATCCTTACCATTTAAAAGTCACCCTACAATGTGTACTTCTTCATATATTTTTAACATAAGAACATAAATCACCTCCAATTGTATTTCCTCAAAGGTTTCCAAATCCATTTCAAATAACCTATTTTTTACCTACCTAGCAGTCATGAAATTCCATGATATGACATTTTTTTCGAGGTAGTCCTTTTAAAATCCTTAAATCCTTGTCACGAACACCAATATGTGTCTATCCTACAATCTTATAAATATAAGAAACCATATTTCTTATAGGTGATTAGTCCAACAATTCATATACTAGGTATATGCCACAAGATTTTGCATACATATATTCTCAAACACCTACAACTACAAAAAAATTCAAAAGTCCCCTTCTTAGGGCATGTTCTAGAGTGATTCATTACATCAAATAATGTGATAGAATCCTTGCATAATCCATTGTAACATATCCTGGAATCACAATCCATGAGACCATATCTATTTAAGGTATTTTTTCAAACAATTCACATAGTAGGTGCATGCCCCAATACTTTGCATACATATGTTTCAAAGGACCTATAACCCTAAGTTACAATATTTAAATTGTGTTTGAATTCAATGAGGGTGAAATTCATGAAAAAATCATTGCTAAAATATTTTTAAAAACAAATATTCTATGGACAATGATGACAACTATTAACTATTTTAGTTCATTAAATAGTCCTTCAATTATTGAAGTGATAGCTTACACAAGAATTCCATAATCTCCTTCGATGAGTCAACCCTATTTACGAACCCAATCCTCGAAATTATTGATCCACGCCACAATTTCACACCACCCTAATCAATGTATGCACCAAATAAGGAGACAGAGAGAGTATAGTATTAAATGCTAGTAGGGGTGTGCATATACCCAAAAATTAACAAAAACAAAACCCTTATAATAGAGAATCCTGAACATGAAAATAAACTAATTTAAAACAAATTTCAATGAATAATATAAACATGAAATTTTTATCTGAATAAATTAGTGATTTCTGGAAAAAAAATATTATGCTTTTAGATTCACTAAATTTATAATTTTAAGCTAACCCCTTATCTTTATTCTCTATTATCCTTGGAAACATTCACGCCTAATTCTTTATAAAAAAAAATTGTGATTTAACGCTCTTCAGATTTGTACATGTTTCAACAACTCTACCCAGTTCTTTCATATATGACTTACTTTCATACTTTTGGTCATTGCAAACTTTTCTATTTCTATCTTTTCTCTTAACTCCCAGTTTTTTATTTTCTAATTGTGGCTTAAAATTTTGTCTCCAGTTGAACTTTCAAAATTTGATCTATAAATTTGTTCAACTTTACAGCTTGGCATACACATTTTCCTTATTCAATTCTCCACCACTAAAACCATTTTAACTTGTCATGTAGATTTTATTTTTACAGTTAATTTTATTGAAATGAAACAAGGTGTTAATATCTACTATATGTGTCATGAAAAGCATTGAAGGAGTTCAAAATCCATAATACCCATTCTAATATTTTCATGTGATGATCCACATGTATGGTGTTCCATTCAATATACACAGCTTGGAATTTCAAAGTTCATGTGAGCTCAAACATTAGCTTAGAAGATCTTGTGTTTAAATGTAACTTAGCGAGCTCAACCCGATGTAAATATTTATGATCTTTGTAATGCATAATTCAAATTTCAACTCAGTGATAGTTTCAAAACCAAAGAGGGTCAGTTTAAATGATATTTTATTTGGACTATATAGTCCCCCACACCTCATGTAAGGTAGTTTCTAACATTATATAACCAATTGTGCCACAATTTTTTATGCATATATATGGCTCAACAGTTACATTAGCTTGACGAGATCAAGTAAGCTTGGTTGCGCTCTCAAGTCTTACTTACTAAGTGACTTTAGTCCCACATTTACTGTGTATAGGAAGGTTTGGGTATATGTAAACAAATTATTTTAAATTTTAAGTAAGAATACATGGAAATGAGATGCCACCCTAGGCCACACCTAGGCTTATAGATGTAAGGAAAATAGGGCTCTTTGATGGATTAACCCAGACAGAGAGAATAAAATGAGTCTTAGGGTGACTAAATCAGGAGATGGAGAGATAAGGAGAGAGATAAGGGGGAAATAAGACATAGAATTATGGGACCATTAAGCCAAGTATCCCCCAATAATAAAATACCCTTTTCCTTAACAATGTTATTAATTTTTATTTCTTAATACATAGTTATTATTTTTTCCTCGATAATATAATTTTACATAAATTATCATTTTACACACAATTATGCAAAAGACAAACAAGAAAACCTAAAACGATGTAAACACAAAAATAAGTGTGTTATTGTCATAAAACTACAATATGTCACGTAACAAGCATTGATAAGCATCATTATGCTTCTAACCACAGTGAGAGTGTGCAATCCCATATCATTGTCACAACACAACTAAATGATCTCATTTATTTTCATTAGGAAGCACTAATAAATTCACTAACAAACAGATGGAAAACATAGTAGTGAAGACTTAGAATTTACCATTTACAATATTTTCCTTGTATTGAAACACACATAGTACTCTCTTTATCGGCACCCATTGGTGCGTCTTTTTACCTCTCCACGATGAATCCTTTATCATTTTAGAGAGCATATACACACAAAAAAAAGTATTCATTTCACATAATTCAATCAATTGAAATGAACTACAAGAAACATATATACAGTAATCAAAACCAAAATGAAAATCATCATCATCCACTGTTAAATCAAATCAACTTCTAATGGATATTTTACTCCCAAAAACATGGCATAATGATACTCAAATCAATAAAAATATAAATAAATGTTGTATCTTGATGATGTAGAAACAGCCAAGTCATTTGAATGTCTTTAAAACAATAAATGTATGAAAAATATATGTGACATGGGGAATGAATTATGCATTCCAATAAATCTATTTCCTTTTAATGCTCTCATTATTTCACTTGTTGGTCCTTATATATAACCAAGTTAGCTACCACTTAATTGGTGCATGTTATGCATCTAATTTATTGGTTATAAGTGTGTGCGCACATATAAGTTGACCTAACATTAATAAACCCTTATTTAAACAAAAATTAGTACAACTTTATTATACATGCAAAGAGGAGAAAATTTTATGTTGACATTATGGATGTAATTATTCAAACTTCCAAATGACATTTATATAATATTTATGTCAAAATATGTACCCTAGACTATTGGGAGAGCACACAATAATCATGAGATGTTTATTACAAAATATGTATCCTTGCCTAAAATATAGGGCTTTAAATAAATAAATAGGTGCATCTTGAGTTCCACATTATTTATTCAAATAAAGTTGTGTAAAAAATTTAACATGTTGTATTAGAAGTGCTAGTATAATGCTAAACATTTTGCAAAAATTATAATTTTATTATAAGTGTTGTATAATTTTAATCTCATTGTTCCTGAATTGGTTTTTCGCATGTATTTTTAAGATTAGGGATGGCGAGAAGTTATGGGTTGTTTCATTGACACAATTACGTGGAGGCTCTAGTGTTTCCACTTTTGTGTGATGTGATATGGAAGAGGAGTTATATGACCCACCATAATGCATTCCACATTTTCACGTCCAGTGACCTCCATGTACCCACCATACAGGTATTGTTTTACATTTTATTTTGTAATTAAAGATTATTTTTTCATATTTACAAATTTTAATAATACAACTTGATAATGATATGTCTACTAGTTATTGGGATCACCTTTGTAGTAGCATTCATCCCTCGACATCTCGAGACTAACCACAGAGGTATGAATTTATAGTTATTTAATACAAGTTTATTTCATTGGATTGATTAAATTTACTATATTTTTGAACTATTTCTTGTCATTTTAAAATAATAACACTTCATTATGATACCTTCTAATTTTATATATATATTGAGGAAGATAAGGGTGATATAAGTACACGCCCTTTGGCTACAGCGAGGGAGTCACCAACTCAGAGGTATAATTATTTTATGTTGTTATTAAATTAATTCTAATTCATTCAATTATGACAACTTATAATTGTATTGCAAACCATGTTTGGGTGTAAGACCCTCTCATCCTACTCCATATCAAATGATAAAATGTAGATGAGAAATTATCCCCCCATATAGATGTGATGACATGATACCCAATTCCCTAAGGGGGTATGATGAGGAGGAGGACATGTCAGTCCCACCAACTTCAGATGATGAGAGACCCTCTCAGCTTAACTATGATAAATATCCACACAAATTAATAGGGGACTTAAAAATGACCCTCTATGTAAATAAAGTACATGTTTTTCTTGATAAGTCAAAAAAAGAGGCACCTAGCCTCACTATTTAAAATATTTATATCAAAAAACATGGTAAAACGGGTAGAATTTCAATTACATTAACCACCTAGATGTGGTAAGAACATATTACGATTATGTTATACTTAAAATAAAATAGATAAAACACACCCATGACTAGTTACTCTCCTCCTCCGAGGAGCTGGAAACCATAACTGTATGTATTTTGGTATCCCTAGCCTCATCCTCGATTATCAATGCAGATATTGATTCATCCACCTTAGAGTCTTCAAACTTATTAGCTAGAATATTCAGCATGTCATAGATTACATCCAGTATTTTTCCTTGAGAAATACTTTCCAGGGCCTAGGATTTGGATAGCATCCAAATCTGGTTCATACTGAGTCCAATATCAAGCCCCAACTACTCCATATCCTCATGAATTGCAAAGGAATTTCTTGCTCTAAGAAGAATAGTTTGGATACCAATAATTTGACCCATTTCAGTGTGTCTAACCTAGTAGTGGAATAACCTAGTTCATTCATTACTTTTACAACTTCCTCCACCGCCGTCAAGTCTCCAAGTCCAATAGATGATTGAGCCCAGAGAAGATTTATATCCATCCACCTAAACATCTTAGGGTATTTGACACCTAGAATCAGAGTCTGCTACCAGAAATCCATGGATTCTTTAGCACTAACCCATGTGTCTTTGTCCAATAAATAACCTATGTTTAGAGTTGCCTCATTTTGAGGTCGTTTACGAATCCCAAAAATGAGTGATGGGAATTTTCAATGGAATGCTTGTGAACATGGTTATATTGCATCTCATGCACAGTATTTCTCACTGTTTCTTTACCTTTACCTACCTATTGCACCTAGAAATCCCTGCCACATTCTTCCATGTCTCCATTTTCTTTTTGTAAAGACATTAAATCTCCTTGAACCATTCAAATGGAGATCACAAATGGAGCTCAATGATAGAAATGCCCTTCACACATGCCAAAAAATAATCCACCCAATGTGAAATAATATAGTAATTAATCTCATGAGTGCAAGAGAGTAAGTGGAGGTACACTGCCATAATTACATATACATTTGTGCGAGATATGTGTCTATCACTTACATTGATGTGATAGGCCCATCCTGCTTAATTAAATTTCCAATTTCCTTAGTTAAATCAGTTGGTTGTAATATCACCAACTTTTCGTTTTTAAATTTAAGTTCAACCTCCAAATTGGCAAGGTTATTAGCAACTTTATTCACACTTCTAAAGGTCCGGAATATTCATTATGAATTAATTAAGGTGATACAATCTTCAACTACGCAGGATAAATTCTAGTGTTACATTTTTTTCCTTCTTTCCACATTGATAATGATTTGTGAATCGCCTTCAATAATGTAGTTATCCTAGCTCTTTTCCTTTGTAATTTTAAGATTGTGCCAAAGAACTTTAGCCTCTGCAAGGTTATTGGAGCATTACCCAATAGCTTCAACAAAACTAAGGATGGATTTTCTCGAGGAGTAACGAAAGATACCACCTACCCTGGCCTTTCCAGGATTAATTTTAGTCGCTTCATAAAAATTGAGCTTAATGAAACCATTAGGTGGTGGCCTCCATTTAAATCTTTTTTTGCATTACTTTTTTCCCAATCCCTTTATCGGGTAAAGTACATGTATTTTAATATATTTTTTAAGTGTTTTAATTAGTTTTTTAACTTATTTTTTACTATTTCCTGTGAATGTCAATTTATTTATTTGCTCATTTATAGTGATTGAATAAAATATGATATTTTTAATCTTTTTAATTTTTTGGTTTCAGGTATTTTAAGAAAAGAATTATTAATCAAATCATACTTTCATAGAGAGTGGAATGAAATCCCAAAATAAAAATGCAAGAGGGTAATTGAATTAAGTCATGGTGATTTTGAGAGTGTACACTATAAAATAATATCAATTAAAAATTTGTAGCACAAGGATTTAGGACATATAAGCGTCATATCATGGTAATTTAATTGTGTAAATAACACATTTTTAAAAAAGCATACTCTTTTACTATTTTTTATATCTATATTATGCAATTAAAATATGAAGGAAACACTTATGTGGAGAGGTGACTTCTTCAACCTCCCAATGTACTTAAAGAAGCTTGGAATGACCTATCTGAAAAATGGAAATGAGAGAGAATAATAAGGCTACATGTTAGTTAACTCAAATTAGGATATCTAAAAAAATATTTTTTTATTAATTAAATATTTGAAAAATATTATCATTAATGCAGGAAGGAAAAGTAACCATCTATTATGTTACAAAGTATAGGTGAGAAAAGGATGACAAGTGACCCACTACATGGGACAACACAACATAACGAGGCTAGTAAAAAAATTATAAGTTTCGTATAATTTGTATTGCATAACCCCACCCCCTTTTCAAAATGTTAGTATTTAAAAAAAGGGAACCAATTTAGTTCAAAACAAATGGTAAAACTTAGGTACTTACCTTTATTATCTTGAGAGTGTTTTCCTTTTTCGCTTAAGTCCTTTATTAAGTTTTCACATTTCAAGGTTTACTTAGTATTCGCACTTAAAAAAATTTCAAGCACTCGCACTTGCACTTACAATTTATTTTTTTCTCACACTTCAGAGTTTATTTGGTACTTTAATTTACCTTGCATCTCGCAGTTATCTAGAAATATCTCCTCACACTTTACATTGGCGAGGATTTATTACTCACAAAATTGAAGAGTTAAGTATAAATTTGAATTTGAATTTTTCTCGAAGTCAACAAAGAGAAGGCTTGCACATTTCAAGTGCAAGAAACTAATCCCAAAGGAAGGTCTCATACTTCTCAAGTTTGAGAATTAAAATCTCATAGTTCTTAAATATGAGGGCTTAATATTCAAATATTGCAAAGGACTCCAAAGTTTCACCTCACACTTCTAAAGTGTGTGGATTCAAATCTCAACACCTCGCAAGTGTGAGAACCAAGTCAAAGGAAAAATAAAATGTCAAAAGTTCACATTATCCTATAAAGTTTGTGAGCCAATTATAGCAATACACTTGGCATTCTACATGGCATCCACATGGCATCCAGAGGTCAAAAAGGCTAACTAAAGCTGACGGATATGATCAATTTTATCTTGTACAGGTGTAAGGCCTATATTCAAAAGGAAAAATATTTCAAAAGGCAAACATTTCTTAAAACAAATAAACATCACATCATACATTATGTTTCATTAATGCAGAGCACACTAATTCAAGTTTGATAGCTTGTGTAATCTAAAACAAATATCCTAACCAAGGCAATTTACAAAACATTGTTTTCAAATCCATTTGCAAATCCTGAATTTAGCATTTATCTAGAGAGCCAAGATTCTGAATTTCATAGTTCTTTTACAACCAATTACAGCTTCAAACAGACCAGATCCATGGTGGGATGAGTAAGACCTTCAAATGTGGATCCATTCCTATATCCATATGAACATGAAAGATTGGTGAGAGACATTGTTTTTGACCCTACATAATTGGACCATGATTTTTCTCACTACTCAATTATTTTCTCAATAATTCAGAGGGAAAGGACCTCAACGAACATCATTGATGAATTCGGTATGCCTACAGACCATTTTCAAAGGGTCACCGATAATAGGGTACTTAAAATGGATAGAATACAAAAATTTACGACCAAACCTGAGGTATTTCCATGTCCTAATTTAAATTCCCCCATTTTTACCTTAACCACTATAAAGGAGGGGATTTTACTATCAAAAAATTAAAAATAATAAAGTATCATTCATTTCTGATTCTAATTTCAAAGTGTTTTATAAGCTACCTGAGACCACCACCATCCACAATCCCATAACTACTTAATCCTATATGACCACCCATGATACTATAATTGTTCTTTAGAATTAGATCAAGGACCCAATTGATAACATGTATGTTGAGAACCTTAATAATGCCTTCATTATAAGATTTGGGCCCTGAGTGAGAATTGGAATTGCCTTAATGAACAGATTGTATGGAAAACCTTCTACCTCCAAATTATGTGTCTCTTGTGTTCCCATACTTTCTCTAATTATTAATGAGGGGAAAATAACTTCCCTTGCACAAATAGTATCTTCAAATTTATTCACATAAAGGGATGTTTATGTTGTTCAAAATAAAATCTTCTACATGGATTCATATTTGTTGGATGATATTTATGGAATCCTTGTATGCCCTAATTTTGTATGCCTTAGAAACCATAAGGAATTAGAAAATTAAATGAATAATACTCAAACCTATATGCTTGCAGATTCAAATCCCACATTAAATATGTATGTAATACTTTCTACCCCAGAATATACAATTTTCTCATGGAGAAACCCATGCCAAGACTCTTTGCAGATACATTGCAAGATAATAGGAAAGTAGGGAATGTGTTATTCTACCGATAATATACTATAACTATGATTGATCAGCAACTCACTCCAACACTGCAACTTTATTACCATGTACCAAGCAACTTGGCTAAACAAGACATTTTTTTCTAAATTAAAAATGGGATAGCAAATAAATACAAAGAAAAGAAGCTAAAAAATCATCCTTTTCTGCCATTGAAGGTTGGATTCAAGGATTTTAATAGATGGTTGTACCTCAAGGTTGCAATTTCCCATATACATTTTTTTAATCTTACAGAGCATCCACCAAGGAATTATGACCCAAGGAAGATGGTAGCCAAACACCTGGAATCATTAAGAGGGAAAATCAATCTCATATATGCCCATGAATAAAATGTTAATGAATGTGTGTGGATCACCCAAGAGGTTAACAAGCTCTTCCAAAATAATATGCAAATGACAAGATAAATTCCCCCTCCATAAGGGAAAATTATAAGAGAATTTACAAGAAGTTTCATACCCACATATCTTAAACCACCAAGTCATCCCAAAGGTAAACGTTTCCCCACTCCATAAACTAGTCCAATTGAATCAAAGGGTGTTGCAAAAGTAAAATATATCACTCTTAAACTAGTCATAGGTCCCCACTAGTAGCCTATAAGTTTCCTCATCAGATGAGGTGCAAGAGACCACTTTAATAGCAAAAGAAACCACTCCATAAGTGGAATCAATTAAAAGAACTCAAATTGAACAACCTTATGTAAGCATACCTTCACTTGGGCCCAAACAAGGGTAGATTTAGTAAACTCGTATTGCTCAAAGGAAATAAGGTGATTAGAAAAATAAGGAGGACCCCGTTAATAAAATTTGAATTCAATCCAAGGACAGGGACCCTGAAGAAAGTGAAAAATAAAATATGGCCACTAATCAAGCTCACATCTAACATGAGACATATGAGGACTTGTTCACCCTAACCAAGAAAATAAAAAAAAATGGGTCTCAAGTAGTTTAATTCCAAGAAAACCCTATTTATTTCATCCAAGCCTCTTCAGACTCTACAATTGAAATGGTTAGGGGAATACAAGCAAGAAACCAAGTCTTATAGGCCCATAGCGAGGTTGTTATTCCTAAAAATATTGTCAATGACATGGAGAAAGCCTTATTATCTCTCTTTGGGGTGGTAAAAGAAGTTCTTGAAGTAAAGAAAAAGGGGAATCTTTCTTGGGAAATACATGTTCCAGACACCATATAATCTTGATGATGTAGATGATGGATTTTGCAAATACCTTGTGGTTCTCACTACAGAATATGTTGGCATATGTCAAATATATGCCAACTATACAAGGGTTGCCTTGGAAAATTATTATTAGTAGTTAAGCATGCTGCTCACCCAGCTAGACAATTTCATCTCAAGGGGTGGCCAGATATTTATAGAATCCACAATTCCCATGGTCCTAACTAAGAGCCAAGAGGCAATAACAGAAGATTTTGCTGGCCATATAAAGTAATTTAAGGCCTACTTTCATAAAAACATATCTGTGGAAAACGAGGAATAGGCATCCCAATTCATTTAATTAGTCTCTACTTCCAAGGAGAAAATTCATAAAGTGGTGACCCTCCAAGAAATATTGATATCAATTATGGAATATAAGAAAATCTTATTGGATAAAGCTCTTAATCTTTTCAGGAAGCCCATAATTGATTTTAAGAAACTTGAAAGGGACTATAATATATGTAAGGATTTCATCACGGCATCAACAACCATGACTACCCATCCAAATCAAGGAACTCAAGGATTTGAGCCTGCACAGTCAACTCCAACACAATCCAGGATAATTATAAATCAAGAGAAATGAGTAGTTACTTAGTAATATTCTAAAGGGAATGTTGGGCCATAACTATATTATAATCATCCTAACAAGAATCAGTTAGGATAGTTATGAAAAGTCCAGTTATATATGCATATTCCCTTGATCCTATGCAATCATGGTTTGGCAAAGGCGGTGGAATGAGGATCCCAATTTTGTATAAGTACATGTAATGTTAGAGTAGGTATTTACCTTAGCTCATGTTCACCTAGATACTTTATTTACCTTTATTGTATTTATATTCACCCACTTATGCATGCAGATATTTATTTTATCTTATTTAGATATTAGGGGGATATTATCTAGTTGTTAGGTATAGTTCTTTCCTTGATCTATGGTATTGAATAGTTCTTTCCTTGATCTATGGTATTGACTAGATCCTTGATGTCTATTTATTTCCTAAATCTATGGTCTTGACTAGATCTTTGATGACTAGTTCTTTCCTTGATTTAGGTCTTGATCTATGACCTTGATTGGTTCTTAGATTGCTATTCCTTTCCTATATAAGCAAAGGTCCATTCTCATTGTATTTCATTGAGTTCCATAATAATTTATGATATTGTTTCTCATTTGTTTGCAAATGTTTTATGTAAATTTATTTTGGTGAATTTCTTTCATCTTATTGATCGTGGTGTTTGATTAGCATCTGATTTCTTGGCTTGGTACGATATGGTTATAGTTCCTTTTATGTAATGCCCCCATTTTCAAGGGGAGGTGATTTATTAATTAATGAATATAAGTTATTTTTTAGTATTCGATGCAAGTTCAAATTATCTTCTCTCGTCTCCATTTTCTATAATTTTCTTTGTGAAGTGTTATCAACATTAAAATTATGTGTGTGCTTTGTTATTTATCTTTAAATTGTGTTTCTAAAAGTTTAATGAAACTTGATAAATGTTTTAGTTTGACAGATTAAATAGATGTGCATTTAATCAATTTAGATAATTTATTCAAGCCATGACCTATCTATTTCCATCAATGTTCTAACATCCATCGAATCTTTGCATCAGTGGCCTGTTAATTTGTTCATAAACTAAGTTAAATGATCATAGTTATTTTAAAAGAACGTTGTATTCATTCAATGTCAATTTCATTAAACCTAATCTAAGCATAACCCTTTTTATCTCTGCCCTTTTTCCCTTTTAAATTTCTTTTGAGTAACACCTTTTAGTTAGAATAAAGACTAAGTAATACTGTAAAGACAAATATGGTGAAGATATGCAGAGAGTAGTGCTAAAATTATTTCCAAAATCCAACAAATCATTCCTCATTGATCATTAAAGGTAGATGCCCTGCAGCTTGTGCACTAAGTCACATTTTGACTCTAAAATGAGGAGGACATAAGAGCCTATAATTTCCCTTCTTTAGGTTTGTATCTAATACACATCAACATGAGAGAGAGAGAGAGAGAGACATAAATTGATGCTATAAGGAGAACCGAATTTGTAAATTTCAAAGATATAAGACATTCCTTTGCACCAACATGCATGTATTCTTGAAACCACAATCTATATGCTTCTTTATTTGAAATTTATTAAAATTTGGTCATAAAATTGTGTACATATACACTGGATTTACCAAGAAATTTAACCATGCCGCATTATGATACATGATTATCTGATATATATTTGGATTCTCATAGGATGTCACGCTCTTATAAAGAGAAATCAAAGACTCCAAAGGTTCCTCCAAATCCTCCAATGAAAGGTAAATCACTAAGTCCTCCTAAATAAGGGACCCATCTTTCAAAGTTATACCCACAATGGCTTGGTTGGTTGGGTCCTCCATTAATATCCCTGGCCCTTTCCATGATTTTATTAGAAACACATAGAAATATCTTCTTATATTTGACACTTCATGTATTATTTATGTTGAGGAACATATTATAACCTTCAAATTATCTCTAAGACTTCTAAATGTAAATCATAAATATGTAGCTTGTATGATCTTCCCATTTTCACTCAAAAATGCTAGATATGACTAGTTCTTAAATCTACCTAAATATTCAATTACTAGTTGGCAAGGTTTCCATGATGCATTTATTGCCCAGTTTGGAAGAATTACTAATACAATAGTCTTATATCATAGGTTCACCACCCTACAAAGGGATACTAAAGAGCCCACTAGAGTTTTAAATGTTAGCTTTAAAAAGATATACAGTCTTACCACCGATCCATAGAAGCCAACATCTGATCTAGCCTTGAAAATTTTACAAAAATGCCTTAGATCCCATGACCTCAATCTTTCTAAAAAGGTCCCAAAACATCAATACTATGTCAGTTGCATATGCTGAAGAAATCCAAATAGATGAAAAAATGCACCCTCATGGATATTCTTCCTTTTCTTTCAATAATCCAAACCTAAACCAAATTCCTCGAGCTAGCCAAAACATGCCAAATCCCACACAAATGCCAATCCTAAATGTTTTTCCAGTTATTTATATAGCCCAAAAATAACAAGAAGACCTAGTCAATCTTATACCCTTTGTTGATCCACAAGCAAGTGATAGTCAATACTTGATTCTTGTTAATAACTCCAATTCCCAGGCACAAAATCAAGAAAATGCAAAAGGAGAATTGGATTATATCCAACAGATGGTGAGAAAGCTAGGTTGTGACTTCTTCAATTCACAAATACAAGTAGGTATACTAGAGAAGGGAACCCAAATATAAATTATAACTATTAAAGGTACAATAACATGACCTTCAATAAGAATAAAAACAACCAGGCTGAGTCTTCCCAAAATAAAATGTCAGAGACAAATTTTTGTGTTCAATTATATTACTAAATTAGTGTAAAGTGTAAAATATAGGTAAGTATGGTGAGTTAGATTGCATTGATTTTTCTCATGCTTTTGAATTCTTCTAGAATGAACTAGATAATTATGAAATAATTTAAAATACTAATGATATTGGTAAGTTAATATAATTTGAATTAAATCTAATTTCATATTAACATATTGTAATGAATGATATAAAAGAAATAAATTACAGTAGTGCACAAGCAATAAGCATTTAACAATGTAAAACCTTAAGCATATGAGAGAGGAAGATGATTTATCTTATTTTGTGTAAACTGGGAGTGATCAGGACTAAGTATCTGTTGGAACAAGCTGGAAACAGCATCGAGAAGTCTCGGTGAGGGTTCAAAACCCTAGGATTGTAAGGAATAGAAGCACCCAAAGGAGGACAGGAGCACCCTGAGTACTATTGACTGGATTAGGCACTTGTGTCTGCACAGGTGCTCAGATTATATTCTTTTTTATGTCAGAAGAGCTTCATTGTTAGTCACTCTTTGTTGTTATGGTTTTTCCCTGATGTCGTCAATCATAACTGTAACCTACAAAATAGAAAAATAGTTGCACATGCCCTCAAACCACATCAAATCTAATAAAAAAGATGCATAATGTGGAGTCAAAATGACCCCAGTGGTCACCTGAAGAGTGCACTTACGACCGAGCGCTTCACTACATCTCAGAATCCATGTAGCTCTCTATGTTTATCTATGGAATGATGCCCTAGGTTTCCCTTGTGCAAGTTATACGATCATAGTGAGCTAGATCTAGATTGTACTGAGTGTGCAGAATGTGTGTGATGGAATAGAATGAAATCCCTTCCTATGAACTGTGTATGCATATTGATACATCCCTTTTCCCTTGTATGAATGTGCTAGATGTATGTATTGTATTGCTCTTGTGCCTTTGTGCAATATTAGGTGATGATAGATAATGCTTATAATGTTTGGCCCCTTATTTAGAACTGACTATATATATATATATGATTCCCTTTTTTAAATATCATAATTGACAGCTAAAAATTTAATCCAAAGTGTTAAAAAGTGACAAAGAAGTGAAAAGGGACCCAAAAGAGTAAAAAGACAATAGAGAAGGGCAGGAGAACCTAGGAGGTACATGAGCACCTGAGTGCTTCCATCCTAACTAGGCATTAGTGTCTGAGGATATCAAAAGATAAATTAGTCAAGTGCCGGAAAAATTATAAGATGTATAAAGCCATTAAAATTGCAAGAGATAAAGCAACCAAAAGGCCAAAAGGAGTTTGTAACCACTAGTTTTCTTGCTTATGAATCATGTATACATTAGTCAGCCTTAGGACCTATAAATGTACCCAAGTGCATAGATTTTGTGTCTACATTTTCCCCCACTTTATGTTGTTGAGTGAATAATCAATAACATAAAGTAGATAGAAGATGTGTACCTTATAATCCAAAGAGGAGTGTAGCCGATAGCATGTCGAATTGACAAGTAGCCATCTGAAGCATGAAGTGGTCGCAATGTGAAGCATGGAAACTAGAAAAAGAAGGTAGACCCTAGGGGTGAATTATATTTGTACTAGTATTTTGTTCGAACTTGTGCTTATTGATGTGAAATTCTTCTTGTTTCTTGTAAGGACGGACCTGCAAAAGAATAACAACATAGTAGTCAAATTCTTGTATGCGAAATATCATAGTAACATATTTATAAGTTAAAAGTGTGTAAAAATAGTAACTAAGGAAAGAGTGCACCCGATGTATGAGGGAGTATAGGATAGAAATTTATCTTTGTTTTTCTTAGAGATGTTGTTGGATTATAGCGTCTTACCACCAAGAATGAGGTTTTTGGGTGATCTCACACCAAGAGCAAGTTTTTTGGGAGATCTCACTCCAAGGATTATTTTTTTGGGTGATCTCATAGCAAGGGAGATTTTTTGGGTGATCTCATGCCAAGAGTGAGTTTTTTGGGAAATATCATGCCAAGAGAAGAGTATTTGAGAGAGAGATCTACTTTTATCTCCTTCTATGATGTTCCCAAATGATAAATGTCACTTTAGATCGGCACATACTAATTTATAACCAATTTGCAACCAAATGATTGGATTTTTTAATTGAAGGCAAGTGCCTGATACTGTAGATCTGTATTATAAATTGTTGGAAATTGTGTTGATCTAAGAAACTACCTATTTTTTACCCCCATGACATAAGCACCCAGGTGGGACACAATCACCCAAGTGGGACACAAACGCCCATCGTTCTTGTCTAATATTAGGTGCTAGTATTTGCTCTAGGTTTGTGATCCAAGTATGATTTTGGACCATTTTGTAATTGTGTTCCTTTTCCAATTATGTATTTTTCTTTTTTGTTCTAAATTTATGTGTTGCTAGAAGGGTGATTTGTTCACCTAATAGTTTCCCCCCCTCATTTGGGGTGTGTGTGAAAAATGTAGGAGGATGCAACCCAAAAGAGAGGAAATGTAACTGATATGCATATCATAGATTGGATACCTATAGGGGGTAGGATATTTGCATGGTAGAAACCAAGGCCCATGCAAATAATATAGGCTAGAAAAAAGTGTTAGTGTAAAAGAGATAGCATGCAATAGAATACAGTGTATCAAGAAACTATGAAGACAAGAGGGACCATAAAAAGTTGGTTGCATACATGGGACATCGCTCACAATGTCACAAGACAATTAGGGTTGAAGTATCCATAAGAAAATAATATTCAAGCCTGACATAGGTCATAGCTCGCAAAAAATAGTAAACCATAGTCAATAAGCAATAAGAGACAACCATGGTTGCATAGAATATTACCAAGGAAAATATTACTCATGAAGCTCCTTTTAGTCTTTCTAGAAAAGATAAATACCTATGTCGTAAAGAATGTATAGAGTAGCGAAAAGTAAGTGATAGTGACAAGAAGTGGTAAATATTGTAACAATAGGACCTGTGAGTGTGGAATATGATACTAGTAAGGGTAGATGCACCCAAGATCCTCAAAGAGACTGGTAAAGAGAAGTGTCAAGCATCATGCATCGTGTAAGAATCTGTAAAATTCCTACACTCACCTCAAGATACCATGTGAATGTGTATGTGTGTATAAGAAAAGATAATGGCATACTAAGTATCCAACTAGCATAGGAGAAAAAAGTGTAACATGTAAGTATCATAAGATAACAAAAATACAACCAAGATGTGTAGATATTGTGTGAAATTGATAATGTGTTGCAATATGCTAGGTGTGAAGATGATAGGGGCCACGTTTACCCCAAGTGGATTTGTGTGAGATGGGGTTCATTTAGGAATTGAGCCCTCAACAGTAAAATTACAAATCGTATAGCAAGAGTGTGTCATAGGGTGATGAAGGTAAAGTATGTGTACCAGAAACATGGTAATACTTAGAAAGATAGTCATGAAGCACATAGCATGAGAGATAGTTACAGAGTAGCAAGTGATGTGACTAGTGGGGGGAGTTGAGTGCACCCCAATTATGCATGGGTGAGGAATCAAGTAAACTCATCAAAGAGGTCATTAATTTCAGGTTCATAACTGATGGGATTTGGATTGGAGACATATTATGTGATAATTATGAGGTTGATCATAAAAAGATCATGTACGGCATAAACTATACATACCCATAGCATATTCTTCATCAGTAAAAAGAGGTTGTGGAAATTTATGTGTGTACAATCAAGTTAGGTTTTGGGTATAGCCAAGGAAGGATTCATTGCAAATAGCTATGTGGCCAAAAGGCATAGGAAAGGTAAGATCATTATGATTAGATTCGATGGTGTCGCCGATATATTCAATCCAAGATTGTCTGAGGGAAAGCAGAGAGGAACGGGTTCTATATGTAAGGAATACTAATAATTGGAAGACATAGAGGCCATAAGCAGCAATAATGAGTACATATCCATGATTCATGTCAAGAGGATGAAGTGGGGGGAAGAGATTAGTAAGTTTGAATCCTAATTGGGTTAATCCTTCATGTGTGCAAATAGTGTTAGAACAAGTGGGATCAAATGGGATATGAGGCCAACAAAATTCATGTATGAGTAAGGTACATGTGAATGGATCGAGTTGCAGAGTAGAGGTAGCCTAAGGAGATGGAGGAGGTGGCATAAGGTCTAGTGTGTGTATAGTTTCCTAAAAAGGAATCATGGTTACAATAGCTAGAGGAGGTTTCTTGAATTGATACTCACCTGGGTCAATAGAAACAAAGGTGTCTTTGAAATAGGATTCGTCTATCTCAAGAGGGATAAATTTGAGGTTGTGTAACTTTTCATCACTTAGTTCTATGACATCGAAATCATCAGTATGTACATTATCTGTTGGATAGAAAAATCAAGGATATTAGGAGAAGTGGTGGTGGATGTAGGACTAGAAGTAGTACATGGTGTAATAATGATAGTAATGGAGGGAGATATGGTAGGGAATAATATCAATGGTATGTGTAGGGATGGAAGGTGTGATTATGGAGGTAGAAGATGAAATAAAAGTATTGGATTCATAGACATCATATGTATCGATAGTATGGTAGGGAATTAGATTAAATGGGGTGTACGCATAGCAGTGACTAGGTCTATTTGGCAACTTGAATGGATCGGGGTCAGTGTAAATATTATGCTCATATCCAAATCATGTAATAATTTGATGCATCGATGAACCGTAGCAGGAACAACATGCATAGCATGGATCTATAGTCTACCGAGTAAATAATTAAACTAAAATGATGCATCAATGATATAGAATAAAGTGAGACGGGTTTTAGGCCCAACTTGTAAAGTTAAGGCAATGGTTTTGATTCATGTTTGAATAGTAGAGTCATAGCCATGAACAAGGGTAGAGGATTTAGTGATCTAACTATCAGGAATTTATAGTTGTGTGAGTAATGATAGGGAACATATATTTATAGAAGATTCATTTTCAATTAGTATGCATTTGATATGATGGTTGTCAATGTATATGTAATAAGAAAAGGTAATGAATGATCACCAATAGTAGTAGGATAGATATCCTCATTACTAAATGATATGGCATGTGGTAGGTTTTTTATGGATTGAATAAGATGGGTGAAGGCAACAGGGGAATTGTCACTTGCAATTTGGATGAAACGTAGGGTAGCCTCTACTGTATGATAATCTAGTGTAGAGTGTAAAATAGTAGAAAGAGATATTTAGTTTCTCGATGATATCATAGCCTTTGGAGGTATCAGTAGGAACTATAGAGGTTATAGGTGGTGCAATAAAGACAAAATGATCTGTAGGTTGACGATTGTATTGAGTGGTGACTGCATTAATAGTTGGGTTGAACATTGGAGGGTTCAAGTGGGAAAGGTGTTGGGTACGTACTTACATAAAATCAGTGGTGATGGCATCCATGCTAGAAACCCTGCTAGGTACATAGGATAGATAAGAAGATTGGTCCATAAATTCAAAATAAGGAGAGAGGATCGGGTGCATGTTTAGAAGGTAGGTTTTGATCAGAAAGGTTCACCAAATGATTTAATCTAATTTTAATTAAATCTAATTTCAGAGTAACTTGTTGTAATGAATGATATATAGGTAATAAAGTACACTAGTGCATAAGAAATAATCATTTACCAATGTAAAACCCTAAGCATATGAGAGAGGAAGAGGACTTGGTTGATTATGTATAACCTGGGAGTGATTGAGACTGATTATCTGCTGGAATAGGCTGGAAACAACGTTGAACAATCTTGGTAAGGGTTCAGAACCGTAGGAGTGTAAGGGACAAAAGTGCCCATTGGAGGATAGGATCACCTCAAGCGCTAGTGACTAGATTGGGTGTTTTTGTCTGCACAGGTGTTCGGATTAAGGTATTTTCTAGGTCATAATATCTTCGTTGCTAGTCTCTCTTGTAGACACAAAATCATGCAGTCTGACTCATCATTTAGTCTCAATCACATACTACTATTTGCATGGTTCCTAAGCAAGATGAGTATTGATTAACCCATGTCTTTGACCATCTTTCATTGTTACTTTCAGTCTTGCACTGTTATTCACCCAGTCTGTCTTTTCATACTTTTTTTTTACCTTTTCTGGACTGGAGCACCCATCGAGTATGCTAGCAATAGGTGCCCTCATCCCCCCTGGGCGCCCTTTTCCTCTTTACACTTTACTCTCACTTTTTGGGTCCTTTATAGTTTTTTAAGCATCTTATCTTTTTGGTATTCAGCCTTTTTTGGGGTTAATTATGAAATTCAAGTGAAGGAATCATATAAATGTAAATTTATGTGATCATAATAAGGTACCAAGTACTAATCATCTATTATCTCCACCTAAGGTCGCATCCATCAGAGGCATCTATAGCTCCATTTTCATCCATATAGCTCCATCACAAGGGACGTCAGGTTGGTTCATCTTCATCACACTTCATAGGATGGGAGTCTATTGTTTCCATGCACACATTTATTACATTTTGCATCTAGTTACTTACTCACTGCTCACAAAGTGTGAATGACACAAGAGCAACCTAGGGCACAATTCCACACAAATACACCTAGAACTACATTGGGTATGAGATGTAGTACAGTGCTCAGTCATAAGTCCATGAATTTGGCAGTTGAGGACAGTCTGGCCCCTTCAAATGCATCCTTCTTTTTTTAGGGTTTTGATGCTTTGTCCATGGTTTTGCAAATGATTCCTTTATTGTATGTTTATAGCAGCATCAGTGAGCTAAGTGGGACATAAACGTGACAAGAATCGAAGGCTTCACATCATCTGGCAAGTCTATGAAATTGGCCTCCGAAATTACCATAAAGACCAGGGCATTCAGATTGTAAACCAGGGTGCCTCAAGCATCCCAGTCGAGCTAAATCACTCGGATCTACATTTTATTAATATCTTATGCGACGGTCTCTCATTCTTGTTCAGTCGGTCTTCACTGTGACACAGTCTTATGGCATCTTCGAATCAACTAAGGATCTTCCAACTCTCTTTGTACATTAGGGTTTCATATTTTATTTCTTAGTTTGCTTGGGTGTATTTTAGTTCTTTCATTGCTTTTTTTTTACTGCAAACTTGCATTAGATTAGGCTAGAATATCATACATCAGTTTAATCAGCTCTAGTTTTTCCCTAATGTTGTCAGTCATAAATGTAACCTAAAAAATAGACAACTAGCTACACATTCCCACAAACCACATCAAATATAATAAAAAAATATGCAGAATTTGGAGTCTGATTGACCTCAGTGATCACCTAAAGAGTGAACTTACAACCAAGCATTGCACTACATCTCAGACTCCATGTAGTTCTTCGTGCTTTTGTGTGGAATGATGTCGTAGATTTCCCTTGTGCAAGTTACACAATGATAGCATGTTAGATCTAAATTGTATCAAGTTTTCAGAATGTGTGTTATGGAATAGAATGAACTCCCCTCTTATATTGTGTATGCATATTGATGCAACCCTTGTCCCTTATATGAATGTGCTAGTGTTGGCATGAGTGACATATAATGATAAATAATATGATTGAGGATTTCTATAGTATGTGTTTCATGATGGTGACATGGTCAATCAAGGTGTGACATGATGGCAAGATTGGAAACAGTAAGAATGGATTGGCCTATTCATAAGACCTAGTTATCCTAGGTAATAGTACATAGAGAACAGAGTTGAATTGTGGGAGAAATTTTTTGGACACTCACATGAGTTTTAGAGTGTAGGTACAAGTTGTGGTCATAGTTACAGGTGCTCATCTAGACCTAGTCTAGGTGTTTGGAGGCCTAATGATTCATGATCATCATTTTGAGAGAATGTAATCTCATGGAAGCATGTAGGGATGTGATGCATGTTTTCTTAAGTGTGTTATGTCATTTTGGAGAGCTTGGAAGGATATTTACAGTGTTTTACTTCTTGGTTTAGGTCTAAACTAGACCTAATCCTAGTGTCTGGATGCCTAATTAGGAATGTTATTCTCTTGCAGGTGTGTATGATCTCTTAAGGACATTCATAGAGTTATTTTATATTTTTTCATCATGTATAGGTAATTTTCAGAGGTTTCATGTTTGTTTGTGGTGTTATTTCACTTTGTTATGGCCTAGAATATGCAAAACCCCAAGGTCTAGTCACACAAGTAATGTTGGTGGATAATATGAAGGCATATTTGTGATAAAGATATTATTTGATATGTTATTAGATGGTGTCATGGTGTTGTGGGAAAAATTTCAGGTTTCCATGATGAATATTTTTCAAGTTATGAGGTTTAGACCAAAACAGGGTTCTTAAGAGCATGATTTCTAGCTCGATATGAGAGAAATGAACTTAGATGGCATGTGTTATGTTTGCATGGAACCCTGAGACTTTAAAGTATGATTTTTCATGGAGTTAATAAGATCTCACAGTTTTAATGAGATCAAATGAGGCCCAAACATTTATGAACGATTGTTAAGAAGATAAGTTAATTTTTATGAGTTTGAAACCCTAGGTTATGATCGATGGAGAATATATTCATGGTATGAGATAAAAAATCATTGGATCATAAAATTTTATGATTTTATTTTAAATAGGACTCTCATATTTCTATAAATGTTGATTTGAGATCATGACAGTTAGTGGAGCCCATCTAATTATGTTATTTTCCAGGAAAGAAGGTTTTTCTCTCAGGTTTTATAAAATACCATGTGTATAAATTGTATTTCTGAGGTTTTGGGGAGAAATTATACATTTTTGGAGTGATTTAAGAACTTAGTGAAGTGATTTGATGACCTACACAGGTCAATCTTGGAAGACTAGGTTTTCGGCCTAAAAGGGCAATTTTGTAGTCTTGGAGAATGGAAGTGCTTGAGAAATTATGGGCATGGTGATGAATTATAATGACATTGGAAGTGTTTTTGACATCTCATGTGACAATTTTCATTTTTTTATCTCTAAAATTGTACTGAGGTGGCATGGTTGAGGTCACAAGTTGACCTAGTTTGACTGGTTCATGACAGAGATGGTTTGGTGAGAATATTGAAGTAGAAGACCAATGTTTTGGATTATCTGATGATGGATATCCATTGTATAGTGAAGAGGGATTAATTTTTTTCCTATTTAATTCATTTATAGGTCTTTAATGGGTTAGAAAGGGTGAAAACAGGTTGATTTTTTGAATTGGTTTATGGGCAGTTCAGTTTGTTGAATAGGAGAATTAGTTCCTTTTGCATTGTTGGATGTTTAATGAGTTATAGCATGCATGGTGACTATATAAAAGTAAATTTCTTTCCATTTATTGATTATATGGAATAGTTGAGGTGTTTTGATGTGCTCTTTAGCTTATTTTGTGAAGATTGGTTCCTAGAAGTGTTTGTTTTAAGTAGGAAACGGTCCTACTTGGTAGTGATATGAAGAAAATGATTGGTACAGAGTATTGTGATATCATCAATGGTGTTGTAAGTGTGTTATAGAAATTTTTGAAGCATTTTGAGGCTTCAAAAATTTGGATGAAGTGATTGGATTCCTTGATGAGCTCATTAGAGAAGAATTTAGGCTTCTTGGCCTAATTGTGCATGTTTAAGTGTCTCGGTACATTGCCAACCCATATGGGTCCTTCATGATATTTTATATGAGATTGTATTTTTATTTTTATTTTTTGGTTACCTAACTTAATTTTTCATGACCGACCTATGATTTTCATAATCATAAGTCATGTATAAAAGTGAATGTAATGGTTCAGTTTTTAACTAGTTGAGTGAGAGGGGAAAAGTGCGAGCTAGCTGAGAGAGTGAAAGTGATTCAAAGTAATCAAGATAAATTTGAGAGTGTATGTGAATTTCTGAAGATTTTTTAAGATCTGGTGTGCAAGATCATTTGTCTATTTCAATCCATGGTTGATGAAGTTTTAGCAAGTTAGGAGAAGGTGTGTTTGAAGAGGGTTTGAAGGTGTATGAGCTGAATTTTGTGATCACTATCAGTTGTGTGTGTTGGCAGCATATATTAAATGGTTTTCTGATCAAAACTTGTGTGATGAGTAATATTCCTATGATTCCATTATTATGATTAATATCTACAAGGTTTTCTAGGGGTTGGTGCTCCTTATGAGATTGGTGCCTCACTAAATAAATTGTGTGTGATGAGTCATATTCATGCAAGTATTTTGGTTTACATAATATAATCAAAAGTTTCAGTGGGTTTTCTTCCCCTTTATGGTTTCCCACTTACATATTGTATTCTTTTGTTCTCTCTCTTGATTATGTTCATGTGTATGGTTGTTTCATGTTTCTAATATCACACTTAATGCATGGTTGAACGGTTAGTGATTCATATAAGCTAAATTTAATTGGTTAAAGTTTTGGAGGACTTATTCACCCTCCCCCCTCATTCCATTGTGCTTGCAATATCTATATGTATGCCTTGTAGCATTCTTGTGCCTTTGTACAAGCTTAGGTGATGATAGATAATGTTTATAGTGATTGGCCCCTTATATAGAAGAAGTAACTAAGTGTACATATATTTAAGTGATTTCCTTGTTTGAAATTTGTAATTGAAAACTAAAAGGTTGACCCAAAGTGTTAAAAGGTGACCAAGAAGCGAAAAGGGACCCAAACGAGTAAGAAGAATATAGAGAATGGTAGGTCCACCCAAGAGGGATAGGAGTGCATGGGTGCTTCCATCCTAACTAGGTGCTAGTGTATGAGGATAACAAAAGATAAATCATTCAAGTGTCAACAAAACCGTAAGATGTGTAAAGTTAGTAAAATTACAAGAGATAAATAAACCAAAAGGCCAAAGGGATTTGTCAAAGACTATTTTTCTTTATTAGGAATCATGTATGCATTAGTATGCTTTAGGATCTAGAAATGTACCCAAGTGCATAGATTTTGTGTCTATATTTAAATGAATAAATTAATTGGAATTAAATCTAATTTCAAAGTAACTTACTATAATGAATGATATACATGTAATAAATAAGCAATAAGCATTTAACAATGTAAACCCCTAAGAATAAGATAAAGGAAGAGGACTTAGCAGATTTTGTGCAACATGGGAGTGATCAAGACTGATTATCTACTTGAATAGGCTAAAAACAACGTCGAGCATGCTCGGTGAGGGTTTGGAACCCTAGGAGTGTAAGGGACAGAAATGTCCATAGGAAGACAGGAGCACCACAAGCACTAGTGACTGGATATGACACTTGTGTCTACTCAGATGATCGAAGTCTGGTCTTTTCTAGGTTGAAATATCTTTTCTTTTAGTCTCTCTTTATCGCTTTGGTTTTACCGTGATTTTTTGGTTATACCTACAACCTAAAAAATAGACAACTAACTACAAATGCCCATAAACCACATCAAATATAATAAAAAAAGGATGCATAATGTGGATTCATATTGACCCCGACAGTCAGCTGAAGAGTGCACTTATGATCGAGTGTTGCACTACATCTCGGAATCCATGTAGTTCTATGTGTTTGTGTGTGGAATGATGACCTAGGTTACCCTTGTGTAAGTTACACGATGAAAGTTGGCTAGATCTTGATCATACCAAGTGTGCAGAATTTGTGTGATGAAATAGAATGAATTCCCCTCTTATGTTGTGTATACATATTGACCCATCCCTTTTCCCTTGTATGAATGTGTTATATGTATGCCTTATAGTGATCTTGTGCCTTTTTGCAATCTTAGGTGATGATAGATAATCCTTATAGTGCTTGGCACCTTATTTAGAAGAAGTAACTAAGTATATATATAATTCCCTTGTTTGAATTTTGTAATTGACTACTGAAAGGCTAACTCAAAGTGTTAAAAGATAAACAAGAAACGAAAAGGAACCCAAAAGAGTAATAATAAGATAGAGAAGGGAAGGTGCATCCAAGAGGTACATGAGCGCCTTGGCACTTCCATTTTAATTGGGTGATAGTGTCTGAGGCTATCAAAAGATAAATTAGTCAAGTTTCAGTATAACTATAAAATGTGTAAATCTAGTAAATGTGTAAGAGATAAAGAAACCAAAAGCCAAAAGGAGTTGTCAACCACTATTTTTTCTTTCTTAGGAATCATGTATACATTAGAATGCTTTATGACCTATAAACGTACCCAAGTGTATAGATTTTGTGTCTACAATTGTTAGTTCATCTAGCCCATCTAATAACACAAAACCACCTAGCACTACTATGATGGTGGATACTTATTGTTTCCCATACACCTGGTGTTCCTAACCCATTTTTTTAGATATGTGATTCACATGTTTATCCTACACAAAAAAGGGAAAATATACCCAAATTATTTATATCCAATAATATATGAGACTCGAGATTTTTATTCACTTCCTCATATGGAAATAGCTACATGATGGTACATGGCATAATTTAATTTGTCTCATTGTGAAGCATACCTACAGAGATCCAAATATTGCTCAAATTATGAGACATGACTTTTGCAAAGGTGTCTTCATAATCTCCAACATATTTAGCAGCGTGTATTTTCTAGACATAAGAATGTGGATATGGAGGGATGACTATAAGCATTTTCTATCCACATGATTATTCATTTTAATTTGATAGGAATCCAAAAACACACATCAAAGTGGTACATCATGTAAAAACCTAATTTTGGAGCAATTCTAGTTCATTTTTATGGTGTTAGTTTATTTAGTTGTTATTAATCATCAGTACCTGTAATACTCTTGTTGGTATATGTTACTTGTAATTTCTACAATTCCCAAAAAAAATATCATGTATATGTAATTTTTTTGACATTTTGACTATATACTTGTCCTTGTTGACACTTATTAATGTTGCATTATTCCATGTGTGGCCACTTTCTCTTCTTCATTCTTTTTTTTCACACTCTCCATTTACAATTTATGTCTTTTTTATTTTCTATATTTCTATATTTTTCCAAAACCATAGAAGTATTTAGTTCTAATTTTCTTTCCTTTGTGGGTCCTTATAACCCTTATTTAGGCCATTTTTTTGTTTTTTTCCCACTCATTGTATGTTCAAATGTGGCTAGTAGATTCCTACTTTGAATTTAGGAATTTTATATATACGTGGGTAAACTAGTGCATTTTGGACAATAAAAAGAGAGGCATAAGTTTTAGTGCCAAAAATTCACCAAGCAAAATCATATCCAAACCCAAGGTTAAAAATTTTGATATAGCACATACATCCTCGACAGTTAATATGCAACAACAAAAACTTTAAAAACTTATATATTCTCACATTCACAACACATTAAAATAGTAAGACATGACATTTTCATGGAACAAGATAGGAGAACGACATTTCTCTAATATTAACACACACTACCAAGTCCACTAATAAGATTTGCAAAGAGTGGAGAGATTCCACAAACATAAAACATTTGTCTCCATCAAGGGAGGTGTGGTATGCCATTGGTTCCTTCAGGTGCGTCAACATATAACATTTCATTTTGTATCCCATGAAAAAATAATGATTGAAATAATATTTTCTCCTTTTTCCTCCATCAAAAAAAAAATTGTGCAGTCCCTTGGTTCCTATGGAACAAACAACACAACAAACTCATCTCTTCATCCATCCATTATCTTCCCAAAATTTTCTTCCATTTACTTCTTAGGGTTACATCTTGACCCCACATGCACTTTTACACTTTCATGCCCCCATAATGGGTATAATTCAAGGATCACAACATTCATTCAAAATTAGCACATGCTCAAGGGAGAAATCAAACACAACATTTATGTAACTAGGGAAGAGAGGGAAAAAGGATTTATTACCTACACAATTGAAAAACAAAAGAGTAATTTTTAACTCCTATCCATCTTGACCATTCAAGAATACAACCTAACTCTAAGAGAACAACACCAAGTAGTGATGAGGTTTCAATGTGAATCATTAAAACCATACTAGATAGGTACCGTAAATGAGCAATTAGTTTCATTATTCAGTCTCAATTTACTTCAAGTTTGATAATCAACTTCCTTTACTACAATAAGTTTGTTTATATAATGATTTAAGGTTCATGTATATTATTACATCTCAACCAAGAGGAGTAAATAACATAACAAAAATATTTTAGAGGATTAAATTCCATTTCAATAAATATGGAATTCCATTTCATACAATGCATTAAAATAACCCCATAAAAAGGATATGATTATAACAATGTTTATATATTTCTTAAATGAGATTGATTGATCTAAACATGACATTCATCTAACATTTACAAATTTATATGATAATAATGAACTCCTTATTAACAAAGAAATATTTGCATCTTCCTTTTCCAATATTATCAAAATGTACATTAAATTATAAAAAATTCCATACCTAAATTAGGTAATAACCCTATAGAAAACCCAGAAAACTCTCCTTAAAAACCTTACAAATTTTGTTAAGCACTCTAGCATAGTTTTGGCTTACTTTTTCAACTAAGAGGTATGATAAATATGTTGACATAACTTGCACCTGCTTTCACACTTGAAAATTCCACTAACACCTTGGCAACGTATTGGACTATCATTTCATGTTAAATGTTTGTCATAGACCTTGGCAGGGAAAGGAATTGCTCTATCACCTGAAATCTCCATCAACGTATTCGGTACAACTCGAGACTTTTTTCACACATTGATACTTGGATGAAGACCTTTTCATAGTTTTCACTTTTTTACAACTAAAATCTCCACCTGACACTCTCATGAGGATTCCTTGTTGTTTTACATCTTAAATATCCATCCCTTACCTCAATGCATCTTTGAAATATTATAGCATGTTAAATCTTCACCTAATACCTTAGAGGAACTTTGAAATGTATCAATAATATATAGGTCAACATGAATTTTCATTGACCTAGGTTTTGGAGGTCAATGTGTGATTTGCAAGTGAATTGCAAAAAATAACAAGAGTTCTGAAATTATGACATACAGTTTGTTAAGAACATTTTGGGTTTCTGTGTTCGGAGCATTATTTCCATGTACATTAAAAATGTTTGTAGTACTTATGGAACATAAATCAACACTAATTCAAGGTTCATATGTTGGAAATAATTTTACAAGTATTATGAAATAATTTGCAAAAATTCTAAAAGTCCTGCTTACCTTAATCCAACACCATTAGGGGTTCAGGATGCTATTTGCATGCAAAATGTCAATTTTCATTGAACCCCCAAAAGTATGATAAAAAGGGGACAAAGTGCGAGTCAAATTTTGGAACCCCGAGAGCAATTTTCACCTAAATTGTAAATCTTCCCATGAATTGTGAAAGTCTACCATCTGTTGGCTAGTGTATTATGGGTTTCAGAACTTCACTAAAAAATTGTAACTAAGTTGCAAATGTGCTCAGAAAGTCTGAAAGTAAAAAATACAAAGGAGCTAGAACAAATCAGAATTTAAATTTGTAAATGTAATTTGCATACAAATTTTAAACTTTTTTCTGAATCTTCAAATTTCTGACAAACAAAGAAAAGACCGAATCAGGAAATAAAACTTTGGTAGAATTTTGCAACTTATAAAATTACTTGGAAAGTTCAAAAACCCAGTTAAGTATAGTTTCATTGGTTTAAAAACACAAACAAATTTGTTGATTCAAGTTAAATCTATGATTCTATATTTACAATTTTAAACTTAAAGTAAAAATATAGTTCTTGGAAAACTGTAGTCATCAAGATTTCCTCTGCAGTACCTAAATATCTTGACAGAACTTGCACCTACTTCCACACTTGAAAACTCCACTAATACCTTGGCAAGGTATTGGACTATCATTTCATTTTAAATGTTTGTCATAGACCTTGGTAGGGAAAGGAATTGCTCTAGCACCTTATATCTCCATCAACGTATTTGGTAGAATTCGATACTTCTTTCGCACCTTGATACTTGGATAAATAACTTTTTAGAGTTTTAACTTTTTTTTTAACTAAAATATCCACCTGACACTCTTGTGAGGGTTCCTTGTTGTTTTGCATCTTAAATAGCCATCCCTTACCTCAATGGATCTTTGAAATATTATAGCATGTTAAATCTTCACCTAATACTTTAGGGGGGCTTTTAAATATATCAGCAATCTATAGGTCAACATGAATTTTTATTGACCTAGGGTTTGGAGGTCAATGTGTGATTTACAAGTGAATTGCAAAAAATAACAAGAGTTCTGAAATTATGACATACAATTAGTCAAGAACATTTTGGGTTTCCATGTTCGGAGCACTATTTTCATGCACATTAAAAATGTTTGTAGTAGTTCTCAAACACAAATCAAGACTAATTTGAGGTTCATACATCGGAAATAATTTTATGTAAGTATTATGAAATAATTTACAAAAATTCTAAAAGTTTTGCTTACCTTAATCCAACAGCATTTGAGGTTCATGATGCAATTTGTATGCGAAATGTAAATTTTCATCGGACCCCCAAAAGTATGATAAAAAAGGGACAAGGTGTGAGTCAAGTTTTGGAACCCCGAGAAAAATTTTCACCTGAATTGTAAATCTTCCCAAGAATAATGAAATTCTAACATAAGTTGGTTAGTGTATTATGGAATTCAAAACTTCACTAAAAAATGTAACTAAGTTGTAAATGTGCTCAGAAATTCTGAAAGTACAAAATAAAAAGGAGCTAGATAAAATCAAAATTTAAATTTTTAAATCTAATTTTCATGAAAATTTCAAACTTTCTCTGAATCTTCAAATTTCTGACAAACAAAGAAAATATCGAATCAGGAACTAAAACTTTGGTAGAATTTTGCAACTTATATAATTACTTGGAAAGTTTGAAAAACCAATTAGATCTAGTTTCATAGGTTTAAAAACACATAAACAAATTTGATGAAAACCCACAAGTTTGATTTTACAAGTGTGAACATTCAATTTAAATCTACGATTCTATATTTTACAATTTTAAACTTAAAGTAAAAACATAGTTCTTGGACAACTACAGTTATCAAGATTTCCTCTGCATTACCTACAAATCTATTAATTTCATGGGTCATATTGAAGTTGGCGTAGATTTAACTAACCTAATGAGTTATGAAATCATACATTGGACTTTTAAAAAAGGGTTATAGACATAAAGGGTATAAAAATTACTTTCAAATGTTTCACAGTTCATTCAACACAATCAAGGTGTAGAGAGGAATACAACACATTCACATTATTTCATAATTAAAATGTGTTTCTATTTTATAGATAGAGAGAGAAATAAATAACATTTTCACATGATTTCATACTTCTTTTACATTTCCAAATTTTAGAGAGAGAAAGCATTACCAATGACTTTTGACTATGGCAGATTTTTGTAATCTTTTCACATAATAAATCTCCACTTTACTCTTAGGCAGAACTTATTGACATTTTTACAACTATAAATACTTCTCTACACCTGAGTAGAAATTTAGGATTTTTTTACAATTAAAATCCTCCAGAAATACCTAAATAGGTTTTCAACCTGCCTCTGCAACAATAGTGTTCGTCGAACACTTGGTGAGTGTATTACGGGTTTTGGAACTCCAAGAACAATTTGTACTTGAACTGAATATGTGTTAGAGAAGTATGAAATTTCACAATAAACTGGGACAATATTATTTTTGGTTCAAAGTTCTAGAAGGAATCTTCATGTAAAATGTAAATGTACTTTGGAACTTTGATGGATAGTATAGTTTACATATCATAGTTGTCAAATCACAATCATCTAGAATAGAGATATACATATGAAATGTTCCCAACATATAACAAAATATTATCATCATAACATTTTCCAGAATGTTTCACATGACTCAAAAATGGTAATTATCTTCAACAACATTATCAAAATATGGATCCATACATCATAATAACAAAATTAAAAGACTCACAAAAATAGTCTTACCAGAATCTTAATACTTCATAAGATAAAATTCTCCATATGCCTCCTGAATCAAAAATCTTCATATGCCTCTCAAAACAAAAAAAAACATAACAAGTGAGGTTGGGTCACTTTATGGCCCCAATCACAAATATCCCAACCACCTTGAAACCCAATTGCATAATGCTCATGTAACCTAAGTATATATAGTCCCATATCACCTTAGTGGCACACACATACTATCCTAGACCATATCAGGTCATAACACAATTATGCACATGTGAACATATCAGAACTAACGCATCAAGGAATTCAAGAAAACCATATTTACATATTGGATGAAAAATAGCCAAGCGACATCAAAATCCACAAATCTATGAGTCAAGAAAGCATAATAACTCAATGAAATCTCAAAATTAAAGATAAACAAATGGCTAAGTAGTCATATTCAATCCAAGAGAATCTTGCATAAAGATTAAATAAAGTAAAACAATGAAATAAATAAATAATCTTGAAGATTCAAAAATAAAATTCAATAAAGGTATCCATTCTAAGTTAATATTATGACTAAATCACAAATGAAAAGATTCACATTATGAGGATCATGGTCGCTCACTCGACCACCAAGGGGTACTTTCTTTGGGTGTGTGCAACCCGATTACAAGCGTAACTCAAAAATAAGAATAATAATCAAAATATATTTATCAAAACTCGTCCAGAATCATCATCCCAATCTATCAAAAGGCTCAACATAGTTGGTATCCACACAAAGGTTTATCTTAAGATAATCACTTTATGAGTGAGAAAATGGGTGTAGGTTTTCCCTTTTGAGGTTGAAATGCGTGCTCCGAAATATACATGAAACTTTTTGATAAATTATCATGTATATAGAATGAATATAAGTGGTTTTTTAGTCTATATAAGATTCCACTTCATATCTCCTACTTGGCTCGATAAATATGGATGGCCATTTACTTTTTATTTACCCCTTACATACACCTTGATATTACTCGTATGGATTGGAAGTTTAGAGTAACAATACACAGAACCAAACTACATCACTAAAATACATACTCACTACACATCTTCATAACAAGTGCATTATATGCACATATACTACATAACGGGATGGTGCAACATCACAATATATTCATTATTTATAAGGAAACATGTTCATCACATAATGTACCAAGACCACAATTATAACATACAAAGAAAATAAATTCAAAATACATCTACAATCCAAAAGAAACATATTTGGCGTCTAACATATTGGTGGTACATGTACAATAAGTCCATAATTCACAATTGGTGTTACAAAACACATTTCTCACATAACTTATAGGTATAATATAAGAGGGTGATCTAACATCACAATACTTCCACAATTCACTATAAAACACTTTGATATAACACATACAATACATTCACAATTCACAAGAGAACACACTTGTCACATACCATATTGATAACACATAGTGCCACACCAAGTGATACAAAATTACATGTACATATGTAACATCACAGTATTAGTTTATTAATAGAATTACACAAATCTTCCATTTCTTCCTTCATATCATATGCATTTGCAAGTCACATGTCCCATCCTAGAGGTTTCAAATTTTGAACCTTGGATTTTCCAAATTTTAATGCCACAAATTCACCAATCAAAATCATAGCCATAACCAAGATACAAATTTTGTGATACAGTACATACATCTTCAACACTTTGTACACAATGACAAAATTAACAATTGATCTACCCTCACATTCAAACAATAAGATGAAATTTTCTTAGAACAAGGAGAATTTCATTTCTCTAAAATTAACAGGAACTACCAAGTCTATTAATAAGACTTGCAAATAGGGAAGAGAATCCACAAACAACCAACTTTTATCTCCATCAAAGAAGGCATGGTATGCCCTTGGTTCCTCTGGATGGGTCAACAAAACACATCACATTTCCTTGTCTCCCATAAGAAAATAATTTCTTAAAAGAATTACTCCTTTTACCTCCACCAAAGGATAATTGTGCACTCCCTTGGTTCCACTGGGTGAAACAACACAAAAACACACAAAACAAGTATTTTCATCCATTCATTATCTTCCCACTTTTGTCTCACATTTCCTTATTAATATTGCATATCATCCCCACATGCATATTTTATCTAGTATGCCTCTACAATGGAAATTACTTGTATAATTCAAATTATGAGCATAAATAGAACACCAAAGAACACAATATTGCAGATAAATGATCTCAATATGCAATTAAAATAGCTTCACCACTTCGAGGGGGCAACCTCCAAACCATACAATAAGACTCAAATGCTCGAATGATGATGAACTACTACCTACAATCCCCTATATATACTATTCATATGTTATGGCCATCACCAAGGCCAACCTACTAAGCATGAGAAAGTATAAATGATATAGTAAAATGATATGGTAAGCCACAAGTCAGCTACTCATATCCTAATACAAGCAATAGGTTAAGGGTGTAGCATGCCCTTCCCCTTCAAACCAACATTGTCCTCAATGTTGAATAATCCTAGATGTTGCTGCAGAAAACCTTCATCCTCCCAGGTCGCATCTTCTATGCTCAGATTCTTCCACTTGATCAGATATTCCTTAATGTCTCTGGTTCTCAGCCTCTTAGTACGTGTTTGCATAAATCTTCTCTGGCTCCAAAATGATTCTTCCTTCCTCATCAAGTTCTGGTAGCTCTGTCTGGGCTGCAAATTTCTATCCAATAACCTTCTTCAGGCAGGAAACATGGAATACTGGGTGTATGCGTGAAGATTGAGGAAACTCTAGTTTATAAGAAACACTTCCAATTTTCTATAGAACCTGATAAGGACCATAATATTTAGGAGCAAGTTTTTTGTCCTTTTTTTGTTGCTTCAGGGACATCTTCTTGTAAGGTTGTATACGTACAAAAACCCAGTCACCAATTTCAAAATGTCTTTCACTACAGTGTTGATCTGCTTGTTGTTTCATCTTGTTTTGTGTCAATGCCAAATTCTCCTTCAAACTAGCCAAAACCTGTTGTTGATGTTGAATGTGTTCCTCAACATCTCTGACCTTAGTTTGCACCCTCAAGGAAGAAGTGATAGATGGTGGATGGTAACCATATAATGCTAAAAATGGGGTCATTTGAGAAGAGGTATGAAAAGATGTGTTATACCACCATTCTGCAAGTGGTAGCCATTTAACCCACCATTCTTGCTTATCTGATACAAAACAACATAGATACCCCTCTAAGAATTTGTTGACCACTTCCATTTTCCCATCAGTTTGAGGATGGTAAGATGAACTGTGAGCTAGCTGAGTACCCAAACATGTAAATAATTCTGTCCAAAAATTACTTGTGAAAATAGGATCACAATCACTTACAATTATCTTTGGGGTTCCATGTAGCCTTTGAACTGTCTCCAAAAAAATAGCTGTGACTGTACTGGCTATAAATGGATGTGACAGGGCACAAAAATGGGCATATTTTGTGAGCCTATCCACAATCACCAAAATAACATTCTTACCCTCTGAACAAGGCAATCCTGTGATGAAATCCATGGAGACCTCCTCCCATCTCTGGCTAGGAATTGGTAATGGTTGCAATAGACCTGGTGTCTTAATGGTTTCACCTTTGTTCTGTTGGCACACCAAACACTCTGATACAAAATTTTGTACATCCCCCTTAAGTCCTTCCCAAAATAATTCTCTTTTTATTCTATGATATGTCTTCAAAAACCCAGAGTGTCCTCCAACAGGTGATGCATGTAGCTCTGCAAGAATCTTATGCTTCAACTCAGAATCTTTACACAAGAATAACCTGTCCTTGTACCATAGGGCATTACCTTTCCACTCAAATTTGTTAGATGTTATAGATCCTTGCTTGATATTCTGTATTAGAGATTGTGTATCCTTGTCCTACTCCCATTCCAATCTTGCTTCATCCACCCAATCAGCCTTCAATATGGACATTGCACATAGTAAGGCATCTGTGATGTATCCCTTCTAGATAGCACATCAACTACTACATTTTCTTTACCCTTTTTGTATATGATTTCAAAATCATAACCCAACATTTTTGTTACCCACTTTTGTTGTTCCTCAGATGATAACCTTTGCTCCAAAAAGTATTTGAGACTATCATGATCAGTTTTTACCTTGAAGTGTCTACCCATTAGATAGGGCCTCCATTGCTTGACTGCATGAAGAATATCCATCATTTCTTTCTCATAGACAGGTTTGAGCAGATCTTTTCCTTTGAATTGGTGACTCTCAAATGAAATTGGTCTTCCTTCCTACATTAGAACTGCTCCCAATCCTGATCCTGAAGCATCACATTCAACAATGAAGGTTTTTGAGAAGTTGGGAGTAGCCAAAACTGGGGTGGTGCACATGGCTTCCTTCAACTGCTCAAAGGATTTAGTGGTTGCGTCTGTCCAATGGAAGGCATCCTTCTTTAGCAATGTAGTGAGTGGAGCCATGATTCTACCATATCCCCTCACAAATATTCTATAGTACCTTGTTAGTCCTAGGAACCCTCGGAGATTTTTGAGAGTTTTGGGCCTTGGCCATTCCACCATAGCTTTGATCTTCTGAGGATCAACTTTGACACCTTCATGGGATACAATGTGACCCAAGTACTCTACCTCTTATACACCAAAAGAAAATTTGGATGGATTTTCATAGAGCTTATGTTTCTCCAAAAAAATTCCAACACTTTATTTACATGTTGTAAGTGTTCTTCCCATGTCTTACTGTAAATCAATATGTCATCAAAGAAAACTAATACAAATTTCCTTATAAAATGGCCTAAAAACAATGTTCATCAAGCTTTGAAATGTTGAGGGAGCATTTGTAAGACCAAAAGGCATTACCAAAAACTCATAATGGCCCTCATGAGTCCTGAAAGCCATTTTATGAACATCTTCCTCTCTTATTCTAATTTGATGGTACCCCGAACGAAGATCTAATTTTGTGAAATAAATAGCACCATGCAATTCATCAAGTAAATCATCAATTACTGGAATAGGAAACTTATCTTTGATGGTGTACTTTTGAGTTCTCAGTAATCTGGACACATCCTCCATGTTTCATCCTTCTTACGTACCATGACCACTGGTGAAGAATATGTGCTCTGGCTATGCCTGATGATACTTGCCTTCAACATTTCCTACACCATTTTCTCGATCTCACTTTTCTGGGAATATGGGTATCTGTATGGTCTGATGTTAGGTGGTTGGCTCCCTGGAATCAACCAAATGGCATGATCATGATCCCTAACTAGTGGTAGTCCCTTTGGAATTGCATCAAAAATAGATGAGTGAGCATCAACAATCTTCTGAAGATTGGGTGGCATTGAAGACTCTGTATTTTGTACCTCTATGGAAAATAACTTTGCTACAAATCCATCTACTCCTTTTCTGAGAACCTTCTGCATCTGATGAGAGCTAATAATCTGTGGAGACTTAGCTACCATCCCTTTCAATTGTATTGTCCTTCCTTCTGAATGAAATCACATGAACAATTATTGGAAATTCATTTCTATAGTACCCAAGGTTGTGAGCCATTGGACACCCAAAACAATATCTGCCCCTCCCATAGAAATAGAAAACATAGGTGAGTCTAACATGTAGTCTCCCATGGAAATCTTGATACTATGGCACTTTCCTATGCACTTGACTGTCCCACCATCCGCAATCATAACTTGCATTTCTGGAGCTGGGTAAATAAAACAATTGAGTGGGCAGCTAACTTACTATTTATGAAGTTATGAGTACTCCCTGAGTCAATCAACACTGTCACCTTCTATTTTTTGAGATAGCCAATAACCTTGAGTGTTTGAGGAGTACTAATACCTGACAACACATGGTAAGAAATTGTAGGTTGGTGATCCTCTACTTCATCTTCTACTAGTTCCTCAGCTTCTCCTATAATTTCAGCTTCCTCTTCATCCTCATTTCCTCCTTCAATATAGAACAACTTCTTCTCAGCACATTTGTGTCCTGGTCCATATTTGTTGTCACAGTTAAAACATAATCCTTTTTCTCTTTTTTCTTCCATTTGTTGAGGAGTCAGTCTAATTGGCCGAGTGAATGATGGGGAAGGGGTACTACGGTCTCTGGTGTTAGTGAAAGGATGCCTCCTACTGCAAATATTTTTTTCCTCTACTCTACGTGCCATGATAATAGAATCAGAAATCTTGAGTGGATTAAACATACATACCTCATGCTCAATGTGGTCCTTAAGACCCCCAAGAAACAGGTCATTCAGGTTCTCTTCTGTAATATTCTCCACCCTTAAGGATAGGTTCTAGAATTGATGCACATAATATTTGACTGATCATGTTTGTCTTAACTTTTCCAATTGACTAAAGTAGTTATCTGAAACACTGGAACTATAGTGCAATTGCAACTCCTCAGTAAAAATTGTCCAAGTGACACTGAGACCACTCTTCTGCCTCTGAGCACATAACCATCGATACCAGATGAATTGGTCTGGTTCAAGATACAGGGATGCCAAGGTCACCTTTTGTCCTGATGGGGTTTGATGTAACTCAAAGAAGTTCTCCATTTGATTTATCCAATTCAGTGGATCCTTCCCATCAAATTTGTGCATCTCCACTTTTGACATCATGTTCCGTGGTTGCAATAAGTTGGATTCTGATTGGGCTAGAAAAGTGATCCAACATGGTTATTTTTCCCATTATTCTGAACTGAAGATCCTCCTTGGTTGAGTTGGGACTGATTTGGGACATACTGTTTACCCTTTATATGTTGCATGATATCATCCAACCGCTGATTGATTTGGTCTATGTCTCCTTTACAGGCCATCTCAGATTGTACATTTCACAGTTCATACTCGAGTTGGCTCACCTTATGATCAACTGAGGTAAACCCTAGTGCTAGGAATTTGTATTTACCCCTTCTGACTCCAACTCTTCTATCACTACCCCATCTTTATCTGGGGTTTTACCTGGAGTGACCGGATTCTTTTTGGCTCTTGTGGAAGGCCCCACCATGATGTCAAACCCTAGGGTTTAGGGTTTTGATACAAATTTGGCTGAATAGGAAAAAAACACAAAGAAGATACTACCAATATTTTTTGAGGGATTTCTGAAAATGTAAAGAACTTGGAAAAATTCCACAAATTTCAGCCTAGGGAGCAATTTTATGAAAAAACCCTAAATTTGTAATAACTTTTGCAAAATAAATTTAAAAAAGTCTGAAATTTTCAAGGAATCTTACTTGAATTATTCACAACTCTGGTAAAAAAATCTCTGACAAATTCTCTCTGGTTCACAAAGATATATCTGAAACAAAAAATTAGGGTTTTTGCCCTAATTTTGGCCTAGATCGCAACTCTGATACCACTTGTAATGAAATTACTTGTATAATTCAGATTATGAGCATAAATAGAACACCAAAGAACACAATATTTCAGATAAATGATCTCAATATGCAATTAAAATAGCTTCGCCACTTCGAGGGGGCAACCTCCAAACCATACAATAAGACTCAAATGCTCGAATGATGATGAACTACTACCTACAATCCCTATATATACTATTCATATGTTATGGCCATCACCAAGGCTGACCTACTAAGCATGAGAAAGTATAAATGATATAGTAAAATGATATGGTAAGCCACAAGTCAGCTACTCATATCCTAATACAAGCAATAGGTTAAGGGCGTAATATTTCCATTTCTACAATGCATTAAGACATTCTTGCAAAAAGACTATGATTATAACAAATTTAACATATTCCTTACATGACATTAATTGATCTAAGTATTGCCTTTATTTTCCATTTACAAATTTATGTGATAACCACAAACTCCATATATAACAAAGAAATATTTGCATCTTCCTTTTCCAATATTTTCATAATGTGCATTAAATTACAACAAAACTTCCATGCATAAATGAGGGAAGATCCCTACTAAACCTAGGAAAATATCCTTCTTAAACACCTTCCACAATCTGCTAAACAATCTAGCTTATTTTTGGCTTGCGTTTGCAGTTGAGAGGTCTGATGGATACCTGACAGACCTTTGACCTACTTTTGCACTTGAAAACCCTGTTGATACCTTGGCACAATTTTGGAATGTCTTTGCATCATAAAAGTCCTCCATAGACCTTGATAGGAAAATGACTTTCTCTAGCAACATCTTCAACAGAAATCGAGAATGCGTTTGCACCTTGATACTCTTAGGAAGACATGTTTTAAGTTTTTTCTTATTGATGCAACTAAAATATCCATGCCTTACACTTTTCTAAGGGTTCCATGTTTATTTTTGCATCTTAAATCCCCACCCCTTACTTCAACAGAACTTTGAATTTTTTTAGAAAGAAAGATCTCCACCTAAGACTTCAATAGGAATTTGACACATGTCAACAATTTATAGGTCAACATGAAGTTGTGTTGACTCATGCTTTAGAGGTCAATGTGTAATTTTTAATTGAATTGTAAAAGTGCACAAGATTTCTGAAGGTCCGACGTAAACTATGTCGATTGCATTTTGATTTTCGAGGTTTAGGCATAACTTGCATGTAAATTACAAATGTGCATAGAAGTTCTAAAACTTCAATCAAGACTAATTCAAGGTCCATATGTGGGGAGCATTATACAATTCATATGCAAGAGTGCACGAAAATTTAGAAAGTTTGGCTTATATTGAGCCAAGACCATTTTAATTTCAGGGTTCAGGATTTAATTTTCATGTGAAATTCAAATGTGCATTGAACCCCTAAAAGTTTCATTGGCAAGGGACAAGGTGCAAATCAGGTTTCGAAACTCCAAGATAATTTTCTACCTAAATTTCAATTCTGGTCAAGAAATCTGAAATTCTACCATACACTGGATAGTATATTTCAGGTTTTAATACTTAAAGAGAAATTTGTAACTAAGTTGCAAATTTGGTTGGAAAGTCCAAAAATATAAAATATAATGAAATTAGACCAAATAAAAAGTATAATATATGAATGCAATTTTCATGCAAATTGTAAACTTGTTATGACTCTCCAACAACCTAACAAATAAAGGAAAGACCAAATTAGTAACCAAAACTTTGGAAGCATTTTGTAACTTACTGCAAAATTTCTTAGAAAGTCCAAAAACTCGATTAAGTCTAGTTTCATTGGTTTACAAAAACATAACCAAATTCGATGAAAATCCACAAGTTTTCTTTTATAAGTTTATATTTAGAAGTGTGAAAATTCACGTTAAATTTACGATTCTAAATTTTATAATTTTGAACTTAAATCAAAAACATGATTTTTAGACAACTTTGTTCGTCAATATTTCCTCCACAATACCTAAAAACCTATTAATTTCTTGGGTTAGCTCGAAGCTGAAATGGATTTAACTATCCTAATGAGTTTTGAAGTCATATAATGCACTTTTCAAAAAGGGTTAGAGACACAAAGGGTATTCGCCTTCCACACTCCACTGCCTTCCATGTGTGTCATGCATCCTTCCACCTACTACGTTTAATTTCAAGCTCGCCGCTTTCTCCTTTCATTTATTTCATTTCTCTCATTTTTATTTTATTTTATTTGGTATTTTATTTTATTTATATATTTTATTCATTTGATTAATTTATTTAATTTATTATTTTCTTAATTGTCATTATCATTATCATTATCATTATGTGTGTATTATATACGATTATAATCCTCTTAAATTTTACAAGGTTTTCGAGGCACTTATAAAGAAACATCCAAATTTGTGACTTATCAAAGAACCCGCTCCAACGAAGATTTAAACCTCTCAAATTTTACAAGGTTTTCGAGGCACTTATAAAGACACATCCAAATTTGTGACTTATCAAAGAACCCGCTCCAATGAAGATTTAAACTTGTTTTGCTTCATCGTGTTGTCTCAATGGAACACAAACCTAAATTAATTAAATTGCACACGGATTCACACCAAACATTATTTGGTTGAAAGATACAGAGCACTAGTTAACCAAGAGAGAAGAAATTAAATTGAATTTGTAAAGCAAAGAATATTTTTATTTCTGAAACATCCCCATGCAAAAATCGAGTCCAAGCATATAAAGAAGCATATGGTGTTTACAAGTTGTTTGGAAGGATAAAGGGTGGGAGTGTAGCACTACACAAGATTTATTATTGAATACATTATACTTATTACACTAAAGGCATTCTCCCTATGGTAAAGGACCTTCGGACGTTTTTGCAGCGATGTTAAATTTGACGGTTTGACGGCCGTCTACACGTTTTCGTGCTTTAAGTCAAAAATAATGTTAGATTGTTGAGAGTCTATCAATATCTGTATTTCTGTAGTGTGTCCGTCAGGGTTTTTGAATTTGTTGTATTTCTGAACTAGGGTTTCGAAATTAGGAAGTATTTACGTTGTTTATGCAATGGTCAAATCATCAACGGAACTTACAGCATGAAATTCATTGGTGAGGGCTCTTGTGGAAGGCGCGTCCTCTTCCTTGGGCTTCACCTTGCAAATTCCATCATTCGTCGGCCTGTGCTAAAACCACAGAAAAATCCGCATTAGACTTGCTTGTGTAAACACAGGCATTTTCCGCAATTCCTGACGAAGAAGGAGAAGAGAATACCCTTTTAAAGGAGCGTCACCAAGATGTAGTGTACAATACTATTGGCCTCCATGAAAAGCTTGAAGAAATTGAATGGCCAGACAACATTGACTAGATCAAAAAACTCTACATAGATTACAAAAAAGAAAGAGAAATTGACATCAACGATGACTTGGTGCGTGAGATGGCATTTTACACGCAGGCTTTAGAGGGCACATACGAGGCTTACAATAAATTGTAGGCCAAGGAAATACCCTTCTGAAAGGCCGAAGATTATTAAAATGATCAACATATGCTGAAAGTGAAGGAAAATTTACTTTTCCAGAGCAGAAAATGGAGGAGGCCAAGGAAAGGAGAAAGTCCAGAGAAGCGAAGAGATTTTCGAAGGCTGTACAGGTTGCTAAATCGAAGGAGAGGGGTCAACAAAAGAAAGGTGACTATGACTCCATTAAGAAACTTATGACAATGTTTCCCAATGACCGAGATAGCAAATACTTTATGGATATATGTATAACATTTGTAATTTGTGTTGCATCTTTAAGCTTGATGTTATGTGCTTTCACCTTGTATACCTGTTGTTTGTTCTTGACAATGTAGGCTCCAGTTGCCAATTCAACTACGACACCCATTTAAGATGAAATTTTCTAGTATTATTGATTAATAGTTTAAGAATTCTAACTACTGAGATTACTGTTTCAAAGCCTCTATTTTGCAAAAATATCATTGCTAGAATGTATCGAGGTGGAGAAGTTGCAGTCAGATTTCTCGGTGTTGATGCATTTGGTGGTGCTTCTTCAACATCTGATGATGGTGCAAACAAACTGACCATATTCATCCTCTCCAACATAGTTTACAATGCCTGGAGATTTTTTAATTGAAGGCAGTTCATCAGATAGAAACTTGGAAGTGAATATCTGAGACCTTATTTGATGGAGGATGACAGTTAAGACAGATAATTGGAATCCATGTACTTAATTAACGAGGCAGTGGATTCTGAAACAGTGACCCAAACGGCAACAATGGATATTGAATTGGCAACAAATGATCATCTCCGTGTTAGGTTTAGTGGGGCGCTCACATAAAAATCACATATGTTTTTCAGGTTGAATGACCAACCAATTAATGAAAAAACATCCCAAAAATATGGAAAATGGGAGATTTAGAAAAGGGGAGATATAGTTAGAAATACCCATTCAGACATGCATTCACAATGTGGAAGCATACACAACGCACGTTAATTGCTTGATAAAATGCCTCAAAGAGGTGTGGTTTTATGGACTGCCAAGATTACAAGATATTCGAGGGAATTGAACTACACCTTTCTATGTTGTATGAGGAGGAGAAGCCGCAGCCAGATTTCTTGGTGCTGATGCAAATGGATGCGCTTCTTCAACAACTGATGATGTTGTAGGTGATCTTGGTCCCAAGATTGAAGAGGTGAATTAAAAATGTATTTTATTTTTTGAATTTTACTACCACATGATAGATTTGTATGTGTATTTGATGTTTTGAAAATGCTTTCCTTTATTTCATATTTTGATCTCTTTCATACAGTTATGGTAACAAACTTATGACAATGTTTCCCAATGACCAAGATAGCAAATACTTTATGGATATATGTATAACATTTGTAATTTGTGCATCTTTAAGCTTGATGTTTTATGCTTTCACCTTGTATGCTTGTTGTTTGTTCTTGACAATGTAGGCTCCAGTTTCCAATTCAACTACGACACCCATTTAAGATGAAATTTTATAGTATTCTTGATTGATAGTTTTAAGAATTATAACTACTGAGATCACTGTTTCAGAGCCTCTATTTTCTAAAAATATCATTGCTAAAATGTATCGAGGTGGAGAAGCTGCAGTCATATTTCTTAGTGTCGATGCATTTGGTGGTGCTTCTTCAACATCTGATGATGGTGCAAACAAACAGACCATTGTTATCCTCTCCAACATAGTTTGTAATTCTTGGAGATTTTTTAATTAAAGACAGTTCATTAGATAGAAACTTGGAAGTGAATATCTGAGACCTTATTTGATGGAGGACAATAGTTAAGATAGGTAATTGGAATCCATGTACTTAATTAACGAGGCAGGGGAGTCTGAAACAGTGACCCAAACAACAACAATGGATAATGAATTGGTAGAAAATGATGATCTCCTTGTTAGGTTTAGTGGGATGCTCACATAAAGATCACATATGTTTTTTAGGTTGAATGACCAACCAATTAATGAAAAAAAATCCCAAAAATATGGTTGGTGGGTGCTTGCTCTAGGATCAAATGGTTGCAACTATTTGTGCCTAGTCATCATGATTATTCTCATACTCCTACTCTTTTACATCACTGTGTCACTGTTGAAAGTATTTCAGGAATATTTCTGTTGATTGGCCTGTGTTTAACATTCCACTACATGCAAAGTACTAAAGATGTAGCCAGGTTAATTGCTTGACCGTTGAGGTCACGTATAGGCAATATATTTTTCTCTGTCATGTCACCAACAAGGGGCAAGAAAGGGACTCATAAGATGAGGATACAGGGTATTATTGGCATGGGGGATTATTTAAACTGGTTTGTAGAAGCGATTGGAATAGAGCATCAACTAGCACAATTTCGAGACACTGAAGAGTCTAAGAGCATTGCGGTTAACTGCATTAATGAAGTTGTAGAGCATTTTACCAAAATAATGTATCACTGTAATTAACTTAAAACAGTCATTCTTTGGATAACCCATTTAACATTGATGCTCCCTACCTCTTATGAATACTACAAAATTTCAAATTGTATTCTATCTTCTTTATTGATAGATTGTGAAATTTGAATATTTTTGGTCAGTTGGGTTGCTACAAGTCACCAAACATTGTGTAGTTTCACTTATGTGAACGCCACCTATTGGCAACCAATTTCCACAGATATGGATTATAGCTCTGTTGTTTGGAACAACTGTATTATAATTTGAAGTGCAAGATTTTCGTTATCAATTTTTTGGGATTGCTTGCTCCTGTTATAGAGGAATATTGCCAATTAGCAATTTTTCATTGAACATATCTAGAGGAGGCCATAAAGATGGTATGTCTCCTATCAATGCGTTCCTAGAAACGTCAAAGACTACCAAATTATTTGAAGTATTTGGAAGACCATACCCGTTAAGCTATTCCCACCCAAATTTAGACTCTTATATGCTAAATTTCCTAAGCTTGTAGGAATTATACATGTTCATTTATTATTGAAAGGTTATTGATGTGAGAAAAGGAAAGTTGCAAAAACTATCAGATGTGAGGTCTCCCTGCACATTGAATATAAGACGGATGGTGCTTAACATGGCCCATGTGGTTATGGCAGGCTATGGAAGGCCACATACAACAATCACTTCCATTTTGATACATGACATTGTGTCATGTAACAAAGCCTTTAACAAAGAAAGAGCTTGATATTCACAGGGAGCACATTTGGTGATACATTTGGCAAAGAGTAGTGCAATGGTAAAAGAAAACTAAAATGGAAGTATAGTCATTGGGATTGGGAATGAAGTTGCAAAGGAGAGGAAGATGATGGCATGATATATTTGAGTGGCGGAGAGTGAATATATTTGGAGGATAACAAATATGCGAGATTGTTGTCTCTTCCAATGTATAATAGCATGTAATGCGAAATAGTGTAATGATGGAAAGAGGTACTTATAATTGGCTTTGTGTAAACAATTGATGCATTCATGTTAAATGGTATTGAGCACAGAGGCTTTAACACTAAAAAAACCAAAAAAATCTAAACAAACCATACATTAATGGTGAGTGAATGTCAACTTACCAAATGTGAATCTAACACTTTTAGTCCCTACTAGACTATTGCAGAAGTGCCCGATGTGCTATCAGCAAAGTGCCAACTGACTCAACCCACCATTGGTCTCCTTCAAATGTCCTTTTATTTAAATTAACAATTGAAGGCCCTTAGCTCAATTATGTTTCCTAACGGCTAAGGGAGGAATAAAAGAGAAACTTAGTTATAATAAATTAATTATAAAATGCATCATAAAATATTATTATAAACATTTTTATAAATTTATTAATGACAAAGTTAAAAATGAAAAGAAAGAGTGACAAAATAAAATTAAAAGAAGAAAATTCACTTTGTGTTATTCTTCCCTAAGGAAAATGCTACCCATGTAGGAAAGGTAAAAATCCAAAGGGAAAAATTAAATGAGGAAAAAGAAATATGATTGTTGGTCTTGGATGGCTAAAAGGCCAAATTATGTTATAAAAGCAAGTTCACTTGCAAGTGAAAGCATCTCATATGATAATTTCATATTTGTGGTGCAAGCTTGTATGCTTTACATTTAAAGGTTCTATATAGGGATGGGAAACCTCCACAACACCTACAAACAAATTCCTCTTTTATTTTATTACATAGTTTCTTGGAATTGTTGTTCATGTAAAATGATCCCCTTCAATATATTTCAATCCACAACGGCATATATGCATAAGATTGGACGACCCTTGCAAGAAAAGTCTTGTAATGATGAATTTAAGGTTAGTATCCACAATATATCAATATTGGTAGAGCCAATTGTTTAATATCATTGGCTTGTATACCATTTACATCTCTAAAAAGAATAAATGAAGAAAAATTGCCACATTGAGTTTTATTATAAAAAATGAAATAAAGGATCAAGTATCTGATGTTATGGTACCCCTAGCTGAAATAGGCATGTTTCCATTGCAGGGAAAAGCACTATGCCATTTCTCAATGTATTTTAGTCAAGATATGTAGATGGACTTGAATAGATTACCATCATATTATTCTTGCCGCATGTGTAGGAGATGGTACCAAGAGAAATAGAGAATTAAACAAATCAGACAACAAATTAGAAAGCAATATCTTATTATAATTTCTCAAGCGTGAGGTCATGAGTAGAGGAATAAACTACAAATAGACATCAATGTAAATAATAAATTGGCAGCATATACATTCTATTATATTTGGAACATGAATAATTTTAATATTGAATTCATAAAATAACATCACAAGGAGTAGCAGGACCTCCCAAAAATTTCATATCTTTCCCATTTTATTTTTAAAACTACATAAAACAAGACTCCAAAGTTAGCATCATGAAGCTTTTCCAAACAACCAAACATGGAAAAACATAATCTTCATAACCATCCTCGAGACCCATTCACCTTAATATTCTCTTAACCTTCAACTTTCTCTGTAACCCCTGATATCAGTTCCACTGTAGTTGTGTTAAGAGAGGAGGAAACATTTGACGACTCATATGGTAGAGAGGAAAGGGCATCATCATCGATTAACACATGTTTGTAATAGGGATCGTGTTGGATTTTATATTGCAAGGTTTCCCAAACACGAGATCTACTGACGTAGAAATCATACTTTTTAAAATTAGATTCTTCCCTTTGTATGAGAACTATGTCCAAATCTCTAAGGCGGCGGGGTAGGGTCTTTGCTATTGAAGTAATGTTTTGCAGGAGGTTTTGTTTCATGCGATGTGAATGCCGAACAGTACATTTTATTTGTTTTAGAGGTATAATTATTACTTTTGTAGTTGATGTTGATTAGCGGTATGATTGATTTTGTAAGTGTAGAAATATAGACGGGCCACTTAATTTGAAGGTTGTTTCTACATTTCAAACTTGTTAAAAATTCATACATGAATACATTTGATACCATTTTTGATAGTTAATTTTTCTTATAGTTGATGTTGTATGTATTTAATTTGGGTGTATTGTGTTAGTTGTGCATCGGTTGTTTGGTTGGTGTTTTGATGGAAAAACATTTATTACATACAATTGATAATGTGTGTGATTGATAGTTATAGTGTAGGAATTTAGTTGAAACACTACATTAAAATGTTGTATGTGTACATTTAATTCTGTTACAGATTCATACATTTAAAGTTGCATATCATATTTCAAAACATCAAATAAATGTAGATCTGCTTGCACATAATGAGACATGTATATATTTGCAGTATTTATATCATGAATGGTAGCTTTTAGTGGGCAATTTTAGTTTCAATAAACATGATCACATTTGATACCCCTTGAACAACAGTGCCGCTTTGGATAGAAGAAGTGTTGAGTATAGTAGTAGTGGAGGTGCTATCAAAGCAGAGGGTAGTATTTACGATGGATTGAGTGATAGTAGTCTTGCTTCCTCCTTTATTATTGCTCCAAGTGTTGGTATGTGCGCCATATTTGAGTATCTCTCGAATGAAAAAGTTAGGTGAAATGCACAGATTTGCAAGCGAGGGAACTTTGGAGAAAGTTGTGAATGTCAGACCCTACCTTTCAGTGGTTCCAATGTCGACAGTTGCTCTGTGCAAAGTAAGTCCCTGCGACTTGTGGATAGTTAATCCCCAGGCCATTTTAATCGGAAATTGTATTTGATTCCCTCTCGAAATATTGGGTATGGGAATATGTAACGGGTTGGAGGGATCCCAACATGGGCCATTGTATCTATCAAATTTGACAACAACAAATAAAGGTAATGCTGGTGGTTGCATTGATGCGTCGTAGAAAATGTCAGTGATTGTTCCTGTGGCACCATTCACGAGGCCTGCGTCAACCCATAGATTTGTAATAAGCATGATTTTTTGTTGTTTGCACAACAAAACTTTGTGTTCCAACTGATCATCATCAGGATTTCCTGCTCCAGTCCGCCTGTTACTTTCAACAATGGATTGGGCGATCAGAAAGTTGAATGGCTTCAACATTTGTAGGTTGAATTGGAGTCCACCTGATCATTTTTTGCAAAAAAATGTGGTGCATCCTTTAAAATGTTGAGCTCCCTCTGAGTTAGGTGTGTGTCTGTTCGAGACATTAAGATTTCCCAATCCTCAATTAGAGGGGTTGAATCTCGCATGTGGAGCAGTAAATTCTGGAATGAAAAGCTTATGCATTGGTTGTTCCTTGTTGCCGAAATATTGTTTGCAATGTAATGGAAGTCTGAAATCCCTTCCAAAGGGTTGCTTCAAGTAGGAATTACTTTCATAAAAAGGATTGTCTAAAACCGGCGATAATTGGCCAAGGTCGCTGAGGAGGATGACTAATTTGTTCCCAAATTCAAATGTTCTTGAGTGTGGGAAAGCTTCGCGGAGCCTACTGTCAATTTTGCTTAGTAACTTTGGGCCGATGAAACTCATTTCATCAATAAGAGCATATTCTATATGTTTCAGTGACTCTTGAAAAGACGATAATGCACTACCTTCAAAGGGTTTGAGTTATTTGATTGGAATACACATGGCTGCGTGGATTGTGGATGCGGAGATGTTGAATGTTAAAACACCGATAGGAGCGAGCACAAGTAGAGGTGAGGGATATGTGGTTGGTGATGTGAATCAATTGCGGATTTTATTTATCAGAAATGATTTTCCTGTGTCAAGTTAAGAGATAAAACTAATATATTTGTATTCTTTTACTTGTGTCTTCAAAGATCTGCTTGGATTGAAAGCATATAGGGTTGTTTTTACATTTAAGATTTATCAAAATATAAATTAAATATAACAATATTTAATTGTGTTCTTATTTATTGTCCTTTCCATACATCTACCTTATAATGTATTTAAATACATCTGAATACGATGTGCACCTACCCCTGGAGCTGCAAATTCCCATTAGATCAAGGTGATCATGATCCCCATTATTTAAAACATCGAGCCCTTCTTCAAGATTCTCATATCAATGTCTGGTCAATGTAGAACCTCTATAATGTTTATCATTTTCCTCATTTCCAGGTTATTGCAGGATTTGAACCTTATACTTCTATATCTTTTTCCTACTTACCCGGGGCTCTGGGGTGGAATCCCCTTTGCTTTTACCATTTAAGCTCATCTCATTCACCTAGGACCAAAATTACAAAACTATCTTGACTCTCTAATTTAGAAGTCCTGAGAAATGGGTAAACGGGAAAACCAAGAATTCAAGAATATTAATGTTGTATGATATAACTAGGAAAAAGATACAAGTAGTGTTGAGTACAGTAGTAGTGGAGGTTCTACTATACATGTTTTAGTTCAGATGTTGTGATATAAGATTTGCAACTATATATTTATGAATTTGTAATAAATTTAAATGTACACATAGTGTGGAACAAATCAATGTAATGTTTCATCTATATGCCTACACTACCACTATCAATCCCACCCCTTATCAACTGTACAAAAAAGGTTTTTTCAACAAAAGACCAACCAAACAACTGTTCATGCAACACTAACACAATTTCCCTGAAATAATTACAAACCATATCAACTGTAAAATTAATTAACTATCCAAAATGGTATAAAATGTATTCATGTTTATCTACGATTTTGTAACAAATTTAAATGTACACATAGAACATTTCAACGTAATGTTTCATCTATATTCCTAAACTACCACTATCAATCACACCCCTTATCAACATGTTATTGACACTACAAATAAGGCTTTTTCAACCAAAAACGAACCAAATAATTGATGCAACCACCATCTCAAACAACTGATGCAACACTAACACAATTTCCCCCCAAAATAATTACAAACCACATCAACTACAAAAGTAATTAACTATCCAAAACAATATCAAATGTATTCATGTTTAGTGCAAAAAAATGGGCCACAAAACGCTACCACACATGATATTAAATCTGCACATGTATGGAAATTGTCATGTATTCATGTTTAGTTCAAATAAACAAATATGCAAAATGCTACCACTCATGATATAAGATTGGTAAATGTATATGTACAAATTTGGAACAAGTTAGAAATGTAGAGATATAACCTTTAAATGAAGTGGTTCATCTATATTTCTGCACTTAAAAAATCAATCACACCCCTTATCAACATCAACTACAAAAGTAATAACTATCCCTCTAAAACAAATAACATATACGGAAAAAATGACAATTTCCGTACTATTATGGTTTTGACTTGTCCATTTCTCTAGTTGGAGTCTTGTTGAGGGAGAATTGACGTTTGAGCCATTTCAATTCACGTCACCCTCACAAACTCGATTACCCATGTCGAGTTTCTGCGTTGATAATGCATGCATGCATGCAGACTGCTGTTATGCTACCATTAATTGTGCACCATTGTCTCTCTGGAAATAGGTCAGAACCGACCAGACTCCACAGTCCTGTAGCAAATATGCTTTGTAGGCTGCAGTTTTAAAGTTGTTTGAAACCATTTTCATTTTAAATACTTCATTTTTCGCAGGACGAGGACATTGTCATTGATATGTGGAGACGCCCTCCAACATTTGAGCCCTAAAAATAAAAGGATTGCAATATACTTCTTCAAGTGTTGAGCTTTAGAGGATAAATATATAGTGTTATCCATGAATATGGTGATGGATCTTAGTGTAAATATGATAGGATCAAAATTTTAGTTACGGCACGAAAGGACCCTCAAAATATGAGGTTACTAGATTCTTTTGTATTCATGATGTTCAATGAATCTTCTTCTTGAAGTAAAGACATAAGCAAGTGGATTTGGCAGCTCTTAAGAAAGTGGCTAACTACGTTATAACTAGTAATTGCGTGCGCGTGATGTAATGGAGATGCTAAAGGGGATGCATTGAAGAAGTTAAATTTGATAGAGCAAAACATTGCAGGAGGAAGTGGGAAGATGAAGAAGGGGGTTGCAAGAGGAGAAGTATAGGAGTGAGGAAAATGTTGGGGGAACCTTTGTGAAACTTATTTTCCTCACAACCATGCACATACAAAACACATGCGTTTTTTGTTAATTGCTTGAAGGAGAAAGGGGGTGTAGTACACAAATATTCAAGGCAACGTATTTTGGAGATATCTCAGAAAACAAGGTCTGGTTACCAATGTCAATAGTTGTTTTTTGCAATGCCAGCCCTTGTATTTTGTTGGTAGTTAAAATAATTTGGGGGTTTTGTTTGCCCATTTTGAGGGACTCTTTAGAGATAGGGACATGTGAAGGGGTCTCATCATACCAAGTCAAATTGCTGTAGTAGTTGAATTTGATAACTACAAAACATGGTCAATCAAGTGGTTTTGCTCCATCTTTATAGACCGTTATATGATGTCATTCTCCATGCTTGCTCCGGAAACAACATATATAAGACAAGATTTTCCTTGTGCATTTATGGTTGACAATGCCTACTCAACATTCCAAGTTTATAACACTCGTTAATTTAGAAGCATTGTCGCGCATTTATCGATATCATGCAATGTTTTCACAACCACCACTCTTTCATCGAATTCGTCGTTGCTAGCAATGTTATTGTTAAGATTTGAACATTGTGGTAAAATTTATAGTGAAAAAAACTATGGTAGCATCACACCAATGGGTTAATGTGGAGCGTTTGATTGTGGATGTTGCAAGTTAAAATAGGTCTGTGGATGTGTCATCCATATGACAAAGATCACATCATGCATCAATGACCGCGTGCGTTTAATTGCAATCGCCAGGATGTCTTATGAGTGTTAGAATTATTCAGTGTTATCCCAATTTGGAAATGTCTTTGGTGTTATTACAGGTGTACCTATCTCACAACTTCTCTTACATCACCGTGTATTTGGAATACTAAATGAAAGAGGTTTTTAAAGGAACAATTCCCCACTTACAAGAATTGTTATAGATAATGTTGTAATATTTTATAAATACTACAACTTATAATGCTTCCATGGAGGTTAGCTTAAATACAGATATCAATTTCGCCAAAGCAAAGGCTTATATTATGGCTTCATTTTACCCTCATTTTCATAGCTAAACAATACAATGTAATTACTCATAAAAGCCTCAATCATCTGTCGATTCTACGCATCTAAACGAGCATCGCCCCTTTGTTTCCCGCCTTAAAAGATGTGAAGCTTTGCACTTTGACAGGCCCGACACCGTCAAATTTTTGTAAGGCCTCGCTAGAAATGACCTCAAATGCTTTGGGGAGCCACATCAGTCAGTAAACCCTATGCCCACACAAAACCAATCGACGGCTCAATACAACCCAATATATGTAACATTTCTTAATCCGCAAGGAAGGTTTTTATACGCTATTTTTATTTATATAATGAATATAAATAAAACTAACAATCTAAAGACGAGACTCTATACACGGATAAAGGGTTTGTTTTAAACAAAATAAGTCCAAATAATACAAACTCCGAACAAACCTTATTTTAAACAATCTTACAAGTTGAATCAGCTTTTGAAGGCCATGTCAAAGATGGTGAAGTAGCATGTGGTTTCCTGGTCTTTGTATGGTTTCTGAATGAGGGACACCTTTACTTTCAACCTCAAAACCTCCATGAGAGGTTTGTCTCACATATAAACTGTTTAATGCCTAGCTCCTTCACCGAACAATTGTAGCAGGTCTGCAATATTCACACAATCTGCCAACAAACGTATGGAACTGACAAGTATGCAGACGAGGCAAGAGGCTGTAACATAAGGATGTTTTGATTGTTGTCGTGGACAACAAACAACAATTTGGTTGTAATCGTTTGGTTATGATTAATGAGGTTTTCTAGTTTGATGCTTGTATAGTGCGAAAGTTTACATTTAATATCAGTTGTTATCTTCACTAGTGTTTTTCACTTTTATGAAAGTGTTGTTAAATGTCAAATTAGCTAGTGAGCCATAATCTTGTTAGGAGTGATTAATTAAATACAAATGTTAATGTTAACATGGATTAATTTTTCCTTTGATTGCAAAGTTTATAACACTCCACTAACATGTATAATGCAGTTTGGGTAGAGGAGAATATATGCAAGAGGCAGTGTGGAGCCATTATTTTAAAAAAACTATTATGATTGTTAAAAATTATTAAAAAATTTAAGTTTTTATTTTTATTTTCCTTTACAATAGTTTAAATCTCCTTTAATCATACTCTTACACTAATTTCTTGTGGATTTTTGTTTTTCATTTTTTTTGGTCTTTCATAAGATATTTTGGGATGCCACTAGAACCTAAAGAAGCGGCAGAAAATAAAACCCAAAGAAGCAACTTAAAACACTTCATTTCATAGCACAAGAAAATATTGTGTCTTGAGGAGGAGGAAAAATCCCTATTCCAAATCTCCATTGTGTCTTGAGGAGGAGGAAAATTCCCTATACCAAATCTCCATTGTGACAGAGGTTGGAAGGATACTGGAAAAGGTTGTGGACTCTGGATTAACACCTATCAAATGCATTTGTCTAAATGATTCCAAGTTATTTTCAACAAACAAATTTTTTGCATATCTCGAAATCATTGCAGCCCATGAGACCATATATCTTCTGCGAATTTTTTTGAAAGATTCACATGCTTCCAAATTCGTAGACATATCGACCATGACACTAATAATTTAAGCATATGTTGAAATTCCCTTCCTCATAATTCTTTGGCGGATGTCCACACCTTATTTCAAAGCACCATTTTTACAACAAGTTGGTAGCATGCTAGTAAATGTGAACCGAATAAAATGGATACTTGTTGGTTGCATTTGGTGAAATAGTGTCAAATATTTGAGAGGTGACCTAGCAACATCTTACATGGATATAGAGGGTCTCGCACTTGTAGCTGCAAATTCAAATTGTGCATCACACCACATGGAGGTCTATGGATATGTTGTCCATCGACGACCAAATGCATTTGATCGTGATTTGATCCCTCCCTTGCCCTAGCATGTGTCAACCGCAACGAGGGTTATTCCAATTTAGACAACACCTTTGGCATAACCATTTAGATCCTAGGTAGGGCTTTGTTACATATATATTCCTATAGCATTGTTTTTCTTTTCTCGATACATACATATGCAGTAATGCATATATGACCAATAAATATCAAGATCAGTAAGACAAAACAATATACATATACACGATTGTTCCTAGGCATACCAATATAATTCAACCATATCTACCTAATACATAAAATATTAAAAGAGCAACACATAAGCCAATTTAAGAATCATTCATCCACTTGACTTTGTATAACATCACCGCTACATGAAAGATCATTGAATAAATGAGTATGTCAAATTAAGAAAGAATGGTGACATGAAGGATTGATTTCATGGCATGAATATGCTTGGATAACATCACAACAAACATTTTTTTTAAGAATTTAATATACTATTAAAAGGTATGGTTTGCAAATCTCTCACCATATAGGTTCTAGTAGTTACATGACTAACGAGGGAAGAGGGAAAACTTGGTTGAGGATAAAGCAACCCAAAATTAGTAAAAAGAGAAAATTAATCATAAATTTACAAGAGGAAATATGTAGAAGGTAAGACTATAATGCATCATAGGAAACAATACCCCGAGCGGGTATTCAAATAATATAAGAAAAAATTGGTGAGAAGTATAGATTTATCAAAGTCATATTCTTCACATAATTATCTTCTATTGTATTCTTTTTTAGATTTAGTCTTATCTTTTGTATTCTTTGGAATGTATATTGCAAGTTTCCTCTATTTTCTTTACATTGTACCTTTTTCAATCCCAAGGTTCAATTTTGGACTTTAGTGGACACACACACACACACACACACACACACACACACACCACACACACACACACACCACACACACACACACACACACACCACACACACACACACACACACACACACACACACACACACAGAGAGAGATACAATCATAATCAATAAAAGCATCAACATACTCTATATGATAAGTACTGAGAAGCACATGTGGAATATAGAGTAAGATCGGGATATGTAAGTTCCCATGAGGCTAGAAAAGATAATTCATTGCCATCATCATTTTTTTCTATTATACAGGCCTCTACATTATAATATGATCATTTATTCTACTCTTGGCTTGAAATACATGATCATTTGTAAGCATTATTTTTGGTTATACAATAAGAGGTTGTTGTAAGCATACCCTTCTATGTAAGATATTAATTTTTTGAATATGTGTGTTGCTCACTTGTTCCAAGTCTAAAAATGAATGGTTTCTTTGCTATCTCTTTTGGTAAAGCCTCACCTTAAACTTGTTCTAGAGAAACAATAAGAGATTTATACATATGTTAACAACTTGGTCCACATGTACAAATTTTAATCACCGGTGTAAGGTGGATGGAATTACTCTCAATTTATTCATGCAAATTATTCCAAGAAAACATCATAAGAACCACTATCAAGCACCATATGAAACCATACAAAATCAAACTTAGGACTTGTGATGAGTAAGAAAATACAACCAATTAGCTTCCTAATAATTTAATCATATTCTATAATAATTATTGTGTTGTATGTTAAACATATCATATAATCTTGAAGGCCATCACGAAACTTTTATGTACATACATTCATACTTGACCCATTATCAATCATAACTCCATGTGCTTTTTATGGATATGTGCCTATAATAGCTTCATATGAATATTGGTAAACTAGAAGAGCTATCGTTTACAATTTCACTTTCATAAAACATAATAGGAGGCTTCCTTTTCATTGAATCAACACTAACCACACCAATCAATCAATCAACTGAGTACTAGTGTAGACACAAAATTATGCACTTATTACTATTACATAACGGATGTAGTATGTCGTTATATGTATGATTCTTAAGCAAGAAAACTAGACATTGGTAACACTCGTTTTGCTTTACATTGACATTGTTTTATCTTTCCATGTTTTTCGTCCTCTACTTTTTTGGAATTATCTTTGTACTTTTGGACGTCTCGCAATGTGTTACTCAGCTGAGCATTTTCTAATTTATCTTTAGAGTCTTTCAGATATAAGTGCCCAGTAGGGGACATGAGCGACCGATGTTACTGTCCCCATGTGGGCGCTTTTGTTCTCTCAATTTGTTTTTACATTAAGTTACACACCGCTTGTTCATCTTTTTCTAAACTTGAGCCTAAATTATTATATTTTATGTGGTGTTTTATTTATCGAGTTCTCTCACTAGGCGAAAGGCTTAAGCATATTGGTATTTCTAGTCCAAAATATTCTCCTTGTCTCGGACCTGAGACATTTTAACATCTTTTTGGACTTGCTCTCGTGCTAGAGCTTCTTGGGCTTGGATTTATTCTCTTTTTAAGGGTTTCGACCCTAAGCCTATCACATTGAAAATGACTTTTTGTGGAGACTGCTCTCACTAGCCAACATATATAGCTTTTCTTTGGCACTTTTGTAATCTTATAGTTGTACTTCAATTATGGAATACTAGAAATCTTGCTTTTTTGGTACCGAAGTTATTTCTCAATATTTTTTTGTAAATGGAAAAATTAGTTTTACTTTTGTTATTTACTTACATATCTAGGCATAGGCCGAGAAGGTGGCTCATGAGTTTCAACATTTTCAGGAGCTTTTAAATCATTAGGGGAGTGCCCCTTGTACCATGAGTTGGATCCTACCAAATCCTTTACAAGTGGGCCAGTTGCCACTCATCACTCAACAACTCTAGAGCCGTTTGCATAGTCGGTTTCCATCCCCTATTTGTGTTGGTTCTCCACCCCATCGCCTTTTCGGGAACATTGAATCTCACTGCCACCTTGGGAGAAGTCTAATATTGGTCTTTCGTGTTGGCCTTCTCACTATTGTTGGCTTTCCACCACCTGGCTGAGGAATCATTCTACCTTTGGTTATGTGTGACAATTGTCTTACTTTGGATGGGTGACTCGCCTCGAATCCTTCTATGGTGGAGCCTATTGGTTCGGGGCCTCTCCCTCCCAAGGATAATCTTCCACATCCCCCAACGTTGATGTTGTTTGTGCTCGAGTCTCTTACTTTTGTCTCTTTAATATACAATCTTAATCTTCTAATTACCACCTATAACAAATTGACTTGTATAGAGACATGTAATTTCCTCCATAAAAATATCAAAGTGTGAGTCTTGCCCCTCCACTTTTTCATTACAACCATTTTGTATTGGTTCTATGAGAGAGACAAATAACCTAAAAAGTAGTAATGGTGGGGAAGATACACCCAATGGTCCTTGACCAGTGGCCTCGAATCCTTGGAACCAAAAGAAAACCTTGAAACCAAATCAACTCACGAGCATTATTTTGAGACCAACAAAATCCAAAAAAAACAAAGATTGGGGTTGGTGTTGGAACTCCCTAGGGATGGATACCTACCCACATCAAACCTTTTCACATGTCCTGCAAAAATACACTAAAGTCAAACCGTGAAAAGCAGAGGTTCCCCTTTCCAAATCACACATAATTCTCCGCGCCGCTAAGTAATTAAAAACAAATAAAAAAAAAAAGCAGCTTTGCAACAAAATAGCCGGCCGCCGTCATCTACGCCTGCCATCTCTCCACGTAGGCAGCTTAAAATAACACCGCGGATTTTTGCAGATCATGTGGACAGCGACCCAAATTCAAATTTTGTTTTTGCGGGATTTGCACCAAATTGACTTCTGCGAAAGAATTAATGTGCTCCATTTTTTCGTGATTCGTGATTCGTGGATTAACGCATATGTAACTTGACATGCTGTGGATTAAACGTTCTCCCACATTCATTGTATTTTAATGATGTCAGTATAAAAAATTTGTGGTCAGTAGACAATTTGAATTGTTTTCATGTAAGTATGGATTGTTTATATAAATTCACGTACTAAACATGGTTGGAAAAATGATGTTTTCAAGTTCAATTTCAAAATATGTGATCAAAGATTCAACCCTTGTTTTTTTTTTTGTTGGTTACTCCCACACTATTGTATGAATATGAGGTTTACAGCTTGTATTTCACATAAAATGATCTTAAACATATAAAAATAGTTTTTATTTGCATGTTAGTAAAGAACATTCAAGTCAAAAGAAAGGTTTCTCAATTATTCGTATAAAGATTGTAGAAAGACTCTTTCCTCTTCAATTTTCTATTAATGCTCCTCACCTCACTAAACTAGAAATTAAAAAAGGTATTCATGAAGAGATCAATAAATCTAATTTGAAAGTTATATAGTTTATTCCGAAAGAGTCTATAAAACCAAAACTTTTTCATTATTTTCAATTTTATTTCTCCTTTAAAAATTGAAATCAACTAGTATATGAAGAAGACGTTGTCATCCTGCTTAAGGATCACTTTAGCTTAGTTTCCAATTTGCTCTCATCAACTTTGGATGGAATCTGACAATATCCTCCTATAAAATGAGCGTATAGACCAATTGAGTTTTCTAGACCCTGGAAGTGGAGCATTTTATAATCAAGTGCCTTATCTAATATGAGATTTGTGGAAGATACCATTGAGTTTTTATAATTTTCTAATAGATCCTTGAAGAGTATCATTTGTTATGAGGACCAAAGATGATTAGCTTTGTTTATTTGTGAAACACTTAAACTTCAACAAATAACACTCAAATTGAAGTTTTCACATACAAATAATTGTACGAATATCAATTTTCATTTCCAAACAACAAACCTTAAGAGACCATATACACGAACAACATGGTCCATATCTATAAGAGAAAAATTTCTAGGTCCCAAAAACAAGGCTTGATGAGGTATGAAAAATATATCAATCCCTTATCTCAGTGGAGAAATGAATCCCATGTCTTTCATAGGAAAAAACCCTTTCCAAATTTTTTGAGAAAAGATACAGTGTATAGAAAATCCTCTTTAGTTAGATAAGGAACCCTCCCATCCTTCTCAGTAGACATGTAATGTTTCTAGTCAAAATTCATATACATTAGAAGTGCCTAAAAACTCATCCAGGAGCTTTGGCAACAGCCATTTTCAATCTCCTCCTCATAGGTACATGCTCCATCCTTGGCCTATTTCAATCAGTAGATGCGTAGCCTTTAGTCCATGAGGTTGAGGCACACTTTTGGTGTCCCTCTCCAAGATGGATCAAGGGAGGGCATAATAAACAGTGCCCCCCCCCCCCCCACCTTAGGCACAATTATGGTCTAGAATTCGTATTCTCAATGATCACATTTCCATATGACAATTCAAAGACCTCCGTCAAGAACCTTAAATCGGAAATAATTTTGTATGCCCCCTCTCCTCGCTCCGCATGCGATGCCAAGTGTCGAACACCAGGATAAGGCGCACTTTTGGTGTCCCCCTATTTCATTACCAAGGGGACAAGGGGGGCAGAAAAATGTGCCCCCCTCCAAGCTTCCACCAAGTCCCTGAATGCAGGGGTTAAATTTGACAGTCATTTAGACATTTTTTGTAATTTTAGCTATAAAATACTTGCAAATATTTGAAATAAACATCATATACAAATTGTATATTTAAAATTTAACTCTCAATTTTAACATAGATGTATTTTATATATATATACATAGATGTATTTTATATATATATATATATATATATATATATATATACATCTATGTTAAAATTGAGAGTTAAATTTTAAATATACAATTTGTATATGATGTTTATTTCAAATATTTGCAAGTATTTTATAGCTAAAATTTAACTCTCAATTTTAAATAAACATCACATGCAAATTGTATATTTAAAATTTAACTCTCAATTTTAACATAGAATATATATATATATATATATATATATAGTAATCAAATAAATATTGACTAATGGGTTATAAATAACACTGGTTTGTAATTTTTCGAAGGGCAATATTGAAAATTTACATTCACTCAAAAAAAAAATTGTTTGACAGGCATAAATGGCCATCAAATTCAGCCCTTGAAATTTTCAAGTAAATTACAACCCATCAAATTTCATGAGTAATTGTATACTTCGAAGTGGTCGACTCGTGAACAGTACAATCAGAACAGGGTAGTCAACGAAGGTATCATCGATAAATTAGAGTCCTCTCAATACCCAACGTACACTGCAAAAACCTCCTGTGCCTGTCAATTTTCTGCACTGAGACAATCGATGAAGCTGACCAGATAGAGGGGCTGTTAATTACAGCTAACTGAAAAACAGCTGGCATATCCCCTGCGATTGTCTCCCTGAAAATGGCTCAGAAGAAGCCTCCTGAGTCCTGACCTGAGACCTGCTGTGGTAAGAATGTCATTGACAGAACCACCAGGCCTTCTGCAGAAAAGGATGGTAAACTTCTCACGTGCATTGTCCTTTGGGTTGTTTTTTTGGCTAAGCCTTGAGATTTTATCATAATCTTCTGTGTTTTATGACATTTAGATCAAATCTGGATACTCTCAATCAAAGTGGTTGTAGTCATGATGGTATCAGAATATTTGGGATAATACTAAGTAAAAGGGTAAAGGTTCTGTTCTAAAAGGGATAATATTTGAAGTTCTTTGTCAAGCACCTTCTTTTGGGAATTTGATATGGATTTAAATTTTCAGGTTTAATTGATCTGAGTTTAAATATAAGTTGGTATTTATATGTTTAAACAATTTTTAAAATGTTCTAAAAATATTTCTAAAAAAAAGCATACAATCAATACTTAAGTATCTTGTTAAGCACCCAAAATGCACAAAATCAATATTTTGAAGTACCTTGCCAAGCTTCCGAAATGCAAATTTCTTAAATTACTGAAAAAATGTATAAAATCAATACTTGTTCGTGCTTTACCATTCACCCAAAATACAAATCCCCTGAATTACTGAATAAATGCATAAAATCAATCATTGTGAATTTCTTTCCAAACACCCAAAATGCAAATCCTCCAAATTACTAAATAAAATTCGAGGTGCTGAATTTAAATTGGCTCAAAAAATAAATATATCAAACTGATTGAACTGAATTTACTGTGTTCTGTTATCATACAAAAACTGATTAGACTGAATTTAAAATGACCTGTTACCATACACCACATGCATGAGCCCCATTAATGTTTGTCATTCAAAAGTCCCTTGAGATGTACCACATAATGGAGCGGTACACTGTACCATGTACATGAACTGAGCCCCATTAAATTGGCTCAAATAACTGAATATTTCAACTGGTAGAACTGAAATTACAGTGTCCTATTACCATACACCAAACTGATTGGACTGATTTTATAATGTCCTATTAACAGGCACCACATAAGTGAGCCCCATTGATATTTGTCATTCAAAACTCCATTTGCATTATAACTGAGATGTACTACATTATAGAGTGGTACACAGCACAAAGTGATCAACTTAAATGTCTTGTTGCTATTGTTTATATAATTTAGTTGCTTCAAGGCCATGAAATGTGTTCTTGTATTCAAGTATTGTTATAATTGAACTATATTGCAGTATTTGTTTTTTATTTATTTCTTTTTTTTTAAAGAAAAAATAATTTTCATTGATTGAGAAAAAAGTTTCCTTAAAATGGCTTTCTCAATGTCAATTAGTCTTTTTTAAAGCAGCCCATCATACATTATAACCTCTCCTCTCGTTGGGCATTTCAAGAAAACAGCAAAACCAATCAAATTGAAAAACATGAATCAATTTGAAAGTTCATTTTCAACATGCCAGACTGCAAAAATTCACCACATTGCAATAAAATATATCACAAAATCTCCTCATTCACACTAATATAGAGCCAATACAGTTACAACCCTTACATCCTATTCTCAATGGCCTATATTAATATGCAAAAGGACTGTAGATTCAGAAAATGTACACCCTACATAGGCCAGCTTATATAGAGCAATTGTTATATCTGTGGTAAACATGCACCTTTGCAAATAGGAATTTTCTCTGTATAAAATTCAGACATTATTTATTTGTCCACTTTACAGCGGTATATATTCATCATCTCCATCTCCCTGATGCACATTGGACATGACATTCAAGATGTATTTTGGTGCTTGCCATTTGCAGAGCCTCTAGAAGAATTGGGTCTTTGTTCAGTCTTGGCTGTCAACTCTGAAATCCTGGTTTTATCATATGAAAGGAATAGAAATGAGAGAAGTTGATAACAAAGAACAGAGCACGCCCTTGACCCTGCAAAACAAAAATGGAAATACGAGAATTGAAATCTTACCTGCATTCTTGCAGATGTTGCCTCAATTCAACTGTTGGCAAGGTTCCCTCTGCATCCTGGCAACTTGTTGCTTGTTCAACTGTCAAGCTAGTTACTGAAGATTGCCTGCTTAACAAAATACAACAAAAAAAATGAGAAAAACCATACCCAAGGCCATATCCAAGGAATTGACTGTTTTTGGAAATGCTTTTTAGTTACCATGGATGGGCTGCAAAAACCTGGCCATAAAAAAAAAAAGGCAAGTCTCACTAACCTACCAGTTTTCGAACTGTCATTCAGTTTCATAGTTACCTGAACATAATGGAAGCCCACAGAAATTTTACCAGGAAGCTACCTCATTACCTTTGATGATGATCTCTTTTGATAATCTTTGGTTCCTCCCTGAATGAATTCCTAAATGACTCTGATCTCTGAGAACTGATATCAGCTGCCAAGTTTGAGTTTTTGCTGGAAGAAATAATGTGATCTGTCTTCTGTGTCATAGCAGAAGTACCATTGGATAACCTTCTTACTTTTCTGGTCTCTTTTAACTCTTTGGATGGAGTTTTCTGGGTCTCATTCCTGGACTGCTGCTTTTTGAAAGACTTGATCTTTCGAGGGATGCATTTAGTTCCACCAGTTTCCTGATCATTTGGTCTTTCAAGGATATTGGACTTGGAGCTTCTGCAAACAGAATGAAGCTCAATAATTAAATATAAAAGAGCTCAAAACAGTAAATTTTATTAAAAGGCTCTCTGAACTAATGCATTTCAGCCATATCACAGGCCTGTTTGTGCTTCTGCCAAGGATTATAAACTGGATAACCAAGCAAATGCTATTATCTCCCATACAAAGGTTAGCGACACCTAAACAAGCTGCTATAACTGGTTTTTCTGCCACAGGCAAAGCAGATGAGAAAACTGGAACTTCTCGACTATATTGCAAAGAGATTGATATGTTCAATATTCTAATATCAGAGCAGCTTCCTTGTTTGGTGTGCCCTATCTAAGCTATCTTTGTGCCAAGCTTTCTGAAACGGATACTATTTGTAGCAATGGGAACTCTAGCAGGTATATGCTCTGTTTTACCTTAATTTGTCATAATCAGATCTGTTGCTATTTGGCATAATCCTTCAACCTCCAAAAGCAATAAGAGATTTAGGGCATGGTCTTATGGAGGGGGGCTCCATAAATATCTTAGTGGGGTGTTGTTGAGAAAAATTAGGAGCATTTTATGAATTTTTAAGGTCCCATATTTTTTATTACTTTCTTTAACAATACCCACAGAGATATTATAGGATCCCATTGCAGTTTTATGATAATTACATCTTCACTATCCGCCTAACAGGATTGTTGCGTGACTGTTACGAGAATACATTCGTACATGAGCAACCCCAATCCTACTAGCATTCAGGCAACCTACAGCAGGGAACACCCTATCTATTATCTATCTATATATACCAAACCCTAAAAACTCCTGAGGTGCAAGCCAAACAAGCAGGAGGACAATAGAATCTTGCTTAAACCAAATTTGACCAATGCACAAGAAATTATTGTTTCATTAATTCCATTAACATTTATGACAGCTCCCCAAGTCCCCATCAAATGAGCCATTATTTATTATAAAAGCATAATCAAAATCAATGGACTAAACTAACACACTTTACCTGTCAGCATTGTATGAAGCACTTCTCTTCAGAGTAGGCTCTTCTTCTTCGGGCTTCCTTTTCAGTATTGGTCTCAACAATGCTACCACTGAAGTACTCTTTATCTTCCAGATGAAGATGTGCCAGGCGTGGATTTTCGGGCATCCTCTCAAACTCGTCTTCTGCTGTAACCCTCTTGGCTACAGAGGATGTAGAAGAAACTACTTTCATTCTGGATGTTCTGGATTCATCACAGGATCCCTGATTCTTGGAGTAAGGAATGCCAACAAAATTGTGATCCTTGACAGCAATTGAACCACAAGAGATCAACTGCATGAGAACATTGGAAGCTCTGGGTTTTGTGGTTATAATAAAGTTCTCCTCTTCGATAGAATGGCATCTAAAACTGTTTGGTTTGCTGTTAGGTTTTATTTTAGAATTTGGACTTCCTGGAGACCCACTGGAAGAAGGTGGTGGAGAAACTTCTCCACCACTTAGCTCTGTAGGTTTTTGTTCTTCATGCCGGTTTTCTTTGGAATCTGTTAGAGTTGAATTACATTCTTCTTCTCCCTCTTCCTCTTCTTCTTCAGTAGAGACTCCCCTTAGTACACCTGATTCTTTTCTCTTCTGTCTGTGTTGCAGCATCTGCCCCATGGTCTACAGTAGAAGCTATAGATTCTGTCTTGTATACTTTGTATTCTCCAAGCTCCAAAGGGCTCCAAGAAGACTCCCCTCCATATGACTTATGTGTTGGCCCTTGGCAACGATCATAGACAGAAACAGCTGCACCAGTGCCTGCCCTTAATGGATTTGGATGTTCCTCTGTATTCAATCTGATGTTTAAGCCAACGATTTGGGTACCCTGGAACGGGATTTGAGATCCTTGTACATTGCAAAGAGAATTGGTTCTCTGTATCGTGCTTTCTTCCACATTGTTTCCTCTTTGTTGGTGGACTACCAGAGACCTATTGGTAGAAGTGACTGCATCTTGGTATCTACCTGAATGGGGGTCCATCTAAAGGATGTTTGGGATTCAATAGCTTCCCATTTAAGCCTTGCTGGTAACGATCTGCAAACACAAACTACCAACAATCAGCCTTTAACTAGCAAAAGGTTATTAGCTTTACTATACATTGGCTTTCTCTGATGAGGACAATATAATTTCATATCTAAATGCATACAAGCCCTTGAACCATGATTGTAAAAAATAAAACCCCCTGTTTTCTTTTATTGAAAACCTTAAATTAGACTGTATGTCCAGAAAACATCCACCTCGGATGCTCTGTGACAAGTAAACAACATTGTCTCAATAAACCCAAGTCATGTATGGAGCAGAAAATCATTTGGGTGTTAAGTGGCCTATTATAGTATAAAGAAATGTTAAAAGGTTATGCATCAGAACAAATAGCATTGGCGAATTGACATGACAGACAGTGGTCAGACGCTGAAATTACATTCAGAGATAGAGCTAAACATAGATACCCCATTGCAACATACAACAAACAAAGTTCAATAAGTCCATTAACATAGAAACAACTAGCACAATGCCTTGGTGTCATATTCTAAGTTCTAGTAGTCCTACCTGTGGAACCCTCAAAAAGCTCAGAGCCCTTGAGGACATACTCATTTCGTTGAGCTGGGTATATGATATCATCCTCTGATAAATCATGCCAGACATAACCATTTTTATAGCTCCTGCAAATCATCACAGACACAATCAGGAACCTCCTCCGAATCCACTAATATATATGTGTGGCATCAAAACATGAAAACTATAGACAGCCCCAATTTTCAAACATCCTATTAATGCACCAGCTCTTCTACAGTAGCTCACCTTTTGGAAGACCAGGAGAATAGGTATGGCATTCCTTTACCACGAAGGGTATTCAATCGGTGCATTACATCTGCACATCACAGCCCACAAAAAGTGATGTCAAAAGACTAGAGGGATTTGTATATCCATACCAACAATGGCAATTGATGAGATTGTAATCCTTAACATAAATTCTTCTTTTCTAAGCATTCGGCACTCCTAAATGGATCTAAAGTTGCTTAAAAAGAGATCAAACAGATTTGACTGTAACCCAATAAATTCAGTAAGTGAAGACTACATTCTATCACTTCTGGAAATTTGAAAAGTTTTTAAGAGCTACCTCTCAAGTGGAGTCCATCATTAGATGAGAGAGCAACTTCCATGAAGTGGGGGATGCTCAAGCAGGCCATTCCTGCTGAGGTAATAAACCACCCTGCACTTTTTTGGGGAGTTTTGATTTGGGCTCAACCCAAGTTGGCTTGGCTCTGTCTGGGCTAAGATCTCTACTCTGCTTTAATCTCAGTTCCATTTTTCCTCTTGGGCTGATGGCCATGATCACAGAAGTGCTGCCTTCAATGCAATACGGTGCATTCAAAACCAGAATAAATGAAGAAGATAGTAATGGTGAACAAATGGGAGTCGTTTGGCTATTAGTAGCAGGGAAATCTACTCGCACAAGTCAAACGGGGATCCTCTACTGGAAGAAAAAGGCGAGGAAAAACATCAACATTTGACGGTAAACGGGGTTTTTCACGTTGCATTGCCACGAATCAGTAAACGCCGCGGACGATACGTAGCGGTAGGCTTGACTGGACTGGAGTAAATTCCCAGTAGCTTGACGGAAGGTCCGTGATTTCTGTCGGTGATCAGGGCTCGGATCTCGCTGGGCTTGTCGAACATGTTTGACACTTTTCCGCCCCCTTCACGTTAGTTGACAGGATCTCGTGTTGCCAACATCAACGGTGTAGACTTTGTTTTTTTATAAATATGAATTTGGACCGTAGATGTGAGTTTACCGTGGTGTTTTCCGTCAATGTTTCACGCCATTCAAAAAAAAGGTTAAGAAAAGGATGGTCACATGTTCGACCCGCAAAAAAAGAAGCCATGTTTTTAATGTCCACGGCACATGCATTTTGAACGTTTGATTTTGCACGTCAAATGTTTTCAAGGGGCCGTCAAAGTTTTCAACGCCATTGCCCAACACAAAAAAATAGGCACTTAAGTAAAGCGAGTGGATGCATCTCTGTATGTGATACTTTTCATTCAAATATATATAACGTGTTTCAATGACTTTATTTGTGCTATGGACAATTTTTTCGATGGCGAATTTTTTTTTTTTTTTTGGGGAGTACGGTGGAGTGCAAATACAACGAATGGGTTATTAAACAAGGAAATAGGACAAAAGCATACAACAATACATTTACTCGAAAAAGTTTGGGAGTAAAAACGAGAAGTCTTTGAGAAAAACGTGGGACTCGATCCCTAGAGATAGGTTATGGAGCTTAATGGAGGGAGTTGTAGTTTTAAAAACATACAGGGTAGTAGTTCATCGGCTATATGGGCAAGTTAGAGCCAAGATCATATGGTTTATTTAAAAGCTTCATTAATGACATAGGAGTAAAACAAGAATGTTCTTTGAGAGCCATCATATTTGGTTTCTATATAGATTAAACTAGAAGAATGGATAGTTAGACTAGAGGGCCGGTGGTGTCTACATAGCTAAGTATGTGATGGAACTCTTTTTTGTATGTAGTGGATCTTATTTTAACCACGACTACAACTCAAGGCCTAAGAAATCATCTCAAAACCTTAGAATTTTTTTTGCAAGGAGGTTGGGATGCAAGTTAACACTAGCAAAACTAAGATTACAATCTTCTCACATCGAAAAGAAAAATATTCATATCAACATCTTCTTATTCGAAGGAAGCCCACTCGAGATAGTCTCAAAATACAAGTACCTAGGGCTTGATTTCACTAACAAACTCAATCGGAAAATGTACATAGCAAAGAGAATCCAAGGAGGGTGGGAGAGCATTGTACTCTTTTCAAAACAAGTGCAAGTATGCTTATCTATCGGATTGGAAGACCACCAGGGTCTTTTTGGACTACTAGTAGTTTTCTATGGCGCTATACAATCGTGAAATTTGGGCCATCAATATGTTTAGTCTATAATGGAGGTAAATTGAAAAGAATTCAAAAAGGTTAAAATTACATGTACATTCAAGATCAAAGCATCACAAGTACATTCAAGATCAAAGAATCCAAAATGGCCGAAGGCAACAATGCAAGAAGCAATAAACAAAAGAAAGAGGATGTGGATGTAACAAAATAAAATGTTGATGGATAAGCGGGATATTGACATGCATGAATGTCTAGCGACCAACGAGGAAATAAAGAATTATGTGAGGGAAAGGTTTAAGGTAGGCATGTGGACAAAGCAAATAGGGAGGCAAAAGCAATACTACACATGTTTGAGTTCAATCCCACATATGAGTATGACCAAAAAACCTATATATTGGCAAAAAATCAAATGGAGCGTGAAGATGCTCATGACTCAATTAAGAACAAGATCGCACCAACTTCGTTGTAAAACAGGGAGGTGAAAAAATCCCCAAAGAAGAGTGGGAAGAGAGAATATGTCTTTTTTTGCACATCAGGCAAGGTTGAGATAGAGTGAAACTATATCATGGAGTGCTCTACCTATGTCGACATTAAAGCTAGATACTTGGACAACCTACAAAGGGTGTCTATGTCTAATATATTTGAAATACAAAACATTGATAAAAAACAGAGAATTTTTTGTCAAGATTCATAGTAGAAAGAATGAAGCTTTAGAGGCATAACAATGGCAAGCTTGTGAATTAGGGTCCAACTGTTGGGTTCTTCTCTATTTTCATCAACTTTTGCACTCCCTTAGTTATGTTTTTGGTTCGTGGGGCTCTCATAGACTATTTTGGTCTCTTGGACCTTGTTAAAATCTCTATCTATCAATCATCCTGCAAGTTAGTTGGTGAAGACCTACACTAATAGATATGTATATGTACATGTATGTATGTATTTCCAAGTATCTCTAACATACATAGGATGGATGGGGTGTGTACATAGATGTATTTTCCATTTATCTAACATATGTAGCATATGTAGGTGCATTTAATTGCTAGACTAGTTAGTAAAGTCCATGCATGTTCCCGTAATAGGAGGGTTATTTCTATCATTATATTAGGAGGGTCAATTTTATTGTGTCACATAGGTGTATTTAGTCCATGTATTACTTATTCCCCCATTTCTATTGTGGTGTCATTTCTATTAAATCAAGATGGTGACATATTAAATTTTATATGTTGTTAAATGTTTTGAATGAATGAGAATTTGAGTCATAAAAATAATTAAAAGATGTATTGAAGAGTCGTATTCAACTTAAGGTAATATAACATATATTTAGAAGTAAGGTGAATGGATTTTTTTATTTTTTGGAATGGTATTATGAAATTGTAGGAGAGGGAAAAGCTTAACAAGGAAACAAATTAGCATTTGTTAATAGGGGCAAGGCTCAATGCAATTCGCTTATTTGAGTTTCTAACCCTTCTTGCAATTACTAGGATATTAATATTAACCAAATTACACTTCAATCATGTATTTATAATACGTTGAAGACTTTCTCTCAACAATTTAATTAGATTATTATGTTTTGTGAGGTTTTTTACTTATGTGTTTTAAGTATCTAAAGATGTCAAATAAAAGATGGAGCCGGATTTTAAATTTGCTGGTCAACAATTTTTTAAGTGACTCTAATTTCTCAATATTATTCTTCAAAATATGTAAAATAATATTATTACTAATAATATATTAGTAAAAAATATACACTATAAATTATATTTATTTTAACAATTTTCATATAAATTAAACTTTGAAAATATTTTACCACTTAAAACATGTATAAACGTCAGGTTGAGACTCAAAATATAAAGATTAGTGAAAGGGGGCTAAAACCCTAATACCGCCTGAAAATATGGAGCTTTTGTATTTTTTTTAAAAGGTTTCCAAACTAAACTCTATTTAAAGAGGTTCCCATTGCCTAAGATAATAACCGTAAAAGCCACCTTTATCTTTACCTTTCATTAAAGTATTAAGAAGTGGGTGACCCTAGTATGGCCCACACTAAAATCTAAGAAGCGGAATGAACAAGAATTTTCTGACCCCTGCAAAGGCATCTAAGTTCCAACTCTCTTTCACAAAAATCTCTGCAATTGCGGATAAATATCACGTCAATTGCCTGAAAAAGACCACCTTTGTACGCGAGAGACATCAATTAAAACGCAGTCCTTTTCTTTTTCTGTTTCTGTTCCGATTCTTTAAAGCTATAGAAGACCAGGATTCGCTGCAGCAATGCGGGAACAGATCCTTTCCGTTGGGTTGAGTACTTAAAGCATTTTCTTTTTTCCATATAACTTCCCGTGTCATAATCAGAATGGCATTGTCATACTTTTTCAGTGTTGTTTGATATGATAAGTATCAATTATGGTTTGATGTTACGGAAAAGATGTGGTACCTTAGCGTGATTTGTGGTAAATGGTGAACAACCTGAATAGAAGAATTGTGGTATATTCTAACAATGGTTGACCTTTGTGTAAAGAGAATTTCTTGTCATTTATGGAGCCACAAAAATGATTTCATGTATATTACGAGTGTTTGAATGGTTGTTAGAATATTCATTATTAATTTTATCGTTATTTTGTGATTTTTGAGCAGAAGAAATGCTTGCTATTCCTTTTTTCTTTTTGTAGTGTTTCGTTTTCTTGACTATTTTTTTTTGTTCTTTATTGGAAGAGGGCTACTTATCCTTTCATGCTCTACAGTTGGCACCCCCCCCCCCCCCCGCCCCCCCCCCCCCCCCCCCCATATACATATATGGACGGCCCCCCATCTATGAATGTTATATATGGGGGTGGGGGAGGCGAGAGATCGAGGAGGCCTATCTCTATATGGGGAGGTCGAGGGTCCGAACCTGATGTGTTCGAATCCCATAGAGTTAATTTTGTTGTACATTCCCGGTATAGGCTTAATGTAATTAAAAATTAATTGTTCATTATTTCATCCAAGCACAACCAACGTACTAATTGCACGAGATACGATCATTTTGTTTTAATTGACATAGTAATTCAACGATGATATATTTGCATATCACCCTTGTAATAATTCAGTTTAATTCATTCATTCCTTCAGTCAAATCCATATCAAGTCTTACATGATGATATTTATGCTTTAGTCCTTCTACAAAGGTTATACCATTCAACCAACATATATAGTGTCAACAACATTACAGGGTACAACTTATAATGGAAAAGGAAACAACGATAATAACCTAAATCAAAATGCTTCAAAGGTGAGGTACAAATATAATTAACAGATACCTATCGAATCACCACTCATACTATGAACTTCTATATGTTCAGAGAGACAGGATTATACTATCATTAATTCATTATTCAATATTAATGATATCATCACGTCTTTAAGTTCTTGTCGCAAGGTTTATGTCTCATAGAAGGATAGGAGTAATTATCATACCAATGAGAAATTTTGTTACTTAACAATTTTACTACTTACCCCAAAAAGCTTCATTCAATTCTTTAATAACCAAGATAGATCTTGTCACTATTAGTTATGGTACTTCCCGTGATTGGATTCATCTGCCTATTGGATTTTTTTAACAATTTATCAATATTCTCTCATATATTAATCTGAGAGGGTTTACTCGGATAATACATTATGTAGCATTCAAGTTACATTATCTCAACCATTACAAGTCCTTTCTTTTCTCACAATAATATCTTTATATAGAGAAGATAATAACAAATTATTTCAAAGGCCATCTTTTCGCATACCAATTTCAACCTGTATCATTTATAATTTATTTTCTTTTGTTCCATCAAGCTTGAGTCTCTAAATTTCAAGTGAATGATTTATATTAATTATAAACACCAGGACTCGTGTTCTTCTTTTTAATTAACTTTTGGCTTTGTTAATTCCTTGAAGCAAGGACAACACTAATTACTGCAAAAGAAGTTTTCCTCATTTGTCAGTCTTGCTTGACGAGCTCTTTAAACTTCTAGAATTGTTATCATAAGGAAGGATCGTTCGTAATTATAATGACACCCGAAAGACTTTTATAACATGATTTCCCATTTACTAAAGTTTCTTTCCTTCGTGAGGTTTCTTAAGAATAACCTTAATCTCATTGAATGTGCCTTTCAAGGATTTGTACAGAATCAAAACATATTTTTCACGTTCATATATGTAACCAATTAATTTTTCTTATAAGATTTATTACATCCTATATTAGACCTTGCAAGAAAGTAATTCATTTAATCTCTCATTAGAGTTATAAACTATGGGAACAACATTGTGCTAATTAATGGATTCCCAACCTATTATCGTGTCATATTATTTAAATTACATTTTTACTTTAAATTACACATACAAGTTGTTTTCGGGAGAGGAACAATAGTTAAAGTTATAGCCCTCGTCTTTAGTTGTATCTGAAACTCATAAGTAAGCATATGATTTAGATTATTGTTAGAAGATTTTATCATACATCCACAAGGAGACCATATCCTATAAGGTTTTGTTTTTTAAGCCACCCAAAAATCTTAGTCATTTACTCAATTTAAGTACATAGCCTTATATTCACAAGGTAAACAATATCCATAATAACATAATACAAATTTAACCATATTATCTTATACTAACTCTATTTCCATGGAGTAGTTAAATGCACTAATGCCATAACTACATTAGAGTGACAAATTATGCATTAAGGACCTCATTTTGTTCAAAGAAGTTTTACTATGTTAGATTTTGTTTAATCATTAGTTCCGGACAAAACATTGAATAGAAAGTGGTTGATCCTACAATGACATTAACAAATCATTATGTTATTATTTAAGCCATCCCACAATGGGTTTGAGATCATCATCCCACAATCTCAAGGTATATCAAACCCACATTCAAAAGACATTAGAAACATCATTACATCCAAGAACTATGTTTCTCAAATTCCCATAAGGGATCATCTATTTACAATATCACAAAATAAAACCAAACAGATTTTAAAAACATTCCATGTTAGTTACAACAGGATAAACTTTTCCAACAATAAACTTGATTCTTTTAATATTTCAGTTTTGGAAAGTACAAATCATAGAGTATGTGGAATTCCTTTTAAAATTCATAATCTTATTTCACTATTGCAAGGAAAGATTCTTAAAAATAAAATAGCATTCATCATTTCTTCTAACTTTTAAGCACTTGCAGTAGATATTGGGTCAACTCAAAATGAACTAACATGAATTCCATTCCATTTCAATAAGCAATAGTTAACAATAAAACATGCATAACGTGTTACCAACAAGATAACTAAAAGTGTTCCAATCTTTTTTCCATCCAAAATTTCAAGATTAGATTACAAATTTATTTCATAAAACCAAAATTTCCATCAGACAAGTTTTAAGAGAGAAGAATTTCAATCCTTTTTCTATGTTTTTTAACATACTGCCAACATAGGCGCATGCCAAATTTTGAGTTTAACGGAGAGATATACAAAAATATCTTACCAATAATTATGCACAAAGACTTCATGGGAAAACAAAGCCCTTCACAGGAGAAACCCCCCACATAATACCATCATGACTTAATACCAAAAAATTCAAGTAGAGAAATAAATTAAACATGACTATGCACCCATATATATCAATGTATGCACGCATGTGTAAAAAGGTATATACAAGAATAAAGCACATTTTTTCATCATTCTCATTCACAACCAAAAAATAATAAACAATATTGGACAAAAAAAATGACCTAAGTGTTGGGTGCACGAATGTACGGCACTGAAAGAGCGCGTGGCACTACAATATATCTAAAGCGCCAAGGATCAGGACTTAGCCGTTTCTGTTTTAAAGGCTATTTTTGGAGTTAGTGTGTTGAGCACACAAAGACATGAAGACTTACGGTCCATGCAATGGTATTTTGGGAATAAGCGACGGCTGAGCGCCATGCATAGTTTAGGCTAATAATAGGATTTCTACTCAGAGTTAAGTATAGAAATTCTATTGTTAGAACACTTGCATGTTGTGCATCCTTTTGTAAAGGCGCATGACTATTATTATCACGTGACCTATTTTGAGAAGTGCATGGGTGGTGAAGGGAAAGTCCCCACCCCTATATATATGTATTGATTTGCATGATTTTTTGTGTGTCAAGTTGTAGAGTTATGTTGTTGGTTTTGTCACGCACATGACTCATGGAGATACTTATGTAATGTAGGAAGCTTCTGTGTTTTACAGTATTTAATGCAATGGTTCATATTGGTTGGATAATGGTGTTGAACATGACTGAATCTGGTTCTTGTATGGTAAATCTTGTTATAATCATTGTTTAATTTATCTTACATATATTCTAAGATCTAGATCTTGTTTATGCATTGTGTGTTGTTTACTATTGGTAATGAATCTGAATACATATATACACCATCATGCTAACATTATATACAAGCAACTCTAAAGAGGGACCTGGTGCCTTCGCACACTTCAGGTGAGCTCTCAGCTTAGGCTGAGTGATGTGTCAATGCACCTAGGATGTTCACAATGAATGTTAGGCTATATCGTTGGTTCCGTTGTCGGGACCTCTTTTTCAGCTATTTTCAGGATGTTACATGATGAAGACATATCAGCTGACCTTAGCAAGTATTGAGGAGTGGATAGTAGATCTAGAAGAAGAGTACGCTCAGAGATTCAACACCGGATCTGAGTTTGACGCATGCACGTGGGTGGAGAAAAATCTATATGACTACTAATATGAAAGCTTCTTTGTTATCTCTCCAATAGAACTATACGAATGGCTGGTTGCTTATGTGTCTAAAAGGAATTGGAGGTTTTGCACACTTTTTTGGATGTATGAATAATTTCAGGCTCTCTATGATCCTGATCTAATTTGGACATGCATTGTGGATACTTAGTTACGTGGTGTTTTGAATAGTTATATTTTGGAGTACTCAATTTTCACTTACTCTTGTCTGAAGGTAGCTGAGTTTCAGTTTTTACGTTATCCCAGGGGACCATATTTGTAAAGCATTCCACTGGCGATCAAGATCTTGATGGTAACCCTGAATTTGGAAGAGAAGCTGGTGGCTAGCTAAACCCCACCTCACGCGGGGGCAGGAGTAGGTGTGGTGAAGGATGGTGGACCTAGCGGCAGAGAGGCAAAGAGAAGAAAGGTTGATTAAGTTCAATGATGCACGTGAGAGGGATTTAGACAAGCAGCGTGAGATTTCAGAACGAATGGCATTGAGGAAAGAGATGGCTTGTGAAGGAATTGGAGCTCACACAGAGGACGTAGAGCCAGAGCATCTGGAACTCCCCCATTTGGGAAAGCATGAAAGGAAACCCTCATTGGCCTCTTATGAGAGTGTGCCAATAGAGACAACATGGGCCACGGGCATGCATCTAAATCTACCTGACAACCTATCCCTTGCACTTGGTTTTCCAGTTTCCAGTACAACCAGTAGTTAGCAAGCTAGTTTGGGCAGTAGAGTAACAAGAGTTAGAGTTGACATATCAGTAAGTTCAGGAGTGCATAAAATAACAATTATATTTATGGCTGGGTAGACATCTTCCCTCTTATTTGGATGACCGGTTGGAGGAACCTTTTCAGGCACGTCGTTGGCATAGAACACAAGTGCACAAAATTTTGGACTCACATCGGGGAGTAGCACAACTTCGCAAACTGTAGGAGTTCGATTTATCACCACTATTGGGACACATGGAAATGCATCCTCTGGTTCAATTCCTGTTATAAATGGAGGATCAAGAGGAACAAGTGGCGCAGGATCTGGCATATCTGGTGGATTTGGAGTCGGAGGTAAAAAAAAAAGGTTATGGATCTGGTGGGCATGGTCCTCACCAACCCCAGAATATTTACATGGAGATGTCACTTCGTCTCCTAGATTATAGGGGAATAGAAGATGTTGCTGAGCATTTCCATATGTGTGAAATATTATGGCGCGCGAAAGGTTTTACAACTTCAGAGTGCAAGGCCAATCAATTTGTAACTATGTTGCAATGACACACACATAGCTGGTACAGGAAGTTTGACCCTGATCAGACTTGTGTGGATTATACAGCATTACGAGATGCTTTCATTAAATAATTTTATATACCTGAGTTCGAGTAGAAAAGTATAAGCGTGCTCAAGGATATCAAGCAGGGCACTACTGAGAGTGTCTGGGAATATGATGCTCGTTTCAAAACACTCTTGTCTAAACTATCATATGATATCCATGCAAGAAGAACACACATTTGTTTGGCATTCTCATCCACAGCCAAATAATAAACACATTGCATATGCAAATGCTAACAAATTAAGATACCCACATGCAACATAGCTACCGCTTAAGGAAAAGTAAAGAAACACATGTTATACCTGAATAACAATAATGGCATATGTGACCTAACATGCTTCAATCTTATTTCTCACCTAGCAAAAATCATGCCATCTATGAGAGATTTACCCTCTCAAACATTGCTCACATAAAACACCCATGAAGATTTTCAAAAAAACATGGAATCCTCCTAAGAAAATATTGCGCCCAAAATTAGGGCTTTATTTTGTAAACTACCAGTTGCAATGCATGCATCCAACAATAATAACCACCTCAAACTGCACTTCTCTAAAAAAATATCCTCACATATCTCATAGAGATTCGGATTGCCAGTGTCACCATGAAAATAACCATGCAACTGAGGGATCTAGGGTTTCAACTAACCCTCACCAATTCAAACAACCAAATGATTATGCCTCAAAGTCAATATGAATTTTATAATGGAATTGAAACTTTTATAAACTCATTTCCATTTCTCGAATCGAGTATGTGACCCTTTCCTCTATATTGGAGGCATTTAAAACAAACCATAATACTTAAAAAAATAAAATTCCAATAACAATAATGTCCCCCCCATCATCACTGAGCAATTTATTTAATCATTGTTTAAAACATAGTCAACCAATGTAACAAAACAATAATACTTTTTAATAATAATGTTTCCAAACACAATCAAATAACCTTAATATTCCCAATACAAAAACCATGTTCATATCACACAATTTGAGAGGGATTGAGACATATTTCAATTTTAATTGCCAAGTTAGCAAACCATCAAGCCTTTTCAAAAATTCCATAACAATATTAATGCCTTTCATAATGTTACCAAGGCAACCAAACAACAATACTACTTTAATGCCTAATCCAACATCATTATTTGTTCAAGGTCAAAAACCATGGTCTTTTAAGCAATAGAGATTATTGTACCCTATATACACTATAACTTGACAACACGGACATTTACATGTCTTCATGCAAATTTGAAAGTGTTATAGGTACAACAACAATGCTAACTGTCGTGTTGCTCATTTATCGTTATAATTACAGTATTGACTGTTGTGTTTGACCATTTATCATTCTAGGTGAACCTAAAAATAATAATAATAATAGAGTGCACATTATATCACTTTACCATACTGCCTCATTATATGCTAAGGTGGTATAACTACCAACTAATGTCAATGCTATAAGTACAAGATGCATATATACATTATCATAAGCATAATGTTAATACAATAGAAATGTTAACAACATAATCATTTACCCTTCCACAAAATAATTCCTTTTGGTCAAAGATAGCTCTTTTTAGCACGTACCTACTAAAAATATGATAAATGTTTATAAGTCTAAGGTATCTTTGCTAACGAGATTTTATATATATATATATATATATATATATATATATATATATATATATATATATATTCATATTTCTCATGAGCATAATGCTACGATAAATAAGGTTATAATTATGTAATAGATGATGTTAGTGAAAGTTAAGACTTCTGGTGATCAATCAACTTTATTAAGCAAAGCTTTCTTCAATATTTAATTGATTAAATGTCTGATGTTACATGTACTAATCGAATCAATCCTATTGACGGCTTGTGCGGATGTCAAATTTGGGAATCCTAAAATGGGAGTGACACTCCCTCGAAACCATAATCCTACGGTTTTTCCTACGGAAGCTTCATCTCGGGGATGTCATTTCTCAAGGAATAATAACTTGGGTGTCTCTGGTGCATTGCTTGATTTGTCTAGTGTTGGTGGCCATTATTTTTAGTCTATCTCTTTTAAGGAACTTCGAGGATCTTTGGTTTCAACTCATCGTGGGGGTGGCTATTATTTGACGGTGATGACAACCTCTTCTTTTATCTTTTTTTTCCTTGTGCATAGATTTGTGTACACATTTTGTGTTTGGATCTTCCCGTTTATTCTTGCCCAAAAATTTTGTGGTGGTTTGGTGCTTGAGATCTAGTCTATTCATGGTGTGTTTTGAATCCCTTCATTCTCTATTGGTCTTATGGTTTGGCTTTTCCAGGTTTGCGGTTTGGTACGCATGGTGGTTTCTATATGGTGGTGTGTGACAGTTCTTTGTCGATGGTGGGTACCGATTCATTTTAAGTGGTGTTTATTGGTCCTTTCCTGTAATGGTGGTGGTCTTCGGTAGCAAGGATGTTAGGTTTTCTTCTTCTTGATACTGGTCTTGATCATGTTTTCTATTTTTCCCTTTGTTTTTTGTAGGTGTCTTGGATCTAAGTTTCCCATTCTGGACTTCCACCTCTTCCTGTTGGTATAGGGTTTGTTCTCGGAGGGCCTTGTTATTGGGCATGGTGTTAGTGTTGTTGTCATTGATGTCAAAGTGAGTTTAGGAGGTATATGCATCGACACGATGTTTTCATTGGTGTCCATTGATGTCAAATGAGGTCAAAAGAGGTGAAGTTTGATTGGTAGTGAGGTGTCTTAGTGAAGAAGCATGTTGTTTAGGTGTGTATGTATGTTTTTGATGCATGGTCCAAGCAAGTAGGTTTTATACATGAGCTTTAGATGTTGCATGAAGGTTGATAGGGTGTCTTACATGTTAAATATGATGTTTCAGAGGAGTTAATGAGGCTGTAAGATGTTGATAAGGTCAATTCCATGTCATTTTACTTGAGAAATGAGTTGAATCAAGCATTTATAGGCCTAATCCTAGACCTATAGTTAGAAGATTGAGTGGATTCATGGAGTATGACTCAAATCAAGTTAGTAAAAGCATGTGAAATGTGTTTTTAGGTTTCATAGAAGATGTACAAGGTGTACAAGGTAAATTTTTAGGTGTTTAATGTTTGTTCAAGGTCATTTCGAAGCAAGTACATGAGGACATGGCAAGGTTACATGGGAAAACCATGGTGTATAGAGAGATTCAGAGGTGTTCAAGCGTAAATGAGGTTTGGGATAGTTAAAGGAGGTCGTAACTAAGGCGTGTGTCAAGTTTTAGGATATGAAGATGAAGTAAATGCATGAAAAGTTGTTTTTATCCCTATTGAGCTCTCAAAAAAATTATTCACGTCTCGATGGTTAGTTTCATATGTTCACCCACACGTGTGTGATTTTCATGCCGGTATGATCATTTAATGGATGTTAGGGCATGAAGCTAATAATATTTTCCAAAAATAATGAGGTCATTTGGTCGTCAAAATTTTATGAACCATCGTTAACAAGTTAAACATGTTTAAACCCTCCCCAAAACCCTAGTTTCAGATAGATAGATAGATAGATAGATAGATAGATAGATAAGATATACATGGTATGGTCTTGGAATGACATGGAAAGGAAAATGTGATGATTTATGGTTGTAGAGAATTCATTAGAGCTCATTTTTTTGGTTGTTTCATGCTTCAAGTCTGGTAGTAAGGTATATAAAAACCCTAATTTTGTGGAGATTTGCATGTAGATACATGAGTTGTAGGATTTAATAGAGTGAAATCAATTGTTCTAGGTACCTTGGGATGTGTGTTAAGTGATAATGAAAATATTTGGACAGGTTCAGTGGAGAAAATGGATGGAACATGTCTTCCAATGTTTCCTACCGCTTAAGACCTAAAGATGTTAAAACTAGTCATGAAGGTATGAAGGTGTGTTTGATGTTTTGCATGTTGAGGTTGTGTTGTTTGACCATGAAAAAATTGGTATGGTATTTTATGATGTGATATAGATCTTGATTTGATCAGATGAAGTGTTTTTGTGTTTAAGCCCTAATGGCCTAATCAACCCTATTAGGCTTGGCAAGAAGGTTGTTGGATTAGGTATGCAAGTCTGAAGTTTAGAGTGTAACATATGCATGTATGCACTTGACTATGTTGGTGGATTCTTTGATGAAGTGTTCCATGTTTTGGTTTAGCTTATAAGTGATGCTTGAGGCATTGGAGATCATATTCATCAAGACAAATTCTTGAGTTCTTGTAATAGGTTAAATTATTTTCATAGATGAAGGAGTTTCAGAGTGTCAAGCCTTGATTTGAAGGATGTAATGAGTTACATGAGTTAGCTACAATCACGATCTTTTTTTTATTTTTCATTTGTGCCTTGGTGAATATTTTTTCTATCATAAGTTGTTCGATCTTGAGGAGTGAAAATTATGTGCTTGATACCTAGTTGGAGGTGTTTGTCTTATGGTGTGTTCCATGGTGAAGATGGTTGTTGTAGTGGTTCTTATGCATATTGATAGTTGTAAGAGGATGTTGATGGAGTTTCTATGCTTTTGGAGTTATGATGTTGAATGTCTTGTGCCTTGAGATTCAAATTTGTGACCGTTAGAGGTGATAGCTTACTTTTAGGCCTAATTGTGGAACATTGTTATGTTTAGGCCTATGTCGACCTAGTTGGTCTCTTTTGGTGATTTATATGAGATTTTAGGTTGTTTTTTTTAGTTGACATGACCAAAATTAATGGTATTAGCCAACCTATGGTTGTTTTGTGAGAAGATTCAAGTATATAAAGTTAGTGGTATTAGCTCATTTGTTTTAGTGTGGTTAATGGAGGTTTGAGCGAGTAAGAGGGGTATGTGAGAGAGTTGTGAAAGGTCAATAATATATCATAGAATAGGATGAGAAGATAAGAAGGGAAGATAAGAAGTATCTTCATGGTCATTAGACCTAATCGGCATATGAAAGTGCAAGTTTGAGCGAAGAAGGAGAGAGAGAAGTTTGAAGAGTTTGTGTGAAGAGGAGATGATAAAGAGATCACAATCAATTGTTGAAGTAAAAAAGACATCAGGTGTTCATTCATTTCAGGTGGCTATGTGGGTGCTTAGTCATCTTAGGGGGTTTTAGCCTCCTTTTAGGGATGGTGCCTTACTAAATAGGGGTTGGTTTTTCTAGTGGGGTTGGTGATCCTTGTGAAGTGGGTGCTTCACTAAATTCCATTGTGTTGTGTAATATATGCAAAGGTTTAGTGTATTTTTTTCCCCTTAAGGGTTTCCCACTTTATATTCAGTGTTTCTGTGCTATCTCTTGTTTCATGTACTTGTGGATGGTTGTTACACAATTAATAAGCTCACATTGATTATGTATGTTGAATTGTTGATTTGAATGATGTACGTAAGTTATGATAAATTAAGTAAACATTTTTTCTATGACTAATTCACCCCCCTCTCAGTCATTGTGCTTCTAAAAATTGGTATTAGAGAAAGGTCCTTTTGAAGCATGTTCATCCACTTAAAGGAGATCCTTGAAGTACAACAATGGGAAAAAGACTAAGGTTGAAACAACATTGAAGAGTCTAAGAAGGAAGAATGAAATTTTGGAGTCTTAGCCATGGGATTGGATGAAAAAATCACTTGTATGGATGTTGAGAAAATTCATGCCATCCAAGAGTTGGAATATCAAGTTATGTTTGTGACATAGGCTCTAAAAGGAAAAGAAGAAGAATGTTGTAAGCTCAAGTATGAAGTAGAAACCCTAAGAGATAGAGAAGAATATTCCATCAAGTATGAATTTGAGTTGAAGTCCTCGAAGACATAGTTGGAACATACATCTAGCAGGTTGAAAACCTATGAAAGGTTAGAGAAGAGTTATGAGGCTTTAAATGGTATTTTAAGATATCAGAGGTCATACATCAATAAAATAAGCCTAAATTTCAAATGAGATCACATGAAGAGTTGTGTAGATGAAAAGGCAGGTCTATGTACCTATGAAGACATTAAGGATAACAAGGATAATGTCAATTCAAAGAAGCATAACCCTGTTAGACAACCAAATGCAATGAGGTATGGTTCCTCTTTCAATGGTTAATGTTTTACATGCAATGAATTTGGTCATAGAGATAGATATTGCATAAGAAGGCCCTCAAGGAATGAATATTTATGGAATTATAAAATCTCTTTCAAAGTTCAGTGTTATTCATGTTGTGAATATGGTCATAAATACATGGGTTGTTGTTGGAATATCAGCTCATATAAATCAAGAGGTAAGAATGTATCTTTTGCTACAACAATCATAAATGATGTCATTTTCCTAGATTTTGTTATCAAAATGAATCTCGAAGGTACAATAGTTGGTGTTAAGATCCTAAAAGGAAAGGTAGAAGAATGTTCAATAAGAATATCAATCCTAAAGATGATCCTAGAAAAACCAAGTTTCGTTCCATGAACAAGAAGAATGAACCTAAGCATGAGGCCAAGGAAGAAGATCCAAAATCAGCCATAGACAACAAGAAGGAAGAAGAAAAAACATAGTGATGCATAGTTCAGATCCATCTACCAGTAAATGTGAAGTATTTGTAAAAATTGTATCCAAATTTGTTTATGAAGTTAAGAAGGGTGAGCTAAATTCATACATTCCTAATATTAATCAGTCATCAAGTTAAGAAGGGAAGTTTGACATAATTGTGAACAAGCCAAAGGTTGAATATGATCTTATAAGTTTGACTGCTATTAAGACAAAGGAGAAGAAATATGTTGTCATCAAGTGTAAAGTTCCTAAGAAGAAAAATAAGATCTTAAAGAATGACTACAAGTTAGATGAAAATAAAATGGAAACATGGGACTCTCATGAGAAGCTTGAAGGAAGGTTGTTGAATAGGAATCATGATATGACCTAGAAATAAGGTATAATATCTTTTTTCTTTTTTTTCATTCATATAGTTAGCTCCTAAGAAGTGGACGAGGTTTCAAAAGTTATGAAGATCTGGTTAATAATGTCACAGTAATGAAAATATGTCAGAGGAAGTATTGGCATCATGAAATTTTATAAGTGTGTGTGTGTAACAAGATGGTTTGTCACTATGAAGTAGTGTTGTGTCTAAGAAGGATATGTCATAGTTTTATATTCATCAAGATGATATGCTTGTATCTTGTAATATACGTGAAGGGTATGTGTTTAAGGAAAAGTTTGAAGGACTGAAGTGACTCAAGGTAGTTGTGTAGTGTTTTTTATCCCTTGAATTCATAGTACAATTGTGAAGGATTTCAAAGTTATACATTATAAGGTCAAATATGTAAAGTATAATGTGTGTATCATGGAGATATGTTGGCTTGGACTACTATGAAGCTTTTCTAAAGCATTTGAAGTATTGATATCAGTTTTTATTAAATTATTGTATTAGAAGTGTGCATTAAGGTTAGTCAAAACGTCTACAAGTTATACCACAAGTGACTAGTATGTTGTTCTTTGTTTATGGCTCAAGAGGGTGTTAATCAGAAATTTCAAGAAGACAAAGTATTGTTCAAATTGTCATCATGATATGTATCTTGATGGTGGACTCAGCATTGTGAAGGACATTCATGTTGTTGCATAAAAGGGATGGGAATCAAGATTGACAAGCATTATACTTCATGAAGGACTAAATTTTGGGTATGACAAGTGAAACCAAGAAGTAAGGTGTGTTTAGAGACCTGTAACATCTATTTGAAGAACAATTAAAGTATGTGTTCAAAATGTTTTCTTATTCTTGTCATGATGATTGGTTAAGTGAAATCAAGAATATGTATGAGATGCATTGCAAACAAGATGGGTTAGTAAGTGATAGGTTCGAAGGATTGTGAGTCAAGACTTAATTATGCTCTTAAACATGTTTCAAGAAGGACTATGATAGTTGAATAGGTTTAGACATCTAAGGTAAGCTAGTATAGTTTGAAAACTTCTTTTGGGTTCAGTCAAACATGTTTAATATCTTTGAAAGACAGTATACAAGTGAGAGAAGGGTTTGTGCCATGTGTTTAGTTACCATCTAGGTGAGATACAACATTTAGAGGTATGTTGGTGTCTTGAATGTATTTCAAGAAGGTTTTTTATAGGAATGAATTCTTACATCTGTGTATGGGTATCAAGAGAATGATGCCATGATTCATGAAGAAGTTGTACATTAGTCCAGCGAGAGAACTAGTAATTTTAAGGTATTGAGATTAACATGATGTATCATAGGTTTTCAAGATGATAGAATTCTTGACAAGTTTCAATTGCTCCAAGAAAAAATCTAAAGACATGAAAGTCTGGGTAAGAACAAGGATCATTTATTATGCAAGTGATTAGTTAAAAAGTGATTAAACTAAAATGGAATATGATATTCTAATATGATGTTATAGAAGTAGTAAAATAGCTGAATAAATGAAATTAAAAAATACTAAAATGAAACCCAAGCAATCTAAGAAATGAAATGTGAAATCCTAATGTGTAAAGAGGGTTAAGAAGGCCTTAGCTAATTCGATGATGTCACGGGAATGTGTCGTAGTGGAGACCAGATAAGTAGGAGGAGGAAACAACCACACAGGAACCCGAGAAAGTACATATATGAGCTATCTAACTGAACCAGGGTGCCTAGAGAGGGATAGGGGTGCTCGTGGGCACCTTGGTCCATGAAAAAAACAAGAAAACCTCCTCTAAGGTGTCTCTGAGTGACCTCCTATGTTCTACTTTTGTCACGTGGATGTCGTTAAAAATCAGAGATGAATGAGACAACTGCAAAACCCCAGACAAAACATCACAACACTAAAAATAAAGATGCATATAAAGGGGTCAGATTTTCCTCAACTACCAAATGGATGGACTTATCACTAATCGTTGCACTATATCTTAGACCCAATGTAGTTCTAGGTGAGTGTGTGTGAAATCGTGCCTTAGGTACTCTTGTGCGTGTTGCACTTTATGAGTAGCGAGAAATAACTAGATGTAGAATGTAAATAAATGGTGCATGGAATAGAATAAAATTCCCTCCTATGAAGTGTGATGTAGAAAACCAGCCTTTTCCCCTTGTGATGGAGCTATGTGGATGTAAATGAAGCAATAAAAGCATTTGATTGATGCACTCTAGGTGGTGATAGTAGATGCTTAGTGCTTGGTCCCTCATTATGGTCTCATAGATTTATATTTATATGGTTCTCTTGTTCTAATTTTGTAATTAACCCCGAAAATTTTGACCACTAAAAATATAGAAATTTCAAACGGAAAAAAGTGCCCAAAAGGTGAGAGTAAAGTGTAAAGAGGATCAGGGCGTCCAAAAGGGGACCAAGATGCCTGGGGCACCCCAATTAGAGTAGGAAAAACACAGTATGAAAATACATAATGGGTGAGTACAAGTGTAAGATCAAAAATAACGATAGAAAGCAATGTAAAATGGCCAAAGACATGGTTTAATCATTACTCTTATTCACTCAAGAACCGTATGAATAGTAGTATGGGAGCGAGACTAAATAATTACCCAAAAGTATGTGATTTAGTGTCTACAAAAAGGTAAGTCAATATGTTTACAATAAGTCACTTGAAGATCATGGGTAATGTTGTATGTTTGAACTCCTTGATTGTACAAGAAATTATAGTGTGCTAATAATGGGTAGAGGCATACAATTCAATTTGAAGAATGCAAAGATTTTTTAGAAGGATGTCATTGACAAGGACTGGTTACCTAATACATGTATGTATGTGCAGATTCAAGTTAAAGGGATTCAATTTTTTATTGAAAGTAATTTTGAGTAATGAAGAAATATGGCACTAGGTGTGTCAAGGACAAGTTATGTACTTTCATGGTTAATTTCATTATGGAAGTGTGAGATTCAGTTATTGAGCATATGATCTTAGGTCTGTTGAGAAGGTCTTTCTAGAGAATGAAAGTGAAATTTTTTCATGAAGTATGTCATTGAAGATAAATGGAATTAGTAGCAGACTAGTGAAGGTACAACAAGAGTATCTTAAGAACTTGTATAGATCTGTGGGCTTGAGAGACGAGAGATCAGCCCTAGGGGGAGCCAATCAATAGTATGATAGATGTCAGGAGGTCATGAGAGTTGTGTAAATGTATGAACATACTTTGTTTTTATCTCTTGAAGATTTTATCAATTGATTATTGTATCTTTATTTGTTGTATGAGTGCATGTAAGAAGTTGTGATTGAAGAATGAGACAATGTGTCAGTGTTTTAAGAAAAAGATCTAAAGAGCATGATTTAAGGTGGAGTCAAGTCCATGACTTTCTCTAATGAAAAAAGAGGTATGAAACATGTTGTACATTGTGTTTTCGAGTTGTAAGAGTGTGTATCATCTAAAGGGGAGATGGTTTTATCCATGTATGGTAAGAAAGTCTAAGGTAAAGGAAAACAAGAGTATGGTTATTAGATAATCAAGTCCATAAGAAGGTCTATAATAAAAATGAAAATCAAGACAAGTATGTATTTAAATATTTAAGGTTCATATCGCAGGTTAAATTGTAAGGATGGAAATTTTGGATCCACTACGTAGAGAGGATTAGTACCGACGTTTAGATTCCAATACTGGAACCATACGTTTAAAAAATTACTTGCAAGTATGTATTTTTTCTGGGGGAGTATTGAAGATGTTTGAAAAACATATCCATGGATCATTTATAGTAGTTGAAGACAAAAAGGTGAGGATAAATCAAGAGGGATCTTGCAAGTAAGATTGAGTGCATTTTTATTGTTGTTTGTTGGCAAGATGTTATAGGAGCCTTTTTCATTAGATGTCAAAGGAGGAGAGTGTACTCAAAAACACGAGAAGAGGTCTGAAGGTACTTGATTGTGTGGTTGCCATCACTATTTCTGAAGGTGGTTGCCATCAATGAAAAAGGGGGAGATTATTGGGCATGGTATTAATATTGTTTTCATTGATGTCAAGTAACATTGATGTCAAATGGAGTCTAAGAGGCATAGGATTCATCATGGTGTTGTCATTGGTATCCATTGATGTCAAATGAGGTCAAAACAGGTGAAGCTTGATTGGTAGTGAGGTGTCTTAGTGAAGAAGCATGGTGTCTAAGTGATTATGTATGTTTTTAATGCATGGTCCAAGAAAGTAGGTGTTTTTCATGAGCTTCAGAGATTGCATGAAGGTTTTTAGGGTATTTTACATGTTCAATATGATGTGCCAGAGGTGTTAATGATTATGTAAAATGTTAACAGACCAATTCACATGAGACATGAGTTGAAGAAAGCATTTCTAGGACTAGTCCTAGACCTAGAGTAAGCAGATTGACTGGAGGAATGAAGTGTGAGGAAGAGAAGGTTGATAAAAGCATGTGAAATGTTTTTGAGGTTGTATAATAGGTTTACAATGTGTACAAGGTCAAGTTTCAGGTGTTTAGTTGTTGCTCAAGGAGCTTTAGAAGTAAGTTCATGAAGACAAGACATGTTTTCATCGGCAAACCATGGTGTGTGGAGAGATTCAAAGGTGTTCAGGCATAAATGAGCTTTGATATAGTTGAAGGAGGTCATGATAGAGGTGTGTGTTAAGTTTCAGGATAAGAGGATGAAGATAAAACATGAAAAGTTTGTTTATCCCTATCAAACTCTCAAAATTGTTATTCCCAGCTTGATGGTCAGTTTCAGATGTTCACCCACATGTGTGTGCTTTGTATCGGGGTCTGATCCTTTGGTGGATGTTAGGGCATGGAGCTAAGAATATTTTGCAAAAATAATGAGGTCATTTGGTAGTTAAACTTTTATGAACCATCGTCAACAAGTTAAACAGGTCTAAACCCTCCCCAAAACTCTAATTTCAAAGGGATATAGAAGATATGCATGGTATGGTCTCCAAATGACATGGAAAGGAAAATGTGATGATTTAGGGTTATAGAGTATTCATAAAATCTCATTTTGGTGGTAGTTTCATGCTTCAGGTCTACTAGAAAGGTAAATACAAACCATAGTTTTGTGGATATTTTCATATACAGACATTAGTTACAGGCTTCATGCAGTGAAACCAATTGTTCTTGGTGCCTTGGGATGTGTTGTAAGTGATCATGAAAATATCTATACATGTTCAGTGGATAAAATGGATGAAACACGTCTTTCAATGTTGCCTACCACTTAGGACCTAAAGGTGCTAGAATTAGTCATTAAGGTATAAAGGTGTGTTTGATGTTTTACATGTTGAGGTAGTGTTGTTTAAGCATGAACAAATTGGTATGGTATTTTATGATGTGATAGAGATATTGATTTGATCGGATGAATTGTTTTTTTTATTATGACCTAATGCCCTAATCAACCCCATTAGGCTTGCCAAGAAGGTTGTTGGATCAAGTATGCAAGTGTGAAGTTTAGAGTGTAACATATGCATGTATGTGCTTGATCATGTTGGCGGATTATTTGATGAAGTGTTCCATGATGTGGGGTATATCAGAAGTGATCTTTGAGGTATTGGATATCATATTCCTCAAGAAAAGTTCTTGAGTTCTTGTAGCAGGTTGAAGAAGTTTCAGAGATGAAGGAGTTTCAAAGTGCCATGCCTTGATTTGAAGGATATCATGAGTTACATGAGTTAGCTGAAATCAAGAGATTTATGTTTATGTTCCATTTTTTCCTTAGTGAAGAGTTTTTCCCTAGCTAGTCCTCTTCCTACAAGTTGGCAACACCTCATCAGTTAGATCTATCTAACTCCCCTCTTACGACACTCTTTTGGTCGTATTTCCTCTTGTAAACTAATTAAATAGGTTATAATAACCTCTTCTTGGCTAATATTCTCTTCTTTACCACCTCTATTAGCTCCCTGGAATATCAATCCACTTCATTGGATTGATTAGGCCTTTCAGAACCCTCCCAAGAAACCTAATTTCTCTCTAAATAGGATTAATTACCCTCTAAACATGGTTAGCTAGTCTTAACCATGATCAACCTCTCTCTAAAACTAGTCAAATCTTACTTTGACTTGCTAATTAACTTGTTGACTCCCTTTTAGTCCCACATGCACCAAAAAGCCTCCCATTTCCCAAATGGAAAACTATAAATAGCCTACTACCCCCCTCTCATTTCTAAGAACACTTCTTCCCTCTAACCTAAACTATAGTATTATTGCTAGGATTAGGACCTTTTATTGAGCTATTTGCTTTGCTTTTGCATTTCTATCACATAACATGGAGTAAATGGGAAGAACCATTGGCCTTGAAGCCATTAATGGTGAGATCCCATTCTCTTGAAGCATAAATTGATTGCTTAGATCCTTTTAGGTTCATTTACTTTAAGCTTTCAAGAATAGAGGTTAACTTCATTTGTTTAAATTGCTTGTTTACTTCAAGTTAATGCATGCAAATAGGATTCCTTGCTCATTTCTTATCATATGGTCCATTGAGGGGATTTTGCACAAAGCTTTGGGGTTCTTGAGTGTTTCTTACCCCATTTCAATAGCTCTTGCAAAACCTTTCATTGAACACATTTGGCACGCCCGGTGGGACACTTATGTCCATCCTCCATTAATGGAGGTCTTTTGAGTTCTTCAAAGTTCATTTGCAAGTTTTTTTAGTTAAAACAACTTGTTATTTGCTCATTTCTATTTCTAACACTAGCTAAATCACACTTATTTGCATATGTTTTGTGGGTTTGAACTAGAAATAGGATACTTTGACTAACAACTAACCTGTTTGCTCTTAAATATTTTTGAATCCGTGAGTTTTGCAGGTTTTTCACAGGGTACGCGTAGGTGTTATAAAGGGGCACGTCCACGTTGAAACCCTAGCGTTCCCTGTCAGAACAGGTGCACACACTGTCTTATGTACTTATCATTAACAGTTTTCTCTCTGCAGGGATGCTCACACGTCTCCATCAGTGGGTCGGCGTCTCCATCTCTCTGGACGTGTCTGTGTAAATAACCCCACTATGTAAAAATTGAAACTTTTTGTTTTATGCTTGGACGCATCTCCATTGAACCCTAAGCATCCACATCGAGTTGCAAGCATCTCTGTCTCTCTAGATGCGTCTGTGTTTTTGGTATACTGTGGATTTTACTAATTTTGTTTTGCAGGCATATCCGTTGAGTTAGGCGCGTACCCATCGGTTGGGGGGTAGTGCTCTATTTTTTCTTGGTGTCAGTTTGGGCAGCGCAGGCGTCTGTGTTAAAATTGGAAATTTTTTCTACAGTCTGTAAAATCTATTTTTTTGATCTTTGCTGCAGGTTTCTAGGACTAACAAATTAAATACAGAGTTTTCTTTGGTATTTCAGTTTGCATAGTTAAGTGTTTTCGGTTCTTAGCTTGAACTAGGTTTGTAAAAGTGTGTATGCTCTCTCCTCGCGCCTTCAAAAGTGATCTTGGAGATCAGAAACACTTGTACAAACTTGTATCAAATGTTCAAAACACTTGTTCTATAAAGGATAAAGTAAACTTTCATGTGATTTAGTAGGATTTTCACATTGTGTATGCTCTTCCTTCGCGCCTTTTGGTGATCTTAGGAATCAAAAGCAAGGTGTAAAGTTCTCTTTCTTGACATCAATCTGTGAAACTGGAAAATTACTAAAACTTGTTGTCTACAGGACCCAACGCTTGTAGAAGAAAGGCGTCAAAACAAGACACAAAACTTCTAATACACGTGTTTTATGCAGGTTTCCAAATGGTGTGCTACTTGAAACCACATTTAAATTAAAAAAGATAAAAAAACACACCACTTTCATCACACTGTATTGCAGGTTTCGAAAAAGGGTACGTCCCTATCCGCTTAACTGGAACATAACCCCTTTGGCATAACACCTTAAGCTACAACAATGGGGGTGGTTCCAGGAACCCTAAAGTAATCCACCACTGTGTAACCTCGTGGATGAAACAGGAAGCGCTCCGCTTACCCACTTGACTAGTTTTTCCTTGTGAGTTAGTGTTACCGGTTGTCCGTATGGTGACCCCAGTGAGAGTACACATGGACACATTTATTTCCCACTGTGCTTGAAGGGGGTAAAGTAAAGCCGAGATACTCCCAATTTAGTCATTGTGACTTTTTGGGTAAATCGCGCTCGCTTAAGACAACTTTGTAACACCTAGTTGAGAGAACTTATTAAGGAGGCCATTCTGTCTTGGAGCCCACTTTGCTAGTCCATTGTTGCATCAAGCCATCATGAAGTGACAACTCATTTGGAATCTGAACCTTGTTTTTTGAACAAGGCAAAGAATCCACGTAAGTTTAATCTAAGTGTCTTTCATCACAAAATTAAACTACATCCCACTTTAGCTCAGTTTTATTCTCATTTTCAGATGAGGTGAAACTCTACCCAAGTGGCACTTAGTTTGTTTTCATCTTTTGATCTATACCCTTGCATTCTCACCACCCATTTTTCAGGGTGAGAAAGGTGCATACCTTGCGTGTTTTTATCAGAGATAGTGCTCACCACTTTTTTGTCCATTTACGCCCATCCATGTTTGCGGCTGGGTTGTTAAACGTCTAAAGTGCGTAGGTACATTTTTCATATCTTTGATAAAAGTCCTTCAATCTTGATTTCAAGATCATCTTCACCACTGCGAGTTCAATTCATCATTCATCTCTTCTTGAGTTGATAGTTTTGTTCGCATTCTAGTCGCACAATCTTGGTACTTACATCGTGTTCTCATTTTTTATGAAAACATGGTATAAGTCCCTTTATTGCACGGTTACACTGCTCACATAATTAAAAAACTCCTTGTTATACTTATCACTTGGTTTCAGTTTCGACGTCATCTGAGTCTTTTGAAAAGTGTCGATAACGCCTTATATATATCGTAATAAAGTTGTCATGATACTAACACCTTGCTTGCTCGGTTAATGTATCACGATGACATTGTTACGCTATATCTAGTCGTGACTTCCATTTTTCAGAAGGTTTAGCTTTCATCGGCATTCAAACTAGTTTTAGTATACCTCATCGAGGGACTGCGTCAATACCGCGTTGTACTTAGGCCTTGTTAGAATTCTAACTTGACCTACATATTGATACGATATTGTCACTATCTATTTTAGGGCATAGGCTTGGTAACAACAAAATTGAGTGATCATTACATTTAGGTGTGCATATGAGTGTTCCTTGATAAAAAATGACTACATAACACTGCATCTAGGATACACTGTGGTATAGTTCAAACATCACCTTGAACGGCTTGCAAAAACCATACACTTAGGGGTCACGCTAGCTTCATACAAATGTCGGCTAGTAATGCCTAAAATCACAAAAATGGCAACCAAATCAAATGAGCATGACTTAGGAGAAAACCCTTTCGAAACCTTCCCATTTAGTGGCAAAAATTTAGCACCTCTCTTTTCTCAAGTCAAGGATGCGGAGCTTCCCATTTAGATCCTCATGTGCATATTTCATTAGCCATTAATTGACCATAGTGGAGAAGATAGTCAGACTCTTTCCAAGAACAACAGAGATTAGACCTAGGTAGATTTGATGAACTCCTATATTATAATAAAGATCAAGTACTCACAAGAGTCTTAGAATTAGGAGCTAAACTTCCACAAGAGCGCGAAGCAGAAACTAAGGTCATTAACCCTAAACTAGGAGAACAAAGATTCCTCTTAGACATAGATAATCCTTTTGATGTGGGATACGCTTCCACTTCTGGGCAACATCATGCCACCGTCGAAGGGGACCCATCATGAAGACCTCACTATAAAGCTTCACGTAAAGTGAAAATTGAGCGTAAAGCTTCCCCTCCTCCCAAATTTGATGAAGAAGAGGACCCTCTGGTTGAAGAGGAGATCCTTCAAAAATAGATCTTGAAGTTGAGCCAGAAACTAGCAAACTTAGGCTCTTCAAGAAGAAACATATACAAAGACAAAGACAAAACTAAACCTAGCGAGTTTCACTTTGATCCACACACGGACCATACCTTTAAAGTGACTCAAGTACAAAGACCAATGTCACCTACTAAAGAGAAACTCATTCAGAAAGAGTTACAATCAATGAAAAATACGCTTACTACATTACAAGAGGGAAATGTAGGTCAGAATAGAAAATATTCGTATGAAGAACTATGCCCTTACCCCTTTGATAAGGACATGTTACAACAGCCCTTCCCAAAACACTTTACCGTTCCCAAGTTTGATAAGTATAAGTGCAAGAGTGATCCTCATGATCATATAAAAGACTTTTACATGGCTTGCCAAGAGGTCGCATATAGTGATAACTTCTTAATACAACTTTTTCCTCGCAGCCTAGGAGCCATGGGATTGGAATGGTTCTATAGCATACCCAAGGGCTCCATTACAACGTGGCCTGCATTAGCAGAAAAATTTGTACGACATTACTCCTATAATATGGAAAGTGACATCACAATGAATGATTTATGCAATACAAAACAAAAACCCAATGAGACGTTTGCAGGAGTTTTTACAATGATGGCGAGGGTTAGCAAGTCGTTTCCCTTGTGCATTACCAGAAAAATAGCTAGTGAGCATATTTGTTCCTAACTTAAACCCAGAAATAGCCTTTCATTTACAGATGCATTGTGGCTCAAACTTCAAAGAGGTCATAGAGAAAGGTGGTCAAATTGAGAAAGCCCTCATTGCAAAGGGAACGCTTAAGTCTGTCGTTAAAGACAAACATGAAGCCAAATCCATAGACAAACTGAAATTCTTCAATAAGAACAAGCATGTCATTGGTGATGGCATTACGGACTCCAAGAGAGTCCAAGCCATACAGACAAGCCCACTTTTAAAGCTTTCACAAGGACCTCATCCCAAAGCACCTACTAAATGTACATGTTTACATCCTTAACGGAGTCCTTGTCTGCCATCCTAAGACAATTAGATGATGCAAAAATGGTGGAATATCCAACTACGATGGTACCATACCCAGAGGATGCTCCAAAACCTGGTTGGTTCAAAGACCATGAATATTGTGACTTCCACCATGTTAAAGGACACAAGACAGATAGGTGTTTGAGACTGCATCATTACATACAAGACCTCATCGAGGAGGGTAAGATCATTGTGGATTCTCCCCCTGAATCCAGAAAAGGTCCAAATGAGAAAATGGGTATCTACAAAGAACCTTTTCCTAATCATGTAGATAAAAAGAAAAGGAAACTAGATCACGGGAAAACCTCCAACAACTATAGAACTACCGCTTATGTTTACCCTACTAATGATAGTCCTTTTGATTCTCTCATAGGATGTATTAGCTCATCTAATGAACAGATCAACACTATCCAGATCTTAGAAAAGAGTTGCGCAGTAGGGACGAGACGTGCTCACTTAATCATACCAGATCCCATGCCTATCCCTCAGGAAGGTCAGTATAATTTAATAGATCAGTTAGAGAAAACACCTGCTAGGATATCTATTCTTGATCTCCTCAAAATATCTAATGCCCACAAGAACATATTGTATAAAACATTGCAAAATTTAGGGGTTTCGACAGATGTAGATCCCACAAACCTCCAAGCCATGATTGCGCACCTAGACTCCAATGATCATATTACTTTTGATCGCACTGCAATCCCATAACAACCTAGAACATAACTTACCCTTATATCTCGAAGTGGTGGTTACCCATCGCAAAATCAAGAGGGTACTTGTGGATGGTGGATCTGGTCTAAACATTTGCACTTTGAAGTTGGTTAAGTAGCTAGGCCATTCAGAAATAGATCTGGGAGCTAAGACTATCACAATCACGGCTTACGACAATGAAGAATGAGAATCAGTGGGTACTATAGTAGTTCCCATGGAAGTAGGCCCAACTTTTCATGACATGATGTTCCATGTCCTTGACTTGGACCTTCCATACAACATGCTCCTGGGGTGCCCATGGATCCATGCCATGCAAGCTATTCCATCAAATTTTCATCAGTGCATCAAGTTATGTCATGAAGGTCAAGTGGTTACCATTCTGGGTGACCTGGAACCATTCACACATTGTAGGGCATTGCACAGTTTTTCTCGTGTGGCTTATGAGTGTCCTTCGGTGGATGTTGTTGTCCCCCTACAAATGGAAGCTATTAAGAAACAGATAGATTCAGAGTCCCTCACACCTTATAATCAAGACTTTCCTTCATTAGTCAACCTGTTCTCTTCATGGGAGGCAACGTCAGAAAAATATGGCCCAGGTGAGCCATTCACTCTTGAACAGGCTTTGTTAATATCAGATTTATCAGTATCTCCCAGAACAAGGGGTAAGCCTTATTTTCAGTTCAAGAGCACTCGGAGCAGTGTCCTAAACCATTGGAAAAGTTTTCCATAGTGGTCTCCTATCTGAGGAGAAAATGTTAGAAGATCCTACCAGCAGAGTGCCAGAAGGTACCATGGCTTCATGCCATCAAGCACCCCAGTACATCAAAGGTCACCGCATGATGTTTTTCATGGGCTATAGTGGGTTTGGATGTGGCATTAATGCACAAGGATGGCTAGAGCCTATTCCCATCCCTCATTTTAAGTCAGATAAACATGGCCTTGGGATAAGGCCTCATAACACTCTACCCTCTGAGAATGATGCCACCTCTTCTGAACATGAGGATGTTTCATCTCATTCTGATAGCGACGTAGATTCCCAATGTAGCCTCTACGAGGATCTTGCTTCCACTAACCTATTCCCAGATTCAACGGTCCTTACCTTATCTGAATCCATCCCCTTAAACAATTATCAAGTAGCCCTTGTATATCCTAAACTTATAGATTGGGATCAACAACTTCACGTGCCCCTAGACTTCTTTGAAAATGATGAGGCATTTGTAGAGTTCATGGGACTCAGGGATTCTATTCCAGCTGGGGACCACAAGAAAGGATTTGCAATTCAACTAGACACATGTGCATACTTTGGGGAAGAAGCAGAGATGTGTGGACGATTTGAATAAGAAGATGGTAAGTAAGAGTACAACCACTTCTGAGAAACCTGGCAAAAAGGATAGACGGAAATCTCACAGTGACAAACTCTTTGAAAAACTCATAGATAAACAGAACGAAGAATCTAAAGATGAAGTAGTTTATCCATTTAAAGATGATAATGAGCTACCGCAGGAGGTCGATCTTACTCTTCCCCCTGATCCTACATGGATGGAAGATGCTTCTAAGATGCTTGTTGAGGAAACAATCAACGTCAACATTGGCTTAGAAGAGCAGCCTAGAATGATAAAGTTGGGGGCTTCACTCTCAGCTCAGGAACAAAATATCTTTGTAGAGCTCTTAAGAGAATACGCGGACATATTCGCATGGACATATGCAGATATGCCTGGTTTGGACCCAGAGCTAGTTGTGCACAACCTCGTTGTGCACCCGAATGCCAAACCCATCAAGCAAAAGTTGAGAAAGATGCATCCTAAGGTGGCACTCCTTGTCAAAGAAGAATTGGAAAAACTGTTAGCTGCTGATTTTATTAAACCCATTGACTATTCAGAATGGATCTCTAACATAGTCCCGGTACAGAAGAATCCTGTCAGCATAAGAATCTACACTGATTTCTGTGACATTAATAAGGCATGTCCTAAGGATGACTTTCCCCTACCTAACATTGACATGATAGTTGATTCCACTACTGGTTATGAAATGTTGTCCTTAATGGATGGCTTTTCAGGTTATAACCAGATACAGATTGCAGAAGAAGATCAACATAAAACAACCTTCATCACCCCTTGGGGGACATTTTGCTACAAAGTCATGCCTTTCGGGCTCAAGAATGCTCAGGGCTACTTATCAGCGGGCCATGACTGTTATCTTCCATGATATGATGAATGACATCATGGAAGATTATGTTGATGACATCCTAGTGAAATCCAAGAGTAGGGGAGAGCACCCTGAAGTACTGAGGCATATTTTTCAGTGTCTACGAGACTATAAGGTTTGCTTGAACCCTAAGAAATGTGTCTTTGGTGTTTTATCAGGAAATCTCCTAGGGTTCATTGTTTCACAAAGAGGGATTGAAGTGGACCCTGCGAAGGTTACGGCTATCACAGAAATGCCACCACCTACCACTCTCAAACAACTAAGGAGTCTACAAGGGAAAATTTAGGAAATCCGTCGCTTTATTTCACAACTTGCGGATAAGTGCCACCCCTTTACCCATTTACTAAAGAAAGATGTTGCATTCAATTGGGGACCTGACTATCAGAAGGCCTTCACACTACTAAAACAGTACTTGGTCAGCCCACCTGTACTCATGCCGCCTACCCCAGGTGAACCTCTCCTCTTGTACATTTCCACTACCCAGTTTGCTATTGGTGCACTGCTTGCCCAATATGACTTAGACCATAAAGAGAGAGCAGTTTACTATCTCAGTCACACCTTGATTACGTATGAAGTTGAATTACCCCCAAATAGAAAAGGCTTGCTTGGAAATTGTCTTCACCTTCCAAAAGCTTCGCCATTATCTCCTGAACAATAAAACCAAACTCATATCCAAAGTTGACCCTCTCAAATACCTTTTATCCAAACCTTCCCTCACAGGCCGAATGGCTAATTGGATCATTCTCCTGAGTGAATTTGATATTGAGTTCGTGAATCAGAAATCCTTGAAAGGATAGGTATTGGCTGATCAGTTGGCAGAAGCTCCTCTCCCAGGAATGGAACCTTTGTGCCTAGATCTGCCAGATGCATCTATGATGTATATTGAAGAGTCTATAGAATGGCAGGTCCATTTTGATGGATCTTTCACCTTCCATGGATCCAGAAGCAAGAGTGGTGCTCATCACTCCCACAGGTGATGTCATACCAAGAGCATTCTGGTTGGGATTTCCATGCACTAATAACATTGCAGAGTATGAGGCACTCATCGTTGGCCTCAAGCTAGCTATTACTTGGAACATCCGATAACTACGAGTCATTGGAGACTCTCAACTTATCATTAAACAAGTTAATGATGAGTACAAAGTTAAAGATGAGAAGCTCATTCCATATAAAAAGATGGTCGAAACCCTGAAGGAGTACTTTACAAAGATCATATTTGAGCAAAAACGAAGGTCACACAATAGATCCACAGATGTTATGGCTACTATTGGGTCTCTGTTATGCATTCCCCCTCAGGAAAGTAAGATTCCTTTCTTCGTAGAGAATTTACAAGTGCTAGCATATGATATGCCAGAGTCATGTTTGGCATGTGAAGTCGTTATTCCCTTATCCCTCTGGTATGATCCAATCTTTCGATACCTACAAGATGGAACTTTTCCACCAGACATTACTCATTCTGAAAAGAAAGCCCTTATCCACCGCATAGCCTGTTATACCCTCCTAGGAGGCACCCTTTATCATTGTGGCTACGACGGGAATCTCCTTCTCTATTTGGATGTTACTGACTCTATCCATGCATTAAGGAAGTACATGGTGGTATGTGTGGAGCGCACACTAGCGCCATGGTATGAGCTAAGAAGCTATTGAGAGTAGGCTATTATTGGCCTACCATGGAATCTGATTGCTGCAATTTTGTAAAGAAGTGTGAACTATGCCAGAAATATGGAAACTTAATACATGCACCAGCATAGGCCTTGCAGCCTATTCCAACACCTTGGCCATTCTCTAAATGGGGCCTGGATCTCATAGGAAAGCTCCATCCTTCTTCCTCAGATGGCCATACTTACATCATCATTACCACCAAATATTTTACCAAATGGGTAGAGGTTGTCCCTCTTACTTATCTCACCGGTGCGCAAATTTCAAAATTCATCATGAACCATCTCATCTACCGTTACAGTATCCCTTCAGCCATTGTTACTGATAATGGTAAATCCTTTAAGAAAAAAATGGTTAAAACCTTGTGTCAACGTTTCCATATCCAACTCAAGTGGTCTACCCCCTAATACCCCTAAGGTAATGGACATGAAGAAGCTACTAATAAAACCTTGTAAGGATTATGGAGAAAATGGTCAATAAAACTGGCCGTAATTGGCTCTTACAGATACATCCCATCGTCTGGGCCTATCGAACTTCCATCCCCACTCCTACTAGTGTGACCCCATATTCACTCGTTTATGGCATTGAAGCCATCATACCTCTGGAAGTGGAGATTCCTTCCCTGAGAATATCTCTCTGAGACTATCTTGATCAATACAAAATGGTTATAATTAAAAGGTTTTGTGTCAGAGAAAATATATGATTCATCTACAAATCAAAATGATTTCAGTGACTTAGCTAAGGAGATCATGATCACAAAATAGAAATAAACATAAGAAATTCAAGCACAAACAAAATCATTCATTAAAGACTCTAATGCAACATTGTTTTAAAAATATTAAATTAATATAATACATGGTATATGAATAAGTTAACTAACACACACACGCATTTTTAAAAATATCTAAAAATTTCAATAGAAATCAATTTAAATTTATCACTCTCTTCCTAAATTTCTTGTTGATTGGTGATAAATAATCTAAATATAGTTATACCACTACGTTGGATTTGAAAACAAAAATTGTGAAAACTAAATGGGCTCCAAGCTTCACTATATGCTTTGTATATCACACTTTTTCTATTTCCTTCTTTGAGTTAAAATAAAGTTTTCCTTATGATGATCAAATGGATGTCAAATTTAAGTTTCTTAATTAATTATTTATCCACAAACACTACAGTCCCACCCACCACCTCCTTGGATATGATTTAAGGATGCACATTGACGTAATTACTTTTAATTATCAATACAGTGATAGTATTTAATTAATTATGTTTAAATTAGTGGACACAACACACACCTAGGGTTTCATTATATATTTGGAATAAATAGTTGTTGATATTGGGCTTTGACCTTTACACAATAATCTAAAACATAGAATATCTATGTTATATAGGAACCTAGAATATTCATAACAAAATGACACGTAGAATAGTCATAGCGAAAACGTATTCATGTAAAAAGACTAACACAACAACCTTCATTTTAATGCATTACCTAAAACCAATTTACAATGCAGACATTCTTCAAGGTTATGTAACTATCATAAAATTCATACATTACACTAAGTAACTGCACCTACAACTTTGTTCATTTATAAAATGAAGATCATGCTTAAACTTAGTTATCTAACCACCCCCAACAATCTGTGAGATTGTTGCAAACTATTTCCAATATTCACGCTTAAAAGAGTGTGTGCCTTTATATTAACACATTACTTTGTAATCCTCATGCACCATAGGATATGTACATTTTCTCATTTTTAGCCACTTATGAATAAATTCATTATTACAAAATGCTCCTCAACTAGACATGTCTAAAAATTATTAAGAAATTTTTCACACACCTTAGTCGACATATATATTTAACAAGTGTATGGTAACACCATATATCAACATTTATTCCATTAACATGTTGTGCAAATCCCATTGTGTAACAGTTTGTAATTCCTTCGCACACCATCTAGTAGCATGCAACTATGTGCACAAACTTTCCTACATATAACCATCCAAAGAACTTGGAAACTCCTAAAAACTACATGTGCAATATAGTGTTGTGAAAATCCTACTCAACATAACATTTGTGTATAACCATCCTACACATAAGCATAAAAAGTTGAAACATTCCCAACATTATCCCACTCGTCTTACACTTTGCATAAAGGGAGTGCGCACCCTTACTTTAGGAACTATGAGAAACCATTCACATTCCTTTTCTACACTAAGAAAACTGCTCAGTACTTATTACCTTTGTAAATGAATTTTAAATTTCCTCATCAATGTCCACCTTCTCACATTGCATCTTATTCTCCTCAGTCATTTCCTTTACAAAATGTTATTGCACATCAATGTTATTTCTCTAAAAATGGTACTCATGGTTATTTTCCATAAAAATCACATTGATTATCACAATTTATCTTTACAACCTTTTACATGAACCCAACAGTGGATCACATCCCTTGAATGTAAATTACTTCCTTACTTGAATGAGTAGCTTCCATGTGCTCAACCTCTATGGTGAATATCATAACGTTTGTTTGTTTTTTATCATCCAACTTACAGTTCAACAAAACAAGCTCAATAGATATAAGCTTGTGGACCTACTGCAATCAAGTTATCCACCCTAATCAAAATCTAAAATCCATGTATATTCAAATACTTTCTTTCACTAGGATTCTCGTGATAGAAAATTGCATAGTCATAGGTCATGTTAATATATCTAAATATTCTCTTCATAAAAATTTAATCCTCCTTGATTGGATTGCACATGAATCTCATTACTACTTGCATTGCATGTGTAATGTAGAGTCTTGTGTAGATAATTGCATACATTAGATTTCCTACTACACTATCATACAAAACTTGAACCATGTCTGCCAACTCCTCTTGTGTATTTGGACACTGTGCAACAAATAGTTTTTGACTAATATGAAAGGGTTTGATTAGTAGCTTGGTGTCTTAAATATTTAACCACTCCAAAAACATCTCAACATTTTTCCTCGTATCCATCTAGACCTTCCCATTTACATAATCTCGTTTAATTTCCATGCCCAAAATAAAATTTACAGTAACAAGATCCTTCATTTCAAATCACTCAAAAAATTGAAACTTAACCTATTTTATCCTTGCCTTTTGATTTCCAATCAAAATCATGTCATCCACATAGAGGATTATGATGAAAAAAAGTTACCTTTTTCATTGACATACAAATAAGGATCAAATTTTTTATGGACATGCCAAAGTTCAAACGTATAGCTATCAAAATTCTAGTTTTGTATCCTTGGTGATTATTTAAGGCAATAAAAAGATTTCTCTAGTATTCAAACCAAGTAATCTTTAACCTTTACCTTGAAACTTTATGGACATGTCATATAGATTTTTTTATTCAACTCACTTCAAGTTCCTCATGTAGAAACATTTTTTACATCAATTTGATCTGGATCTCTAGATAAAATGCAGAAACAATGGCCAGAAGAAACATAATAGATTTCAAATTCAGAACAGGAGAGAAGACCCCATAAAAATCAATTCCTTCTAGTTAACAAAATCCCTTCATAACCACTTTTATCCCGCATATTTTCTTTTAGGGGGAAGTTTTACCAAGTTCTAAGTCTCATTCTTATAAAAAAGACTTAATTTCCCCTTCATGGATTTCATCCAAGACTTGCTTTTTAAATATCCAAGAACTTCATATAACGTCTTGGGGTCATCACAATAAGTTACTAGTATCAATAATGTAGATCAAAATTTTAGTGTGTTATACCTTTCAATCATTTTGTAGACACAATATGATGTCCTCGACACAAGGGTTTTAAGTTTTTCTTCCTCCTCACATGTTTCTTCATTAGTAACATCATACTCAAATATATAAACTTTAAAAAAAATTCAATTCACATATTTTCCATTTCTCCTCTTGGTTATTGCTTTCGTTAATCTTGCACATCACCAAAACGAAAAATATTTTACACATAATCCTCTTGATCTTCCTAAAATAACATTCTCCTTATAGACTGTGTTTCTAGATTCCACATTTGTGACCCTTAACACCATTCCGATATCCAATAAAGAAACACTTCACAAACTTGTAGTAAAGTTTAGTTCTATATTCCCGTGGAATATGGACATATGTTTTATAGCTAACATATGTTTTATAGCTAAAAAATATCAAGTGTTTTAGGGATGGTTGTCACTCCAAGCTTCTAATAATCTTATGTACTAGTGTTGACGATGGTGATTGATTCACTAGATAACAAGTAGTAATAATTATTTCCACCCAAAACTTATGCTACAAATTCGCACCACTAAGCATACTCAAGGATTTATGTATTAGTATTTTTTTCATCTACTCTAAAAATCCCTTCTATTATGATGTGTATAGAATTGTCTTTTAACTCTCAATTATGTATTACTTATATAATTCCTCAAACATGTCTGAGCAATAGTCTCACCCATGGTTTGTGCATGGGACATTTGTCTTTTTCTCATTCTGATGATCTATAATGATTTTGTCCTCTTTTAGTTTCTTAAATACCTTATATTTCTACCTAAGAAATTTTATTCAAGCTATCACGGAAAATTAACCAATGAAAGACACATAATATACAAACTTTCCTAGTGATGGCACTTTTCCTGGTCTAATCACCTCATTATGTACTACCCACAAATTTTCATTTACATTTACAACATTTGTGGGGAACTTCATTTGCATTTACTTTCCATAAAAATTCAAGGGACAATATATGATCCATTTTTCCATTCCTTTAGTGTTCATTGAGGCATACCTTTTTCACCAATGTGACCCAAATTTTTATGCCAAAGCATTATCTTCTCCATTGGAAGCATGATAGTTTTTTCATGATTTCCATTTTCCTCAAGAAAAATAAGGTTGTTGCAAGCCTTAATAACAACACTAAAAGTAATTTTGAATAGAGTTCACACACACAAATATCTAGTTTAGACCATGGCTACCAAATTATCTTACACACATTGTTATTGATTGATACCTAAACACTAGCATCATTCATTTTTCTCATAAAGATCAAATTCTTTGCAAAAATGGAATGTACAAGGCACATAGATATTTTAATAAATTCACATTAAAATAGGATTAAATGAAAACTATTAATAATAAAATATATTCTAATAAGTGGCGGTATTAATACAACCTCATTTATGATATTTTTAAGGGAATTGATTAGTTTTATCACTCTAATAATAGTAAAACATTGGTTAGGGAAAAAAATGGAACGACCTCACAAAGTTTTGCTTGTAGAAGATGAAATAATGTATTTCTATACTAGAAAGAAGCTTGAAATACAATCGCTAAGGCATTAAAAAATGAAAGTGTGGAACAATGATCTAAACATGTTTGAAATGGCATACAATTTTGGATTTGAACATATCCCGCAATGTACCAAGAATCAATACATTTATGGGCTACAAATGTGTATGGGGAAAACTAGATGAAGCAATATTATTCTATGCAATTTCACGTATATTTTTCTTTCATTCTTTGGAACTATATGTATTGGGCTAATGTGCCTTCTTCTTTATCCAAATAATTCTAGTGCCCCTGAGGTTCATATTTTTATTTCTCTTAACTGGTTGTGGTACATTGTGGTTCCAATTACCAAATCTCATGGATCATTATAAGTATTTTTATAGCTTGTCCAAAGATTATTCCCTTACCTAACCCATGTTAATCACCTGCCACTCTTTGACAACACATGTCCCAGCTCTTAAAGTATATCCATGTTGATATATTTGATCATTTTGTGTTCAATATATTGAAAAATACCATTCAAGGTGAGAGGTCATGATATCAGTGATAATCATATTTATCAGATGATGTCACACACCATTTTGTAAACTATTTATAATAGAAACCTTACAATGTCAATATTTTTCTTTATGCCACTCATGATTAACTCAAACATATTGTTATATCCTTTACAACTGATCATAATCCTCCCTTATCACATCATATGCATACATAAACCATCCCTATATCGATAGTGCCTATTTCATTGGGGGAATCTAATACTCATCTTCATATTATTGTCATGAATATCCATATGACCATCACTATCCCTACATCACCCTTCCAAACTCATTGTACTTCAAATGCTTCTTCTTCTAACACATAGTATATCAAATCCCTTGTTCATACTTTACAAGCTTAAATACTACAACTGAAACAAGGTTTATTTGCTTCTCCTCATATTATGTGTTATACTCAATTTTTTGTTAACCCACTTTTACTTGAAGTATCTTCATAACTTTACCTATCAGTTTCAATTATCCCAAACTAATCTACCTATAATGATAAGGGTGATCTTGAATAGAAAATATACATGTTTCGCGTTACTTGCTTGGACTATTCTTCTAATGATACATTGTTTACCAAGATTTATCCTCGAAGTCTCAAATACTTCATCTTACAATGGTTTTATGACCTACCTATGTAATTGTAACAACGTTCACTCATGTGGAAACTTAATTCCTCGCAAAAAATTTAATCAAAATTCATGACAAGGTATTAAATGCTTAAATGGATAAAATGCAACAAGTTCCAAGGATCCCATCAACAATTATGTTCTCTAATATCACATTAATCTTTCCGAGATGAAAAACCTATTGGTCAATATTCAATTGCAGGATCTCATCACTCAAAGTCTCCTTTATCCTTTACAAGCATTAGTGATTTAAAAAGTTTCATACATTTGGTCATCTTTATCATACTTTAAAATAGCGTGAAGTTATGCTCCTCATCACGAAGAAGATCAAATATGTTGCTCATCCTCCTAACGCCTACACTCACAAGTTTCTAACCTAGGCTATTTTTAAGAAATGACAAACCTAAAATAAAAGGTCTAGTCAATTTCGTGCCGTAACCTACGAAACTATAATTACAATCTTCTTGATGAAAATTTATGCATTTATGTTGTTCGCCTAGAAAATTGCTTCAAAAATTACTTTATTGTAACCTTTTATCTCTCCCTCAACTACTTGATGTTGATACAAATGCACCTCATTGCAAGAGAATTGATGTTAATGTTCATTGTGACTACCATTATTGTATTGGTCACTCCACTAATAAATAGTTTATGCTTTATCATGTTATCCAATATCTAGTTGATGTCGGTATTATTGAATATGAGACTATACCATGCAAAACTAAAATATTCACTGACCAACTTCTGAAACACAATGTTTCCAAATATACACCGAAATTCCACAATGCTTAACATGTTGTCCCACCTCTACCATTTATGATAACATGTTTGGTGTAATTATTGAAAATGTTTTCACCTTAGCCTCCTTGTTAGTTATTTCCTTTGATTGTACTGATATAGCACATGCATTTATTTCTAATATATTAACATCCCAACTTTAGTTGACCAATATCCTATATGTAATGTTTTGGTTGATAACACTAATCCCCATAATATGTACACTTTTACAATACTACATTCTCTTTGATACACAAAGAATGATTTCATTGTTGATCCCAAGACACATATTAGACATTAGTACTATATATAGTGCAAAAATCGTCATGATTTTTGTCGAAATTGCATCAATCCCCATTTTATTTTTTCATTTTCAATAAAACAAATTGATGCAATTTTTGTAGCGCTAATGTGACGTAAAAGTAATGCAAATGCAACACAAAAATGAAGCAACACATGTCACATGTGCGCCATCACCGCCCTTGAATTCAAAAATAAGTGGGGTGGGTCAATCCGCACCGATTGTTTATGTTATCCTGATAGGCATTCATGAAAGATAGAAAAAGAGAAGGTAGACAGAAGGAGAGAAATGGGGTGAGTGAAAGGATAAAAAGTGACATGGAAGGGCACTTGACCATGCAAAAAAAGCTTATAAGGGCATTTGGTGACTATGAGAATGGCTACAATTTTTTGGAATGTATGGAAGCTTTGTAGAAATATGAGGAAAATATTTGAAGAGGTGGAGAAAAAAATGTTGAAAGGAATTCATCTAGGGTTTAACCAAATCGGTAAATTATTTATCTCATTCTTTTTTACTTTTGAAATATGCACGTTTTTATAGTTTTAGATGGAATTCAGAATTTTGTAAAATAATATTTTCATGCCTTGGGATTGTAGAGAAATGAAGTTAACTGTGGAAAAATATTGTCATATTTAGAGCCACTCCTTTAGTGCTTAAGGAATAAAAATTAGTAATAACATAGGGCTTTAATGTTCTAAAACATTCAATCTCCTTTGGAAAATCTAAAAAACTATTTTTTCTTCATGTGGATTAGTAGATTTACTTTTAAAAGAGGAAAATTTTGAATTTCTTGTTGTTAAATGAGTGTAATCATTTTGAATTCATATGCACACCTAAAAATAATTTTTATCATCATTCCAATGGAATATCATAAGTCAAATTACAGAAATAAGGATGTTTTCTAAGTGTTTAATGAAATCTGCGAACACTAAGATCTCTCTGGCTAACTCTAGGATGGATTTTTCAAATGTTTAACTATATTTTAAAATCTTTTAAAAAGTATTATTATGATTATTAAATTGATTAAAAATGAGAGATCAAGTTTAAGTACATTAACTACATTATGTCAAAGCATGCTTACAATGTATAAATCTCCTATATTTAGCCGATATGATTTTTTTTGGAATCCATTCCCAAATAGCATTTGTTGACGTTGTGACACATCATTTAACTTCTTATGCCTCATTACATACTATTTCCATTTCAAAAAACATGTGTCTCAACTCACTTTCAAATGAAGTTTAATTTTGTTAAGTGTTTCATGTCTATGAATACCAATGACTTGACACATCAAGTATTTCACCCGATATGTTATCCTACCTAGAAATCATATGGAAAAACATTTCAAAAAATAATATTAAAAAAAATTTGTTAGGATTTCGAGAAACCAAATATCACAATTTAGCATTTATTTTACATTTTCTCATCAAATAGACTCAAGGTCTTTAGGCTATTGATGAGTTAAAAATAGTTTGTAATCATCAACCAAATTTCCATTCACATTTAGTCTACTATGCATTTTCAATAAGTGGGTATGAAGACACCTTGAGGTAGGGGTCAAACTTCTCCATGTAGACCAAGCAAAACACAACACGACACTCTGAATGTGGATCACTCCATGGATCATATTAAGGACCCAAGCCCACCCCATATCCCACTTTGAGAAAATGATGCTCTGCCACTCTAGCTCAAATTTATGGAATAATCACAATATTTATGGCTAATATGGCAAAACGTGTTTAGTTTTTATGGTTCTTTATGTTTTCAACCCAGTTGTGTGATGGTTTCTTTTGTGCTAGAACATTTTCATATTTCACGGTTTTTACAAGCTTATGGGGTCCTTTTAAAACCATTTCCCATTTACTTAATCAAATAAAAAATTTCTTATCAAAATATATTGTAGCTTAGAAATTGACGAATCATAAATTTAACCTTAAACATTTATTGAATAAATCACATAATCTTTCAAAAAATATTTTCATCAAAATAGACCTACTGATTGGATTATTATGAAAATCTAAAAAAATAAAATTAAGGTGGATATTATATATCTTTGGATATTTGGTGGTGAAAATCCTTATGCCTCCTTTCCATTGGTCTTTACCATTTGCTATTTTATCATAAGGCCTTCTTACTAAAAACGATATTTTTTAAAATGATAACTATGTATTTTTGGGAAATGAATGTCATAAAACCTCTACCAGTAGAGGCGAGAACATTTAGTGAAGTAGCTAGAACTATAAAAAAATCTATCAAGGTATAACAATGTAAGTATTAGAATTACTTTTTTTCTATTTTGGAATTAAATGCATGGCAATTGCAACCCAAAATTGGCATTTCCAGTTTGGGCTACCATAGCTCTCAAACAAACCTATGAGACCTTATACGAATGGTCTCATCTCGTAGAATGTATACATAGTTCAAACAATTTGAATTTAGATATCTCACGACTGTGTTAGCATGTGGGAATAAATGTGGTGGTCGTAGAATTATCAATGTTTTACTTCGTTGAGAAATGTAACTTACCAAAATAGAATGTTTCACTATTTTAAAATATAATATTACCAAAATTTGAGTCTAGAATTTGTTATATAATTTCTCTCCATCTCACACTTAGTGCAATCATGTTCTTGTAGACAAGAATCATTTGAAGTTGCCACTCCTTTGTTAGGAATTAGTGTGTTAGTATTCACATGGTTGTTAATGTGGGTTAATAAATTTGTATAAATGATTTGTTTTAAAAACTTATATATGTTTGGAGTTTGAGATAATAATGTTGTGAGAGAATTGTACATGATTGTTGGGTTGTTCAACCAAATCAAAAATATAGGAGGGAGATAAGAAGGTTGATATATTCTACATGTGTTAAAGATATGTTTCTCATATAAGTTCTACTCTTCAAGCTTAGTTTCATGTGTTGAAGACTACTCTGTTATATGCCCATTGTGAGTTGTTACAACTGTTTCAAATGGTAATCAGTAATAAATTTTAGATTCATTTATTAGTTATCATATGGATTGTATATTTTTTTCTTAATATCTAGATTCTATTTTATTGTAATTTAGTAGTTGTGGACTAATTGTTTACATCACATATATGTTGCTTGCAGGTATAATTTTTTAGGTTTGTGCCCAAAGTTGATTACCTCACATTGTACAATGGCTTTCTACTTGTATGCTTCTTTGAAAGAACAAATTGAATTATAATTCATGTTTTTATTTTGACTGAAAAACCTTCTTCTTTACTATTATAGAGCATATTCAGCATTCAAAAACATATAAAGAGATTGTTGAAAGATGAATTCGTTGTTATGGTTTCTATAAAGTTTCCACTAAATATTAATTTTATTTTAGTACATTGTTTTATTTATCTTACTATTGAGGTTCATCTAATTTGTCTACAGTTCTCCCCTATGGTTTTTTGTTGTGTTATGTCTACTTTTCAATGGACACTGTAAAATTCCTTTTATCTTGTTATATTTCAAAAAATTATAATTTATAACCTTGGAATTGATTGACTATTAAATTGTTGACATTTATTTTGTAGAATGTTTTCTCGTTTGTATTTTTTATTCATGGGTAAGCCTTTTCTTTATTCGAGCAGTAAATTATACATATTTTCACGTTATTTTGATACATATTTAATGTTCATACAATTAATATATTACAAGTATAACCTATTGAAGTATGGAAGAGATTGTAAGTACATAAGGCATGGGGTGAGTAGTAATAAGTTTTGGACCCACACCCATTCATTAAATTCCATTACCTGAAGAACAAAGACAATTTTTGCTCTTATTTTCCAATAATATATAAGAATGGGGTTAATATATGGTAACCTAACCAAGGGTATTTATTAATAAAATTTAGGACTACTATTCAGATCGTGTAAAACTATGTAACTTTTTCCTTTTATGCTCTTGTGACACAGGTGTAGTTATAACCTTAAACCAAATTTTGTTTATCCTTTGTTTGCTACGATAATAAATTTTGAGGAAAGTAAAATTTATAATGTGTTATTGTTTTACTTGTAGATGGGCACAAACATGAAAAAAACATACATGATGAATGATTTGAAATACAAATAACAAGTATAAATACTACTCCAACTATAGGATTCTTTTCAAAGTAGCATAAGCAGGTAGGAATTCCAAGATCCTTTACAACCATTACTGCTTAACCTTACTGGAATACAAAATAGGTGGAAAAAATGAAAACAAGGTAGAAAATTCCAACGTAAACCTACCCAAAAAATAGAGTCTTGGAGAGACAACCAAGACAATTAAAACTCTTTGAACCAACAGGGTGACATACCCCACAATAGATGAACCACCCAAAAAATATGGAAAACCATAATGAAATGAATATGAATGTAGATGTCTTCATCATATTTCAATCCCTCCATCACATTATAATAATAAAAAAAAACCAAGGTTGACTTTGAAAAGGGACATCAAGTCCCCACCCCTACAAATTAGCTAACAATCACAACAAATCCAATGTGGAATTCTCTTCTTGAATTTATAAAAAATGAACTTCATAACCAGAGATTTCCTCTAACTAACTATCCTTACAATTTACCATAGGTTCCCTTTAATCACACCACGTAAATTGAATCTAGAAAAATGAAATCCATACCCCAGCTTTAGTGGAGCCATAGAAAGATAACCATACCAAACCTCATATTTGGGATAGGATGATATAAAAAAGGCACCAAGAAAATGGGGGATAGGTTGATCAAGAGAGTGCAAACACTACTTACTACATATGTCCTTGATAGTCCAACCCACCTACTAGCCACAACAAGCCGATAGGTCACATTTTGGCTAATATGGAAAAAAGGATAGGAAAGACATGTCTGACAAAGGAATATATCTTGAGAAAATTATTCAAAAAGACTACGAAATTTGTTATGTCCATATTGATGCCAGAAAATACGTCTCCCCTCAATAAACTCAAGAACATCCCATAAATGGATTAAACCACAACTATAATCCTCATAAGATGCTAACAAAGGATACATAATAAGTGTACTACGAAAAGGTCCATGTCACGAAAATCCTCTACATCCCTCAACCAAGATCTAACAATCAGCAAAACAAGAAAAATAAGATCCCCATCTAGGTGGATTCGAGGAGCTTAAATCCACAACTTCTCTCTAACCCACCTCTACACTTGTACCCACATCCACCACCACAATATGGGTAAGGGAAGTAAAGAAAATGGTAGAAATGAATCTAATTTCATACTCAAATGCATTTATTTCCTTGTACATTCCACTATCACCACCCCCCATATAATTTTTGCAGTGCATATTATGGTTTGACAGAGGAAACACCCTTAATTAGAAACTGTTATGTGTAGGCATATATGTGGATTCTCCAAGAATAGTTACTCACCGAGGTCCATTCTGCCACTTATCCTACTTCTGAGATTGATTACCACAATGGAAACACATTGAAAAATCATTTGTTTCCATTTCTTTGCTCTTGTTCTTGCTCTAATGTTATTTCATTCCTTCTCCATTCCACTCTTTATCACCCTTATCTCTAGAGCAAAAATGAATCTTATTACAAGTCAAAGCATAAATAAAGAATGATAAATTATTTTTAAAATAACTTTTTTCTTTTGAATTTTATTATTTGGTATATTGTTCATTTACATCTTATTAATTTTTAAAAGAAGCAATATTGAATATCATTTCCAAAAGTATATGTATTTCTAATTTTAAATATGTTAATTTCATTTTACATTAAAAACATGCGCACACACGTATGTAAGTGTGCATGTATGTGTATATAATATTAATTTAGATTTAATATTTAATTAAATTAATGTAATGTAATTATTCGATATATCGAATAATTATATTATATTTTACGTTGCTTGCTATTGATTTATCAAACAAAATTACTAGTGCAAATGTGGTGCAAAAGTGCTATGTACCTTAAGATATGATATTATAATGTATGTGGGTTGATGGAGATGTCGACATGTGGCACGCATCCCCCTTAGTTAGTTATATGTTTATAATATATGGGGTCACATAGGAATCAGTTATATTGGGTAATGAGTTGGCCTATATTGGGATTAGGTGTTATCCATCCATTAAGAGTAATGTATGTCTATTTAAAGTATGTGAGTATCATTATGAGTATAACATGGATGTATATATTGATTCTTCTACTTGGTAGAGGTATATTGGAGGTGTCCCCCTCGAAGTGGATTCCCATCTTGGAAAATTGTGGAGTTAATCCTCCCTTAAGGAGCACTATATGGTGTTGCCCCACCTTAAGGGTATTGTTCTACATATATTGATTACTTGGGCATATTGGTCACCAATATCTCTTGTGTTGTGTTATCTTCTGCATATTATTCAAATTATTCATTTATTATATGCAAAGATATTGGGATTAGGTGTTACCCATCCATTAAGAGTAATGTATCTCCATATAAATGATGTGAGTATCATTATGAGTATGTCATGGATATATATGTTGATTCTTATACTTGGTAGAGGTATATTGGAGGTTCCCCCCTCGAAATGGATTCTCATTTTGGGATATTTTGGAGTTACTAATTCCTTAAGGACCATTGTATGGTGTTGCCCTACGTTAAGGGTATTATTATGCATATATTGACTATTTGGGCATCTTGGCCCACCAATATATATTGTGTTTTGTTATCTTCTACAGATTATTTATTTATTACATGTAAATATCTTATCAAGTGGTATCAAAGCATTGATCTGGGCAATTTGTACGATGAAACTCTAATTTTAGTGATTCGCATACATTTTAAGATTGGATATGAATTTTTCAGAATTTTTGTGTGAAGTGGATACATCATTCACGTGATCTTTCCTCCAAATTTCTAAGTTTTGGGAGTTATTTTACAAAAGATATGTCAGTTTTAGGGTTGAAACCCTAATTTTCATGTTTGCTTTATATCTTTTGAATGATGATGAATTAGTTCTTGAAATTTTTGGGTTGAGGTGTTATATTTCATGGTACATCCCTAAAAATTTCAAAAAAATTAGATATGTATTTAGAAATTAATTGCATATGTATGGTGTTTCAAAAATTAACTTCACATGCCGCAATATTAGGATTTTTTCTGAATTTTTTTACATTTTCAGAAATATCTCTAAAATATAATTACATTTTATTTTTTTCATTTATGATTTTTGGCCAACCTATAGCTGAAAGGGGTAGGAAAATTCTGATCAAAAGGGTCTATTCCTAAAACCTTAGTTTTGTGGATCATGGAGACAGAAAGATTGATTATAGAGAATAGTGGACACAATTTAAAGAGATACATTTTTAAGATAGACTTCCACATTTTTATTTTCCAATTTGGCTTGGTGGTCTAAGACGACATTGGTGAAAGGAATGATAACTAGATCGTACCATGCCAAGAACACAGATGCTAATCAAACACCACGATCTACAAGATGAAAGCAATTCACCAGAATAACTTTACATAAAACCTTTGCAAATAAATGAGAAGCAATATCATATATTATTATGGAACTCAATGCAATACATTGAGAATGAGCCTTACTTAAATAGGCAAGGAATAACAATCTAAGAACCAATCAAGGTCGTAGATCAAGCCATAAATCAAGGAAATAACTAGTCATCAAAGAACTAGTCAAGACCATAGATTTAGGAGAGAACTAGACATCAAGGATCTAGTCAATACCATAGATATAGGAAAGAACTTGTCAATACCATAGATCAAGGAAAGAACTATACCTAACAACTAAATAATATCTCCTAATATCTAAATAAATAAAAATAACTATCCACACACATAAGTGGGTGAGGATAAATACAATAAAGGTAAATAAAGTACCTAGGTGAACATGAGCTAAGGTAAATACCTACTCTAATAATTGGTGGTATCATCAAGTGAAACATGAGATGCTAGTTTTGTATGGGGAGGAAATGGAACATGTTTTCTTAGATCGATGGGCCAAAAAAGATGATGAAGAAGAGGATGTTGTAGATGAAGATGAAAAATAATATTTTGATGAAGAATAAAAACTTGATCATGAAGACACTATGCATTATTCAAAATGAGAGAGAACATATCAAGATACAAGTTTAGATAGTGCATCTCTAAAGAAAAAGCCTTCAATACTTTAGTTTGAAGGGTGCATTCAAAGGAAAAAGGTAATTGTTTCCATAAACCCTAGTCAAAAATATAACTTCATAAACATGGATGTATCTCAACATCTACATGTTCAATTAAAGTATATCAAAGAATCTCAAGTGGATGGTAAGAAGATTCAATTTTTTAAATATTTGAAGATTTCTATGGATAAATATGTTTTGCATTAAAAAATTTATGCTTTAGATATGGATGGTATGGATATTGTTCTTGGATATCCCCAGTTAGATACATTCGGAAAAATTAATATTGTCATGTAAAAGAAATTCATGAAATTATGGTACAAGAGAAAAAAACTTACACTGCATGATATCCCACTTAGCAAGGAAAAAAGTAATGTCAAGATGGAACATATAGATGACTTTGAAGATGACAAAGAATGGAATAACGATGATTTATAATGAGATGCTTAAGAACATGATGAAAAATATAAAAATAATTCATCTACGCAAGAGAAAAAAAATAGCAAACAAGGTGGAAGAGGAAAAGAAAGTTGAGGAAAAGGTTGATAAGGTTGAGGATACTAAGGTTGTTAGGTAAATCATATTTTATCATAGTTAATTTTTCTTTTGCTATAGTAATTTGGTAATTAATATTAATTGTAATATGGTTATGTTTATATAACCATATAATAATTTTTATTCAACATATGATAAGGTTTTTTTAGTCATTGTTATATTGTTATACCTGAGAAACTTATTTCTTTGTTTGTACTTGGATGTGCAATATCTATAAATATTGTAGCCCATTCTTTGTAATTTTGATTGGATTCATTATTAATAAAATAACTAGGCTTCCATCCTTGTTCTTAATCTTACATTTAGTACCAGAGCAGGTTGAAGCTCCTGGTAGGTTGGAGATAGGTTACAGAGGAAGAAAAGTCTTGGAGAAGAAATTTGCTTCACAGGAAAGGCAGCTTCTTGGAACTCCTTGCAGTCCCACAACCTCTTGCTTGGCCTCCACGTAAACGTAAAGCAATTTTTTTTTTCCTCGGTGCCCTCTGCACCAGGAACATTTGCTTCTAGAGCATTTTCAAGTTTACACAAATCAAATTAATTTTTTTTTTTAAAATACTTCCCCAATCAGGGGTTTTACCTTTCAATTTAGAGGTGTGTATAGTCTCTGCTACATTTAGTAGACCACTGGATTTGGAGGCTCCCCACATTGAGCTCCTGATTGAGATCGAGCTCATACAAAAATGAGCTAGTTCAAGACATAGGTGAGTTGCATTGCAACTGAAGAAGAATTTATTTGGTTGAATTACATCAGTCGACTGAGCTATTCAGGAAACCGATTCCCTTCCCCAATTTCACCAAGTTCTGACTTCATTCTGCACTGCCCACTGTGAGAGTTCACATTTGCAAAGGAGTTGATCATAGTGATCATTGCATTGAAGAATTGATCTGGCACGTGAAATCCACAAACTGACCTTTGATAGCGACTGAGCCAGGAATTTTTGAACCGAGCTATTTACTTTTGGGTTTCAAATATTAGAGATGGGTCAAGCATCTTGTGATCAACGTTGAAGCCTCCCAGCAAACTGTGATCAGCATCAAGTTGTCTTTACATGAATAGCCACTCCATTGTGATCCAAAAATGACTGAGCTTTACACACAATGTCGAGCCCACCAACGAGCACCTGCAATCCAAACGGTGAATCCAACGTTGAGTGACCCTGCACCTGCAAACAAAAAAAATGTGGCCAAGATGACTTCTCCAATCCAAATCTCGAGCCATCCTTCAAAGGCAGACCTGCAACAAAGCATATATGGAAAAATGTGAACCTCTACATCCAAAACGGTGAGCAAATCCATTCCATAGCAAAACAAGTAGATTGATCCAACTTGCAATCCAAAACAAACAATAAATTTAGACGAGATACATTGTAAAATAAAATAGAGATCCATTTTTTGAGCATGAGGAAACCCTAAATGAGTCTCCCTCATCAATGGCCATGTGGAGCTCAATAAAATCCTTGTCACTCTTGTCAGGTTAGTTGGTTTTGATCTTGATTAGATATAAGTTGCTCCAGATTATATGCAAAGTGAATTGGATCGATTCATTGGATAGTGCAAAGGTGTTTGGGATAATATGTGACGGGTTCAAAACCTCAAAGAGTTTGTTTTTAGAAAAAAACAATGACATTTAGAGGAATATTTGGCAAAACTACCAAATTTAAAGGTCCTCCAAACCACTTAGTTACAACTAAACCCCTGCTAAAATTAGAGGAGAAAACCCTACAAAAGGTCAAAAAACCATTTCTCCTACTATGCATATTTTTTTATTCTGAGCACTTTTTGCCAAAGGAGGGGTATCTGAAAACTTCATTTTGAGCCATTTTTTTACGATTTTTTGCTCAAGGAGCCATATTGAGCTCCAAATGCCACTAGGTCCCCAAAAAACAGAAAGCATTTACCTGCCGTTCAATTTTGAATGTAATTGTATACTTCAATGTATTGTACTAATTTGCAAGTTTCCATATTCAGTTGTAAACCATTGTAACTATTGTAACACTGACAGAGCTTTGTACTAAAAAATATTAAAATTTTGGTTTTGAATCACTCACAAGATCTTCGATCTCATTCGTAGCGTTCGGTATAAACAGTGCCTCTGGGAAATGCTTACAGTAAAGCCGTCGCGACTACTACTACACTTAACATCTAATATACGTGCAACAATGTCATCAGGGCATCAACCCTTTAAATCGATGGGGAGTAATAAGGACACAAGGCACACACTTTGAGCCCTCTCTTCCATCTTTGAATGATTTATCAACTTAAATCCAGACTGAGAAATTATCCAAGTATATAGCGAAGTTACACGTGCGTATTAGGATATTTCTTTAAGTCGGTGTCAATAATCGCACAGACCCCTTTTAGTATTGTCTTGGTACCACGTATCAAATTATTTCACGTACGTTAACACCTCTCTCACGTACCATTGGTTATATAGAAAGGGTGAGCTTCTTCCATGTATAGACAAGTATATCAGAAGGGCGCATATATATAAAGGTTTGGTATATCAAACTGACACTATATAGATTGGGAAACCATATACCTGGAGTGATAAGAGCCTTATCCATTGTCAGGTGATTCTGTAAAATGGGCACCAATGCCCCCAAATTATTTCTTCTAGATTCACAACTACTCAGAGGAAATAACTATGCAACATGGAAGACAAAAATCAAGACGTAACTTGAGTTTGAAGAGATTTGGACTGTTGTGAATGGTACTGTAACCAGATCAACAACTGATACAACACAATAGAGACAGTTTGATAAATCTGATCAGAAGGCCAAGTTAATCATCTTGTTTGGAGTGTTTGATGATGTGTAACCCCACATTCGAGATGCTAAAATAGCCAAAGAAATGTGGGAGAAGTTGAGCACATTGTACGAGGCTAAGAAAAATAATGTCATACTAAATTTGCAGAGTCAGTTACACACACTGAAGTTTAAAGAACATGAAAAAATAGAAGCTTTCTTAAGAAGAGTTGCAGAGTTGAGGGTTTCACTTCTATCCCTGGGAGAAGTAGTCATTGATGAAGCTCTCATTCCCATTTTTTTGAGATCCCTCCCTCCTTCATACCACATTTTTGTGACAACACTAAACTTGTTAGATACGACAGTTAGTTTCAACAAGTTAGTGAACCTACTACAACAAGAGGAAGACATGTACAATAAATATGATGAAGAGGAGAAGATACTTTCTTCTCATCAAAAATGGAAAGGAAAAGGAAAAGGCAAACCTAATTCCTCTCAAAATTCCTACAGTCAGAATCAACATCAACAAGGAGACAAATAAAAAATAAATAAATGTCCAATCTACAAAAAATGACATGAATAAAAAGATTGTTGGTATAATACTTATAAGAAAGGTTCATCCAACAACTATGGACCTCAAAACCAATAATCTCACAAGGGACATTCTAACTACAATTAAGGGGAAAAGGGGGAACTATAAAATAAAACCATATCAGCAAGGAAATATTGCTCAGCAAGAAGAACATTTAGATACTAAAGACTACTTGTACACTACTCGATCAAGTGAATCCTCCACGTCATCTAGTGATGTCTGGTATGTCGATTCAGGAGCCACTCGACACATGACTGACCACAGAGACTGGTTTAGGTCAATGAGGGACACGCCTTCAAAAAATCATGTTTCGTTAGGTGATGACTCTTCATACATAGTTTAGGGGATTGGGAACATTTCTCTAGTTGTAGATTATCAAATGTACTATTTGTCCTTGGGTTGACTAAAACTATGATGTTAGTCAGTCAACTCCTAGATCACAACTTGAAAATTGACTTTGATAGTCATTTCAGAAAGAAAATGTGTTTAATTCAAGACAAATCATGAGGCTCAAAAATAGTTGCAAAATCCTCCAACGTGGGACGCATGTTCCAGCTTGATTTTTTCCACGGAAATGATCAGACACTTTTGGCTAAGAACTCTACCTCTGCATAGTTGTGGCATCCGATACTTGGTCATATCAGTTCTAAGTATCTCGAGACACTTTTCCAACACAATATGGTAAAAGGATTACCATCTCTCTAGAAGGATACAGATAAGTGTTCTCATTGCCTTGCAGGAAAACAACACAGAGCTTCATTCTATAAGAGTATGTATCAAGCTCATGGTAATATTTATCAGGTTCATACCGATCTTTATGGTCCGATGCAACCAATTCATTCTAGATTTCAATACTTCATGCTTTGTGTTGATAATTATTCTAGAAAAATGTGGATATATTATCTACACAAGAAAAGTGAAGCTTTTGAAACCTTCAAGAAATTCAAAGTGGATGTTGAGAACGCAACTGGTCATCACATCAAAACTCTCTACTCAGATCAAGGGGGGAATTCACAAGTGATAAGCTCAAAGACTACCTACAAGCTCACGGGATTCGTCCACAAATTCCTCCTCCACACACACCGTAGTATAATGGTGTTGTTGAGAAAATTGTACTATCATGGAAATGGTGTGATGTATGATTGATGATTTTGGACTAGAAAGGAAATTTTGGGCAGAAGCAACAAAAACAACATTGTATTTGGTTAACACAGTGCCCACAATTTCTCCTGACAAAGTAGCGCCACAAGAAGCATGGTCAAAGTTGAAACCATCTGTTGCACACCTCAGAGTATTTGGGTGCAAACAAAGTATGCACATACCCAAGCAAAACAGAAAGAAATTGGATATGAAATCAAAAAAACTCATCTTCATTGGGTACAGTGAAGAGACTCTTAGGTACATATTGATGGATCCAAATACCAAGAAAGTATACACCAACAAAGATGTTGAGTTTTTTGAGAAGAAGGAAGCAGAGTCTCCTCCTTTGGACTCACCTAATCTAGATTTTTCACCAGTTGTAAAAATAGAAGTTGATGTTCCCACAGATGATGAAAGTGATGATGGGGATGATGGTGATGATCTGATAGAACCATGACCAATGAGAGCAATTCAGCATATGCCCAAGTGGTATACTAGCATGCTACGAGATGTAAGAATGGATGCTCCACTAGATACATCCACCATTGGACCACGAACTCATAGTAAAGTAAGAGAAGAAGTAAAATTTTCTTTGATGAATAGAGTTATTGAATATGATGAGCCCTCTATAGTCAGGAAGCCCTACAGTCAAAAGGTTGGAAATATGCCATGGATGTTGAATACAACTTAGTGATGAAAAATAACACTTGGCAAATTTTCGATCTCCTACCAGGAAAGAAACCCATTGGATGCAGATGGATATTCAAAATAAAGTACAAAGCAAATGGGACCATAGAAAAGTATAAAGAAATACTAGTAGAAAAGGGCTATGCATAAAAATAAGGCATTTACTATGAGGAGACATTTTCTCCCACAGCTAAGATCAAAATGATCAAGATGATATTTGCTATAGCTACACAGTTTGGTTGGAAAGTCCATCAGATGGACATAAAAAGTGCCTTTTTGAATGGAGATTTATAAGAAGAATTCTATATGACTCAACCTGAAGGATATGTTGTACATGGTCAAGAAGTAAAGGTATGCAGACTCAGGAAATATTTGTATGGTCTTGAACAGGCACCCTGGGGTTAGTACAATAAAATTTATGAGCATATCATACAACATGGATTTGTCATAAATCCATACGATCCCAATCTCTACCTCAAAAAGCAAGGGGGGAGATTGTGATTGTTGTTGTCTATGTCGATGATTTAGTCATCACTTGCAGTTTAGTGAGGGTGATCAATGCAACGAATAAATTTCTTAACCGATCGTTTGACATGACAGATCTCGAGATGATGCATTATTGTCTTGGATTGGAAGTATGGAAAGAGGAGAATCACATATTTGTTTCTCAGTTGAAGTATACCAAGAAAATGCTCAAGAAATTTAGGATGATGGATTACACACCTATTGCTACACCTATGGAGAATAGATTGCAGTTATCTTGTTCAGATCCATATCCTGCGGTAAATGCCACTCTCTATCGGTAGTTGATTGGGAGTCACATTTACCTGACCTACTCTAGACTAGATATCAGCTTTGCAGTGAGCTATCTATCTAGGTTCATGCACGAACCCAAATTTTTTCATTAGAAGGCAGCAAGGCGCATCTTGAGATATCTCAGGGGAACAATGGATCTTGGTCTAGAATACAAGAAGAATGACAACTTCTTCTTGTCAGGATATTCGGATTCAGATCATACAAGAAACATTGATGACAAAAAATCCACTTCAAGGTTTGTGTTCTTTATGGTATCTAGACCAATATCATGGGGAAAGCAAGAAACAACACTTTGTTTTGCGTTCTTCCATAGAAGTCGAGTATCATTATGAGGTGAAGTTGTCTGTGAAGCGATATGGCTACGTTTTATACTTGAAGGACTTGGAATACCATAGGATAAACCGACTACCTTGTATTTTGAAAATGAAGGTGTTCTCAAACTTGTTCACAATCCAGCTTTTCATGAAATAAAAAAACACATTGAGGTACATGTACATTTCATATGCGAGCATTTCTTGAAGCACAATATACAGCTTTAGTTTTTTCCAACAACTGAACAACGAGTAAATATCTTCACAAAGTCACTTGCACGTGACAAGTTCGAGTTGTTTAGAGAGTTCCTCTCCTCATCCCTTGAGGCGATGCAAAATTAACGGAGGTAATGTTAGGTAAAACATATTTTACTATATTTAATTTTTCATTTACTATAGTAATTTGGTAATTAATATTAATTGTAATATGGTTATGTTTATATAACCATCTAATTGTTTTTATTCAACATACGTAAGGTTGTTTTAGTCATTGTTATATTGTTTTAACAACATTCTTGACTGTATTATTTCCCAGTTGTACCTGTGAAACTTATTTCTTTGTTTGTACTTGGCTGTGTAATATCTATAAATATTACAGCCCATTCTTTGTAATTTTAATTGGATTCATTATTAATAAAATAACTGAGCTTCAATCCTTGTTCTTAATCTTACAAAGGTTGCACCATATAGACACCCACATCATCATGAGAGGAAACAATTATGGTGGCATGTTAGGAAAAATGAGGGAAGCAATCTACATGGATATACACGGAATTGGAGGATCAATAGTTATAGCTATACATAAAATCAATGGAACAACAATTATATGACATGACATCACATGAATAACTATTATGGATATGCATGGATGTCGAGGAGTAAAAAATATGGACATGGATGGAATCAGAGGAGCGCAATGGAATATGAAATTAGGTTTGGAGAAACATCACCCACTAAGATATCATATGGGTGGTTGGATGATCAAGCATGGCAACAAGTGTGCAATGATTTAAAGCACACTCATTATATGACTTCTTCTTATGTTTCGGGGACAAAACATGTCAAGGAGGGAGGGAATGCTATGTACCTTGGGATATGATATTATAATGTATATGGGTTAATGGAGATACAGACATGTGGCACACATCCTCCTTAGTTAGTTATATGTTTATAATCTATGGGTCTCATAGGAATTAGTTATATTAGGTAATGAGTTGACTTACATTGAGATTAGGTGTAACCCATCCATTAAGAGTAATGTATGTCTTTATAAAGGATTTGAGTATCATTATGAGCATGTCATGGATGTATGAGTTGAGTCTTCTACTTGGTAGAGGTATATTGGAGGTGCCCCCCTCGAAGTGGATTCCCATCTTGGGAGATTGTGGAGTTACTCCTTCCTTAAGGAGCATTGTATGGTGTTGTCCTATCTTAAGGGTATTATTATGCATATATTGACTATTTGGGCATATTTTCCCACCAATATATCTTGTTTTGTGTTATATTCTATAGATTATTCATTTAATATATACAAATATCTAATAAAAAAGGTGACGTAAAAGTGGCGCAAAGGTGACACAAAAGTAACACAAATGTGACATGATAAAACAATGTTTGGTCAAGTCAAGTTTGCATTGTGATTCACGTCCCATCCACGACACAAATTTTTCAAAGAAACATGGCCAAAAACCTAAAAATTGGATCGATTTTTTATGCAAAATTGACCTAAATAGCGACACTATATGCATAAAATTTAATAGTGCATGTTGGTACCCCCCTCAAAAGCATTCTTGCTACATTTGATCTAAGATTCTTAGTAGCTTATTCTCGTACATCATAGGACATGACTCTAGGTTATTCTTGGATCCTTTAATTCTTGACTATCTCGTCTGTACTGCACCAATGTGTTAATTTCATTCACAATAATAAGGAGGCTATAATTAAGGGAATTCCATTTTTAACCGCTCCATCATCACAACTTGTTCAAACACATATGACCACTATCCCTAGTGTTAATACCTTTGCAACTTATTTTACTATGCCTCATGTTGTATCTCTTCATACTCTAAGAAATTGGTCTCCCCGTCATTCCCTATGTCACATGTTACTTATTTTATGCCTTTCACACGATCATATTCTACGGCTAGTACTTCTCATGGGTCTTATTACCCTAGTTCTCCCTTAGTACAAATTATAGCTTCTACACAGATCATACATGAGCATCCTTCATCTCTTCTAATACTTGAGGGGCTCGTATCCCCTCTACCTATTGCACATGACACACCTCTTCATGAGGTCCTTATCAGGTATATCTTGTGTTATACCCTCTCTCATACATAATTATTTTTAAAATACTGCAAAAATATTCATATAATCACATAATCCAAAAACATTCAAATATGAAAAAAATAAAATATCAGGATTCCCCTAGTTTTTTTGCCTAGCATGTTACTTTATACATGATGTTAATCAAAATGATTCAATAGATAACATATATATTCTGTACACACATGCATTCATGTGGCATCTTGAGCTTGATGTAGGACACTCACATATTGTTACACAATAATAAGAACTAGCTTGGTTCCTTACTAACTTTCTTGGGGGCATCCCTCCACGTTATACATGTGCTTTTGTTTCAGTATATATTAATTTACACCTTCTTCATCACACTCAATTACATACATGGTGTTTATTAGTACCTATTGGAACAACAAGACTAACACGTGCTTTTAACAGTGTCAACCTATCTTGTTATCTCTGTTATTACTATTATTAGTTGTTACACTTGGTTTCTATGTTGTTTTCACTACTTATTTATGTGGATTCATTGTTTGATTTTTTAATACGTGGGTTCACTTGATTTTCTTCTCTGATGATGATGTTATGACTATTGTCTTTATACTTCCTAAGGTGTTTGTTTATGTTGTGACACCATGGGTGTCCCATGTTTTTGACTCATACCTATTTTGCATGTATGGTCTTGCTTCTGTGACCATTGCACAATGTTCCTTATATTGTGATTGTCTTGTGACACCATAGGTGTCCCATGTTTGTGGATTCATGCCTATGTACATGACTATGCGTGTACATATTATTGCTTACTTGAATCTACATTGTTGTTTCTATTACTATTTTGTTGTTAGCTTACTTAAATTATTACACTACTATTTTTATTATGGATTCTGACATATTTACTTTGTTGGTTCTACACTTATTTTACTATGGAGTAGGATATGATTGTTATTAGTCATTGATGTTACTAGTTACTTTACACATGTATTCATGCTTGTTGCTTTCATGGCATGTTTATTTTTTGTTGTGCCATGGTTATAACCATGTGCAACCCCTTTTGCAGCTATAAGTTCTCAAAGGTGGCCACCGCTTTAACCTTATGTGTGATCCTACAAAAATTATCAAACATATATTAAATGGGTACACTAACTTGTTATATAGATTTTTATTGGCCCCATCCCTGATCAGATCTGGTTGCCATCTAGATAGTTCAGAAGTTCCAATTTTAGATGGCCATTGGCCCCCCTATCTAGAGAATAACCCCCCTCCCCTATACAGAGAGGGAGATGGAAAGGGAAAGGTGGGCCGAATAGAATAGAGATTTCAGTGGTAAAGAGTGACCTCAGCATCACGAACTATGATTGTATCTAGTTGCAAACTGAGCATCGTACTAGCTAAATCTAACCAAGGTGAGCAATATATATCATATATCGGATCGGATTGACCCTAAATTTATTGACCCCAACTCATCCCAACTCTTGGGGCCCAGACCCCAACTTTATTACTACACTATAGAGAGGGAAGTATCCCTCAAGGCTACCATTCTACAACCCTTTCCCCTTTCCCTATCTCCCTATCCCTATCGATAGAGAAGGGGAGCGGAGACTAGGTAAATGAAGGTAAGATATCTCTAATGATATCTATATAGAGGGTAGAGGGCCTCGATCTGTAGTAAATTGAGGGGGACCCAGATTAAGGGGTATGTTTAGAAGAGGAAACAAAGACAATATCCCCACCACATTTCGTATCCTAGCCAATGGGAGAGGGCAGTATAGTTGGCACCCCCTATATACATATATGGAAAACCTCCTATCTATGTATGTTATATATGGGGGTGGGGTGGGGGGGAGAGATATCGAGGAGGCCTATCTCTATATGGGGAGACCGAGGGGCTAAACTTGAAGCATTTGAATCCTACATAACATTTATTCTTTCACAACAACAATAATACATGACCTGATGCAAAATTACTCCCCCCCCCGCCTCTATCTATATAGTTGTATGACTATATAGAGAGTAGATTTTCGTCATCTATATCTAGTGGGTCCCCCAATTATATGATATAGAGTATCCCCCTATCCCCTCAATATATAGATATATAGATGTATATAGTATATATAGGGGGGAGGTACATGATAGATAATTCTGAATTGGCCTTGTTCACGAAGAAGGGAGCTATAAGTATTAAATTAATGTAACTCTTAATTTCATTGATATTTTGATCGTGGCTCAAAATGAATGTTGGCAGCATGCTTAACATATGTAAGTCAAACAATAAATTGTGTTTCCAGTGGTAATCATTCCCCTCTCGGGTATTCAGGGAATCTCCCCAAATAGGCAAGATATTACTATTATGTCAATGTCCATTGAATCAATGTCACTATCCGTTAATTTGAACCCTTCAATATTTCCCATTTATCTGGCCTCGGACGGTTCCGTGTATGAGAGAACTCATGTTCCTTATCGGCATGATCAATAGATTCCTATATATAGATAGGGCCAATATGTAGGTGTGTGACTAGATTCATTTCAGATCCAATCCCTATAGTTCTATATGGCCCAACTTAAGGACATTGCCCCCCCATACATAGGTTCATGTCCAATCCCAATTGAATCATTTTCGACTACATGTGATTCTCCTCATCAGTTGGAACTCTATATTATATACAAGGGAAATAGATAGGGTGTGATCGGATTCATTCATTGATTGGTAACCCAAATAAAAGTCATATGATCATGCACCTTCTCATTTCCCAATTCTATAACTTCCAGTGTAGAATCCACATTTCTAGATCCTTTTATTTCACTTCCCTGCACATCCAAATCATTCTCAAATCATCCTAAACAACTAGTTTTATCTTTCCTCTCATGTTTTGAGCAAGTACTTATAATTTATCAATCATTTCTATCATTTCAAGTTTAAATGCATTATTGCAATCATGTATAATTAATGTTTGAAGTTAATTAGATCATACAAGTCTACTTATTTCTAAAATTTACATCCATCTTATTGGTGTGCATTTACACATCATAGAAATTAATTAGGGTTTAAACGTGAATACATTTATTGAGGCATTAAGAAAAATTTAGGATATGCATTATGTTCTAGACTTTTTTTAAAAGTACAAACATGATCAACTTTGAACCTATCTTAGGCATACTATATCACAACCAATATTTTTTGAAGGTTAAAAACCTATCTTGGGTTGATTTTTAAAATCTCAATGATATGGTGGAAGTTTTCCTTTATCTTTATTTCTTCTTCTAGCACTTGAATCTTACGATGATATGTGATGTCATTAAATTTCCTCCCCTTTTTTCAAACCCTAGCTTGACTTACCTTCAAGATGATAAATATTTAAAAAGTGTCATCATTTATGGTCAGAATGGCCCCAATCACCCCCTCTAACATGACATTTATTAAATAGCACTACTCTGAAGATTTTTCAAACCTATATAGTTATCTCAAATCCTGTGATGAGATACAACAAAAAATAGAGAATAACTTAGAATAAAATCCTTGATTTTATTTTCGCACTGAACAACATAGTTTTAACCTTTGTATAGTTCATAATTTTTCTCTTGCTTGACATATGACTATCTTGGAAGATTTCAATTTTTGTGTGCAATGTCTCTAAGTGATGAGGTAATGTCTAAATAGTTAAAACAACTTAGGGTGCCTTTTTTTATTCGTAAACAAGGGTTGAAGGGTAAGTTTCTCATTAATATTACTTTAACCAAAATGATATACACGAGTACCATGATTTTACATGCCATATATATGTATCTATTTCTAACATCAAAACCATTGTAATCTTATAAATTAACCAATAACTACTAGTCTAGTGAGAAAAGATACTCACCACACCACAAACCATTACAAAATTAAAATTTGTAAAAAAAGAATACACACTATGAGGAATCGATAGCAAAAACAAATTAGAGCATGAGTAGATATTACTTTGAAGTAAGCTTTTCACCAACGTCTGAATAACACTAGTTATGGGGAAACAACCTCACCCAACACCTTATTATCCCCATAATTAGACAAGTCATTTGTAACCAAGAATGAGAAGATGGTAGTAGATCCATGTGGTTTCCCAAGGAAATATTATGTTGAGTAGGACTACCATCTAGGATGAGAACTTGTATGCCCTTGTCGCATTTTTGGTTAAAGAACGTATTATAGGATCCATAAGAATAATTGGGGGCCTAATATTTAAGCCAAATTAATATAAGAGAGGACGCAAAAAAGGATGACCCACTTTAACAATGATTTACCACCATCTCTAAAAAATCAAGCAACACCTTGAACCTGTCCTCCAGATCACCCAAGCATGTCACACAACACAAACCCACTAGAAAGAAATGTTTCCCCGAGATGATACCAAGAGAATGTAGGTTAAGGTATTCCACTACTGCACCCAAAATGGCCCGATGAGGTGAGAAAATTAAGTGAATAAAAATACCCATAACCACCTATTTTTTAGGTGATATGTGAAGCAAATAACCCAAAAAGGTAGAAGTAATCCTATATTTCACCTGATGGTGGGAAGAAATCTCAACATATTTATTGGTCAATACCATTGTAATGTCAATACCAGTGGAACATTGGTTCAAAAATTTATGGCAAGAGGAGTCAAGGGCAAAGAAAACTTGAAAAAAATGGGATCCATGTGAATGCCCAAGGAACCCCCAAAATAAGGGAATGCATACTATAGACTTGTGAAATGTCGACATCATAAATAAAAACACTTATTAATATTATTAATATATATCCTCCCATCACTAATTCATTATCAAAACTCCTATCTCAACCATATAATAATTAATCGGAAGATTAATTATTATTAATCTCTAATATCGTATATATCCTTACAAAAATATTCCCATTTACTCACCAAATAATCCCATCTCAGTCTTAATCATATTAATTCATAATTATATCTTATTATCCCATCACCAATACCTATTATTAATTTCTAATAAGTTAAAATTACCCCCACCTACCCACCTACTCTACACCTATCCTACACCTAGCTTCTCCATCAAATAACTTCCCTAATCGCAATTAATATCACATAATTCTAGCCTAATCAAATTCTCCACCCCCACTTAAATCTAAGCAGACCCCGAGCACTAAGTTGAACACTAAGGGTGAGTCTATCAAACAGGTTGCCTCGACTCCTCTAAACGCTCAATTGGAACAGCACTATGAGGCTATGGGTTATGTCGACTCGATCAAAGGGGACAATCACTTGGCCAGGATGATGGTTGATATCGATGAGCTCAAGGGGGACATGTGGCTCACTAAGAGATCAGTCCAGTTTCTTTTTAATGATTGGAACAAGATGAAGGAGCAGGTGCAGGAAGCAGTTAGCAATGGGCAGGGTGGCGAGATTGAGATTCTAAAGGCCAACTTTGGGGTCATAACCAGGGATATGGATCAGGTTAAATCTATCCTCCATAGCTATATGGAATGGAGCATCGTGACTCTTAAGTCAACCCTGCTACACCTTCAAACTCTGGGGCAGCTTGCCAATTCTTATTTTGTTGTGGATAATCAAGAAAGGAAATAGAAGGTGACCCCAGATGGTTTAGACCTGGGCTCTTTGGCTGTTAATATTGATGCTCTTGCAAAAGAATGGGCTAAGGTGCTAGAGGGGCTTGAAAAAGCCTATAAATGAATTTGGTGCGGGGTGATCTATTTTTTCACTATCTTTGTATATGGCTATTAGTTCCTTCGATGTTGTTAGTTTCATTTTGGTTTTTTATTGTTTTTATTATCACTATATGGGCTCTTAAGTGCCCTTATTACTATGAAATTTTATACTATGATTTTTTTATGTTATTATAACCGGCTTTATCTGCTCTCATGGAGATTTCTTGATGTACGGGGTAGGGTCCCCTTAACCCTCTTTTTACCACTAATAAAAAAATGCTCCACCCCCCAAATCTAGAGGTTCTAGAATCCTCTCCAAACTCCCCTCCTTTTTATTTAAAAATTTAAATAAATTTCCCTCCCTCCATTGAATTTAAAAATTCAATGGAGGGTTCTCCTAATTTCTAGAATTCTCCATTCTTCTCACCAATTCTTAACCATTGATTCAAATCCTACATTGATTAATCTCCACCCTTCATTATTCCTCCCAGAACCTATAAAATTGGCTCACCACCTTCATGGAAACCAACTTATGAAATTATAACTAAGTTCTGCCAAAATATTCCTAGAGAGCTCTCAATCATCAAGCATTCTATCAAGTAAAATTATCATTTAATAAGGGGAGGTGTTGTCTAATTAAATCCGCACTCTGAAGCAAGAGATATTCATCCATTTGAGCACATCCAAAGCATCAAAGAAGGAGGATTACATGCTTGTAGGTAGGTGCATATATAACACCCTTTCCCTCTTTTAATCTTGCTCAATCAGAGGTAGATAATATGTGTTTTAGATTAGGAATTAGTTTATTTTAGTTATTAGTTTTCATTCATAACTAACACCACTTTTTGTCTACACACACGCATGTGAGATTGTCATGAATCCTCCAAAATTGAATGATTGATTTCATTCATGGTGGAATTACTTACTTCCTTTTAAAGTTCAATCAAATACTGAATATATGATTATCCATGTAGTTCAAATCAAGTGACGTTTAATGATTATTTATGAAGTGTGAGCGAGGGATCGGAAAATCCTTCAATGATAATTCCCACAAGTCATGCTAAGGATCTACCATATTATCCACCATAACATCAATTGTTTTGTAGATCCCAAAGTTTTCCAAGTGTCCCTATACCAAGTTGACTTCTTGGTAATAATGGTGTATGCTCCATTCGGTGAAGTGAGAGAGAAGGTGTCAAAGTTTCCACATCATACTATCGATTTTTCATAGATTTTTTATTCTTGATAGCATTTATAATGACCATGGAATACCCCATTATGCAAATCTATTCAATATTGTAGTTAATATCCATTTGGAGACCTTAAACCAAAGTTGAGGCTTTTTCCGCATTACAAGAGCCAATGGGTAAAAAAATAACCTACTCTTGTCAAGTATCCTTAGTAATCCATGATGACACAACCATACCCCAAAGTACATGGATTACCCTTTGATTCCCCATTGAAATTAAGTTTTAAAAACTTGAGATAGGATGAGTCCATTTAGCACTAGTCCTTTTTAAAAAATTCAAAAATGTTAGTACACCATACCCATTAACGGAAAAAAATTGGATGGTAACCACTTTTATTACTAGTGATATGAATTAAAGTGGTGGGTGAACAACTTTTCAAAGTGGTACATGGGGGTAGGTTTTGGTCCTTAATGTCCACTGATAAATCCACATTTGGAACTCCTCGTTTCTTCATGCTTGGTCCACATGGAGAAATTTGACCCCTACCTCAAGGTGTTCCCCTCACCATTTATTGAACGTGTCCAAGAGAATAAATGTGAATGGAACTTGGGTTGATGATTATAACTACTTGTAGCTAGCCAATAGCCCAAGACCTTAAGTCCTTAGGGTGCCTTTTTTAAATAGATGACCTTTTATTAGTTTTCCAACTCAATCGATCATAAATCATACTAAAAAACCAACTAAGAAAATTTACCCATTTAAAATTATGACCGTTAGATATGTGAAGCATATATTCATGACATGCAAATAGATTCAAGCCCACAAACCTATCTTAATGTCATAAAACTCAAAATTGAAATATTTTTGATGTTTGTGTAGAATGCAAATCAGTTTATTTAAACACTATAGTGGTTATAATAATACTAAAGTAGAGAATTGAGTTAACCTAGTGGATAATAGAGCATTCAAAAGAAGGAAATATGTATGAATTGGTCAATTATGTATTTATAGACCAATTTTCTATAAAGGTACAAAAATTATTATTATCAAGTGCCTCAAACAAAATTTAGGGTACTACACACTTATGTAATTACCTAATTTATTGAAATTTAAATCGAGGATTATTTTATTTTGTAAAGTTGTAACTAACAACAATTGGTTATGTTGTAAAGATTTTTGTAAAAAGGAGAGAAAATATTTCCTTTACAAAAATAAATTAATATTAGGATCCAAACATGGTAAATTTTAAGACCCCCCCAAAAAACCATATATATTACTTGGTGAATTTCTAAAACTTTTGAAATCTTGGAGAAAGCCACAAATTGAAAGGAAATGATTTCGGCTAGTAGCAACTATCGGTTGCTAACATTATGCTATTGGCCAACGATAATTATGATGTCAGTCAGTAGTATAATGTTATTGTCTAGTAGCATAATATCAACAGTCGGTAGCAAATTTTCTCTTTTGTGCATGTGGTAAAGGTAATTTGAATATACCTATTTGGATATTACTATAAACACTAGGCAAGTCAACCCAAAAAATTAACTTATACCCATAAAATTAGGTGAAATAACAAGTGACCTAATACTCAAAATTAGACAAATCCAAATTTCAAAAGCCCAAATATTCATGAATTAATGAAGATTCACCACTAAAATTTACATTGGAGGCAAAATAAGGTGACGTTATTGAAAAGGAGAGCTTTGTTACCACGTAGAAAGAGAGGGATAAGAAGGAATTCTCACCTTATTGATAGGAACGGGGAGAATAACCTTATATTTGACCCTAAAAGATAAGAAGAAGAAGTCAAAAAGGAAATTAAGGTCACCAGTCCAGGTGTTGATTATGTTCTGACCCTTTCAAAGTATTAGGATCAAAGGGGGGTGATCTTCAGGGGAAAAAAGCATTAGAAACATCAAATCTTTCTAACGAAATTGTGCCCAGGACTCAAGAGAATCAAGGTATTGGTTTAATTAAGCCTCCTGACAATGCCATGTTTTAGATTTATCTTAAGGTCTTAAATTTGATTTCCCTGGAGCCCCTACATTTCCCATTGAAGATTACAAATATAAACATAGATTGCGTTCTTCAAAGAAGGATTAAGCTTCTTTGTGGCTGTTTGACTATTGGTTGACCAATTTATTTTTTACTTTGTAACCCATGTATTGCAACTAGACACTTTTCACTATAGTCATTGTAAACTATTATTCAATTTTTATTCTAACCATTGTACCCTAATATTTTTAATATTATGATATATCAATATATTCCAATATAAAAAGTCAAATCTAATTTGAATATTATAAAACAATGCATACTAAAAAGTTGTTGTGGAATTAAAAATGAAACATATGCCTCGAAGGATACCAACACATCAAATGTGAAAACACTAAACATGTAATTTTCTTCAAGTGGCTCTTAAGATTTGTTTTTATGTTGTGAATGTATACGAGTTTTTAAAACACAAGTTGGCGGCCACTTTGTTTAAGGAGGCATTATATATCTAAATTGGTTTCTTCTCAAGTAAAGAGCCACAAAATAAAATACTCATTAGTGTGCCAAAAAATGTAAAAACAATGAATTTCATATGGCAAACAAGAAACTTATACATAACTAATTATCAAAAATATAACATAAAAGTTAATAAGATCAAGAATATAACATATAACACAGTTTTTTTTAAAAGTAAAGAGCCTCGCCTTTTCAGATGGATTTTTTTCATTACATGACCATTTCAAAAATTTGGGGAGTTTAGTTTATTTATTATTAAAAACAATAAAAAATTGGTGTATATCAGTCTTGCAACCTATAAGAAATAAGGTATTACTTTTATGGGAAAAATGAAATAAGAAATAAAATATAATGCACATAATACTTTCACAATGTTTGTGTCAAATACGACATTCAAATTGCAAGTAATGAAATATAAAACTTGTTGTTTGTGCACAATGCACAATAAGTAATGATTCTACAAGTTTTTTTTTTTCATTTTGTTTTGGTCTTCTTCCTTCCTTCTAAGGGAGAGGAGCCATTAGTTGTGCACCCAAGTTGAGGGGTGTACAACACACATTTAAATACATCAAATTTAGAAAAAAAAAAAAAAAAACCCTTTAAAAGATTTTTTTTTCTTAATCTAATTTTTTTTTTAGCATTTTTTATTTTATGGAAAGTGGTTTTTAAATGGATTTAAATCAAGTACTTTTTCATACAAAGGAAAAAAGGGTGGACCATTAGTAGGGCATTATGTCATGCATTTTTTTCCACTTATGTGGCATCATGTGATTGGGTGATTTTTTGATGTGATTTGATGTGACACATTTTATTAGCTACTTTTTTTTTCAAATGTTGAATGACAAATGTACATGTACTAGTCACTCACTTCACAAATACCCTCACCATTACTAGTCCATGCTCCACTATTGGCTCCTCTCCATTATTTATTTATGTTTGAGTGAGAATGTGTCCGCTCACCCATTTATTGATTACATTGATAGGCGTGTTTTAAATTATATTATGCATGAGGGAAGTTGAATATTGATAAGGGACAAAAAATTAACTATGTAGATTTGTTTGGTCATCATTCAAGTATGGCCTAATCAAAACCATCCAAATAGGCTTCTCCAAATACATTCATGGGGTAAAATAGCTAGGTGTCAAATTCGTTAGGGTGAGAAGTTTAGCACAAGTGATCTTCATTCTTGTCTACCATTAAACTAGGTTGTTAGAACCCATAATTATGGCAATAAAATCCCTCGAGTCATTATCTATCTCCTACACAAAGGTATTGTTGGCCTCCAAAATGGAAAGGCAAATTTTTTTTTGTAAATTGCAAGCATGTGAAACTACTAACGAGGTTTATTTTATGGGTGACCATATGTGGGTTTTGAGTGGTATTTCAACATCCTAGATGTTGGTATACAACCTACTGTTGCCATTGAGGCTAAAGAATCTCAGTTCAAATCAGTCATTTAGGACACAATTAATTTACCTTAATGTTTATTGATATTTTTAATTTAATAAAAAATATTTAAAATTATAAGTTTAGGTTTTAGTTTATGCTTTAAGAAAAATGTGAGCGCATAATAAATGAGTTGAAGAAGTAGATAATTTTAAAATGAACAATAGATAGTAAAAATATTATATGTATCCATTCAGTATAAATTTCACCCAATTGCTTTGGCTTGTTTGTGTGTGTGTGTGTGTGTGTGTGTGTGTGTGTGTGTGTGTGTGTGTGTGTGTGTGTGTGTGTGTGTGTGTGTGTGTGTGTGTGTGTGTGTGTGTGTGTGTGTGTGTGTGTGTGTGTGTGTGCGCGCGCGTGTGTGTTGAGATGCATCTAACAATTATAGTTGGGGCAATGGTGATAGAATGTTATGTCCATGACAGGTTAACATTAAATGGTTTACCTTAAATAATAACTCCTTAGGAATTTTCAAATAACATGGTTATGACTTAACATTAAATGGTTTACCTTAAATAATAACTCTTAGGAATTTTCAAATAACATAGTTATGACTCAATGTGGTATGGGATAAATCCAAGATAGGAACTTTAAAATTGATATCACTTAGAATTTTTTTACATATATGTATTTTAAGGTATTTAGCGTAGTTCTTATTATTTATATATGTTTTTATTTCATAATTGTCGTAATTCATTTTCGAATTCGATGGTGAGACTTTTGTAAAATGCATCATTACTCAGGGGGTGAAACACCACTATTTTGTGTGTTGGAAAAAAAATAGACTGAGAGGAGGGATGAATCAGTCCTACCAAATTTTCATTTCATTTTCCTTTACATACATTCATCATTCAAAACATTCATTTTATCATACAAGAACCATGTGACCTTATTAAGTTTTTATTAGACATTCACAAGTGCATATAATAAGAGAGAGAACACAAGACACCAAATGTAAGTGGGAAACCCTCAAGGGGAAGAAAACTCACTAAAAAACTCTACTTATATTACACACAAAAAATGACTTACAAGAGTATTATACATCTTGCAAGATTTATTTAGTGAGGCACCCACCCCACAAGGAGCATCAACCCCTAAACCTTTTCTAATATGACTCATAAGAAAGGAATTACATGAATATTACTCGTCATATAATATTTTAAATGAATGATCATAGATGATATGTTGCTTACTCAACTGATTGTGATCCACGTTCAGCTCCAAACACACCCAAACCCTCTTCAAACTTCTCTCTCTCTCTCAACTCGCTCAAATATTTCCTCTCGTGGGCTGATTTGGCCAATCACCTTTGCATTAATGATCCTAAATATTCCTCAAGTATTCATTACTCTTCTAGGCTCTATCCCTAACCCCTCCACACTCTTATTCAATCTCCTATAGGTTGCTCATAACCCCATCATATTTAACTAATACAAATAAGCAAATAGATCATGCTTTATATACATGACTTAACTCCAAAACATTCATAGGTCAGCCATGACCATTAATTTCAGCCACCCTAACTCAAAAATAGATCAAAAACATCATATAAAAAAAACTCAAAAGATCCAAGTAGGTCGGAAGGGATCAAGACATCAAGATCAAGCACCAAACACTCTGACTAGCTCAAAATACACTCTTCAAGCTATAACGAAATCTCAACCACCTCCAAGGTCTTCTAACATATTTTTCAAGGATAAAAAATAATCCAAACAACATAAGTAAATCCTTTCACCATCATTAGCTAGCTCAGGAACATCTGAAACATCCATCTCCACCACGAAATACACCAAGTTGCAAGCAAGCACAACTTGGTCTTCAACCACCTAGAAACTAATCCTGAATAATGACCAACTTTACATAGAAAATATCATCGTCATGTATAAATTCATATAAAATTTGAAATATCTATGTGTCTAGTTTTAATAACAACTCAATTTATCCTCCAATTCATAATGCAAAGGCCTCTAGCCAAGCCAATCTCTGAAACTGCTCCAAAATGCCAAACTAGACTCAAGAACTAGTCTTGAAGAATATGACTCAAAGCACCTTCAAGTCAACTTACAAACTTAACCAAAGCATGTAACACATCAAGGGAGGCCTGAAAATCATATTCAAACACTAATAAGCATATGTCACATGGGGAAATATGATCCAACACATCTGTTTCAATCACTTTCTTGAGAAAGGCCAATAGGACCAATTCGGCCATTAGGGATTATGCAAGAAAAAACCTTTCCAAATCAAACCAAGGTTTCAAACACAAAAATATCAGGTTCCAAATTTTTATCCATGATCAAAAACCATATCTACAACATGCAAAATGATCAAACTCGCTTCAAACCAAAAGACTAGCATTTTAGCCCTTAAGGCCAAATTCGGCAGTGCTACTTTGAAGACCTATATCTTCAATATTCTTCATTGTAGCTGCCTGAAAATTTTCATGTACATTTATATAATCTCCCAAATATTTTGTAACATTTTACTTTTCATCTTGAAACCTTCGTCTCAACCCTGAAACTGAAAGTTTCCACAAAACTAGGGTTTTTCTCTCTCTTCATGAAATAGCCAGATCATGAAACCTATGCCAAAGTGAGCTCTAAAACATTATCTGTAGTCCAAATCATAAAATTTTCATTTCTATTTTATTTGGTACCCATAAAATTCATCTTTCTCCAATCGCTCTGTTATGAGGGTTTTAGCTAGGGTTTTGACCAACTTAAATTCTTAACGATTGTACATAAAAAATTTAAGATAAAATCACTTCATTATTTTTTTAAAACAATCGTATATCTATCAATAATCATCCCCCAAAATCAAAAAATTCCCATGAAAATTTTGTGAGAGCAGGTGAGCATCAAAAATTTCCATACCGAGCTGATTTCTCCTTCTCTAAAACTTGATTTTACCAAAAACTTATTTTCTTGAGAAAATCTCTTCATTTTGACCTGTAAATTAACTTAAAGCATCATGACTACTTAATCTATATATGTCAACTCACATCCAAGCTCAAATAATTCTGCAACTCTCAAACCACAATGACTTACATATGCTTACTTGGCCTATCTTCACCTTGTTTCTTCCCAAGGACCATGAACCATCATCAAACTATTGAGAAAAGACCTAAAAATCCTTATACACCTCATATGTAATGTCACAATAATCTATCCATTCTTGATCATGAATTTTGTGTCCAAATTTCATGCCACCATACTATTATACATGCTTTAGGTCTAGGGATATGCCTAGAATGACCTCACTCAACCATAAGAACCCATGAATTAACCATGATGACTCATTACAGACACACATACACCTCTCACACATCATATCACCCATGATATAACTCATGAAGACCTAACCAATTTTTGAGACCACATACTATGACAATGCCTACTAGACCATGCTCCAAAACACTATGACAACTTCACCAAACCAAGACACTATAAATCAGCATTCATGTTTGACCTTGAATTACACCTCATAGAGACTCACATGACACCATTACACCCTTTACTACCAATGGAATTTTACATCAATGACAACCTAAGACATAATGGTAAACATTTGGATCCACTTGTATGGGAAGGAAGAGCATGTCCTTATTTGTCAAACCCCTAAGTGGGGATGGCTACCAATGTCCAGTTGGAATGATGCCTCCAAAGATGGTAGTGATATATGGAATTGATCCACACCCTCTCCCTTAAACACGGGAACAACTTCAAATATCCCATCCTCATTGACTATTTCACTTGTAAAATACTATTGATACAAGTGACCTTTTACTTATATCTACCTCAAATAAGTCAGGCGACCTTTAAACGTAGTATACCACAGAAGCATCAAAGTGTCCATGATAATTGTAAATATGTAGCAATTATCTCAACTAAATTTGTTTCTTTATAATCCGTCCAAACCATGTTATTCTCCTTATAAAGAGTCATTGTCCAACCTCCCAACATAGACTATATTTTGATATTGTAATTATTCTACATGTGAAAAGCACTTTTTTAATTACACCCAACACATGAGTATGAGGACATCGCAAGAAACTTCAAATACTTACTATTATTGATGAATCACACAGTGAATTTTACTATTACCATACATGGGATGGGATTGCTTTGTTATCTTACACGTGGAAAAATCTTATTATGCTAATAGGCATGTTATTTTTCAAATAAATGTATTTTAAGATCTATATAGTAGTTATTATTAGTTTATATGTTTGTATTTTATAATTGTCACAAGTCCATTTCAAAATCCCCAGTGATCCTTTTACCAAGTGAATTGTAACACACACCGTGTTTTGATACACTTACATAAAAAGGAAGAGCAAGTCCTTTATATGATCCATGGCTACCAATGTTCAGTTGGAACGATGCCTCCAAAGATGGTAGTGATATATGGAATTGATCCACATGAGTATATTGTTGTGGTCCTCCTCCTTCAAACACAATAAAAACTTCAAATATCCCATCCTCGTTGACTATTTCAATTGTAAAGAAATGTTTGATAAAGGTGACCTTCTACTTATATCTACCTCAAATAAGTCATGTTATCACCTTTAAACGTAGTGTACCCGAGAAGCATCAAATTTTCCATGATAATTGTAAATATGTAGTAATTATCTCAAGTAACTTGTTTTCTTTGAAATGCATCCAAACCATGTAATTCTCCTTATAAAGAGCCATTGTCCAACCTCTCAACATAGAACATTGTAATTATTCTACATGTGGAAAGCACTTTGTCAATTACATCCAACATATAAGTATGATGAGATCACAAGACACTTCAAATACTTACTATTATTGATGCATCACACAGTGGATTTTACTATTATCATACATGGGATAGGATTGCTTTGTTATCCTACAAGTGTGTAAAATATTATTATGCTAATATGCGTGTTATTTTTCAAATAGATGTATTTTAAGATCTATATAGTATTTATTATTAGCTATATGTTTTTTATTTCATAATTGTCACAAGTTGTTTCAAAGTCCATGGTGAGCCTTTTACAAAGTGAATTGGAACACCACCATTTTACGACACACTTGCATAAAAAAGGAAGAACAATTCTTTATATGATCTATGTGCGGAGTTTTTTTTCCCTTATCTAGTTGGAAATTTTTCTTTCAGATATGGTCATAGTATATGTACTTAATTTACATAATTTCATCCTTGTGGCCCTCTTTGTTACTAACGGGAACCACCTCAAATCTCCAGTGCTCATTATCTATTTCACTTACAAAGAACTACTAATAAAGGTGACCTTGTGCACATATTGACCACAAATAAGCCCCTTTGTCTCCTTTTAATGTAAAGTATTGGGGAAGCATCATAGAAGCCATGGTAATTGCAAATATGTAACAACACTCTCAACTCACTCGTTTGTTTTGTAGTCCATCCAAACCATGGTATTTCTCCTTATATAGATCCATTCGATATACTCCCCTGCATAATATGTTATTGTAATTATTCTACACACGGAAATTGTTTTGTTACTTATGCCCAACACTTGAGGATGGGGACATCGCAAGACACTTGGAATACTTATATTTTTTCGATGCATCACATGGTGGATTTTTATTTTTTGCTATATGCGGGGATGGTATTTTTTTATTATTATAAATATGAAAAATATTATTACATTAATGGGGATTTTCATAATTGGAATGATGTGTGTAAATACTAACAAGTTGCAACGACTTTGATTTGTTTGTTTTGTTGATGTACAATCATATTATACCATTCCATGTGGGGCACACAGAAACATGACCCCACATTAATATTGTTAGGTGTTGGTATTGAAATAATCATTTTTTGAATTTGTGAACCTTTTGTGAAATGCATTCTTACCTAGGAATCATAGTGCCACCATTTTATTATCCACTTGCACAAGAAGGAAAGAACAAGTTTCTTATTTGAGGTGTCAAACCCCTGGACGAGGGTATCAAACACAAATTTGGTTGGGGACTACAACTCTAGATCTGGTCACATTTAATGTACTTGATCTATAAGATTTTTTCTTTTGTGTTCCTCTCCCTCACTCACATGCACCACTTCAAATATCTTGGTGTTCATATATACATATAAACATAAAACAACATGATGAATATATATTTGTATACCCCATTGAGAAATAATGTATTCCATTGGTCATTCAATTTCATTGCAAATAAAAAAAACATGGATAGAATGCTTCCTAAGAAACCTTTTCCCTTGCAAATCCATTACTACTTGTAAAAATTCCCATTAATGTTCACAAATAAGGGAAAAACTTACCAATTTTTTCCCACAACAAAAATAACAATTTTAATAGAAATTTATTGAAATTTGTACTAAGAACTTTCTAAACCCTTTAATATAATTCCCCTAAGATAATTGTTCACTATATTTTTCAGAATCCATGTAATAGAATGCACACAAATATAAAAAAAAACCACTTACATTGTAACTTCACTTCATCTGCAAACACATGTATGATCTCAACTCACTCGTTCAACGACAAGATCTCAACATATCTAATAAACATTTTGTCCCCAATTTTAGGGTACATGTATGATCAAGGAAACAACATATTGATAAATATAAATTTGATAAGAGAAAAATAAATAATAAATAATAAATAAATGTTGATTTGTAAAAATCTTTCATCAATAACAATTTTTCATAACTATCAATTTCAACCTCAAATTGAATATCAAATTCCCTTTCTTCTGATATGACTAAACTAGAAACTATGAATCTATGTTTTAACACAAAAAAATTTTGAGGGGGAAAATCACCCTTTAAGTTGCATCTACAAAGGAGGTCATTGTTGTAGCTCCATTAATACAAATTAAAAACCCCAATAAATAGTTACAAAACTAACATGTGGGGTCCATTGACTGTTGTCTTTTCACATCTTCATGAGGACAAATAATACTGTAGACACCTTAATTTCACACCTTTTCCAAATCAATTAATTTCCCCCACTCCATTTCCCACAAAAAATCCCCATATAATTAATCGATGTTAATCGGTTAATTAATCCATTTCAACCCCTAAATTAAACCTTATCTTCCTCACAATGCCAAATATTCCCTATGTCCCCCATTTGAGAATTAAAAATACACTTTTAATCCTCATCCACTCTTTTTTTTCCCCACTCACCTAATCATGCCCTCATTTTCAAACTGTGATTACTTAAAATCCTTTAAGTTAATCCAATTCCCAGGCTATAAATATAGCCTTACCCCCCCCCCCCCCCCCCCTCTAAAAGACACAGAGAATAATCTTGAATGCCATTGTCTGAACTCTTGCATCCTTTGAGAAAAGAACATCCTTCCCATCCCATCCTAATGCCCAAATAGCCTCATCTTGAAGCATCCCAAATCCATAATAATCCCTTTGTCCATTGGTGCAAAGTAAGTTGATCTTGTTGCAGAGAAGGCCTTGCTTCGGTTCGAGGAAAGCACCTACATTTCACACAATCAGGGCTCATCCATGTTTCACTGCCCATTCTGAGGTTTTCTAAGGAATCACTGAAGGAGGAGGTATCTTGCTAGTTGCTTTACTTTCTTGTTTATCAGTGTATTTTCCTAGCTCACATTCTGGCATGCCCAGTGGGAGTTACCCACGACTTATTGTTACCGTTTAATTTCCCAATTAGTGGTTTTATCAATTATTTGTTTATTATTATTTATTGTTATTATCTCCTTTTCTGTGCCTTATGGCATCATTTGGCTAACCTTCACGTTATGGGAAGTGTTTTGCTTTGTGGTGTCTTGTGGTGCATATGTGTAAGTTATAGTAATGCATCTGACCTACTATGACACTTGTCAAGGGATGTCTTTGATCTCCTCGGTGCTCGGTGTTTCATGTGTCTTAAAATCCATATTCAGATATGCCGCTATCTTTCAGGATTTATTGATATTCACATGTATGATTTGTTTCTTGTCATTCATTTCTCAGTTGTGTCAGTCCTATTTGTGTAGGTTTTACCCAAAGAAAAAAAGTTTCGACTAACTTTTTGTTTTTCCATTTTGCTAGATCTGCAGATTTCCACAATATTAAATAATCCAAAACTTTGATTTTTATTTTTCATTTTCTTATGATACTTTTCGAAACCATTTCAATTTCGTTTCTAACTTGGTTGCATATTCGTGTAGGGGTTATTTTGTCAACATCTAAAATTTTCACTTCGTAATTTCTATTTCATTAATTTATGTATTAGGAATAGGATGTTATCAAGTATAATTTTTGTTCAATATGTTGATTATAAGATAAATTGTCAACGACGCAACCAATCATGTTATTATTAACAAATCATAAGTACAATAGGAATGTTGTGGTAAAAAGTAAATATTTTACATAATTGGTTCGGTAATTTACCAATGTCAAAGTTAGGGTAAGTAGAGAAGTAGGGTCTTCATGATTAGGAATTAGACTTATATTATATTGGTAATTAAGGACAAGGAGTGATGTCCAGATAAATAATTTATGTATTTTTATTTGTAAAAAGTCTAAAAATGTAACCCATGTGAAATTTTAAGGTTTAACTTATCTGAAAAGATATAGCTTACATGTAAAGATAAGAGTTAAGGTATGGAATATGATTTTGTCGGAGTAGATTTCTTATCCTATCTTAGAGATTCCCTGGATAAGCCCGAAAGTTCTATAAATCATAGAAGCCAAACCCCCTCATTTAGCATAGAAGGATGTATAGAAATATTGTATGAGTAAGTGTGTGAAGGAAACCATCCTTTAGAAGGTGTGTTTCAAATAATCCATTAAGATGTAATTGTGAAGTCAATCCCATATTTATTATTAGAAGGCAATTGGAGTTGGTAACCTTGAAGTGCCTCATCCTGAGATTGTAACCCATTTCATGTTGACCCATATCCTTTAGCACTTATATTTCAGATTTTTCATCATTCCTTCTGTATCATAGTCTATAGTATTCCCAACTTATGTCTGTTATTGTGTTTCCAGATTACAACCTCTACCAAACTAAAAGTCTGCATTAGTAAATAATAATTGCACGAGGAGTTCTCGGTGGAGAATTATCATAGTGTCAGATTGGTGTTGACAGTCCATCTTAACTTGTGTTATATCATCAGTTTTATCTTGACATTATCAGAGCAATCCCTATTCATACTTTGAGTTCTACCCATGGGAAATCGGTCTAAAAAATCATTTTAAAGTTCTCTCTGTAAAACCCGATTTAATATTCAAAGTTCGTAGTGAATACTAATCAACATCATAATAATAGTATTATATGGATTTGGTATTCTTCTAGTTTTCTGGCTTATATTAATTCAGTCTGTGCTTCTTTGTATAAACTTGTAAAAACAAAAAAAAAAACCCATATTAAATAAATCAACATACTCAAATATATATTTAGATAACCTAACTACCCATTCCCCCTATCCTCTCTCCCCTATCCCGGCCAGCTCGGTCGAGATGGTCCCTTGTCCTAAGTACTCCCTACGCCTACCATTTTCCCTGACTCATCCTCAAGTTCTGATCTCCCTTTGGCCACTTGGCTAAGCCCTTACCACTCACAGTCCTCTCCTCTCACTCATCCTCGTCCATCTCCTACCATGTCTCGAATTGCATTCATTCCCTACTCACCTAAAATTTAAACCTAGACTACCCTGAGCCCTATCCACATTCTCCCAACTCGACTCGACTCAAAAATCTCTAACCCGACTTGAACCCATTCCCACAACCCTCATCTCTCACGAGCTCCTTATCACATTTCCCTTCAGCCACTCGACTGTGCCCTTACTCCTCACAAAGCTCCCAGATCCCCAACTCCTAGATCCACACAGGTCCCTTCTCACACGCAGCTATCCCAAACTCCCACATATCTTGGCCACTCAATCCATCTCCCTCGACCTCTCCCCTAACATTGATCCCTCACAAATCCTAAACAATATCCATGACCGGCTTTTTCATCCACATAACCCCTCACGAGTTCCCCCAACACAACTCCATCTCTAAAACTTCTCATACGTGCCTCCATTCAGTTTTACACACATCCCCACTACCCACAGATGCTCGAACTCTCTTGATGACTTGGCCATGACTCCTCTCTCTCTTTGATCCCCAACTCCCCTACTCATTCACACCTCGTAGATCTGATCTATCCCAATTTTACCATTGTAAATACCCAGCCAAGCCGACATCCTTCACTCTACACATACAATACGAAGTTAATACATTATTTCATCGTTTCATCGAATTTGCATTTTAGGTCAACATAATTGTTTTGAACCTTAGGTTTTCACTTTAGTTTGTTCTTATTTTTCATTTCTTTACTATTCACTTACAAAACATTTCATTTCCCTTTCTTTGTGTTATTATTTTTCCTTTCGGTTACTTTGATAGTTTTTAAATAAAATACCTTTTATTTTATTCCTTTGTTACTCTAATAATGCCACTCACTTAACTTTATTAGCTTTTCATTTCATTAGGAGCCTTACTAATTATTAGGATCATTACCGATCATTTAAATACACTAATTTAGATTTTTAACTCAAATTGTTTATTTAATTAGATCTAATTGTTTTTCCCTAATTAGGACCTTTATATTATTCTCATATTTTTGAATATGTGGACTAATCTTGTTATTTGATCTTGCAGTTGGACTCTACGATGTATTCATACGTTGTCAAAGACTAAATTTCAAAACTCATACACGACATACACATTGTTTGATTTAACTTTTTTCGACCTTTCACCACTCATGCACATTGTAAATTCAGGGTCACCAGACGTTTCGAAACCCCTTGGAGTCACATTTTTCATCAACACCTTACATTTTCGCTTTTAGGTGAATCATTTTTTGTGAAGTTAGGTAATCGCAATTTTATGCTCTTCTTTCGTTGTTTAAGAACTTTTTCTTTTATTATTCTCTTTTTGTTTACATTTGAAAATCAGAAACTACTAATCTCTATTGTGTGGATCCTTTTCCATATTATTTTCTAACTATTAATTTTAATCGTTATTTTATTTTGTCACATTATAAATATTTTCCAGTCATTGGTTGTATATGTTTTTTCCTGCACCTTCGAACGTATCTGGAAAATCAAAAACAGCCACGATCATTTTGCTAACACTTTGTCTCCAAGATCCATTTCCTTATTAGTTTCTAACTATCATTTCAATCATTATTATTTCATCGCATTATTAATATTTGTTCGGTCATTGGTTGTGTATGCTCTTTTCCTGCGCCTTTGAGCATGATCTGGAAAATCAAAAACAACCACGATCATTTTTTCTAACACTTTATTTGCAGGATAACTACTAATTTATTTTCTGCAGGACCACGTCACTGGAATATTGTCAAAAACATAAAAACAAAACAAACAAATTTTAACCTTCTTGCAAAATTACCACCATTAAAAGAGAAAATTTGTGAAACCAAAAAAAAATTAGCACGCACAGGTACGCTGTCATTTTCTGCCAGTGATTTATTTCAAGTTGGAAAGAACCCTGCATATAATCACATCATCATTTTTTTTTTACACGTAGTAGAGGTGGATTTCATCACCACCAAAGCTACACCGGTGACATGGACTTGACTACCACACACCAACAACATTCACATTTGCATTACACTTTGAGACATAGTCTCATCACAGTGTTCGGTATCTACCTCGCCCCTTCTCTCCACTTACAAGTGATGTTGTCATGTGGAGCATGTGAGTTGCGCCTAAATAGCTATAACAACAAATCCTGAGCATCATCCCTGTAAATATTTGGGAGTTATAAGGACACCATACACATTCATCCCCCCATCACCTTCCACCTTTTCACAAAACATTTCTTGGACATGGTGATTCACTCTGAAGCAGGTAAGTAAGAATTGGTGAGTCTCCTCCAGTGCTCTAAGGGTTCCCTGTACCAATTCTATCCCCGTACAGAATTAGGTATATCAGGACTAGGGTATATCGAAGGACACATCTTTTTGGAGTGATAAGAGCCTGCATCCATCATTCCACAACATACTTGTATGATTGCATGAAACAATGATCATTCCCAAAGAATCTACCTCTTGAGCCAAAACAATTTGATACACATGACTGCTTGTTGTTTGTAAACAAAATAGTTTAGCATTGTTCTTATCATAAAACTTGGTTGATATCAATGTGTTCATTGTAAAGTTCAAATCCTAGTCGTGTTCCACAAAACCATTTCTCAACAGATTCAATACCAAACAAAACATTGAAACAATCCAATAACAAAGATCAAAACATCTTCAAACTGATAGCTTCATTAGCTTACTTAGCCAACAAAAAATCCTCCATAGCGTGTTTTCAAGCTATATCAAACTGATATTAAGTGACTTGCATTCACTTCTTATCTCATCAATTGTGAAAACAAATCCTTCATAGCTTGTTTCAAACAGATATTGAATGACTTGCATTCATTCCTTATCTCACCAATTGTCAAAACATCCTTCATAGCTTGTTTCAAGCTATATCAAACTGACATTAGGAGACTTGTTTGAGTTCACTCCTTATTTTTTCAACTATCGAGTTTATCAAAATCACATCTGACACAAATCCCTTCATAGCTCGTTTCGAGTTATATCACAATCATATTGAGATTAACTTGTTTGAGTTACTCTCCCCATCAACAATCCAAAGCTTGTTCAAGCCAAATCTACACAACGCGACACAAATCCCCTAATAGCTCATTTTGAGTTATATCACAATCATATTGAGTTAACTTGTTTGAGTTACTCTCCTTATCAGTAATCACAAGCTTATTCAAGCCAAATTCAAAACAACTAAGTTCTCGCTTACGCTTAATCATGTTTCTCAAACTTCATAACCTCCTTTATAGCTTAATCAGGAACACACCTATCTCACCATGGTAGTCACACGTAGTCACAATCATGAAAATAATGATGAAGAAGTCACGCAACTAGAACTCACCAATGAAGAACAAGAACAAGTAGATAGGGTGATAGAGAAAAACAAGAATGAATATCTACTACACATCTTAGCCATGGGGGAAAACTACCCCCGACTTCGGGACTGAAAATCTAAACAAACTTATCGACAATGGTGAATCGAGTCACCACAATGAAATACCAAACAACCCAAATAGCTCTTCGACCGATGATTTATTCACCAAAATCCAAGAGTTAACAAGGAAACTTGAGGAAGCAACTGCTAGAGCTGAAAGATTAAAAGACTCTAATCTAGAACCCCAATACTCACGAAATTCTTGATAACCCATCCCCTTGACTCTCCATTCACACAAGAATGGAAACATATGAAAGACACCATTCACAAACTACAAAATCAATCGAAACAGTTCAAATTTGAAGAACTATGCCCCTACCCATTTGATATGGAAATGTTATGCTTACCCTTTCCACCATCCTTCAAAACGCAAAATTTGATAAATACAAAGGCAAGGGTGACCCCCGTGAACATGTCAAATAATTTTACATGCAATATCAGGAAGTTGTTTATCGTGACACATATCTTTTACGATTATTCCCTAAAATTTTAGGAGGACAAGCCTTAGACTGGTTCCTCCATCTTCCCAAAGGGTCAATCATGACATTCGCAGACTTATCAGAAAAAATTGTCAAACATTTTTCCTTCAACTTGGACTCAGAAATAACCATGCTTGATTTTTAACACTAGACAAAGGCCCAATGAAAACTTTGCCTCCTTTTTACAATGATGGCGAGGAATTGCAAGCAGATTTCCCTGCTCAATACCCGAAAGACAATTGGTTATAATTTTTGTTCCAAATCTCATTGTCATAATTATCATTCCACATGCAAATGCACTGTCTAAGTAATTTCAAAGAATTCATTGAAAAGGGAACATAGATTGAAAAAACCCTCATTTCTAAGGGCTTACTTAAAACACCCTTTAGGGACCAACCTCATAGAGACACCCCTCAAAACCAAGACAAATCTAAATTCTTTAATCAAAACCGAAATATAGTCAACGATGGCATTACTGATTCTCCCCATGTATGAAACATTCAAAACAATCCACTCAACACAATTAAATCCAACAAACAACCTAATCATAATCCCTAGAAAGGAAGCTCCTTCTCGTGACAGGCGAAGACAGTTCACTCCACTCGGAGAAAGCCTATCTAGCGTCTTCCATCACTTAGAAAATGCCAACATGATTACGTACCCCATCATCAAACCCTTCAAAAAGGACAACCCAAACCAAATTGGTATAAAGACAATGAATATTGTGATTACCATCACATAAAAGGGCACTCTACAGATTGATGCATGCAACTTTGCCATTACGTCCAAGATTTGATTGAACGTGGAGACATATAAGTTGAAAATACTTCTGAGACAAAAACACCCAACAAAAAACTTAACATGTTCAAAAACCCCTTCCCTAACCACGATGATAATTCAAAGGATAAGGGCCAATCATCAAGCAATGTTGAGTATGACTCAGTCATCTCAACCATAGACTATGACCAAGACTTAGTGGAAACCATAAAGATCAGAACTGACTGTGTGATCACCACCAGATAGAAAAAAGTGTGGGTCCCTACCACAAAAAAATATGCTACTTCATCTCCCACACCACCTCCTAATCCACCATCTAATTCCACCACCACTTCCACTCCACAACTACACCATCATTCAATATTGTCAAACAATTGGAGAAGACTACAACACATATTTCCATCATGGAATTACTTAATTCTTCTCCCACACTACAATGCATCCTTATGTGAACATTGAATAACACTCATGTCCTAGAGGACATCAATTCACAACAATTCCAGGCTTTAATCACACATCTTTTGGTACCCAATCCTATTTTATCATTTGGTCTCGATGACCTTCTTAACCCCAACATTGCTAACAATCATTCTTTATACGTTGAGGGTTATATAACTCATCGTAAGATCAAGCGTGTATTAATCGACAATGGATCCGCATTGAATATTTGTTCCATGAAACTCTTACACTACCTAGGTTACACCAAAAATGATTTACAAAACAACATCATAACCATTCGTGGGTATGATAATAGTGAAATAAAGTTTGGAGGCACAATCACATTACCTCTTAAAGTTGGACCCATCACTTTAGAAATGATATGTCATGTGGTGGATGTAGAAGTCATATATAACATTCTCATTGGCCGACCATGGATTCATGCCATGAAATTCATCCCATCAACATTCCACCAATGTATTAAATTTCCTTATTTGGACAAAGAATTTACGCTGCATGTGGATTCCCAACCCTTCGAGTATTGTAGATTCCTCAAAGGGCGGTATAGACATGATCACTATTGTCCATCAACAGATAAGTATGCTCCACCTCGCATAATCCCTAACGAAACACAGTGTTGATCCAGATACACTCCCCAAATATGCTCTGAAACCATCACCTTCTAATCAAGCAATGTCTTCTAATCCATTCTCTTCTGTTAATCAACAATCTTCAACCAGTCCTCCTCCCACTAATCAATCATCTTCTTCCACTAATCAAGCTTCTTCTTCTAACAACAATCACTCTTCCACTACACAATCTTCTTCCTCACCTAGTCAACCTTCTTCATCTAACCATACCTCTTCTATTAAGATACCTTCTCCTTCGATTAACCAAGATTCATCCTCTAATCCACCCCCCTCTTCTTATAACTCATTTTCTCCATCTTTCAGAACTACCAAACTAACTTCCCCACCACGTGAGGTACCTACTGGTCCCCCATCCCACACATTCAAAATTATTGACAAAAGGATGTGGTGAATATCAATTCCAAAAGGTTGCAGACTCCTTTTACATCAACAAATCCCCACACAACTATGGAAAACCCAATGCTCCGCATCTGAGAATCCATCCCACTTACAAATTGGGACAGTCAGTTTGGAAAAAAATTGGTTATCTAGACAATGAACATATTCCAAGTTCTTCAGGATCTTGGTTATATAATGATGAATTTTCTCCCTGTTATGAGTCCCCTCAATTTACCAAAGCTCATCGAATAATGAAAAACATGCGATGGAAGGGTAAAGGACTCGGTCCAAATGGACAAGGTCGTTTAGACCCAATCAATTACACAGAACATCACAATAAACATGGTCTGGGTTTCAAGGTATTCAATGTCACTCCTGTATTAATTTCAAGTGACAACGATGACACCAGCTCTGATAGTGACACCAGGTCTACACACAACCTTTTCAAAGACCTTGCTGAAACAAATCTTTACTTTGAACATGTATCTGTTAACGTCATCATTTCAAGCTTATGCATCCGACTCTCATAGACCATGGCTAATCACATCATGTGGCCATGACATGTTCCAAAATTATGAAGTCATTGAAGAATTCCTTGGAACTCACGATCAAATCCCCATTTTTGACCATAAAAAAGGATTTGAAATCAACCTAGATGAATCGGCCTATTTTGGTGAAGAAATATAATATTTGGATCCTTTACCTTTGAAACTTTGGATCAGAAGCACAAACATAAAATTTCCCATAGTCAAAATCTCATCACCACCCTATCAAAAAAAACATGTCAATAAAAAGTCTCAACATCACAAACAAAAATCATGTGCCAACTCCCTGAATCACCCGAACACTGATGACTTACATCAACCATTAGCATCATTTTCTAAAAAGGATACATCTAAAATGCTTGTTGAAGAAACTAAATATATAAACATTGGTACCATCGAACAACCAAAAATTTTACAACTTGGCATTAGTCTGTCTGACCAAGAATGTATAGAATTCACAACACTCCTTATTGAATTCCAAGATATTTTCACATGGACCTATAAGGACATGTCCAGGCCTAGATCCATCTCTTGTAGTACACAACCTTGTGGTGCATCTGGATGCAAATCCTATGAAAAAAAAACTACGCAAAATGCATCCCCAAGTAGCATTGCTTGTCAAAGTCGAACTCGAGAAACTCTTAGAAGTTGAATTTATCCGACCTATTGATTATTCGGCATGGATATCCAATATAGTTCCCGTAGCCAAGAAAACCCCCGGCATTAGGATATGCACAGACTTATGAGATATTAACAAGGCTTGTCCCAAGGATGACTTTCCCTTGCCAAACATAGACATGATTGTCGATTCTATGGCAGGCCATGAAATGCTCTCCTTAATGGATGGATTTTCTGGTTACAATCAAATACGTATTGTTGAAGGGGATCAACATAAAATGGCATTTACTACACCATGGGGCACCTTCTGCTATAAGGTTCATGCCTTTCGGCTTGAAAAATGCCAGTGCCACCTATCAATGAGCAATGATAGTCATCTTTCATGATATGTTACATGATATCATGGAAGATTATGTTAATGATATATTAGCAAAATCAAAAACATGAATAGGACATCTAGGTGTGTTGAGATGCATTTTTGACAGATTACGTGAGTATAAGGTTCAACTTAACCCAAAGAAGTGTGTATTCGGGGTGACCTCTGGTAAATTGTTAGGGTTTATTGTCTCATGGAGAGGTATAGAAGTTGATCCTGCAAAATTCAAATCCATTATAGAAATGCCTCCTCCTCAAAACCTAAAACAATTACGTAGTCTTCAGGGAAAAATCCAATCTATTCTGATGCTTCATATCACAATTGGCTCGATAAGTGCCATCACTTCAACCAATTACTTAAGAAAGATGCACAATTCCATTGGAACCATGATTATCAAGACTCTTTTTCTAAGTTGAAAGAGTACCTCTCTAGCCCACCTGTCTTATGTCACTAGTCGTAGATAAACCCATGTTGCTTTATACATTTGCCACTGAACATGCCATAGGATCTCTGTTAGCACAACACAACGATCAAGCAAAAGAACAAGTTGTTTACTACCTTAGTCAAACACTTATTGAGCATGAAGTATGATATTCCCAAATTGAAAAAGTATGTTTGGTGGTCGCCTTTGCATTCCATAAGTTACGTCATTACTTGCTCAATCACACAACTAAATTGATCTAAGGTTGATCCCCTCAAGTATCTCTTGTCTCGACCTATTCTCATAGGAAGAATGTCTAGTTGGGTCATACTACTTAGTGAATTTGACATCAAGTTCATTCCTCAAAGAGAAATTAAAGGACAGGCCCTTGCAGACCAACTTGTCTGAGGCACCTCTTCCTAGAACAAAACCACTCCATTTTACATTTCCTGATGAAGATCTTTTGTACATAGACATCGCACCAGCTTGGACTCTATTTTTTGATGGGTCTTGTAATCTCCACGGATCAGGAGCTGGTATTTTTCTTATCACACCTAGTGGACATGTCATCCCCAAATCATTTCGATTAGCATTCCCATGTACCAATAATATTGCAGAATATGAAGCTCTCATAGCAGGATTGAAACTAGCTATATCTTGGAACCTTAAAGAGTTGGTTGTATTTGGTGACTCTTTACTTATCATTAAACAGGTTACTGATGAATACCATGTTAAGGATGAAAAACTTATTCCATATAAGCACATGGTAGATAGCCTTCAAAGCTATTTTCAATTGATTAATTTTGATCAAATCCCTAGAATTCGTAACAAATCCATTGATGTTATGGCAACTATTGGATCCCTGTTAGAAATCACATCTAATCAACCCCAAACACATTTTCTCGTAGAACATCTCTTAATGTCTGCTTATGATCTTCCTGAAAACACTATGGTATGTGAAATTGTGGGTCCAAATAACCCTTGGTACCATGATATTTACACCTTCATCCACGATAAAACATTTCCTACCAACATGAAACCAATGCATAAACGTGCTTTAGCACATCATGCCTCTCATTACACCATTTTAGCATAAACTCTTTATAAATGAGGTTACGATGGCACCCTACTCTGATGTCTTAATCAATGAGGAAGCCTCTAGTGTACTAACTGAAGTCCACTCTAGTATCTGTGGAGCTGCACACAAACAGTATAGCTTTAGCCAAGAAAATACTGCGTGTTGGGTATTATTGGCCCACCATGGAAAGTGACCCATGCCATTTTGTCAAATGATGTCAAGCCTGTCAAAAACATGGAAATATTATCCACACACCTTCCCAAGCATTGCAATCGATCACCACACCATGGTCCTTCTCTCAATGGGGGCTCGATCTCATCAGAAAAATCAAACCAACGTCATCTGATGGACATAAGTTCATCATTACTGCTACCGATTACTTCACTAAATGGGTAGAGGCTATGCCTCTCACCTATGTTACCGGCATCCAAATATAAAAGTTCATTTTTCAAAATATCATCTATCGATTTGGTATTCCATCCGCTCTTGTCACAGATAATGGAAAATCATTTAAAAACCAGGATGTAAAAGACCATGCCAAATGTTTCCGCATCAAACTTAAGTGGTCCACTCCATACTACTACCAGGGTAATGGCCAAGCAAACGCAACCAACAAGACTTTAAAATCCATCATGGAAAAAATCATCAACACACAAGGACACAATTGGCACAGTCAAATTTACCCCACTCTTTGGGCTTATCGTACATCTTACTGCACACCTACAGGAGCCACCCCGTTTTCCCTGGTTTATGGTTGTGAAGCCATTTTACCTATTGAGATTGGACTCTGATCCTTGAGAATATCCCTTAAAGATATAATTAATGAGGATGAATATCGACAATCACGGCTTCATGAGCTTAAGCTTCTCGATAAAAATCAACTTAATTCCCTCAATCATCTTCAAGTCTATCAAAACCGACTACAACGCAGTTATCATAAAAAGGTTAGACCCAGAGAGTTTGAGGTCGGTGACCTCGTTCCAAAGAAAATAAAAAGAATGCCACTAAACAGCAAGAAAAACAAGGAAATTTTGAACCTAATTAGTTAGGACCTGTATGACGGAAAAGTGACATGCAAGCATGGGAATCTACAAGTGACTCTTCCTTGCACCCGACCTCCCGAGGTCGTGCTGAGACAGCCGGTGGGTATGGAATATGTATGAGATGCAGACAAACTAGTTAGGCAATCTAATGTCTTCAATACGCACTAGCGGAATTTGCGAGTCTAAGGTAAAGAAGGCCCTCCTAACTTGAACTGGTGTGATAGATCGGTCAGCAAGGATGACTGCTCGAAGGCTCCAATCAATATCGAGCTCTGGCGTGATTCGATCTATAGGTTGTGGAATACGTGGAAAGTGACCCGGGATAGTTTCGTGTATTTCTCCAGACAGGGTCATATGGTGGATGGTAAATGTAGTCAATTCTATGGACGATTCTCTGGCCTAGTCCAAAATTCCCTAGCTCTGTTAGCTGCTATGTCTAGCAAGGATAATTGTTCGATGATTATAGGTGGAAGTGGGGTAGACTGGAATACTAGTGTGCATAGGCCAGTGTCTATGTCTAATTCTCCTATGGATTCGTTGGGCTGCGGGATTTGTGGGTCACAACCGTAGATTCTTAGTTGTTGTGGACCTATTATGGTCATGCGTGAAATCAAGTCTTAATCCCTAATATCCAGTAATCATATGCTTTCTCAGCTTCTATATTTAGGATCAATAACTGTGTGATTTTCTCAGAATATCTTACAAGCGTTCGTGCAACCTGGATTCTTAGGCTGGTATCTATATCTAGAAGAGTGTCTCCTGCATCTGGCTATGGGACCAAAGGATCGCAACCAAAGGTTTGTTCTCTTTCAAACCCTTCTACAGTCATATGAATGTTGCCTAGGGTAACCTTTAGTTCGGTTGATTTGACCAAAAAGTGTGTGCTTGGTCGTCTTCTATGTTTAACCCGCTCAACTGGGAATTGATTTGTTGCAAGCTTACCGTTGTTTGGAAGACTTGAATCCTAAGATTTTGATCTATATCAGTTATTGCCATGATGAGATTGGGCTGAGGTACGATTGGCTCGAATACGTATTCCCTGGGCTCTCTAGGTCCCGTGATTGTCATACAAAAGCAACAAGATAAAACGAACTACAGTAAAATGAAATTTTAACTATGTGAAGTATATCTATATATTATTTCTCTATTTTTTTTTGTGTTTTCTGATGAACTTTACGAATTTAAGAAAACAGCTATTTAAAATATCTAGAATGACAACTAAAATAATAATTTAAAACAAACAAAATAACCGAGTGTAGCTATTTGTCTGTGTAATTTGTAGATCTTATTCTAAACAATAAAATAGCTTATCTAATCTATTTGCAAGATTCTCGATCCTACCTCAGAAGTGAGGATTGAATCATAGTTTCTCAGAAACTATCAATCCCCACAGCTTCCCTGGAAATATTGAGACTAGAATTTACTGAAATAAAGTAATTAACTACTTTATTTGATATGATTCTAACTAGAACCTTGAAAGCTAGAACCTGGATTCACCAGAACAGTGGTGAATCCGATGGTGTGTGTGATCTTGTCCCCTCAGTGTGATCTCCTCGTTCCTTCGTGTTCACGTGGATCTAGAAAAGCGTGTAATGCTAGCATCAACAAATGTAGATATTGAGACAAAGGTAGCTCAAGACACATACTGAATACAATGCGAGTAGGAGAGGGATAGCGCAAGAGTACAGAGTTTGGCTTATGCAATTCCTAGCGGGATCTATTGCGAGTCATGCAACATAAAGCGTCCAGAACCTGAAACTATCATGTTTGAGGAGAAAAACCTACAACTTTAATGGCTTTCTAAGCTATTCTACTCCAATGGATTGGATGAAATAACAGCAGTGCTTGCACAAGATGGATATGTGGCTTACTAACAGTAAAACAATGCTAACTAAGCATGCAATGAAAGAAACTAAACATTCTAAGCAAAAGGAAAACTAAATCTATTGCAAAGAGAAATCAGAGGCAAATTTGAGGGGCCATTTTCTTGAGCACAAGCCAACTATTTATAGCATTTGCATTTACCCAAGGTAAAAACCAAATAGAACTCTTAAACTATAAACAATGGCAAAACACTATTCCAGGGAACCAGAATCATAAATGCAAGCTTATGGCGGCGAAAGAAAGCTGGTAAAACGTTGAAATTACATGAGTCATGTTAAAAGAGCTTTCTGGAAAACGCGTAAAGGACCGCCGCTCTGAGCAGGGTGGCGGCTAAAGGACCGCCGCCCAGGCAGGGTGGCGGTTTCGTCACTGAAGAGTGAAAGGCCAAGAAAAGAGGGGAAAAGGGAAAAACAAAGCACGCGGGGGCTAAGAGGGGCATGCGGGATGTTAACGGACACTTTGAGATCTTTTCCAGATCCCGAACACCTTACGAGGAGACCTGTATCATCATTGGGGCACGTGTCACGTTGTTTTGGCAGTACAGTACCTTATAATTTTGGGTACGTACAGGACCCTATGTAATTACAACTAAATTTGGCTCTGGAGCCTATAAATTGGCCACTAAAGATGGTCAGGAACTTGGTGAACCAATGCATGCAGTACATTTAAAGAAATTTTATTCTTGAGGCACTCTCTATTCTGGGAGAAAATCACTTGTACATTGTTCCTTTTGTCTTACTCATCTCCAAATAATTCAAAACTATTCATTCCATTGGAAGATATTTTCATTATCAAAATCACATCTTCATATTCACCATCATGAGACAAGTACTAACATAGACCCTATTAAGTCTTTTTAGTATCATAGTTCTTATAATATCTCTCATTTTCCACCACTTTCACCAATGGTCATACCTAGAAGCTTAAATATCTACACTTCTTTACCCGGTTCGTTTTCTCGTCCATCTTAGTCTTCAGTGTTGAAACCTTGCATCCTACTAGTCATGTGGGGTTGAGATTGGGGGCAAACTGTTCCTTCCCCAAATACAAAGCACTATTGTAAACATTTTATCAATTAAATAAATTGTGAATGATTCATTGTCACACCTTTCGTCCTTCATAGTATCTTCATGTTGAGCCCACACTTCTTACTGGTAGTGTGAGATTAGGAATGGAGGGAGGTGCCCTTAGTCATCTACGTCTTGTCTTTGGTGATAAACTCTTGCCTCTTACTGGTGGCATGGGGAAAAGCGTAGAGGGTCACTCACAAAAGCATACAAATGTTAAAAAAAAATCAAAAATTCAAAAAATAAAAATCATTCAAAAATTCAAAATAAATAAAAATCATTCAATAAAAAAACAAAAAAAAATTACTCGCCTATGTTTTGCCTTCGGTGATGAGCCCTTGCTTCTTACTAGTAGCGTGGGGCAAGGCATAGGAATTCATTGCAATAAATACAACATATTATCAATCTGAAAGTGCTTACAATTAAAAAATACCCAAAGAAGTAATGTAGATGCCTAAGTGAAGAGAGAACTATCCCTTCAACTCATATTTTACCAATCAGTAGGCCACATAACTATCTAAGTCTAGCACGTGACCTGTATAGTGAAAGTCATTTTAAAACTAGTTCATTGACCTTAAGAAGACCTATGGAGTCACAATTTCCCAAAGGGATTGTTATTAACACTTGTCTCTATATTCACTTATCTACATCCTACATCCTTTTTTATTCTCGCTGATGAGCCCTCGCATCTTACTAGTTGTGTGGAGTCAAGAGTGGAGCTGGACTTATTTTCATCATGTCATCACCAACATATCCTACCAATGAAATGAGAATTTTTGTATTATTCAAAGCATAAGTTACCACGAGGAATGCAGAACATACGGCAATGATACTCAAGTTGTGATCACCTACCCATAAGACTCTTTGCAAGTGTATATCCCTATGCACAACACATAAAGTAAACAAAATTCTTCCATTAGTACATTATACATATTGTGAAATTCACTTAAACATTAGCAAAACAAATTGATCAGAATATCAACAATTCACAATACAGTCCACAAAAAAACTGCTCTGGGATGCCAGTGCCCAGGAGCTGGTCAGGGGTGCCTAGAAGCAGGTCGCTAGCACCTAGAACTAGGTGCTAGTGTCCCCAAAGGTAGAAATGCCTTGGCCACTTCCACCCAGTTCATAAATTCTGAAAGATACAAATAATAAAAAAATTCTAAAATTGATGAAAACAAACATATTTGACCAAAAAAAATCCAAAAATAATCACATTTACCAACCCATCGGTTGTATATGAAGCCACGGCCACCGCTACCCTCTCAAATCTATTCAAAATCACTACTCTAACACATGGCATCCTCATAACTCAAATCTCTAATTTTCAACTACTCCCGGTATAAATGAAATTACAATGCAACTTTTCACTATTACTATAATAGTAATTCCTATTTCCCATATATTATAGTCTCTATTTACAACCACTTTCACAACTACTCCACGCCGCACAATTTCAATTACTTTCTTGTATCTTGATATATTCTAGAGGGCATCCTGATTTTATGTATCCTTGGTGTTCTCATCTAATATACTTATGCTATCTAATTGCATATCATACTAGGGGCATCATACCTCCTTGATGGCCTCTGTCTATGCTTGCATATCATACTGGGGAAATCAAACCTTTTTTATGGCCACTGTCTATGCTCTCATACATATTAAAGGTCTAGTTCATCCTGATCTTTTATATCATGATGCATCATGTTATTTACAATATTTAAAATTAGATGCTTCCTCACGTGAGTAATCTTATACATGATCAAAATCTTACTTTTCACCCCAACTTAACTCTACAAAGACATTCCCCATTTTAGCAATAAAACTCTTTATAATGATTTAAAATGGCACCCTAACTCTGATGTCATAATCGGAGGAAGCCTCTAGTGTACTAACTGCGTCCCACTCTAGTATCTGTTGATCGCACATGAACGAGGTATAGCTTTAGCCAGAAAATCCTACTTGCTAGGTTATTATTGGCCCACAATGGAAAGTGACCCATGCCATTATTTTCAATGATGTCCAGCCTGTCAAAAACTTGAATATATCCACGCACCTTCCCAGCATTGTAATCGCTCACCGTACCGGTCCTCTTAATGGGGGCTCGATCTCATCAGAAAAATCAAACCAACGTCATCTGATGGACATAAGTTCATCATTACTGCTAACCAATCTTAACTTCACTAAACTGGGTAGAAGGCTATGCCCTCCACCTATTTTTACCGGCATCCAAATATAAAAGTTCATTTTTCAAAATATCAGCTATCAATTTGGTATTCCATCCGCTCTTGTCACAGATAATGGAAAATTCTTTAAAAACCAGGATGTAAAAGACCATGCCAAATGTTTCCGCATCAAACTTAAGTGGTCCACTCCATACTACTACCCAGGGAATGCCAAGCAAAACGCAACCACAAGACTTTAACATCTCATTGAAACATCGTCAACACACAAGGAACAACAATTGGCCCATTCAAATTTACCCCACTCTTTTGGGCTTATCGTACATCTTCCGCACACCTACAGGACCACCCCGTTTTCTCCCTGGTTTTATGGTTGTGATCCAATTTTACCTATTGAGATTTGACTGGACTCTATTCCTTGAGAATATCCCTAAAGATATCATTAATTGAGGGATGAAATCGACAATCAACAAGCTTCATTAGCTTAAGCTTCCTCGATAAAAAGTAACTTAATATCAATCCCTCAATCATCTTCAAGTCTATCAAAACTGACTACAACACAGTTTTCATAAAGGGTTAGACCCAGAGAGTTCAGGTCGGTGGACTCATATCCAAAGAAAATAAAAGAATGCCACTAAATATAAGAAAAAACAAGGAAATTTTGAACCTATTAGTTAGGGACTGTCCGCGGAAAATTGACAGCAAGCATGGGAATCTACAGTGACTCTTCTTGCACCCGACCCCCCCGACCCTCCCGAGTCGTCCGAGACAGCCGGTGGGGATGGAATATACGTGGGGTATGGAAAAACTAATTGGGCAATCTTATGTCTTCGACATGCACTAATGGAATCTGCAAATCTAAGGTAAAGAATGCCCTCCTAACCTGAATCAACGTGATAGATCGATCGGCAAGGATGACTGCTCTAAGGCTCCAATCAATATCGAGCTCTGGCATGATTTGATCTATAGGTTGTGGGATACGTGGAAAATGACCTAGGATTGTTTCGTGTATGTCTCCAGACAGGGTCATGAAAATGAATGACGGTAAATGATGGTGGATTCTATGGACGATTCTCTGGTCTAGTCCAGAAATTCCCCTAGCTCTGATTAGCTAATGTGTCTAGTGAAGGATAGTTGTGCGATTATGATAGGTGGAAGTGGAGTGGATCTGGAATACTAGTGTGTGTAAACCAGCATCAACATGTCTGATTGACTCCTGTGGACTCGTTGGGCTTGTGGGACCTTGTGGATCACAACCGTAGATTCTTAGTTGTCATTGTGAACCTATCCTATGGTCATGTGAAGAAATCAAGTCCCTAACCCCTAGTATCTAGTAGTTATATGCCTTTCTCAGCCTCTATATTGAGAATCTAACAGCTGTGTAATCTTCTCAGAGTATCTTATAGGTGTTCTGTGCAACTTGAATTCTTAAGCTAGTGTCTATTTCGGTTAGAAGAGTGTCTCATGCATCTAGATATGGGACCAAAGGATCGCACCCGAACTTTTGCTCTCTTTCAAACCCTTCTACAGGTCATGTGGACATGTTATCCTAGGGTAACCTTGTAGTTTGGCTAATTTGACCAAAAAGTATGCGCTCTGGTCGTCTTCTATGTTTAACCCACTTAACTGGGAGCTAATTTCTTGTAGAGCTTACTGTTGTCGTTCGGAAGACCTGAATTCTGAAGATTTTGGTCTATGTCAGTTATTTCCATGATAACAAAGTTGGGCTGAGGTACGATTGACTTGAATATGTATTCTTTAGGGCTCCCTAGGTCCCGTGATTTTCATACAAATGAAACAATGTAAAAACGAACTACAGTAAAATGTAAAAATTAGCTATGTAAAGTATATCTATAGCATATATAACTTCTCTATTTTTTTTTGTGTTTTCTGACGAACTATTTGAACAAAATTAAGAAAGAGCAGCTATTTAAAATATCTAGAATGACAACTAAAATAATAATTTAAAACAAACAAAATAACCGAGTGTAGCTATTTGTCTGTGTAATTTGTAGATCTTATTCTAAACAATAAAATAGCTTATCTAATCTATTTGCAAGATTCTCGATCCTACCTCAGAAGTGAGGATTGAATCATAGTTTCTCAGAAACTATCAATCGCCACAGCTTCCCTGGAAATATTGAGACTAGAATTTACTAAAATAAAGTAATTAACTACTTTATTTGATATGATTCTAACTAGAACCTTGAAAGCTAGAACATGGATTCACCAGAACAGTGGTGAATCCGATGGTGTGTGTGATCTTGTCCCCTCAGTGTGACCTCCTCGTTCCTTCGTGTGCACGTGGATCTAGAAAAGCTGTAATGCTAGCCTCAACACATGTAGATATTGAGACAACTGTTATGATCAAGCACATTCTTACTACACTGCGAGAGGAAGGAAATAGCACAAGAGTACAAGTTTGGCTGATTCAATTCCTAGCGGGATCTATTGATCATGCAACATGAAAGCGTCCAGACCTGAAACTATCATGTTGGCAGAGAACAACCTACAACTTTAATGGCTTTCTTAAGCTATTATTACTCCAATGGATTGGATAAATACAGCCGTGCTTGCACAGATGGATATGTGGCTTCCTAACAGTAAACAATGCTAACTAAAGCATCAATGAAAGAAACTAAACATATCTCAGCAAAGGAAAACTAAATCTATTGCAAAGAGCAATCAGAGGCAAATTTTGAGGGGCCATTTTCCTGACACAAGCCAACTATTTATAGCATTTGCATTTACCCAATGTAAAACCAAATAGAACTCTTAACTATCAAACAATGGCAAAACACTATTTTTCCCCCCCCAGGGAACCAGAATCATAAATACAAGCTTATGGTGGCAACCGAGCTGGTAAACGTTGAAATTAGTGAGTCATGTTAAAAGAGCTTTCGTAAAACGCGTAAATGAACCGCCGCTCTGAGCAGTGCGGCGGCTCAAGGACCGCCGCCCCGCAGGGTGCTTTCGTCACTAAGATTGAAAGGCCAATAAAAGAGGGAAAAGGAAAAACAAAAAAGCCTGGCGGGGGCTAAGAGGGGCTTCGGGATGTTAACCGGACACTCTTTGAGATCTTTTCCGATCCCGAACCTTACGAAGGGAAAAGACCTGTATCATCATTGGGGCACGTGTCACGTTTGGTTTTTGGGCAATACAGTACCTTACATTTTTGGGTCTTACATGACCCTATGTAATTACAACTAAATTTTTGGCTCTGGAAGCCTATAATTGGCCACTGAAGATGGTTCCAGAACTTGGTGGAACCATTCATGCAGTACATTTAAAGAATTTTATTCTTGAGGGAGGCCTCTCTTTCTGGGAGAACAATCGTTTGTACATTGTTTCCCTTTTGTCCTTACTCATCTCCAAGATAATCAAAACTATTTCATTCCATTGAAAATATTTTCATTATCAACATCCATCTTCATATTCATCACCATCATCGAGACAATACTAACATAGCCCTATAAGTCTTTTAGTATCGTAGTTCTTATAAATATCTCTCATTTCCACGGCTTTCACCAATGTTCATACCTGAAGCTTAAATATCTACACTTCTTTACCCGGTTCGTGTTCTCGCCTCTTTAGTCCTTCAGTGTTGAAACCTTGCATCCTACTAGTCGTGTGGGGTTGAGATAGGTGGGGGCAAATGTTCCTTCCCCAAATACAAAGCACTATTGTAAATTTTATCAATTAAATAAATTGTGAATGATTCATTGTCACACCTTTTGTCCTTCATAGTATTGGTGTGAGCCCACACTCTTACTGGTAGTGTGAGATTAGGAATGGAGGGAGGTGCCCTTAGTCATCTACGTCTTGTCTTTGGTGATAAACTCTTGCCTCTTACTGGTGGCGTGGGGAAAAGCGTAGAGGGTCACTCACAAAAGCATACAAATGTTAAAAAAAAATCAAAAATTCAAAAATAAAAATCATTCAAAAATTCAAAATAATAAAAGATTCAATAAAAAACAAAAAAATTTACTCGCCTATGTTTTGCCTTCGGTGATGAGCCCTTGGTTCTTACTAGTAGCGTGGGGCAAGGCATAGGAATTCATTGCAATAAATACAACATATTATCAATCTGAAAGTGCTTACAATTAAAAAATACCCAAAGAAGTAATTTAGATGCTAAGTGAAGAGAGAAACTATCCCTTCAACTCATATTTTACCAATCAGTAGGCCACATAACTATCTAAGTCTAGCACGTGACCTGTATAGTGAAAGTCATTTTAAAACTAGTTCATTAACCTTAAGAAGAATGGAGTCACAATTTCCCAAAGGGATTGTTATTAACACTTGTCTCTATATTCATTATCTACATCCTACATCCTTTTTTATTCTCGTTGATGATCCCTCGCATCTTACTAGTTGTGTGGAGTCAAGAGTGGAGCTGGACTTATTTTCATCATGTCATCACCAACATATCCTACCAATGAAATGAGAATTTTTGTATTATTCAAAGCATAAGTTACCACGAGGAATGCAGAACATACAGATGATACCCTAGTTTATCACCTATCATAAGAAGTTTGCATTTTGGTTCATAAATTTCCAAAACAAAATCCCCAAAAACATTAGAAAATTAAAAATCCCCAAAAACATTAGCAAAACAAAATCTCAAAAAAACATTAGAAAATCCAAAAAAAACTCCAAAAACATCATAAAACATCCAAAATCTCCAAAAACATTAGAAAACCTCAAAAATCCAAAAAACATTTGAAAACTTTTCAAAATTCCAAAAACATTAAAAAATTGTAAAAAAAAAAATGTAAAACAATTTTTTTAAAAAAAATTAAAACCGTCAAAAACCCAAAAAAAACTTAATAACCAACACAATCTATCCTTTAAACTATTATCCCCAACAAATGTTCCAACCATCTTATGACTATCAAATTCAAACCACTTCCCCTCGTGTGAATCCTTGCTTGGGGCAAATCCGGCTCTCATTGTTTCCTTGTTTGAGGACAATGACCCAATCCATTCTACGTCCTTGTACCCCTACTTGGGGGAACATCCAATCAATCATCATTGTGGAACACGTTAGGGGCATATTTACTGGTTCTTGTGTTGCATTATTAGTTACAAGTTATTAATCACTTTCTTGTATCTTGATATATTACAGAGGAGCATCTTGATTTTATGTATCATGGTGTTCTCTCTAATATACTTATGTTAGTCTGGTTTCATATCATATTAGGGGCATCATACCTTCTTGATGGCCTTTTTCTATGCTCTCTTCCACTTGAATATTGTACTGGGGCATCAAACCTTTTTTATGGCCCCTATCTATGCTCTCACGCATATTACAGGTCTAGTCATCCTGATCTTTTATATCATGATACATCCTATTATGTGCTATATTAAAATTAAGATGCTATTCCTCACGTGAGTATCTTCTTGCATGATAAAAATATTATTTTTTACCCCGTCCATTCACTTGTACTAATACATTCCTCAGTTTGGGAATCCTACTTGATCACCGTTACCGTTTGTGAATCCTACTTGAAGATATTTCTCAAGTATCATTCACTATCCAGTAGCTCCTCATCCCCCACCATGGTCACCATGTATTTGATCCATTCATCATCACTCCTCGTTTCTACTCACCCGCCACTTATCCCCACACTACCCTTCTCACTATTCATGTCCCCTCTCACCACTTTGTGTTCTTTCCTTTCATTCTTTTGTTTCCCACTTGAAAATATTACTTAATCACCCCTTCTATGTGGGACTCTCTGGTGGAGGTATACCCTCTTCCTAAGATCTTCCCGTTGTAGAAGCTTCTCCACCATTTCCTTTCTCATCAAATGACAATCACGACCACGCACATCTTTCCACTCCGCCTCTTATGGCTTATCATTTTTACATCATCACTCTCACCACGTGGGCATCCCAATTAAGGATTCCCCTCACACTCTCCATCCTCCATCGCATATGTTCCTCCATCCATTCATGTTACACTGCTTTGTTTCCTTTCTTCCTTGTTATCACTTACTCTCACCTCCTCTTCCACTCTGGCATACATCACTCTCTCTTTTCACATCCTTACCTAAATGCTTCTTCTTGCTTGGTAATCCTACTTACACTTTCTCATAGTATGGAAAATTCACTTGAGGGTTCCCCTTCATTCCATTTTTTCATACCCTCTTCCCAGCAACTTTATCACTTGCATACTTCTTCTCATCATTCTTCTTCTTCTTCAGCTTGGTGAATCCTACTTAACCATCCTTGTCGCATGTGAAATCTTAATTAAGAGTTCCCTCTTAAGGTTGATCTGCCCTATGGCCTTCCCCCATCCCATCATATTTGCCCCATCTTATTTCTCCCACCTCTCATCGCAATCATCTACTTCAACAAAAAATTCCACCCCTGTACCCAATACAATGTTGCCTTTCTCCTTGCATCCTATCACTATTGGTTAGGTGATCTTACTTAACCACTCACGCGGCATGGCAATCTTACTTAAGAGTTCCTCTTAAGGATGCTCTATCTTCTTTCCTTTCCCCGTCACTACACATCCTCACCCTTCACTTTTTCTCGGCATTCCCCATTATCACATCATCTTTCCTCCTCTTCCATTCTTGCAAACACCACTTCTTACTTTCCCACTTTTCATCTCCAGCATCCCTCACTTGGTAATCTTACTCAACCACTTCCATCACATGAGAGTCTTACTTCAGGGTCCTCCCTAAGTTGAACTCGTCATTCTGAACTTCTCCCTCACCTCATTCTCCGTTCATTCTATTGATCACTTCTTCCACCTAGTATCTCCTACCAACCACATTTTCCTCCTACCATTATCCTTTCTCAACCTATCATCTCACAGTGTACGTATACTATCTTTCTGCCTATAATCATGTTCCTTTCCCCCATTTTCTCCTTCTTGATCCATCATCCTTCATATTGTTTCTTACCATTATTTTCATGTCTTGTTTTTTCATCTTCGCCTCATTCATCCTCATCCTCCACATCCTCTCCTAGCTTTCACCTTGTCACAACTCATCACTCACCTTTTCTTTACTCTTTCCACTTCATCTTCTAGAATTATCCAACATATCTACCCCCATGCTTACTTGTCATTGTTGTTGACATTCCCCTAACATTCTTTCATCATCATCGTCTATTTCCATGTGCTAATAATTATTGGTGGACTTTCCCTAAAATTCACTCATCCTCATTTTGCACGGCCTTAATCACTCCCTTTAACCTTCTCCATTTTTTCTTTATTCCTTCCTTCCTTTGGGCCCACCACTCATTATGGGTGGACTTTTTCTAACGTCCCTTTGTTGGTCATTTCACTTTCCATTCCTCATTTACTTTCTCCCTTTCTTCATTTTTCCTTTCATCCTTCCCCACCACTCATTATGAGTGGACTTTCCCTAATGTCCCCTCACTGGAATTGCCTCTTTTATCCCCCATTCCCTCTTCCCTCACATCCCTTTACTCCACTCCCACCCTTTCTTGTCACTTCTTACCCACCCCTTCATCTTCCCTTCGCCCCCTTCAATATCTTTTTTTTCTTCATCATACACCCTCTATCTATTGTCTCGTAATCCTTGTATCCTCATTTCATACATCTCCACATCTTTTCCAATATGTGTCATTCCTCCCCTCTTTCTTCTTTTTACATTCCTTATACTACTCACTCTACACTTACTATCCCCATTCTTGATTTCCTTCCTTTTGCATCATTTTCCCTGTTATCCTCGCCTCCCTCCCACTCCTCGTCATATTTCACTTCCTCTGTATCATCTTATTCCCCCTTTTGCCTCATGTTTCCTTCTTACTTCCCCATTGATAACCTGGCTCTTTAGCGTTGTCCCACCTTTTTTATCATCCCACCCTTCACATGCATCTCCATGGGGTATGTTCCATATTATTTACTTTGGTCTTCTTCATGAGGACTAGGTTCCTTCAATCTTTTCCCTTTGTTTACTCTGTCCTCCCTTCCTCCCCCATCATTTTCACTTTCCTTATCGCCTCCCCTACTTTTTTCTACCACCCCTACCTTTTCACTTATTTTTTACCCGTTTCTCTTCTTTCCTCTGATCTTTTCCACACTTTCCTGATCCCTTATAGTTTCTTTCTTTTCTCCATTCTACCTCCTCTTTCATCTTCTTTAAATAATTCATCATCCTCATTACCTTAATTTTTCCATCCTTCTCTCCCTTTTTCCTGATTTTACCCCCTACTCCCATCTCGTCTTCTACTTCTTGTTTATCTTTCCTCATTCACCATACCCTTGTCTTCTTCACCTCTTACTTTTACAATTTATTACTTTTCTCATCTCTTTCATTTTTCCATCATTTTCTCCCTTCATTTCCTTCACTCTTCTTTATTTTTATCTTCCCTTAATTTTGACTTATCTCTCCCGTTTTATTTCATAATTTCACCCTTTCCTCTATCATTTTCTTATCTCTTCTTGTTTTTCCTTCGTCATTCCCTTCTTTCCCTATCATCCCTCTCTGTTATTCTCTTCTACCTCTTTAATTTCCTTTTTTTCCCTCCTCTGTCTCCTTACCCTTGACTTTTCTTTCTCTTCTTATAATCAACCACTACTATTATCCATTCCCTTTTATCTTTCCCATTGCATCCTCACACCTAGCATTCAAGGCTGATTGAATCCTTTCTCCATTTGCATCATGCGGTCATTCCATTTGTCTTACACCCCATTCTTGATCCTCTTCTCCACAAAATTAACCTCTCCTCTTTTTGAGAGCTTTGTCGTATATTCCATCCTCGTCATCCCTCTCGAGGGGGCATCATCACATCTATCCATAATCACATCTTCTCATGACACTTTTTTCTTCAAGGATACCATGAAATCCATCACCTATACCACCTTCTACTTCTCCCCAACAAACATTTCCTCTACTTTTTACTTAGCAAAAGTAGATTGAATTATTCCCCCATTCTTACAAGAAAAAGTGTGTTCTACTTCTTGCTTAAAGAATGCTTTCTCTTTTCTTCCTCTAATAACTTCTTATCGAAGGAACACCTTCTTTAAGAAGAATCTCTTCAAAAACCTTCAATCCTGCCACCTGAGGCATATTCATCCATCTCATCTACTTTCTTTGAAAGGATACTACTTTCATAGTACCCTTCCAAAGAGGGGAAAATGTAGACACCCTATGTTTCACACCTTTTCCAAATCATATTAATTTCTCCACTCCATTTCCCACAAAAATCCCCATAGAATTAATCGATGTTAATCAGTTAATTAATCCATTTCAAACCCCAAAATTAAACCCAATCTTCCTCACATGCCAAATATTCCCTATTAATCCTCATCCACTCTTTTTTGTCCTCACTCACCTAATCATGCCCTCATTCTCAAACTGCGATTACTTAAAATCCCCTAAGTTAATCCAATTCCCATGCTATAAATACAGCCTTACCCCCCCTCTAAAACACACAGAGAATAAACTTGAATTCCTTGTCTAAACTCTTACATCCTTTTAGCAAAGAGCATCCTTCCCACCTCATCCTAATTCTCAAATAGTCTCATCTTGAAGCATCCCAAATCCACAATCCCTGTTTCCATTGGAGCAAAGTAAGTTGATCTTGTTGCAGAGAAATCCTTGCTCCAAGTTCGAGGAAAGCACCTACATTTCATGCAATCAGGGCTCATCCATGTTTCATTTCCCATTATGAGGTTTTCTAAGGAATCACGAAGGAGGAGGTATCTGACTAGTTGCTTTACTTTCTTGTATATCAATATATTTTCCTAGCTCACAAATACAACAAAATTTAACTCGATACTTGTAATTGGTTCCTTGTGTATTGTCTAAAATACAGCAAGTGGTTTGTGACTACTTGTTGTTTATTGAACATATTCACAAAGTCATTATCCAAATGGCTATTGATAAAAATCCAAGGATATATGGCTTCCCCTATGCATTCTACCGAGTGTTACGGGACATCATAGGTCCAAACCTACATAGAGTCTACCTTGAGGTTGTTCACACAAATTCAATCGAGGAAAACGATAATCAAAGCAACATTAATTTTATCCCCAAATTTGGGAACCTAGAGCTCATATGCAATTAGAGACCAATCGTGTTACTTAATCTCTCCTACAATATTATAAGAAAAGCTCTTTTCCTAATGGTTAGATATCTTCATCATGTCATTGTTCATCCTCTGTAGATTGGGCTCATTCACAACATATTCATTTTGGATAACATCAATTTTGTTTAGAAGGGTATGGAATCGGCTAGAATCTCAAACCAATAGGAAATGTTCACAAAATTTGATTTTTAAAAATCCTATGATAGGATTGAATGGCCATTTATTTTGATGATGCTTTAATCTCTTGGATTCGGCCCTTAATTTGTGAACACAATGAATATATTTTTCCTAGATACAGGGGCATGTATCACCATTAATGGAATCCAATCTAAACATTTTAGCCTTCATTGGTGTATTCAAAAAGGTTTTCCTCTTTCCCCTCACTTTTTATCTTAGATGTTGAAGGGTTTAGTTATCTCCTTTCCAATTTTTCTTCTACGGGATTGGTCAAAAGGATTATCTTGCACCAACACCCAAGTTGACTGGTTAATGGAAACTTCGCAAATGACTCATTCCTCACCTTTATTAAAGAAGATTCCTATATTAACAATATCATGGATATCCTACAAAAACAATTCCTCAACTCTAGCTCCTCCATTTAGTGGAAAAAAGCTCAATGTTACAACCAATTCTATACCCCTATGCCTCCCTAGCTTAACAAGTATAAATAGAAGTGGATTTATCTAAACATGCTATTTAAAATCTTGGGCACTCCCTTTTCTCTTCAATCCACGCCATCCGATCTTTGGAATTATGTGATCTAGCAAGTGGGAAAAAAGGTGGGTTTTTTCGTTTCCATACCTCTCCCTTTCTAGAAAATTGTAATTCGCCTCTAAAGTTTCAACATCAATACATTTGTACTATTCATCTTGTTGGGAGCCTTCCAAAGTTGCATATGCTAAGCTGGAAAAAATTATCAAAGATTTTATATGGGCTAGTGCTGAAGGTGGAAGAGGATTTCACAAAGTTACTTGGAACATATGTTGTATACCCAAGGAGTTTGGTGGCCTTACGCTTCATGACATCCAAACCCAAGGAAGTGCTTTGTGTGCCAAATTGGTTATTCGAGCACTGGAAGGAGATGAATCCTATAAAATTATCATTGAAATCACACTTAAATTCCACATGGGAAAAGGACCACGGAAAATCCTAAATGCGCAAACTTTGTTGTTCATTTAGGTTCTTGTCAAAAATGTAGGCATCTTCGTGGCAAAAAACATCTAGAAATCTTGGGAGATACTCAAACACAATTAATATAGGATTGATATGGTTTCCGAAATGGGATTTCCATTAATACCTTAACTCCTTTTGGTGGTCTTATGTTCTCTCATATTATAATGTATTTTTTTTCTTGGTGTCTTGGATCAAAGGAATTAGATTATTTCAAGAAGGCATCAAATTCATTGAACTTTTATGTAAAACTTCCAGGGAATAGTTGTTTCATACCCCCTTACAAAAAATATCAATTGTAATCCAATGATCACGAATCAATTATTGAAATACAGAATGCCATACATGACAATCACTTTCACAAAATTGGTGTGCAAACACCTAAAAATGGTGACAAGACTAAAATGAACTATTGAAACACCTTTTAACCAACAAAAACCCCAACTAGGGTATCAACTACTCTCCCCTCAACATTTTCAAGTTGATCCTCTCAATATTTGTTGGAAATTTTTCTCTTCTGAGCAAGTTTGTACAAGGAGATTTAACTGAATTTAGATATTCATTATTGAGAAAAATAAAGCTCATTTACTTTGATGCATCCTTCATCAAGGGCTCCCATGTGACTCACACCTAGTTCACCTTTTCATGACACATTCTATGTGTTATTGGTACAATCACCCTAGTTTATTAAACATAATTTTTGGTTTTACAAGTGTGCTTAATCTACTTAGAACCAGACTCATAACTTGTTCAGTCTTTTTCCATGAAATGTTCGTGTGGAAAATGATACATTTTGGGGATGTGGCCATGTTTCTTGCAAATTTTGCACATCTTTAGTTTTTAAATTCTTTATCAACTATGGAAAGATATAAATGAAGCTAATTTTGTTGGGGTTAGCACACCGGTTGTACAAACAATATATCAAATCTAAGCATACATGCAAATAAAAGTGAATATTCTACCAGAAGAAATATACAAAACAAGAGACATAAATCAACACCAGATTTAATGTGGAGTACCCAGTGTGGGTTACGTCCACCAAGAAACAAGCCAATCTATTATCCAAAGCTTTGACAAGATATACAATAGAAGATTTACGATCTTCTCACAGCTCTTAGATGTACAATACTTTCTTTCTCTCAAGATTTTGCTTCATCACCAAGAATTTTCTCTCTTACCAAATTTTGCAAGTTCTTCTTAATTCTTGTTAATACTTCCTTCTAAACCCTAGCTTTCATGCTTATATAGTCATTTATAGACTTAGGTAACTTAGCCATGCAATTACAATCAATAGATATACTTTAATGCTGAAAAATATATCTAATTATCGAGAGTTAATTAAAACATCCTCACGTAGGTAACCGATGTCAGTTAGCCCAAACCGATGCTAGTTCCTCCTTGCCTGACTAATGTTGGTCCTAGGTGACCAATGCCGGTCCCTCCTAACCCATGACGGTTACTATGTTTTCCAGCAAGTTTTACATTGCATGCTAATCTAAAGTAATTGAGCCCCACAACTCAACAATATCCCACGTGGATATTAATTACTGCACCATACTTGTACAACGTCATTCTTGGATCCTTCCTTAGCTTTGTTTCTTCCTCTTCAAGTCTCAAACTCGAAGACCAACAGAAGTGGAGTGTAGCTCCAAATTCTCCTTTGCTAATGGCTTCGTTAGCATATCCGCAGGGTTCTTGCTCATGTGAATATTTTCTAGATTCATGAAATATCCCTTGTGGGATACCACTTGAAAATGCACAATTTATATGAAAATTGCAGCAAAGTAAAAGAGTGATTTTTGCATATTTCTACAATAAGGACAGCGGACTAAAGAAAATTAAAAACTCCCAAAATATCTGCTTGAATTACATGAAAATTTAAAGAGGGCTTGATATTATTATAAAGGACATAATAACATTGTTTTTGGAGTTTTACAAAAATTAAAATGCTGCCAGAAAAAGCATAGTGTGCCCTAGATAACTGGAAAACTTCAGAGGTTCGTAACTCTCCAAATACAAGATCAGAAATTAAGTGTCTTTGGAAATAACATTAACAAATATAGGAAATAATATTTCCACCTTCAGATCTGAAAATGGTCGACTGGAAACCCTCCAAATAAAGGCTACAAGTCACCTAGCTGGGAAAAAGGTTTATAAATTGATGAAGATGCCTTCAACGTGCTACCACGCCCTACCCAAATGGCTATCATGAATATGATCTAGAAGCCCTCTGATTATCCTCCCCAAATGACCCCAAAAATCCTCAAAACCCTTCCTCTGAACCCTTAGATAATATCTCAGTAACACAGCCCTGAAAGTGGCTCCAAAAATGACTGACTATGGTAGATCTCTCACTACCGAAAAATGCCCTGCTAGCTAGGGACGGGTCTCTCACCACCGAAGCTAGGGTCACTGTGGGATTTGACTCCACAAGTTGTAGATGCACAAACAATAGTTGCACGTGAAGGTCCAATAAAATGTATGTCTATAAGTTCCTTTCCATTATCTCCCGGCCCCTTATATACTTCTCCTCAGCAAATGAGCCACACCAACCCTAGGCGCATTTCATTCCATGGAGGGGCCAATCAAATAAAAGTAACTATAGTTATGTTTTCTTTTTTGAGTCTTCATGGTCCAAAAGTGACCCCCAAATGAAAAACTTGGATATTAGAACCGCGGGGCCCCTTCCCAAAAGCTCCCAACATCCACATTCCCTTGGGTATGACCACGGTTTGAACTCGACTTTGGCCCTTGGGCATTTTGGCGTAGGAAAGGGACATTACAGTCCTCCCTTCCCAAATTTTTCTTGTCCTCAAGAAAATGCAAATTAGGATGCTACAAAATCTGCTCTCCCTCCCAAGTAGCATCCTCAAGTGGTAGTCCCTTCCATCACACCAAATACTCGGTGATTAATCTACTCCTGAGCCCCTTCTGTCTCTCTTCAATAATGGATTCTGGTTCCAACACCAACTTCCCTTCCTCATCTAGTGGTGGTAACTCTGTAGATGGTACAATATGCGGTCTAAGTGCCTTCTTAAGGCATGAAACATGGAAGATATTATGTATCTTACTATGCTCCGGTAGCTCTAGCTCATATGCAACTGCCCCAACTCGACGAACTACTCAGTACGGACCATAAAATCATGGGTTCAATTTCTCTGCACCCTTCTTCTTCAGTGAGGACTGACTATATGGCTATAAGCATAGGAATACTATATCCCCAACCTCAAAAGACCTCTTTATCTTGTGACGATTTGCATATACCTTCTATTGATTATGTGCCTTCTGAAGATTCTCTCTGAGAGCCTTCAGAATATCCTGGTTCTCCTATAACCAATCTCGAGATTTGGGAGCTCTATTATCTGGTAATACCAAATCTACAAATTTCCTGGTGTCTTACCCATAAAAGTATCATAAAGGGGTCATACCTATGCTCATCTGGTAGGTGGTATTATAGCAATACTCACCCATGTGTAACCATTTAATCCATGCCTGCTGGTGTCCAGTCGCATAACTCCGCAAGTAGCCTTCTATCCACTTATTGACTATCTCCGTATGCCCATCTGTCTATGGGTGGTAGCTAGTTCTAGGAGTCAATTCCATACCTGCTAGTCTGAAGATCTCCTACCAAAAGGTGCTCATGAATATCTTGTCCCTGTCACTGATAATATTTCTAGGTAACCCATGTAGCCTAAAAATATTGGTATAGAAGATCCGGGCCACATCCATTGCCTCGTGTCCCTTGGGTAGGGAAACGAAATGAACATACTTAGTTAACCGATCAGCTACAACATAAATGCAGCTATTCCCATGCAACAAGGGAATCCCTGTGATAAATTCCATATATATGCTTTCCCATTTTTGTTCGCGAATGAGGAGAGGTTGAAGTAATCCTGCTAGGAAAGAATGCTCGGATTTGGTTTTTTGGCAAACCATACACTCCTTAACATGATTAAAGACATCGTCCTTCATCCCCTTCCATGAAAATCTCTCCCTGATGAACCTGTATGTTTTGAAATATCTAGGATGTCCAGCTAGTGGTGTATCATGTACTGCTCGAAGGATCTTCTCCTTCATTTTAGATCCTGGTACAATGAAAATCCTATCCTTGTAGAAAATGAGATTATCCACTACTCTATAGTGTTCGTCCTATATAATACCATCCATGATCTCGCATGTAAACTGATTTTTGGAATACTCAAAAAGTATATGAGCCTTCCAATCCGCTGAAATCTCAGACATAGACCTAAGCATAGAAGTGAGATAAGGCCTCCAAGATAAAGCGTCAGCAACAATATTATTCTTACCTCTAGTGTACTCTATGTCAAATTCATATGTTTGCACCTTGTTCATCCATATTTTCTGGCAATCATTGAGCTCTTTCTGTCCCAAGAAGAACCTCAACCCGTTGTGATCCATACAAACCACAAATTTTTTGCCCACGAGGTACTGTCTGAATTTGGCCAAAGCATGCATAATGGCAAACATCTCCTTGTCGTAAATTGAATACCCTCTCTCCACGGGTTTCAATTTCTGACTCTCATAGGCAATGGGATACCTATCCTACATGAGAACTACCCTAACACCCTCTCTTAATGCATCACACTCTAGAATGAATGGGTGGGAGAATTCTGGTAATGTGAGGACGGGACACAAACTCATCACCTCCTTGAGTTGATCAAAAACATGTTGTGTTGCGTCTGACCAAGAAAAATCCCCCTTCTTGGTCAAATCGGTCAATGGAGCAGTCAACCGAGAGAAATTATTCACGAACCTCCGGTAGTATGTGCACAACCCCACAAATCCTCTCAATTGTGTCAATGTACTAGGTGGCAACCAATCCAGAATTTCCCGTATCTTCTCTCTATCCACCTTCACTGTATCCCCACCAATTACATATCCCAAGTATAAAATTTTGGTCATGCCAAACTCACACTTAGAGGCTTTCGCATATAACGAATTGGCTTCTAATATCCCCAATATCTAACCTAGGTGTCTGATATGGTCCTCCCAAGTCTTGTTGTAGACTAAAATATCATCAAAGAAAACCAATACAAACTTCCACAAGTGGCGGTTGAACACATGATTCATGCAATACTAGAATTTCGCTGGAGCATTAGACAATCTGAAAGGCATCACCAAGAACTCAAAGTGACCGTAATGGCATCTAAAAGCTGTCTTATGCACATCCTGCTCCCTGACTTTGATTTGATGATATCCAGAACGCAAATCTATTTTCAAAAAATAGATTGCACTATGCAGCTCGTCAAGCAACTCATCAATGCATGGTACGGGATAATTGTTCTTTATTGTCTTCTTATTCAAGGCACGGTATTCCATACACATCCACAGGGTCCCATCCTTCTTCTTCACCAATACCACCAAAGAAGCAAAAGGGCATGAACTTGGTCTAATATGCCCCATATCAATGAGCTCCTGTATAGTCTTCTCCATCTCATCCTTAAACCATTTGGGGTGACGGTAAGGAGAAGTAACCACCGATCTAGCATCCTCGAGCTCAATCACAAGCTCAAATCCCCTATCTGGAAGTATGTCACCAAACACTGCACTATATTTGTCCAATAATCCATGTATATCCACATGGTACTCTTATTGTCCATCATCTGATTTCTTGGTCGAAACCAAACAATGTACTGCCCAATCCAACCCATCGTGCCTATAGATCCTCTCAATCCTCTTGGCCGTAACGACTCGGGGTGCCCCTGAAGATAAGCCCCTCAAGATCACATTCCTCCCTTCGGACTTAAACTTCAGCTCCATTGTCTGGAAGTTAGTCCGAAACTGTTATCAGCCAATTTTGACTTCGCAAAATTATTAAAAATAATAAAAAATGAAAAATTTGAAAATTTTGAAAAGCATTACTTTGCATGGTTCATTGCCCTCGTTGCGACCATCTCATTTTTGTGATCGTTTCGGTCTTCATTTTGTCCTTTTCGAGCAAGAACTCTTCCCGTCAGGCTTTAAAACACGTTAAAATACATTAAAATTAATTAATTAATATTTAATTAATTAATTGCTTCTTGTTTGATAAAATTGAATTTTTTAAAATAACTTAAGAAGTATTTACTTAAATAAATATAAATTAAAAGTTTGTTCGACAAATTTTAATTTCAGGGAAGTAAGCTTACGCTTCCAACTGTCAGGAAACCAATCTGGTTTCCCGAATCCGAATTTCCCCTTTCCTAGCTATCTTCTTCATGTTTCCCGCACGTGGGATTTTCTCTGCCAATTGCCAAATCATGGATTGGCTAACGGGAAGGAAATTCCCAAATTTCCCAAATGGGTAAATTGAACGGGGATTGCCAACCCACTTTGCCATTCCCGTTGGCAATTGTCTGTTGCTTTCCCCATTTCCCCCTGGCACTTAAGCCCACTACCCGAGAAGAGGGGAAGTTGGATTAATTCCCATACCTTCCTCCGTCAAACTCATTGGAAAAAGTCGTGTGAATCTTTGCTTCTTATTTCCTCTGAAGGACATAATATTTTTTCATATCCCACAATACAACACACACATCCAAGGAAATAATAGTTCGCACAGTCAAATAAAAAAAAACCACACATTCTTTTTGAAGCACACGCCTTGCAAAAATATGAAAAATGCACATGAGCTTTCCACGCGCATAGAGGAAAAAGAACAGTTTTCAAAAGAATAAAGAAAGAGGAGACCACCAGCCAGAGGAAGGACAACAAAGCCGCGCCCATCCAAGGAGTCTCTTTACACACAGCAAGCAAGGAAAGATTGGATTTCATGCAGGTTTTAAGAAGCAATTTCAATACATTTTCCAAAAGATCAGAGCAATTCCCACGCTAAAGACAAGAATAGGCCACATGTGGGGGAAAAAGGGAACAGTTCCCAATAAAACAAAGAATAAAAAAATCCCTTTCAACGCATGCAACGATAGGAGGAAGAGAAATTGTAAGTTTAAAACAAAGGAGACGCCTTGGGGAGAAGCAAAGAAGAATAGTTTTTTTTTAAGAATTAAGAAATAACAGTTGTCCACACATTTGCCTATAGAGGAGGTGCACAGCCCAAACAGCTTTCCACATGCTGAGGGACAAGTTTTAAAATAAAGAAACAATTTCAAGAATAGTCAAAATATCCTCCACGCGCCAGGGTTAGAAAGAAGACAGTTCCACACACTGCGCATTGAAAAAAAAAATAAGAACACTTTTCTAAAAGTGCACAGGTATTAAGAAGGAGAATCCACACGACAGGGAGAGAGTAGTTAAAGCAGGCATTTTTCCATGCACCCATTTGAAGAGATCCCATGCATGCATTGATCAACAAATAAAAATAAAATGTTTTGAGTTTTTGCACGCATAAGGAAGAGAAGGTTTTCCACGCAAAGGAGGAGAGACCACACATCCGTTTACAAGCCATTCACGCAGCTAAAGAAAAAAGGACAGTAACCTGAAGGAGAATTCACGCCTAGCCAAGGAGAATTTGTTTTGTCAAATTAAATAAAATTGCGAGATTTTAATTTTAAAAAATATCATTGTTGTCACTAGATTTGGAGCTCGAGCCTAGCCTCGATATATTTGTATTTGTTATAAAAAAATGAAAATTGTAATTCGGGATCAATTATTATTAGTATTTTCAAAATAATAATAATAATAATAATATTAAATGAAAAAAAAAATCTTGCATCAATGGGGTTTCGGAGACTGAGACCTGGCCCCATTTGCGTTGTCTGACGTGCCTGAGTCACTTTTCTGTTAGATTCGTAATGGCCGAAAAATCCAAATCTACGGAGAGATCAAGCAATCCAATGGAGAAATCTAAAAAATCCACCCTAAAATATGAATTTCAAGGAATTATCCCTCCCAGCTCCATTAACTCAGCATATGACAACATCACTGATACGAATCTGGGTCACATCAATGTGCAACAGTTTTGCGAGCGAGTGAAAACTGAAGGCAAAACCATTTTCTCATATAGGCTTTACCATAGTGGCCTACCCCAAGCAGCAACATTCCCTATCTTGGTGCAGTGTTTGAAGTTGGTTATTGTTTGCACAGAGCATTATGACCCTGAGAGATGAGGAATTTTCAAAGATAATCGCGAGCCTTTCCTCTTAATCACACCTGAACACATTGAGGAGTTGCTCGGAATACCCGACTGTCCCGAGAATGTGGATATCACTCGCCAATCAGTGCAAGAGTTCTGGGATGAAGAACCCTTGAGATGGAGTAAAATGGTCAACAACAACTGGCTAGTAACCAAGAGACCTCAAATTGATAGGCTCCCCAAAGAATTGTACCGCATTGACTTTGTGGAAGAAATCAGAGACATGATCACTCTCCTAAGTTGAGTTTTCAGTCTACCTTCTGCAAGGATTTTTCACCCATGGATGTACCAGTTTATCTGTATCATCCTAGCCAAGAAAGAGTTTTTGGATTGGGACACCATCATCAGTAACACCATTCAAAAGCAATTGATATAAGTTAAGATGACTGGATGCTTCTACATGACTTCATATCTTACCTATGCAGTAGCACGAAGAAAGCTATTTTCGAGACTTGAAACGAGAGGATTCACGGGGTCGTTAAACAGTGTGTTTCACTATTACCCTCAGCTCAGGGTCAAAAATATTTCTCACCATTTTAGAAGATTCAACGATGCATTCACCTTCCGTGTGATCTGGAACCTGAATCAGAATACTGAGGAAAGGTTTTCCAAAGAAGCTATGAGTGTCATTTCCCAATGGGGAACCTAGTTTATAAAATTTTCATCTTTTTCCTACATTCACATGAGTGGATTTGCTGGTACCCCGTGGAAACTCCCTAAGTACGTCAGTGACATATGGGAATTAATGGAGTTGGCGCGACAACTATTCCAAGTTCACTGCCTTCTTAGTGACAAGCACCGTCCAAGAATTCATTTCCCGATCCAAATCAGGGAATACCTATGTCCAAACCTATTTAGTGCATAGCTCATGGAAAGAAAGTTCGCTCTCATAACCATCCATCCATATGTGAAGAGAGCCCAGTTTGATATCAATGGATATATGGAAAAAATTCTGGGAGCGAAGTACCAACATAATCCTACCATGGAATATTTTTGGGCTGCTTGTTCGGATGAACATGAGGTAAGAAGACGGGAGCACTCTCACCTAACACTTGCTCAAATAAAGGCCTTCCACATCAGGAGTCCTCCCTATTCATTCATAGATGATGATGAGGATGTCATCGATCCCTCATATGATGTTGTTGCCTTTACCCCATTGCCTCGAATCAATTAGACCAAGAGAGATGAATTTGCTCTCGATGGCAAGAACCAACCAATTATTGAAAGAAGCATATCTTGGTATGACAGGGAACTTGCCAAATCGCAATCAATTCCGGATCACGTTTTGGGATCACAACAATTGCCAATACGAAGGGGTCTCCATCCAACCAAAGTCTCTTCTCGATCAACCTCATTACCATCCAATCATACGCAACAAGCGAGAAAGGAGTGGTTGCCGAAATCCACTTCGCCAAGCAATGTGTCACAAGGTGAAAGATTTAAAGATCCTAACACCGAAGAAGGAAAAGAGCGTGTGTGGATTTTCTACCTCGAGTAGACATTCTTCTACCCACATCGTTAATAGTGCTCCGAAGCTAGCAGAAAATGATCCCCAGTCATGCTTCAAACAAGCATCCACTCAGGTGCAGGTAATTCAAATATCAAACACTTCAGAGCATGTAGTTCATGAAAGGATTTCCCAAAATCTCCCAAATAATCAGGAAGTGGATATTGAGGTTGTGTCTCCTCAAATCGAGGTCGTAGATAGGATTCAAGAAGGATCTCATGATGTCGGAAATAATGAGAATATTGATTCGAGCTCCAGGATTTTGTATGCTGAAATAGTGAATGATACTCCTTCTTGGGTTGATTCCAAAGTAAAGAAAAGGAAGAGAGTTGTCAAGCCAATTGACATTGATTTTGATGCCCTTTTCAAAATTTCGAATGACACCATTCCTAAGAAGCCTAAGGTGCTTTCTCAAATAATGGTGGATAATGGAAACAAGTTTGCAGACCTTGCCATTCCACAAGTAGATAAAGAGCGCGATGCTATGACGTTGGTCGACTATGAAGTTTCCAGACTGGGACTTGGAAGATCTACATTAGAAAGTGACATGGCGATGGCTCGAGATTCGATTGATATCGTGCTAAAAAGACTTGAGAAATACAAGTCTCAAAACTTTCAGCTCAAGGCCGAAAAGAATCAATTGGTGGAATATGTTCAACATTTGATAAATCCCATATCATCCACCTTCCCAGTACCTGATGCAATGGCTGCCCTAGATGAAGAGACTCTCAATTTGTCAAAGGAAATAAACACATTGGGCCATGTTACTAAAACTTGGCTTTAAGAGATTCTTGTTTTAGGCCAGCGGACGATCAAGACCACGGTTAAGCTTCATGAAGATATCAGTGTGTATCTGGATATAATTCTTTCTTTCAAAGAAACTTTTGTTTTTGCTATATAATATTTGGATGAGATATTTCCCAATTTACAGGAGATGACAAGTATGGAATCTTCAGTTTTAGCTATTGAAGGAATTCTTGAATTTGAACATCGAGGGACACGTTTTCTTTGGTGTTTGCATCTCAAATCAAGAAAAATGCTTCTCAAGGATTCTATGATTCATTATGACAGCATGTGCAATGAAGCCTTCACTTCACTCTCCTTGATTCAGGAATTCATGGCTGAGATTCCTTGTAACCTCGTAAATGAGCATAATCAAAGGTGTTCATCGGAGCAGGTGGAAGAACAATTTTCACAATTGTTTAAGGACATGTACACTCCCGCCAACAATTTATCATCAGTTTCCATGGAGCGGTGCATCAAATTGAAGAACTTATTTGAGAATGCTCAATCCAAAATTGTTAATTTAAATGATATGCCAAGTAAAATTCTTGAATTGTAGGTATTTTGTGAGACTATTCTTCGACCAAGCGAACCTCTAGAAGAAGAAAAGATGTTTGAAACTTTGGGAAGGTTTAGATCCTTTCAATTGGAAAAAGCAGCAAATCCTAATTTCACCGACGTTGCAAGGAGTTGATTTTCTTGGTATCTAACAAATTGGGAGAGTCCATTTCTCATATGCTTGAGATAGGCGGACCCCATTTCAATGGATAAGGCATTGGTTATTATTGTATATTTTAAAAGGTGTTGTTATTTTGGAAACAATGGTTATGTTAAGTAATTTCTATTTTGGGTTGTCTTTAATAAAGTTGGTTAGAAAAAGTCAAAGGTCACTTAAGTGTCTTATTTAATGATCATGTAAAACCCTAACTACTTTGTAACCAACTTTTGGGTTGTAAAAGGAAGTGAGGGGCTCATTTGTAAAGGGTGACTTTAAGAGAGGAGAATATAATACTTTTGTGCAAGCTTTGTTTCAGGAAGAAACTTTGTGTTCTTTTGTGAAAAACATTTTGGAGTTAATGAAATACGAACTTTGTGTCTCATTCATTGTCTCTTGTAACATTTGATGTTCTTATGTTAATTAGATGTTAGGTGTTTTGAATCTTGCATGCAAATATTATCTTTGATCTTATTGTCAACATTATTAATCAGTTGTTCTAGTTCACAGTGATCAAGCTCTGATTATCTATTTGCTCATGTGTGTTCCCTTTTACATGTTCTTGTTTGGCTAACTCAAACTCCGTTTTATTTGTGTTGGTTATTCATCTTTCCTCTCCATGCAATATTAAGCTCTATTTTTACCTAACTCTTACATGTTCTTTTAGTTCATTCCATTTCACTCATTTCCTTCTTTCCATTCCCTGTCCTTCATTCACTTTTCTTTCCATTAATGTTGCAAAACACCCCCCACATACAATTTTGAATGTATAGAAGTAAATACAGTTTTGGTTTTCAATAAAGGTAGCATAACCTTCATTGAGGAGGGACTTCGTTCCCACACTATTGAATGTCATTTGCATGCGTGCAAATCCATATGCTAACAGAAACTCGCCAAGGGAATGGAGCCATTGTACCCCAAGCACTATGTTGGTCTCTCCAATACCAACAATATAGAAATTATTGGTAATTGTATAGTTACCCATCATGATGCTCAATTAGGAAACCAGTCGTGTGCATCTCATAGGGTCTCCATTGGCTACAACCACGTTGAAGCCCTCAAATTCCTCTATCTGTAACCCTCGCCTCTCAACCAATGAGGCATCAATAAATTTGTGGGTTGCCCCACTATCAATGAGTACCACCACTCGTTGTCCCTATAAAACTCCCCTAACTCTAAATGCCTTGTACCTCGAGGTACTAGAAAAGGTGGTGATAGTCTCCTGGGGAAAATTCTTGCGATCCTGCTCTAATGCCCCATCATCATCATCCTCTAATCCATGTGTGTCCAACTCCTCATCACCATCACTCTCCTCAAAGACCTCTATGAATTGGGCCCTCCCTCTACCCTTGCAATCATGTCCTGGAACCCAAGGGGTGTGGCAATTGAAACATAGTTTCTTTCGCCTCAATTCCTCCCTGTCCTCACTAGATCCGAATGGTCTCTAGGCTGTATATTTCCTAGGTGGAGGTACCTTCGGCTGTGAACCCTCGATTCTATAAGGGTAACCCTTAGGCTACACTTGAGGTGGAAACCTCGACTTAGGAGTGGATAACTCCAAGTCACGAGCTCTCCTAATAGCCTCATGCAATGAAGAAGGCTCAAATGCCCTCACAAATCTAGTGAGAGCATCTATTCAGCCTCCCATGAATAGGGAAATTAACCTCATCTCTGTAACATCAGGTACCATTATCGATAGTCTCTGAAAATTTGTGATATATTGATCCACAGAATCTGGTCTGCCATAAATGAGTCAACTCTCTAAAATACATGTCAGGGTCCCTCTTATCAAATCTGCTCAATAGCCTCTTTGTGAACTCTACATAAGTCGTGATGTATATGTGTCCCTTTGTAATCAACCCATGATGCCACCAATCATGAGTGTCTCCCTCTAGATGTAAGATTGCAAACTTAATTGCATCTTCCTCATGCATAGGATTCAAGTCGAAGTATGTCTTCAACTTCTACACCCAATATTGTGCAATACACTTCTTAGAACCGTTGAAATGTGGAACAGAAATATGTCCCAACCTCTTTTACATGTCTGGTACATGTACCTGGTGATCTCTCCTAGGCCTGCTGCCAATCTTAATTTTGCAATATTCTTGGAATGGCATGTTGTCACAAAAGCCATCACTTAAGGTATGGTACCTTTCCCAACAAGACTCCTCATCTACAGTATCCCCTGGCTGCCGTACCTGTGAAACTTCCTGATCCTTCAAGAAAGAAGGTTCGTGAAACCCCAGAGGCCTGGTAGAAGAATGGGGGGACCATTGTCCTAAATGTCCACCCTCACCTCTTTGACCATGTTATCCCCTATTGTTATTTTCTCCTCTTTTTGCATGAGTATAAAACATGTCTTGTGCTAATCTCTTAATGAGCTGGCTCAAATAGAGATTGGTAGTCTCTTGTTGCTTTACCATGTTGGTGAACAATTGTTTCATCAGATCTACCCCTATATCTTCACTGTCTTTATCCCCCATCTTTCAATCCCAACAGGCTGGATAAATAACTACTCTAATACCACTGAAATATCCAGTGGGATACCACTTGAAAATGCACAAATTTTATGAAAATTGCAACAAAGTAAACTACTAATTTTTGTAGATTTCTACAATAAGGATAACAGACTAAAGAAAATTAAAAACTCCCAAAACATCCACTTGAATTACATGAAAATTTAAAGAGGGCTTGATATTATTATAAAGGACATAATAACATTGTTTTTGGAGTTTTACAGAAATTAAAATGCTGCCAGAAAAAGCACAGCATGCCCTAGATAGCTAGAAAACTTCAAAGGTTCGTAACTCTCCAAATACAAGAGTAGAAATTAAGGATCTTTGGAAATAACATTAATAAATATAGGAAATAATATTTTCACCTTCAGATCTGAAAATGACCGAATGGAAACCCTCCAAATAAAGGTTGCAAGTCGCCTAACTGGGAAAAAGGGTTGGAAATTGATGAAGATGCCTTCAACGTGCTACCACGCTCTGCCGAAATGGCTGTCGTGAATCTGATCTGGAATCCCTCTTATTATCCTCCCTAAATGACCCCAAAAATCCTCAAAAGCCTTCCTCTGAACCCTCAAATATTATCTCGGTAACACAACTCTGAAAGTGGCTCCAAAAACGATAGACTAGGGTAGATCTCTCACTACCAAAGAATGCTCTACTAGCTAGGGACGGGTCTCTCACCACCAAAGCTAGTGTCCCTATGGGATTTGACTCCACAAGTTGTAGATGTGCAAACAGCAGTTGCATGTGAAGGTTCAATAAAATGTATGCCAAAAAGTTCCTTTCCTTTCTCTCCTGGCTCCTTATATACTTCAACTCGGCAAATGAGCCCCACTAACCCTAGGCGCATTTCATTCCATGGAGGGGCCAATCGAATAACAGTAACTATAGTTATTTTTTCCTTCTTGAGTCTCCATGGTCCAAAAGTGACCCCCAAATGCAAAACTTATATGCAAACCACGGGGCCCCTTCCCAAAAGCTCCCAGCGTCCACAACCCCTTGGGTATGACCACGATTTGGACTTGACTTTGGCCCTTGGGCCTTTTGGCGTAGGAAAGGGGACATTACAATTCAACTGTCCATCCTCCAATACCTGTCGTATGAAGTGATACCTCAACTAAATGTGTTTCGTTCTCGAATGAAACGTTGAGTTCTTTGCCAAATGAATTACACTCTGATTGTCACTAAATAGTTAAAAATCATCTTGCTCCTTTCCCAACTCTTCCATGAACCTACTCATCCATATCATCTCCTTGCTAGCCTATGTCGCTACAACATACTCTGCCTCTGTAGTAGACAAAGCCACAACCTTTTGCAATCTTGAGATCCAGCTAATTTTTGTCCCACCTACTATGAAAATATATCCAATAGTGATCCTTCTACCATCCAGATCTTTAGCCATATCTGAATCAACATAGTCACATAATGAAATATCTGATCCTCCATAGCATAACTATATGCTATATGTCCCTTTCAAATACCTGAGTAACAATTGGACTGATTTCCAATGCTCTTTACCTGTATTGTCCATATATCTACTCATAACTCCCACTGCCTGTGCAATGTCTAGTCTGGTACAAACCATAGCATACATGAGACTTCCAACTGCTAAAGCATATGGCACTCGTGTCATGTACTTGACCTCCTCATGTGATGATGGAAACTGATCTTTGTTTAATTTGAAGTGTCCAACCATAGGTGTACTAACAAGTTTTGCATTCTGCATCTTGAACCTTTCTAACACCCTGTAGATATAATCCTCCTGAGACAAATACAATTTCTTGTTTTTCTTGTCTCTATGTATTTGCATACCAAGGATTCTTTTTACAGCTCCTAAATCCTTCATAGCAAATGTGTGAGCTAGTTTTCTCTTAAGCTCACCAATGCCCTGCATACTAGATCCTGCAATAAGCATATCATCCACATACAATAACAAAATAATATAACTCCCATTTTCAAACTTCTTAAAATAAATGCAATGGTCAGAATCACATCTCAAGTAACCATGTTCATGCTCAAAACTATCAAACATCATGTACCATTACTTTGAAGCTTGCTTGAGCCCATATATGTTGTTTTTCAACCTGCACACTAATTTCTCCGTACCCTTGACTTCATACCCAAGCGGCTACTGCATATAAATCTCTTCATCCAAATCACCATGAAGGAAAGTCATTTTCACATTTAGTTACTCTAAATGTAAATCTTTTGCTGTAACTAAACTCAATACAGTACGAATAGAAGTCATTTTAACAACAGGAGAAAATATTTCACCAAATTCAATACCTATTTTATGTGCAAATCCTTTTACTACAAGCCTTGCCTTGTATCTTTTCTATCCACCCTCTTCTTCCTTGATCCTATAAACCCACATGTTCTACAATGTTCTCTTACCTGTTGGCAACTTAACCAAATCCTAAGTCTGGTTCTGTTCCAAGGAGTCCATCTCTCATCCATGTCATGCTCCCACTAGACGTGGGTCTTATCCTGCATTACTTCTTCAAAAAAAATTGGTTCACCATTATCAGTCAATAATAAATAAAATAGAGAAGTTGTAAATATTTCTGGAGGTTTACTTACCCTTTGTGACCTTCTCATAGGAGTTTGGGGTACCGGAGGCTCAATCTGGACCTCCTGACATTTGTATCCAAATCTAACAGTGACCGACGCCGGTCACCTGTAACTAACATCGGTTCTGCTAACCGATGGTGGTTTGTCTCTTCTGTAACCGATATTGGTTCTGCTGACCAATGTCAGTTAGGGGCCAACCGACACCGGTTACTGTGTAACCCTGTTGGTAATACTTTTAAATCCGAGAGTTCATTTTCATTCACAAACTTCTCAATTGGTTCATCCTTGGGTACAAAAATTATATCCCTATACATTCTCTTTTCATTCCATTCAACATCACGACTCCTAACAATTTTAGAATTCTCTAAATCCCAAAAACGGAAACCGAAATCACCAGATCCATAACCAATGAAAGTGCATCTCTTGGATTTTACGTCCAACTTTTTTCTATTTTCCTTATCAACATGCACAAAAATTTCTAAACCAAAAACTTTAAGAAAAGAAAGATCTACCTCTTTTCCTGTCCAAGCTTCCTCTGGTATTCCTCCATCTAGTGAACTTGAAGGCCCACGGTTAATCAAATAAATAGTTGTATCAACTTCTTCTTCCCAAAACTGTAAGGGCAATCCAGAATATATCCTCATACTTCTAGCACGTTCCATGATTGTCTTGTTCATTCTTTCTACAACACCATTCTCTTGTGGTGTTCTTGGAACCATTTTTTCTCTATGTATCCCATTCACTAAAAATAATCATTGAAAGCCTTACTACAGTATTCACCACCATTTTCAGACCTAAGGCACTTTAACTTAGAATTTGATTCATTCTCAACAAGGGCTTTTTATCTTTTAAAAGTCTCAAAAACATCATATTTACTTTTAATACAATAAACTCATACATTTCTTATAACATCATCAATGAAAGTAACATAATATTGGGATCCACTGTGAGAAGCTACCTGAGCTGGTCCCCACACATCTGAGTGTACAAGCTCCAATTTTCGTTCCTTCTTAGTTGCCCCAACTTTGAGAAATCTCACTGTCTTTTGCTTTCCAAAGACACAATGCTCAGAGAAATCAAGATCTAAATCTTTCAAATCTGATAACTTACCCATAGCCTTTAAGATCTACATTCTTTTTGACTCATATGGCCCAACCAGTTATGCCACACGCATGCATCTGAATCTGAAGTAGATAATGTAGAAAAGAAATCAATAACACAAGTAGATAAATATAATGTTCCTACCTTCTTACCTTTTGCCATAACAAAAGCACCCTTAGTGACTTTCCAAGAGTCTCCTGTAAAAGTAACCATGCAACCAGATTCACCTAGTTGCCCTGCAGAAATAAGATTCCTCCTGAGGCTTGGCACATGCCTCACATCTTTCAATACCCATGTATTTCCATTCTGTAATTTTAGATGAACTTCCCCTTTACCAGTAATATAGCAAGGTTCATCATCACCCAAATAAACATGCCCAAAATTTCCTTGGACATAATTTCTGAAATAACCCTTACTAGGAGTTGTATGGAAAGAAGCTGCTGAATCTAAAATCCATGATTCAATTCTACTATATAAAGAAAGAATAAGAGCATCTTGCATTACCTCTGATGCAACAAGATTTGCTTATTTACCTTTGTCTGGTTGTTGGTTCTCTTTGTCCTTTGACCAACAATCTTTCTTTGCATGTCCTTTCTTTCCACATTTCCAACAAGTAATTCCCTTACTTCTGGATTTAGATCTGTTATCCCTTGACTTTGATTTTCCATTACTCTTGTTCTTCGATCTCTCCTTCTGCCTGCCCCTTCTTTCTACATTCAAAGCATTCCTAGATGATGATTCCTCTGTACTCTTCCTACAAATTTATTCATTCAAAATTATACTAACCACATCATCAAACTTCAAAATATTATTAGCAGATGATGTATTACTAACAGCCATTACCAAGTTATCCCAAAAATCAAGCAAGGAATATAAGAATAAAAGTGCTTTCACTTCATCATCAAACAGTATATCAACCGATTTCAACTTATTTACAATAGATCTGAAATCATTTAAATGACTAGATGCAGATCCACCTCCATGCATCTTAGAACTAAATAGTTTCTTCATCAAATAAACTTTATTTGAAGCACTAGGTTTTTCATATAAATTAGCAAGAGATTTCATTAACCCTACCGTAGAAGTCGTTTCTGTAATATTGGAAGCCGCGGATGCTGTCAGGCTCAATCTTATAGATCCCAAAGCCTTTCTGCCAAGAATCTTCCATTCTTCATCAGTCATCTTCATAGGTCTAGACTTCTCATCCAACAGCTAAATACAAAACTCTTTTATACAGATAATCCTCAATCTACATCTTCCATAATTGATAATTTCAGCCGTCAAACTTCTCTACCTTGTATTTTTTTTCTTTTGTCATTGTTGTAGCTCCCACTCAATTAGAAAACCCTTTGTGAGTAAACTTTTCAACACACAAAACCCTCAAACAAAGCTCTGATACCAGTTGTTGGGGTTAGCACACTGGTTGTACAGAAAATATATCAGATCTAAGCATACATTCAAATAAAAGCAGATATTCTACCAGAAGAAATATACAAAACAAGAGACATAAATCAACACCAGATTTAACATGGTTCACCCAGCATGGGCTACGTCCACCAAGAAACAAGCCAATCTATTATCCAAATCTTTGACAAGATATACAATTGAATATTTACTATCTTCCACACCTCTTAGATGTACAATACTTTCTTTCTCTCAAGATTTTGCTTCATCACCAAGAATTCTCTCTCTTACCAACTTTTGCAAGTTCTTCTTAATTCTTGTTAATACTTCCTTCTAAACCCTAGCTTTCATGCTTATATAGTTGTTTATAGACTTAGGGCACTTAGCCATGCAATTACAATCAATAGATATACTTTAATGCTAAAAATAGATCTAATTCCTGAGAGATAATTAAAACATCCTCACACAGGTAACTGATGTTGGTTCCTCCTTGCATGACCGATGTCTATTCGTCCCTCCTAACCGATGATGGTTACTATGTTTTCAAGCAAGTTTTACATTGTATGCTAATCCGAAGTAATTGAGCTCCACAACTCAACAAATTTCAACTAGAATTCTATTGAAGTTTTTTATGTGGCTAACAAAATTAATGTGTTGTCCAATGTCATTCTTGACATTTAGGTGCAAGCGAAGAGAGTCCCCTTAGAGGTAGTGCACCATTGAGGTAAGGCAACTTGTGTTGTTAGTCAAGTTCCTTCCCCTCCTCAGGGACGTGGTTGTGGCTAACATGGAAGATCTTGTTCTCACAATAGACTCAGGAGTGTTTCCCCACAGTGACAGTATCCTTCTCTACCTCATAGATCTTAGGGCAACAAAAGTGGTGGCAGCGACCATGTCATGCGAAACTCTACTGAATAGGGATCACATTCACAAGGGAAATTCCCTAGGTTGGTTGTGATCATTTATCATGCCTGTCAACATGCCAATGAAGATGAACAAGATAAATATAAAGAGAAAAATGTCAAGTAGAGCCTCCCAGATACTACTGACCCACTTGGCAGTGGATGGGGCAGGTGGGGGGACAGGTTTCATGATTCCTCTCTACTACTTAAAATCTTGGGCATTCCCTTTACTTTTCAAACCATGCCTTCCAATCTTTGGAATTATGTGATCTAGCAAATGGGGAAAAAAAGGTGAGTTTTTTGGTTTCCAAACCTCTCTCCCTTGCTAGCAAATTCAAATTCTTCTCTAAAGTTTCAACATCAACGCATGTGTATTATTCATCTTATTGGGCTCCTTCCAAAGTTACATATGTTAAGCTGGAGAAAATTATCAAAGATTCTTGTTGGGCTAGTGCTGAAGGTGGAAGAGGATTTCACAAAGTTACTTGAGACATATGTTGTAAACCCAAAAAAATTGGTGGCCTTAGGCTTCATGACATCTGAACCCAAGAGCATGCTTTATGTGCCAAATTGGTCATTCAAGTTTCTAAAAGGAGATGAATCCTACAAAATTATCATTAGGAATCACGTAATCAAATGCCCCATGGGAATGTGCAAACCTTGTTGTTCACTTAGGTTCCTATCAAAATTGTAGGGAGCTACTACACAATACACTTAATCTAAGATTGAGATGGTTTCCAAAATGGGCTTTCCATTAATTCATTAACTCATATTGGTGGTCTCATGTTCTCGCATACTATAATGTGCATTTTGTCTTGGTGTCCTGGATTAAAGGCATTAGATTAGTTCAAAAAGACATCAAATTCATTGACCTTTTTTGTAAAATTCTAGGGAATAGTCATTTTGGCCCACCGTTAGAAAAAATATCAATTGCAATCTAATGATCATGAGTCGATTATTGAAATATAGAATGTCATACCCGACTATCATTTTCACAAAATTAGTGTGCAAACACCTATCAAATGGTGGCAAGACTGAAAATGAGTTGTTGAAACCCCTTTCAACTAATACAAACCCCAATTAGCGTATCAAGTTGAGCCTCTCAATATTTGTTGGAAATTTTGCTCTTCTGAACAAGTTTTGAAGAGGAGATTTGACTGAATTTAAATAGCCATTCTTAAGCCAAACAAATCTCATTTCCTCTAGTGCATCATTCATCAAGCGCTCCCAAGTGGCTTTCACCTGGTTCACCTCGTCATGACACATCATGTTGTTATTGCTACAATCACCCAAAGTTTATTAAACATATTTTTCGGTTTTGCAAGTGCGCTAAATCTGCTTAACACTGGACTCATCACTTTATTCAATCTTTTTCCATGAAATGTTCATGTGGAAAATGATACTTGGGCGATGTGGCCATGTTTCTTGTAAAATAATTGCAAATTTGGCACATTTTTCGCTCTGAAATTTGTTATGAGCTATGGAAAGATAGAAACGAAGCTAATTTCAACTAGAATTATATTGAAGTTTTTATGTGGCTAGCAAAATTAATGTGTTGTCCAAAGTCACTCTTTACATGCATATGCAAGCGAAGAGGGTCCCCTTGGAGGTAGTGCACCATTGGGGTAATGCACCTTGTGTTCTGAGCCAAGTTTCTTCCCCTCCTCAGGGACATGGTTGTGGCTAAGATGGAAAATCTTGTTCTCACAATAGACTCGAAAGTGTTTCCCCATAGTGATAGTATCCTTCTCCACCTCATAGATCTTAGGGCAACAAAAGTGGTGGCAGCGACCATGTCATGTGAAACTCTACTGAATGGGCATCACATTCGCAAGGGAAATTCCCTAGGTTGGTTGTGGTCATTTCTCTTGCCTGTCAACATGTCAATGAAGATGAAAAAGATAAATATAAAGAGAAAAATGACAAATAGAGCCTCCCAAATACTACTGACCCACTTGGTAATGGATGGGGCAGGTGGAGGGATAAGTTTGATGATTCCTCTCTGCCTCCACCTCTATTGGTTGTGGTCCCTATGACTTAATGTTTTTGGTCCTTGGATTTCTCTCTTTTGATTCAAAAATTTGTTTAAATTATTAGCTTGTTTAAACTAATCGATGTGACGTAGGGAGTGTGAATCATCCATCTAATCACTTTTTTTGCTTTTTAATAAGATTAAATTGTACTTCATGTTGAATCCCAAAAAACAACAAAAATTAATAACCAGAAAACAGAGAGGAAGAACTTTTTGTAGGAACCTTAAAATTCCACCTATTGTTGTGTTTTCACATTTTTATGAAGATAAATAATACGAGAAGAATTAATGTCCTAAAATTTCAAGAGAAAATAAAATATATCTACATTTTACAAGAACCCTAGTGCCCCACGGCTCCTCCATCAATTCATGTCTTTTTTCTCCCGCAAAACTATAGTCCATTTTTCAATTTTCGGGGGGCATTGATATGATTTGATTGGGCAACCTCCAAAAAGTTTATTTTTCTTATTAGAAAACGAAAGTCCACGTGAATCCAAGGAGAAATAGTTAAGTATTTTATAAAAAAAAAAAATTTAAAAAAAAACAAAAAAAACAAAACATTACCATCAAATGACACGTAAGCCTAAAAAGGACAACATGAACGGGAAGACAAATTAAATTGACAGCGTAGTGGGCGAACTTCAGGGGAAAAAATTAAAAATGAAATTTCTAATCAAATGACGTGTCCATAGTTTTTCCTAAAGGGTGTAGAAGTGGGTCCCGCCGTACTGCAAAAGATACGCCGTACAGACAATAATAATCTCTTCGATTTTTTCCTCCAAAGACCCCTAACCTGTCGCATTCAGAAAAAAAAATAGACAGAACACTGCAAATTTGCATTATTTCAGCGAAAGAATCACGTCAATTGATTGAGCAAAGTACGCCTTAATTAATTCCGTCAGGGTACGGACGAGGAAGTATCTTTTATTTATTTATAATATATTATGGCTTTCGAATTATAAGGGAAGAGCATGTCGGTCGGCAGTTTATGAGCAATTTTTTAATCTATTATTGCTTTGTTTAGGTTTAATTGAGTTGACCTCAGAAATTAGTGGGTACATGAGTCAATTTTATTTATTTTTTCACCAATAGTAGGGGCACTAGAGAGAATCTAATGAGTATTAGCTTTATTGTTTTTAGTTGACCTAATAATTGTGGTTAGCTTAGTGTGGAACAGGAATTGGTGGATTTGTTTTTGTGTTTCCTAGGCAATTATGTTAACTTTTCCTATTGACTTTTGTGACTAGAGGATTTCTAGGAGTCTTATACTGAGCTTAGATTTTTCAATGGAGGCAAGGACTTGGGGACAAAAAAGGGTGCCATGTTGTGATCATTTTTGTATAAAAAAGTTTAATGGGTGACTCCATGGGTTGGGTGCACACAATGTGGAGATACTTGGGTAACTCAAAACACTCGTACTAGGTTTTTGAATTTTGATTTGAGACTACAATGATAAAATGATTTTCCCTTGTTTATTCAGGGGTGAACTATCTTATTATCGAAGACTTACACTATCAAGGAAGTTTGTATTGAAGCACAACTCAGTACGAGTTTTAAGTAAGTTTCAATTGTAATATTTTAATTGGAAAGTTAGTACTTCAGGGTTCACTTGGATATTGAGGATGTTTGTGGCTCATTTTTATGTTGTTTGTGCACAAATTTATAAATGATATTCAACCTTGAGTCACTTGTTTAGTGCATCTTGAAATTGCTTCTACGATTTTAAAGTACTTTATTACCACCACTGTATTATTGTCCCTATACGCTCTGATAAGAAAGCTCTTAAACTATATATTTATTGCAATTTATTATTTTATTAAAGATTTAATATTTTCACAATTTAAATGATAAAGAGAAGATTTATTTTACCAAACTGGTCTAGAAATAAATTTTTGGGCAACCATCTCTAAACCATCATCAAAATGAAGAGGGTTGTTGTGTGAATAATTTTTGTTTATTTTTTTCAATATCACAAGGATTGTGGATAGTTTCTTATTGCTATACATATGGAAAGTGATTTTACATTAACAAATGCATTAAGTAAACCACACCACATTGCAATAAGACCTAATTCAGCGTTAATGTATAAATATGTATCCAATTGCATAAAGGGTGTTATCTAGACAATAAGAAAATGTAAAAACAATTAAAGTACTTAGGAAATTTGGGTTAGACATATAAGTACACCCAATTTGTGAATTTGGATGCTTTTTTCAATGGCAATATGTGCAAGACAAGTCCAAAAGGAAAGGTGAACAACTCTAAATCAAACTGCACAACCTTGTTAACAAGCTCCATGGAGATCTAATCAATTTAGTTTTTTTTTTTAATGACATGAAACCTATCAAAATAGTCATTTTTTTTTTCCGAGGTGGATTTGACATTCTAAATGCATTCTTCGTGCCCTATATGCAAAATCTTGTCTCAATTTACTTTGATTTTTCATTAGTCAATCAAAAACTAGTCTCCTTCTCTAAAATCCTAATTCAACATATAAATGTGATTTGGGATGTATCCTAAACCAAACAAAACCTAGCTTCCTTGATATTTATTAAACCCATCAACTGTAGAATAATATCACAAATAACAAACAAGTATAATGCATTCAACAAGCAATCATGTGTTGTGCAATTGGCCTAATCCTTATCTTTTTTATGTGTGTAAAAATTAAGAGAATCAACATGCTTCTATATGCTTGAAATTTGACTCTTGTTACAAGGATGCTTCAAACATAACAAGTTCTATCTTTACAACTTCAATATAGATGTGCTATCATGTAATTTGTCCCTAAATGCACTAGTGCACCTTTATATTCATAGACTTTAAACATTCAAATTGAACTATATTAAAGTACAATTTGACACATAATGGACAAAAATGATGAGAAATAAAATCCAAAAAACCATATGGAAATCAAATTTAGGTCAAAGGGCCCAAAAAATATGCACGACCATTTTCATGGAGATGTGACCATATTTATGGGACGAAAATGGGCATCATCCCATGGAATTGGAGATTAGTAAAAAAAACTAGGGGAAGAGGGAAAGTTAGATAAAGATAGGAAACATGAGAAAAAGGAAAAGAGGTGGTTGAGCTAACATGACAAAGAATTAGAAGCTAAGAAAAAATGAGGTCAACAGTGTTAACAACACTAGAAAACAATTCAAGGGTCAATACTCACAATAAAATCACAACAATAAGAACCTGATTTGGACCAATAATCTATAAACATGTCAATATACTACTTTTGGATAACAATTCACTAGTCTTGGACCAAAATTACACGTCTACATAATGCCCCAATTTGATGTATGTATGTTCATACACATCAAAGTAGAAAAAATAATCATGTGGATACATAATGGATGTAGTCAACTCCTCACATGTATGCTCTTGTCTACGGAATTCCATGCCCCTAGAAGTAAACATAAATAAAAATTATTATTATATAATCTAATTAACAATGAACTACTAAAAGCTAGAAATTACAAGACAAGTGAATAATAACAAACATACTTGAACATGTCAAAACTATTTACATGTTGAATCTAAATTTGGTGTGTCTTGTGTTGAGAGAAAAGTGTGTGAATCTAAAGTAGAAAAAATAATCATGTGGATACATAATGGATGTAGTCAACTCCTCACAGGTATGCTCTTGTCTACGGAATTTTGCGCCCTAGAATTCAACATAAATAAATCAATAATTATATAATTTAATTAACAATAAACTACTAAAATCTAGAAATTTCAAGACTAGTGAATAGTAACAAATATACTTGAACATGTCAAAACTATTTTACATTTTGAATCTAAATTTGGTGTGTCTCATGATGAGAGAAAATTCTGTGAATCTACTATTGGGATGTGACTCGCGATGATACCTAGTGTCTATATTTATTTTGGGTACCTCACACATCATATTGACAAGGAAGTGGAGGTCATGTCTTATCATATAGAGTAAGATGAGATATTGAAGATATAATAATTTAAATATCTACCCCCCTTTTGACTTATGGGATGAACATGGGAATCACATATCTCAAGAGAAATGGATTATGTGCATCATGTATAGGATAGGAAAACATATAAAGGTTTGTGTAAAACATAGTGCAAAACATGTATGTAATGTGTAAATTACTCATATGAAGGTTTGTGTAAAAGTAATGTAAGCATATCATTGTAAAGTAATGCCTCAAGATAGACAACATGTAAATTTAGGCTTGAAAAGGAATTGGGCTCTAAGGTGGATATATTAAAAAATATGTGTTTGAAAATATAATAATAACACAAGATGAGCAATATGTAATCGTCATATGCTCAAATCTATATTACCCTAAAGGAAAGCAAAGTATAAAAAATATAAGCTCAAACATGGGAAGATGTTTCCCCAAAGTGGGCAACATATACATATATAAGCCAAAGAGTAGAAATATTGCCCCAAGGTAGGATATATGTGTGTGTGTGGTGGGGTGGGGTGGGGTGGGGTGGGGAGGAGTGTAGGACATATATAGAATACACATATTGACACAATACTAAGTACAGTCTTAGGGCAATAGAAAATAAGTACAATCATCATATGCTCAAATCTAGGATATTACCTCCAAGGCAAGTAAAATATAAAAAATCTAAGATCGAATATGCGAGTATGTTTTCCCAAGATAGGCCATAGATACAGATATAAGCCCATGAGTAAGACTATTGTGGATTGCCCCTATGTGGCATGTGTGTATGTAAGACATATATAGAAGACACATACTAACACAAGACCAACTACAATCTTGAGACAATAGAAAATAAGTACAAGGGCATAAAGTAAAAATCAAAATAAATGAGATTTGATTATAAATGAATGTTGGTGTTATATAAATTTATAGCTTTATGTCTTTCTACTAGAATTGTTACTGAAGAATTTATTGACTCCAAGTTCTGGCGAACCTTACATGAATAGGTTGGCTTAAAGCAAGTAAAAAGCTTCATGTTCCACTTAACATTTGGGTTCTGCATTATCACATATTTACTTTTTCGAGATTAATTTCCATTAAAAAAAAGGGCTAACATAAGGGTGACAAACTAAACTTTTTTCTTGAAAGAAGGTAAGTTTTAAACGTGCTCACATAGTATGTACACAGAGAAAACAAGACACTATTGTTAATTTTAAGTTGAATATGTGTATTATCTCCTTCCACCTTTTTTCCTTGATAACCTGCCAAGAAGTGAATAAAACGCCTACATTTTCTTTAATTGGTATGAGCATTGGTTTGAATTTTCTTAATAAAATGATGTTTTCACATTCATTATTTTAGTTTATATGGTCTCACATTGATTATTTTAGTTTATATGGATTGTTCAGGGATAACATTGTGCACTTTTGAAACCATAAGGAATTGTTGGAACAGACTTATTTGCTTTCTATTCAAAAATTGTGAGCTATAAACTTTTGGACACAGTAAAGGGTTTATTGATTGCTTTGGTAAATTTATTTTATTTTATTTCCTTTATTAATTGATTTCTTAAAATGATGTTTCCACATTGATTATTTTATTCTTGTATTTATATGGATTGTTCAGGGATAACATTGTGTTTTTTTCTTCCGTAAATTTAATTTCTTTTATTTAATTTATTAATTGATCTCTTTTTACACAATAAAGGGTTGTGGAACAGACTTATTTGGTTTCTATTCAAGAATTGTGAGGTATAAATTTTTGGACACAGTAAATGGTTTATTGAAATTTAATTTCTTTTATTTATTTTATTAATTGATCTCTTTTTACACAGTAAAGGGTATGGTATTTTATTAATTAATGATACGATGAAATGGGTATTTCAAAGTAAAGGGTATTACACAGTAAATTAATGATAAAGTGAAATGGGTATTACACAGTAAAGGGTATTACACTATAAATTTGATCACTTTTATCAATACATATTACACATAAAACATATTACACTACATTCACTTATACACATTAGACAATAATAAGAAAAAAATATACATGTGCATAATATAGTACATTCAAAATAGAAATGCCAATTTATGTAAAAAAATAAACATAAACATGCTCACAAACATTACAACAAACCAAAAACTATATTAATTAATTTCTTTTATTTATTTTATTAATTGATCTCTTTTTACACAGTAAAGGGTATGGCATTTTATTAATTAATGATAGGGTACTTTATAGTTAATGCCGATATAAATATCGAAAGAATTCAATTTTAGACTTTTGTGTGAATTTTACAAGTAATGTCTTCTTCACTAGTAATATGAAATTTTGAATGTCATTGTGCTTTTAAATAAAAGATGAATCGAAATATCATGGTGCCTTTGAATATTAGATAGATCTATAAACAGTTCATTCATGATTTGTAATTATTACATTTTGCAAATAATTATCTAAAATTGCCAGACCATTTACACAAGAAGCTACGGGCATTTGTCCAACTCGGAATCCAACAGTTGCATATGCCTTTTTTGATACCAGAAGCTAGGATTTTTGAATGGGATATTTCCCTTTGAAACTATCCTAGCACGTTCAAATTTGGACGTCAACCTGTGTTTTTGAAAAGGCTTTTAAAGGAACATAACGAGGGTGCCCCTAATGTATGTTAAACTTGTCCATTTTGGGACGATGTAATTTTTTTAGAAGTCTCGAAATTAAATGTTTGATGTTTTTGTAACAAAATCATGTCCAATTTTTGTAGAATTGTTTTGTATGTTCACTCCTAATATTTAAAAAATTGATATTATATGATTGTTGTCTATTACATGTACATGAATTTTTTAGTTATATAAATAATTTAATTTTTTTCTTAAAAATACTTTATAGGTATGGCTGGACCAAGATTAAATTTTGAAAATGAAGAAGAAAGAAGATCTTATCAAAGACAATATCAAAGACAATATCGCATAAGAAGAAAACAAGAAATGATAGATGCACAATGAGAGGAACAAAGGGAACATCGAAATGATAATGATAGACAAAGACTTGCAACACAGAGAAATGAATTAACAAATGAAGAATTAGGAAGATTAAATTTTGAAAATGAAGAAGAAAGAAGAGGATATCAAAGACAATATCGCATAAGAAGACAACAAGAAATGACAGAGGTACAACGAGAGCAAAAAAGAAAAATTGAAATGATAATGATGGACAAACATTTGTAGAACAGAAGAATGAATTAACAAATGAAAAAGAGAGAAGAGCATATCGAAGAGAATATCAGGGACAATATCACAAAAGAAGACAATAAGAAATGAAAAATGTACAATGAGAGGAACAAAGGAAACATCGAAATGATGATGATAGATAAGAGATTTACAGAACGGAGGGAATGAATTGAAAAGTGTTGAATTAGATATAGAAAGACAACAACATGCAGATAAGATGATAACAATTCATGCCTGCGCTCATCTCAAGACGACTGACATGTATCAAGAACAAAGATATAAAGACATATTGATTCAGATCAATTGCCAGAAAGAATAAAGAATTCAAAGACAAGAAATTCACCACAAAGCTTCTCAGAGGCACTATCATAGATTGGTTGGTAATGATGAATTCAATTTTGGGGGAGGAAATTCAACATCAGGGTGGATCGTGTGCTCCAAACACCTGAAAACTTGGCCAAGATACAATGGATGTCGATGTTAGAGATAATGTAGATAATAATGGTGTGCAGGAGGAGACAACATTACAACAAACACGAGAAACGAGAAGAAGAAGAATGCAGAATAATCATTTACAGGAGTTGCATCAACAAATGAACCTAGAAGAAGAAGAAGAATGCAAAACTCGCATATTGAGATAGAACAAAATATATTTGATCCCAATGGAATGGTTGGGAGAGATTTGAATACCATCCAAATGATTTTTCGACGTGGTCTTGATAACCTTTCTTCACCGATCATGTGTTATATTTGTCAAGAATGCTACCTTGGAATAAAAGTTTCTCAAACACTTGAAGGACCCATGTGTACTAGATGCCGACAAGAGAAAGGTCATCATCGATTTTCAGCATCAAACAATATGGATCCCAGGCCACAACCACCAGAACTTGCAAACTTAACTCAAGTTGAGGAAATGTTGATAGCCCATGTCAACCCAATCCTGCAAGTGACGCATGCGATAGGAGGTCAATATAAATATAAAGGTCACACGATAAGTTTTCCTCAAGAAGTAAAAGAAATTGCTAATCTTTTGCCGCATAGATTGAAATATTTTCCGATGATTATCGTTCGGAGGAGAGATCAGTGTGGAACAAATTACAACTTTACAGTCAATAGAGAGCAAGTTTACAATGCGTTGAAATATAAAATAGAACATGATAAGTTCTATTCAGATGTTCAGATCAATGAAAATACTCTAAATGAACTTCCACCTCATTCTGATGAAAATGTATTTGAGGAGTTGAACTCAGTGCATATGGAGTTTGATTCTGACGCAAATGAAGTTGTATTTATAGGTCCGACCATGGAGACAAATGAAGGAAATATAATTATTCATACAACATCAATGGCGTCTAAACCACCTAATGCCCCAAGGGAGATGGAATTAATCCATGCATGGGTGAATAACCCTCACGCGGACCCTGGAGCACTAATTGATTGGCCAGGGATAGGATCATCTCCTATCAATGAGTATGTGACAGTAGGATTACTTGATATGGCATTCCCTACTTTGTTTCCCGATGGAAAATGTGACTGGCTAGAACCGCGGTTAAGATGAGTACGTCTCCATGAATTTGTAAAACATTTATTTCAATATAGGGATCACCGATTTGGTCCAGACATCCCTGATTCAGGTATTACATGATGAACATGATCATGAGACATCGTGCACAAAACTCGTCTGTAGTGTTTGTTAAGAAAAACCTCCAAGATATGCCAATCACCATTAATGAGTTACATGAGCATATGCAAAATGTTCCCCATTCCAATCTGGTTGATCGTTTGATGCGGTTCGGAACATCTTTGAGGGGGTACGAGGTCTTATTGGGAAAAATGTCGTGGTGAATTGACGGACATGTTGCATCAAATCGGATCACCTACCATTTTTTTCACATTGAGCGCAGCTGATATGTATTGGCCTGATCTACATGCATTAATGCCTGGAACACCGCCAGATAATCCAAGGGAAGCACAAAATTGGCGAAGGAAAAATGTCATCGAATATCCACATATAGTGGCACATTATATGCACCTGCGACATACACTTTTCGGAAAGGAGATATTACAAAAAGGAATGAAAGTTAAAGATTATTGGTCTAGATATGAATGGCAAGCATAGAGGTTTGTCCACATGTGCATGGATTCATATGGTTAGAAGGTGGCGCCGAATATGGACAACCTTGATTGGAATGATGATTTTCAACGTGGAAATGCTGAAAAATACTTCCATTCTATTGTCCATGCATGGAATCCTTGGGAGGACCCGCACCAGCGAAAACATACAGGTAATTTATCGATTCTCATCGAGTTTGTGATTTATATAGAATTTTTACGTTCTCAAAATATATTGCGTATTCTTATGTTCTATGTTATAGGTCTACCAAAATTTTATGCAGCATCCATGTCTTCGAAATACAAGACAACTGACACAAGTCGATATGGAACGTGACTACGAAGAGATTCTCAACAGTGTAGAATGACATACAATGTGTAGAGAGGGTGCCTTCCTACGTAAGAAAAGGGGGGAAAATGGTTTGTAGGTAATGGTTCAAAATTTTGAATAATTAAATTGAAATAAAAAACACATATGTGGAAGAACTAATAATTGATTATTACATTTTGTAGGTATAATGCACCATGGCCATTGAATCTCAATGGATCAAAGTTATATCAAGACTCAGAGATGGGAGATAAAAAGTTTAAACCTGCGAGAAATGATGATAGGGTAAATACACATAATTGCTACATATTACAATTGTGGAGAGCAAATGTAGATTGGCAAACCTGTTCTTTCCAAGCATGTCGTAGTCAAGTACATTGCAAAGTATGTTTTGCGAAAGCAGAGAAAAGCTCTGAAACTTATCATCAAATGTTGATGTGGATTGCAAACATTGAAAACCTAGATGAAAATGGTAGTGACAACATACAAGATACTTCTAACCGAAAACAATTGTTGAAAGAGACATTGGCGCACAAGAAACATGTCACATGTTGTTGGAGCTCCCTTTGGTAGAGAGCAAGTAGAGTATTTGTCAATTTGAATGTTTCCCATGAGGTGTTCAAAAAAGTAACAACTGATGGAGATGACCATGGAAGAACATGCAATAATTTTCATTGACGGGTACAAGAATAGGCCTTTTTCCATGGAAAGTGTGTCTCTTATTAATGCTCGTTAGATCTTGGACATATAATCCAAGGAGAAAATGGGATAAAAAACTTGGGAGGTTAGGAGTTTGGCAGCTATTGTGAGAGTGTTCCCAAGGTTTTCCTATGTCCCTTCGCGAATAAGAATCTCATAAATGGGTTAATTTTTGTTGGTCAGAGTTGTTGCTTTACAAGCCGTTTCAAGATATAGAGTGCATGATTTTGATTCTGATTCAATAAGTTCAAACTACAATTCATTCCATTATAATCCATGTGGCATGTTGAAAGGAGGATTGCAGTAGAAGACAATGAAAATAACAGTGATTCTGAAGATAGGAAATTAATTAAACATGTTCAACAGAATATTTAGAACATGATTGAGGAAATCATGTGTAAGGCAACATCGTGGTCAAAATTTGTAAGTGATAAAAATAGTATATTTGGGAAGGAGAGATATTGACAGAAAAGCACCGTGGAATTTTGAATATCGAGGTGAAGAAAACACAAGTAAAGTGATATGGAAATATTCATAATCAACATGAAAGATGAATGGGTTGGTTATAGACGTATGAATTAAAGCCCCAAATTTCAATTACGAGAACCTTGGGTGCTAAATGGAAAAATTCAAGCTTTGATATAATAATGAAACATTATAATCAACCTAATGCATCGAAATAACAATCCATTGCTCATGATAGTTCAAGGAACATTTCTCTGATTTTAGGAAAAATCCTATTTGATTGGTGTGATTTTGCACTTAGGCACTTTTTGATGCATCTACTTCCACAAAATGTTCTCCTCTTCTATTGCTTGCACCAACAGGAGTTGCATTTTTAATATTACGGTGCCATTAACGATCCATTCACAACTTGGCGTGTGCATCCCTATTACAGATTTTGCAGAATTGCTCTTCTCTTGAGACTTTCTCAACATTCCAACAAGAGATCTGCCACATATTCAAATATGTATTGATTGAGGAAATGAGCTTCATTGGACAAAGTTTGCTAGAAAATGGACTCCCGAATACTTTCTCAAGCCAATTCCCTGAAAGAGCTAGACATGAGTATTTTAGTGGTGGCTATGGTTTTGGTAGGACATTTGGGGCAACTTCATCCATGTTATATAAACCACATATGATAGTAATAGACGTGCAAAGCTGTTATGGGAAGCATTCAGAATAGTTGTTACTTTGATATGGTATTTAGACCAATTGAGGAGAAGGATGAAGACCAAAAACATTTTCAGAACTTCTAGAAAATCTCCCGATGTAAATCACGAGTACTGGATGATTGGATGTTGTAGTTGAGTAGAACAAGTTCTACATTAGACAAAGAATAGCAATGAAGAATTCTATAATAATATTCACCTGATGGCGACAAAGATCTAACGTGAATAACCATCATTTAGGCAAAAATTTAATTCTATTGAAAAGACCTGGTTGCACGTAAGCATTGCAACTAGAACAAGTACCATTCCAAACACTGGCAGGAGGTCTGTGACGAAACTTGATTTAGAATTATTAATTTCTAATGTTGCAAGGGTTATGCTAACATCCAATCTTTGGATAGAAGCAAGTCTTGTAAATGGAGCTTGGGATATATTCGAAGCATAGATATGCACCTGGTAGTGGTCCACCAAACCCGTAAACATTGTAATGGTTGAATTTGATAGTTACTTCAGAATACCATTTGAAGATAGAACTCCTTAGTACCATCCCAATTACACCAATACATAAGGGGACATTACACACCAATTACTAATTAAGAATTGGCATGGGCATTGACGATACATAAATCGCAAGGTTTGACTTTTCCAATTGCTACAGTTGATATTGAAGAAAGAGAAACAATGGGGTTAACATTTGTGGCTATCTCTCAAGTGAAACTCAAATTGCAGAGTCTAATAAATATCTCCGCCATTTTCATATGAGCGCTATGCAAATGATGAAGAACGGAAAACTACTTTCAGAAACTATAAGGCTGAGGAAAAAATTTACTTATGTCCTTGGAATATAAATAATGTACCATGTGTAACACACATTTCATTCTATGAATTTGTCATTACATGTGATGTACATTAAACCATTTCAATTCATAAAAAAAACATTGTATTTTTTTAACTTGATAAGTACTGGTTACTAATAAAATCCATAAGAACTTTGTGTATTATAATGACCTTCCTTTTTTTTGAAGTATGTTGATACTCATTCTCTTGGGAGATATGGCTTGTGTCACTCCAATTAAATGTTATTTATGGGATGTTCACTTGTAATATATTTGATTTTATTCATGTTCACGAACAAAATTTCCTCTTATTTTTAAATGTACTTTATTTTAGGTATGGAACAAAGTTCTTCTATTATCTTGTAATCAACTCCAGCGGTTCTACTTAGCATACCTATATTTATATAAATATATGTAATATATGCCGAGAGGTATATATTACATATATTTATATATTATATAAATATATAGGTGCCTTGTGAACTTCACCTCTCGGCATATTTTACATATCATGTTTTATGTTTCATGTTCTATCTGGTGTACCTGTAAAATATGCCGAGAGGTGAAGTTCACAAGGCACCTATATATTTATATATTTATATAAATATATGTAATATATACCTCTCAACATATATTACATATATTTATATAAATATATCTATGCTAGTAAGACACCAAATCAGATATCAATCCTGAAGGTGCCTAATTTGAATTCTCAGACATAAGTTAGATCACTAGAACCTTGAGATTGACCCTCTCCCATGGTGTATTTTTTATAGATGTATATAAGATATCATATAGGTAGTAGCACCCATTGGTGTTACAAAAAATTAAAACCCTAATTTTTAAAAATAAATAAAAAACTTATAGCATAAAATGTTAACCCCTAAATGCACAATAATATAAATCGCATTAAATGAGTAAGTTGTATGATTAAAATCTTCTTAAAATGGATTTAACTATTCAAGGAGAGGAGACAGTTTGTGCATTGAAGTTAGGGGTAAATATTAACAACCATTCATATACATATATGATATAGTTGAAAAAAAAAATAAATGCTCATTGTACATTTGTTATTTTAATGATCTGAAGTATTTTTTCTTCTTGACACATTTCTATAGTATGGAATTTCCTTTTTATTAAGATATTTAATCAAGCAGTGGTCCATATAAAGAAAGGAGGGGTAGATTTGTAGGGCATATAATGACTTGAAATTGATATACAATAAATGTCAGACATTTTCTTTCTGTAATTCCTATGATTAGTTTGATGGACTCAATTCTTAAGTGTTATACCCTATGATTTGTTTATTTTCAAGTACCCATGCCAATTGACAAAGGAAACTAATGCACAAGACCCTTTTCTATTGGGATGATTGACAATTGTCCTCTGGATCTGCATCAACAAAAGAAATCCCTGTGTAATTTAAAATTAAATAGTTACTTGATATAGGTGGTTCATGGGGGGTGTTACTCTTTGTTTAGTAAACAATACTTCTTAACATACCCAAGTGCACCGCTTAAAAGAGCTACTTCTGTCAATAATGTTTACACTAAGCATCGCTCTCGAGCCTTTAAGCAAATCAATAATTCAACTTCTAATTGTTCATACCCCAATCTAGAAATAATAATGTTTCCTCCTCTACTTGCAATGATTTTTGCAACATGTTCATTGAATGCATAACATTTTCCCTTATTATGTTGATGTACATTTTCCTTTTTTGCAAAGATATGTATTTAGTTCATCAAAATCATCTTTTTCAACTATTTGAAGACAATAATCTATTTCAGTCATCAACAATTACCAATCTTTAGTGGTTGGATTCGTGCCAATCTTGGATTTGTTAGCAAGTTGTCAAAAATGTTACATTTTTATTCACTTTCATCGTTGTTTTCAAAACACCTTATCTTTACTACGTAAGATACAATTATGAAGTTTTTCCAAATAATTTTTCCTATGTTGTACTTATAATAGAGAGGTACATCTAATGACGGGAGGCAAGTTTCCTAAATCCCAAAAAAATCATAGACCTTCCACAAAATAACATATCAACATTTTCTAAAAATTATTGGCATAGTTAAGAATATGCCCTATTTTGAATCATTTTTTGACCCTATAAAACTCATCTCATTAATCAAAATATTCTTATCATGTCATATTTCTTCTTCAAATCATGTTAACCTTGCTGCTTATAATTTTTCAAAATATGAAATAGGCATTTGCAAGGTCATATGTATTATTGATACACCAATGTTAAATGTTTGCGATTCCAGTTGGAGTAAGTAATAGAAGGGGGCTACCTGGTGGTTAGTGTAACTCTATAAGTGTTAATGTAGATCACAAGCTCCAATAAGATATTATTTTCATGTTCCTGTCATTCCTTATATTATCATATATAATAGATGTGCATTATGTCCTTGATTATAATATATAATAATTATATCAAATGTTATTGTTTGTTTCTCACTTAGGCTATCATATCTAAAATTGGATGGTTCTTATTTAATTCTAAGAAACTAATTATCTTTAGCCGTCAAGGTTATCGAATTTGAGAGCTTTAATCAGTTGTTCTTCACATGGATAGTCTATATTCGAAGGTGCCTTCCTATCAATATCTACATTCAATAAAATATATTAATCAACGAGTAAACAGGAGTTCTAAAATTAGTTGTTGTAGGCTTGATACGGTCTCCCACTCATGTTATGTTAGGTGTTAATATGTTGGATAAAATATCCTCATTTTCATCATATATCTTCATAGAGTTAGACACCTTAATGTTTGTTTCACTTGCTCTTCAACTTTCCTGTATGGTAATAATTATATTGAAATTGATCCCAATTGAGTTGTATTGTTTATCTCTATCAAGTCCAATGTCCACTCTGCATATATCATGAATATGATTTTTAGAAATATGTAATTACAAAACATCAAAACTCCAAATATTAGCGGATATCTCAGTTAGGATGTTAGAAAACCTTAGACACACCTATCACAACAGCCTCAATTTTCCCTAAGCCTCTACTTTTCTCCTCGAAGCTTTCAGAGGTGTAGCTCGTCAATTCCAGGATAACTCTCTTGATTTCCACATATAACACAGTATGTGGAGAAGCCAGCTTGTCTTGGACTCACATCAGAAACAACGAGATTGTATAGTTTTTAATATCATGGATCTCAACTTAATATTTTGTTCTCATCCCGAATATGATATTATGTGTTAGTTTGTTAGATTAGATAATTGTTTGTCCATTTGCTAAGATTAGATATTAGTTATCTTATTGTTGAGTATGAATTAATTATTTTCTAATTATTGATTTCCTTTAGTGACACCTTGTAACCAAATTTGTTATGGTTGTTAAGTTGTTATGTGGCTCAGCCATCGATTGAGAATTGATCTCAGCCGTTGGTTTTCCAATGAGAGTAGTATAAAAGGAGGTCATTGGGAATTTGGAGAACACAAGTTTTTGAAGAAGCATTTGCAATGCTAGCAAATGAGTTTGTAAGTTTGTAGTGATAGCAAACAATCTCGTAATGTTAGCAAGGGCGTACTGATAGCGTTGGGGATAGTAGTGGGGGAATATCAGTGGGAGAAGTTGGGAGATTGTCAAAGTTCTGCCAGTAAGAGGCAAGGAATCTTTGTATCTCTTAATTTGTTGAAGTTGATATAATTCCTCATATGTAGAACTGGTTTTTCCCTTAGGCGTTTTTCTAGGGACAATCTATCTGAAAATGTTGTGTTCATTGTGTTACACATTTCTTTCTGTATTTTTATTAGTGAAGTTGCAGTTGTCTTATTTTTTGATATTAGCTGTGAATTAGTTTTTTGACAGTTAAATAATAATTTAAGATAGGAGATTAATAATCAGTGACTGCAACAGAATTTTCACAAAAAGATGATAGACAAGAAAAAGAAGCAGCATGAAAAGACATTGTGAGCATGATGCCATGCACTACAGTCAATTTTCAAAAATTGAGATTCTTTTGCTTCATAGACTATCAATGCAATCTCATTTTGAGGCTTCCCAAGACCATCATTTGATCATAGCAGGTTACGTCCACATAAAGGTTCATAGTGTCAAATCTGATTTCTTTTTAAAATTACAGAAGTTGGGTATCATGTATTGTTTATATACACACGATCTTGGTTGTTATCCTAACTTTTGGTGTTAGAGACTGATATTGTTGTTGGATTAGTTTATTTTTTATTGAAACTATTAGCTTTGTATAGGTTAGGTTTAAATTTGATGTTTTTTTTGGCTTAGTGTCTAGGATTGAGGGATCATTCCACCAAATTTATCTAGGGAACGATCACGGTTTCATCCCTTTTTTGATGTCTCCTAGGATTTGTATCTTGATGAATGGTTAGGCAACACTTTTTACACCACCATACTTGCCGTTAAATTACATTATAATTTGGTAATTTTTCAAATTGAATTAATTCTTCATATCAAAGTGTTTTGTGTATATACTTTGAATGGTATAAAGTTGAATTTTCTTAAGCATCATCTATATATTACAATAGTATTATTCTGATTTGATTTAATGTTCTCATATGTTGGAAAAATATGCAATAGACTTGGAATTAGTATAGTTTTGATTTTGCATTTCACGTTTTGCACAAACTCGATTAGAATAACAATGTCTTCACCTTATATTTTTAACATTGAAATTTTGATTGTGTTTGTGTGATATGAGTTTATATTCAGCATATAGTTTTTGTGACTGAATCAAAGCACATTCTTGATTGAGATGATTTAAATTACATTGTTGATTGAAATGATTTAAATTTTGCACAAATACATTTTCAAATGTTTTACATTTTCTTGACGACTAGTTACATGTTTTTTTATTACACGCTAATATAACATTAGACTCAAAACACCATCACAAACAAAATGAACACTGATAGACCAAACCACATTAACATATGCTCTCATCGTTATTATTTAACCATCTTGAACTTCGTCGATTCAACCCTCTTCAACTTCTTAATCTATATCCTTTTGCCCTTCCAAATATTTTTTCAAGCTTATCTTTCACAGTCACAAATTACCTATTTATTGTTTTTTTCCTCCACTCTTATAAAACATCAACTTCCATTGAAAAAAATTCATCTCATAACCTTCTTTTATACATTATTTGATGCCATATGCACCATTAACCTTTTTTTTTAAATACAAATACCTTCACCGTCAAAAACCACTTAAATTGTACCCATGTTGATAAGAACACTATGTAGACCGTAAACCATGTTGATTTTGTCTGGTGGTACAAGCAATCAATTTACCTACAACGAAGCTACTACAAGGAGGCCCACTCTTATGCCATTACCACTCATTTGGACAATTTGGAAGCTTTCATGGGGTAAAACCAGCATAAAACTCGAAATGCTTTTGTTTCTTTTGGCTTTACTAAATTGGGGTTAAAACAGGCAACCCTCGCTAACTTCCATGTTTATTTTTTTTAACTAAGTTCTTCTCTTCGATGAAACTTTCATATTATTTGATCCATAATTACTTCTCTTTTGAAATCTTTTGCTTTCAATGGTGACCAGTTTCCAAAAGGATTGTTCTTATGTGATGCTCAAATATATTTATTTGAAACCCCGAGTTTTATGAAATTCTCAATAGTAGGGTTTGATAGATGATTGTTAACATTTTTTTTTTAAAGATAATTGAAGGTTTTGATGAATAGTTTATTGGAAGGTTTGCTAAATGTGGCAGCATCTTTTGGATATATATGTTACTTCTTTCTTTCTTTTCAAAAAAAAAAAAATAGTTAGTGAGTTTGGCTTGAATGAGAGTGAGTTTAAGCGATACACATTCTTAACTTATAAATGGATGCAATTTAAAAATACACAATTTTAATGAAGAACTCCCAAGTTTTAAAGGGGAGTATCAAGTGCAATAAGTGAGTGATGCAATCATCTGATAATGAAATTGTATTGACATTTGGGAATTGTATTTGGTTCACTCTCTAAGGATACATTGATATTGGGTTCCTCCGAATAAAGATTGACTAATTTATTTATCTAAGGTACTAAAAAAAATATAGAAGTTCTTGAATGACAACTAAATGGGCTTACGTTAGATATTACTTCTTTGTGCACGTACTTTTTTCTTTTAATTATAAGTCATATGTTGAGCTCTATCTATCAATCATAATAAAGTAGAGTTTTTGAAGATCATTTTTCAATAATCTTGGCCCTGGTTAAGTAGATTGTCTAAGAAATTATCAGTTATTTGGATAATGACTATCAAGATCATGTTTGAGTTAGAGATCATTAAAAAGAAACTAGTTATGTTGATAGGTATTCTAGAATGGTAGAAGAGGGTGGTGGTTGTGGATTGTAATCACCATGAGTTGTTAACAATTAATTTTGATCTTAAATTTAATGTTGATTTGATCGTTATTTAGAAGTTTTTCCTTTTCTAGAAAAAATTAATTGAAAAATCGTAATATCTTAATCATATACTGAAATTTGGAGCCAATTTTTTAATCATGATTTTTTTTTCCAAACATGACATACTAGTATAACTAAATTGATTTAATATCTCTCTTAAGATAAATATTTGTATTTAAGATATTTATACTAATAAATTAAGAGAAGATGAAACGAAATGACAATATGAGGGAAAAGGAGAAGAAAAAGAGTTGTAAAACAAAAAGAATGTCAAAGAGTCAAACAAGATGAAGCCATCACTCAAAGTCTTCAACAATGTTGGCATTATCTTTACATCTACGGGTAATTCTAATGTGTAACAATTTATATAATGTAAATACAATGTTAGCATTATCTTTACATCTAGTGATAATTCTAATTTGCAACAATATATATGAGACATTTTATCGTGGTGGGGAGGAGGCACTATTTATTTTAAAACTTTTAATAACTATCTATATTTACCCTAAACAAAACTATCAAAACCCATATAATAAATTAGTATATAATATTTTAAAATCAAATAAGAGAAATAACATAGATGGAAGAGTAGAGAATTTTCAAGGGTATATACATTTACACGTTAATAAAGTAATTCCCTTTTGCTCACACTATCTTCAAATAAACTTTGCTTGATATAGGGGAGAGACACCAATAGTTGAGCAAGGTCTAATTGTGGATATAGTGTCTTGAATACACAACACCCAATAGTTGTCATAAAAGTACCTAGTGATTAGTCATTTTTATCATGACAACACCCAATCATATCATGACATGTAAGATTTGCCTTTTTGAACTTTTAAATGTTCAGCCATTATCACCCATGATCAAATATGGGTCCCAATCAAAATGTAGTGTAACTAAAATTTACTATTTTAAATAAATTCAAAATATATTTTTCCCTCCAATTCAACACTCAAAAAAATATATGTAATTTAAAAAAATCTTGAACTACGTGCTGGTGAAAAAATCACATTCACACATTTTATAGAATTTATTTTGTGGGCCCCTTAACATAGGGTGCACCACTATTGGTGTCTCTCCCCTATAGAGGGCCATGATGGTTATGTATAACCATTTTTTATCGCATCCGGGCGAGAGTTTATTGAAAAAACATATAGACACCTACATTTTATTCAAAATTCGTGTAAACGTATTTTTATAAATTATTGAATTTTTTTTTATCTTTTTACATATTATAATAAGGTATATAATATTATTATTAAATATTATGCATGCTACCAATTTATGTACAACGTAAGCTATATTCTATAAAAGATAAAATCTAACTATATATTTGAATTTATAAATAAAAATTCAAAACTAAGAAATATTTAGTAGTATATTTATCTTAGAAAAATTTATGTAAAAGATGTGAGATGTCATTTTTGAAGTTTTTATATTGGATTTTTGAGATAAGTGGAATAGGCACCTTAAGAATCATATCTCTCAAAATCTTTATATAGAATTATCTAAGATAGATATGCTAGTTATGTTGAGAGGCATTCTATAAGTTAGTAGAGAGGCACAATACTCATGATGTGACCGTGTATATTAAAAAATTTAATAGTCCACATTTATTAATTAAAAAAAAAATTAGCCAACTTCGAAAAGCATATATAATATAATTATTATATAATGCACCACTATATTAAATTTAAAAACTAAAGAAGAACAAAGACCTAAGAGTGAAAAGTAAAAAGGTGAAAAGTAAAAAGGAAGAACAAAGATTAAGGAAGAGCATATATATTTCAAGGGTATGTGCATTTAGATGTGAATAATATAATTACATTTTACCTAGAGTATCTTCCAACAACCTTTGCATGATATAGTCGTGATTCTCGGACATAACCATTTTTATCAAATTTGGGTGAGAATTTATGAACAAAACATATAAACACACTATCACATTTTATTACCTATTCATATAAACATATTATCAAAAATTATTATGAAAAAAAATTATATATTATAATAGGGTATGTAATAACTCTTATAGAATATTATAATTGGATATTATACATCATAAAAATTCAAGTAAATGGTAAGATATGTTATCTAAAGGGTAAAACACACACACACACACACACACACACACACACACACACACACACACACACACACACACACGTATACGTATACGTATACGTGTGTGTACATCTTTATATATATATGTGCACACACACACATACACGTGTGTGTACATCTTTATATGTGTGTGTGTGTGTGTGTGTGTGTGTGTGTGTGTGTGTGTGTGTGTGTGTGTGTGTGTGTGTGTGTGTGTGTGTGTGTGTGTGTGTGTGTGTGTGTACATATATACATACACATATGTATATGTATATGTATATGTATATATGTGTGTGTAGACATATACGTATGCATGTATACACAAACATATGTAGATGTAGATGTACATACATACATCCATATACACATACATATATTGTAATTTTGTTTTTCACAAAATTCTAATCAACATTTAGGTCAAAATTCAAATCAATAATAATCATTGTGGGTCGCTGATAGGGTGTGTTTAGTGAAGCATTAGGGGACGAGTTGCTAATTGAGTATAGCTTTGTGAATTTATAAGTCAAAGAGTGAAGGAAAATTGGTAGTGGCACTGGCATAAAATAATCACGAGCTTTTGATTCCCACGTGCATTAGAATGAGCAATTAGGCATGCTTTATATAGATTAGCACGTGCTTAGCAATGTGGAGAAGGATATATAGAGTATGTGCATGGTTAATTTTAAATGACAAATTTCACAATTAGTACTCAGGTCATTCAGACTGCTTGTACATGTGTCACAACATCATGTAGTTGGGTTTACCATATGTCAAACTCAGCACATGAGAATGAATGGAATATATATACTTCGATTATGGGGATATGTGGTCCAATAATTTCTTATCAGTCGCAAGTTATATTGTGCACCCATGTGGACCAATGAAGGGATTTTAGGCTTACGAGCATGTTGAAGTGTTTGTGTTTGGTATAGGCTGAGGGGTTACCAAGAATGAGATGTGTGTCACTCATGATGGGTGATAGGGTGTCAAATAATGTGAAGTGAACTTGAGTCTTAGAGAGGACACATGTCCCAACGACGTGCTTACAACTTGTGTGAGACAATCACATGCTTGCGATTCTCAAACTAATCACATTGTTTCAGGTTGTGGGAGGTTGTGATATCTTGAGCATAGTATTGACTAGGGAGTTAGCTCGATTGTTGATGCACATCCTTTATCATCTTGCTTTAGTTATCCATTAATTTTATTTCACATTTTAAAATATTGTCAAACGAAACACCATGAGCTCGAAAGGCAGTAACTAGTTAGCACACTAGCAATCTTGAGAAGCGAATATAATACATGTGAGAGATCATTTTAAACTCTAAAGAAAACTTTAATATTTACTAATGCCTTATGTGAATATCTAAAGTATTCTTTACATTACTTAATAACCCATCAATTTAAGATGTTTAACATCCATTTCCTCAAATGTGGGTATAGGGAATTGATAATATTTACCCTACTCTTAACTAATACATAATAATAAAAAAGCATTAAAAAGGACTATAATTATGAATCTACCTCATAAAAAAAATAGAATAATGTTCATATAGTCATTAATCCATAGTTTTTAAGAAGAGATCCATTAAATTGTTAACTCTAAACAATGATAGAGTTTTTCATGTTCATAATACTAATAACAATTTTCACATAATTAAATTCTTGTTCCTAATAAAATTTTATCAAGATTTTACAATTTTCGCATGATGCAAATACACTAGTGTTGGATACATAAGTATCCATAGGTATGATCCTTCCTAATATCATTATATAAATCAAATTGATGTTTAAAAAGTTTCTTCACTTGATTGAATATTGATTAATACTTTAAAATGATAATTATTTTTATGATTATTCTCATCCTTTATATTAAATTTTAGTTGATGATATGATCCAAAATATACTTCTTGCTTTTGAACACTCATGTTACACATACATACGTAATGTTTAATTTAGATATGAGATTAATCTAACTTTGATTTATTAACCCTCCTTTAAAACGATGGTAAATTAGTTAGTAAACACTAGTGAAATTGAATGTGGTTCATTATTGGGTGTTTCCATTATTGATAGGATAGGTGTCCCCATTTGTCACACAATGTGCATTCCATAATTCTCTTTATGTTAGTCAAACAAGACATGGGGTGTGCCTATAAACTTCTAATATATTATTGTAAGTTACAGAAATCATTGATAATAAGAAAGTACCGAAACTAAAACTTTATACCTTCTTTTGTGTGTCTCCTTCGCAAACCTCAGAATGGGTAGTGACTAGGATAGGCCCAGACTAATTGAAGTGTAGGTGTTTTTTTCCAACGTGAGCAAGACCTTCGTTGCATCGACGATTAATTCACAACTTTGCATCAAGGGATGTAAGGATGAAGGATTTATGGATGCACAAAGTAGGTTTATGTGAACATTACAACTAGATGGAAGGGATGCTCTGTGCAGCAAGAATGCAAAAGCTCTGACAGGATTTTTGCTTATCTTGAAGAGGGGGGAACAAGGCTCTATTTATAGCCTAAAAGTTGGATTAATTCGGAGGTTTTAGCTAATCATGATTTGAAAAAGTAATCAGGATTAAGTGATTGGGTGACATGAAGAGTGGATAGGGTTTAAACATGAATATTTAATTTGCAAGTGGGGGACATGGAGAATAAAGACATGTGAGGAATATTAATTGAGAATTGACAAGGTTTTATTAATTGACTAATGTCAATTAATTCCTCATGGGTTTTTATGGGAAATGGAATGGGAAAATTAATTGATCTAGGATGGGTGTGAAATTGAGGTGTCTACAATTATAATAAGAAGTTTGACAAAAACGCGGGGTAGAAACATGATATGGTATATTTAAACCAAACTTACTCCCCCTCATTAAAGAAATCTTTTTCATTGGAAATTCATAGCATGTTTTTCATGGAAGAACAATAACACAATTACCTGTGCATTTAAATTAATAGTAAGTTTTAGTATATACTCAATAATAATTGCATATAGTTAACTTGTAATCCGTACTTACTAAGTATGGGTTTTAATTTATATAAATCTTGCTAAACCACTAAATGCCTTTGAAATTTACTTTCGAATTCAATCTTCCTTAAGGAAAATCTTCTAACCTAATACTTCATGATCTCTTTTTACTAATGAGAAATATTTTTGTGAGTATTCTTCGAAACAAACATTAGTAAGCTATTTATTATAGATTTTGGTCCAACCACAATTCTCTTGTACCAATTTATATTTATGTGCATTAGCTTATTAAATTGATTAGAAATACTTCAAATAGTTTTCTTTACAAGAGTAAAGAGTTTCTTCATGTTAATCCATGTTGACTTAATTTTTAAGTGGTATAATTATATATCATATAAATGTATACATATACTTGGTTATGTAAAATTGTTCCATGGTACTAATTATAGCTTACACTCAAAATTAAGAATCTTGTTTATTTGATTCCAATAGAAATATTCCCTTAGTTGTCCACTCATATTCAAAAATATATGTTTCATAAAAACAACCAACATAACTCAATATCTCTTATTATTAGCTTCAAATACTCATTATATAGTTACTTATTATTTAGTAATATAAACTTATATGAGGTGTTATGACTTAAAAACATACCCTTTTCAAATAATATGTTACTAAAATGTATTTGCAATTGAATGAATCGAGTTTTATCTTCTCTAACAATTTGTTCCCATAGTTTCTAAATTATCTTCTATAGATTGTTAACCCACTATGTCTCTAAATTATATTACTTTAAAAAAGGAAAATATACTTTAACTTGTGAATCCATTATCATTAGGGTCATTATATGATTATTCTCTTAAAAAATAAGAATTATAAGATGGTATATTCTTTACTCAAGTTATATATTTTCGAATATCATTCTAGGTACCCATAAAAAGACTTACTCGATACCAAACACATGTGTAAGATTGAAAATTTTGATCATATTTTGTACATGGAAAGTAAGAATGCTCATAAGTGTCTCATACCACTTTTAATAAGAAGTGTGAACCATAAAATCTTTTTTTTTTGTAAGACCACAGAATATTTATCAAGTTAAAAAGTAATTGAGTCTAATTTTAGGCATCTATAATACAAAAACTCCTAATCAAATAATATAAAATAAAAATAAATACTTATCACATTATAATACACAAGTGAAAACAAGACTCAAAAGTGTCCCAACCCACTTATGAGAAATGTTAGCACAAGATACTAATATACGATCTAACTCACACTAGAAAAAGAGGACAAGAATGTCCACGTAGGATTAGTGATGCTCTTGTATATACACATTTAATATTTTAGTTTATTCATAGCTTTTAATCTTACGTTAACTTCATAATGCTTCTAGGGACATTTAAATAGGTACTCTCCATATTTGTGGAGTCTCAATTTTCTTTAAATCCATTATTCAAAAATTTGAGTATACAAGTGTGTGTCTCTTTTCTTCCATTCTTTGCTAACTTATGGTTGTGAAAGAGAATATATATATAGAATGGCTATTACATTTACTAAATGATATTTTCTAGGAGGAGATCTTATTTCTGGTTATGAGAAATAGGTGTTTGATCGCACTAAACTAACAGAGTTAGCTTGAGTGTCTTGTATTGGATCATAGTGTTTCTTTATAGGCAGTAGAGTTGTGATCATACCAGATTCTGTATAATATTTGAATATGGAAATTTTTCATGAATAATTGTACCTATTTCCAAACTCATAACACTCTACATGAGATTTTAAAAAAAAAGGGTGAGTATTTCCCTTCCTCTCCTCTTGGGTTTGGTTTACTTTAGTGTTTATGTAGTGGACTTGTCTTTGAAAAGCCATCTCTTCTTTTCTTTCCATTTATTGTAATAGATAAATATTAGTTTGTTTGATGTAATCTTCCTTCTTGTATTTATTTTATTTTTTATCTATAAAGGCTTTTGTTCAAAGCTATTAACCAAATATATTATTGATAAAAAAATCCATTACAATATTAGAATAATCATCCAAGAAATAAAAATAAAATACAACTAAAAAATTGTGTAGCCATATATTAAAGATCTTTCCTGGCAGCACGAAAAAAATCAAATCTTCTATAGCCCATCCCTCCATCAACCCCTATACATAATCTTAACTATGTGAACCCAAACATTGTCCATGCAGAAGTACCCCCTTCAACTGTTGAAAATAGTCTTTCACAACATTTAGCAACAAAAGACACCCAAACCAGGAAATCTAAAACAAACAGTAATGAAAAAAGTGACATGTGCTTTAGTTAGTTTAGAATAACACGTAATTTTTTTATCTTCCTGTCAGCACTGACAACACCAAATATTCCCTTTTGTATCTCTAAAACCAAATGCATCGGTAGACATCACATCAATTGCCAACAACCACTTCTATCCTTGTTGAAACAAAAACCATCCAAACTAACATAGATCATCCTGTGTTTAGCACATATTAGATAAAACATCCCTCTCAGAACTTATTTAAACATATTGTCTTTATTATGTGCACAATCACACCACCCACATCTTGCACAACACAAGACAACCTTTTCAAGTAACAAAAAAGTGGCGCAACCCAAATCTATGGCAATATGTTATAAAAAAGTCCACCCCTCAACTATCACCCAATGTCATAACACTTTCTAGTATAATAGGACACAAGTCTTCTACAACCAATCCAACCCTCTACACCATTTTTCGGCATCCAACTTACTTACTCAGACCTTTTTCGAGATAATGTCGATTTAGTTTCTAAGAAGTTGTGTATCCTTTTTCTAGGGATTGAATAATGATCATAGAATATCCTTCCATCTATATATTTATGAATCCTTTATATGTAGCCACCTTAATACCTTCAAAAGGAAACATTACCTTTGCTTTTTCACTTTTACTTTTAGGCAAAAACAAATAACCTCCCCCAAATAATTTCATAAAAATAGCTTCTTATAATAAAATGTGTCCCTACCACTCCATGATTTCATTTTGATGCACCATAAAAGTTGATCTTCACAACACCTAATAATGGTAACCTCTAGATGGATTCCCAAATATCAAATTTCCAAAATTACAAGTGTTCTACTGTAACAATTTTAATTTTGGGCCAATTAGTTAACACAAATTTTTCACAAGCCATCATTTCTTCTTGCTTGATATATCATCGTATCATAATATCATCATAAATTTCAACTTCAATTGGGTTCCAAACATATTGCCATGTCTTTTCCTCATTTCTCAATATCTTCCTCTATGTTCCCACCAAATACTCCATAAAACATTTTTCAGAGAAGCTACCCACAAGGGTTTTAAATTCTTCGAACCATGGGGCCAAGCACAGAAAGTTAACATCATGACTTTGGGCATACACAAAATTGTTTCATTTTTGAAAATAGCACAAACCATATATTAACAAAGTACTTACAATGTAGAATAATATGTTCAAAAAATTCTCCATTATCCTTGCACAAGCTACTTTATGAAGGGCCATTAAAACATCATATTTTCCACAAATGCTCATGTGTAAGAATTTCTTCTAATGTCGTGGTCCAGGAAAAATTATTTTCTTTGGGAGTAGATACCTTATTCCATAGAAGAGCAGATTTTAAATCCTCCTCATTCCTGATTTCTTTATCCAAAACATCATAGTCATCTTGCACACTATATATACCTGACAAGTTTCCCAACTAGCGGAGCTAATCCTCCACCTCAATGGTTATGATTAGCCTATTATCCCAAATTCACCCCCCCTGGAAAATTTGGTCAAGACAACTCTTGCACATAAGGAACTTATCAAGGAAACGACTCAAACCCGTGAGCTCACATTTCAGGACGATAAACAAGGTTGCAAGGAGACTCTACAATGGAATGGTGGGGCCTGCGAAAGTTTAAATGACCCTGTGCAAGAAGAAAGAGAAGAAAATGGCTCTGTCAAGTGAACCCATACCTTAAATTCATCAAACAAGTTACAGGTGCGCTCGAAAATGGAGACCGAGCAATGTTGCAGAGAAGCCAGGAGCAAGAAGGAGAAAAAGCGGCGAAGATTCAAAGTCTTCGGGCTCAAAACCGTTTAGGAAAGAATCCAAAATCGACTAAGTATGGAAGAGCTAGCAGAGGGAACCACATGTCCTAACGGTGCTCCTCCAAAGGTGAATCCAAAAAATAGAATCCCAAATAAGCACCGTATCTCTACGTGTCTCAGGACGAAACGAAAGCAAGGGAAAATGGTCAAACAGAGTCAAAAGGTGGAGCAGGGGGGCCACGTGAGTTTTCTAGATTTTGTGATTCTCGCAAAAAAAGGGGAAAAGATAAATTTTGAACCCGCAAACCTGATTTTTCCCTAATCTGGCTGCCACGTGTCCCACATTATCAAAAGGGGACCCATTTTTCAAGTTGTTTTCCCGCCCTCCTGTACGAACCCGATACAAACTTTGAAGGGGTATATCTTTCGACTCAGGGCTCGAAATATTGCAAATCTGACACCATTGGAAAGATCTCAGCCTCACCTACACCATGGAGGTCTGAGACTTTAATTTTTGAGGAGGTTAGGTAAAGGAAAAAGGAGGAAATGTCTACGGGCCTTCAATGCAAGATCCATCTGTCTTAACAACCAGATCGGATTCGATCTATTTCTGCCATTTCCTCTTCTTTCAAGGCAACGAATCAAGGAATCATGTAGTAAAGATGGATTTGGGGCATATTTTATTAGAAGAATTAACAGCAATGGTTGAGCTTCAACCCACTTTTCCCATTTCCCTCTCTATTTCTTCTCTCTGATCAAATCTATAAATACAGTGGCAAGATTCATTGTAAAGTGTTGTTCATTCTTCTTCCATGCCCCTTATCTCTTTCTTCTCCAGGGTTGAATGTGGAGTTTAAGCCTCCTCCCTTGGCTTTGTAACATCATTTTCTTGCCTCTTGTCCATTAATGGTGTATTGTGTGAACTCCTGGAGCAATAAAATATGTTTCGTGATGCGTTTTGTCCATCCTTTGCTCATTTTGTTGTCTCTTCTCACCTCTCACCATTGCAGGGTATATTGTGCATATCTCTAATGTCCATTGTAGGTTTTGGGAGTTGTGTTTAAGGGGTTTGAAATGGTGTTCTGTGTGAACTTTATCCTTGGTCTGTGATGCATCTGTCCATCCTCTCCATTACTCACCTCTCTCCATTTCAGGTAGTTCGGTTTGTGATCAGTATTTCCCTTTTCTCAGTGCTATCACCTCTATAGTGTAGGATTCATTTATTGTCATGTTCTCTCTCTCCTTAGTCCCTTGGAATTGTTAGATTAGGAATAGATAGTCGCATTTCCTTTATTAGAAGTAGTTTAGTGCTAGGATTAGGAAGAGGAACCAGCCTTCTCTAGAGGATCATTCCCATTTGTAAGTCCCACAGCTTGGGGAATGATCCGATGTTATGCAAATCACACCAAATTACCATGTCTTAGAAAATCATATCCATAACTCATTTGGGGGTGTTGTGATTTCGCACTAACAGTTTTGGCACGCCCGGTGGGACAATTTTGGCACACCCGATGGGACAGGTCTGAAGCACATTACCACTTCACTTCATCAGGTTCGATGTGCTCTTGGTGAATATTTCAGCCTTTGGAAGCACATTCAAGCACATCTGGTAACTCCATTTGGTCAAAAACCCATTCTCTGAGTTACAGACCTTTTCCATCCATTTCCACTCATTTCATCCATTTTCTTCTTCCATCTCTTTTATTTTCTCCCATTCCATGAGGTTGTGCAATCATGACTTCATTCCCTTCATGGAACTCACACTTACAGCAATACAGTCCACCTCCAATGTATTTCTCAACTCCTCCAGATCAGCATTATAATCTGATCAAGGACCATTATGATTACCCATATGAGCAGTGTCAAAACCAGTTTGACTATGAAGCTTATCAAGGACAACGGTACACATATGATGGAAATAGTTATGTAGAGGATGTTGGTCTACTAGAGAAGACTCAAAAAATCGAGGCTGGCATGGTTCAGTCAAGGGGCATAACACGAATGAAGGCATTCGAGATTGGTTGCAGGGCACCTTGTCCATGGGAAGGCCCTTTTCCAAGACATTACAACCCTCAGGAGAAGCTAGACTTCATGGTTGAAATGTTGCCCCAACTTGCACAATGGACTGAGGAGATCGAGGCCTATGAATTTGGTGTCAGGCAACCTTATCAATGGGTAAATCCTACACCATTATCTAGTAATTTTCTCTCCACTCCTCAAGCAGCACCATCTCAATTTGAGCTTCAATTTCCAAGCTTCCCATTGTATGCTGCCCCAAGTGTGAAATCCATTTCTCCATCCCCTAGTCTTTCATCCCATTTTAGTTCTTCTGCCCTTTTCCCTTCCAAACAGTCATCCCCTCTGAACAAACAAGAAGTTCCACCTCCCTCCCCACCACAAACAATTGCAAATATGGTTGAACCCCAACCTGCCACTCCTCTTACTTTCCCAAGTCCATGTTGCGAAGATACTCAAGAATCCAATCAAGAACAGCAAGAAGAGGAGCCCAACAGAAAAGAAATAATAGACAATCTGATGAGTTGGGCTGCTAAATTTGGGTTTACAAAGATCCCCTTGATGGTCAAACCAATAGAGGAGGTCAAGGTTGAAAATCCAGTGGTGGCTAAGTTTGAATTTGCAACAGAGGAGGAGGACCATATTTCAAAGGCCCCGAGTGTGGAGCGAGCTACAGAAGAACCTCCAGTTCTTCCTCCCACTTCATCCCCTTCAAGCTCTAATGTTGAAGAAGAGTTTGATCTGTCAAACTTCATGTTTGAGAGTGAAGGGAGCCATGGTGATGAAGTTACAGATTAGGAAGGCGCCATGGAGGAGGTCGAACACACGCAGCAGGACAACGAGGAGGCAGATTATCTGTCTAACTTGGAGGATTGTCTTGATGGGGAAGAGCCTGAGGAGATAACATCATTTTTTCCTCCATCTTCAACCTTCTAAGCACACGAACCTGTTGTCATGGAGGAGAACATCAAAGGACAACAACCTGCATCTCACAACGGCCCTTTGGAACCAAGGTTGGAAGATCTTGATCTTCCATGTTCTTCAAAGGAGGAGGAAGAGAAAAGGCATAAGGATGTCATCATCTCCCTCACACCATCCACTTAAGAAGGTCCACAAGAAGACTCCATTTTTTGAGTTGAATTTTAGAGAAATGGGCACATCCAAAGGATCAGACCGTGCCCAATCAGGTACTTGGCTTCATTGGAGCCAAAGGAGAAACCAAAACCAATCATGCCTACTTCATGGCATGAGGATGAGCATCAAAGTACCAAGGGCCACCATCAATACCTCTAGGAGTCCAATGCAAGTTAGCTTGAGGAGGTATTTTCCATTAATATTGATACCTTGATTATTTGGGTGGAGGACAGGCTTATAGCCAGTTTTTCACTCATACTGGCACCTATATTTACTGTCAAATCATTTGAATGGCTGCCCCTCTTGAGAAATGGAAGCTACTTCTCCCTACCTGTTGCAAGCTTTGTTTAGAATTCTTTCCCTCTGGTTAGTTTAGGAGTAGGAGTGGATTTTTCTTTCAGCAGAAGAAGTGTTTATGCACACTCTGTGGTCTTTGTATATAATTTTTGTCCTTTTTGCTCCAAGGGTGCATAAGGCCAGGCTCTTCAATAATTCATGGCAAGAAGACTCATAATGGTCTATAACAATTGCTAGCTCCAGAAGGGAACAAATCTAGAGCAACTTAAGTAGTTTCGAAACAGTCCATTTCAGGGACAGGTGAAATTCGGGGTCAATACACTTTTCTACTCTCAAAAACTTCATTTTAAGATTTTCTTATGAAAATTGAGAGTGCCGACGCGTGGACGGATTCAGAGTCAGGCAGAGGTCAGCAAAGTGCAGAGAGTCAAGGAGTCCATTTTATAAGAAGGATCAGTGTTAGGCTTGGGGTAGAGGGAAATGATCTTGAGCCTAACCACCATCATCTACAACAAGTGAATGTGACAAATGAATCATTAGAGGACTGTAATGACTAGGACCCAAAATGTATAGCTCTGTAAGTGGCACACATTCTCAATAGTGGAGACATGTTTGTGACTTCTTCAAATCAATATTAAGAGTTAAGAGGGGAAATTTTTATTGAATGAACCATATTCATAACCCTATCTTGCTAGGGTTTTCTTAATCCATGGCTTTATTTCACATGAGCCATCAAAAACATTATCATTGGAAGATGTGTACTTACTGAGTATGTACATGGTCATGTATAGAATGGTACATCTTCCCCAATATACCATAGGTGATTAATACTAAGGTTGTGTTGAATTAAAGCCTACCCTTAAAAGGGAGGTCTATAAAGTGGAGTAATGTTTTCTTTACACAAGCAACATAGAGAAAAGGGGTGATAGTCTTTTCAACCTAAATTGTTATCTCTCCCTCTCTTTCATGTTATACATGGATGGAGTAGATTAGTTGTTTAATTTTATTTAATAATATTACTAAATGGTTAATTAAGATAAAACATATTATAGTTTCTAACACAAACAAAATTAAAACACTATAAACAAGTAACTCAATTAGTTCGGGAAATCTCGTTAACATTAGAAGTTCTACACTTTGTATAATCTATAAGTATATTTCATTTTACCATATGATATTTAAAATTGGTATAAAAAATAATAATAATAAATGCCAAATCAAAGGCAATTTTGCATTAATAAGACACTTTAATAGCATATTAAATAGAGAGAAGAATCGCTTTGAAAAGCAAATTTTCACTCATACCAAGTTCACCTAATGCATGTACAAATGACTTACCTTAGATTGGGGAAAATCCAATTCATTAAGCAAAGATAACTGTCAATTTCTAACCTAATTTACATTGAGTTTAAGAGAAAGATGCATATAACAATCACCATTAAATGTTTGAACCATCATTCATAATTTGTATAAAGTGGTAGAAATATGTATTAACAACTAATATTAAATCATTACCCCCCATCCAAATTCGTATCTAGCAATGAGCTTGGGAAAAAGATACATAACAATAATGACCATCAAGCATCAAATTTCAAGTGGTTAGCATATTTTCAAAGATCTATTGAGTTATCTCAAAAATATTGACTAGTAGTCTAAAGGTAATCAATACAAAAAGAGTACTAGCAAAAATTTTATCCAAGATAGCTAAATCCAAATTGTGTACATCCCCAAATATTCTAGGGTTACTCCAAGTCAAATCCCCAAATTCATTTTTAGGACACAAATGAGCGAAATTTTGCAAAAGGAATGTATATAGTTGGAGGCCCAATGACCCCAAAAAATTGGTGCCCGCACCACATTGTTGTATGAATTTCCAAAAGTTCCAAGAAACTTTCACAAAGTCTCCATGGAAATATATCAACCTAATCTTTGCTTTTAATTTAATAAGGAAAAGTATAGTGGAAAGGAAAATTTTGTATGTTTAACTTCAAATTAACAAGTTTCAAGAAACACAAACCAAAATACAAAAACAAAAAAAAAAAAAAATATATGGAGGTTATCCAAACGCAGACATGTTTCATAATTAGGAGCTTTAAAGGGTTTTAAAACATCGTTACTCTATGTCATCATTCCACCCACATCATTACTTTGAAATAGAATTTAAGCTATTGACAAGTGCTATCAGGTATGGGACAAGACTTTAATACATCTAGAGCAACGATGAATTAAAGTTAATGGACCTAAAATAGTACAATAAAAAATGGCATACAAAACATGCAACATTTGGGAAGCGGACAAAGCTCAACCCAACCCCATACAATCATCCCCTAACTAAAATTTTCTTGAGATATTGTCTTTAAGTCTCTATGTTATCAACATAATAATGAATTATTTTTTGTTTAACCACATACTCACTTTTTTGTTATTGTGTCAAAAAAATGCCATATGCTAAAAAAAATTACGAATATCCAAATAGTTTTAGCAACAATTCTTAGTTGTGTTTAATTTCAATATACTTTCAAACGATGTCTTGGACCTGTAACCATTGATTGTAAGAAAAGTTTTTACAAATATTATAGTCTATAGAACATAACGGTTTAATGCTTTGTAATGTATTCTCCCTCATTAATATAAACTAGCACTTGCACCAATTGAAATCTAGAGACTTTTAAATCTAGAAGCTTCTCTATCTTTCCCTCTTATTTTGAAATATTCAAATGAAACTACACTATTCTATTGAATTTTTAATTCAATGGAGAGTCCTCACAAAGTATAGAATTTCTACAAATTTCTGCACAAATCCAATCCTCTCATACATTTGCAGCCATTGGATTCAATCTAACATGGAAAAATCATCACCCTCCAATTTTTCACTCACAAACTATAAATTGAGCTCTCCTCCTCCATGAGAGTCATCTTAGAAATCCATATCAAAACTCTGCTCTTTTATTCATCCAAATCAATCCATTTTATAATCATTATATCAATCTATCTATCTACAAATCAATCCATTCTTCATCCAAGCATCTAAGAATCAATCATCAAAGGGGAGGTGTTGTTCAAGTCTTCCCACATCCAAATTTGAAGCAATATTTCAATCCACAAGAAAATCCACCATCAAGGAAGGAGAATAGTATGTTAGACAATAAGTGTGGGTATAATTCCCCCTCTTTCCATCATTGACTGATATGAGGTTGCAAATAGTAGTGTTAGTTTAGGATTTAAATCAAGTTATTTCCTAGTTTTCTATACCACCTCACCCATGAACATTAGCTTAATCAATGTCTACAATTCCAATCTTACGTCCAAAACGTCTTTAACCAAAACTTCTTGTCTTGTACCTCTTTCTCCACCATCCTTTTATCCTGATCCTATACCTAACCATCCCCTATCCAAATCCTCATCCTCTCTTAAACCCTATCATCATAAACAATCCAAATCCGTTCCATCCCAACATCCTAAACCATCCATAAATCCAAACAAATCCAAAAAATCAAAAACTCCCTCCCCCCCACCTAAACATCCAAATAAATCCAAATCTAAGTCTGGCCTCTTAGCGGATGAGAAAACAAACATCCCCCAATCTAATGGTGATAACACCGCTTGATCCTCTTCCATATCCACTTCCTTCCATATAGTTGAAAACATGTTCACTAACATCAAACATCATTGTAAAGGCTTAGGTATCCATGAACAAGGCATCTTTACTCCCATCACCCTCCCTCCCAACCTCGAACAATCGGGCTTGGGCTATAAACCTCACACTAACAATACCCAATCACAACCTGATCCTACCAATTCTCTTGATCATCCCATCAATCCATCTACCAATCCCCAATCCTCTAATCCCCTTACAACTACCAAACACCTAAAAATGGACTGAGCACATAATTCATTGTTTGTGCACGGATGTTCTTTCCTTCCCATCCATCCTCCTTCCATCCAACATCCAAATCCCTTTGTATATAATCCATGCTTATTATCACATCCATTCATATCCTCTTCCAATCCACTCATTTAAACACTTGATCAACTTGATCACACATGTTGTAAGTCAATAGTACCTACTACAACTGTGTGACCTTGGTCTATCATCACCTCCAACATTTAAGGACCATTGTCCTCCTCGAGATCCAAGCACTTAATCAACTTGTGGTGAAGACCCTTGGGTGCATTCGTATGACACTCTAGCCAATGTCATCGCTACACTCATTTACATCCCCTGATCAAGCCATTGGTGATTCTTAACCCCTTGAGATTTTTCAAGAGAGTGGAAGCTCTGAATGCCAAAAACATCCAAATATCAAAAAGCAAAAAATCATATCAAAATTAAAAATATCAAATAAAATCCACCTCAAGACTCTCTCTAGGGGTGTTTCCAACAACTCTACTGGGGCTATGGATGTATGGCTAGCAGTAGAGAAATGTTGTGACAAGAATCAGATGTATCTATGTCAAGGCTATAGATGCCTGGCTGGCAACAGAGCAATGCATGGCTTAACCTTCTGTTCACCTTCCATCAACCTACTTGACTTAATCACTCCCTATACATTGGCTAGTTTTTTTTTACATCCTACCCATTAAGTCTTCACTTCAAGTGGTAATTAACTATCACTTTTGCACACACTTTGATCTCAAAGAGACATTGCGCTTGTATGTTGCCAAGTATTGCTTAGACTTTGATCACACTCTTGTTTTACTCCCACTTTTATTTTACAACATGTGCTTTTAAGCTTATCTTTTTTCCATCATCCATTACAAACCATTTGTCCTTTTGCATCCACATACTTTTGCATCCATCATTTGTGGGCAATCGATGATCCTATTGCTTTATCCTATCCACCCTTCTGATTCCCCCCTTTTTTGCTTCCTTTAACTCATCTTCATTATGACTGGGGGCAACTTTATAATCCGTTGGGGCACCATCCCTTACTTTTTATTCTTTCTTACACTTGGGGTGCAACAAACTACACTATCATCCATCATCTCACCCTTTACTTGGGGGCCTATCTTATCCAATCATCTCGTATCTTACCTTATCTAATCAAATCTCCTTTATCCTATCCAAAAGTATCCATCTATCCCGCATCCTTTATCCTATCCACAATCATCGCTTTCTCTCACATCCTTTATCCTATCCATGATCACCTCTTTATCCTACATCCCTTATCCTATCCAAACCAATCCCTTTATCCCACATCCCTCATCCTATCAAACTTCATTTATCTTACATCATTTATCCTATCCAAAATCATCCCTTTATCCTACATCCCTTATCCTATCCACAACCAATCCCTTTATCCCACATCCCTTATCCTATCCAAAATCATCCCTTTAGCCCTAATCCCTATCCACATCTCCCTTGGGACTTATAGGAGAAATTCACCTCCTTTCAACCCCACCCATCCCTATCACATCTTCAACCCACCACATCTATCTTAAAAATAAAAAAAAAATAAAAAAAAAAAAATCTTAACAATCCATAAAAATCAAAAACATGCATAGAAGTCTATAACACTTTTGCATGCATTTGTGTGTGTGTGCATGTTCGCTTGTTTATCTTTTTCTTGTATTTACATCATATTTTGGCAAATGATATGAGGCCACTTTTTACTTTTTGTTAGCACTTGGTTGATGATATGAGGCCACCTTTTATTTTTCTTTCTAGAGGTCCAATGATATGAGGCTACTTTCCTTGGTCTGATGATATGAGGACTCTCATATGTTTAATGAATATATGCAGATAGGGGCATCTAATAATTAAAACATCATGGTCCTTTATACCATTGGTGCATCTTACTCTATGCCACATCTTAATAAACTTGTTAATGATGATCATTGTGGGCACTTTACGATAGCAGGACCCCTTTCAATCATCGTTTAGCTTCATCATCATTACCTTATCCAACCAACCTTTCATCAATCATCTAATATCCAATCATCAAATCTTATTCATCCAATCAATCTATCCAACATTTTCAATCAATCATATCAAGTCCTATCATCCAAACATCTTTACATCAAACATCCAAAATCCAAATCCTAACCCCTTGACTGGGGCATCCAAATCATCCAAATCCATCATCCAACATTCAACATCATCATCAATCTAAGATCCTATCTAACGCAACCCCCTGGCCATCCAACAATTCTAAATCATGTGATCCAACAACATCCAACATCCCAACATCCAAAATTCAGCAACATCCAATATTCAAACATCTAAAACCTTGCCCCTTTGACTAGGGAAAAATCCAAACAACTCTACCCCTTCACTAGGGCATCATACATCCAAAACATCAACCCCTCAACTGAGGGCATCAAAAATCCAATATCCAATATCTACTCTAATCTTCTACTTCTTCTAATCTCCTTTAACCTCCTCCTTTCCTCTCCTAATATTCTAATCATCTTCTAATCCTCTCATCCTACATCTTCAGATCTTCTCATCATCTAATCCTCTAATCTTCTCATTCTCAATACTCTCATCTACTCACTCTGGCCTCTCCTCTTTTCGAGTGGTTACCCGCCTCGTTCCTCCCCGCCTAACCCCTCAAGGGGGCATCATATCACCATCCTAACATATTCTTCTTCTTTTCTTTGAACTTTCATTGCTCTGCAATAACACTTCAAATAGGGGCAAATTGTAGACACCTAAAATGCCTACATGACTAATTAACATTAATCATATCCTGCATTTTAGCCTCATCACCATTTATTTGCTACCAATCCATTTTAATTCATTTTCTCTTTTATCATTCATCTAATATCTCATTTCATCATTAATCCATTATTCTAATATTTCATCATTTATCTAATATTCCATTAAAAATCCCTTTTATAACATCTATTATATATCATTAATCCTTTTATCCCATTTCATCCTTAATCCCTTTTATTATATCACATTATCCTATTATAATCCTTCACTTAACAATTATAGGAATTTAATATTCCTATGTCTCACCTACCACTTACCCTGCACATCCCTACACCTAGCCTTTCCACCAAATCATATCCCTAATCATATTAATCTAACCTAATCTAATCTTAATCATGTGCACACCGTTGCACCTCTAAATCTAGAGACTTACTATCATTGCATCCTTCTTGTCATGAATAACTTCTAATTTTATAATTCCTCCCGTACTTCAACATGAAACCCACGGAGATCAACAATGATTTAGCTTCACCTTCCAACACTTTTCACAACAGTCAAATTTAGAATTGAATCACAAAATGCAAATCAGGGAAAAGTTTGAAAACCACCAATTTAACTACATTATGACACCAATTCAACTACAATGTGAGGGTTTCCCAAGGATATCATAGCATTAGCTCGAGAATAATTTCGTGTTTCTAACCAGTGAAAAATCTTGAAATGGTGTTTTTTAAAAGATTATAATGTTTGGGACTCGAAAATTTTGGAAAATATGTTATACCTCATTACAAAATAGTTTCTTTATATATATGTTCTCTTTTGTGACTAACTAAAAGAAAGAGCAAAAGGCAGGGGATACAAATAGGGTTGTTGCCAATCAAAGACAAAACAAAAAAGCCAGGATATATTTTCTAGCCTGATATGTATTGTTTTCATCTCCCAATTCATTATATTTCCTCATGTATGTTTCTTCTATTAACTTGAATGCTTTATCTTTTCCAGGGATAATTTTAGTGGCTAATACTCATGGTTCGTTGGCTATTATTTCCATTTTATCAAAAAGGTATTGGCAATTCGAAAATGAAGTTTTGCCTCAATTTCTATAACATATATATTGCTAACAGTAATCCTATATTAGGAATTCAATGTTGAAAACAAATACTAGAGATGATAAGTTGGCATTTTAACAGAAGGAACCCTAATGTCTGTTGAGGTGTTTTGAGTATTTTTACGTGGACAGTAGTTCCTTTTATTGGACATCTTTTCCTAGTTACTTTTAATTGTAAGAGCCAAAAACCCCTAAAAAATGAAAAAAAAAATACATTTATTGATTTTTCTGTTGTACAAGTAAAACTCTTAATTTTTCAAGGAGTTGGTCAAGTTTAATCAACTTTATCTAACCTAAATGGACTTCTTTTGAATTTAATTGCCCAAAATTGATATTTCTATACAAAGCAAGTTCTACATGCTTTGCAATGTTTTCTAGAAAAAATTATGTTGTCTTTTTTGCTTGATTTTTTTGCTAGAATGTACTTCACATGCTCTACATGGGTTGTGTGTTTTCACTAGTGAAGGGCAATCAGTTCGACTTAAATGTTTTTTGATTCATCTTGAGCTGACATTGAAAAATTGCAACTACATAGTTACGGAGCTCCCTTCTTTTCCAACACTATATGCAGTTGATATCTGAGAAAATCCTTGGAATGATCTTTAGTGGCCAATCTTAAATATTTGGCTATTATTTCCCTTAGTAAATCCAGTCATCCCCTGGCAAACTGGAATCTAAATTCTAGTATGAGGTCATTTGAGCTTCATATGTGGTGACCACTATGTGCATCCTTTTCGACATCCTCTAATTTTTTCAATTATGTGGCTTCAATGGCATATGTCTTGAAATTCCTCAAATCTCCAAATCGAATCCAACACGCAGCTATTTTGTTTTCTAAAAGTCCATGATGACAAGAACCCTGTGGTGGCCATTCCTCAAGGTTATTGATCACCAAATGTGTCTCTTAACGCATAGGATATTACTTGGCCCTCTCGCAATTGAAAGTAATGAATTTTAATACATTAATTTCATGTATCAAATACCATAAAAATGAAGTCAATCTAAAGTCCTCAATAAATCCTAGATTCAGGCCTTGACATCCAGCTCTGAGGAAGAGGTTTTCCTTTAAGCAGCTAATAGGGATTGAGACCTCATGGTGGCCTCATGTTTAATCATAGAGGGATTCCTGCTCAACTACCATCAGAACTCTATCATCACTACTTACTTTTGGAGGTACTTCACCACTATGGGTGTAAGTCATATCCTACTCACATCAGACATACAAGCTAATCAAATCATTTAATTTCATCTATGCAACAACTATGCAATTTTTCACTGTCGAAAGAACCTCATAAGCTCATCACTTACTATCCAAAAGTCCTTTAAACTATCCCCTATATCAAAAATCTTTGTGACTAGATCTCAATATTAAGGTGGCAACTTCTCAATATCCATACTATCCTCAAGATAACAAAATAAGCCAAAGCCAATAACAACAAGTTTCATTCACGGACATCCTTGCTGCAAGACTATTGCAAGATTCAACTCCAGTCGTAATTGAGAATCTTTGTGTTCTCCTAATGCTCTTTGGGCTTATCAGACTCAACATCTACACCTCTACGGGAACTACTCCTTTCTTAAGGATGTCTATAACATTTGTTTGCAAGATCTATGTGAAATCCTCTTGAATCTTCTAAAACTCCCATCCTTTTGTGTTCTCTCTTCATGCAACTTCATATGATGCAGACTAGAAACATTATTCACCAAGAGCATCCCTAGCACAGCTTGAGATTGACATTAGACTAACTGTCTCGCTTTCAGAGCTCTTGACTAGTCTTCAACGTCTACCAATGTGTTGTTAAACATGCTTATAAAAAACACCTCAACTGAATGTGACCATTTAACATCAGTGACCTTGTCCTCAAATAAATTTAGAGATCGACTCACTACTCTTGAAAGGAAGCCAACATCCCCAATTTTTCTCACCCAAATCTAGAGTGGACCTTATATTTATCATGCATAAGTATAGGTCTAGAGGCCTGATCGTTATGGCTTCTCTTGATGGTATGCAGTGGGAATATGGAACCACTTAACACATTGCACTTGCATGCCAATACCATTCGATAACATACCTACTATTGTGCCCTTAGTTATCTTAATGGTCATCCATCCATCATTAACAATTTTCAAAAGCTTCAAGCAAGTAATTTGATTTTTAGAATTAGCTTGCAGTGTCTAGTTTATCACTGTTCCTATCTATGACCGTTGAATATGGGCACCACGACTCTAACTCGTAGCAAATAATTCCATGTATGTATAGTGGCAATATATATCCGATCTTGGTGATAAATCCATAACTCATTACATCACATGTTCAGCGTCTGTTATCTAACAACTATTGGATTTCACGTTTAAGGGTCTATCAGGTGTGATCTCCAGTACAAATACCTACAGTCCCCTCACTTCAAGTGGTACATACCTAGATATCCCCATTGTCTTCCATTAGAAAAGCTTAACATAATATTCTGTAATGCTCGTCTCAAATAGATATCTATATCCATATATATATATATAGATATATCTCCCTATATATATATATATATTATACTGCAAAGGAAAATATGTTCAGAACACAGAATCTAATATTCAAAAAATATAGAATGATCCCTCGAAGGAAAGCTATCATGCAATTGTTATCCTTCCATTTATGTTAAGAATAATCCAACAATCCATTTTCATAAAGCAAATTATATACCACTCCCTCAAAGGATGGATACCATGCTCACTATCTTTATGGAAGTGAACAGCGCATTCCTGTAATGTGATCAACTTTTTATATACTGCAAAGCAAAATACATATAGTTTTAAAATGACGAGTAAGAATCATGCAATGTTTTAGTTATTTTCATGCAAAACTTTGTACAATAAATCATATTTTTGCAAATTGAATTGTTAACGGGTTAGACTTATTGTTTGCGCTTTTTAGAAAATATAAATAAAAAAGGAAGCAAACTTTAAAGGTTTTCATTGCTTACAAATGCATGCTTTCCAGAGCACATCCTTCATTTCATCTTTGACTGCACTACAAGTTTACATTTTCCATCATACATTTGCAGATCTCATTATCTTGAGAATCTTTTAATTTCCATGGAATGACACACGAAGGCATTTCTCAATTGATTGAGGGTGGTTCCATTGTTGACCCCCACATTTCAGATATTGCACTTGTCCTCCCTAAGGTCCATTCTCAACACGACAACCCAACATCGTGTTGACCTTTCAGATGGAAAACATTTTCAGACCAAGAAGGCTACATTGTGTGCTTACACAAATCCCGCTTTAGAATGATCAAAAATGAACTATAAGTTTCATCTCTTGCTCGATTACCAATGTATATAAACTCCCTATTTTAATTATAATTTTTTTATGTACCATAACCATTTCATATTTGTTTATATATAATTGTATATTTTGTCTCATTTTAGTTTCATAGAGAGATAATATGTTAAAACACTTGGGCATTCTTTCAATCTACTTTGACAACAGCACTTCACATTCACTACATTCTTGAGAGTGAATAATAGCAGACTTACACGTCTCACTTGCATTTGTATTCAATTATTAGACAACTATTATCTAACATCCCTTCTAAATGTATTTTGCAACATTTGTTCTCGCTTTAATAGAAAATCAGGATTGTCAATCACAACCCTTATCAACATCAACTACAAAAGTAATAATTGTCTTTCTAAATCTAATAGCATATACCATTCGGCGTTCACATTACATTGTACACATACGATTGCTAGTTTAAATATTAAAAGATATGAGCTTATTACAAGTAATTATTGAAATTTATTCATAATGTTATCAAAGCCATTATCAGATTCACTCATATTTTTATCAAATCAAATTTCATTTTTTATAATATTATATTATTATAAATTATTAATAATTTACTACATTAATTACTTAATTATTGAGTAAATTTGATTTGATCAACAATTTTATTAGTTAAAATATGTGTAACAATAAATAAATACAAAACCCAATACAATCAAAACTTTTCACATATTTATTCTCTTTCTAAAATATGTTACTATTATCCTAACATATCACTATCATTACATATTATTCTAATAGTTATATACAATTTGATATACTAGGATGGACTAACAGCTACACAACCCTTATTTTAATCCAAAATTGTATTGATTTTGAAGTGCTCTTTTGCGGGGTTATAATTTCATTATTCTATCCAGGTGCATAATATACTTCAAATCTCCGAAGGAGCTGGTGATACTAAAACATCATCTTGATTTCAATAAAGACCACATCTGCAAATCTTTAAAACATCGGCAAAAATGAATATAATGTAGCCTCGTTCCAATCAAAACGGATGATACTCATCAGCCTATAAAAGAAGATGTGATGTTGCTGTCAAATTACATCATATATTGCTTCAAAAGTAATCTCGGGAGACGGTGGGTAATAATAAGTGTGAGGATGCTGCACATTTTCTATTCCGTTATTTAAAAACTAAACTCTCTTTTTCTTATAAATAAACATCAAGGAAACTTGATTGGAGTCGACTGCAGTGCTGTCTCAAGAAGTTCTTTCTGCTCCTTAACATGCACCTGACTAAACCCTGTTGCTGTAGCAGCCGATGGAGCTCGACCAACATACTTAATATCTTCAAGACTACCTCGATCTACTGCTTTCATGGCAGTTAAAAGACGAGGAGTAATATAATGATATGCTCCCATATTCATATGCTCTTCCTGACACCAGACAATCTCTGCATCTGAAATAAGGACACAAATTGCAAGAAAAAAATCAGTTTATTGTACAGGGTCATTTTTCTGCATATAATTATCCTCCACGTGCACATTCAAGGCATTATAAATATACAAGCATGAAAACATGTTTAATATAGGTACCCCGTGCAGGTAAGAAGTATTCTGGTAAGGCACGCATTCTACTTATAAGGTCAAACATACAGACTTACTTGGATATCGCTTCAATTCTCGTTGGACTAAATCGTAGGGGAATGGGCATAATTGTTTCAACCCGACAAAATAGCAACATCTTTCCTCTCGACTCTTCGCCTTTCTTCGTCAAGTTCATAATAGACCTGTGCGAAAATGAGAGAAATAAAATAGAGTTACATTAACCAGAGAAGGGAAAACAATTAAACATTCTGTAAAGTAGTCACTAATGGGACGGTCACTAGAAATATAGAAATATAGTAGTTTATTAGCTGTTTAACAGAATCGTAGAGATTATGTGGACCCATTAACTTCAATCCAAGTACATTTAGTACCTTTCCGGAACAAAGTATAAGACGCTGAATCCCTTCCTCTCGATCAGAATGGTCATTCTGATCCTTAATAAGACGCTTAAATCGGGTTCCCTGCTTATCAAATCCTGGATGGCCTTGAACATCATCAAATTCGGACAAATTCGACTTGCAGTCCTTGTGACGAAGAAGATTCTTTGGAGACATAACAATCAATGGTTTACGGAAATCCCGGTGTATCTGAAAGTAGAAACAGATCAATCAATTTAGAAACAAATACATTTCTGAAAATACCTAAGAAATGTTTTCCTTAAAAAGACAACCAGAATACAGATATAACAAAAAAATCAGTATAACGGCTTCTAGATATAGCAAAAAATAGATGTCTGTTCTGGAACATCAGATCAAAAGACAAGTTCCTACCTGGCGACGAAGAACATGGAAGTAATTAGCAGGAGTTGTCACATTTACAACTTGCCAATTGCACTGTTGAATTTGTGTGCGTAACGTAGAATCCATTTCAGGAATCACAAAAGGATTGTCATCACTATTCTGGACCACAGTTCAATGCGAACAGAATCAGTCCTGCTAAATTTTTATTTAAAGTACACTTACATGTACACGTGCAAAGAGAGATGAGAATTTCAGTAAATCTGCATTCCAAATATCTCAGTTTAATGCAGTGAAACTCACACAAAGGCTACTAATATTAAGTTGGTCATTTTGTGAAATAGCTTGTGTAAGGTAAGGAGAATTCTAATAACATATGAAATCATAATATAATTCACTACATAATACTGAATGGATAAAACAAATTTCCATGGGTTGCATCAACATTTAACTGTCTAACTGAGGCAGCAGATTTAAACATTTGTTTTTCTCCCACAGCTGATGAGAAATCAAAAATTCAAATAACTATAATACATGAAGTACCATGGAAAGCTTTGTTTTGTAGTGGAAGACCTAGCAATTGACATAAGACATTAATATCAAAACTCAACAACCCTCACCCAGTTTCATAACACTACTTTTCAAGACCTCCTAGCTTCCAAGAATCAAAACAACTTAGGAATCTTCATTTCTGCGATGTCCAAATATAGAAATCATATTATCAACAATATCAAATCTTGTTTCTATTTCATCTATACATTTATAAATGGCTACTCACATTTTTTTCACTTTTTAATTTTTAGCAGGCAATTTATAATCAACACTCACGAAGATTCAAAAGAACAAGAGAGGAATGATTGCAATCTTGATGGACAATTTCAAGGATAAAACTTCATAAATGGACACCCTGAAGAGTTAACGGGACATGATGGATGGAAAGGATAGCAATAATTACACACTCTGACAGGTCCTACAGACTAATTCGGTCTAAAGAGCATTACAATTCATCATCATCATCACAAAGATATAAAAGTCCCTAGAATGGAATAAGGCAAAGAATGTAAATTTAATTAGATAAACTTCTTGTTGTCAGATAAAAAGCTTAGGCATCAAGGGCAAAGTATAGTTAAATTACATATTGTGAAGGGTAAACAGAAAAAGTAACTTTAGCTATTTACCCCACATGTAAAGGTAAAAAGAGGAAAGTACCTTCTCCCACATATAGAAGCAAAAGGGAAATAGGAAGAGTAACTACAAATAGGCTTTCAAAACCTTAAGTTAGGCATGTCTTGGAAATGTTGTACAGACAATCTAAGAAAGAATCAAGTCTGTAACAAGGCGCAGCACCCATACTGCTCTTGCAAGTCCTCTGCATCTGAGTTGGCATACAGAACTTCAGAGAAAAAAAATTGTCTCTATGTACTGTTTCGAAATGTAATTTAATAACATTAGAGTTTTGCTCAAAGGGTTTTCCTCGGGCATTTCAAAACTATTCTTGTCAAAAATAGTTTAGAATTCCTGAAATTTAAAGCCTTTCCATCTTTGAAAGATTAATTTTTTAGACTTCAGATTTCAGTTTCAATAGCAACCTTTCATTGACCAGATTTAAAATTAAAATATCAGTAAATTTAAGTTCAATCTCAGGATCCTAAATGCACTCCGAGCCAGTTCCGCTTAGTTATATAATACCAGATTTTCAGTCTTTAGCTAACAGCAGACTTGTTTATAACAGCTCTAATCACAGAATACAACAAAAGCTTATCGGAATAAACAAATTACCTGGAGAAAACGCTCTAATCTTGCACTAGAATGTTCTGGACCCTGGCCATCATAGCCATGAGGAAGGAGAACAACAAGTCCACTTTGACGAAGCCACTTTGACTCCCCGCTGCTTATAAATTGATCAAAAATTACTTGGGCACCATTTGCAAAATCACCAAACTGAGCTTCCCACAGAACCAATGAATTCGGATTTTCCATTGAATAACCCAATTCGAAGCCAAGTACGCCAAATTCTGACAGGGAGCTGCAAAACACTAGAATTTTAAAGCTTACTGTTCAGGCGAAAATAGAAAGCTCTAACTATGTTCAACATACAAAAGAACATCAAGAAGAAGTTACGTAAACATAAACCATAAACTCATTTCTGTGTTAACATGTATAGATAAACCGTAAACCATTCAAAGCACCCTGGAATACTACTGCATATGCAGGTTATTGCAAAAGATGTAAAGTTTTAGGCATACCGGTACACCTAGAATTATATAATTGCAATCAAACTCATAATTGTATTAAAACAACTTTTCAAACAGAAAATAGAATTGTTTCTGTATGTTAACTTAGTAAGAAGATATATCTCAACAAGAAAAAAACTTTTCACATCAAGAAATAGCCAGTAGTTATAAACAACTATTCTGATTCTCCTTAGCTTTTATACTGGATCTCTATGTCACAAGGTTTGCCGAATTTTTCAGATAAAATTTGAAATTCGTCGATTTTTGTACAGTTACCAAAAATTTGCCAAAATTCGTCCAAGTTCACAGTCCTTTTGGTCCAAGTTTGTTGCAGTTGGGGTTTTTGTCAGGGTCGCCGGAGTGTTGGCAGTGGTAATGAGCCTCCTTTAACCTGCATGAAGCCCTCAAAGCTTGCATCCTTTAGCCTGCACAAAGCACTCAAAGCTTTTGTGAAGCCCGTCACGGAAGGATCGAGAATATTTTTCTCATTCTTTGCTTTTCGTTTTAGCTGTCTTGTATTTTTTATTATATTCAATTTTAGGTTCTAGGTTAGGTTTTTAATTTTATGTTTATTAAATAAAAATATATAAAGTTGATTGCATCTTGAATTAATAAAAAAATTAATTGATTTAAGTTAGATCTTATTTATATATAGATATATATATATGTTTTTTTTTTTTACTTTTTTTATGTATGTTTGTATTACTAGTTGTATTATATATTTTTTAATTTTAAGAATTTAGAAGGTATTATGATTTGATTTTTTAATTATTATTTTCAAATTATTAATAATCTATTCAATACAATAAAAATTTCAAGTTTTTAAAAAATAATTATACTATTTCTTTTTTAATGTTTTAAAATTTAATTATATATTTTTTATTTTATCTTATATTTTTATTATTATTTTATGTATCAGTCGAATATAATGGCGAAATTTTTTTCGAACTTTATTTAAGTTAACTTGAACTGATTTTTATCCTAGTCGAGCTCAAACCTTGTGACATAGCTAGATCTCATACTACTTCGTCCAACTAGGGGAAATGTCAAACTAGGGGAAATTAAATTTATGAGGCTTCAGATGAAGGATATTATTCTGCATCAGATTTTGAAGTTTTTCAGGCAAAAAACTAGAGCATTATGTATTTAGTTTGCAAATCAGGTACTGGTGGGTCATTTGAATCAACCTGATTTGGAGAAGTTGGCGTAAGACCAGAGCTTACTGAAATACCCTTCTTTGGGGCACTCTTCATGTAGATAATCTCTAAGTTTTTAGCCATGTAGTTATAAACAATTATTATACTCTAAACACGTATGCTCTCAACAAAAATAACATTTGACATAAGAAATGGTCAATAGTTATAAAAAAATCTTCTCATTCTCCTTATCTTTTATACCATAACTCGTATTACATGTCTAATTATGGGAAATCAAATACCCTTCTCTGCGACACCCTTCAGCTTAGGCTGCTTGTAAATAATCTCTTTTTAACCACATGTTACCAGGGTACAGGAATTTGCCGGTTTTCTGGGGAATCAGGGTTTAGTACAGCTTGGATACGTCCATACAAAAAATAATTAAAAAAACAGACAAAAATTAACAATATTACTAGCATCAATGGCATAGGCATAAAATAAACAAATAAATAACAAAACAATACTGATAATTAGTAATTCAAAATATGCAACATGTCATATAACATTATATATCACATAGACTTGTAATATCTGTCTGTTCAATGTCGATAATAGTCAATGATTATTGTCAAACTCAATAACTACGTCAAAAAATCATTATATTGCTCTTCATAAAGAGAATTCAAATCATCAATTGGTGTAGTTTCATACCTGAGAATGCATGAAGAGCAAGTGACATGAGAGGTGAGTTTGCAATTTTTGTCATTGTTTAGTGTGTTTTAGGTGGTTGAGTTAGCTTGGGGAAAGGGAGGCAATGAGAGAAGGCTTAAAAAGTCTGGAGTTTCTTTAATTTTTCTTTTCTTTTTCTTTGTTTTTCTTACGAGTGTTTTTTTACAGCCAAGATGTACCTAGGCAGGAACTGGGATATTTAGGCAAATCTGGGATGTGCCCACGAAGTACCCAAGCCCATAATGCAAGTACAGTTACTGCCAGAGGACCTCCAGGGCAATGCCTAGTAACATAGCCATTTAACATTTATAAATATGTTTTGGCAATTCAAATCCATTTAATTCAGGCTCTTTTGTAATCACACCCCGGCTGTAAAGCATATAAGGATTTTGAGGAGATGTTACTAATTAAAATATGTATTCTATATATCTATTTATATTACTAACTGTTGCTAGTTTTTTTAATCAATATATCTATTTATATGTGCGGGGGGGTGACGATTGTGGGTATGAAGGAAATAGGTAGTTTTCTCAAATAACTGCAAACGGTCGAGGAATAGTTAACCACCTCAAACAAAAACAGGCCAATAAAGAGGAGAAGGTAGAAGACCTTCAACACTGACAATTATAGGAATAAAGTGTAGTAGATGACGAGAAACAAGTTGACAACATGCATGCAAACATAGAGAATATGAAGGATTGGGTAGCAATCCCAAAGCGTAACTAGGGAGAGAGATTGATTCAAATATAATGTCAAGATTGTATTGTTTTCAGCCAAGTAGAAAAACTAGAAAGAGTGGATTAAAGAGGTCCCCTATGTATTAAAGTCATCTTTAGCCTTAGGAGTAATTCAACTCTTCATATGAGGGTAAACCAGTTAATAACATAAAGGTTTAAGTTTATTTAACCCACATGTTTTTAAATTTTTGTTATCTTTCATATATATGCATATCTGTCTAATTTGTCATTGAATTCAAGCTATAGCTATCTCTGAAGATGGATCTCATACATGACCACCAAACACACGATTTTGGGTTTCACTGAAATAAAGTTTGAGGCAATCTGATGACTACATCATTTCGATAGAGCTAATTGGCAAGCACATACCCATGCAGTGCACACAGTTGGTGAGAGTTTTCTGTGGAGTTCTTGATGATAAAGTCTTGGAAGCTTCAAGTTAGTTTAGTGAGCTGTGCATGGCAATCTAAGACAGTCACATGGATTAAATCTCAATATCTATGTGCCTGATAAATCCCAGGAGTAGCCTAATTTTTGCTGCGTGTAAATGTGCCTCACAACTTTGGAACCCAATGTGGATTAATCCCCAGGATGGAACTTTCACGTTTCTTTTTTGTGGGTCTAGGGCCTTTCTATAATTATCACTTAGCAACAAATATTAAAAATATACTGACAAATAAGAAGAATAAAAAGAAATATACCGTTACCAGAATTGTATCAGTAAAGTTACAGGGCCCCCAGGGTAGTACCTAGTATAGCAGCTTTTTAACAGTCGAAAGATCTAGGGCCTTTCTGTAATTATCACTTAGCAACAAATATTAAAAATATACTGACAAATAAGAAGAATAAAAAGAAATATATCATGACCAGAATCATACCAATACAGCTTACAGGGCCCCCAGGGCAGTACCTAGTATAGCAGCTTTTTAACAGTCGAAAATATGATTTGGCAATTCAAACGCTCCTACCTTTTGAGTAAGCATTGCTGGTTAAAAAAGTATTGCATATATGATTATATCTCTTTATATGTAAGAGTTGCAAGTTTAAAAACCATATTCTATATCTCTATTGATATGCATGTTGGAGGCAGTGTAGGGTATGAAAGAAATTGGTAGTTTGCTAGAGAAATTGCGAGTCAACAAAAAGTTCACAGCCTCAAACACAAACGGTGCTATCAAGAGGAGTACGTAATCTTCAGGGCTGACAATTATGTAAAAGTGCAGTAGATGAGAAATAACTTGACAACATACATGCATGCATGCATGCATATAGAGTACATGAAGGATTTAATACCAATCCCAACCAGTACCTAGAGAGATTGGTGGACTTAATGCAATGTAATGTCACCTGAAGATGATTGTTGTTTTCGGCCAAGTAGAAAACCATAATGAATGGAGTACTGTGAGGAAAACCTATATGTACTAAGAAGGTTAGCACATATGTGGGTCACATTTAGCCTTGCAAGTTTTTTTATTTTTAAATCCATAAGAAAGCAAACATAAGGTAATTGTTAATTTTAAGTTATCCCACATGTAATGGATTTAGTTGGGCTATTCTTAGCATGTTTTTAATTATGATTTTAATTTTTTTAGATGTCTGTTTTTTTGTTTTCTGTTATCACTGTCTTTTTGACTGCCACGACACACCCGGGCAGGTTATTTTTATGCTATCCCACATGTAAAGGATTTAGTTGGGTGGTTTTTATATTGTTTTTAATTATGATTTTAACTTTTTTAAATCTTTGTTTTTTTAATTTCTTGATACCAAGTCTTTTTTACAGCAAGGACGCGTCGAGGTAGGACCTGAATATTAGGCGTATCTTGGATGTTCCCAAGAGGTAGCTGGGCCAGTGAAGGTGCCAAAATTGTACCGGTACAGTTACAGGGGCCTCGAGAGCATCAAGTGGTAATATAAATTTCTTACAGTTAACAAAAATGGCAATTTAAATGCATATAATTCGGACTCTTTTGCAATCATGCCCCAGCTGTAACACAAATATAGATTTTGTTGACGCATTGCTAATTAAAAATATACACATATATATATATATATGTGTGTGTGTATACACACACACACACACACACACATATATATAGACACATACACATATATATGTGTATATTATATATATATATATATATATATATAATAAACCCACTCTATATAAATGGGATTGGGCATGGGGGGTCCCCGTGAACTCTATCTTATCTTCTCTATATGGGCATTGGGTTAAGGCTAGGGGCAATACAATCACCTCTCTATCAAGATCACGGTATAAGACATTGATGAGGTCCTTCACAACAAATATGTATTTGTGGCATTTACCCATCTTTAGTAGGACATAGAACCCTTGCACTATCACTTCCTTAGAGCATGTTTTCCATCTTGATTTAAAAGTAGCTAAGCAAGAAAAGGCACAACTGAATCCCAGCTAGTCTTTTTCTTTTCAAAAAAATAGTTACTATTCATCTTCTGCCCATGTGAGCTCCTCTCATGTTGCCCACTCATCACCCAAGAATTAGTCTTCACCAAATGGATCCATTAAGAGTTCCAAAGTGGAAGCTAAGCAACAAACGGCACAACAATATTCTGGCTAGTCTTTTTCTTTTCAAAAGAATAGTTACCATTCATCTTCTGCTCCTATGAGCCCCTCTCATGCAGCCCACTCATCACCCAAGAATGAGTAGTCTTCACCAAATGGATCCATTAAGGGTTCAACTATATCTAGAAATGGAAAGAAGTCTTGTGCCTGCCACAAGCACACAGGACATTCTACTGATGAATATTGTGTGCTCAAATCAAAGAAGACAAACACCTTTCTTACTAAGCGGAATTCAAAATATGAAGATTCAAGTAACAAATCCCAAGACTTCTAATCCTCAGCTTGTTCTCATAGTTAATGAACCTTTTGTCAATAATAGAGAAGCTTTGCTCACTCATAGTTGAGAAATCAAGAATACAATTGCAAAGCTTATCCTCGATAATGGTAGCCAGAAGAACTTGATTTCACAAAATTTGATAAACGATCATCAATTGCCAACTACAACATGAAAGATCCCTAGATGGATCTTTCTTACACTCCAACGATGTTTTATCAAACAAAAACGGTAATTACAGATTTATGTGTATTTTATGTCAATGTCCCTAGTGCAGATCTGGAAAGTGTGACTAGGGTTAAAGAGAAACATCAATGTAAAACACGCCCAATAAAAATACTTCTGATTTCTAATGACTGCCCAGATTTTTGAGGGCTGAATTACACAGAAACTGAACTTATTACAAACTAAAATAGCCCAGAAAATCAGATCTGAAGTCTGTTATAATTCAGATTGAAAATCTTCAAAATGCACTTCAGAAAATGATAAAAAGTACAGCGATCAGATTACAATATGATGGCAAACATTTAACAAATGTTTTTGGATAAAAATACCTCTGAATTCGCTGTTAACTTGCTTATACTGGGCCGACCCAACTGCTGATTGAAAATCACTGAAAAACATCTGTAAATCTCCTCATAAACATGGCTGAACTGAATCTGGAAATCTGATGAATACCACTGGGAATTTCTGAGTGAAATCCCCTCTCAATCCCCTGGGGTTTTCGTCCGCAAGAGATAAATTCACAAGGGTTTTCGTCCTTGGAATTTTTTGATAAAAGCTCAGAGCTCTTAGCAATGCAAAAGATGATAATAAAAATCCGGATACTCCCATACAAGTCGACTTGTTTATTTAAAGGGAGATCAGCCCAACTACCACTTTCAAATCGGCCAATCAAATTGTTTCATTCCCCTATGCTGGTCGCATTTTCCTTTTTGGGCTGATTGGCACATTCTCCCAAAAATGACTCCCAAGGCAAGTCGCATTTTCTCCTTTCTAATACAATTACTTTTAATTGTATTTTGACATTTTAATTTATTATTAACTTTATCATTTATTATATGTGCTTTTCATAATATTATTATTTTTTAGAAACAATAGCACCATATAATAAAATAATAAAGTTATGTCACCCTAAAAACTCCCCCTTGGCTGTCGGGTAGACATAAAGGGCCAAAGGTCTTCGATTTGGAAAAGGGGACATTACACAACACATCCTTACCCATACCACTTAGGGTCGGTCAAGGAGGAGGAACATTCAACGGTTGTGCCTCACAAATGTTATGTGACATTTGTCATTGAACCATTCTAAGATACAATTGATTGTGATGTCACTCCCCTTGATTGTTGCAATCTGATACTTGGAGCACCTTATCAGTACAATCGCAAGGTCGCCTTTGATGGCTTCCACAAGACATACAGACCACACAAGGATAGTAAAGGGTATAAACTCACTTCTTTTGTTATTCCTTCACTTACCTGTAGACCAAAAATTAAACAAGCCAATGTGCATATGTTTCTTACTCTTTGTATCATTAGCAAAAACAAGGATAGTAATGTTGACAAACTTCCTCTTAACACAATCAAATATCTTGTTGATGCACTTTCTTATGCTTTTAATAAGCCTATCCTCCATTAAAGCCAATTCCACATTCTATTGAGCTTGTACCAGGTTCTCGATTGCACAATCGAGTGCCTTCTCGTACTAAACCCATAGAGATTGTTGAGATAGAGCAACAAATTAAAGCAAATGCTCGAAGAGGGAAGAGTCCAAAACCCAAAACTGCTCCTTGTGGATCTATTAGTCTCATCATGCCAAAGAGGAACATAATAAGTGCCAATTAGTCGCATATTATCATGCTCTCAACAAAGTCACTTGAAGACCCACTACCCACTTGCCAAGATTAATGATCTTTTTTACCAACTTCAAGGTAGATACTTCTCTAAGCTTGATTTGACTTTTGGATATCATGAAGTTCGCATGAAGCCCCGTGATGTTTAGAAGGCAGATTTTAAGACCAAAATTGGACTCTGAGTGGTTGCTCATGTCTTTTGGCCTCAACAATGCATCTCCCACATTCATGTGTATCACCAATTATGTTTTTTGTCCCTGCCTTGGCTAATTTGTCATATTTTTTTATGACATCTCGATATACATCAAGTCTTGGGACCACCACTTGGTTAGTGTGTAAACACTTCTAGATCTTCTTCACAAACATCACCTCCAGCAAAGATGAAGTATTTGGGGTTCCTCATCAAAGAGCATGGAATACATATGGATCCAAATAAAGTAAAGGTTCTTTACAAGAGGCCCTCTCCAAAAAAAAACATTTCAATTTTCAAATGTTTAAGGGGAGATAAACTCCTATAGAAAGTGCATTCGTGACTACTCACATGTTGCCCATCATCTTAATGATTTCTCTAGCCAAAAGGATCTTAATTGGAGCCCACAAGCTGCTTAAACACTTTGTCCATTTGAAAGAGGCCTTTTGCCCTACTCCAGTGCTTGCTCTCCAACTTGCAACAACCCAATACATCACAGGTCCAGTACCCAAGTAAGGAGCCCATCCAATGCATACCAATCAAAAGTTGTCTTAAGCCACTATAACACCTACTACAAAGAATACCAAGCCCTGGTCTAAGCACTCAAAAGTGATACCATTATCTTCTGTGTAAGGAGGTAATTTAGTAGTTTTTACATACTGCTCACCAACCACTTTAGTTCTTGAACTCTCAGTCTCAATCTTACATTTAACAAATTCATTTGGTGATAAATATAAAAGAGGTGTCACCAACATCACCACAAATCTTCCCAATTGTCCTCTTCCTTAGGTACTCAGCATTTTGGATACTCGATGTACAGCATATAATGAGTGTAAATCTCTTTACTCTACAAATACTTAGTTTAGCTCAATTTTGTTAAATATTTACAACACCCAACTATGGTGAACCAAACACCTAACCTTGACTACAATTTCAGGATGAGTTGTATAAGTTCACTCAACTTCGTGTTCCTAGAGGGCCTTCTCATCAACTTTTGCTAAAGGAAGATCACTCATCCTCCTATGGTGGACATTTTAGCATTCAGAAAACCTTGCATCACCTTTAATGGCACATCTATTAGCCTTCCGTACATAAGCTAGGCAGGGTCTAATCTGGTGGTGCCCTCTTTACAATCCATATAAGCCTTCCTATCAAAAGCTTGGCTTAAATTATAGCCATAACTAGTGCCTTGTCAAGTATGGAAATATATTTCTATGGACTTCATTAGTGGTTTGCCCAACACTCAGCAACAACATAACTGTGTGTTTGTGGTTGACTACCAATTTTTGAAAATGGCTATCTTTATGCCATGTTCCAAGACCACTGATGCTCCACAAGCTACATCCTTGTTCTTCAAGCATGTTTGGAACAATTTTGGGCTACCGCTCAAAATCAATTGAGATCATGACTTGAGCTCCTCAGTAATTTTTAACAATCGTCATGGAATCTTTTGGGTTGTTAGTTGCACTTATCTACTTCCTTTCATCTACAAACAGATGGTCAAATTAATGTTGTTAATCACACTTTAGTCCATAGTCTTTAGGTCATCCATGCTCTCCACTCATAGGTCACACATTCTTGCATGAATCTTTAGGCTTAAAGGATACTTCCCTTAATAGAGCTTGGACATTATCGAACAATTCCCTTGTTCTCGAATTCCACTTAGCAAAAGAGTTTGCAACCTCTTAAGGAGAAATATGAAACCCTTCTCCTTCCCTCAAAAAAATCATTTAGATACATATTTCAGACGACTCCAAGTAGATGAACTTTGGAAAGCTCATATTCAGGTTGTAGCTTCCAAGAGAGGAAAACAAGTGGATGGTTATCTAAGACTATAGGGGCTATCATTCGTGATTCTCCCCCTCCTCAAGCAGTAATGCTTTGGACCCAGACTTAGGTAACTATGGTAGGAAGCTACTTGATCTATTGAGCATTAAATGCATCTTTATAGAAAACATCCACATAACATGCAAGGTAACCTGAAAAATTCAACGGACAAACTCAACAGTTCAAATCTGAAAAGACTCGATGATGATAAACTATTGATCACATAAGCAATACCTGATGGTTTGATGCAACCTCTTCAAACCATTTAACCAGCAATCCCCAATATAAAATGCAGCCAAACATTCGAACAAGGTTACACAAATGAAGCATGCAGATAATTCATGGACAGACGATAGTTTTACAAAGGTACCAAAAAAGAATCAATCTCTTGAACACCAACACCTGAGTTATGAAATATCCCAGAAATGTTGTTTATATAATCATTAAAACAAGGTGCAAACAATGCGATTGACCAAACATGTCAACACATCCTCAACATGATATGAGCTGCTTTTTGACACCTAAAAAGGATTGTGAAGGGCAAATTGACAAATCATCACTGAGACAATAACATGTGAAATTTATCTTCTTCACGGGACCTTAGACAACCACGAGGCTTCAATCTCTGATAAAATGTCATGGTCTCTCAATGTATCAATGAAAAAATTGTTTCAAAAAACAACCAATTTCCCATATATGCAAGTTTTTTCTATGTCTAATAAGTTAAACGGCACATATCAGCATAAGTGTTCCATCATTGATTATATAGAAAATATTGTTTTATACTTCAGTTCTAAAAGCATATGATTTGGATGGAGATCGTTATGCACCTGTTGCTCACAGTAAACATCTCTTCATTTTGCTTCATGACAACATGATCCAGAGGGCAATATCTTGCACCTGTTTCCTGGTCATGAAGAACTGCATGTCGGTGACTGAATGTACCTCTTTCGACATCCTGGCCACTCAACCTCACATGATTACCCTCAACTAGAAGTGTTGCAAATGCAAGTGCTTCACCAACAGCCCAATCAACACCTTCTTCTTTTTCAATCATTTGTGCACGTTGATCAAAAATCCTCTTCACGGCCCTATGAGGATTGAATGTTTCTGGTAGAGTAGTTATAGCTTTCCCAACATTCTTCAATATCTCTGGTTTGACCCTACAAAGTAAAACAATTCACAAATGATCAAATCCTGTGAAAAATAAAAACATATCCCTAAAACTCGCATGAGTGAATATGACTGCCTGAACTTAGGGCAAGGTGCCAATACCCCGTATTGCGTCTACGAGACAATTGCTCTGGTGATTTGAAGCCAGTCCAATATGCTGCAAGCCAATCTCGTCGCTTTGGCACATATTCTTTGCTGTTCACAAACTCTTCATTTAAAATTGAGTTGACTTTACTGTGCAAAAGCATCAATTTCTTCTTCTGACAATTGCCCTGATTGAATTAGTTGTTTTTCGTACACATCAACTGCTCGTGGATGATTTTTAATCACCTGTTTGTAAGAATTAAAAAATTAAAACTACAGTATTGGTGAGACGTGGACAGAGCTCATGCTTGAAGGGGCTAATATATGCTAAGACCGCTAAACAGGCATTTATAAATGAAGATAGATCATCAGTAAAGCTGAAGAAGGAACTTTTCAATGCCCAAAAGAACTTGAATCGATGCCCCTTTATCAAACATGGCCTGATTTTACAACTAATGTAATGCCAAACTGGAATCAATGTAAAATGAAATTAAAATCAGCAAATTATTTTAAATTATATACTTCATCCTCTTTTCAGCAATAAGATCATTGTATCAATCTGTCTACAAAATTTTCTGCAATGTATTCAGGCAAAGCAAAGGTCTAAATTCAGAAATCAACTGTAAAGATAAGAGTTATGACATCCATATTCACCCTTTGTACATTCGATGATATGAATTGATATGAATGCTCATTCTATCCTCAACGATCATTTTTTCAGTCTATCCCACAGTATCGTCAATAAGTATAGATTACTATGCATATTAACTGGAAAAAGAAAGGCAACTAAGACATACCCGGTACATCTTAGGTTGTGTGAATGATGGTTCATCAATCTCATTGTGTCCAAATCTACGATAACAAACAATATCAACAACAACATCAGAATGGAAAGTCTGACGCCACTCAGCAGCAAGTTCGCATGCATGCACCACAGCTTCCACATCGTCGCCATTCACATGGAAGATAGGAGCGTTCAAAGCTTTTGCTACATCTGTACAATATTGAGAAGATCTACCGGACATGGGATCAGTGGTAAATGCAACCTGATTATTCACTACAATGTGAATAGTCCCTCCGGTTGTGTAGTTAGGAAGAGCACTCAAATGCAATGTCTCATAAACCACACCCTGACCAGCAAAACTTCCATCTCCATGAATCAAGATTGCCAAGTTCTTTGTCCTGTCCTTGTCATTTGAATAATACTGTTTTGCACGGGTTTTCCCGATGACAACAGGATTGACTGCTTCCAAGTGACTGGGATTAGCAACCAGTGAAAGATGAATCCTTTTCCCACCCCTGGTCGGCCTATCATATGATGTACCCAGATGGTACTTAACATCTCCCGTTCCAGTGTAAGATCCAACTTCATCGACTGGTTTCGTGCCCCCACTAAACTCGCTAAAAATCTGTCTCAACGGCTTCCTGACCACATTGCCCAGAACATTCAGTCTTCCTCTATGAGACATGCCAATCACAATGTTTTCCACACCCATGTCAGCGGATCTATCAAACATCTCTTTCATACCAGGAATCAATGTCTCCGCACCCTCCAGACCAAAACGTTTCGCAGCAGTCCACTTGGTTGCCAAAAAATTCTCAAATTGGGTACTCCAAATAAGCCTGTCGAGAATAACTTGCTTCCGTTCGGGACCATAATTGCTAGGAACCACCGTCTCAATCTTCTCCCTGAGCCAATTGCACTTATCACGGTCCGGAACATGCATATATTCATACCCAATTGAGCCACAGTAAGCCTGCTCCAATCTATTGAGAATTGATCGCAGGGTCTGCACAGGCCTATTCTCAGACAAAAACCCGGACATCTTCCATACGCCAAGAAAAAACTCCCTGTCCAAATCAGCTTCTTTGAATCCATACAGACCTGGCTCCAAATCCACCGGAATTTCCCTCTGCTCCAAACCCAGGGGATCCAGCTTCGCCTTCATGTGCCCATTCACTTGATAAGCCCTCACAAGCAACATAAGTCTCATGCTCTCCTGGATCGTTTGACCTGAAATTCCAGGCGACGTTGCTGCCTGACCTACAAAATTCCTGAAAAAATTGTCCCATGACTCGTCCACGCTTTGGGGATCCGCCTCCCATGCCCTCTGCAACTCCTCCAAATAAACACTACTCGTGCCATCCAGGAAATTATCGGTAAGCCTCGACAGCGGCACAGCCCTCGGCACGGGGGCCGATTGTTGAAAATTATGAGGCGTTGAGTGGAAAGATCGGACCTGCGTCATCGATCTTTTCGCATAAGCAGATTGTTGAGCCAGACGTATTTTCAGGGCTGCCCTGAATAAACCCGAGGAAAACCTCTGCAAAGTCATGACTGCTAAAACTAGGGTTCCTAAGGTTTCAATTAAAGGATCAAAACCCGATCACGAAAACAAAAATAAAACGCCTATAACTCAAAAGGATTTAAATCTCGGCCTTCAAATTAACAAACGCAGCCCATACAAAATTGTTCAAATTTAGTGAAATCCTAAGGTTTCAAATTTCAAGGATCAAACCCCTCCCAAAACTTTAAAAACCAAAAAAATCACTACGATTTACAACTCGGGCACTGAACCCGCACAAAATTGATCAAATCCAAACAAAAAAATTTAAAATGTCTGCAGAAATTAGGGTTTCAAGAGTCAAACCCTCGAACAAAAACATAAAATGTTTAAATTTCCTTGCGGTTTTTAAACCCGGACCTTAAATTGACAAACCCTAAGAAAATTTTATTTTTCAATCCAATCAAAATTTACAGCTGCTTTACAGACATTGTTGTATCACCGGACCCTTGCAAAAACCCTAACATAAATGTGTTTTTCTTACATCTAATCGAGATTTTTAAAAAACTTGCAGACCTTTAGCTTTTACTGCTTTGACCAGATTATATAGCATCTGGATTGGTTTTTAAGTTACTTGCCATGATTTTATTCTTCTTTGTATACCTATTCAGTTACCTATTGAAATAAAATTTTGTAAACGTTTGAGATTATTTTTTGTTAAATTAAAGCTGCCACTGTTTATTCTGAAGTGCTGCCAGAGCCGTTTGACATTCCGAGAATGTATCAAGCACATTTTCGCTGATCTGACGGGCTGTGGGGGCTCGCCGAGGACTCCAAGGCCGTTAAATCAGCCGGCTTAATTGAATCGCTCATTTTTCAAATGTTTTTTTTTTTTCCATTAACGACGTGTATGAATAATAAGACGCTCAGCGTGTGTTTAAGAGCCTCTTTCCTTTATAATACTATTTTAAGGGCATGGTTCCATGGAGCCGCTACAGGGTATATAATTATGCAGCAGGTGGTCCATGCTGAAATTTTCAACCAGCTACAGAATAAATTCGAATCTTGCCCAAGAAAGTAGGAGCTCCACAATTTCTGCCGGTTCAACTCCAGGGGGGCTGAAGAGGGGGGGCTGACAATTTCCTGCTACAGTTTAAGCATTTTTTTGTCCATCTGGCAACCCAAAATGCATTCTCTCCAGTTTTTTTGGTCGATTTGGAGGGAGATTTTCACCTTATATACCCTGCATCTACTCGTTATTGGAAAGCAACGCTTTGGAGGTGGATACTGTAAAAAACGAAAATCTCATTTTTGCAGTGCTTTGGAGCACACTGGGCAGAATCTTGACAAGTTGCAGTAGGTGTGAAGAATCCTGACGAGTTGCAGACAGTGGAGATAGTGGGAAGAATCCATTGAAGTTTGAGGTAAGCAATTTTTGCCGTTCGTATCAGTCTTATTTAGTTATGGCTAGTTCAGGTTTTTGCATATTTCCCTAGTGCAATGTCACTTCCAAGTGTTTGTTTGATTAGTAGAAATGCTATGTTGTAGGATGCATTAGAGTCATCTAATAAATGAAACCGCATACCTGCATCAGCTTTCCCCTTGTACATGGCATATTTGAACGCACGTGACTTCTGTACTGGGGGTATATATGGACACAATCAGATGAACTATAGGAATTTGCTAGAATAAAGATCTGTCTATTCATTACAAACCGGACTAAAATACATAGTCTGTATAAGTGCTGGAATTACAGAGTATCGGAACTGTGTATTCTCGTGAGCCTAATACAAGAAGACATATATTGGGAATGATTGGACGTGGTAGGATATGGATGTTTAGGCAGGGAGGAGTTTCATCTGACACCAATGATCCATTCTAATCTCTAGAGTGGCATGGAGGAAAACTTACATACCAACTAGAAGAAAGAGAGAGCTTTCCTAACCTACAAGTATACGTTGAAACATGCAATGTAAGATGGGGGAAAAAGTGTGGAAGCATATTACACAATTAATGAAAAAAAGGAATATTGTAAGTAAAGATTTTCTATAATGCAGGAATTAGGAGATCAAAACTGTACTATTCTCATGAGCCGAATCTAGAGATGGACTATGTATGCATTGATAAGTAATTATTACCATTGAGAAGATGGTGTCTGAACAATGTCCAACCTAATTACTATAAATTAAGAAGCACTAGAATTATAAATTAGCTATAGCATCTGAGTTACTGAACCATGAGATGGTTAAACCACAGAACTATGTTGCTGATATATCTAATCTAGTTTGGTCTTTAGAACTTTTCATGGATGATGCTTGATCTGCAATGCAAACAGCAGGTATCTTGGACTCTCTAGCTATCGAATAGAATGATTTCTTGACTCAATTACCTAAAGCATGTGCCCCCTTCGCTATCTCAATGTTGTGATTGAATGTTCCCATGGGACCCAACAGAAGTGATCCATAGACTCTCATGGTGCAATTCGCACTGGACTAATGGCCATGTGAATCTTGTTAGTCTTGAAGAGTCACTTCATGGACGATGGGATTACCCCAGGTATGAGAAAATGATAATGCTAGTGTGAATCCCACTGGAAGCTGATGCACATAGCTGTAGATCAAGCCCAAATGTACTTGATAATCAGCATTTTTTCTAGTTTAAATTGGGAATAGGATTTCTTTATACCATACTTGTAATGCAAGGCTTCAACAGAGTGGCCTATTTAGTAGCTGAGAAAAAATTGCATATCCTGATCCTTTCAAAATCCTTTCATGAGTTTCAGTGTAGTATTGTTGGAAAGTGACGTGCATCTGTTCTTTGCTTAATAGAATCCAATTTGTGACAGTTTTGCATAAGTAGATATCTACTAAGCATACACGCATGTCACTTTTTGGACTTGATATCCCTATAATCAGTCTATTGGGGGAAAAAATTGATGCATTAGTACTTGAGTTTAGTTTGTCCCTTTGACCAATGGTTAATTGATAACCTGAGGTTTAGGCTATTTGAGTTTATATGTAATCAAAGCAAGTTCTGTTAGGAGTGTCCAAACTCAATCTAAGGTTTTCATTCATAGGGTCTTAAGATATTCGGTTTGAGATGCAGATATTTTATGTCAGATTAACTTCATGGTAAGACTATTAATAGATTTTAGTTGACTATTTACAAGAAATGCAAGTCATAGCCATAGAGCCCCTTCATTATTATTTTTTTGTCACCATGGTAAAGACTAATCGAAGATCCACTGGGTGTTTAAATTGCGCTACCCTAGTAATAACTTGACTCCTTACAAGCCCTTTTCACAATTTTAGTGAATTGGTCTGATTTTTTATTGATATTTTTGCATTTTAAGAATATGTGATATGAGTAATCTATAGATGATTTGGCTGATAACGTATAGATGATATGTGGAGTTTACTTTAGTTTATTTTGTGAAAGTATTCTTCATATGTTGTTTCATATACATATAGGACTTATGCTAACGTTTCATGCAGCAGTGGTCAAACTAAAATTTGATTGTATATTTTATATTGCAAGTTTCAGCAAAGGTTTTTTTGTTCTTTGTTGTCATGGATAAATAATTATATCGTCCAAATCCAGTAAAGGCTGGTTTTAGGAGGTTCACTGCAATGCTTTCACAAAATGAAATAACAGATGATGATATATATTCTATAGATGATGATTACCCTTACTTTGTGCCAAGTACACAAAATGAGCAATGAAGAAGTAATCATTCCCACTTATGTTCCAAATACAGAAAAGATAATTGACGAAGTAAACATACCTACAACTGGTATTCACTTGGAACATATCAATGATTCCCCTCTTCATCATGACAAAATGTCAACCAAAGAGCCACATAGCCAAGGAAATCAACCTTCAGTTCCTCCTGCACAAAAGGGCAAGGCTCGTTGGAGCATCGCAGAAACTGTTGTCCTTATTGAAGCAAAGCGTATTGAGAGAGACACCCAACTCAACAGCGGAACAATGAAAAGAACTATAACATCAAATGAAAAATGGAGAATTGTGGAAGATTATTGTTGCACTCATGGGCTCCTCTGCACGGCAAGTCAATGTTGAGATCAGTGGGAGCATGTGTTGCTTGATTACAAAAGTGTAAGAGACTATGAAGCACATATACCTTATGGGCATGATAGTTATTGGAGTATGACAGGTCGAGAGAGAGCTGAAAAGAAACTTCCAACAAACTTTGCCATGGAACTCTTTGATGCAATGGATATTAGCTTTGGTAATGATCGAGCTATCAATCCTAGTAAAATATCAATTGATACTTCTGACACATAGTATGCATTCACTGAGGGTGGATGTTCTCCAATTGAAAATGAGCCATTAAAAGAGTGTGAGATACCGACAATGACTGGTGAAAGCTCGTTGAATACTGGAAAGGAAAAGGAAAAACTTTCAACAGGTAAAAAACGGAAAACAAGCAACAAAACGACAAGTATTAAAGACAACATTGTTGAAAGCAACAAGTTAGTGATTTCTGCATTTCAGATGGCTGAAGAGGGGCGTATGAAACGCCATTAAATAGATCGTGAAAGGGAAGCTAAGAATGAGGAAAGACTGTTCAAAATAGAGGAGCAAAAAATTAATGTGCAAATGAACATGGTTTCAGCTATGAATGCTATTGGACAGGCAATGTTGAAGATGACAGAGTCATTTGCAAGTGACAAATAAATCTTTAAATCACATACTTGGATTATATTGTTGTCATTTTTTGCTCTTTAGTGGATCTTCTATTTACTTGTTATGAGACTGAAATAAGTATATTAACAAAGATGTATTTGAAAATTGTTTGTTTTACTTACAAATTATGAAAAATAAAACCATCTTGTTTGGACATCCAAATGTTGTTATATTGTTGTCGTTTTTTGCTCTTTAGTGGATTTTCTAGATACTTACATTATGAGATTGAAATAAGTACATTAATAAAGAAGTCTTTGCAAATTGTTTGTTATTCTTGCTAATTATGAAAAATAAAACTATCTTATTTCAACATCCGAATGTTATAATCTTGTAACATTTAAAATCCAATGGTATTTCAATACTTACAGTTTAATATAATTATAAGCCTTCAACTTTCTATTTGTCAGTTGTATCATCATTTGTTATTTGATATATTTTAATGGTGCATTATTTTGTATGCTTTTTTTAAGGGAGGAGAACATTGTCTACATTTTTCCATTTACATACAATGAATCCTACTTCAATGGAAAAATTGAAATTCTTTTCGAATGCATCAATTATTGTCCAATTAGCATTGCAAATATGGAATGATCTTGAAGATTCAACAAATACGCAACGCATTTTCAAGAAGCGTAAGATAGATGACTTGGATGCAGATGACATGGAAATGGAGGTTATTGCTTTCATTTTTGGACAACAAAGTCAAATCCTTGATGCAGATTTATCTCGTTTTGAATGGGCAGGTAGGATACAAGGTGAGTGGTATATCAAACCACGTTCTATACACTAGTGGAACCACTATATTTTTGAAGTAAGATGTGATGATCAACGTTTCCGCAACATTTTTAGGATACCTTACATGTTATTTCAAAATATTTGTCAACTATTGAATGACGACCTTAAACAAGGTGAAATACCCTTTTCATTTGCCACTTCTATAAAAGGCAGGGTCTTTCCAGTTGAAAAACAAGTGGCCATGGGAATGTTAAGATTGTCATCTGGAATGACAATGGTTAACATTAGTGAATTGTTTGGTTGTGGAAAGTCAACCACAGTGAGAACTGTAAATAAGTTCATAAATGTCATGTACACTAGGTTTCGAAGTAATGTTCAGTGGCCAAGTGAGCATATGGCATTGGGGCAAGTAAAAGAAGGATTTCGTAGAAAACGAGGTTTTCCAAATTGTTGTGGGGCTATAGATGTAACTCACATTCCAATCTGACTTCCTCCTAACGAGTGTTCATCTGATTGGTATGATCAAGATCACAATTATAGTATGGCATTACAAGTGATTGTTGATAGCAATATGCATTTCATGGATGTGTTTACTGGATGGCCAGGTTCTGTAAATGATTCTAGACTTCTTTGTAATTCAGCTTTTTATAGAATGTGTGAAGGAGGAGAGAGATTAAATGGTCTTCTGGTTCCTGTTGGCTTAGTAAACATGAGGGAGTACATTATTGGCGATGGTGGATATCCACTATTACCATGGTTAATCACGCCTTTCAATGGATTTGCAACTACTACTCAAAGAGAATTTAATTTTAAGTTGTCATCCACACGCATTGTTGTCGAGTGCGCATTTGGAAGGCTAAAGCAATTATGGCGGATTCTAGAATCCAGAATGTGGCACCCAAATTTGGAAATGTTGCCCAAGACCATTCTTGTTTGTTGCATACTACATAATATGGTGCTAACGGTTGCAGAAGATGACACTGATGCAGAAGATGATGTTGTTTTTGAACATGAAAATAATATACCAACCGTTGAAGTGGCTAATCCAGCTGCTACACTTGCTCGAGCAGCCTTAATGGAATTTGTTAATGGCAATGCCAATAATGTGGACATGTAAGGAACATAGAATGAGAAAAGTATTTTTGTTTTAGTCATTATGATTTCAATTTATATGTATGCTCAATTCGAGCCAGCAGGATGTAAAATTCAAATAACATGTTTCTAATTAATGTGTTTATCATGATGAAGGTCAAGGAATGGATTTTTCATTTAGTTGTAATCTCTTTGTGCCACAACTATTGTATCTAAGCTCCGTTATACTGAGAAAGTTGCAGCGGTCTAATTCTATGTAATGTGCAATCTCTATTACGTTCATTCTTCCATGGTACTTTGTAAATGTGCTCTTTATTTGTGTAACACACACCTCCAACTTGACAAGTCATTTAGGCATCAAGCTCTTTTCGTACAACTGCTACTCGTAAAGGGCATTCATTGGCTATAGACAGCAGTTTGGACAAATCATATTTTACCTTCTGTATGGACAAATCATATTTTACCTTGTGTATTGACAAATCATATTTGGACAAATCATAGAACATGAGTTATACCAGATTGGTAATTGTATTTTCTCTTTTTTAACATAGATTAGCTCAGTCCAACTTAGCTTATTAGATTTCCCCCTACAGATGGTTAATGACAGCATTCAATAGTACACCAATATATGCCATTGCTCAAAGCATCTTCGGTGTGTCAGTGTATGTTCATAGCAGAAGACACAAGACCTGGTCTCAAAAACAGCTTGGGAAGCCAAAGAGAAGGACTGGCTCAGCACTCTAGAAACTCTCCACGCTTAACCGCAAGTTGGAAATGATTTTACTTGAAACAGAACAAAAATTTGAATATCTTATGACTCTAGCCTCTAGCCCTTTCACTTTGGCATGTTTGTTACTAAATCCACCTTCTCCGGACAACTCTATAAAATGCCACGAATTCAAATAATTGGCAGGACTTCAAAGACCAAAACCAAGAATTATGCATAGAGCAGCTGATTACCACCTCGTAATAACATCAACGAATTATGCACAGAGCACCTGATCAAGACAGCAGGATGGATACCCAATTGCATGAAGATGCTCAAGAACATCCCAATTCGCTGGAAGATCGAACTCTTCCTCTCCTTCATGACTCCAAGATCGACCAAGGAGCCATCTCAATCTACCAAGAATGGTTATTCTCATTGAATTTGGCCTCAAATACATATTGCTCTGTTTTTTTCATAACTATGGATATTATTTACATATACCCATTTGTTTTTCTATAATCAGAATTTGCTGCTTAGTAGCTTGTTATCTTGAAATTTGAGATGTGGGCATCTTTGTTAATTTTTGGATGGGTTATATTGCAGGCCTGCATTGGAGGACAAAGTTGCTCAGTGGAGGTTTCAAGAGACAAATTTGGAGATCCTTGTGTACACACTACTAAAAGTCTGGTATAAAACTTGCAGTATTCAGCTTCACATAGGAAAGTCCATGGGACCATAAAACTGCAATGGGCTCCTATTATTTCTCAGCGGAAAATGTTAATAAAAAAATTATTACCATGGGACCCAAAAACAACTAATATGCTCCTAAATTCGCTCAGCAGCACCCGCTGAGATTTTTATGCAGCCCCCTCTCCATGGGACCATGCTCTAACTCTTGCGAAACATTTGACTATATTTGTTATCACGAGGGTTTGAATGATTCAAAACACACTCATCTTCTTTCCATATTTTGTCGGAAGGCGCCGAAGGCGTCCACCTTTGAAGAACCCTCTGTTGGAAAGTGTCAAATTTTAGCAGCTCTTCCTGGATTTACATTTCTCTTTGTATGATTGTTCACTGATTTACCTGTCATCTCATGATCAATGCACAATCCCTGTAGTCTTTTCATGCGCGCATAAGAATTTGACATCGTGAAAGTATACGCACGCAGCAGAAATAATCGAAAAAAATGACCCGACATACATTATTAAATATCAACTTGACGGACAAACAAAATGTGTAAACAAAATAATATCCCTCAAAGATACTTGATATCTGTAGAAAGTAACATGGGTTAAGTAATCCCAATATCCATTCCAATTTATGTTTGTCTTTATTTATCAAAATCATTGTTGTTTCTTTGAACAAGAAAACGACATTGTTTGCATTATTTATTAATGACTGAGTCAACCACTAAAACCACATTCTCCTAGCTTTTTCGTGACACCTACAGCAAATTTGCCCACCCTCCCAACATGTTACTCCACAGTCTCATGTGCCGACTATAATGCATAGGTGACACCCACTACATAAATACACTACACTGTATGTGGCTATTCCGTACAACATTTTATAGGGGACATATAGTCGGTGTTATAACTAAGTAAGTTGAAACAATGTCCTCATGCATGTGTTTCCACTTACTAACTCTAGAATTGTTCCTACCATAATTGTTAGTAGTTGAAATAGCAGTGAATTTGGTGTAGTTGCTTTGTTATAGTTGTTCCTCCTCTCACACAGTTGTTTAAAATATCTCTCTGCCTATAATTTCACCACAACATTTTCAAGTTTCCATCTTGCAACACCTCCACCCGATTTGTTTTTTCAACACCTGCAACACCTTGCTCTCCTCGTAGACACCACAACTCAGAAATATAAGAGGTTTGCATGGTTATTGTTATATGTTTTTTTAATTACTTTATTATTGTTGTGTCATGAAGGACTTTTTATTCTACTCGTTTTGTATGATCCAAATGATATTAATTTCTAAAACTATAGACAGACTGCCTGTAATAAATTACAATATTAAGTCCCAAAAAATTGTATAACAAATTATAGTTCCCTGATTTGAACCACAATCCAATTAAATCTTTTCTGGCATTTCCACTTCCTTCACATGAAATAGTGTACCTTGTGTTCGTATAAAGTCTTATATACTTTTTATCAAGGTTGGCATGAGCATATACATAATTAGTGGCATTATAAAGTTTTATCAATAAACATGGATTGATGTTAACAATTTTGCTTGGCATTGGTGCCACTTTTTTTCCCCATATTTCATTGGCATTCCCTGTTTGTTTTACATTTATGATAATTTCGTAAAACGATTTTTACCAACCCGAAACCATGTTAGTATTTATGTTTTTCCCCTACATGACATATTATTTTCCATTGTTATGAAAGTGATTTGTTTTTCCAGTTGCTCAATGTTGCTTGTGATTTTTCTTATGTTTGTTTTTTTATAATCATTTTTTTCAGCTTAGTTTTCCTATTCGAGTGACTATATATGGATAATGGTACTCTTTACTGTCCCCACAATATTTAAATATGCATTTTATTTCCGACAGTTTAATGGATGCTTGTTTTGCATCAACATCTATAAATGCAAGGACAAATTTGATGAATATTGGTTCAACACCTAGAGCCATGCACTTGGTTCTCCTTCAGCCACAGACTACAGTTGTCAGGCATTCGTCAGGCCAATCTTGATTTTTCTGCATATAAGATTACTGATTTTCAGCAGTCGCTACCCTCTTCTTGTAGCCAAAGTGGAGATCAACGTGTCTTTTTATCAGATTTCAGATTGTTGATGGAGGCCTTGCTATCCTGGAGATTATAGATCTTCGTATCAACATTCTTTGGTTGCACAATATATTTTTTATTTACTGATAGAGGCCTTCCTATTTGCTAAAGTTCCTGTTTTAGTTCTCGTACACTTGGAAAATTGTCGATTGAGATGTCCACTTAGTGTTAATTAACCAAACTAGGCAAATAAAACTATGAGATGTGTATCAAAAGTTAAATTTAGGCCTGTAATACCCTGGTCTTTGTATTGTTGTTGCAATATTAAAATATACGCTTCATTTATTTATTGACACTAGCTTAAAAAATAATCAATGTTCTTTTTCTTTTTTTAATGTTTTTTGCTATAAGCAATGTATTCACTATTGTTTCCCTTCCTATCACTTCCAAATTGAAATAATATTCTTCAATATCTCTTGTTTTCACCTTCAATATCGCACAAATTATTGAAATTTATAACATATATATGTATATGTATCTATTGTTAAATCCATTTATTTAAATTGTAACTATCATAAGAAACATGTTTTATATTTAACAAATTCATCGATATTTTCAGGTACTATGGAAACTCCAAATGGAAGACCAACCATTGTCACCATATCAGACGACACCTTTGATGTCAATGTCGGGAGCCCGCATAGCGAGTTAATAGCTTCAAACGGGTCCCCTACTTTTTATGCAACCCAGGCAGAAACAAATCAGAGCTCCATATATAGTGTCCAACCAACGTTTGTAACTTTCGTTCAGTAATTGGCTACTACTGGTGTGACTACATGCACAAACATTTCTGGTACAACATCAAAATCTCTAATCCCATCAGCCATGATTGTAGATAGTGATTTGAACATTGTATTGAACCTCATGCAAAAGGTAGATGACACATACCTTCGTCTCAAAGCCTTGTACACTTTCCTCCGTGCATTAGGATATGACCAGTAATACACTAGTGGCAACAAGCAATATATTATAGACGTATTCAATGCTTACCTTGTGTCCCTGTAATTTTAGCACCTACAACACCCCTACTACAAGTTTGAAATGCTCATACTTACACCAACTTCTTTTTTCTAACCCACAGATACCCCATACCTACCCTACCCACCCACACGGGTTCTAATTTGAGGAACTATAAAAAAAATGTTATTTTGAAGGACTGACTCGAAAATCCTATGGTTACATAAATATGTTGTAGTTCTTGTGTCGTTTTATAACCCCCTACAGATGTTTAGTAAAATACCTTTCTGGAACTATACATTGTATTTTCCTTACATACATTTCTTACTTTACTTTGAATAAGCATGAAAAGTTTTGTGTTTTATGAACACCTTCCACCTTGTACCTATGTTTATGTGATTATGTCCTAAAAAGCAACATTGTATGAGGACATTTAATTTTTTAACATTGCCCCCTTTTGTGAATGTATGGATTTATTTTTACTTCCCTATGACATTTTTCCCACCATGTTTAAGTACCCCGCAACCCCTTTACTCCTTAACATACAAAACACACCATACGTAACATCATTGTAGTTATATAAAATGCATTTTCCTATCCTACGTTGTTTACTATACTTTCATGAATGTTTGTATTATTTTCTCCTTATCTATGTCATTCATCACACTTGTTTGTTTAACTTATTAGCCCTCGTATCCTTAGAATACAGAACTCGTAACAACTAATAGCACATTAAATTGTCACACGCTTAATGTATTATATTACGCCATAAAACAACTTTAATGTAACTCGTTTACTAATTCATTTATGTTGTCTTTCATTGTTTAGGAACCAACAACATCATAAGCTCCATTACCCCTAATGATGTGCCTCCCCAATTGGCCACAAACATGCCAACATCATGCACTAATACTCTAGCACCAATTTCTTGTGACAGACACCATGCAGAATGCACGTAAGTCACGCCAATAAAGTCCCTAAATCCTTACCAAAGCCTTTGGTCTATCCAAAGAAGAGTTGTCAAAAAAGGCTACCTAAACAAATACAGCACCGCCAAAGGTACAGGGCAAGTATTTAGCTTTGACGTCAGCAACAAAACCAATGCAGATATAGTGGTGACTTCTTTTGACCAAGTCGTTGACGTGGATCCAACTGCAAGAGGTTGAAATACCTTTAAAACACAAACAAATTTCAAATAAAACCCATGCCACAAATTACCTACTAGCAAAAAACCTCATATGGGCCCCAAAATTTGCATGTCAAATATGGCTTCATAAATTAAGTCTCACACAAAATTTTGACTTATTCTAAAAAGCACAACAAAAGTTATTAAAACTATAAGACCTAATCAAAAATGAAAAAAACATTCAGAGCCCAATTTTAGACCTCTAGATGAAGGAATCTGGGCCCGAAAATATGTCGAAATGGCCATAACCTTTTAGGAAATAGTGGCCCCAACATAGTACTAATGATTATCTACCACCCTGGAAACTTTCAGATGATCCAATGGTCAGATCAAAAGTTATGACCATCACAAGTTATGTTCTCGCATCATTCTCCCCCTGGTTGAAAAGAATTCAGCTCCTATGAATTCAGTCGGCGGAATTCATCTAATTTTGTATTTTCAATCTTTTTTAGACTCTAACTCAGGGAATCCGAGTATTTTCTTCCTACTACAAAACCTTCCCACTGCACCAAATATTTGTCGTAACTTCCATGTTTAGTAGTGATCGTCGTCTAGTCTAAGACACGCATTACACTTTCCTTTTTCTTCTTCGGTATTTGCTACTCCCAGTTTATTTCTTCCTCCTCCACGACGTTTTCATCATGACCCATAAACTTATTAAAGTTAGAAACATTAAAAATTTCTAAGATATCAAAGTTGTCAGGTAGCTCCACCTTGTAGGCTTTATCGCTCATTTTCCTTCATACACGGCCTAGCCTAATCTTCTTATACTTTAGTTTACTATATGTCGCTTTTGGAAACCCTCTCCTTTCAAAGATGAACCATCACCATATATCCTTCTTCAAATACAATTACTCTCCTACTGGCATCTGCAGCTGCTTTATATTGTGCAATACTAACTTTTCAGCTTTTCGCTCACTTCATCCTATAACTGTAGATTGTGTTATGCAAATATCACTAGTTTTATCTTCACCAGGTAGCACAGTCAGATCTAGAACCCCCCCCCTTAGGATTCCTACTATATACAATTTGGAAAGGAGAACTCCTTGTTGACCTGTTTATCGAGTTATTATAAGCAAACTCAGCTTGTGGTAAAGCTAAGTCCCACTGTTTTGGCTTTTCTCTGACTATGCAACGTAGGAGATTTCCCGAGCTTATGTTCACTACTTCCATCTACCCATCAGTCTAGGGGTGATATGCACTACTGAACTGTAGTTATGTCCCTGTTTTCCTCCACAGAGTCTTCCAAAAGTGACTCAACAACTTCGTGTCCTGATCTAAAGTGATTGTTCTTGGACCTCCGTGCAATCTAACCACTTCTGTAAAAAACAAATATGTAGCTCTGGAAGCATCCTTAGTTGTTTTACAAGCAATCAAATGTGTCATCTTAGAGAATATATCAACCACAACAAAGATATAATCATTCCCTCGTTGTGTGTTAGGAAGTACTAACATGAAATCCATACTCAAATCAACCCATGGCCATGTAGGGATAGGTAATGACATATAAAATCCCAGTATTTTGTGCATGGCCCTTAGCCATTTGGCACACTCTACGTCTTGCTACAATCCTACTTATGTCCCTCTTTACCTTTGGCCAATAATACTTTTCGATAACAAGAGCACTTGTCTTACTTATACCAAAGTGTCCAGCCAACCCCCCACTATGCAATTCTCTTATAATATTTTCTCTCATTGAACCAGTAGGGGATGCACAATTATTTTCCCCTGAATAAATAACCATCATGCATCAAATAATTAGAAGAACCACTGCCTATTGTAGGGTCCTTAAGTTGTCTCACAACATCACCAAAATTTGGATCACCTTCATACAATTCCTTAACTACCTTAATCCCTACTACTTCATTTTCCATTATTGTCAAAATTATTACATGCCTACTCAAGGCATTAGCAAATTGATTCTACTTACTCGACTTATTCTTTAAGACAAAAGTATATTCTTGCATAAATGAAACCCATTTTGCATTCCTATTATTTAGTTTCTTTTGTGTGTTTACATACCTTGAGGCTTTATGGTCAGTAAAGAGTACAAATTCCTTAGCTATCAAGTAATGTCTATAGTGCCTTAGTGTCTGAACAATAGCATAAAATCCCACATCATAAGTAGAATATTTCCTCCTGAATTCATTTAGCTTTTCACTGAAGAATGCACAGGTCATCCTTCTTGACTCAATACAACTCCAATCCTGACATGCGAGGCATCATAGTCAACCTAAAAAGACCTTGCTAAAATTTGGCTATACCAAAACAGGTGCTTATGACATTTTGTTCTTCAACAAATCAAAATTATTTGTTGTTGCCTTGGTCCATACAAACTCCTTCCCTTTTGTACACTCTATTATGGATGCAGTAATGCTATAGAAAATCCTGATGAACTTCCTATAAAAAATTTTCAATCCATGAAAACTATGAACCTCTGTCACATTCCTTGGAAGAGACCATTCCAAAATTGCCTTTACTTTTTACTCATCCACCCTCATGAGATGATGAACCACAAAAAAAACCAAACTCTTATGAAGAAATATACACTTCTTTAAGTTTACATACAGACTCTCTTTGCATAACAAGTCTAACACCAATTTCATATGTAATAATTGTTCTTCCACCGTCTTACTAAATATCATAATATCACCAAAATAGACAACAACAAACTTACCATTATATTCTCAGAATACTCTGTTCATCAGCCTCATGGATGTATTGGGTGCATTAGATAGCCCAAATGGCATCACCACCCACTCGTACAATTCATCTTTTGTTTTGAAAGTTGTTTTCCATTCATCCCCTTCATGGATTTGGATCTAGTAGCACACACTCCGTAGGTCAATCTTGCTAAAATATCGGGCTCCTGCTAACACATCCATCATATCATCCAATTTTGGAATTGGGAACCGATACTTAATTGTGATTTTATTTATGGCCTTATTGACTACACACATTCTCCAGTCTGCATCTTTTCAGGGATTCTATAGTGCTGGGAGTTGCACATGGACTCGTGATTTCTCTTACTAACCCTTTCTGTATTAGATTTGTCACTTGCATGTTCAACTCACTCACTCTATATCAGACTCATACAACATACTGGACTAGTTTGGAAGGGTTGATCCTAGCATCAAATCAATATGGTGTTGTATATCCCACTTCAAAGGTAACCCATATGGCAGCTCATATGGTATGACATCTTTGTATTCTTTTAGTACTTTTGTTTGTAGCAACAGGTATGCCAAAGTCCTATATTTCCATCTTCTTTGACATCGGTTCATAACACTAGCCAACTTCTTCCATTTTTGTAATGAACTCTTTTGTAGCCAACAAGCCCTCACTCTTCTCTTCTTCCTTGAAGGGTAACAAGACCACCTTTACACCATCCTTCCAAAAAGTATATGTATTTTTTCCCTCCATCATGTGTAACCTTTCTATCATATTGTCAAGGCCTCCCTAGTAATATATGGCATTCATCCGTTGGGAATAACATCACACCACACCTCATCCTTGTGGGTATTTCCAATCAAAAACTTTATAAGGCACATTTTATCTATGGTTGCCTCATTCTCTTTCTTGAACCATGATATACGATAGGGATATGGGTGTTTCTCACATTTAAGATTGAGTTTATCAATCATCACGATTGAAACCATATTTTCACAACTACCACCATCAATAATAATTTTACATACCTTTTCTCTAGAGGTGCATCTTGTTCGAAAGATATTTGTTCGCAGCCAAGAATCATCATCATCACCATCATGTGCTTTCTCCTTCTTTGGGACAATCATCGTCCTCCTTATCATGAGGGTTTCACCCAAGTCTGCAATAACCTCCATTTATTCTTACTCTTCAGCTTCAACCAAACTTACTCGTGGTTGTTCTCCTTGCCATCTATCCTGTGTAGGATAATGTGGACACTCAAAAGCTCTATGCCCCTCTTCACCCATCAGTAACATGTATATTGCCTTTGGGGGTTATTCCAGCCCCGTCCTTCATTATAACCTCTTCCCCTCTGAAACCCCCTACCTCTTGCATAGTTACCATGGCTTTGACCAGAATCTTCATGCCCTTCTACATTAGAGGATTCACCTTTTTATAGAATCAAATCTACCTCTTCCTCTCATTGGATATGATGATGGCCCTCTCTGCACACCTCTTCTAAAGTTATTCCTCTTTTTATTTTCTTCTACTTTTAATGCGAGTTGATAAGCATTGTCCAGGTTATGGACCTAGAGCTCAACTCATCTTGTATGGTATAACTCAACCCATTTATATACCTTGTAACCCTTTGTTCTTCAAACTCTCCCTATTCCACTTTGATTGACAACTTTTAAAATTCATTGTTATACTCTTCAATGTTGAGATCCTTCTGGCTTAGGTTTTGAAACCTCCGAAAGAGTATCTGAGCATAATCTACAGGAAAAAACTTTTCTTTCAACTTCTTTGCCATTTTATTCCAGTTTCGGATCTTACCCTATTCATTCCTTTGTCTTTGATTTTGCATGTGATCCTAGATCAATGCATGTCTGACCAACTTAGTGCATGCAAACTTTACCTTCTTCTCCTCTAAAAGGGTTTTCCACTCAAAGAATTTTTCCATAAACGATTCAACCGGTCAATCAACTCCTCTGGTAGTAACCATCCACCATAATCAGGAACATTAATCTTGATGTCATCATTATTTCCCTCTAAAGCTTGAATCAATCTCTCCTTAAATGGTCTCTCATTCAAGGTTCCTTCATCTTTCTCATTCTCTTCTTCATCTCCTCCTTCATTCATTAATGGAGGCACTTCTTCAATATCACAATCTGGGTTTGCATCCCCATTTGCATGTGTCCTTCTAAAGCAGGTAGCTTCTCCTGTGAGCTCAACAACTTGTCTCTGTATCTCCTGCATATGCCTATTCATCTAGGCATAACCTCGCCTCCCGCATCTATCCATACTTATATAGAATAGAGGAAAAATTTACACAAAAAAATGTAATTTATTACCTTAACTATTCCCACAAGATCAAAATTATGCTCAGATACCAATTGATGTGGATCCATCTGCAAGATGTTGAAATACCTCCAAAACACACACACAAACAATTTGCAAATAAAAACCAAAAGATTCAAAATAGCTTTCTTCTCATTCCTTTTATTCGACATCTACTCTAAAAAATTCCTTTTATTCGAATGCCAAAAACTCTAAAATGCCACAAATTACCTACTAGTAAAAGACCTCAGATGGAACCCAAAAATTGCGTGTCAAATATGCATTCATAAAGTAAGTCTCACATAAAATTTTGACTTATTCTAAAAATCACAACAAAAGTTATTAAAACTCTAAGACTTAGTCAAAAGTGAAAAAAACGTTCGGAGCCAAATTGAGACCACTAGATGAAGGAATCGAGCCCCGAAAAATAAGCCTGAAATGGCCATAACCATTTAAGAAATGTTGAAATTGACATAATAGTAATGAATATCTACCACACTGGAAATTTTCAAGATGATCCAACGATCAGATCAAAAGTTATAGCCTTCACAAGTTACGTTCCTGGATCAACTGTGGATTTGTACAACCAAATACAAATAGGTAAAACATAAACAATCAAAGGAAGCACATTGCGTAAAATGAACAAATATTACAATGATTCCACGACTCATTGGGGAATCATCTTAGACTTGGACTCCCTCTATAAAGCTCAGTACAAATAAGGGCGCTAACATTCCGCAATACATTTTCCGTTTCAAAACAATAGTAGAAATCAACTCCTTACTTGCCAAATCCACCGTTGACCTCCTTGTTATTTCACTATCCATTACTTCCCCCTCCAATATTAGGAAAAGTTGTAATACTTTCAACCATAAACGCACAATTTTACTTAGTGATAATTCCACACTCTATATTGAGGTAACCCTATGCGGTGCTTTCAGTGACAACGAGGGAAAACTTCTAAGTGCAGCTCTCACAATAAAGAGAGAAAAAATTACATGTTTCAAAGGAACAACATTAGGCATGGGCCCTAATACACAAATCTTCATTGATCGTGATATAGGTGAGGATCACGCAATTCATGCATGGTTTACTTCATTAGGCTCAACACATGCATACCCATTACTGAGTGTTGATAACATTGAAGAAAAAGATATCGCAGGCATAAAATAATCCTCCCAACCAGGTAAAGCAATCACTTTCTCCACTACGACGACAATCATACATGTTAATATGTCCTCATTTAGTTATCCATCTTACACGAAAATTGTTAACAATAACCATTGCAACAAAAAACTTGAGGCAAATGTAGACTCCTGTTGGTATTACTGAAAATGCAACCATGGTGTCTCCAGTTGCAAATAAAAATATGGATTACACTTCATCTTTGAGGACGCCACAACAACAACATGGATAACTGCTTTTAAAGAATTCACTACATCAATAATGGTCATATTGGCACGGGATCTTCAACTTTTTGCACCAACACCTGACATGTTTTGGCTCGTCATCAAGCCAATTATATTCCACTGGTACATGTTCAAAATATCCATGAAACTAGAGGTCTACAACTCACAAGAGAAATCCCAATGCACTATAGTCACTGCAGTTAAAGACATTATCTTTAACATGCATGAAGACCCATTAGATGCGTTCCTTACATCCTCGTAACTTTGTATTCTTGAAAATAAGCCTACACCACTTCAAAATAAATTTCACATCACCACAATATCTCCATTTACCCAAAGAAGACATATTATACTTTACACACATAATGTTATGTATTTTCCAATACATATTTATTATATCGCCTACTCCACGTATAGGTGTTTGCATCAGCAAGTTTGGTTTGCATTTGTTGCACACGCATTTTTCTGGTCTCACATGTCTTGCACACAAAAAAAATGTCACTTTATTAAAGGAATGCCAGCTCTATCGAACTTATTAAACATCAATATGCAGTATTGATATACGATGTCACACGTCACGTAAAACGAACAAAATTACCTACACTTTTTTGCATTCATTCACTTTCTTCTATACATAATCATTGTTTTTACTTGTCCTCATTCTATGCAGAACTAGCACAGAATGAAAAAAAATGCAAATGCTCATTTGAAGTAAGCAAGCAACAAAAACAACCTAAACAAACATCATTGCCATATAGGATTGCATCAAACAATTGAAGATGAACACACATGCACCAACATATGTAACCCACCATGTCATTCATCTCAAATAACATACTCCATATCGTCATTCACTTCAAGCTGCACAACATCAATTCCGTCAAATATTATATCACCTCCCACCTCCAAACACATGTTCGAGTTGTAATGAATTATATGTTGGGCTATAGAAAAGGGTTTACAAAGGTGGTAATGTCTGACTAGATGTGTTGTTGAAAAAATATGGTCATCCGCTTCTAAATAACATGGACCCAGGCCCGCAACCTAAAGTTTTATCATCACTTACTCAAGTTGAGGAAATGTTGATAGCAAGGGTCAACCCAATATTGTAGGTGATTCATGCTAGAGGTGGTCAATACAAATACAGGGGCCACACCATATGCTTCCCCCAAGATTTTTCATCCATAACTAGACACTACCTTGGCACGTCACAGACTTGGAAATCTTAATTATCAGAAGAATTGGAGCAACACATAGGGCTTAGGAATGCTTCATAAGTAGATATCATGTTTTAATTGAATTACAATTCAAAATAGCTCATGACCCTTACTACAAGGATGTTTTCCTAGACCACAATGCATTGCATTCCCTACCACCTCACGATACTGATATTTTTATTTCCATACCACTCTTCAATTCAACTATCCTAGACAATGCTGAAGTGGAACCAAAGTAGACCTTCTCGCATGTTCCCCACCACATACACATGAGCGAAAACCATCATCTTTTGTGTCCTCCCTTCCTCCAAACACTACTAAAATTGACCATATAACAACTTTCCTTCAAGGAAAGAACCAAACTCCACTACAGTCAATTGAGTGGCCACACATTGGTTCATCCCCAGTCAATGAATACAACATTGAGGGTTTACTCTCTATGGGTTTTCCAATTTTGTTCCCTATAGGGATTGCATTGTTCCACCAAACACGTATCAAAATGGTTCACATCCATGGATACGCATTGCACCTAATGCGTTACCATGATAACATATTTGGAAGCCACCCACGCTTCCCCTACTTCATTCTCGACATTATGTTGTGCCACAAAAACCAAACAACATCTGCAATTTTCACCAAAAAAAAGACAGCGGACAACTTGCCTACCATGATCTCTATATTATGTCACCGACTTGCGCACTTGCCAAACACCCACATTGTAAAACAACTAATGCTATTTGGGTCTAAATTGCGAGGGAAAAAATTAGTTTGGTGTAAGTGCATGCATGAACTCACAGATATGATAACCCAACTTGAAAGCCCAACACTTTTCTCCCGATGCTTTTCTTCACTTTAACTGCAACTGATACTAAGCGGATAAATTTACACAGAGCAATGCTAGGATCCCCTATGCCACCAATAATAACTGGCCAACATTGGAGAAATAGGAACTTGAACATGCACCCCCATATCATGTCTGCATACAAGGAAAAAATATTTACAATATTTTGCAAGGAGATACTTCAGAAAAAAAATGCATCACATAGACTACTAGAACAAGTGAGCTCACTACCACATAAATTTTCATTAAATACCACCCTACCCCATTTTCCAACATGGTTCCTCTTTGTGAAAGTATAGGTATGAATGGAAACACGAAGGCTCGGCTCATATCCACGGGTTTATATGGCTTCCAAATGCACTAAACATGGAAGTGTTAAATTGGAATGACCCCCTTCAAATTGACGCATCAAAGTCTTTCTTCAACCAATTAGTAATTGCATGGAATCCAAGGGGCCCTAACCATGGAACATATGGGATTCACCATTCCTGTGATGATGATCCATGCTTATTAAACACATATGGGATACTTACAAACAACCCCACAGACGACTATGAAAACCTGTTGAACTGCATGCAATGACACATAAAATGTAGTGAAACAACCTACTTGCAAAAAATGTGGCACTCTTCAATGTAGATATAAATCCCCTTGATCACTCCAAGATTATTTAAGTTTGGGCATACATGAAATAGGTAAAAAAACATGTACCCCAGCACGCAATGACGCATGGGTCAACATACAAAACTCAGACATGTTGGCATTGTGATAAGCCGATGTTGACTACCATCCTGTTGTGTCACGTCATGCAGTCCTACAATATATTACAAAATATGTAGCCAAGGAAGAAAACAAGTCAAAAATCTACCATCGCATGTTGACACATATATCTAATGAAGTTACCATCGATAACCCTGTAAAGGCCGCCTACAACGAGTTCCTTTCATAAACTATTGATGATCAAGACATTGGTGCACATGAGACATGTCACATGCTACTAAAACTCCCCCTCTCTAGTTGTAGTCATACATTCATTACCCTCTCTGTCGGTAAATGGGTATTCAAACATGTCCTCACAGATGTAGGGAACACAAAAAAATCCATTTATTCATAGATACACACATAAAACACCCTTTACAGTTGGAGAACACCTCCCACTTTGAGGCCAATCTGTTTTGGTCCATCAACAGCTAAAGGAAAGTTCACGGCTACAAAGGAGAACCCATGCAGTTTTCTGTGTATTCCCCCATTACTATAATGTCTCCGCCCTAGATGTGACACATTATGAGGATTTTTACTAGTCAAAGCTTTTACTTTATAAACCCTTTCAACATATTCAGGTAGACATCAACATCACTACATCTAAAATAACTAACCAATGGAAAAAATGAAAAACTCCTACCTCCCTTTACACGTACACAGAGCCACTACTCTAGACGAACCTACAAATGGAACAAGCATCAGTGATAATAACTCGTAGGGGGCCAACACACTATATTGAATAAGATCATATATCCCAGATGCACCCATCATTCAATTCAATAATTGATGACGTAGACATGAGAGGGCAACGTGACTTTGACATTAACCACAATTGGATGCTGAGTACCATCCCTACTGCATTACAAAATAGTGTACCTAAATTCATAGACCACGCAAACAATTAGAATGTACTACCACTTATTCTCTCCACCTATCCAATTAGATGCCCTCTCGCTATCATCAAAACAACACCTTGCATACTCAATTGTAATTGCACATGCAACTTAATAAGGGAAACAACCACCCTTGAAGATGATCATTCAAGGAACCGTTGGTACAAGAAAATCATACCTCATACAATGCATCAGAAATGGACTTAAAAATATCATAGGCAAAATAACATCGACCATTCTTGTACTAGCCCCAACAAGTATCGTTGTATTCAACATAAAATCATCTACTATACATTGTGCCCTATGAATACCCATTACTGACACGAAACCTCTTGAAGGTCAATCCCTATCAATATTCTAAGAGTGTATGAGTGTGATATAGTATGTACTCATAAAAGAAATGAGATTTGTAGGTCCTACAATGCTAAACAACATCAACTACAAACTACGTGAGGCATTCCCCCAACAAAATAGCCAAGCATTCAATAACCATTCAATGATTTTTGTGGGTGACTTAGGCCAATTCCCTCTGGTCAATGATGTACCATTATATGCAAGCAACAAAAGAGGAATCTCCCTTTGGCATGTTTTTAATACAATAATTACCTTGGACACAAACTTCAAGCAACAAGGCTTGAACTCGATACAACTTGAATTCAGAGAAATGTTGACCAACATCAGAAATGCAGATCCAAAAATTAAGGATCAGTCTCTTCTTATGTCACGTACAAATTTGTGCATGTCTACCTCATAGAAAACCAACTTTACAACTGAGAAGCACTTGTTCACACCAAAGGAACTAGCAGGAAGGCATAATAAACAAATGTTAAAATCCTTGCATGTGTCAGTTGCAAGAAGCATTGTAGAACAAATAAAACACAAGTCTAAGTCAGACATTGACCGACGCTCAACTGGAGCAAACAATTTTTCTATGCACTGGACAGAAGGTAATGTTGACATCTAACTTGTGGGTTAGCTCAGGATTGGTTAATGGTGCACTTTGGCAAGTGATCGATGTGGTGTACAATCCATAATAACACCCATTAGAATCTTCATCTTTTGTTGTTGTCAACTTTAGACACTACCAAGGGGCTCCATGGGACGTACTCAACCCAAACCACTTGCCCCTACCTCTTGTCACATGCGGAAATTGTTGGGGTTAAACCATATAACAGTTTTGCACAGATATATAATTAGATGAATCATACAAGTAATGAATGCATAAATAATTAGAAGATAAAATAAACAAAAGAAATATTACACCATCTTTAACGTGGATCACCCAGTGTGGGCTACATCCACCAAGAAGTGGCCAATTTTATTATTCAATGCTTTATAGAGGAAATACAATGAAGATCTACTATCTTCCAACACCTCACAGGATGTTCAATATTTTTCCCTCACTTAGCTACTCTTTCTTGCTCACCAAGAAAACTTACATGCAAAACAATTGTTATTTTCTTTCTCCTCTTCTTACTTACCCTCATACAATGCATACATGCATATATATCTATTTTGGGCAACTTAACTATCATTTTACAATCAATAAATCTTCTTTAAAATAATTGATTTATTCTAATTTTGGTCAAAAAACAAAATTTGCGTCGCACAGGTAACCATCGACGGTTACTGCCTGACCGTCGATGATCACTTCCTGACCTAGACTGACCGATGCCAGTTACACCTTGACCGATGCCGGTTACACCCTAACCGATGTTGATTACTGTCAGAACCAGTTACATGTAAAAACAAGTTTCTTGTGAAGCAATTAAGCTCCATACTCAACAATCTTCCACTTGGAGATCAATTGCTGCATTATACTGTGCATCACCCTTCTTTGTTCATTTTCCTTGGCCCTTTTCTTCCTCTTCAAGTCTTAAACTTGAAGACCAACAGAAGTGGAGTGAAGATCCAACTTCTCCCTTACCAATGGCTTTATTAGCATATCTGCAGGGTTCTCATCCATATGGATTTTCTCTAAATTTGATTGTCCATCCTCCAACACCTACCGTATGAAGTGATACCTCAACTGAATATTTTTCATTCTTGAATGAAATGTTGAGTTCTTTGCTAGATGAATCATGCTCTGAATATCACTGTATAATCTGCAATCCTCTTGCTCCTTACCCAACTCTTCCATGAACCTGCTCATCCATATCATCTCCTTGCTATCTTCTATAGCTGCAACATACTCTACCTTTGTAGTAGACAAAGCCACAACCTTCAACAATCTTGAAATTCAACTAACTGTCGTTCCACCTACTGTGAAAATATATCTAGTGGTGCTCCTCCTGCCATCCAAATCTCCAGCCATATCTGAATCAACATAGCCGTGTAAAGAAGTATTTGATCCTCCATAACACCAACTCCGTGTTGGATGTCCCTCTCAAATACTTGAGAATCCATTGGACTGCTTTCCAATGTTCTTTACCCAGATTAGCCATAAACCTACTCATAAGTCCCATTGCTTGTGCAATGTCTAGTCTAGTACAAACCATGGCATACATAAGAGTTCCTACTGATGAAGCATAGGAAACACGTGTCATGTACTCAACCTCCTCGTGGGATGAAGGACACTGATCTTTTCTCAATTTGAAGTGTCCAGCCATAGGTGTACTGACAGGTTTTGATTTTTACATATTAAACCTTTCCAACACGTTATTAATATAAGCCTCCTGAGACAAATACAACTTCTTGTTTTTCCTGTCTCGGTGAATTTGCATGCCAAGGAATTTATTTGCAGCTCCTAAATCCTTCATAGAAAATGTGTGAGCTAGGTTTCCCTTAAACTCACCAATATCATGCATACTAGATCCTTTAATAAACATATCATCCACATACAATAACAAAATAATATAGCTCCCATTTTTAAGCTTCTTAAAATAAACACAATGGTCAGATTCACATCTCAAGTAACCATGCTCTTGCATAAAACTATCAAACCTCATGTACCATTACCTTGGAGCTTGCTTGAGCCCATATAGGCTCTTTTTCAACCTGTGCATTAATTTCTCCTTACCCTTGACTTCATACCAAAGCGGTTGTTGCATATAAATCTCTTCATCCAAATCACCATGAAGGAAAGTCATCTTCACATCTAGTTGCTCTAAATGCAAATCCTCTACTGCAACTAAACTCAATACAGTATGAATAGAACTCATCTTAACAACAGGATAAAATATTTCACCAAAGTCAATACATGTTTTCTGTGAAAATCCCTTTACTACAAGCATTGCCTTGTATCTTTTCTGTCCACCCTCTTCTTCCTTGATCCTATAAACCCACTTGTTCTTGTAATGTTCTCTTACATGCAGACAACTTAACCAAATCCCAAGTCTGGTTCTGTTCTAAGGAGTCCATCTCCTCATCCATGTCATGCTCCCACTGGACATGGGCCTTATCTTGCATTGCTTCTTCAAAGCTCTCTGGTTCACCATTATCAGTCAATAATAAATAAAACATAGAAGGTGTAAATATTTCTAGAGGTTTACTTACCCGTTGTGACCTTCTCACAAGAGTTTGGGGTACCAGAGGCTCAATTTGGACTTCCTAGACATTTATATCCAAATATGACAGTGACCGACGTCGAGTCACCTATAACCGACATCAGTTATATTAACCGATGTCTGTTTGGCTTTTCTAGAACCGATAATAGTTATGTTGACCGATGTCGGTCGGGGGTAAACTGACACCAATTACTGTGTAACCCTGTAGGTAATACTTTTTAAATCTGAGAGTTCATTTTCATTCACAAACTTCTTAACCGGTTCATCCTTGGGTACCAAAATTTAATCCCTGTACATTCTCTTTTCATTCCATTCAACATCACGACTCCTAATAATTTTAGAATTCTCTAAATCCCAAAAACGAAAACTGAAATCACCAGATCCATAGCCAATGAAAGTGCATCTCTTGGATTTTGCATCCAACTTTCTTCCTATTTTCCTTATCAACATGCACAAAATCTTCTCAACCAAAAAATTTAAGAAAAGAAAGATCTACCTTTTTTTCGGTTCAAAGCTTCCTCTGGTATTCCTCCATCTAGTGAACTTGAAGGCCCACGATTAATCAAATAAACCACTGTATTAACTGCTTCCACCCAAAACTATAAGGGCAGTCTAGAATGTATTCTCATACTTCTAGCACATTTCTTGATTGTCCTGTTCATTCTTTCTACAACACCATTCTCCTGTGGTGTTCTTGGAACCGTTCTTTCTCTATGTATCCCATTCACTGAACAATAATCATTGAAATCCTTGCTATAGTATTCACCACCAATGTCATATCTAAGGCACTTTAACTTAGAATTTGATTCATTCTCAACAAGGGCTTTCCATCTTTTAAAAGTCTCAAAACATCATGTTTACATTTAATACAATAAACCCATACCTTTATTGGAGCATCATCAATGAAAGTAACATAATATTGGGATCCTCAATCAGAAGCTACCTCAGTTAGTCCCCACACATTTGAGTGTACAAGCTCCAATTTTTTGCTCCTTCTTAGTTACCCCAACTTTGAGAAATCTCACTCTTTTTTACTTTCCAAAGATACAATGCTCATAGAAATCAAGATCTAAATATTTCAAATCTGATAACTTACCCTTAGCCTTTAAGATTTGCATTCCTTTTTGACTCATATGACCCAACCGATTTTTCCACATGCATGCATATGAATCTGAAGTAGATAATGCAAAAAAAGAATCAGTAATACAGGTAGATAAATATAACGTTCCTACCTTCTTACCTCTTGCCACAACCAAAGCACCCTTGGTGACTTTCCAAGAGTCTCCTGTAAAAGTAACCATGGAACCAGATTCACCTAGTTTCCGTGCAAAAATAAGATTCCTCCTAAGGCTTGGCACATGCCTCACATCTTTCAAAATCCATGTATTTCCATTCTACAATTTTAGATGAACTTCCCCTTTACCAGTAATACTGCAAGGTTCATCATCACCCAAATAAACATGCCCAAAATTGCCCTGGACATAATTTCTGAAATAACCCTTATTAGGGGTTACATGGAAAGAAGCTCTTGAATCTAAAACCCATGATTGAATTCTATTATCTACAAGAAAGAATAAGAGCATCTTGCATTACCTCTAATGTAGCAAGATTTGCTTCTTTATCTTTGTCTAGTTGTTGGTTCTCTTTATCCTTTGACCAACAATCTTTCTTTGCATGTCCTTTCTTTCCACATTTCCAACAAGCAATTCTCTTACTTCTTGATTTAGATCTACTATCTCTTGAATTTGATTTCCCGTTACTCTTACACTTGGATCTCTCCTTCTGCCTACCCCTGCTTTCTACATTCAAAACATTTCCATATGATGATTCCTCTGTATTCTTCCTGCAAATTTCTTCATTCAAGATTATACTAACCACATTATCAAACTTCAAAACATTATTAGCAGATGTGTTTTTTTTGGATAGATAAAGTGGGTTCAAGGGACTCATTCCCTATTTACATAAACAGATGCCCAGCCTCAAGATTTTAAAGCAGAACAACAAAATCATAAGAGCAAAAAAGTAGCTAGATATACGCGAACATAGGCCAGCATTATCCGAGATATACTATAACTATAGTACTAGGCAAGAGAGGGATTACTCTTCTGACCCCAAAGTGACAGCAACACTAGCATCCTGCGACACCTGACCAAGGATGGTATCATCTTCCAGTTCAAATTTCACTTCAGAATTCACCTAGTTCAGCCAGAGAAAGTAATAGGCCCCTGCCATAGACAGCCGCAACTTGGTCCATTCAGGCGGGATAGGGTCCAATGGAGTGCAAAGGGTCTTCAAATTAGGAAGCACTAGGCGGGGATGGTTGACAGCCCGGTCCCAAGCATACACCACCAGCTGCTTAGTGAAGGCCAAGAAAATGCCAAACCATTTTTTGAGTTTGTTGAAGACACCCACAGCCACCCTTGACGCGCTCGACAAAGACTCATGCACAACCCATAACGCCAGACAATAATTCACCCCTTTAGAGGCCAGGTTACCACAGTATGTCGATTGAAGCCAAGGTAAAGCTAAACTCATGACATCTGCTTTAGAGGGACAGATTATCAGCAGGTTCTCAATGAATACAAAGGCAATACCACTGTTGACATGTGGCCAACCAACAACAGATAGATATTCTTCACCTAGTAATCCTTTAATAGCATCCAACTCTTCAATGCATGAGAGACAAAAAATTCTTTTCAGTCTGTTGTCTCTTATCCTAGAACGAAACACCATTTCACACAAATCATAGCTTAAGGAAATTTGTGGCAGATGAGGGACATCCATAGCTAGCAAAAGCAAGGAGAAAAAAATATAAGGAGAAGCCCTTGTCCAAAGCATTAAATAGACCCTTCACATCCCACAAGTGTATCATTAGATGGTGTGGGCTCTAAAATCTACCTCATGCGAGATCAATATCCCCAATCCTTCCCACACTTTGGAATTGAATGCCGCTATCTCATGTTGTGCTTACTCGATCGCTGCATTCACCAGCTTGTCTACATAATTATTGCTTTCCCGAAATACTTGCTTAATGTTTTAGGCACTGAAATTCCTAAGTTACCAAATGAACTTTTTAACTCCTAGGTCCAGTTTCCAAGATAGGGTTTTCTTTTTAACTATGGCATTCACAATTACTAGCGAATCCCCTTCGATTTCAAGATTTTCTATCTTTAAGGAGGCTACTAGATCTAGACATTTGCTCAGAGCTTGTAGTTCAGCCGAATTACGAGTATCATCCCTGAGCTTGTAGGAGGCGACACTGACCAATAATCCCTTTTTGTTTCTTATAATGCATCAAACGCCGGAGATGCCCAGGTTACCTCTGACCGCTCCATAAAAATTTAGTTTGAGGAAACCCAAGGTGGGAGGGAGCCAATGGGCTAACCAACAGAGTGAGGCTGAGGAGATCGAAGGGCGCTGAGCACCTGCTCTAGACTTGACAATTTTAGGCTAGCGCTGCTCGATTTCCCTGTCAATGTTGGACAAGTGATGAAGGCATGACCAATTAGCAAAAACCACCTCAGAGATAGCCCATTCCAACCTGAGAATGACCCTATCCACCGAGTTTTGCTCCTCCCTAAATATTCTTTTGTTACGCTCCCACCAGATGTGCAAGAGAAGTAGCACAATACCACACAACCAAATCGAGGAGAGAGTGCCAGAGTGGATGTTTACAGGCCAAGCCAAAATGGCTGCCGGTAGTGTAGAGGGTTGGACCCACAGGAGATTGAGCCTGGTACACAACCAACTCCAACATTCAGCTGTGAACGGGAAATGAAGCAGAAGATGATCATGATCTTCCTCATGCTTCTCACACAGAAAGCACACTGAGGGACCATGAAAACCAAATCTCTTCCTCCTTTCTTGAGTGAGAATTTTGCCTTTGAAAGCCATCCAAGTGAAAAGGCCAGCTTTAGGGGGGCATGAGGGGGACTAACATGCATTCCAGATTAGAGCCTTAGCTTCCTGCTCAGCATACAATAATTTGTAGCCACAGCGTGGGGACTATTTGCCAAAAGAGGCCGCAGTCCATACAATTTCATCGTTACCTCCAGAAAGCACTATCTGTCGTTCCTATAGAGCCGAGCGAAAACTATCCTTAGTTTCTAAAGAGAGATTTAGGTGATAAATACTTTTCCATTCCAATAGAGAAGGAAATTTTTCTAGAATCAACCCATAGTTGGAAATATATGGTCCCCATTCTTCAACTAAGAGCCTCTTGATTTCCCCAAACTCAGGATTTTCCCTAAGCACGGGAAAACCATTCCAAGGATTGTCCCAGAATAACACCTTGTTACCTTTTTGATTTTCCAGGCCGCATTGAATAAGAAGAGCTCTGACATTCAACTAAGAAGTTCCATATATGAGAACCACGAGGGGGATTAGTAATGCGGAGAATTGATTGCGGAAGATGGCCCCCAGATATTTTTTTCCACCACTTGGCTGCAAAGACACTGAGGTTTTGTGAGGAGATTCCAGAAAAGCTTGGCACCCAAGGCTAAGTTTTGAATACCCAAGTTGAGAATGTCAGCCCCGCCTAGATCTTTGGGTTTGGACAAAGTTTCCCAGTTGATCAATGGGATTTTCCTTTCCATAAAGGGACCTTGCCATAAGAACTTTCGCATAATCCTAATAAGCTTTGATAGAACACTTTTGGGGATTTTTTAGTATGGAAAGCATGTATAAGGGGGAGGCACTGAGAACAGATTTAATGAGGACTAGCCTTCCAGCTAGTGATAGCCATTTTCCTTTCCAGGAGTTGAGTTTCGAATTAACCGAAGAGAGGAGATTGTTCTACATCGAGGTCCGACTTGAGCCACCAAACAAAGGCACACCAAGATATTTGACCAGAAGGGAGCCTTTTTTTAAACTGAAGATGCCAAGAGTTCTAGCTTCTAGAGAAGGGGGGACGTTAAAAAAGGAGATGAAGGATTTGACATGGCTAACCTCTTGTCCAGCAGCATCTGTATAAGCATAGAGTAACCCCTTCAGTTCTCTAGCCTCCTAAATGCTAGCTTTGCCAAACAAGAAAGTGTCATCCGTGAATTACTGGTGAGAAATATGATCCACCCCCTCCATAATTCTTAATCCCTGTAATTTGCCATCTCAAACTTTATTGTTAATGGCCCTACTCAGCGAGTCAGCCACTAAAATGTAGAGAAAGGAGGAGAGAGGGTCACCATGTCTTATACCCTGATTACCTTCAAAGAAACCTTCAACATTACCATTAGTTAACACGAAGAAAGAAGGCCCAGCTATGCAACTGAACACCCAATTACAAAACTGAACCGAAAAACCAAACTTTCTAAGGATTCTGATTAGAAAACACCAGTTGATCTTGTCAAAAGCCTTGCTAATATTCAATTTTAGTAACATACCTATGGATTTATTGCAGGAGAGAGAATGAATGAGTTTATGAGAGAGAAAAATACCATAAAAATTTGACCTCCCTAGTAAGAAACCAGATTTCTCCGAAGAGATCATAGGTTCCAGCAGCCCTTTGAGTCTGGCAACAATGGCTTTTGAGATGATTTTGTAGGAGGTATTACACAGAGAAACCGTCCTGAAGTCCGCGAATGAAGAGGGTTGAGGGATCTTCGGGAAGAGACTTATAAATGTATAGTTTAGTGATTTAAGCACTGAACGAGATCTGTGAGATTCTTCCACAACCGCCCAAACATCATAGCCAACGATGTTCTAAAATTTCTGAAAGAAACCAGCCTAAAAACCATCCAGACTTGAAGCTTTGTTCTTGGCCATAGAGAAAACCACTTTCTCCACTTCACTCATAGTGAAGGGCTTAAAAAGGCCCACATTTTGAGCATCAGTGACCAGCGTTGGGATATTGTCAAGGAAAGAGGATTACTTTGAATCAAAGGATGTGATGTCACCTTGAAGGAGGGAAGTAAAGAACCAGACCCCTTCATCAGAAATATGTTTTTGATTAGAGAGGACAATACCATCATGACTCTTTATCTCGAAGATGAAAGATGAGCTTTGCCTTGCTTTTACGGATGAATGAAACAACTTTATGTTCCTGTCCCCATCATTGAGCCATGATTCCCACAATTTTTGTTTCCATAAGACCTCCTCACGCAAAAGCAATTCACCAAGTTTGGCTGGTAAAGACTTCTCCAGAAGAAACTCTGCCTCCCCCATGCCAGAGACAAAAATTAACTCATTCAGAGATTTCAACTCGGCTTCCACTTTAGCCTTTTCTTGGAAGATATTCTTAAAATAAGATTTGTTCCAAGATCTTAAATCTTTTTTGAGAAGTTTTAGTTTTTGTGCAAGCACCAAAATTTTTGAACCTTCAACCTGATAGGAGTGCCACCATTGCAAGATGTTGTTTTCCAAAGAGGCATCCCTCAGCCACATAAGCTCAAACTTAAAAGGGGATTTGCGAGGGGAAAAGTCGATATTGACTGATAGGGAAACCGGGAAGTGATCAGAGCCAGACCAGGGCAGAATTGAGCATTCTAAGACAACATTATTCAGAGACCACTTAGGGCTGTCTAAGAACTTGTTGAGCCTTTCAAAAATATTACTGAAGCACTTCCCACGATTGCTCCAGGTGAACCAACCTTGCTTGGGCTTGATATCTAAAAGAAATTTGTCAAAGATAAAGGAACAAAAATCTTCCTGGGATTGCTGATTTCTAGAAATACAGCCTTTTTTATCTTTCTCAGAGGTGATAGCATTGAAATCACCACCAAGAAGAAACATTTGATCCTCGAGGGGGAGAAAAGACCTAGAGATGTCTTGCCAAACCTCTCTTTTTCCAATTATGCTATTCAGACCATACACATTAAGGAGTTAGAAGACCAAATGTTAACGTTTTGGGAAAACCCGACCCAACTGCCAACTATGATTCTGGTAGATAAGATCAACTTGAACCTGACATTCCTTCCACCAGAATCCCAAGCCCCCTGAGGCCTTGGTAGCATCGGAGAATCGCCGTGGCCATCTTTGTTTCTTGAAGCAACACCACACTCACCTCCAAGGAGAAGAGAGAACACTTAAACAAGTGTTGTTTATTAGGGGTATTGAGACCCTTGATATTCCAAGAAAGTATTATCATTTAGGAGAGGGAAGGACATTCGCCTTCCCAGACACAACTTTGGAAAAATTTAGGACACTTTGTTTGCCAACATCCACTTCCAACAGTGCCAGTTCTTGTTTGGATTTTCTACCTTTTTTACCAGCTGAGCCGCATATGGCCTCCTTCAACCCTACTTGAACCAAAGCCAATTTTGAGGAAGCTAAAGCCAATACCAACAAATCCAACTCAAATTCTCCTTCCTCCAAGATGCCATCACCTAAAAGGGATTGAAGCTTATTTGTCTCAACTTTATCCAGGAGCCAAGATTGTAGTGAGTTCAGGGAAGCTGCTTGCCCTTGATCGAAGCCTTCCTTAATAAGGGAAATTAATTCCCCGGAGTTTTTATGCACTTCTTCAGTTTCTTTTAAAAGAGAAAGAGGTTAAATATCACCCGCCAAGGGTGATGCCATTTCACTCTCCTACAACCCTTTCATCATAGAGCCAGCCTTCTGAGAATCCAACTCCTTGGAAGCCTTGGCTAGTTTCAAATAGCAGGCCTTACTCAGATGACTCAACTTCCCGCAGTAAAAACACTTTACATTTAAACCTTCATACTCAATGGCAAAGCACTTGGGGCTGGAACTTTGTTTGGAGAGTAAAAGACAGTTGGCAGAGGGGTAGTCAGGTCCATTGCCACAAAGAGATGCACCGATATTTTGCACTAGAAATTCACGGTCAGGATTACAGATGGGCACGAGGGTCCCCAGGGAGTTCGCAATTGGCTTCAGAATAGACCATTTGTGGATATCCAAAGGCAGATCATGAATGCTTAACCAAAGCGAGGCCTCAGAAATTTTTTTCCTTCAAGGGGGTTGAAAGTTTGGTGACCAAGGATGAAAGTATAGGCCGGAAGAGTTCATGAACCAGGGTCCTTCTTTAAGCACCAGATTCAGCAAATAGAGTGAGGGGAAACATACCTGGAAAAATCCATTGGCATGGAAACTGACTTTTGGTTTAGCATTTGAGCCCCAGAAGCACGTGACCCAGCTTGAAATCCTCCTCCAAGAGAAACATGGGTGCCTAAAAACTTGTAGAAAATCACCCTTTTCACCCACGAATCAGAAAAATCAGCTTTGGGAGGAGGAGGCACCGAGAGATGTAAACTATCTGAGCAGCAATTTTGAAATCGATTCTATCAACTTTGAAGTCTTATGAGCTCTTCAACCTATTAGACCCAACCAGGGATGGATTGAAAGGGACCTCCTGTATCACCTCAATGGTCAGCTCTAGCCTACACCAAAAAATTTTCCGCCACCATGTTTTCCAGTATCTGACTCCCCCGAACAAAGAAACTAGGGTTTTAACAACCAAGCTAGTGCCAAATTTTCCTATCAATTCAAGCACAGCATTTTTCTTCTTCAAGTTCACGGGATGATCCATGGGTGCCGCCTTGCCAGCCATTTCCCACTGGGATCATGTTCGCACCAGTGAGGACCCCGACACCCGGTGCGGGAAACCCATTTCTCACCACGACCTTTGTTATTTTTGAAAAAAACAAACTTTTTGCCCTTTTCACATTTTTTTACAGATTTCACAGATTTAGCTATTTTTGCGATTTTCGCATAATTCGTAGTTTTCGCTAGTACGACACTCCATCTGGTAAAATCCCTCGATTTTTTTATTTTATCTTAGCAGATGTTGTATTACTAACAACCATTACCAAGTTATCCCAACTATCAGGTAAAAACATAAGAATAAGAGTGCTTTTACTTCATCATCAAATGGTATTTCAACTGATTTTAATTGATTTACAATAGATCGGAAATCATTCAAATGATTAGATACAGATCCACCTTCATGCATCTTAGAACTAAATAGTTTCTTCATCAAATAAAGTTTATTTGAAGCACTAGGTTTTTCATATAAATTAGCAAGAGATTTCATTAACTCTACCTTAGAAGTCACTTCTATAATATTGGAAGCGACGGATGCTGCCAAGCTCAATATTATAGATCCTAAAGCCTTTCTGTCAAGAATCTTCCATTCTTCATTAGTCATATTCACAGGTCTAGACTTCTCATCCAATGGTAAATACAAATGTTTTTAATACAAATAATCCTCAATCTGCATCTTCCATAATTGATAATTTCGGCCGTTAAACTTCTCTACCTTGTATTTGTTTTCTTCTGCCATTGTTGTACCTCCCACTAAATCAGAAAACCCTCTGTGAGTAAATATTTCAACACATAAAACCCTCAAACAAAGCTCTGATACCATTTGTTGGGGTTAAACCATATAACAGTGTTACACAAATCTATAATCAGATGAATCATACAAGCAATGAATGCGGAAATAACCAGAAGATAAAATAAACAAGAGAAAGATTACACCAGATTTAACGTGGTTCACCCAGTGTGGGCTACATCCACCAAGAAACGGTCAATTTTATTATTCAGTGTTTTCCAGAGGAAATGTAATGAAGATCTACTGTCTTCTAACACCTCACAGGATGTTCAATGCTTTTCCCTCACTCAGCTACTCTTTCTTGCTCACCAAGAAAACTTACATGCAAAAAAATTGCTATTTTCTTTCTCCTCTTCTTACGTACCCTCATACAATGCATACATGCATATATATCTATTTTGGGTAACATAATTATGCTTTTATAATCAATAAATCATCTTTAAAATAATTGATTTATTATAATTTTTGTCAAAAAACAAAATCTACGTCGCACAAGTAACCGTCGACGGTTACTGCTTGACTGTCGATGGTCACTTCCTGACCTGGACTAACTGACCCCTGTTACACCCTAACCAATGTTGGTTACACCTTGACTGACGCTGGTTACTATCAGAACCAGTAACATGTAAAGCAAGTTTCTTGTGAAACAATTAAGCTCCATACTCCATAGAAATCATCGCCAAATTCCACTTAAAATGTCTTGGGGCCTCACCATCCACAAAGCACAAGACCTAACTCTTGACAAGGCCACAGTAGACATCGGAAATGTTGACCATCAAGGACTAACATTCACAACAATGACAAGAGTGCGCGCCCTTGATGATCTACATATCTCACCAACTTTTACATTTGAATGCTTCACAAGAATGAGATATACAAATAATGTAACTACACACAAGGAAGAGGACCAAAGACTATGTAACACACAATTGCCACTTGACGTATAACATGTGTGAACTCTACTACCTACATCATACACATAATAGTGTGTCCAGATCTTGTTTCCAACCCATATATATAAGCAATGTGTTCCACAAATACAAATATGAAACCCACTTGTAATGTAATACAAATAAAATTCACTATCAGTTTAACTCCAAACCATATTATCACACAAATTCAACCCCTCTCTAGCATAATTTACAACTCTTGTGCAATTTTCTAGTTTAACTTTTTTTCTTTGATGTGGCGAGGAGGGTTGAAATAAAAAGTGGTCAAATAAGTATTCGAGAGTGGGTTTTATGGAAAAGATATATGTTCTTTAAGGGAGAGGAGCCATTCATTGTGCATCCTATCTTACAAGGTCTAATATCATTTTGTATGTTATGTGTAAATACAATAATAATGTCAAAAGATTCGTCTACCTCTTATTTACTTAAAAATCTTCAATCAAGACTTGGAAGACACCCCAGGCACCACACGAATATATTATAATCCAAGGTGTCTCTATGAGAGGTTTTTTTTATAGGTGGATTGAAACTTGTGTTCATTCAATCCACCCATTGTAAATTTATACGCCATTTATTGATGAGTATCCATCTAAATTGTAGGAACTTGCAATTTATAATTAGAAAGTCCTGGTTTAATGTAAATCAGTGATCAAATTTGAAAGGTTCCCTATATTTTAATTTGAAGGGCTAGGTTAAGCTTGGCCCTTCGTAAGTGACACATTAAACAATATGTTGTCCTTCTATTGAAAAAAGAAAATCTTAATTATCTTTCAATATGTATCTGATTATTTTATATAAAATAAATATGAAAACCTAAAAAATTATTAAATATTGAAAAATCAACTAAAAATATTAAAAGGTGGTTAAATTAAATAATCAATATTCAAAAAAGTAATTACATGTTCGACTTACATCACTCAAAGGACTTGATATACCTTATTCCAATCTACTATATCCAACTTTTGAGGTGCAAAAAGAGATTAAAACATTGTGCCTAATGTATCTAAGAAAATTCTAGACTACTCAATAGTTTGAATGTGATTTTTAACTCAGAAAATATTCGCTCACACTCTGATGTACTTGTTGGAAGTGTGAGAACTATTTTCCATAGTTGCATTAAATTAGGGAATGATTCTTTCCACATTTCATTTCCATCACATTAATCGCATGCCTTGAACATAGTCTTCTTTGGATGTGCCTTATCTAGATTCACAACAACACTTATACTTCTCATATATTTTTTAGTCTTAATTTTTTCCAGGACTATAAATAAAATGTCGATGCCAATTTTTTGGTATTAAAAATATAAGATTCCAAATGAGCCCACCAGGGATCAAGTCTTGTTGAGTGCAAGGCCTGAAGACACCCGACACAAAAAGTGAAAACAGTTGAGGCCAAGATCGAGTTGTGGGTGACTTTGATGGTGTGGATACCCCTTACTTGTAGTTGCTTGGACGAAGGTGATCACTAGTTTAGTTATATGCTTACTCATAATTGTATAAGCGCTTTATGTTTCCTCCAAAGCATGAGCTAAGAAATCAACAATCTATGTAAGCTAGTGCCCAATTGTGTGCACTATACATAAAACAACTCTTTGTTATTTGTGAATAAGATTTGTTAGATAAGTTAGAGCGATCAAAGAAATTGTAATTTTCAAAGCCTGTTAAGGTTGTAATAATAATCACAAGTTATTTATTACATACAAAACAAACGTAAAACATATCAATGTTTAGACCTCAAAAAACTAAATGTGGTTTGATATTACATACCTCAATCTATCTCAAATACAAGAGTAATTTAGAGCATTGAGGAATCCTTAAATAATCCAGTTATTCATTGATTACACAATACTTAAGTTGTTAACTTAGAGACATAACCATTTGCATTATTATCTTAACAATAATCTGAATACAAAATTCAGAGAAACAACTAATATTCAAAAACCCAATTATTGAGAGTAAAATCCCCAAATTGATTTTGTGGCTAGAAAAAGTTAAAAAACTAATATTGTGAAAGTAGAAACACTCAACTAATTAGTTATTTAGTGGTGATTTATCTTCTCCCTAGTTTTTTTTGCATGATTTGTGTAAAGTGAAAGTAGATTTATTTTAAAATAGAAAATATAATTAAGTATGAGTTATGCACTACTACTATTATTCATTTAATAATTAATTTATTAAAATGAATTCAATATTTATAAAAATAACATAGCATTCAATATTTGAATGACAAGTGATTTTTTTAGCCAACCATTCTGATGAAAAATTAACATCAGTGACCTTATTTCAATATTGATGTGTAATTTTTAATTTTAAATTTCTTTTGAAGAGTAAATTTTTAAGCACCCTTCTATGACAAATTGAAATACATTTAAAAGGGCCTTGACAACTTCAAATTTGATCCCTGATGTAAATATATGTACATGTCACTCACAGCTAACAACTCTACTACATGTAAACTTTAATACCATTCATTGTCATTGAATGACATGTTTTCAGGAATTTACCCTTCGATCCATGTGCACCATTTTTGGATTGTTCTCTGATGTGATTTCATCTCTTACTACAAATATCAGTTGCGACTGTGTGTCCATATATTTGATTTCAACATAGCCAACGCCATTTGGTTCGGACATAGCCAACAACATTCTCTGTCATGCCCTAAAGTTGCGCTTCTCCGCCAGCTCTTAAGTCTTCACGACGCTACAATATGGCCTACTTCAGATGAACACAGACAATTTTCTACATCCCTACAATTTGACTGCGCATTTACACTTTACGTACCAATTCTCCTATCCTCTCGAAAAAATCACTATTATTTACGTCATATTTTATTTATCGTCCTCACTTCACAAGTTTTTTCTTTTCAACCCTCGATACAAAAGCTTCTTTCTCAACTTTTATTCACAATTAACATTTTTAATTAATCACAAGCTTTGCATTCTTTGTTTTCATGGAGTGCAATGTATCAATTCATGGGTTACACATGGCACATCTTATGATCAACACCAAATGTGTTTCTACTAGGACATCACCTATAAGGATTGCATTCACACGGAAGAAATATGTCGTTGAACCGGTTACAATTGTTATGGCATCTCAACTTAAAAGTAAATACGTTGAAGTTATTTCCTCCTCTTTCTCTCTTGTCCCATGATGTGCTTTGTCTCGTATGAATGAAATTTGATTACCATCACTAAGTATATGTAGGTAGAATGATTGAGCTATGATAGAAAGGTGAGGTTTATACTCTCATTGGGTAATGATAGAGATCTTAGTGTTGTATTTTTATTTGCTTCCAATAATTTATGTCAGTGATACATATGTTTCTAGTTGATTCTTATTGGCATTAATGGGAATTGAAATATTTTGAATAACATTGATTAATGGTATGGTAATAACAACTGAGAGCACTCATCCATGGATTTAATCTCTTAATTTCCAAATACATCATTTTCATTATATATTTGAATCATGTCCATTACAAAAACATATTGAGTTCATACATTCTTGGATAATACATATTAAGAGCATGCTTTGGCCATATAAATCTATCCGGACCATGTTTCATTTGTTCAAGAATCAAAATTCCTATTACAAAAGATGTAGACTAGAGACTTCCCAAAAAAACTTAAAAACTTTCTACTATATCATTTCCAAAAACTAGTGAAGGGTGTTGGTGAATATGTAGTCATGTTTGAAGTGGGGTGTTAGAAGTTGGTAGTTACCTTCCCATGTTGACATCCCTCACAAGTGTATTTGGGAATGGATCAGAACTTGGAGAGGCATTTCCAAGTGAAACTGTATGTGCAGGCACCAATTGGGCTTCATTGAGAATGGGTGTTATTTAGGCAATAAATTAGTTGGACCGCCAAGTCTCCTTTGCCTTTTCAACTCTCCTCTTGCCTTCTCAAACTTCTCATTTTTGTCTTGATCCCTATGAATCCTTTCTTGTTCTTTCTTATCGTCTCTTTCCTACCTCTACATCAATTGTTGGTGCTCCTTTGTTTGCCTTCTATATTTTTTTCAATCTTTTCTTACTCGTTTCTTTCTTTTTCAACAATTTGTTCTACCTTCTTCTCCTGTATCTATTCCATTTTTCTTTGATTTAATTCATCAATTCCCTTATTTTTTTCTCTTTCTCCATGAGAAGATCCATGTACTTATCATCAGTGATAAGTTGAGATTCCCTGCTTAACCTTATTTCAGCATCACAATTTGACCTTGACAATCCCTTGATCTATTCCATTAGGAGTTTTAAGAATTTTCTAAGAGTTTTTTTTTCTTGTTTTCCCTCTTGATTTTAGTTAGAATCTACCCCTAAGACATATGTTTCCTCCAACTACTTTGTTGCATCATTTTCTTCAACTTTAGTATCGACATAATTGAAAATGCTGTCTGAGATTTACACAGAAATAACATAATAATATTATATCTTCTTTGCTATATCACCAACATCCGCATCATACAAATGATTATATAGGAATTATATTTCCTATAATATAGGAAACCACTCACCTAAATTATACAAGTTGTTTTAACAACTTGTAACAACTCTAAAACTAATACAATACAAATAACATTGCTCACACATTGATATAATGGAGCACTAATATAATTATTTCCTAACATTCCCCCCCTTAGTGTGAACATGGGAAAAAAACTGCCTTTGTACTGCAATGTGCTGCTACGTAGCATGCTCATGATCTGGATGGTTTCAAGGACAATACCAACAACCTCTGGATGGTTTTCCAAGTGGTTAACCAACAACCACACAACAGATGGTTTTTGAGGATAGTACCAACAACCTTTGGATAGTTTTTCTGGATAACTAACAACCACGATATCATGATGATGCAATAGAATCAACAACTCTCATCACTATCTCACTGCAGGGAATAACATAGGAAATTCTACTGAAATCTGTTGCTCATACATACATAGAAAAATATGACATATTGGAAATGGAACATTAGATCATGTTCCCCCCCCTCAATGTGAAATTTCCACTTATTGAAAACAGGATCACTGCAAACTGAGGCACACCACACTGGAAGCACTAAAATCAAACTGCACACACACATGTCACCAAAGCTGATATGCAGCCCCGTCGTTGGCAACTGACGAGAGGTCGCTGAATGACCTCCAACCTCCGATGCCTCCTGCCTCCAGTTTCATGCTGCTAGTTCAGCCGGATGTGATCACGAAGCCCAAAATACCTTTAATAATTTGGACGTAGCGTACAAGCGAAAATGCGTCCAAAATTGAAATGCGGGCAAATTTTTTTTTTATTTTCCGAACTTTGGAAGACAACACTTTTTACAATAGTATTGTCCCACAATGAACTTTTGATGACTAAACAAAAATCGACTCTTGACTCGGTTTTGATTGGACAATGAAGACAATCCTAAAATCACCTATTTTGACATTTTTTTAATGACTCTCAAAGACACTAAAAATAACTCAAGACTTCAACATTTTTTAACTATAATGGATGAGACACTACATGAAAAAGTAATTAAAGATTACTTTTAACGTAACTATAATAAAAAAATTTTGACAATGACTCATACAATGAAGGAACCCACTTCTATGGTTTGACTAACCATATAACAAAATGATTTTTATTTTTATTTTTTAAAAATACTTCACATCAATTACTATTGTAACAAAGACTATAATTAGAAATAAGACTCCTAAACTTCGAATATAATTTGGCTTTAAATAAGTCTTAATAAAATAATGACTCAATTTTCTAATATAGCTGGAGGCTATTATTAGATTCACACATACTACGACAAAATAACTTGATTGACATGCATATACAGAATTTTAATGTAGAGCTGCATGTAATACATGTGTAATCCATCTAGTGCGTCGAGCAGTGAGCAAATTTCTTTACAAAACTGTGGGCTTTTGAATCTCCAAGGAATAAACAAGCAAATTCCAGCGCGAGCTGTCAAAAGCATAAATATCACATCCCTATCACGTTGGAGAAGATCACGATGGACAGTAGATAGTTGAAACAACTGATGCATAGATCTGCGGATCTTCTACAAGTGCACTCCACAGTCCACTTCAATGCGGGGCAGGTGAATCCTTATTTATGCAGGTAAAAATCTCATGGAAACCAAATTCCATCCGTAAAACACAAATCTGGGTTAGATTTCAGGCTGAGATTATGTATGATAGACTTCTAGAAGATAGATGACATCTACACGGATATGGATCTGCAACAACAAACTGTATTTTTCCTTTTTTTTAATATAAGATAAACACAAGAATCAGATCACCTTATGCTGAGAAGAATTGAACCCACATAAATGGAGTCAATTAAATCATGCCACAGAAATAGCTGGATCATGTATAACTGAGATCCACGCATATGCTTTGCAGATTTAAATGCCTCTACAATACACCTGCACAAATATTCAATATAGCTATTAATCTACTCAAACAGCTACGCCAATATATCTCCTCTCTCATGCTTGGACTACGAACACGCCAAGGTGTAACACATGCAGATCTACAGTCGAATTGCAAATGGAGATATTTACAGATCGCCAGGTGTAGACATCATGCAAATGAAAACATGCCTTAGATCTGATCAAGCATTCTTACATAATAAGAATCAATATCACCACCCCTGCAAACAATTTATTGTTCCATTACACAAACCAAAGCTCCGATACCAAATGAAAATGTTGTCCGAGATTTACACAGAAATAACATAATAATATTATATCTTCTTTGCTATATCACCAACATCCGCATCATACAAATGATTATATAGGAATTATATTTCCTATAATATAGGAAACCACTCACCTAAATTATACAAGTTGTTTTAACAACTCGTAACAACTCTAAAACTAATACAATACAAATAACATTGCTCACACATTGATATAATGGAGCACTAATATAATTATTTCCTAACAATAATAGTGCACCGAATCTAACTCATAAAGCAATGGTGGTTGGGATGATAGAGAGATACTAACTTATTCATTATTGAAGTTCAAGTTTACACCAATATTGAAAGTATATTCTTTCATCTAATCAGGAGGGCTAGGTTGTGAGCGTTGTTAGAATATGTTGTATATTTTACATATTGTATACCCAAGAGTATTGCACACCTTTGCCATGAGCGTTAGTAAATATGTGGTATACATGTGATATGTGATATGTATAGATACGTGATTTTCTTTTATCTATACACGTGTATACAGGTGGTATCGTAACCCATGAATTATGGGGAACCATTATGGGTTGTTTTGTTAGCCCATGGTTTTCGTACCCATTTTATTGTAAAACCACTTTGACAGTTTCCTAATGATGTGCTTACATATAGTTGGATATGTAGTAGGATAGAGCATAATGTGGAAGTACATTATTGTATTGTAAATGGTTAAGTTAATGCAATAAGAGAGAAAAGTGACTGCGTTGGGTTTTTTCCCGAAAGGGTTTCCCAGGATAAATCTTGTGTATGTCATGTTTGTTTCTCTATTTATCTTGAATATTTTGTTAAGTACATAGCTTCTTGTTTATTTATTTACTATATCGTTTCTCTTCATGGGAATAGTTAGTGGATTATACAATTAATTGTTTATATTTGGATTTGTTTATCTCATTTTGTCGAGCTTCTAATTCTTGGCATAATTGTGTGCTAGGTAACACCTTCACCAACCTCCAAATGAACCTAGCTAGTCGTAACATGTGTTATGTTGCACCAAATTCATCTTGAAAAAATGTGTCAAATGCTCTACTAGGTCCCATGTCTTCATCCAAGGAATTTGGATTACAAGGCCATATGCTTGTCCTTTTGAAACCTAATTTAATATTTTTAGGTTTAAAAACCATTATAAATGTCTTACTTCCTAGCTCTGTTAATTATGCCCTTTTGATATATATCCCATTCTTGTCAGTTATCCATTTGTTTCTATCCTCCCTTAAGTAAGATTTGAATGGATCGAAGCCACTAACATATAATGGTTGTATTCTATGAGAGGTGTGTGCAGACAATGTTAACAAATATATTCCCAAGCTCCATGCTCTTGAATTGTTCCTAAAGCAACATGTGAGCCATGTCCATCAAATATCAGTAAATGCACATTTTTTGGAGACAAAACACTAGGTATAGATGCTACAAAGTGACATAACCATTTCACGAAAAAATCTTTGATCATCCATACACAAGGTTGTGACACCATGCAAGCATCGAGCTCACAACAAACAATGTAATTTTGTAATTATTTCTTCCCCTTAAAAAGATATAATACTGGAATGGTTTGTCCAACAACATTTACATAACACAATATGATAATCCATTCCTTGTTTTTTGGAATGATGTATGGGACATTTTTGTTTCCCCTTTAGCAAGCACTCTCATATCATAGTTCCTTGTAGTTTGTAATCCAATCTCATCACAATTCCATATTTTTTTCAACCCGTATGGGTTCACCTCATAAGTGTTGGATAGAGTTTAATGTAAAAAGAATTAACAATTGACGACCTAAGACACATTGCCCAATCCTTATCAAGGCCTTTAGTCATCCTTGATGTTAATTTTGGGTGTTTTTTAAAAATCCAATCCACCATGAATTCCAAACAAACCATTTGTAAAAGGGTTAGACTTGGTTTCACATATTTGTGCCACAGATGCCTCAAGTTGTATAATTTATATTCCATGACCCATGTTAGCCATTTCATGACACAAACCCACAAAATCAAGCTCTTATTCATTAATAAGAATTATTGGTGGACCCTTCCTTTTGGTGGTGGCAAGACCCATCAAACAAGAAGTATTAGTGTTTGTTGGTATACCCCATTTTTTGTAGCAAAACGCTTAGAATATCCATTTTCTTTGACATCTCTCATGACATTGTCCACATTAGATTTGTTCTAATTGGTTCTTGGTATTCTAACTCTTTTAGCTTAAGATAAACCTCTTATTACTTGGATGTTAACTTCTGGAGGTGCTTTATTGTTGGTATCTCAAACAAATTTGTCATTAACATCTTGAATTGGTGTATTATTTGCCTCTTCTATGCATGTGCTTCACTTGGTGGAAATCTAACTCCCCTGGTTTTATTCATTAGTTGTTTTCTCCCTGTGATGATAATAAAAAAACAAGAATTTTTTTCAATGTGCCAATCCCATGCAATTATATATCAATAAAAATTAGAACCATCAAATTTACCAAAAATTACTGGAAGTGCAATCATTTGATGTAAATTTCTAAGTTTTAACCAATGCTTGCTTCAAAGATGATAGAGGGAAAATGGATAGTTTAGAGGAAGGCATTGTACCAAGGTCTTGAAGTATACATGGTTTTATTGTTTCTTAAACAATTGGGTAACTTTTCTATTCTGTAAAACATAGTAGAACATATGATATAATATTTCAGAACAAATCATTGTAATAAAAAATCAAATCTAAAAATGTTTGTAAAAAAATCATAAATTTAATTATCTTGTACCAAAAACCATAAAAGCCCTTACACAATCTCCTTTATGAAGCTTATGGGCTAGTTTTCAAAACAAAAACTTCTATAATATGATTTGTTTCAAACTTTAAAGAGCTAAGTTTCTACCACATAAACAAATGTTTGCATGTGGAACACCTCCCTTACAAAATTCACAGTTATCTAAACTAACATAGAAACAAGTGAGGAATGTTGTTTTAGCATGTCAATCATTTTTATAGTATTTCTATACAAAATCAGAAGCGTCATTTAGATATTGAATACAAACTTCCAAAAACCTAGAGAATATTGAAACAACTCATAGGATTTGTGTTTTATTCCCTACATTCAAACATAATTATTTCAAATTTATGGGAAATGTATAAGCTTCTCCTCAATCGGCTCATAAAGTTTGGTGTTTCATAAGTATTCCAAAAGCTAATGTTTTCTTATTCTTTTTAATGAAAAAAATTGCATCATTTTTCACTCTTCTTATTCTAGATGGATTATATAGATTTGGGAATCAAGGATTCTCATCACGTGTTCTTTTATTTTTTGTTTTTGAAAATGACTCGGATGTATAACATTTTACAAGTTTATATCGTAAATAAGGAAAAATAAATATATTCATAGAACATTGGAACAATTTTAGTAAATGTAGATTAAGAGAAAATAAAATCATAATGAATTTACATAAGTATACAATAATTACATGGTACATGTAATTGAATACTGAGTTGAATGTTATAGTCTACAATTGAAAAGGCATGAACTTTGGCCAATGCAAAAAATTGTAGCCAAAATAGTACTTGTCAAGTATAGAACTAATTTTTTTTAGCTCAGCCAACAAATGAACTAAATTTATAAGATGAATATAAATGATGTTGATGTTTGATCCTTGTGAATTTTTTGATTGGTTGACATTGATTCGTGTGGACTAATATTTTAAATATTATAATTCAATGGCCATATTTGATTTCAATTTTGAATCCCTTAGCTCTTTTAATTCTTTGATTTTTTGGAATCCAATAATTGCATTGGAGGTTGAAGTTCTTGAGCCTTATAATGGTGGATATTTATTGTAACTACCTCATTTGTAAGAGTAGATGGCATGGAAAGTGGAGGGAAATTGGATGAGTCCTTGATGGATGTACTTCATTTATAAAAGTAGATGACATGGAAAGTAGAGAGAAATTGGGTGAGTCCTTAATGTGCATATACATGTTTGAAAGACAATATAATTTAAAAATGGAACATTTACAGTTGCATTGTCTTGGAGTTTGCTCTAATACTTTAGACAAGTTATCTCTAATTTTGTCTAAGAAATTAATATGTATATGCCATCAATTTATTTGTTATAGTGTTTAAAGGGGTTTTAAACTTCTTAAAAGTCCCATGTAATTGATATGATGGTTATGTTTGACATTTCTACTTGAATTAAATGTAAATTGTAGTGCCCAATCCATGCTCGTGTTGTCGCCAATCACCTTGTGTCCTGGGGAGCAGGATAACTCTATACCAGTTGTCAATCAAATGTGTTTAGAACCCTTTCCCAATGACTATAGGGTGGTCATCGAACGATTGGGCTCGTGTCGGGTTGTCATTTTGACATCGATGAAGGGATTGTAAATAAAACTGGCAAAGAAATAAATTTAATCTAGTGTGGTAATTAAATAATGAGGGCAACTTCGAAGTTGGCCTTATGCGAACTAATCCTTTTGAACCTTTGGAGTGTCGTCATGTCTTTGATTCAGGTGGCGACGCCGTGTTCTTGCGATTCATCCAACTCGTGATCATTTTCAGTGTTTGAGTTGTAATATTTTTGCATTTATATTTTTGGTAAAATGTTAACGTTGATCTATCATAATTATACCATAAATAATAATTAAGGGAACCCCATAATTGTATGTTAAAAGAAGCATTCTTTGGGGAGATGTTGTGATCATGGTTTGAGCAAATTTAAAATAATAAATAATATAGCCTTTCGGAATTTAAAATGTAAACAAGCAAAAATCGGAATTTAAAATGTAAACAAGCAAAAATACAAATAATTAAATTATCAAATATTCTTAGTTATCCTTAAACTCCTCCAATTTATCGGAGCCCGTGTCAAACCTTGTTCCAAGAATGGAATAATGGAAATTTTTTTGGTATTAGTGATAATGTTATTCTTTAATTCAATTCTTGGCATGCGTGTATGCCAGAGGAGAGGATGGTGTGGATTAATTTTGGTCAGGCAATGTTATTACTCCTCTCCCTAGATTTTTCTTTCAATTGGAAGAAAAAAAGGATGGTATATCCTTGTTTAAGCCACGACATGCCCGGTTTCAGTGAGTGTTTATTGATTTTGCTTGGCGTATCTCAAGGTATCTAAATCCAGTCCAGTTTCTATAGGGTGTTAGGTTGCTAGGTAACTCGACGCATGTCATTGTCTATGTATTCATAGCAGATTCAAAGGGAATTCTTTAACAGACGTCCAACATATTAGATATGGATGGGAATCCTCTAAAAGCAATGTTTATGTTTTCCCCAAATACAATAAGCTGACCCCAAATGTGATCATTCGTTTCATTTAGCATGCTCCAAGTCTGTTAAGATGGAGTTTTCCAAATAGGCGTGGGGACCTGTCAAACATTTAGAGGGAGGATTTTGGTTGATGTTGATTGTAAATGTGGAAGTGGGCAACTTTGGGCAGTGCAAGGAAACAAAATCTTTGGAGACATAAGGGCAAATTCCGTTGGCTGTTGTGGAGCCCAACCTCTCAGCGCCCCAACATATTTTGTTCACGTTCCAAAATTGGGGCTATGTGGAAGGATTGTTGGCTATTTAATTAAATTAGGACGCCTTAGACAAGATAATCATGCCCATGTGTAAGGTTGTTAGCTATTTGATTTAATGCCTGAAAGGGAGTTTCCTCTTACTTATCTTGCCGATTGGGTTCAGCCTCTTGGTAGAATAGGATGACGTACACCTACAATTTTATTTTTATCAGATATTTTTTGCTTAATAGAGCGTATGTGGTGTGTCTTTGAAGCATATGGTCTCCATGCACAAAGCAAGTGAAGATGTCTTAGTAAACTTGAAGTTTCTCCTTCTTGCTAAGGTATTTGTGGCCTTGCCTTGATTCAAATCTTTTCTTCCTCAATCCAAAATTTGCACTTTGTTTAGTGAAAGTAGTGGGAGCTTGATATAACAAACACGAGCATACAACAGAGAGACAAAAAAAAACTCAGAATAAAAATAGAGAATATGGAGTTCCTGCCAAAATGATGTTGTTAACAATTTTTTTTATCATTGGTTGGTTGGATTTATAAGGTTGAAGATATGTGATCCTCGGATAAGGCCAACCATATGGAAACCATTCCAAAACTTAGCCTGCATAATAAACTTAGTATAATTTGCACTTAACGAGGCTTCAGTGAACTGAAATCTTCTTTAGATAGCCTAACTTAAATTTGTCACCAAACCTTATGGGAACAAACATACCAATGATGGAGGTAATCACAACGCTCACAAACTGTTTGAAAGATATCCTTTTCTTTTGATTGGTCTCGTTGATCGTGAATATGGACCATTTGGAGCACCTGTACTTCGCAAATTCAATTGCAAACATGGTCATCTTACTCAATCCTTGCACGTTTAGCCATTCCTAGTTTTCTTAATTGTAATGGAATTTTAAATTGATTTAAAGAAAAATAGTGTTTAGGTGAATTAGATGAGATGGGTTATAGTATAGCGAATTGCACCTCTGTTGGTACGCACAAAGACCATTAACCATCAAAGAAACACTACTCTCCTTTACCATGTAATATGGATGGATAAAATATGATACCAGTTTGGATATGGAAACCATGGGGTTGACAGGATAAATGGGAAATGTAGTAAAACTACTTTTGATCGACTTTGTGTAATGTTAATAAAATCTATTTTCGTGGAGGCACAAAACATCCCTATAAAACTCGAAATGAGAAAAGAAAACTTTAGCTGGGTACCTAGTCTCATGGAGTGTTTAACTAAACCTTGAGTTGTCCCTGGGATGTCCAATTTACCCTATTTCGTTACGTGTCTAGGAGCCCCATAAGCTAGTTCGCAGCATTAAATAGGTGGTGAAATTAAAAAAATACAGTTTGGTTCTGACACCACCCGTTTTGGCCTTGGGCGTGGAAACATATTTTGGCTTCCGTATATGTAACATCCCAAAATTTCTTGTAAGTTAAATTAACAACGGTTAAGTCTAAATAGGATTAGACGAGATCATCATTGGGTGTAAAATGCATTCGGTTCGTCGTATCATGACCCACAGCTTTTGTTGCAGGGCATGACGTTACGGAACGAATAACCCCGCACCCACCTTGATGATCCTTCCTAAAACATGATTAGGCCTTAATCATAGGTAAAATGGTTCATAAATGATAGTGAATCTTTCGGTTATTTATATTCCGGTTACTTTATTTTAATCGGTTTGGTCGTCTTTTGTTTTGTTCGACTTTTGCATGACCGTGATGATAATTCTCTCTATTTAATTTGACAATGCTATATCAAGCCAACTTTATGAGAATATTCGAATTATTATTTACGGACTTGGTGATTATCGTATTGGAATGTTTTATATAAACCTGGAAATTCAACTAATTTTTATGGTAATATATTGTTGGAAATATGTGGGCTTGTATTATGAAGGTTAATTTTAACTTAACCATTAAGTTGGGTAACAACTAAAGTAAAAAAAATGTATGAAATATTAATTAGTATATATATATATATATATATATATTAGATGGATTTGGCATGTAAGCCAAAAGTTTTATTTAGTTATTGAAATTTATGGGTTTCATAAAGTGAAACACCTTCACATGGCACAAGTGTGCGGCATGCACTAAAACACGTACCAGCATTGGGAAGCCCGAAAATTCTTCAATATGCTGCCCAACTATAGTTCTTTCATTATATTTTTATTTTTGTTATTTTTCCTTCATCTATTTTCATTCTCCCCTTCTGGAATACTTGCGTGAGTTTTGGAGGAAAGAAGGATTCAACTTGTTGGAGCGGGAAGAGTAGAAGGTTGCCAATTCTGGGTTTACTTCAGGCATGAATATCTTCTCCTTTCTCTGTTGCATTATTTGTAAAAAAAATGAGGAAATACACATTCTGTTTTTAATGGCAATCAAGGAAATTGTGGACAACTTTTGATTTAATTGTTTGGAGATGAAGTATGAAAAGGAAATTGATGGATTCTGTATTCTTTTTAGTTTTCTTTGTGTGGATTTAACCTAACCCAGAAAAATATGCAGATGGGGTTTTGGGTTTTGATCAACAAAAATAAAGTAAAAGAAAGGTTAAAAATTCCTTCTCTGCATTATAATAAATTATACCCAAAAGGAAAAGAGTTGGGTTTTTCCTGTACAGGAAGAAGGAAAACGTTTTGTGAATTTGTGTGTTTAAAATTGATTTGTGCTTGTGGGTTTTCATTTTGTTAAACCTAAATTTGGTTGTGTGTTTTCTGTAAGCAAATCAATTTGGGTATATAAATCGATTTGCATAAAGGAATCGATTTGGGTAACCCAATCAATATGGGTATGCAATCGGTTGGGGTTTTGTATTTTTCTTCTTGGTTGTTATATGCAAGTCTGATTTTTAATTTATTGAGATCTTTTGAATGATAATTTGTGGGTGTCAAAGCTCTTGCATGGGGCTGCATTTTCCAGAAATTTTATTATTATGGACCACTAAATCGGTTCATGTATAAATGAGGGTGTCTTGTTATGTGTGAATAATTAAAAAAATGGCATTTAGCCTGTAACTTCCAGCCTGGCAATATGACTTGGATTCTTGTAAGACTGTGAAAAATAAATTGCTTGTCTTGGTAAGGGCATGAAAGCCAGGACAACTTGACCAAGATGCACCAAGGAGTAATTGGAGGCATGATTGGGTTTAAAATAATGATATCTTATGAAAGAAATTATTAGTTGTTCTTTTACTAAAAAGAGTATGTTTAAATGATGTAACCATGGTGCTGCTATATTGTTGGTTGGGATGTTTGTTTACTAGATAGAACATGTTAAAGTGATGTAAATATGGTGATATTTGTGCTAATTTGTAGAGCTTGCTCATTGACTGAAAAAAAATACTCTTCTTAATCATATTGTTTTTACGAAGTTATGTAGAAATTTTAAATGTCAAATGCTTATTGATTGAAGCTGGAATACAGATGTATTGACCTTTGTGATTAGAGGGAAACATGATTGCTGAAATAGAAATTGGTTGTTCTATTTATGTGCATCCATAGCTATATCTTTATAGAAACCAGGTAGTAATACATTTTCAGCTGTATTACCATGTGCTTGTTGATAAAACAACATGTATATCCTTTCATATTTTATTAATTAATTGCATCAAAAAATGGAGTTAATATTCATGCCAATTCATTTTGAATTGACATCATACCACTACTTCAGTCTTGCAGGACCATTAGCCGTTACATTCGGATGTGCGGAAACTCATGTCTTGTGAAGTTTTATCATAGCATGGATCTAAATGAGATACTTGGATTTCAATTGGTGAAAGGATGATATCCTTGAAATTTTGGCTGAATTATTGGGATCTTGGACCCATTGTAAATATTCAAACCTCACTATGTGAGAATTATTATACCGGTTATATATTTCGCCTTAACGGCATATGTAATATATGATTTTAATAAAGAGATGATTACTTTGTGTGTAATAATATCTCAATATGAGTAAATGATGAATACTTGAGTTGTGAAATCTTACTTTTCACAAATTGTTGAATACATTTATTTGATAGTTATCAATGTATGAAGCCGATAATTGGGCAATTATTGTAACAATCAATTGTCTTTAATTTCTAAATTAAATAAGCTATTTAGTGGCGTAGCTAATCGAAGGAATAATTAAATATACATGTTTTAATATATATTTAATTCGGCCTTTCGGTAAACTTGGTATTAATATGATAAGATTGTAAATCCTGTTGTATAGAGAATGGAAGAGTATCGTTGTAAAAGGTAATTTAAGGTTAAAGAATCAAACATCAGGAAAAAAGAGACTAAATGGGATGGTAAATAGATGAAAAGATCCATTAGGCATATTAAGGGATAAGTACATGCGGAATGCTGATATAGTTACATTTTAGCATAACGAATGTACTTATCTCATAAAGATCCTAGTTGGCCTTTGGCATCTATCTCAATATAAACTCTTGCAAGATAAGTTTAATTGGAAATAAATAAAAACAAACTATAAAGATCTAGATAATTGTGAAAGGGATAGTTGTGAGGTGGCGAAGACTTAAAACTCATAAGACTAGTGTGTTGTCTTGAGTTTAGCCGTAACCTGCACGGTGGATAACTTTGGCCAAAGTAATGCATTGATGGTTGTGCATTGTCTGATCACCTAGTCCTCCAATTAAATTAAAAAAAAATTGTCTGTAACCTGATCATGGGAAGTTGAAATACTGAACATGAGGTAGACAATGGTCGGATATCGGAATACGAAGTCAGGAAACTAGCTTCGTGGTAGACCCAAGGACTTTCACATAGTTCCCATGACCTTTAAAAAAAGGTTGAGCCAAAATGCTAGTAAGCATTGTCACTCGAAGTAGTGACGAAGGGAGATCATGGAGATCTGGATACACCCTTCTCAGCCACACATGGCTTACATGGATGTTATCGGATAGATCAAAAGAGAAAAATTGATTAATGAATTTGATTAAATAAATCTATACGATTGTAGCAGTGTAATTTGTTATTATGTTATGTGTTAAAAAAATCCTCATTTTTCAACTCTTGTAATTTTGAGCGTTACAATATACCTCTAATATTTCTACAAGGTAATTACTACAAAACCCCATTTTGATGAAAAACATTCCACAAGTTAGTTTTCCTGATAGGTTTTATGGGCCTTCAATCGTTGGGATAAGAGACCAAACTACTTGAGTGCAATTACGATCGGTAGCCCCGAAGAGACAAGTGCCTTTGTAATTTAGTTTACCATTTTTTTGTTCCGCCAACTTCGTGTGTTTCCTTGTATATTAGGGAACATGTATGAATTTGTTTTCATGGTTGTTTGAGTCTTGAAGATGGTTTTAAATGCTAATTTTTGAGCAACTTGTCTAAATTTGACATTTTTGGAAACTTTTGACTAATTGGTGAAAATTTTCATATGAACTTATCCAATAAAAATAACAATTGAGAAACCTTGTAAGCATGATCAAATGATTATATGGAACTTTCTTATGTCATTTTCTTGTTAAGAAACTGTTTGTGGAAAAATGGTGTTTATTCTCTCTCCTCTCTCTATCTCTTTAGCTTCGAAACTGAAATGAAATGATAATTGTATTATCTTACTCTCTTTCACAATGTAATAAGTATTGTTTCATTAATGATTAGAAAATTGTGAAAATGTAAATCATGCTTGATTGTGGCTGGATGCCATGCCAACGGTTGTCGTTGACACAGGCTCTAATGTTGTTGCAAGTTGTAGGTAGCACGACAATTAAGATGGATGAAGGAATTTGACGTTATAGTTGTGCTTAATTTGTAAAATGCATAAAATGTTGAGATGTATTGTATTTTTGAATTATTGTAATATTATTATCATTTTGAAAGGAGAAAATGAAAATCAATTATAAGTAGTTATTCCATGTGTGTGCTAAAGTTTATCCATAATTATAATGGTGCAATGTAAGGTGATTTAGAGTTGATAAAATAATCATTTACGACGTTAATTACTTATATTATCTTTTAAACACTTACAATATTGGATGAAACTTTACCTTTACTTAGCTATCTAAACGAAACGAGTATATAACCCTGTTGATTAGAGAACACTTGACAAAAAGCACATAAGAATTTCGTGCGGAGAAGTGAGTCATATTCAAAGGCGTGAATGGATAGGGGAGAACGCGAGTGTGGAACAAAAGTTCAGTATTTGGGACTTAGCCGTTTTGTTCATTAAGGTCTATTTTTAGAGATAAAATGCAGGGCACACAAACGAGGTAGAGATGTGCGCGCCATGCATTGGCTACTTTTGGAGGATTGGATACAAAACACTTTACATGGACACAAGCCGGAAATAGATCTGCTATTGTCAATTAACTAGTAGTAGTTTATTATTAGTGCACTTACATGTGTGGCTAGTTTTGTAAAGGCGTGTGGCTAAGAACAGCATGCGACCTATTTTTGGAATGGATAAGTGGTGACGGGCAAGTCCCCACCCTTATATATGTGTAGTAAACCGTTGTAATGGATATAGACACAAAGGGGATTGAGATATATAGAGACATGTTGTCAAAACTGCTATGCACATACTACTGATATTGTAATGAGGCTTCTGTAAACTTATTGCATTGAATATAATGAAGGACATTGACTGAATCTAAGTGTTAGTTCTTTGTGTATCCGAATTTAGTATGTTTTTGATCTCATCACGGTTAGTACTTAATTATGCTTTTCCTTAGATATAGATCTGGTATGCTCTATAGAATGATGAGCTAGTAATAGAACTATATATGTTAAGTTTCCATCTTGCTAACATCCTACTACAACAACCCTAAGGAGGGACCTGGTACCTTTGTGCACTTTGGGTGAGCGCTCAGTTTAGGTTGAGTGATGTGCCAATGCGTCTAGGGTTTCATAGGGTTCGTATCACTGAATTCTTAGTTATCTAAATGAAACGAGTATATAACCCTTTTATCTTACCTTCACTTTTAGTCGAGTCTTGCTAAGCCTGAAAACCTCTATAGTGCTAGAAAAGGCTTAAAACTATCGCAAGTTGTTTTATTGTTTTGTTACTTGGCACAAGCCTTGTTATGTTGTTTCCATAACCTGAGTATTATTGCGGGTAGTCTAAGTTTTGTGAATACAATTATGGTGTTTTCACACTCAAATGATCTCATTAAGATATTTAAACGACACCAGTAAAAATTATGACCCAATTGTCTGCACATAAATTTATTGAGTTTGAACAACTTAAACTCTTCACTATAGAAAGGTACCCTTGGTAAGTAATATTGAAGTATCCCAGGTTGTGTGAATTTTGCGACAAAAGGATAATTAACTTCCCTTAGTTTTGCCTCGTAGTAAGGAGGGTAGATCCCTTGAGTGTCAATGATGTCTTTAAGTATTGTAACTCCTACAAGGATCATTGGTAAATTACCGTTAGTGTATGCTTATCTAACAATTGAGATAGGATCATGGAAAGAATTTGAACTCTTTATATTATATTGAATGCCTCACATGTGAAGTGTATTTGCTACAACCCTTAACCTATTGCTTGTATTAGGATATGAGTAACCGACTTGTGGCTTACCATATCATTTATACTTTATCATGCTTAATAGGTCAGCCTTGGTGATGGCCATATCATATGAATAGTATATATAGGGGATTGTAGGTAGTAAGTAGTTCATTATCATTTGAGCATTTGAGTCTTATTCTATGGTTTGGAGGTTGCCCCCTCGAAGTGGCGAAGCTATTATAATTGCATATTGAGATCATTATTATGAAATATTGTGTTATTTGGTGTTTAATTGCTGCTCATAATCTGAATTATACTAGTAATTTCATTACAAGTGGTATCAGAGCTGTAATCTGGGCCAAAATTAAGGTAAAAACCCTAATTTTTAGTTTCCTCAATATATTTAGAACCAAAGTGGATTGGTGGGAGATATTTTTACTAGAGTTGCGACACATTTCAAGTAAGGTTCCCTGAAAATTTTAGACTTTTTAAAATTTATTTTACACAAGTTATTACAAATTTAGGGGTTTTCATAAAATCACTCCCTATGGTGCAAACTGTGGAATTTTTTCAAGTTCTTTACATTTTCAGAATTCTCTCAAAAAATTAGTATTAGTATCTTCTCTGTGTTTTTTCTTGTTCGTCCGAATTTGTATCGAAACCCTAAACCGTAAGGTTTGATATCATGGTGGGGCCTTCCATAAGAGCAAAAAAGAATCTGGTTACTCCGGCTAAAAACCCTAGATAAAGATGAGATAGTGATTGAAGATATGGAGTAATAAGGGGTAAATATAGATTCCTCAGCACTACGGTTTACCTCAGTTGATCATAAGGTGATCCAACTTGAGTATGAGCTGCGAAATGTACAATTTGAGATGGCCTCTAAAGGAGACATAACCCAAATCAATCATCAGTTGGATGATATCATGCAACATGTAAAGGGTAAACAGTATGGCCCAAATCTAGCCCATATTAACCAAGGAGGATCTTCAGTTGAAAATCATGGACAAAATAACCATGTTGGATCACTTTTCCAGCCCAATCAGAATCCAACTTATTCGCAACCACGAAACATGATGCCGAAAGTGGATATGCACAAATTTGATGGTAAAGATCCCCTGAATTGGATAAATCAAATGGAGAACTTATTTTAGCTACATCAAACACCATCAAAACAAAAGGTGACATTGGCATCCCTATATCTTAAAAGAGACCAATTCATTTGGTATCGATGGTTATGTGCTCAGAGGTAGAAGAATGGTCTCGGTGTCACTTGGACAGTTTTTTACCGAGGAGTTGCAATTGCACTATAGTTCCAGTGTTTCAAAGAACCAATTTAGTCAATTAGCAAAGTTACGACAAACATGATCAATCAAAGATTATGTGCATCAATTCAAGAACCTATGCTTAAGGGTGGAAAATATACCAGAAGAGAATCTAAATGACCTATTTCTTAAGGGTCTTAAGGACCGCATCAAGCATGAGGTACATATGTTTAATCCACTTAAGCTTTTTGATTCTATTATCATGGCACGTCGAGCACAGGAAAAAGTTATTTATAGTAGGAGGAAGCCTTTCATTAACACTAGAGACCATAGTATCTCTTCCCCTTCATTTTCTAGGCCAATTACAGTGACTCCTCAACAAATGGAAGAAAAGAGAACAAAAGGATTATGTTTTAACTGTGATAGCAAATATGGACCGGGACATAGATGTGCTGAGAAGAAGTTGTTTTATATTGACGGAGGTAATGAGGATGATGAGGATACTAAAATTATAGGAGAGGCTGAGGAACCAGTAGAAGATGAAGTAGAGGATCACCAACTTACAATTTCTTGCCATGCATTGTCAGGTATTAGTACTCCTCAAACACTCAAGGTTATTGGCTATCTCAAAAAATAGAAGGTGACAATGTTGATTGACTTGGGGAGTACTCATAACTTCATAAATAGTAAGTTAGTTGCCCGCCTCAATTGTTTTATTTACCTAGCTCCAAAAATGCAAGTTATGATTGCGGATGCTAGGACAGTCAAGTGCACCGGAAAGTGCCATAGTATCAAGATTTCTATGGGAGACTACATGTTAGACTCACATATGTTTGTTATTTCTATAGGAGGGGCAGATATTGTTTTGGGTGTCCAATGGCTCACAACCTTAGGTACTATGGATATGAATTTCCAAGAACTGTTCATGTGATTTAATTCAGATGGAAGGACAATACAATTGAATAGGATAGTAGCTAAGTCTCCACAGATTATTAGCTCTCATCAGATGCATAAGGTTCTCAAAAAAGGAGTAGATGGATTTATAGCAAAGTTATTTTCCATAGAAGTACAACATATAAAGTCTTCAATGCCACCCGATCTTCAGAAGATTGTTGATGCTCACTCATATGTTTTTGATGCAATTCAAAAGGGACTACCACCAGTTAGGGATCATGATCATGCCATTCAGTTGATTCCAGGGAGCCAAACACCTAACATCAGACCATACATATACCCATATTTCCAGAAAAGTGAGATCAAGAAAATGGTTCAGGAAATGTTTAAGGCAGGTATCATCAGGCCTAGCCAGAGTGCATATTCCTCACCAGTGGTCATCGTACGTAAGAAGGATGAAACATGGAGGATGTATCCATATTACCAAGAACTCAACAAGTACACCATCAAAGATAAGTTTCCTATTCTAGTAATTGATGATTTACTTGATGAATTACACGGTGCTATTTATTTCACAAAATTAGATCTTCATTCAAGGTACCATTAAATTAGAATAAAAGAGGAAGATGTTCATAAAACAACTTTCAGGACTCATGAGGGCCATTATGAGTTTTTGGTAATGCCTTTTGGTCTTACAAATGCGCCTTCAACCTTTCAAAGCTTGATGAACACTGTTTTCAGGCCATTTTAAAGGAAATTTGTATTAGTTTTCTTTGATGACATATTGATTTATAGTAAGACATGGGAAGAACACTTATAACATGTAAATAAAGTGTTGGAAGTTTTGGAGAAACATACACTCTATACAAAGCCATCCAAATGTTCTTTTGGTGTACAAGAGGTAGAGTACTTGGGTCACATTGTATCCCATGAAGGCGTCAAAGTTGATCCTCATAATCAAAGCTATGGTGGAATGGCCAAGGCCCAAAACTCTCAAAAATCTTCTTGGGTTACTGGGACTAACATGGTACTATAGCATATTTATGCGGGGATATGGTAGAATAACAACCCCACTCACTGCATTGCTAAAGAAGGATGCCTTCCATTGGACAGACTTAGCCACTAAATCCTTTGAGCAGCTGAAGGAAGCCTTGTGCAGCACCCCAGTTTCTGCTACTCCCAACTTCTCAAAAACCTTCATTGTTGAATGTGACGCTTCAGGATCAAGATTGGGAGTAGTTCTAATGCAAGAAGGAAGACCAATTACATTTCAGAGTCACCAATTCAAAGGAAAAGATCTACTTAAACGTGTCTATGAGAAATAAATGATTGTTATTCTTCATGCAATCAAGCAATGGAGGCCCTATCTCATGGGTAGACACTTCAAGGTAAAAACTGATCATGATAGGCTCAAATACTTTTTGGAGCAAAGGTTATCATCTAAGGAACAATAAAAGTGAGTAACAAAAATGTTGGGTTATGATTTTGAAATCATATACAAAAAGGGTAAAGAAAATGTAGTAGCTGATGCGTTGTCTAGAAGGGATACATCCTCAGATGCCTTACTATGTGGAATGTCCAATGTGAAGGCCAATTGGGTGCATGAAGCAAGATTGGAATGGGATCAATACAAGGATACACAATCTCTAATACAGAATATCAAGAAAGGATCTATAACATCTAACAATTTCGAGTGGAAAGGTAATGCCCTATGGTACAAGGACAGGTTATATTTGAGTAAAGATTCTGAGTTGAAGCATAAGATTCTTGCAGAGCTACATGCCTCGCCTGTTGGAGGACACTCTGGGTTTTTGAAGACATATCATAGAATAAAAAGAGAATTATTTTGGGAAGGACTCAAGGGGGATGTACAAAAGTTTGTATCAGAGTGTTTAGTGTGCCAATAGAACAAAGGGGAAACAATTAAGACACCAAGTCTGTTGTAACCCTTACCAATTCCTATCCAGAGATGGGAGGAGGTCTCCATGGATTTCATCACCAGATTGCCTTGTTTAGAGGGTAAGAATGTTATTTTCATGATTGTGGATAAGCTCACAAAATATACCCATTTTTTTTTCCCTATCACATCCATTTGCAACTAGTACAGTCGCGGCTATTTTTTTGGAGACAGTTCAAAGGCTATATGGAACCCCAAAGATAATTGTAAGTGATCATGATCCTATTTTCACAAGTAATTTTTGGATGGAATTATTTTCATGTTTGGGTACTCAGATAGCTCACAGTTCATCTTATCATCCTCAAACTGATGGGAAAAACGGAAGTGGTCAACAAATGCTTAGAGGGTTATCTACATTGTTTTGTATCAGATAAGCAGGAAAGGTAGATTAAATGGCTACCACTTGTAGAATGGTGGTATAACACAACTTTTCATACCTTTTCTCAAATGACGTCGTTTTTAGCATTATATGGTTACCATCCACCTTCTATCACTTCCTCCTTAAGGGTGCAAACTAAGGTTAGAGATATTGAGGAACACATTCAACATCAACAACAGGTTTTGGCTAGTTTGAAGGAGAATTTAGCATTAGCAGAAAATAGGATGAAGCAACAAACATATCAACACCGTAGTGAAAGACATTTTGAAATTGGTGACTGGGTTTTTGTACATCTTCAGCCTTACAAATAGATGTCCCTAAAGCAACAAAAAAAGGACAACAAACTTGCTCCTAAATATTATGGCCCTTATCAGGTTCTACAGAAAATTGGCAGCGTTGCTTATAAACTAGAGTTCCCTCCATCTTCACACATACACCCTGTATTCCATGTTTCATGCCTGAAGAAGGTTATTGGACAGAAATTTGAAGCCTAGACAGAGTTACCAGAACTTGATGAGGAAGGAAGAATGATTTTGGAGCCAGAGAAGATTCTACAAACAAGTACTAAGAGGTTGAGAACCAGAGACATTAAGGAATATCTGATCAAGTGGAAGAATCTGAGCATAGAAGATGCAACCTGGGAGGATGAAGGTTTTCTGCAGTAACATCCATGATTATTCAACGTTGAGGACAACGTTGGTTTGAAGGGGAAGGGCATGCCATGCCCTTAACCTATTGCTTTTATTAGCATATGAGTAGTTGACTTGTGGCTTACCATATCATTTTAATATATCATTTATACTTTATCATGCTTAATAGGTCAGCCTTGGTGATGGCCATAGCATATGAATAATATATATAGGGGATTTTAGGTAGTAGTTCATTATCATTTGAGAATTTGAGTCTTATTATATGTTTTGGAGGTTTCCCCCTCGATGTGGCGAAGCTATTATAATTGCATATTGAGATCATTATTCTGAAATATTGTGTTATTTGGCGTTCTATTACTGGTCATAATCTGAATTATACTAGTAATTTCATTACAGTATTTAAAATACTTGAGTTATTTAAGTAATCAAATGATCTGCCTTGTATGGGATAACACTCTTGGAATCTTGTTTCAATAAGTGAAGAAGTAGTGCTTTATGATTCGTAGTTCTTCTAAAACGACGCCAACCTGAGACAAAAGACAAAGAATGAAAATGTAATAAGAACAAGAGTAGATGTAATGAATTTTTGAATGATCGGGATGAATATCTCTTACACTTTGAAATATGCCAAGTCAACTAGAATGCTTAATATGGTCTTAAAGAAAAAGGGACTAATGGAATACACCATAGGGGACCAAATTTTTAATAATGGGAAAACTTGTTATATTCAATGAATGAGCCATGTTTCATGATCATTATTAAGGTTTAAGAAAAAATGTTAAATTACCAAATAATAAAAAAGGGAAAAGTGAATTAAATTATTCATGTTTTGGTTGGCTTGAGCCACTAGTGTGGCATTACAGTACCCTTGGGGTGTCGAAATATGTTTTATAATACCATGGCACTTAATTGCATCTTAATAAATCTTTGTTGTGTAAATGTCAAGTTACTCCAATGTAACCATTGAGTTACATGATTCCTTTGCAATTAGATAAATGTACTAACTTAGTTGGAACCAACACAAGTTAAGTGATAGACGAAGCAAAATAAATGTAGCCTAGAAATAATAAGGAAAGATACAGAAGTGCAACTACTTCAACAACTAATTGAAATCTTTGTCCAAAAACACACAACCATTCCATGATTGTAACTAATTCAAATATGAACATAAATAAGTAGTTGCTATGAAAATGTGATAATCTGAAAGGTGCATACTCATGATGGTCATGTTGTGGTTGGGTAGTGGTTATGTGTTTGTTGTTATACTAGTGTGGATTTGTTGTGTATCGGGTGTCATCATTTAGTTTTCTTTTTCTTCATGTGGGGTGGTCGTCTTATGTGATGTGGAACATCCTCTTGTGATCATATGTGTTGTAACTTATTTGTTTCAGAGAATGAAAGTAAAAAAAAAATTCTAGGGTATTTTGGCCTTACGTTTGGATCCCACATGGGTGGGTGCTACACAAACACAAATTTTTTGATGTAATACATTTACTTTTTAATATATGAAATGATGTAAGTCTTATTTACTCCATTTTACTTTTAAAAATAATGTTAAGTACTTTATTATCGAGAGGGTGATGGTTGTACATATTTTGATATTTTATGTGCATGTACTAGATTTTGTTTCATTTAATATTTTGCAAGTAGATTCCAAAAGTACAACCACCCTCACAACTATTGGGTAATGCTCAAGGAATGGATCCTCTCCCTTATAGTGAAAATTATGGCTTAAATGTTTTTTTAAATGTGAAATAAAGTAGGAGCTGTGTGATAAATTAGGGAAGCAATAGGTAGGGTTGGGTTTTAGTAGTGGTTATCATTGTGGAAAATATCATTGTTATGCCTGAAAGGTTTGTTTTGATCTCTTGTTATCTGATTTTCCATGGATTTTAAAGCAAAAGTCTTTGGCTATGTCAAAATAATAAATTCTATCACATATGTAGGTCCTATGTCAACATTGTAATGAATGGAAACCTTTGGATGAAGTCTGGATATACTAATATTACTAAAGAAGAATTGATTATCACATTTGAGAAAATGAAGTAGATAAATAAATGGTTTTCTTAATTAAACTTTGTTTGATTTGTAGCCTTATAGTTCAATGACCATGTGAGTCGGTGCTATGGACACACGAAAGGGGTAAATATCCTAACTGATTTGTCTAGTTTGGGAGATGTGCATTACAAATGATCATGTTCAAAAGTTTGGTACTTAGGGAATGATAATAGGTATCCCATGATGATTATTCTTAAAACCTAAATGCTTACAATATATCATCACAAAAAAGTAGTTACAAAAGGGAATGGTTGCAAAAATGGCTCATCTTATATAAAGGTCGACATTCTCCTTCTTGTAAGCAAGATGATTGGACTTTAAGTGTTCTGACACAAAGCTAGCGTGAGAAGTTCCACCTGACATGGCACAACATGGCGTGAAGTGTCCATTTGGTTGGTGAGTCAAGCAATTTTTTTAGATATTATGTGTTATGCATCTTAGCACTACAAAAGCACAAAAGGTACTATTGAATATCTTGCACATGGTATGTGTGTTGCACATAATACATATTGACATTGTAAAAGTGCATGAGGGTATGTGAAGATGGTACCAATGGTGCATGTTGTCGCATGGATGTTGGTTATGCAAAATGTGGAAGCATGTGAGACATTTTGTGGTAGGTTCAATATTCCTCAGTGCTCTATTTCCTCAACTATGGGTGTAATAAATCAAGTTGAGTGATACACAAGGAAGAAAAAATATGTTGGAATGATGGTGCTGAGGTTATTATAGAAATAAAACAATGTAAAAGTCCTTAGTGGCATGCACTACCTCGGAGTGTGTTAGTCAACTGAAGCATCAAATAAGGAAAATTAAATGTGATGTTGTTAATTGAGGGTAATTTGTTTAGTTGGAGCGACAATATTACTTGAGATGCACAAAGTGCATAGATGATGGCAAAGTTACCATTGAATAGAGTCCTGTAAAATAGTCCCAAGGCATTTTACGAACATGCAAATAAAAAGTGTTTGGGCCAAGTGGTTGCATGAGGATCATTTATCACCCCTTAAGAAGTGATGGTCCCCAAAGTTGGTGATGGTCTTAAACTAATGTTGTGAATAAAAAATTCTAGTGGTATGTTGACGCTTAATCTAACCCCGAGAAGGAATGTAACATGTCGGACCCCTCAAAAGAGATGTACATATTCTAGATTACTATCTAATGTGTTGAAATGGTTACATGACGGCGTGCCTTGCGTTTTTATGTAATGTTAGAAACGGTGGTTGGAGATTTGTTTTGGAGTGTATCTTTGTTCCTTATAGCATGTTGTAGAACCAATTACACATGTTAATTGTAATGCCCACTAGTTTCACTCCTTTTGATGACACAGACTCCATATGTTATTCATGATTGAGACATTAAAATTAATATTATTATAGCTATTTGATTTGAATAGTTACTATTTTATCGTCATGTTAATGCGTAGTTGCTAACTTGTTCTTGACATAATGATATGTGAGGTATACGATGCAAATTCACAACTTTTGTCATTATCGCTTGGTTTAAATGTGATTTAGGGATATGTTGATTTGATATTTGCATGGATTATATTTTGAATATACATTATTTCATTGTCCCTTTTATCACATGTATATGCTAACATATCTTGGCAAGTTATTGTATTTGGCCCATGAGGATAATTTGTGTGCATTAATAGTATCATTTAGTTGTGATGGGTTATCATTTGGACTTTGGGTGGATTTTTAGACTAATATGTATCTTGTAACAAATTGTGAAATATGTCATGGCTGAATTTTCATGATTTCTAACATCTTCTATAATAGACAAATTAATTTGTAATTATTTGGTTAGTTACATGTATGACATAATTTCTTGAGATGTGTGTCATTGATTAATTTAGCATATATTATCGAATAGGTATGATGTGTGCAATTGAATGTATGGGCAACAAGTTCACACCACAGAAGAACATGGGACTCAGGGGTTGCACTTTCGATATCGCATGATTGGTCGTTTCAGAAAACTTTTTTTTCCTTGTATGATCGGCCTTACTTTGCTTGTCTTTGGCTTAGATGGAAATAATAATTCCATCATCATTGTTTGTGTTTTAGTCATTTAGCTTGTCACCTTGGTTTGTTGTCTCCATTTGAATCAATTTGTATTTTATTATTCTAATAAAATGTTAAGATCAATTTTACGGTATAAATTGTCTCTACTTGGATTATGGATGGGTTAATTAGTGTTATATTTGTTTAAGGAGGTTTAGGAAACCTAATCATGGATTAGGTGGGCCCCCACCACCTCTCTAAATGTGTCACTTTTCACAAATGATCCCGAATTTGGGTTAAAAGTGGAATTTTAAAGGGGTTCTTTGCTTGTTGGGGGCTTACACCAAAGTGGAACCATTGGACCCTAGCTATGGGTAGGGCAACTCTTTCCAAGCTTCAAAATGGATTTTTCTCCCATTTGAGCATTTCTTGTCCCCACCCTCATTTATAAGTATGTTTTTGTGAGGCACTTGGGAATTGGGAGTGGATACATTTTTTTGCTTTATTTTTTATTTTGTGAGACTCTCCTCCATTAAGACTATTGTCTTATGCTTGATAAGGGCTTGGGGTCACATGGATTTGAGAAGGGGATGAGTGACACATGTCACCAACCCATAGGTTGGTGTCTCTTGCTCCTTCCTACTTAACGCTCCATTTTGGAGGGGGTTGGGACTTCTTAACTCATTTTTTTCACTTAGAGATTTTGGGAAGCTTGGAAGGATTGGTTGGAATTTGGAAATTTGTATTCATTAACTTATGAGGTAGGCCTTACACCTCTTAGATTTACTTAATGTTTCTATGAGCCTTGTTGTTTGGTTTGCTAATGTTTCGGTGTAGGAATGCATGTTGTAATTGTGATATGTTTGAAATTTTCTTTGTTTTTTCCATCCATCCCCCTTGGGAATTGATTTTAAGTGTTGGGGAAGAGGGAAGAATCCTTCTTGGTTCCACATAGTTTGATGGGCAAGCCATGTTGGGATTTTTATTATCCTCCCGTCATTTGGTTGATGTGGGAGATGGTTTCCACATGGTTTGGAACCCATATCTCTCCCTTGCAAGGAGGAGGCAAAGAGTGATATGGTCTATGGGAGAAATAAGAAGTTTGGGAGGCTTGTGAGATTTTAGAAAAGTTGAAAAATTATTTGGTATATGAAAAATGAGATTAAAATGGGTATTTTGCCCCTCTTCCCCTCTTCAGAAGCATGGAGGTTCTTATATGCGAATTTATATTTGATTTATTGGTCTTAGATAGTGTGTTTATGTGTTTTTCCCCTCTCGAGAAGCATGGAACTTCTTGTTGCTGATTTTTGTCTATGATCTTGGTGTTTGAATGTGTGTATAAAATCCATTTTTCCTTCACCTTCCTTGTGTATCTTAGAGGCATGCATCTTCTCTCTCCCATGGGCTCAAAGGAAGGCTAGCATGTCCTCCACATTTGGAGATGACATGTAATGTTGACATTTCATTGGGTGGAAAACCAAGCCACTTCTCTTGAATTTTAGAGTCCTACTACTTGTTGATGGAACATGTTTCTTGGAGCCTTTTTTGGAGTGTCCATTGCTTGGAGATATGGAAATTTAAATCAAAAAATTGACATGTTGTTCCCATTATAGGGGGGCTTTTCCACTTGCATTTTAAGTCGTAGTAGCTCATAGTGAATTGTATGAGAAAGAGATCTATACATTGGCTATAAGTTAGTTGGAAAAATTCATTTTTGTTCCCTTATAAATCTTATTTAAAAGGTTGAGGTAATGAGTATGATCCCTTGTATTCCCCTGCAATTCCTATGTTGTAATGAAATAGAAGTTTGTGCTCTTTAGTTTTAAAATATCGTGTTAAAGTAAGGAATGTTGTGGATCTCCATAAGAAGGAGTTTTGGTCTTATCTTTGTCATATGCATTTTGTTCTGACTTCATACGCTTTGGATTATTGTTGTAACACTCTCAAAACTCAAGTGGTTGTTCTTAAATTGAATGGAAAATATAACTTGCTTATGTTTCCTTGGTATTGTAAATTTTTCATTTAGTTTTGATGGGATTATGTACAAGAGAGAAAGAAACTAAAGACACAATTTTGTATTTTATCAGAACGTATATAACCTTACTTGAAATAAAATTCCTCCCAAGTTTCATATATACATTGTTTCCAAGTTGGTGTCTTATTTTACAAATTTAGCTATTAGTTTTACTTATGTTTATAAGGAAAAATGGAACCAAAACTATCGGTTGGAATTGTTAGGATAGATTGACTTTTGTATTATGTATTTCATTATGAAATCAATTATCTCCTTGATAAAAAAGAAATAAATAAATTGAGTTCGTGTCTACTTGGGTTAAAGTGTAATTTGAAATAATATTAGCCTCTCTTAGAAATCCATTGCCATTAATAAACTAGTTGGATCAATATTTTGGTTTTAGACTTCTTGTCTCCAAGTATAAAAGATTGGGAAATTTAAATAAAAACATATTCCATTGTAATAGAATACAAAATTTCACTAGTGAGACTAGATAGCTATATACATTTTAAATTAGTTCAGCTCTTGGTATAATGCCACATTCCTAAAAATTTGGGATATAATTTGCATGTTTAATAAATAAATAGTAGGATATAAATACAAGTAAATATTTTGGTGTGTGTGTGTGTGTGTGTGTGTGTGTGTGTGTGTGTGTGTGTGTGTGTGTGTGTGTGTGTGTGTGTGTGATATTATATATAATCATATATATATAAATTAAATTATAATTGAATTTAACATTTATTTTCTAGAAAATAAATAGGGCATTATGATTGGAATCTCCTTCTTTTGTGAGATATTCTCGAGCATCAAATAAGTGTTTAGAAACATTGTTATTAGATATGCACTGTCATGGGAATATGATGATCTCTTCTAATTACAAGGCAAGAGTGAGGATCACTCTCTTACTTTTCGATGCCTCCACAATTCACCCTAGTGATCACAAATCAATTCCATGATGCTCAAACTATTTTGTGTTTATCTTTTACTTACTGAAATAGGTCTTCACCATGTATATGGAAGGATTTTTCACTAAGTTGAATTCTTGTCATGTGGCCACCTTTTGGATTGAAATGAGGTAGTTACAATGTCCTTCCTCCTTTAAAGTTTGATCGCACTACAAGGTTAGAATGAGTGTTGAAGAATACTACCAAGTGAGTGACATCAACTGAAATTGAGATGATTTCTCATTCTTGCATACATGGTGCTCTATATGAAGATAATCCTGTTACCCCTCTTATAGTATCCAAACACCTCTTTACTCTATTGTTCATCATGTAAATATGTTTCCTCCTCCATATGGAAGGATTGATCACTAAATGAGACCCGAGGGAATGTTTGAGGGTGATATCAATCTTCTTGACCTCCAACTGCATTGAAGTACTGTGAAATTCACACCCTAAATTGCAAGATGTGAGCACACCACCAAGTATTGATTAAGTGTTTAGAAACAATCTCAAGAGGTATACATAATTTGTGAGCTCGAGATGACTACCATCACCACTCATGGTGATCTTGTCTTATCGTGCTCATGATGATCATTCCCTTGATGAATTTAATTTCAATGAGGTTCTTGATGTTTTATATCCTTCACGAATCTCATGATTCTCCTGATTGCACTTGTTGTTCAAGTGACTATATTTTACACACACTGACACCCTAATATGTTCCTTGTCACAATTTTATCCCCATGATGTCCCTTTTCATGGATGGATTTAACCAAGATGACTCCTTTCTACCACAATCAGGATGAGGTCCCTCTTGTCCCCTTGCACTATGGGGACACAGGGGATAGTGAGGAAACCTAGGTGTCTAAAGTGTGACTTGGGGAGGAGGATGAGGTCACAATTTAGTGTCCCTCATGCCCCCTTGTCCCCGAGGGGAAAAAAGTGGACGCAAGGGTGTCCAAAATGTGAGTGTGCATGATTTGGAAAGCTAGTATTGCCTTAGATGTCCATTTTAGACATCGAGCTTGATTTTTTCGCCACAGGAGCTTAGGAAAATGGTTCGGGGTCAAATATTATATGATTTTGAATCCAAATCACATTTCAATATCATTTAAATCTTTCCTAAAATTCAATTCTTCTTGAAACTCAAAATTTAGGTCCTATCCTTTCTTGAACTAAAAGGGGCAACTACATAAGTTTGAAATATCTTAGCAAATAATGAAGCCTTAGATAAAATCTGATATTCCCCCTTGTATTAGATTGCAATATATTTCTGATGCATATTTTTTTTCCTCTTAACTCATTCAGGAACTCTTGGAATATTCTAAAGAAGACAACATTCACCATTGAAGCTATCATTCCCTACACCCTGAATACCCAATGTGGAACTGATGGATCCTGAATGAGATTTTCTTTCCTAATTTTTCCTAAATTACTTCATACACCTTCAATTCTCTCAAAAATCACCCTCAGAAGCTTTAAAATTTCCCTGAACATTCCAGATAGGTGTTTACCAGCTGCAAAATGGCCTTTTTCGGCCTCTGAAGGAAGTTATCTTTCACTAAATCTTACGGAATTAATTTATTGCCTTCGGTAATCATCCTTGCACACTAAAACAAACTTGAAAATTTTGTTAGGATTTCCTCTGAGCTAGGGTGAAGGTTGAACTGAAGTTAGGTTGGCTAGAGGAAGGATGCACATAATTTTCAATTCCAAGGGGCTTAGTTGTCATGCTTAATATTTTCAAAATTTCAGGTTAGATATTTTGCATGACGACAATGAATTTGGAATCGAGTGCACCCCCTAATTATATCATACATTACATATTTATTTGATTAGTTCAATAATAAAAGAAATAATGATCTAATTGAGGCATGTGAAAAGTTTTGGAACTATGTGAATTAATTTTTTACTTCATCTAGGACTAATTTAAAATCTAGGCATGAATCAATCAGTCAATTCAATTGAAATTGAAGATACAATTTGTGATGTAGGAGTATCATGGGGGAATTAAGTTTATTACATAAGTTTTACAATATTAGTTAAGTACACGGGCACACACAAGGATGGTGAGAAGGATAATGGAGAAAGGAAAGTGCAACACAAAAGTTGGGTGATGGTGACAATTACACAGGGATTTCACGAATGCTTTATGTAATAGTTGAATTGTATAATGTGCATTGACTACACAAGTGAAAGAGCACAATGTGTGCATGAAGTGAGTCAAGTCTACCATTAGAGGGGCTATAGTGACAAGGAGTAGAGAGACGAGCTGAGTCACACGGACCAAGTGAAACTTTTCAAAGGTCATGAAATAACACCATTGTAAAGCTTTAGGATTTTGGTTGATTTTTGTAACAATCCCAATAATGGGAGTCATTTTTTGTAGATATCATGGAGGATTTTCAAATTAATATAAACATGTACCTGTGTTTTTATTTGTTATGTATTATAAGGCATTTCATGAGTACATATATTTGAGCAGTTGTTGTTTCCTTTGAGAGTTGTGAGGTTAATAAAATATAATTTTGACACATATAACACTCCTACAAATGTCAGTAAACAAACAATCCAGAAGGCCCCAAAACCTAAAAAATGACTATTATTTCCCAAAATAGACATCGATTGTAGAATTTAAACCCTAAAAGTGTTGGCATGGTGTCATATTAGGTTTTGTTGTTGATGAAAAACCACATTAATGAGAAAGTTAATATTGGAGGATGATGTCATGCTGATGTATGATATGTGAACATACTATTTCAGATGTGTTTGTTTGCTACAGTGGGATTCAATGATGCATGCTTGCTCTAGCAAGCCCGTACAGGTGGCTAGGAGGTGTTACTTGGCAGTGTGAGCTTCTTGGTAGCTTGGGAAGCATGTTGGAATGTTGGATAGAATTATTTGAGAGCATTTGAGCACTCACAATAGTGGTATAGTGCAGGTTCAGGTGATTCTCCATGTTAAAGGTGCTCATTTGGAGCAGGTATGGTTGCTTCAAGGTGTGACAAAGTTTTTTGAATCCATTTGCACTCATGGATGCATGATATCAAGTATATCATATCATAGGAGGTATGTTTGGACCATTTTTAGAGGTTTCTTGTTCAATTCTTGCATTGTTTCAGTTGGTCCTAGTTTCTACTATCAGGGTGTAACATGCAAACATAAGTAAGTCTTAATAATTGGAGGGATTGAGATATGGCATTGATATTATGATGATTTGAGATGTTATAGGGATGAGTTATAGTGATCTCAACAAAAAATAAAGGTTCCCATGATGTGAATTTTGTCAGATATAGTTATTTTACTTAGATAGGGTGAAAATAAATGCAAACTCCAGCTCAGAGTGCAACTTCAGATGCTCGTTGTGAATCGTGTGCTTTGCATGGGACTTTATGGCTTTCAGGGATTCTTATAAGGTAATTTTATAAGGTTTCACAAAAATAATGAGGTCAATTAACCATCACATTTTTATAAACGAATGTTAAGAAGGCAAAGAGGCCAAAAACCCGAGTTAAACCCTAGCTAGGAGTAGCTTGCAAAGATGAAGTATAATGACCCAATTTGGATTGAAAGTGAAAATTTGATGATTGGATGTTGTATAGGAATCCTCATTATTTATATAAATATATGGTTGAGGTCATGGTGATGAGTGGGCCCCACCTAAAAATAGTAGTTTCTAGAGAAGAAGGTTTTAGGACAAGATGGTCCAAAGGAAGTAGCATGAAAGATTGATAGTGCTTGATTTATGGGATTTTTTATTGATGTAATAGTGGTTTCAAGTCATGATTTTTCAGGTACATGGTGGTTTGAGGCTCGAACAAGTTGACTAGTCAAAGGGTAGTTTTTGGGGTCTCAAATAGCAGGGTCTAGTGTTTTGGCTATAACTTGAGCTATAGGTGGAGTTTTGAGGTGATTCAAGTTGTGTTGGAAATTATATTCAGATGAATTTCCATTGATATATGCCTTACCTCATGATGAGGTGTTTTATAGGGTTTCTAGGTAATTATTTTAGAAAGAAGGTTTTTGGCAGTTCAAGACACGATCTATTTTTGTGGAAGTTTCATGTTTCTTGAAGCATGAAATGGATTGTATGATGCTTATTATAACTTGTAGTGTGAAGAGGGATGAATTTTACATCAAATGAATCAATTTTTAGGTCTTGAATGCATATAGAAATGTTTTTATGACCTAACCTTCGGAAATAGACGTTTTGACAGGTTAATTTGGTGAAGGCAAATCTTGTTGCGGTATTAATTAAAAGATGTTACATGAATTATAACATGATTATAAATGTTATAAAGGTTTTTAATATTTCATTTTTGTGGTCACATGGAATTTTTTTGGTTACGTAGAAGTAATTCCGTGGCATTATGAAGTTTTCAGGGTGTTGAAGGTTACAGGAAACAACTGTTTTGAGAATTACAAAGAGCATTGGGCCTAGTAAACAAAATAATTTGATTGGATGAACTTAATTGTGACCATATATGTTGGTTAAATGTTATTTTAAACATGTATGATTATTTTTAGATCTTAACCAAAATTAGTTTTGGGATTAGGAGATTTTTGTCATCCCAATGCAAGGGTTCTTGTGATTTTTGGTGCATGGATGAAGTATTTTTGTTAGGCAAACCTATATGGGTCAATTGTGAATGTTCTAGTGATTTTTATGGAATTTTTTTTGGCTAGAATGGTCATGTAAGTGGAGGGAAACTGACCTCCTTTGAATCATGAAAAGGGTAATAAAATGGAGTTTTTCGATACAATGGCTCTAGTTTTTGAAAACCCCTTTTATCTTATTTTGAAGAACCATCTTACTACAAAGTAAAACCCTTTTGGCCTAGCCCAAAACAATTGGAATCTAATTCTCGGACAACTTCTGGTTGAGTTTTCATGAGGAGAATTTGAGCAAGTGAATGTTGGTGTTGTTTCTTTTGAGAGCGAGTTGGAGAAGGAGGGGAAAATTTTGGTGCTTGAGTTTGAATGCTATCTTTATAACATGTTGTTGTTATTTACAGGTGCCTAAGGAATTTTTATATCCTATATTTGAGGTTTAAGACACTTTCATAGCTTGTATTTCTTCATATTTATTCATGAGACATTGATTGTCTTGAGAGCACTCTATTGTATCTTGTGGATCATTATTAAAGACGCTATCTTTTGTAATCTGATTTGAGCATCTATATAAGTGTGTGGATATGATTTTATCAACAATATATGTGTGTTTGAGATCATATTATGTTCTTTGAATTAATTTTACTTCATTTAGAAGGTTTTATGCTTTGATGTGTTGTATATGAGCATATGTGGTTAGGTTTTGAAGCACAAGTGTTGAAAAGTTTTTATTGGGGACTAATTCACCCCCCCCTCTCAATCCTTGTTTCCTTCAACAAAAATATTTAGGTTGAATGCTGAAATCCTAATAAATACCTATTTACCGACTAGATTAGATTATTAAAAACTATCTCCTAAACCGTGACTCATAAAGTTGTGAGACTAATTACATAAGGTGCAAAGTGACCTTTCTTATATTTACTAAAATAAATTTTTAGTATAATTTTTTCATTTATTACTATTTATACTTTCTTATTTTGAAAATAATAAAGTATAAATAATAATAAATGAAAAACTTATACTTTTATTTTAGTAAGTACAAGGCTCCCACAAACACATATATTTCACATAATCTAAGAAACGTGTAAGCGTTCCTTAAATTATGCACACAAACAAAGCTTTTCTAGGCTTGGAATTTCTTTGGTTTCCCAAACTTGAGCCTTGGACCTATTACAACATAGCAACCTGCATGTTTTTGAAAAAAAAAATGTAAAAATTCATCTTTCACCACTATAAATCCTATAAAAACGATTGTAATATTTCTTAAAAATTTACCTACAATGTCAAGAAAAATATCCTCTTTCTAAATATATAATTTTTATATTTTTTAGATTATTGTAAGGTTTCTATTTATATTTATTTCAAACTATGTCTTTCGTACATCTATTTTTAGTGATTGTAAATGTTTATATTTTGCCATATATCTTTTGTTTCATTTCTCCAAATTGAATAAAAATTATACAATCCCAAACTAGGACTAATTCTATACATATTAAAAATATATAATTTTAGATATTTTTTGAGGTAGTTATGGGGGGGGGGGCACGGTCGGCTATCTCGTTATTTTTAAAGTTTCAAAATCTTTGTACTTAGAAAATCATTAAAAAAATATACTCACTAAAAAAAATATTAATTTTTTTTAATCCAAACTAGATGCTCTTATCTATCTTTCTACCAAAGGATTTTCAAAAATACTAAATAGTGCTAAAAAAATGAGGAAAAGCAATGACCGGCTATCTACTATGTTTTTTTACAAAAATAGGAGCACATATTGACATTTTATATCTTTAACCTTCTTACACTCAACCATTATTTAAAAAAATAGTAGTTTAGAAACTAGACTCGAAATGCTACAATTCATGATCTTATAACGTCTTCAAATTTTTAGTGTAACTATCTCAAATAACTCGCACAAGTCGAAGTTTTTTATTTTTTAGAAAAAAGTTTCCATTTAAGACCCCATTTTGGCCCCCCATTTCCATGCACTTGCCTAGGTATAAGTGTGATAGGAAAACCATATAGTGAATTTGAAGTGACACGTAAAAAAAATGAAGGCGACTTGATCAAACCGTGAAAAGACTAGATCCCAACTCATGGCTAGGACGTTATCACCTAAAACAAACACTACCACCTAGGGTGGTATTGTCCCCTCTTAGGATGCTACCATCTAGTAGAATCACAAACCTTTATTCTCTAGAAGAAGCACATATAGCAAATTTAATGAAATTAAATATTTATCAGAGAATTAAGATCAAATGAATATAACATTAACAAGAAAGGTCCAACATGCAAAGTAAAAAAAGCGTACAAGATAGGAGATAACAGTGACTTAGATTGTATCAGAAGATCTAAACTGATTCTAGGCTAGAAAAAAAGCTAGAAAAGCTGGAGCTAGGTTGTGTAAGCTTTGTCTAAGAAACTTGAATATGGAACCTCTTCGGACAAAACCGCCCAAACAAGGATAGGATTGCCTTAGGCACTAGTGTCTGATCTAGGCCGTTAGTGTCCTATGTAGGTGCTCTGCTTCTACTCTTTTAACAGTCAGTGAAATTGACTTATTCCTTTCATTTTTTATCATTTCAGATATGTTGTAGGATTTTTGGCTTACACATGTTCTTGTAAAACAAACCCTAAATACCTGCATAAGGCTTAAACAAACATTAGATGGAATAAATAATACATATGTATTGATTCGAACTGACCTCATAAGTCACCCTAATGTGATTGTCACCCGAGTGTTGCACTAGATTCAAAAATCTATGTAGTTCTAGTATGTGTACAAGTGTGTGTGTGTGATTGAATTGTGTCCCTTGAAGCTAGTGTGCCCTTGTGCCATTACTGCACCAAGATAACATGCTATAACTAATTTTCCCCCCAAGATGAATTTGTGAGATGGAATTCATAAATAGCCCATCCTATACAGTGAATAATGCATCCCAAATGCCAATCCTGGAGTGTTATCCTTGTAGGGTTGTAGATATAAAGTGATAACCCAGGATTGCTCCCTTTCCCTTAATAATCATGACTAATTCCTTTGACATGTTCTTATGGGTCACCCTTTCATTTATGTTTGTTAAATATTGGAATTTCATAATAAGGGGGAAGGGATACGTAAAAATTTCCTCATTGAAAGGGTAAGGACAACAACTCCTTGAATTTTTACTTTTTACTTTACATTTTTGGTATCCTCTTGTAGTCCATGAAGGGCATCCTTCAATAGTTGTCATTCTTGGGAATATGTTTTGCTCAAGTACCTAATTGGTGTATTTTGTATTGTGATGTGGATGGTTTCAATACTTCAGGGTTAATGTGGGAAGCTAGGTTGGTCAAATTAATTGGCTCAAATTTTTGATTTGGTCATACATGAGTAATCAGAAGGCTTATGGTTTTGAGGATATTGTTATTATTCTAGGACCAATTTTAGACTTTGTTGAGATTTTTCTTTATGTGAGAGACATAAGGACCATGATTTTCACCAATGGAATTAAGCTTTAGTTTGGTCAATTTATGATGGTTGTTTGAAGAAATAGGCGGGTTTTGGACTCATGGATCCCTTTAGCTAATAAAATTACATGGGATTTTTGAGTTGAAATCAAGCCTAGAGGTTTCTCTCCTATGTTTATGAGTTGTAATAAGATGTCATATTTATTTTGAAAGAGGAATTGGTTGATTTGGTAATTACTATATTCAAGTCATAACAATTCATCTTCATTATTGCATTCACTTTAGCTTGTAAGGATATCATCATCAATATCTCAAGTTTGGTCCATTGTGGATGGCCTTTGATAGACAAATGGATTAGTTTAATGATTTTGTTTCATGTGAAATCTCATTGTAGGTGTCATTGTTTTGTTTAGTGTTATTTTTTTTACAACTGGCGTGACATGAGGGAGAAGAAAAGAATAACTCAATAACAACCTATGCTAGTAAAATGGGTTGTACAACTGGTATCATAGCCCATAAATATACTTCAAGAGGTATGAATTGGTGGTTTTATAGACTGTTATTTTCCTAGCACTACTATATGTTTGCAGCTAAAGGGTTCTTACGCTAGGTTAAACAAAGGTTGCTTAGGGGGGAGTCCTAATTATAATTTACACGCATTGAGGCTGAAATATATGTATATAAGGGTGATTTATAAGGCCTAGGTATTGGTCTCAAAACCACCTCACTTCATAGGAGCCAAAGAAAACCAAATGCCTACTTAACTGATAATGATAGTTCCTCCAAGGAATAACATACATTAGCCCGCTAGAACATGAACTTTATATGAGTTTATAGTGATGAAATCCAACACACCCATACACGTAAGAAATGAAAAAAGGTTTCCTAACTATTTCTAATTATCAAGATCATGCTTTTATGTAAGAGAATATCATACGTAAATAAGATGAGGGACACACACACAAGAAAATGAAAAGAAAATAAACAATTATCAAATGCTCAGATGATTAAATTTCACAAGTTCCTTGACCACTGAATCTACATGTTAAGCATTTTGTATTAAAAAATATCCAAAACATAACATAAAAACCTACAGGGTTAGAGCTCTAAATGATTTGGTGATAAATGAAAATCACATAATTAAAGACATCATTTTTGGAATAAAAAAACATAATCAATGGTAAAATTGAGATTTTAAGTGATCAAGAAGGACTCTTGTATATGAAACAAAAAATACGAAACGATCACAAAAAAATTCAAGAGGAGGAAGAGGTGTCCCACCAGGTATGTCCAATGTGTACATGTAAAGGTTAAATTCATAAAAATAGGGAAAAGAACAACATCAAATCCTTAATCTAAACCAAACATAATACTATATGATCAAACAAAGAAGAGATTAATACCTAATCACTACAAAGTGCAACCTCTCTTGTTGCATGGATTGGCTCATGGATTGTGGATGTTAAAATGAATTTAATTAGACTCCAACCACATGTCCTTAAAGAAGATAATTCAGTTGCTTGATTTGCTTGATTTCTTGATGAATGGTTTAAATGGACAATCTTGTAGAGTAATGTTATGCTAGATGATGGGTGGCTAATTGAAGGATTGAGGGATCTATTTATAGATTTTTGGGGATGAATTGTTGGGATTTGAGGTGGATGATTGAAATATTAGTTTTAAGATAGTTGAAGAATTATTTTATCATCAATAGTGGAGGTAGGTGAGGATTTTGAAATAATTGAGGATTATTTTATTATCGATAGTGGAGGTGGGTGAAGACTTCAAATGGGATAGTGTAAGATTATTTTATTTTCGATAGTAGAGGTAGGTCAGGAATTTGAAATAGTGGGAGGGTTATTTTTATTGTTTTTGGTGGAGGGGAGTGAAGACTTTGATATAGTGGAGGATTATTTTATCATCAATAATGTAGGTTGGCGAAAACTTTGAGATAATGGAGGATTATTTTATTACTGAGAGTAGATGTGGGTGAAAGCTTTGAGATAGTGGAGGATTTGGTGGAGACAATGGGGAATCTTGGAAAATGGAGGAGAGAGTGGGATTTTAAGGTGGAGGATGAGGTGGATGAAATATTGGAATTGGAGCTGGATGAAATAGTGAATGTTTGAGGTCAAGGATAAGGTGGATTATTACATTATTATACAAGTAGTTTGGTGTAAGATTAAATTAAACTAATGAGGATGTGATCATCTAATTTATAGATATTAATTTAACTAATTAATTAGTAATTGGGAAGTTGCGAGATTAAAATGGAGATGAATAAATTAAATTAATTCACGTGGTCATGTAATTAGAATGTCTACATATAGTATGGTAATCTATTATTACATGATTTAAAGCAGTCGTGCACATCACATGTAATGTGTTATACAACCCTTGTTATCCATCTCTTAGCTATAACCATTTACTTGCAAATTGCACCCATTAATACATTCAACACAAATATTTAATATAATTTAAATAATCATTTAAAAGGGATTAAATCATAGCAAATATTATATACACAAAATTATGCACTTATTACTATTACGTCATGCCTTTAGTAATGTCGTTATATTACATGATTTTATAAGTATGAAGATTAGACACTAGTGACACCTTTTTCCAAGTCCATCTATTGCTTTTATTGGTTTTGATTGTGATATTATCTTATACTTATTCTAATCCTTGTTCTTGTTTATTTTTCTTGGCTTTTAGACATAACCGCCCATTAAGGACATTGTTGCCTAAGCGCTAGTGTCCCCTTTGGGGAAATTTTGACCTATTCTCTTTTGTTTCCTAAGTTACCATTTGATACTTAACTTTGGGTGTTTTATAATTCTTTGGGTCGGCCTTTGATATCATTGAGTGTCAAAATTCATACAAGGAAGTCATATATATACACAACTTACTATTATTAGGGGCTGAACAAACTTGGGTTATTACTTACTCTAACTACTCAAGAAAAGAGTACCATTCAAGGACTGCATTTGGGCTACATCATTCACTGCATAGGAGGGGCTATTTCTGAATTTCGTCTCACACATTTATCACTGGGGGGTAAAGTAGTTGTAACCTATTATATTAGTACAAACTGGCACAAGGACAAGCTAGCTTTAAGGGAAACACACACACACACATGAAATACATCAAGTTTGAAATTTAGTACAACTCTCGATGACAATCACATTGGGGGTGACTGCTGAGGTCAGTCTGACTCAAGTATATGCATGATATATTTCATCTAATGTTTTTTTTAGCCTTTTGCAAGCAACTAGGGTTTGTTTTAAAGGTTTAGGTGTGACAATGAAACCCTACAAACGAAGTGAATGTGACAAATAATGAAAGGAATAATATAAGATCAAACTCTGAAAAGATCATAAGTAGAGTTATTGTCAGGACACTAGCACCCGGTTTAGACAACCATCGCCCGGGTGGTCATGTATGCAGGAGATTCAAATCCCAGTTTTTCAGAAGAAGTATATATACTCTAGATCCAACATGTTCCACTCAATTTACAACCCATAATCAGCCCATATCTCTAAATACAAGCTAAGTTACTCTTATCTCTATATTGTATACACTTTTTTGTTTTTATACGATAGATATTTCTTGTTAATGTTATATTCATTTTGATCTCAATTTCTGTTAAATCAAATACAAATCATGGCCATTCCACTAAGGAACATTCACACTCCACAAGCCACATGGCCTAAAACATCCCATTAAGGGTGTTGAAAATAGTCTAATTTATAAGCATCACATACTAATATAGTTTTTAAATATCCATCTATGGTTCCTAATAAAATTAAGCAAACATTCCAAGAGAAAAAAACACATATAAATAGGTATGTGTTGAATTTAGTACAAATTTAAAAAGCTAACCCTTTTTAAAGGTAATTAATGGTGAATAAAACTAAAAACAATTCATTGTATGTATTCCTAAACCAAGATCACTAGTACATGAGAAATATGTAAACTTTATAATCTAAATGGACTCTAACCAACATATACATCATAAAATCATAACCATCATGTCCATTTACACTTAATCATATCATAAAAGTGTTTTTAGATAGATCAAAAACATAGAAATTCATCTATTGAGAGCCAATAATGAAATAGGGAAATGAAAAAAACAAAAATTTGCATCACAGAATACATGGTTTGATATTGTTTCAAAGTAGTGGTCCCGCAAACACCATTCAACCACCATGTGTGTGTGTTGAAAACTAGCAATTTTTTAAAAATAAATCCTCTTTAAAGGTAATTTGAGGTGAAGTATGCATTACTAGGGTTTATGCATGTTTGTTGCATTTCTCATGCTTTTATCTCTTTCGGTAATCTAGAATTAGCAAACTCTTCTAAATTTAGGAGTTGTCATTTGTTTCTTAAATGATTAGTTTTAATTTTTAATTATTTTATGTTGTTATGTAATTTACCTTAAAACACATTATAATTTGCATGGAATTTTTTTTTGAATGATTAGAAAGTGTCAAACAATACTTTGTCCTTGGTAAAAAAATAGGAAGATTTGAGAAGATAAACTTATGAGTTTGAGTTCAAGGAACTTGTTGCTCATAATTGTGAACATATTTTTGAATCTAAATACATTCTCACCAATTTGGTTCATTAAACACCTTGCCTTGATTAAGGAATTTATTTAGAGGTGACCTTCAATGCTAACATTTACCAAAAAATGTGCAAGAAAGAAAAAATCGACTAAAAAATTAAGGGTATTCATGAATGATTGAGGGTAACACCTACAATTAATCAAAAGAATAGTTTCTTAAACTTTCCTAATAAATATATTGCTCAATAAAACAATTGTCACATGAAAATTCTAAACAAAAGATGTAACATGTCCTAAGGTGTCAATATATATCCCATTTCCCATTATATAAATCATGTTCTTGAGCAACAAAACCCATTGGAAGAAATAAACAAGCACAATCCTAAGCCAAAGGCTCAAGTAGTATTTCATTTGCAGTCACCTTGTTGTATGGTTTAAGAGATCCTTTAGATAACTCCATAATTATATCTCACAAGTCATGCATTGATCTCCACATAAGGTAGACAATCAATAGTGGAATATGTAGGAGTAAATGTATTAGGGAAGGAAACAAACTATAAAGCAATACGATTAATGGAAAAAATAGAAGAAGAAGGTGAAGTAAATACAAATCAATGAGACACACTGTGAGACTCAATAATAAAAGGTTTGAAATTGTTGGGTTTATAGTATAAGCGGGAAACTGCTTATTTAGAATTGTATGTTTTTGGCTTATAGCTTATATTTGAAAAACAAACATGGTTGATCCTCTACTACTATTAGAAATGTTTAAAATATAATATTGGCCAAAAGCAGGTCACCCACAATTGTATAAAACAAGTTGATCTCATTAGATATCGGTTATAATGTAGATATGAGAAATATCAAGTGTAACTTATGAATGTGAGCTACATGTGCGAGTTGATGATAGATACATGAAGTGAATGATGTAAAACATGTGAGTGAATGTATGAGGTGGTTTGTAATACCTTCTTAAAGGTGTAACTACAAGTGGATTTGTGGAAATAGTGGGAGTGTTGGGTGAAAGTTTATTCTTAATTAATATAAGTGATTGTTAGTGGGTTTTTTACCTTCCAAGATTTTCCCACTTATATCTTGTGCCAATGTGTTCATTTACTTTCTGTTCATATTATTTACATTCTGTAATATGCATTATAAAACATCTTGGTCTATGGTTTTAATTACTGCACTTCATAAACTATAATATTTGGCAATTTGTATTGTGGATTTATAATTTGTAACATTATTCATCCCTTGAATTTCCTAACAGAAAGTAATTGAAATATGCACATCATGAGAAGAACAAGATGGAATGTGTAAGAGGAAATATGAGAGATAGCCACATGAGAAGGCATTGAAGGCGTCTTATTCGGTTCTTAATCATTACTTTTTTTTAGGATATGTGGATCACCATATAGACATTACATTAAATAATAGGACCATTGCTATGTCCTTAACCTCTAGTTTTAGATTGAAAATCCCTTATTAATCTCAACATATCATCCAATTCCTTAGAACGTTTCAAGAAAACTTGTCTAAGATTTGATAAGTCTTGAATTTGAGTTTGATCCTCTAGATTAACCTATTCCCTTTTACTACTTTTAGTATTGAAGAAACTCAAGGATCATTCAAAAAAAATTCATCCTTATGGATTTTAATATGAGTTTGAATAATTTTAGTTTGACCTTGGGAATCGCTGAGGCAAATCATTTCATTTTTCATGTAAACCATAAGAGGAACTGACTGAATTAGTACAAGATCAATCGGATTGGAATTTTACCTAATAATTACACAAAGTGGAAACCTTAGGATAAGTACTAGTCGAGTGAAGTTTGCAAAAGGAATACATAAGGTTAGGTGTTCAATATAATCATGGGTTCCCCAAAATGGAAACCCTAGGTTTTATGTTCAGTATAACTTGGATCCACGAAAATGTGGATATGCAAATTGGTTTGCACTAAGACATGCACTACACTTACCATAATATAGGGTTATTAATAGGTTTAATCTAGATAAATAATAACTATATAAAAATAATAAGGGGGTTTGATCTATATCATAGGATAAAATATAATGATTAAATGTTAAAAACATAATGGTTATGAAATTAGTAACTAGAATTATAACAACTATAAAAACAACCTATTGCAGCTCAAAATCATACCCTTCTATGAATCGAGGAGGATTCAAAATTTTGAGGCAATATGGTACTATCTCCAAGTGTGGGACTTACAGCTTGAGACAGACCTCTGGAGAAGGCTAGCTTTCTCTATTCGGCAGATCAAAAGAAACCCATAGGACACAACCTACTTTATTACTAAAACTACTCGTACAACTAATTCTACACTAACATTTCCAAGGGATCAAGGAGAGAGATATGTAAGAAATAAGAACACTAATATAACAAGGGCAGTGCTATCACCAAAAGAAGGTGGAACTCCTCCAATTCCAAGTGACATGGATGCAAGATCGCAAGACTAGGATCATGTGGATACACACAGTTCTAATGAAAGTAAGTAAATGAATATCAAATATGCAAGAGGGCAGAGAAATTCACAGCAAACATAGATTATTTGAGGGAAAGAGAGTAACCACACTTGCATTAATCAATCCCTTACAATTTACATGTAGAGACAAGGCAAGAAAATATCCATTTGCGAAATTACAGAGATTGAAAGCGTAAAATTTCAAGTTTCACAAAGAAAAACCTAAAAATTGTTGAAGAAGAAAAGGGAGAAGAATGCTTACAAAGTACACAAGAACTTGTATTTATACAAATTATTATATAGAGAAAGAGAGGTAGGAGAAAGAATAAAGGACCACCGAGTTAGAATCCAGACCCCTAAAAATGTGTTAAATAAACATGGGCACCACAATTTCTTATAGAGTTTACTTGTAGTACAACATGGGCGCCCTTGGATGAAAGCCAATAACCACAACAAAACCCCCTTTTTCTATTGCACACCATTATACCATGTATGAATACACAATAATTCATTAAATTTTGATGGTTGGTGTGTTTAGCCCTTTGGTTAGGAAATTGGTGCGACTTTGAAACCTTCCACGAAATTACTTTTGTTAAGATCTTTGTGCCCTCTCTTTTGTGCTTAAAACATATGGCAAACTATTGCCTTGTCCCGTGACTCTTTTGATTTATTTTTCCCATATACACTCGTGACTTTATCCTTTATTTGTCCTGGTGTGTGGAAATTCTTCGTAACACATACAAGGGCCTAATTCCTCGATCTGCATCATTAAGACCTAGTGAAAATTTTCCTTTGTTATGAAGCTTTTGTGGGAGCTCGTGGAACACTACAATTGGAAAACCCATAAAACACTAAGTTAGTTCTAATACTATTGAACTTAGTTGCTCATAAATTTGATTCCTTTGTTGCACGACTCTCCAGACTTGTTTCCTTATGTATCACAAATTCTCCTAAGCAGAATCGATCCTTTGTTTCATGAAAATGACCAACTCCGCAGAACATCATTTTTCCTATCATGAAGCACTAATTGTTTCCAATACTTCATCCCACGGATTTTGAACTTAGCTGGTTTCTCTAACCTTCTACAAATAAGCAACCCACAATACTTTAACTCGACTTCAACTCACAAGGGACTACATTTCTTAGTGTTGTGAAGATTGAATGGATGCAATGGAACACTAACTTCACAAAATTCTATCAAAGTCCTAGGTTTCTCATTCCTCTATTCTGTGGGTTGGGAGAACCCACGAAATAATAAGTTCTTACATTCCACGAGAGACTGAATTAGTGTCTCACGGATTTCCCTGAGTAAAAATATGGCTAAGTGCTTTTGATGAGTTGTTCAAAATTATATGGGGTGTAATTTTGGACAACACAACCTTACAATCTTTCAAATTACATCCAATCCTTATGACGAGTCTTTCATCTCTCCCTCCATTGTTTGTGGTTGATACTGATGAGCCTTATTAAACTATATGTGTTATTCATCTTTTGACTTGCATATTGATCTTGAAAGCACCCTAAACTTTACAAAGAAAATTGCATGACTAATCAAGTAAGGCTAACACCATTGCCACCTAATAGCTAAGGATTCTAAGTCTAGGAATGTAACATTAAGATTGAAGTTAAAGGGAATGCTTAACTAGTATGAAAACAAGGTAAGATCTATTTAAACATGCCTACTAATATGCTTGAATTACCTAACATGGGCCTAAATAGACCTAAGAGGGAAATCAAATTGTTATGGTTGTTACTCCAAACAATGCTGAAACGACCTCTCCAAATGACTTGTTAAGTCACTTTAGATTATTCATGTACTAACCTTGTTGAAGTTTTAGTCAAGGGTTTGAACTTGACTATGAATCATATGTATTATATGAGATGCAAATCAAAGTATTGTGTAAAGTATAAAGGAACGAGGTGCACCCTTTTTATAGTTTTCCTTTTGGGAGAAACTTGTATTTTGGTGCATGTGGGACTAAAAGCCCCAAATTAGATTAGAATTACTAATCACGATTAGGCCTTGCTAATCACAATCAGTGAATTACCAAGTGACTAAGAGGTGTGGAGCCTTAATAAACCATTTAGGGTCAACTAGGAGGCTAGGATAAGCTTTTAAAGCTTGCTGAGATGTTGTGGAGGTGAATGGGGTGATTTTGAGTGGTTGGAAGAGGGGTTTGAGTCAATATTAGGGCATATTGACCAAATCAAGGGTAAAATAGGCTTAATTAGCCTATAATCGCTAATTGTCTGTTTTGAAGAGGATTTTGGCTTATGAGTACGTCGTAAAGTGGCATCGTAAATGCGAAAGGGGTTACGCAATCAACAACGTGGTGTTAATTGGCTAATTTGGTAAGGGACGTTAGTTAATAAGTGAAAACTACTAATTATAACAAATGAGTTAAGAATTAGAGTGATTTGTGTGCATTTGGTAATAAGATTGCAAAAGTGGAATTTAGGTGTCTTTAGATCCTTATGTTTGCACTTAGTTTTTCCACTATTACCAATAAGCCCAATGTTCCACCTATTCTAGTTTCTCCTTTTGGAGACTCTCTTATTGTTTATACACTTCCTACTCATGCAATTGGGATCCTGGACTCTATAGGATTTTCCCCTCACCATGTTGACAATGTTATTTAGTAGCTCTTGTGTTATCCCCCTTCTTCCCTGATGATGCACTCTTGTTTTAGGTTCAAACATGACTGTTGAGTGGGCACTTACCTATATGAACCTCACTTTGCACACATACACTGGGGGAAACCTTGTTCTTGTCTCCTATTCATATTAATTTATATTCTAACAATACAAACACATTCAAATATTGGGAAAAGTACAAAAAAATTAACTTAGATCTTGGTTGCATGTTTCCTTGTTTGCCTATACTATTCTATGTTGCACCTTGTCTATCATAAAAGGCTGGAATTTAGGTGTCTACAGATCCTTATGTTTGCACTTACTTTTTCCACTATTACCAACAAGCCCAATGTTCCACCTATTCTAGTTTCTCCTTCTGGACACTCTCTTATTGTTTATACACTTCCTACTCATGAAATTGGGATCCTGGACTCTATAGGATTTTCCCCTCACCATATTGATAATGTTATCTGGTAGCTCTTGTGTTATCCCCCTTGTTCCCCGATGATGCACTCTTGTTCTTGGTTCAAACATGACTATTGAGGGCGCACTTACCTATATGGACCTCACTTTTCACACATACACTGGGGGAAACCTTGTTCTCCTCTCCTATTCATATTAATTTATATTCTAAAAATAAAAAAACATTCAAATATTAGGAAAAGTACAAAACAATTAACTTAGATATTGGTTGCATGTTTCCTTGTTTTCCTATACTATTCTATGTTACACCTTGTCTATCATGTTACTTTGATTCATTGTATGTTCTATCGTTTTACAATACACATGTGCATTCACACGGTGCATTGAGGTGAATGCAAGCCATCTACCAGTTATCACACGATTCATGATGCTTGACATTGTTCTCTATCAATCTCATTGAGACTTTTGGGACTTCTACCTTTCCTACTTCTCTATGTTCAGGTTCTATCATTGTAATATGTACTAATTTCATTCCTATTTTCAGCTATATACATTTTGACACACTATATTTTTTTTTAACATGCTAATGGGTGTTTCATGTGTAACATTTGTCTTACGAGCCTACTCCAAACCATTGTCATCTCATTTGTTTGTATCTTGTCTATGCTTGTGTATTGATTCTCATTGTTTTTGGGTCATGCCTTATGTCTGATTGCTTGTTTGATTGAATGGACTTGAGGGTTTTTGAGAGTCTTGTGGCATCCTAAGTGGTGTCCCATGTTTTCCATTAACTACTATGTTGATATCTTGTTGTATTACTGCACATTTTGACTAGTTTCTATTATAACATGCCATGCTCGTTTATGACTACCACTTTTTGCTAGCTTTTCCCCTTGTTTTGCATGTTTCATGGTTGTTACCAACGCACATTTTGTATTCCCCATGTAAGAGTTCTATTTCAGATATGTACATAAGTTTAAAATATTCTCGTTTGTGTCATGCTTGCATTCGTTTACCTCACACACCCCAAACGAGTGGGGGTAATCATCAGGTGATTATTTCACCCTCTCAACAGTTCAAAAAGACGACACATGTTTCTTACACAATAGAATTAGAATAAATAAGAGCTAAAAAATTTGGGTTTAGAATCAAACTTGGGCCAAAAACATAACAAGGACAAAAGCGCCCAAGACAGACTGGGCAATTATGTACTGGGTGCAAAAACAAGTACAATATAGGCTCAACAAGTTTTCAGTTACAAACTTTTCCAAAATCCAACAGTAAATACTCAGTTACAGGTTACTAACAGGCACAAAAGGAATAAAATCAATGAAAAGTTACATACTTTTTGCAAGGGAACTAATTACTTTGGTTTATCAATATCAAATAAGGAATGACACCCAAAGCATATGCAAAAAATTGATATGCATGGAATAATGTATTATTCGTGACTAGTTTTACGAGATTTGTGACCGTCTGTAATGACACTTATCCATGTGGAAGTGTTAACGGTTGGAGGGAAAATCCTACAACTTTCCCAATACTCTTCCCTTGGCGAAATGATACCTAAATACTTATTATGGCAATAGGTCACCTAAATCCTCATTACTCTTTGAACCATCTCCCAGGAAATAAAAACATATGAACAATTCTATCTCTTACCTCACGACATTCACCGTGTATTTTATCCTTAATTCAATTTTTTTTCTATACACATTTATATTCTCATATCATCTAGGTTCAATTTCAATTTTTATTTATCGTGAGTATTGAATACACTTATCCTCTTTTGCAAGTTCAACCTTACTCTAAAAAAAAGGCAACACACAAACAAAACAACGAGCAATCTCATGCACAATACGCTTAGGAAAAGACAATATTCAAGGAGCAAACACAGTAAATCATTTCTTCTACCCACATAGGGTCACCCCTAGAGTTCTCATCCCCTCTCATGTTTCATGATACATGCATTACAACCTCAATTTAGCATGCTATCAATTTTCACCCGACACACTATTGACTACAACCTCCTTTAGCTCTCCGCATGGTACACTCTTCTTATCTACTTTATACTATTGAATATTAATTCACTCTAGCATAAAGTGGGGGAAAATTTAGACAAAAAATCACACACTTACTATTTACATCACGCCTCTAAGTACGTCATTATATGCATGATTCATGAGCAAGAAACCTAGTCATTAACAACACTTGTTTTGCTTTTACATTGTTTTATCCTTTTTATACTTCTATCATTTGCTTTTCTTAAATGGCCATTTTTCCCTTTGGATATTGGTTAACATGTGACCCAACTTAGTATTTTCCATATTATATCGCTCATTAGGGAAAGAAGCACCCAAGCGCTACTATCTCCTTTGGGCGATTCTTTCCTTTTCCCTTCTTTTCTCAAATGTGAAATGCCACATCAACTATTATATTTTCTAAATTACTACCTATAACTTTGGGTCAACATTTCTAGTTAATGATGAAATTCAAACAAGGGAATAATGTGTGTGTGTGTGTGTGTGTGTGTGTGTGTGTGTGTGTGTGTGTGTGTGTGTGTGTGTGTGTGTGTGTGTGTGTGTGTGTGTGTGTGTGTGTGTGTGTGTGTGTGTGTATGTGTGACTTGCTATTATTGGGGGATGGGCAATTACTTCCTATCTACTACTTAGTAAAAGAACAACATTCAAGGATTGCATTTGGGGTGCATAATTCACTATATAGGAGGGGTTATTTCTGAATTCCATCTCACACATGCATCTTGGGGGAAAATTAGTTGTAGCCCACTATCTTGGTGTGACTGGCACAAGGACAACATAGCTTCAAGGGACATTGTTTTATCATACACAAATTATAACTATACAGTCTGAAATGTAGTTTAGCAATTGGTGATAATCACATTAGGGTGACCACTGAGGTCAGTATGACTCAAGAATTACATTAGTTGTTTCAGCTAATATTTACTTGAGCCTTGTGCAAGTAGCTAGGGTTTGTTTTGCAATTTCAGGCGCGATAGTGAAACCCTACAACAAATCCTGAGAGACAACAAGTGAAATGAAGAAAACATTATCAGGCCTTGGAAAGATCAAATCTAGAAAATTTTCTAGGACACAAGGGCCCAGTTCGGATAATAACGACCAAGGTGGTCCTATCCTTCTTTGGGTGGTTCTATCCAAAGGAGTATCACATCCTAATTTTCTAGACAAAGAATATTCAATCCAAACTAATCTTGTTCTACCAAGTTCCCAGTCCAAAGCCAGCCTAGATCTTCATATACAAACTAAGTCATTTTTTATCTCACTATTGTTTACACTTGTTTGTATTTTTACATGATAGATCTTGCTTTTTACTATTATATCTATTTGATGTCAGTCCTCTGATAAATATTTAATTATATTAAATCAGATTCACTAGAGTGTAGTGAAGCCAATATTAAGGTAATGAGATGATAAAAGGTAAACGTGAATATGAATCACTCATATGGTGTAGTAAGATTCATGTCATGTTTACCAAAGTGTAGTGATGGTGACACTAAAGTGAAGATAGGAGATAAAAAGAAACATGAAAGTGAATCAATTGGAAAAAGAGAGTAAGACTCATGGAGGGTTCACTAGAGTGTAGTGATGGTGAAGACGACCACTACAAGACAAAAAATGACATGTTAAGATGACTTAATCAAAGTATGGAGTAAGATTCACGTCAAGTTGACTCGAGTGTATGTAATTTAAAAATGGTCTAGTATAATATCCTCTCTGTCTTTGGGTAATAGGTAATCTATACTAGGATAATAAGAAGGGTCATACTCAATATCCAAACATTAAATTATACTGTGCAAAATATGTAAAATTCCACACTCGATAAAAGATATAGGGTTATGAATCTTGGGTTCAAGATAGAGGGGTGACATTTAACTAGGTCCTAATAGTAAATCAATAATAACAAGATTGTAATTACATTATGATAAGATATATATTATTATGTTAGGTTATAAACATAGATTATCAGGATTTATAGGTTATAAATTATTATAAAGTCCAAAGGGTGAAATGTAAGGCAGGGGTCGATAATTAAATAATCTAATAGATTGATAATGTGTTGCTCTACTCTAACCTCCACATGAATAATAAAAAAAGTATTCAAATATAAAATATCATAACTTAAAAGAGAGACTAGAGATAGTTACTTGACTATAAACACCATTGACACATTAGCTTCCCGCACGGGTGACATCTTCTTATGAGAGAGTTTATGCGGGGGATAAAAAATGAATAAGAGAAGACCTAGATAATCCACTTGTGGAAGACTCTAAAGGCTCAACAGACCATCATAAGATCAGATCCTATGCTTGGAATTCTAAGTACCCAAATTCTCCAAGTGTAGAATCCAAAAGATAGGTAAGACTAATTTCAAGACCTCTATAGCTTAAAGTTTAGATTGACGAACACTTGCATACTAAATGAGTGATGATGTGATTGTGGACTAAGCAATAAAATTCTGTGTATATATAGTCATCATGATTAGGCATTGCAGATTCTGCTAGCCAATGGTATAGACCATGGTTAATGTCATTGGTTGTTAAAAACTACAAACTAAACAAAACGTAACATGGTCAATACCATTGGATGTGGGCAATGCAATATTTTTGGTGTCTCAAAAAAGTCTTAGGTGATGTAAGAAGACCTTGAGATGTTGAAGCATATCACAATGAAGGTACATGTATGGTGAAAGTATATGTAGAGGTGATAGTACAAGGATGTAAGGTGATGTTGTAAGATGACTATAACGGTATACAATAATGTATGGTATAATATCATCAGACTACACATCAATGTCATCTTATAAGTACCACTACTAACCAACCCGATGTAATGATTAGTAGTTGCATGTAACCATTTATAGTTAGTCCTTGCTCCTGGAAGCATACTTGAGGACACCAGTTTGGGGAAGCTAATGCGCCAATAAGGTTACAAAGAGCCAAAGTTAGTAAAAAGTGAAAAATTAGGTTTATACATGCATCACCTCTAAAGGTTCCTGTTCTTAGTTGTATCATGGTAAACAAAATTCCTCCATTCTAAAAACATTCCACGTGTGTATAGAAGACATGTATGACACCACACTTGTATCTCATGATTAGTAGAAATAGAGGTACCACTAGGATGCAGAAAAGGGATGCACCACCCACCCACGTTGTTAAATTTTGCAAAGTTGGAAAATAAGTAGTTGATGACGGTGATTGTAACAATTCTTCATGGAAAACATCATTATGGATCCTCCTCTACCTTGTTTTCCACTTTGTAGTACCTTCCCTAACTCATCTTGTCTTTGAATAACATTAAACTAAACACATATGTGTATATTTTATACCCCTATTCAACAAGTTTCCACACCCACCAACACCTCTTGAAACATCAACAATATTATTTATTTATTTGTTTTAATAATAAGAAATTAAATGTATTGTATATATATAAACCATATTTTTAAATTCATTGTAGCCTTCAAAAAACAAAATTCCTTTGCATTTATGCAACTTTTAATATGTTTAGTGTAGTTTTACTCGAAATACCTAAAATATAAAGTGTTTCCATGTATTATTTAATTCCAGATCAATTCTATACTTATTAAAGTAATATAATTACAAACACTTTATAATCATAATGTGTTATTTAAGCTTTATTTGTTTAAGTTGATTAACTTATTGTGTTATGGTTGTAACCTACTTTTTGACTTGGCATTCCTCTGTTGACGTTCATAGCGACTACATGGAAGGGAAGGTTAGGTTCATAAGGGGGATAATGGATGTAACTCCCTCTACAATTTTTTCTCTCATCTATCAAAGAATGTGGCAACTTTACATTATAGAACTCAACTAATTTAGCCCTCCTCTATCCTTATACTTCATGATCCATAAAACTCGACTTAATTGAATATAAATACATGTATTATTACCCTAAGTCAAATGTACATCTGAGTGTATTTTGGAATTGCTTCTATGAATTTAAAAACCTTATTCATTCAAACAAATAATATTACATTAGTTTATGGATTTGGTCTAGGAAAACATATAAACCCAAATACACCATGATCCATAGGATAATGGTGGCGGACTCCACAATGGAAGTGACATGCCTACGTGGAAGGGAAGGTTACGACTGTAATGAGGGTTATGATCATAACCCACCTTACACAATTTTATCTCACCTATCCAAGGTTGTGACAAATCTATTGCAAAAATCAATTTAGTAGCATTATCTGAGTACATAAAATTTGGTGATAGTTGTGTTGTAAAATTTAAGTGAATGGGCCTTCTTATAAATTTTAAGGACATATATTTGCTTTCTTGGCCTCCATAAGAAATCCCTTGGTATTGGTGTAAATTTTGAGATGCTCAGTGTAACTTTTACTTAAAATACTTGAAATATAAAGTATTTCCACCTATTTAAATGACATCGAAATCTATATTATTCAAGTACCATGATTATAAACACTTTATAATAATAAAATATAATTTAAGCTTGGTTTTGTTAAAATTTATAATCTTATTGTGTTATGGTCATACCCTACCTTTTGACATGACATGCTTGCATTTTCTTTTTTGGGCCTACATGGAAGGGAAGGTTGCATCTATAAGGCGAGGTTACTACCATAACTTCATTTTTTTACAAACCTATCCAAGATTGTGACAATGGTACATTATAAATCTCAATTGAATTAGCCTTCCTTTCTCCCCATCAATGGCTTCATAATCCAAAAAATGCATTTAATTGAATCTAAATACATGGCTTACTACCCCAAGTTGGATACGTCTCTTGAGCACGTCTTGGAATCACTACTACGAATTTTGAATCCCCATTCATTCAAAAAGATAATCCCACAGTAGTTGGTAGTTTTTGTGTAGGAAACATATACACCATAATATAACATGATCTATATGCCGATAGTGGTGACACCATAATGGAATTCGCCCACCTACGTGGTCATAACCCCCCTTACATAATTTTATCTAACCTATTAAATATTATGATAGTTATGTTATAAAAGTCAATTCAAATTTGTTATCAGAGTACGTAAATATTTGTGACAATTGTGCTCTAAAAAATTAATTGAACGAGATTTATTCTAAAGTTTAAGCAAATATGTTTACTTGATTGGCCTTCCCTCTCTACTAAAGCTCATGGCCTGAGGGGTCCAGGGGGAGGAGGAGGAGGGGTGGGTTATAGGCCTAATCTATCCAATATTATGGCAACATGATGTTATAAAAATCAATTAAACTCTTGAATTGAATTTATTCAATTGAACGTGTTTGATTGTTATAAAAAAAAATCATATACCTTACCTACCCCCAACTTGGATATTCCTCTTCAATGAATCTTGGAATTCCTTCTATACTTTGAAATCCTCATTCATTCAAAATATTAAGCCCACTTTAGTTAGTAGGTTTGGTTTGCAACAACATATAAACCTGAACGTGCCGAGACCCTTATGGTCAATGAGGGTTGACACATCAATGGAATTCATAGTACTATTAACAATTTTTTTTATTGATTTTAAAATGAGTATGTTTTGTTTCTCTCCCTTCCCATATATTGGACTCTATATATTCATAATCCTAAATAAACCCATTTAATAACCTCTAAATACATGCCTTACTACCCCTTGTCGAATATTCCTCTTTGGTGCATCTTGGATTTTGTTGTGTGATTTTAAAAGCCACATCAGTTCAGGAAAAAAATCCCATATTAGTTGTTAGATTTGATTTACAACAACATAGAAAATGTAATTTGATATATCATGTTCCTTATGCCAATGAGGGTGATAAAATAATGTAAGTGGTTCCCCTATTAAAACTATGGTTTATCAATTGTGGGATGAGTATGTTTGCTTAATCAACCTTCCCCTCTTCTCATTAATGCATTTATAATTCAAATATATATATTTAATAAACTCTAAATACGTTCCATACTACCTATAGTGGGATATGTCTCTTGTATATCTTGGAATCACTTTTATTAATATCAAAGCCTCATTAATTCAAACAAATAATCTCACATAGTTGGTATGTTTGACTTGGTAAACATATAATCGTGTGCACGCGCGTGTGTATTCTATAATATATAGAGAGATACACACACACACACACACACACACACACACACACACACACACACACACACACACACACACAAGGATCATTTTATATCAAAGGGTTTATGTGTTACCAAATTCTAATTTCAAATTATTTTTTGAAGGAAAGAGCCTCTAAAAGACATAGAAGCAATTCCAAACTGAAGAATTTTTAAATCTAGCTTAGTTTTTTTTTGGGTATAATGAGGCCATAAATGAGAAGAGTGGAAAGTTGAGGAATAATATTTACTCATCCTGCATTAATCAAGATGACCAATTAGGATGCATTCAAGAGGCATATCAGACTCGAGGTAGTAAAGCATGTCTTTAAAAGAAATTAAAAGCTTTTTTGGGGATTATGAAGCCACAGAGGATGAGAGGGGAAGTGGAACAAGAAAACATAATCATTCCATACTAGACCTCACATTATGTTAGTAGGAGGGCCACTTCCATTGTGACGTCATCCCCATTGGCATAAGGATCATGATATATAGGGGTTTATATATTTCCACATATGAAACCTAAGAATAATGTGGGGTTATTTTTTGAAAGCACAAGGCTTTTATAGTTATAGAATCAATTCCAAGATGTATTTAAGAGATGTATTATACTTGGTGTATTAAGACATTTATCTAGAGACAAATACATAAAGGATTAGAGAGGAGGGACGAGAAAGAAAACACACCCATCCCGCAATCAATCAACCATTTTTTAGTAGTAGGGCCACTTCCATCATAACATCTCACCTATTGGCATAATAATCATGTTGTATCAAATTGGATTGTATATGTTATTGTAAACGAAATTGTACGATAGAAAAGTGACATGCGAGCATGAGAATCTACAAGTAGCCCATTCTTCGTACTTGACCTCCCCGAGGTCGTGTCGAGACAGCCGGTGGAAATGAAATATATGTGGGTAATAGACAAACTAGTTGGGCAATCTTATATCCTCAAACACACAATAATGGGATTCTGCGAGTCTAAGGCAAAGAAATCTCTCCTAACCTGAATTGGTGTAATGGATCGTTTCAGATATAATAGCTACTCGGCTAGGCTACCAATCAATGTCGAGCTCTGCCGAGATCCTATCTATTGGCTGTTGGATACGTGGAAAGTGACCTGTAGGTACTTCGTGTTTGTTTCTGGACAAGGTCATAAAAATGGTAATGGATTTATAGGAAACTATGGGTGGTTTTCTGGTCTAACCCAGAAAATATTAGCTTGATTGGCTTCTATGTTTAATGCGGAAAATTGTGCTATGATATCCTACTGGAGTGGCGAGGATCTAAATACCAGCGTACGTAAACTAGTGTCAATGTTTAACTGATTAGCAGGCTCGTTGGGTTGTGGGACCTGGGGATGACAACCATGAGTTTGTGGTTGTTGTGGACCTGTTATTGTCATGTGAAGAATTAATCTCTTCTTTCCGTTTATCCAATAGTCATAAGCTTTTTCAGCTTTTATGTTTAATACTAGGAGTTGTGTAATCTTCTCAGAATACCTTACGGGTGTTCTGGCAACTTGTATACGTAAACCTGTGTCTATGTCAATGAGAAGGTCTCTTGCGTTTGGTTGTGGGAACTAATGGATCACAACCAAATATTTTTTTCTCTTTCAGGTTCTTGTATGGTCATCCGAATGTCCTATCAAGGCAATCTATAGTTGGGTTGACTTGACCAGAATGCGTATGCTTTGTCATCTTCGATATTCAATTCTCTCAATTGTTCACATAACTACTTGTGTGTTTATTGTTGTTTGAAAGACGTGAATTCTAAGACCTTGATATATATTTGTTAATGTATGTGAAGAGATTTGGCTGAGGTACTACCGGTTCGAATACGTAATCTTTGGGCTCTTTGGGTCCCGTAATTGTCAATGCAAGAGATAATCAGACTTTAACTTAAATAAGTAAACTAATTATTAAAATAAATCTACACTATGCTTATATTCTTTTTTTTTTGTATTTTCAAGGATGTGAATTTAAACGAAATTTAAAGAGCAACTATTCTAATATATTTAGATAACAAACAATTAACCTAATAACAGAATTAAAACAAAACAAGTTAGCCTGATATAGCTATTTGCCTATGCACTTGTGAATTTATCCTAAATATTAAAATAACTAATTTAATTTAATCGAAAGACCTTCAATCTTACCTTAGAAGTGAGGAATAAATCACAGCTTCTCAGAAGCTATCATTCCCCACAACTTCCCTGGTAATACTGAAAACAAACTTAACTAAATTAAAATGATTTGCTATTCTATTTGATATATTGTAACTACAACTTCGACAATTCAAACCTAGAGTTTACAGAACAATGTCAATTCCAGTTGTGTCGTGAGTTGTCCCCCTCAATGTGATCTCTTCGTTCCTTAGTATTCTCGTGAATCCAGAAAAGTGAGAATGTGATAGCGGTAGCACAAGGAGATAGGTCGAACAGTGGCAGCTTGGATGTAAACTGAATAGAAAGCAAGTAAGAGAGGGATAGTGCAAGTGAACAGAGCTTGACTATGTGATTCCTAACAGGATTTATTGCAGGGATACAACGCAAATATACTGAGAATTCTAGGATCTATTTCTTGTGACAAAACGACAACCTACAACTCTAAGATTATCAAACGAACTTTAATCTAGAACTGAAACTATCTTATGCTAAGCTGACGGTGCTGAGGATAACAATGGAGCAAATTGAAAGTATGAAGATCAAGCGATCTCTAAATTAGAAAGGAAGAAAGGAGCCTTGAACTGAGAGGCTGAGAATTCATGCAAAATCTAAACCTATTGAAACTTATGGAAGAACTTTAAAACACGCTGAATAATAAACCATAGAAGGTGAGGGGCCATTTGCTTGTAAACAAGGCTTGGTATTTATAGCATTTGGATTTACCAGAGGTAAGTTTGAATTGAACTCTTTTATTATAAACAAAGGGAAAATTACTATTTACCAAGTGGATAAAACATAAATGCAAGCAAGAGTGGTTGAGAAATGCAACCGCCACTTGATTTTTCCACGTTGATGAAAGCGTCGCAAAGTTCAGGAAAATGCACACAGGACGTTGCCCCTGCGCAGGGTGGTGGTTTCAGGACCGCCGCCCTGTCCTGGGCGACGGTCCTGAAACTAATGGCAGAAATGCAAGGAAAAGAGGGACATGGTTTAGAATGAAGCATGCAAAGGTCGGATAAGGTATTTTAGGATGCAAATGTATACTTGGCGAGCTTCTTGGATTTCAAACACGTTACGAAGAGATTAGAATCATCATTAGGGTTTCTGTAACCTCTTTCTGGCAGTACAGTACCTACAATTTTTGGTACGTACAAAAACCTTACAACTAAACTTGGAGTAATTTGTCAAATGAATGAGACTTTGAGATATGTAGAAGCAAATCCAAGATGGATTGACAAGGCATATCCATTGAAGCATTATGAAGAAGGGACGTTCGATAGATGATTAAGTTATAAGTAACTAGGAAGATATGTTTGTAAATGTGGAAACATGTGAATTGTTCTATAAAATGCTTAGAAAATATGTGGTCCAATAGACTGTAATGACTACGAGATATGAAAAAATGGGTTTATGATAAGATCTTGGAAAATATCAAGTAAATGCAATCAACAAGTGTAAAGCTAGACTCCACAACCATTTCCAACATCCACTTAGCCTCTGTCAAAATAAAAAATTTAGAATGGGCATTTTCCTTATTTTCAAGACCCAACATCTGCTTGTGCTATGAAATACATGACAACGCCTACATATGTTGGAAGCGTGTCTTCGAGTTTTAGTAGCATCCCAAATTATCTCCTAAAAAGCAAAAAAATGAAAAACACAAAAGCCATAGAAAACTGCTTTCTGAGTATGGCCAAAGGAGGTTTAAGCAAATGCAAAGGAAAATAAAAGTGAAGGCTTATAATCATTAAGTATTATTAGTAGACTTGATATATTTTCGATAGTAGTGGCTCCACACAACGTCTTACATGTTTTCCACTCTACCCAAACCACATTATAGATGTCAATGGAGCGTTATCAAACTTTGCATTCAAAGAGGAAATTGATCCACTTTCACATTTATGTTTTTCATTCTCTTAGTTTTAGAAAGAAATTTTTTTAAGAATAGGAGTAAAGTCCATTAATGCATGAGGGAGAGAAGTGAAGAAGACGACACCCAAGAGAGAATTATTGGATCACACTACAAGTTTAATCTTGCATCAATATTTATACATAAAAATAGTGGAGCACAATTCATTATTGTTTTCTAAATATGAACTTTGTCAATTAATTCATAATTGATAAGGATGAAGATGGATGTAATTGCAAGTCGAAGTCAGGGTTGAGTCGAGTGAAGCTTCTTCTCAGTGTTCCATCCCACATACAAGATAGAATCTCAAGGGTGTTGAAGGAAGAAGATGTGATATGGATGGATGATGAAAACAAGGCAAACAATATCAAGGTTGATGTCACACGATTGGGGGGGGGAGAATTACAGAGGAACAATCACTTCTCTACAGAGAGTGAAAAAATTACCTAATCACTTTCAATGCCTGTTAATGTCCCTTAGTGGCTCCAATAACCATTTTTAGTAGAGGATGGAAAGGATGAGGAGGAATAAATGTTGCATGTAGTGGTAATGGGTGGTGTTGGTTGATCACAAATTTGCTAGGCCGTGAAAAAGCATAAAAAAATTCTACCTCGTAATGTGTGTTTCATGTTAAAGACATCATGTTTAAATAAAATCTTAGATATACATTGTCGATGGTCACATCAATTTTTGCATATACGGCCTTGAATGCTTGCATTACATCGTTTTGAAGCAAGAGTAAATGTGATGACCATCTATGCCTATCAAACATTTTTATGCGACAATAATTTTCTAATATTACCCTTCAAAAATGTAAAACAATGTCAACCATGCACTATTAATAAAATATATAAAAAATCTTTTTTTTTTTTAAATTATGAAATGTGACAGAGGAAGGAGATTAAGTCCTGGTTAGAGTGTTTGGAGTAAGATCTCTTATCACATGAATTATCACCTTTCGGTGGCCAAACTGGTGTCACATGAAGCTCGATACCTCTTGCACCCTTTACTGTATGCTTCACATCCCACATGTTTAAAATGTTGCATTTTCATATTCATATGCCCAGCAGCAGGTTCATGACTCTCATCCCTCCTTCTGCCTTGGAATGCACCTTATGTTATCTTTCCTAACTTGATGCTCATTTGGCTTTATTGATGTTAAGGGGAGGGGATTACACTTCATTTCCGCTTTCACGTTTCATTCTTCAAGCTTCTAACTAATTGTTAACCACCTAAACTATAAATAACATTCTACTATATAGCCATGTATTCTCCCATCATCCCCACATGGAGCCTTCACATGTTAGATCGAGGATTTTGAGTGCAGTAGGCTTTTACACACCTTTTTACAATTTCAAGGAAACTTTTCAAGGTTTTTTGTGAAAACATGTCTAGGGGGTTGGGACGAATCCATCGTGATGTCCAAGTCATCACGAAAACAGGTAAAGATTGCGGCATGAATATGATACAATGGCAGGGAACTAGACCTCGAGTAGAGGAAACATCGAACTTGGTGCAATGTGCCATGTAATCAAATTGGGGCTTGTCCCCATCGATGTAGGTCATCACGTTTACCTTGGGAAGGCACTCAACGTCTCCACATAGCAGAAATAGGAGCCCAAACTTGTTAAACGTTCACTGATCCTGTAAACAAGCGTTGTTAGTGCGACTTGGTGGTTGTTCTTGCAATTTGTAGTGTTTGTTTGAGGTCTGCTAACTTGAATTGGCTCCTCGATACACACAATCGAATCCCCTAAAATTGTTGTGCGCTTTGACTATCTGCGAAACACAAGGATTGAAATTGCAAAAAACAACTATTGACATTACAAGTATTGATTGATAGGGCCTTCCTTTCCGAGATATCTCCAAAGTATGTTGTCTCAACAATATGTGCACCACACCCCCTTTCTCCTTCTAACGATTGACATAAATGAGACATAGTTTATATGCGTGTTCAGAGAAGCATAAAGAGTTTTACACACATTCCCCGTACATTTTCCCGGCTCCAATATTTCAATTCTCTAGTCTAAATTCTTGGACACATCTCCATCCACATCTCCATTGCATCATTTACTTGTGAGTAATTAACAAGTAAAACCCTAGAATTATCCTAGTTGCCGGTTAGCCTAGTTTAAACGTGACGGAAAATCGCGATACGCAGACCTTACGCGTGGAACGGTTGGTACCGTTAGAGCCCACAAACCGTCTTATGACGGATCTCGAAAACCGCTTACCTTTTGCTTAGCGACCTCAGGACGTGGACCATACTCTAAAATAAGAAGAAGAAACGTATACTATCAGTATCTTCTGTTTCATTAAAATCTTTCATTCAATCATTCTGTTATTTCCCAAGTGAAAATCTCCACCCATCGCAGGAAATCTGGGAACACTTTTTTTGAGGCAACCAGTACATTTACGGCCATGTCTGCCCAAGTAGTCATGAATTTTTTTCCCGTCCTCTTAGCCGAGGTCGAATCTCACCGGTTTCTCGCACCAATACTAAACGCCGTATTTCCCAAACACATACAACAAATTTGCGCTATTCCAGAAATACGTTTAGAGGTGGGTATTCTACAGATATCTTCTGAAATGGCCGACGGTAGCCGCAGCCTGCATTACCGGTTTTCTGTTATGCCTCTTCAGCGGCGGTCACATGCTCCTCCGCTCCGCCGACAGAAAAGGCTTCTTCTCCTGGGGTTTCGCGCTCGTATGGTACGGAATCATGTGTCTGGGGCGGTCTCTTTTACCACTCCGTCGCTCCAGGCGCCGGAATATTCCGTAATGCGGACGTTATAGGAACCGCCTGCTCGTCCATTTCGATCGTCGCGGGTTCGATCCTCGCCAACGACACCTCTTCTGCAACGCGGATTGCTTTGCTTGCAATCTACGCCTCCGTGGCGGCCCGCCGCCGTTTGCGGGTCCCCAGCTCGTGAGAGAATTGCTGTAACACTGGGGCCCACCCTTGCGGCGGTCGTGGCGGGCGCGTGGTTTATTTGGAAAGCTAATAGCAGTATAGACAACGGTGGGAAAAATGGTGAGGTGGCGAGAGAAGCGGCGAGGAAATGGTCTGTTGTGGCGGCGGCGGGGGCGGAGGTGGCAGTGGGAGGCGTGGCGTGCGATAAATGGCTGTGCCTTCTGTTTGGGCCTCATTTCAGTATGTTGTTTTGGTTTTTTTGTTGGGATGCAATGCGGCTATTTTTCCTTTCTTTCCCATAGTAGTTCTTCTGCAAAAATCAAACGCTGAAGCCAAGCGTTTATGAAAATTCTTTATTGTAAAGCTTATTATTCTTTTCGCTCCTCGTTGTGGCGATCTGTATATGCATTGAATTTATTGAATTTGATGGCCAGTCACAAACTTACAGTTTTGTATTGGTAATGCGTGCACGTTGGCTTTATTTGGAGTTTTTCTTTTTTAATCATCATTGCTACAGTTGTGAACATGCACACATGGACTCGGGACCACTTAATTCGAGGTCGATCGGAGGAGTGGGGAGAAGCATCTCAACGGTCAATCATGCAAACGCATATTATTCAAGGGAGATTTAAGTGCATTGTCAAGTATTTTACGGCTAAAATCATGAAAAACGTCTAAACGGCTGTCAAATTTAACACCTGATTGTTATATTTACTCTCCTCCCTAAGCATGTGTGAATTCTATAAGTCAAAGGTGTTGGGAACTTGTAAAGCATCTTAAAAAGCTTGAGTCTCAAAGCAAAGGTGTCAACGTTGATTGTCCTTGTAAGTGTCAACCAAAGGTTGGTTTTATAGAGCTTATGAAAGCTTGCAAGCTTAGGATAGGTCTAGGTTGGAGGTTTCTTAGTAGGGTCCTTATGAAGTCTTATACAATATTATAATTGGAGTATAATGGCAACGTGCATGAATCTATAATTCAGTTTCCTTAACATCTAATATAAATAGTATCATTTATTTCTTATTTATAAGTTATGTTTTAAATCTCGCCTTTGTGAGGTCTAATAAGAGCCATGTGTCGGAAGGCGTCCCTTCATTAGGAGCCATGACTACATTAGTTTGGTATTAGAAATTAGGATACGAGTCCTATTGAGGCTAGTCAGAGTGTAGGATTTGCGAGTCCTATTGAGAAGATTGGTATAAACATCAATTTTGTGAGTGACCTTAGGATTTGCTACCATCTATACTAGGCATGTGAGTCGAAGGTAGTTGTGAACATCTATAACATTGTGTTGTTGGGTATGTCTAAGGTCATAAAGTCTTGTTGTGAGAGAATTGTGAGGAAATGTGGCATATAGAATGAATAGAGTGTAAAGGCTAGTTGACTTGGCCAATTTGATAAGAGGAATACAAGCTTGTTTAGAGGGCATAAAGACTACACAACAATGTTGTTACTTAGATGCAGATGAGAGCAACAATGATCACAAATTGAGAGGACTTGTAAAGTAAGAAGTTGTAAAAGAGAATGTTGATCCATAAGAGGATTGATTTTTGCAAGCAATCACAAAGATTGGAAGCAAAATGTGCATAGATGTTTCATGTTACTCTAGAAACTTGGATCCAAAAGACTTGATATACTAGATCACATAAATTGAAAAGTACTTTTGAGTACAAACGTGTGGAGGATATCAAGAAGGTTAGATTTAATACCAAATTGGAATGTCCCACATATTTGTGGTGGGATTATGTAAAGGATGGGAGAGTTTAAAGAGGTAAACACTAACCGAGGAAATGTGATTGACTTGCGACAAAGTTGAAGGCTAATTTATGCATGTATATTACCAGTTTCATCTATTCAATTATTTGTAGAACTTGTGTCAGAAAGAGCTAAGCATAAAGAAGTACACAAGGAGTTCTACGAGTTTAACATTTGAGTTGGGCATTTGGAGGATGACACTGAACAAATCTTGAGGTATGTTAATGGATTGCGCTTTTCTATTTAGGATGAACTTAATATGGTTAGGCTAAGATTAGTGGAGGAAGCCTGTCATTTTACATTATAGGCTAAGGAGAAGTTGTAGAGCACCGCGGGCAAAAAATGAAAGTTCTTGTGAACATGTAGTAGATTGTGCAATAAGGAGAAGCGAACACCTTGCATGAGTAGAGTCATACACTAAGAGGTGGAGGAAGACCTATGTCTAGAGGTACATGCCTCGTACAAGGTAGAGGATTGAATGGAACCGGTTTCCATTGTAGAGGGGTTGGACATCATTCATTCAAATGTCGACAAGCCACATAAAGCAGTGGTATCTAGCGAAATGATGCTAGCAATCATGTCACTTAGTATGTAGCCATGAGGAGTCGCGAGTCATCAAGTAGCATAGAAGAACTAAAATGAGGTGAAGTATTGATGATGAAGAGGGTGTTATTGAAGCCAACAAAAGAAGAGGACGTGTATAAACAGAGGAAGAACCTATTCAAAACCATTTACAAGTTTGAAGGTAAGTGTTGTAAAGGCATTTTTTATAGTGGTAGCACTGAAAATCTTGTTTCTTAGGAAATGGTGAAGAAGCTTGGTTTGAAGAAGATTGCACATTTGAACCCATACAAGGTGTCGCGGTTGTCGAAGATGCATCAATTGTTTGTGAATATGCAAAGTTCTTATCAAGATTAACACATGAAATTAAATTCGTGTGTGATATAATGCCCTTGGGCGTATGCCATGTGTTTTTGGGGAGACCATGATAGTATGAAAAATAAGTGGTTCATGATGACCACACAAACACATATACATTGGTGAAAGATAAATGAAAGTACAAATCAAAGCCTTTTAAGGATTCAAGTGTATACATGGAGAAAAGTTTGTAAGTATTTATGATTTTAGGGAAAGAGTTCATTAATATTGTGAAGAGAGAAATTGTATGTTTTGCGTTCATTCTAAAGTTAACACAAAAAATAGGGGAGTGTGCAACTGCACAAATAGAGATCCTGCAACAAGTGCGAGACATGATAGGTGAGTATGTGGATATCATGATGAAGGATATTTTGAATGGATTACCACCTATGTGCATTATTAATCATTAGATGGACTTGATGCCAAGAGTGAGGTTGCTAAACAAAGCCTCTATAGGTTGACACCTATCGAGAATGACATGAGGAGTCAAGTACAAGAATTGTTTGACAAAGGGTTGATTAAAGAGTATACGAGTTTGTGCACAATACCTAAAGTATTAGCACCAAATACATAAGGAGAATGGAGAATATGCATTGATTTCAAAGCCATCAACAAAATTATGATCAAGTATATATTTCCATTGCCACACATGGATGACTAGATGGACTATCTGAATGGAGTGAATTACTTCACGAAGATTGATATGAAGAGTGGGTATAATCATGTCAACTTCAATGAAGGAGATGAGTGGAAGATTGCATTCAAAATATAGGATGGTTTGTATGAGTGGTTGGTCATGTCGTTTGGGTTAACCAATGAACCAAGCACATTCTTGCTATTGATGAATGAAGTACTGAAACTATTTATGGGTAAGTTTGTCATTGTTTACTTGGATGACATTTTGATTTTTAGCAAAATTCAGGGAGAACACTTAGTCCATTTGTGGAAAGTGTTAGAGCATTTGCACGACGATATATTGTTGATAAACTTGAAAAAGTGCAATTTCATGGAATTGATCTACTTGGGATTTGTGACATCTCATGAAGGCTATAAGATGGATATTGAGAAGGTGTGAGCTATAATAGATTAATGGTCACCCAAAAGTGTCTTAGAGACTTGTAGCTTCCATAGATTTGTGAGGTTCTATTGGAAGTTCATCAGAGCATTTAGTCAAATTTGTGCAACGATCATTGTGGTGATGCGCAAAGACAGAAGAAAGTTTTTGTGGACTAGGAATGTAAAGTATGTATTCTAGATACATAAGAAGATTGTCACAAAACAACTAGTGTTGGATTTTCCTTATTTCAACAAGGTATTTCAAGTTCATAACAATGACAATGGGGCATAAATCAAAACAATGATGAGTTAAGAAGGAACACTCGTCACATACTTCAATGAGAAACTGGATGACATGAAGAGGAAGTATTTAGTGTATGATCAAGAGTTTTATGCCATTATGCAAGTTTTGAAGAAGTGGAGACCCTATTTGGTGCTCGGGGATTTTGTATTTTATGCGAACCACCAAACACTACAATTCATAAACATTTGAGAGAAGCTAAATCAAAGACATATGAATTGGGTTGAGTTTCTATATAGCTACCTCATTTGTCCTGAAGCATAGAAGTGGAAAATCCAACAGAGTTGCAGAGGCACCAAGAAAAAGACGTGTCTTGTTGACAAAGATGTAGGTAAGTGTAATAGGGTTTGAGGGAATGAAAGAACTCTATGTAGAGGACGAAGACTTTGCAGAAGCATGAACAACATGTGCAGATGTAGTGAATGTCAGTCACATGCCTTAGTTAGATTACTTCCTATAGGAAGGGTTATTGTTCAAGGGCACACAATTGTGAGTACGATAGGATTAATGAGGGAGAATTTGGTTTGAGAGAAACATTGTGGGGTAATGTCAAGGCACTTTGAGATAAACTAGACCTTGGCACAATCAGGTGAGGGATATTATTTGTTACAGATGGCTAAAAAAGTGCACAATCACGTGCGAAGATGCATAATTTTCCAATTGGCAAAAGGAAGAGTCAATATGCAGGGCTATATCAATCGCCTCTATTACTTGAGAGACCACATGAGCATTTAATTATGGACTCTGCTTTAAGATTTCCTCAAACATAGAAGGATCATGACTCTATCTTCGTTGTTGTGAATAGAATCTCGAAGATGGCTCATTTTATTGCTTGCAAGTAGATTGATGATGTTACTCATATTGCAAACCTATTTTTTAGGGAAGTTGTGAGGTTGCATGATTTTTCTGCACACCATTGTATCTGATAGAGATACATAATTTATGGATCACTTTTGATGGCCAAACAAAAGTTGTCAATAAAAGCCTTAGCAATTTGTTGAGATGTTTGGTAGGGGAAAAGGCAATAATGTGGGATGTAGTTCTTGCGCAATCGGAGTTTGCATACAACAATTTTGTCAACATAAGCACTTGGAGTCACCTTTCCATATCGTGTATGGAAAAATTCTAAGGGGACTTGCAGAGATGAGGGAGTTACCGTAAGAAGAGGAGAAGATTGTAGAAGTAGAGGACTTCGCATAATACATGAAGAAAGTGCAGAAACAACTGAACATATTAATGCAAAATACAAAGAGAACACATATTTACATAGGAGATACTTGGAATTTAAGGTGGTAGATTTAGTTCTTTTGCACTTGAGAAAGGAGAGGTTTCCACGATGAACTTACGAAAAACTCAAGTGGAATAATATTGGACCAAACAAGGTCTTGAAGAAGTTTTCATTGAACACATACAGGTTAAAGCTACCATAAAGGATAACCATCTCTCTTATTTTCAACATCACAAATCTATACCTGTATTTTGAGGGGCAAATGAGTGGAGAAGAAATCTGCACAAAAGTGAATTGGAGACACCAACTACCGGAGCAACAACACGCAGAAGTGCAGTGCATTTTGGAGGGTCGTGTAATGAAAACAACACACAAAAAAGGAACTTTAGGAGTATCTGGTAAAAACGTTGGAAACTCAGCTGCCAAATTCAAGGTGCCCTTACTTGAAGCTAGAGAAATAAATGAAATATGTTTGCCACTACCCCTGGTCTTGACATTTTGTTATAGAGGTGGCAGTGGTGGCATTTTCCTCCTCATAGTAATAGATGCATTTTGAATTGGAGGTAGAGGAAGCACTTCAATAATCATTTGTAAATAACATGAGAATATTCAAATGACAATTATAATAATAATAAATATAACATTATATCATTTATGATTAAAAAAATACTTAGTTGCGTGGATTGCAATTAAGGTGCAGATGGGGCATGTTGTAGTTATTGTGGTTGTTGTAGAGAAGTAGTCTGAGAAGATTAGGAGTGGTATTGGTAGGTGTAGTCTAAAACGTAATTAATCATTAACAATTTATCAACTTCTTAAATCTTCATTTAAAAAAACATAGCAAAAAAATGCAACTTAAATGAGATTCATAGCTGGAGCCTGAGAGTGAGGTAACAAACATATTTTTAGATTCCGTGTTTGATCAAATTCATATACATTTTTTGTTGGGCTACCACGAGCCTGATGATATAATCCTGTGCTATTGGAGGTTACTGCAAAAAAGGAATATAAACAAGTTATAAATGTTTAAGGTATATTTCTATGAAATTACATTTATTTTCAAACATATTGAAATATATAAATCATAAATACCTGTGATTGATGGTATAGAGGATGTGTCAATTGGAGGAGTTAAGGAACTCCTCATCCATTTCACTTGATAAGTGCTTGCTTGGTGAGTGGTGTTCTCTATGTGCTGATCTTCTGAAAGATTAACCGAATCTCCAGAATCTGGTGGAAAATGACCTCTGATAACAACGTCTCTTCGTGATGTAGCCGCTGTTATAATTCAAAAATTTATAACTTATTAATCCCACATATAATATATAAATATTAATAAAATTAAGGATAATAGTTAAAAAGAAAATAATCAAAAAATTGGGACTCACCTCTTGCTCTTGAATTGTTAAAGACAAAGGTGATAGCTTTACGTGCAGTGCGGTCGGGGGAGTGGTGCCACGTAAATTGTAGAGAGATTCATAATGTAAACCAAGGATAAAATTTGTCGAATTAATAGTAACATTTTCATTCAGATTAATGTTAGCCATGTCAGTTCTTATCTTGGAGGATAAGAAATCGCACCAATCAAATTTATGCCCTCTTTGGGTGCAAACAATATAAGCCAATGCCCACCACGGAATATCCATATATTAACCTTGTAATATAATTCTGGCCTGGAAAAATTACACCACGACCTGCAAAAATGGGTGATTGAAATCCTTGAGTTGAATTCCCCTTTTTGAAGGTTTTGGGGTAGCTGTAAATGCAAGGAGACACAAATTTTATTAATATTCAATAAAAACACAAAATCAAAATTAGTAAAATTTTAAACACAAAATCAAAATCAAAACGATGTAAATAGAAATAAACTAACAAGTAGTTGTAATTGCATCAATAGAAAATTCATAGTGAGACTCCAAATGCTCGCAATCTTCATTAGTTAAAATAGCCTTCGTCGTGACATGATCCACATCTTTGTGTGGTAGTCTTGTCAGATGCTCAATGTCTTCAGGTGACGTTTCAAATGATTGCGTGTTGATGAGACCAAATTAAGTCTCATCCATTGCACCAAATACAATTATTTTTTCTCTTATAAAGTGGATTTATATTTAGTCTTAAGAACTATATAGCTTATTTAAGATTAAATGTAGAATATATTTGGTCAATCTTTGAAATGTCCATTGCAATTTGAATGTTTTCATTTCCTGATATTTGTTGTAAGTTTTAATGCAGTATTGTGTATGAGCACGTCGTTTGATCTCTTGAGTGTATTACAACAAGTGTAATACTCACACGATTAAGAGCACATGACTCACAAAGATTGCAGCATTCATAAAGTAAAGAGCGCAGGACTCAATTAGTGCATCGATGCAGGACTCAGGCGCAAGACTTAATTCACGCACCGATGTAGGACTCTAATTGGTATGCCGACGCAGGATTCTCTATGCCGATCTGGTGTGTTAGCGTAAGACTCACCTTTGCATTAATATAGGACTCGCAGAATGAGCACATAAATTGCTATAAATAATATTGCAGAGATCCAAATCAAAATCTAGGAGAGGTTTTTGTTTCTCTTATTTCTAGGAGAAAAAATCCTCTCTCCATTTTTACAGAGCAATAATAATTTTGAAGATATCAACATTTGAAGAAGAAGATTTTTAAGCACAGTACTAGCAGAACCAGCTGAACAATCGCTCTAACTAAAATTTTAGAACCCCAAATGGGAATATGAGAAAGTTATTTGTTCCTCTTATTTCTAAGAGAAAAAACCTCTCTCCATTTTTCCACAACAATGATAGTTTCGAAGATATCATCATTTGAAGCAATAGATTTTCAAGTGCAAGACTCACACATGCAACATCGGATTCACTCTAGGAAAAGTTGAAAATCACCAAATGAGAATATGAGAGAGGTTTTTATTCATCTTATTGTTAGTAGGAAAAACCTCTCTCCGTTTATACACAACAACAATAATTGAGGAGATATCTTCATTTTAAGTTTCAACAGAAAAAGGTTGGAGAAAAATAAATAAGACAAAAATACAGGTTCAGTAAAACTATGATTTATCCCTCATTTCTCAATGAAAATAAGAATTTCAAGATTTTTTGAAAATATTACAACAAGAGGCATCAAACCCATAAAAGGTTTGAAGATATTCTTCCAAATGAATTCACAGTAATGATACAAAAATTATGGATGAAAATATGGTGGGACAATTGTCATGTTGAAAGATTCAATCATGTAATAGTAAACTTGGCAAATGAAAATAAATAGTTAAGTGAATGTGGAAGATATGGTTCAATCTAGAGTTCTATTATTTGATTAATTCTCTTCCACGTTTATCTCCTTGTCATGTGGAAGAATTAGTCAAGTGCAATAGGAAGATGTAGTTCAATCTAGAGTTGTAGTGTTTAATTAAAACTCTTCCATATTTGTCTCCTTGTCAAGTGAAAGAATAAGTAGTACAATCTAGAGTTGTAGTCTTTGATTAGATCTCTTCCATATTTATCTCTTTGTCAAGAGGAAAAAGAAGAAGTTCAATAGATCTCTTCCATATTTGTCTCCTTGTCAAGAGGAAGAAGAAGTAGTTAAATATGAAGTTGTAGTGTTTGAATAAAATTCCTTCGATGTAGTCAAGTCTTTCCCAAGATTATATGTAGGCAGTTCTATAATATTTGAGTATTTTCCAAGGGATGAGTTATAAATATCTCTGCAAGGCACTCAATGTAACAGTGGTATGAAATGAATGATTTTTGTAATGTTGTTTCTGATTAATAAAATCCACAGTTCCAGTATTTTGGAAGCAACTTCTTTTTAATTTTGTTAACTCAAATATGAGGGAAGAGTAAGGGCCCACTCTTACCCAAGGAGGATGATGATTTATTATTATTATTTTGAATATATCTTTATTGTTTTTCTTTGTTTGTTTAAATCTGCATTGTGTATTTCCTTTCATTTTGTTATGAAGCTTCACTTTTATTTATTTATTTTCAATTATTCATTTTAGTTTTGTTAGATTAAATTTACTTTCAGTTATTTGTTTTAGTTGTTAGATTAAATGCGTTTTCGTTAATGAATTTTATTTCATGCATTTTCAATTCTAGAACACAAAATTGTAAGATCATTGTTTCTTTTAGCCCCTTTTGTAGATAGTCGTGGACACAACCTGGTTTTGACATTCATTGTGATTAAATGATGAGAAGTGCAACGACTCTCATCATGTGTGATATGAGAGTTGAATATGAAAGGTAAAAGTGGAAGTGTCATAGTTGGCTAAAAGGTTGTTAAGTGTTTTCATGTATGTACGAAACTGGTGCATATACAATAGCCCTATCAAACTAGCCACTTCGATCCATTGGGAAAAATAATTGGGATCTTGTAGGAATGTGTACAATTATGGAAAGACAAAGCTCTTAAATGAAAACTTACGGATATTTGTTGTTGACGCAACTGGGCTCGTAGGTTGTTTGGAAATGGATTTCCTTCTTGGCATTTTTGCAATAACTGTAATAATCCTTCCTTCTTGTTTGGAGACATCCTTTCTACCTATTTGGAGTCTGAACAATTGGAGATGACCTTCAACGTTTCTTCCTTATACCTATGTGGAATTTGGAGATTACTTATGTTTGAAGATGTCCTTTAAAAGTTTGATCTTTCTTCCGGTTTGGAGTTAGGACTATGTAAATGACTTTTTCTTAATTGTTGGGCCTTTTTTCTTGTTTGATGAGGCTATTTTCTCATTTGTTAAGGTTGGTTTTTCATTTGTGCAAAGTGAAAATGACTAGACTGTTCGTCTATATATAGGAAAAATTATAACTTTTCTACTGACCGAGAGCATGGGAAATGCCACTAGTCGACATCATTGGCCACGTTATCGTCCAACAACATTGGGTATGCTTTTGGCCAGTAGCATGGGTAATGATACTGGCTGATAACATCTCCGATGCTACCGATCAGTAGCATCTTTGATGTTGTCGAATGTTAGCATCTCCAATATTATCGAACGATAACATGGTTGATGCTATCGGCTGGTAGCATCTCCAATGCCACTGATCAGTAGCATGGTTGATGTTATCGACCGATGACATCTCCAATGCTACCGGGTAGTAGCATGACAAATATTACCTACCGGTAGTATGCCCAATGCTCCCGATTGGTAGCATGCATATCACTATCGGTCGGTAGCATGTAGAAATCTATTGTTGCTTATGTAACAACCTTTCCCAAAATGATGCAAAACAATTGCCTTCCCCACGAAAAAAAATTTCCCTGTGATTTTTCATACATTTGAAATTGGATTTTTCAAAATTCGCCAAATACTTTCTACAGTTTTTTTTAGGGAGCCTTAAAATTTTCCCTAGAATCCATAACCCTGTTTCTATTACTCTTGACTCTTAACAATGTTTTCACCACCTTTCTTCTACATACAATTTCAACATACCACCTACCTTACACCAAAACCCATGTTCTTTATTTTATATAAACTTGAAGGATGGTATTGCACTTAATGAAACATCACCCACGTATTCAAAACACCTGCGTAGTTCAAACCATGTTGACACCCATACCAATATGTGAAAGTATACAATTATTAAGCCTTAACAAAGTCATCTCTTAGAAGAATATTATTATTCCTTTTCTTTTACTAGTATAGAATGCCTCTGAGATTGGAATGCATATGAACACATTAATTACTATCCATCGATGTGGATACCAAAATACACAGGAACATTGTTCAACTTTCATTCTCATTCATATTTACAAGAAGTTTGACACTTATTTATAAATAAGATTATGCCTTTACAACATATTTCCATCACATCATAACAAGTTCTCCCTTTCTTAAGACTCTTCTCACTAAACGACAGCCTCTCACAACTCCCCCTAACCTAATTGCCTCTCCTTTTTCACCGAATATTTTCTTTTCGTGACTTAAAAAGGAGAAAATGATAACTAACTTTCAAAACCTAACCATGGTGAGAAATACTACAACATGGGGATCCTCATTTGATGGGTGAAAACCCCTTGATCACATGTCATGAGGTCCTTGATTACCTTTTTACATCTTTATATGACTTTATACATAACATTAAAGCTTTTAATATCTAAATAGGAATTCAAAAATTCAAATAATGCATTTTGGAGGGAAAACTCAAAGTGAGTACTTTGTGCACCATGGTGAGTCCAAATAGATTGGAACCCATAACACACCACTTAAATTGACCTCCCAAAATTAATTCAAGCCAATTTTTTTTAGGAAACCAAAGTTTTTTATTTACATGCTTGGTGATCCTGAATCACTAAGGCAATGCACTACAAGCCTCACTTCATACACTTGCAAAATGCATCCATAGCTTTCTAAATCTCGCACTATCACATCTAATTCATTACGAAAGCACCCACATTAGGTCTGAAGCTACAAACCAAGTCAAGAAAGTCATATATCTCTTCCATAAGCTCTCAAACATCCTCTCTTAAAGTATTTTAACAAGATTAAATTCAAAGAAAATATGACCAAAACAAATGGCAAATCTGATTGATCTATCTAGATATCACATGCTAGGTGGAGAAGAATGTGCAATTTGAGGCCTCTTTGGAGTAGTACCAATAACAACAGTGCATGGGCGTGCCCACATCCCTTCTAATGTGTTTTTTTTGCAAGAATCTTCATATGTGGCTAGGGCTTGAGATGATGATTAGCCCATACAGAGAGCCTCGCTACATGTGCGGCAAATAGGGTTTTACAGTGAAAGACAAATTTAGGAAGGTGAGCACTATAGAAAGTTATAGGAGATGAATCAAATTAGTTCCAAGATTGTATAGTTTGATCAAGATCGTATGATATAGTCCTAACAGTTTGGTACTACTCTGCCTTAGGTGGATTCACAGTCATAGTTCTAGTTCTGAAAGTCATTTAGGTTTAGATAACACATTTCTAGTAGTGTATAATCCTGAATCTCTCCAAAAGTCAAATGTAATCAGCTAAGTGGCTCTATACATCCATTTTGAGCTTTCAATTACATGTTAGGCTGGTTCATATATGTTATATTCTTTCTATCTGATCTAAGTTGCAATTCTGACTTATTATTTGTATTATAACACCTTTCGTTTCATATCTCAATCATAACAACTTTATATTCAAATTCCTTAGGTTACTTTTAATTTTTATATATTTAACGAAAATATTTTTTTGTTTGCCTTAATTTTTAACACACTATTTAGAAATCTAAAATTGTTATTTTTAGTAATTAGGGCATAATCAGGAAAATACACATTTTTGGAAAAATCCCTTGTAGATTTTTATTTCACATATCTAGATTAAAAAATACCTCTTTTTGTTTTGTAATATTTAAATTCTATTTTGAGATATGGTCATTTTATTCATTTGACAACGATCACTTTTTGCTCAACATTAGTTTTGGGTCTTATCTCCTATGATCTTTCTATCGTCGGCCCTCCATGTGCTAATTTTTATTATTTACTATGTAATTGGTGTTTCTTATATAATTTTTTCTTCCATCATGGCCCATGCTGCGAATTCTCAAGTCTCCTTATATAATTTACTTCAAGACACCCAACATGTAGAGATACTCTCACAAAATAAAGCTCCCTGATAATATGACACCTTCCCATGTTAATTCAATTTTGAGTCATATTTCAGTTCCTTCCATTAGTAATGATGACACATAATTTCATAAGGCTATCTTAGAGTCTATTTAAGCTTTACACCTTGCTTTTCAAGATAAATTTCAAGCTATGGATACAAAGATCACATCTCTCAAGTGTAAGATAATGCATCTAAAGGATTATTCCAATGCCAATATCCAGGTCAATCTAGTTTTAAGCCCACTGAGAAGCAATGCTATACACACATCATGCATGATACATGTGCTCATGATGAAGTCAACAGTCCTATCTTCTAGTACAAACATGCTCGACAATATATATTCTATCTAAGTCCTAATCAGTTAATCACTTTGTTACCTACTCATTACTACCCTCGCCATACTACTCAAAACTGGTAAACCAATTTACAATTATCATGGAACTAAGTGCTGGATATCACAGTCCATAGTTCTGAGCTTCTGAAAGTACATGTTAGGCTGGTTCATATATGTTATAATCTTTCTATCTGATCTAAGTAGTGCAATTCTGACTTATTATCCTGTATTATAACACCTTTCGTTTCAAAAGTCATATTGATGACCTCGCTCCCGGCTGCTGTTTCTGCCTGCTGCGTCCTTCTGCTGTCTCTGGTTCTGGATTGGATGCCGGACCCCTCTGGTCCGGATCGGGGGCCCCTCCTGTCAGGGTCCCTCTCTCCAAAGCCGCCCGACGTATGGTCTAAAGTAGTGGAGGGTTCCACATCAGCTCATAGCTCGGAAAAGCTTTCCCCCTCACTGACTGATGGGTCCTTTTCCCTGCGCATCCCCTCTCATATCACGGAAGCTGCTACTGCTTCACGTGATCTGTCCTTGGTGGGCACTCTGATGGGACCTAGACCCCCTTTGGAGGATATAAAAAAATGGGCTCGATTAAAATGGCATCCATGTGGAGCGCTAGAAATAGCGGCTATGCCTAATGGTTTCATTTTATTCTCCTTCAGCTTGAAAGAAGACTTCGCTAGAGCTCTGCTAGGTGGTCCGTGGTTTTTCGGCAGGCGGGGTTTCTATCTCAGGAAATGGTCTCCAGGTTTCAACCCACACACGGAATCCATGACCCAAGCCCCAATCTGGGTTCGCCTCCCGGGGCTCCCTCTGGAGTTCTGGCACCCGGCGGTTATTGAAGGTATTGCTCTCTCAATAGGCTCTTTAATTGCTATTGATCAAGCAACAAAAGCAAAAACTAGATTCATTCATGCTCGTTTTTGTGTTAATGTTGATATTAGTTGCCCCTTACCAAAAGATATTGAGCTTATTTCGGACTTTGGAAACTGGAAGCAACCCATTGATTACGAATATATCCCTCAAGCTTGCTCCTTCTGCAAAAAACTCGGCCATCGGGCCTCTGGCTGCCCATCTAAACCTCAACCAAAACCTAAGCCCCAAACCCTATCCCCAAAAATCAAAAACAAATTTATGCCCAAATCGTCTTCTCTTGAGATCCCGATCATACCCACTTCAAATGCCTTCGCTCTCCTTGAGGATGGAGAAATCAACACATCTTCTGATCCTGCTTCTGAGGTCGTTCCCTCCTCTCTGGCCTTTCAACCTCTCATCCCCCCTTTGCCCTCCTCGGATCTCCCCGCCTCTTCCTCTCTTGGAGAGGTCCTGCTCCTGGCTACCTCCTCCCCCCCCCTTCGCCTTTTTCAGTTCCTCTTCCCTTCCCTCCCCTTCCTTTGATTCCCTCCTCCATGGATCCTCCCACCCTGTCTCCCCTCTGTCCGCCTGCTGTGGACTCTGTCCCTTCCCCCACGGATCTCTCTTCTGATGATAGTTTCTCTCATCGCCTTACTAGAAGCAGCAACAAGAAACCTGATATAGGCCTGGAAAAAGCTCGGGGCAGAATTCCGAGCAGTATTAAGCTTCAACAAGAAGCAGCCACAAATGTTGCGCAAGGAACTCAAAGTACAATCCCCATGGTGGTGGGGAATAAACCCAAACCAAAGAAATGAAGATCATTTCTTGGAATATAAGAGGGCTCAACTCTCTTCAAAAGCAAAGAGTCATCAAAGACATCAAAATTCAGCACTCTCCTGATATCATAATGTTACAGGAAACCAAACTAAAAAAGGATGATCGCCTCCTTAAACTCTGGCCAGCAGCTTCTTTTGAATCTCAACCGTCCACAGGGAACTCAGGGGGGCTTTGTACTATGTGGGATCCCAGAAGTCTCAAAGGGGAGTGTCTGTTCAAGCACCCCAATTTTTTATGTATCCTCTTCCAAGAAGTAGGGATGGACTTCTCTTGGATTGCTATCAATGTGTATGCCCCAAATTTGGAGACCCATCGTGGAAAACTTTGGAATGATATCACTAACTTCATCATCACTTGTGGTAAAATCCCCACCCTAATTATGGGCGATTTCAACTGCCCTCTTTATCCTTCGGAAAAACAGGGAGGTATGGCTGCCATGCCGGTCAGCATGGAGGCTTTGGCTGACTTCATAAGGGAGAATTCCCTTCTGGATATGGATCTCCACGGCTCTTCTTACACTTGGTCAAACCGCAGAATGGGCAGGAACCACATACAATGCAGATTGGATAGATCTCTAGGCTCTCTGGACTGGATCTCTCTCTTTCCTGACTTCTACCTCAACTCCCTGCCTAGGGCGGCCTCCGACCACAGCCCTCTTCTGTTAAGCGCCAACCACAAAATAAATGCCAAGAACCCTCCCTTCAGGTTTGAGCTAGCCTGGCTTGAAAATAACCAGCTGACCCCCCTTGTTGCAGGCTGGTGGAATATCAATATCGATGGCACTAATATGTTCAGATTTTCCAGCAAACTCAAAGAAATTAAAAAACAACTCAAGATATGGAAGTCGAAGGTCTTCGGTAACATCAAGCTTCGCAAGCGGGAGCTAACTCAGAGACTGGTAAAAATTTCTGAAGATATCGAGGCTGTTGGTAGATTGGATCACCTCCATCAACAGGAAATCTCTCTTCTCAGTGATTATCATAACACTCTTAAAGAAGAAGAGACCTATTGGAGGCAACGTTCTCGGGCCCTTTGGCTTGAGCAGGGAGATCGTAATACCAAATTTTTCCACATCACTGCTTGTAAGCATAAAGCTAGAGACAAGATCCGGGAGTTGGTGTCGTCGGAAGGGAACTTGCTAACTGCTGAGTCTGATATCTCCAATGAGCTAATATCCTTCTATTCCAATCTCCTCCATGCTGATCTGCCCCCTCCGGAACAATCAATGAATGAAATGCTCCAGCATATTCCGCATCTGGTGTCTCCTGAGATGAATAATAATCTAACCAAGCCTTTTTCTATGGAGGAAATTCATAAGGCAGTTTTTGCTATGAAGAGAGACAAAGCTCCGGGTCCTGACGGCTTTCCTGCTGCCTTCTTTCAAGTCTTTTGGGAAATCATCAAGCAGGATCTCTTCCAAGCAGTTAATGAATTTCAAATGAACAACAATCTGCTTAAGGAATGGAATACCACCTTTGTGGCTCTCGCCCCAAAAGTGCATAACTCTAAAGATGTGTCCAATTTCCGGCCAATAAGTCTTTGCAACACGTCTTACAAGATTATCACTAAGATGTTGGCCTCCAGACTTAAACCTCTCATGCCGGACCTCATCTCTCATAATCAGAACGGCTTCATCAAAGGCCGTCTCATCCAAGGAGGTATTATTACTGTTCATGAAGCCATTCACTCGGCCTTTCTTGCGAAGTCCCCTGGAATGATCTTAAAACTGGATATGCAAAAAGCCTTTGACAGAGTCAGCTGGCCTTTCCTAATTAAAGTTCTGGAAAAATTTGGCTTCGACAACAAGTGGTGTAGCTGGATTTTCTCGTGTATCTCGACCCCTTGCTTCTCTATACTTATTAATGGTATTCCTGCGGGTTTCTTCAAAAGTAGCAGAGGTATCAGGCAAGGTGATCCCCTGTCACCTTTCTTGTTTGTTCTAATGGCGGACTCTCTCAGCAGAGCTTTGGAAGCGGCTAAAAATCAATCCATCATTTCTGGTTTGAAAATCACTTCAAATTGTCCTTCGACCACTCATAGTCAGTTTGCTGACGACACCTTGCTGCTGAGTCTAGCCTCTGTTATTGAAGCGCGGGCAATTATGGATATCCTCTCTCTTTATCAATCAGCTTCTCAGCAAACTGTCAACTTCAACAAGAGCAGCATTTCCTTCATAAACACGCCCCCTAGGTCTCAGAGAAAGATTGCTGATATCTTTGGTTGTATTATTGTTGATCTCCCCGCCTCTTATCTTGGCATCCCTCTCTTCCAAGGAAGGCAATCAAAAAATTTATGGAACCCTGTCATTGAAAGGTATCAAAAAAAGCTGGCTGCTTGGAAAGGGGCCCTGCTCAGTCAGGCTGGCAAGCTCCAACTGGTGAAAGCCACTCTTCAAAACCTGCCTACTTACTTCATGTCCCTGCTCAAGATTCCTAGTTCTGTGAGGGAGGTTGTGGAAAAGATTCAAAGGAACTTTCTGTGGTCTGGATCTGAAGATAAGAAAAGGATCCATCTGGTGGCTTGGAAAGAGGTTTGTAAGCCAACTTCTCACGGCGGTCTCGGTCTTCGAAAAATGAATGAAATGAATGGTGCCCTTCTGGCCAAACTTGCTTGGGAAGTGGCTAAAGGGGACTCTTGTTGGGCCCATCTGCTCAGAGCCAAATATCTTGCTAATAACGAAGATCTGCTCACTTCCATGCCTATTAGAGGTTCTGCCATATGGAACTCTGTTAGTAGCTCTCTTCCCATCATTCGTGCTGGCACTAAATGGAAATTTGGGAATGGTCGCCTCATTGATTTCTGGAGAGATTTATGGATTGGAGATGAACCCCTTGATCTTGATCCTACCTGGAACCCTATTAAGAGAAGCATCATCAATAAACATGGTAGATTAGCTTCGGGCTATTGGAAGATGGTGAACTCCACTCCCTCTTGGGATATTATGGAGTGGGATGATATCAACGATCTGCAGCGTCACCTGCTGTCTTCGCTCAAAGTGGTTCTATCTTCCATATACATCCCTTCCTCCCATATTGAAGACGAGATTATTTGGCCCCTCTCCCCGTCGGGCTGTTTCTCTGTTAAGGCTGCTTATCTTTCTTTGCATCGTGCTGACCAAGGTCCCCCCCTTTCCAAAGTCTGGCCAAATGAGATCACTCCCAAAATTGGTTTTTTCTCTTGGATCTCCTCCAAGAATGCTTTCCTCTCTGGGGAGAATCTAAAAAGAAGGGGTTTCTCTCTCCCCACAATATGTGTGTTATGTGCTAATGAAGCGGAGTCCTCTGCTCATCTCTTGATCCATTGCTCTTTCTCGCAAATTATTTGGCAGTGGCTTTTATCAAGGTTGGGAGTTTGCTGGATCTTCCCAGATTCCATTCAGGATACCCTTTCTCAATGGAGCTCTCCTTTCACTCATCCGATTTTGAACTTGACGTGGAAACTCCTCCTCCCGCACGGATTATGGGGCATATGGAAAGAAAGAAACAGAAGAATCTTCAAAGAAAAAAGTCTTGATCCTTGTCAGGTGGCTATTCAGATTGCTCTGGCTCTCCAAGAAAATATCAATCTGACCACGTGGACCAAATATCAGCAAAAAATCCAAATATGCTATTCCCTGGAGTGGCAGAAGATATTATCCATTCAATGTAAAAGTACTCTCACTGATCGTAATTTAGTCTGCTGGACCCCCCCTCCAAGGGGATGGAAAAAACTCAACACGGATGGTGCCTCGAAAGGCAATCCTGGTATGTCTGGAGGAGGTGCCATTCTCCGTTGCTCTTCGGGCTATATTGTTGCTGCCTCTGCCCACAATTTTAATATTGGCTCCAACCATCGTGCGGAAGCTTTGGCAATCCTCAAAGGTCTTGAGATGGCCATCATTTTGGGTAATGATCCTCTCCAAGTTGAAAGTGACTCCCTCAACATCATCAAACTCCTTCAGACGAATGATCCTGGTCATTGGTCGATTAGAAACATCATTGCTGATATCAGAGTTCTGCAAAGATTTTTCCTTCAAGTCCAGTTCCAGCATATTCTACGGGAAGGAAATAAAGCGGCCGACCTCCTTGCTAATATTGGTGTCCATATTGAGAATCAGCAAAGGTGGACTGATAACTTCCCGAATGATCTCAGCCAAATCGTTCATAATGATACTCCCCATTGCTGACTGGCGGAGTAAAGGGCTGACTCGGGTCTCGGCTATCTTGATTTGGCCTCATCAAAGGACGGCGGTAATTATGGCGAAGTTAATGGATGGGACTCTTTTCGAGGGGCTTTTGATTAAGGTGCTTTGTATTGATGCGAGAAATCCCCGCACGAACGGGCATTATCGCCACATTAATCATCTGAAGACGTGGCGAAAGTGCAATGATTTCTCGTCCGACTGCTATCCTGACCTGTTTAAGCTGGTTTCGCCCTCGTTTATTCTGCTTTTCTGTAACTATCCTAGCGTTCAATCCATGGGGGGTCAACTGAAGCGCCTTGAGCCCGACAATTGCGAGTCGATTAAGAATGATGAAGAGGTGTGGAATATTTTATTGGAAAATGGTATAGCCACTTTTCTGGAAAAGATGACTGGTTATTCTGCGCTGGTTTCCTATGCGGTCACGGCCTCCTGGTCGAAGGGTCGGGTCCAAATCGGCAACACCCGCTTCACCATTTCCACGAACGCCATTGCTGACGCCACCGGTCTTCCTGCTGCGGGTGATATTTACTACAAACGGTCGCTTCACGCGGAAATTCAAGATTTTAACGCCCCTGGTGACAGGCCGAAGAAATATCTTTCTGGTTATACTCGGGATTCCCTGCCTGCTCCCTGGGACAGAGTGGCGGAGGTTATTATGCGATATTTCACTATCGACGGCAGATACAGGTTGGTTTTCGGTCCTCACCTCTTCATCCTCTCTCATCTCAGATGGGGGAAGAAAATCAATCTTGCTGCCTTCTTGTTTCAGTCTCTTGAACATTCGGTGCAGTTAGCTCGGGAGGGCGAGGGCGTCATCCTTCACCAAGGTTTACTTTACCTGCTTTTCTCTGTCGCCGCTTCTCACTCTGATTTTCTCCACTTTCCCCCCAAGTTGGGTCGCCGCCGCCGCTCCCCTTCTCCTTCTCCTCGCCCCTCCTCCTCCTCCCTCCGCTCCTCTCGGCGTAGGCGTCGCCTGCTTCTCTCCTCTGCTTCGGACTCTGACGTGGCTATTGTGAGTCCCCCCCGTGCTGCCTCCATCCCCCCGGACATTCCTTCCTTTCCCACGCCCACTCCCATCTCGTGTTTTTTCTTGGAAGGCACTGAAGCCAGTGGTCGAGCCTCTTCCCCTGTTTCTAGCCCTGATTACTCTCAAGCCGCTGATCTCTTGGGCTTGGCCAAGCTATACCCCGACTCCCCAGGTTCGGAGCAGTGTGATGTCTCTCAACCGGTTACGGATCCCATCTCCCAGGCTGCTGGTTCCAAGGCTCTCCTCGACGAAATTTTTTTTGCTGCTGACACTCTCCACTCCACTCCCTTGATGGATTCAAATCCTGCTGATTCTGAGTCTGCTGACGCTCATGGTGATCAATGCAGAGCCGACATGGTCTCCTCTATTCTGAGCAAGCTCCAGCGTGCCTTCAAAGCGCTGAAAGATTGGGAGGCCTTCACGGAATCCACTAGAAATGCTATTGCGAATGATTGCGCGGAGCTTATCAAGCTGGCTGACCTTATGGCTAACGACTCAGGCTCTCCTAGAGCTAAGAAAGCAGTTTCCGAGCTGAAAAAGCTCTTCTGATGTATAGTTTCTTTTTCTATTTTTGCTTTTTCTCTTCCTCCTTTTTTGGAATCTACTCGGGTATTTTGACTCTGATTATATTAATGCTAAATCTGGCCTGATGGGCTCGTTTGTATAAGGTTGGGGGACCTTCTAAAACCCTCCCTTTACCCAATATATTCCAAAAAACATCGATTGCATTAATACTTGCTGGGCAAGGACTAGTAATAGTTCTTTTTAAGGAAAAAAACATCAAATACTAAATCTAATCCTTTAGAATTTTTGATGGCTCGTCCATTTTTTTTTCATCCCATAAACTCTTATAAACATTTCCATAGTATTTTATTATTTAAAAAGACTAAAATATGTTCGTTCCATCGTTACATTTAAATCCAACATTATCGATACAATGTTAAAAAAACATTTGAATCTTTTATATGATGTATAGATGTAAATGCAGTAACTTGCCCATTGGATTAAACCCCAAACACTAATCCCCATAACATGTTGGCGTAATAGTGAAGAACTTACGCTCTTGAAAGAATTAAATGGAATGCTTTTAATAATTACCACAACACCAAGCAATATATGGGGACCAAAATGATAGTAATAAAGTTGCTATGTATATAAGCACTATTCGAAAAAAGTTTTGCAAGCTATGTTTATGTGATACATACATTTCCTTTTTAATCTTGGACCAAATGCTATGAATTTTGATTAAAAAATCCATTGTTTTTGCTATCTATCCTTGTTAAATAAAGTAGTCAATGAGTCAACTTTCAGGATGTCGATGTATTTGATTCAAATATCCTTGTAAGAAAGGTCACACGTTCAGATCTTGCAGTGAATAGGGTATGTATGCCTCGTAATTTAAAGCACAATTAGATGCTTCCTACATACTAGGAGTATGAAGTAGTCCCATATGTTGTAAGCCACATGTAGACCCAAACCATATAACCCAATAGTGTGGACTCAACAATACAACAAATGGATGAGTAAATGAAACATTAACATCTAAGTGCCCAAAACACTAATAAGGAAATAAAAAAGTATATGAGTGAGAAATTCATAATAGTTGTGTGGACAAAATAATTCGGGCGAAAGAAAGAATACTATATCAAAGAGTTTAGCCCAACTTAGAAACATTGAAAAAAAGGTCTACTTAGAAGTAGAAATCAAGTGGAAGGTGAAAATATAGATGACTCAGTTAAGGAATAACTCACATCATCTTAGTTGTGAAATCGGTAGGTGGACATCGCTTAAGGAATAATAGGAAAAGTGACCATGCCTTTTTTGTAAGAAGAGAGCGATGGAGACAAAATGACACTACATGATGGAATGCACAACCTATGGTAACATTTGAATCAAGTACGAAAAACAACATAAACATGGACAACCTAATGATCTTATTTAAAAAAGAGAGACTTATAAAACAATAATTTTTCTCTTCAAGAATCGTAGTAGAAAAACATAAAAAACAAATTTTTTTTTTCCACAAAACCAATAAAACAACACATACAAAAGAATGAAACGATTATAACAAGAGCATCAATGCTGCTAAGTACTACCATAGTGGCAGCAAAGGTCAACTGATCAATGCTTCATGATGATGCTTGTGTATGCATTCTCGTCCCTATCAATGGTGCAGAAGAGCTCAAACAGATTTTCGTTGTTGTTACAGACCTCGTTATCAAATGCATCAGGGGATATGATGCTAGCAACGCCATTGATTTACTGAGGCCATTGTTGTTGACGTCCATGTTAATTGTGACACATATTATTTTAAAGAAAAAACGCATAATTGACTAAAGGCTTCCAGGTTGTGACCATGAATGTTGGCTTATCGAATCTCCACACAAGAACTAAAAAATAGGAATCTAGGCCATACAGTCTTAAAGTATCATAATCATAGCCATCCATTACAACTACTGCTGAAGGCCACAATAACTTCTTAATGTGTAGGCCAATCAAATTGTAGATAAATGACATTTTGTAGTTATTTTATTAAGAAATGTGCAAGTTTAGTAATATTTATTATGGATTTCAGAAGTGTTTATTAGTTTAGAGCAGCAATGTTGCTTAGTACTGCCACAACACTTACGTGGAACTCTTGGTTTAAATGATCTAAATGAAAAGAGGAGCTCTTGGTCCACTTAGGCGATCAGTTGACTGGCAAGGAATATCATAGTTTTTGAATTAAATTAACAACAATCGTTATTGTATTTATTAACAAAGAATTATAGTTTTTTGACCCTCTGAAACGAAAAGAAATTGAAAGTGTGAAATCATAGTAGAATTGTCGGTGAGAATGAAATTTCGATTATGCGTTGAACGTCGAATGTTCATCCCATATAACTAGTCTTTTCGCTTTGATCTCCACAGTTTTTGTGGACTACCATTCCCTTTGCATTAGATTTAAGACGGGAATGAAAATGAGAATGTGCAAAAATTTGACAGTCATTATTTTAGGTAATAACGTTGATGTTTGTATTTCCCTGTGACTTTCGTCTCCCTGGCAATCTAATCATGTTTTTGGTTGTCTAATTTTAGGCTATTGTAAAAACCGAAATTGATATTAATGCTAATGATGGAGTGTATGGCACATAGGACCTGTCACAAATCTACATGTCAGTTTCGGTCCCCACTATAAAATGACCACCTGGACTAAGAAGTTTCCAAATAACTGCCTTTGAAGAATTTTGTGGGAAGTAAGATTCACTTTCTTCTGCGTGTTTGGACTTTGAGACAAGTCTGTAGGTGCTCCAATTCCGTCTTGACTGGGGGCGGCTGAAGTGATTTAGCCATTCTATAAAGCCATTCCGAATCATTGGTTTTAATTACATTGCAATTCCTCCTCTTTTTTTCTAGTGTTGTCCGCCATGGAGAGAATTAATGGTGCCATGATGACATTACTGGTATGTTTCTGTTTGGGCGATGTGTGAATGTGAATGGCGGGCATTCGATGTTAAAGGAGAAGGTGACTCATTTGGAATTCTACATGCATGACATTGTGATTGGAAAGAATGCCATGGCAGTTCAAGTGGCGCTGGAGAACCCTGTGAATTTTTCACTGGGGACTCTTGTATTCGGTCTGGTTTATGTGATGGATGACCCACTTATAGAAAAGCCACACCCAAAATCGAAGCTTTTGGGGCAAGCTCAGGGATTGTATGCCCTCGCATCGTAGGGAGAATTCAGCTTGTTCATGGCTAACCTGCAAACACCATAATCCATCTAAAGCCCTCTATCAGATGCGAGTGACGACAATCCATATGGAAAATGGAGGGTCAAAACTCTTTGCAGATAAAATGCCGCACAATTCAGAACACAGCGAATTGTTCCCGGAGAACGCCTACTACATTAGTAATCAATTTGTCCGGCCTCCTCGGCCTCGCAAAAAAATACTTGTGAGGCACGGGCAGAGCGAAGGTAATGTTGATGAGAGCACTTATACTCGAACCTCTGATCCAAAAATAGCTTTGACGGAGCAAGGGTGGAAAAAATTGCTGGACATCGAGATTATGATCCGAGGATTAGTGGAGAGCGATGGTGCTGACGACTGGTCTTTAAATAAATTGTATTAAATATCATGACATCATCATTTTCTCGAAACTGCTGAAGCATGTAATAACATCTCAATTTGGAAGACAATCATTGAAGCTAAATGAAATTTTGTAATTAGTTTGTTAAAAATTGTGCAGGTTTGATAATATTTATTAATGTCAAAATTGTATTTTTTTTTAATGAAAGTAATAGCAATCCTTAATTGGTTGAAAAGTGTGAATAATAATAGCTGGTTATGCAATTGTGAAACCTATAGTTACACTGCCATGAGCAGTACTAATAACATGAAAATTAAAACGCACTATTACATCGAAGGCGTATACTCAGTTAGACTGAGTACAGTTGACAGCGACAGTGCATACACGTATTTGCGTCGAAATCTTAACGATGCGAACAAGTGCACGTAGTTTCCTGTGAAACAGGCCCACGTGGAATCCTATTCCTGAAGCGCTAAGCAACATGTCAAAGCTGTGGTGCATGAATCTGTCAAGAAAATTTATGTCAAATCCCCTCCCGGCTTCTCTGGCAAATGCCTCTCCTCTGCTCAGCCTTGATCTTTCTTACAATAAATTCAACCTAGGTGGAATCCCGACATGGATTGCAGCAAAAGAAATGACCGACGTTCATCTCGCCCGTTGCCGAATTGCCGATCGTCTCGCCGACTGGAAACCCTCGGCGACGCCCATGTTTACGTCGATTGACCTGTCTGATAACAACTTGACAGGAGAAATAGGCGGTGTCTTTGCGAACATGTCGCGACTGGAGAGAATTTTTCTGTCCAACAATTACTTGAAATCCAACCTTTCGGAAATGTCGTTTCCTGAGGTGATCGGCGCTGTGGATCTGCACTCCAATCAGCTGCACAACTCCAACCGTAAGATATTATACGATATTTCCGGCGCCTGCTCCTCGCCTGGCGGATGCCTTGACTACTTAGATTTATCAGACAAATTTGATTTCCGACACCATACCCAATCTTGTCGACGACGAGAGAAGATTGAAATTTTTGGATCTGTCAAATAACGCGTTGAGCGGCAACATTCCGTGGTCGATTTTTATGTTGAGCTCTGTGAGGCGTCTGGATTTGTCTGGAAATCGATTAGAGGGAAAAGTGCCGACGAGAATTGGTCGGCTCGGGGGGTTGGCGTGGTTAGATTTGTCCAGAAATGGCTTAACGGGAGGGTTTCCTGTCGAAATATTGGGGTTGAATAAACTGAAGCATGTAAATTTAAGGTACAATCATTTGTGCGGGGAGATTCCTCAGGGGGAAACGCTCACTGTTTTACCCGCCTATGATTTTCTTCATAACGATTGCCTCTGCGGAACGCCTTTTGCTGTCTGTAAAAAGGGCGGACTTGCTTGTTAGCGACTAAAATCCTAATCTACTTCCCGATACAAACAAAAAGAAAACTTCATGTAGATAGAAACACAGATATAATTTAACACAAGGACTATTAGGAAACTTTTGAATTTACACACCTTTCTAACACATAACCCAGAGGAGCAGTGACCAGTGTGGCTAGCTCATGTCTATAGAACACCAATGTAAAGTGAGGCATTCCTTGATTGAGTGCAATTTTTCAAATTGTATTCATCCCAGCGAATCCAAATTGAAGTGAGATCATAGCCAAAACTAGACTTATCCCACTGAATCCTCTTTGTGTTTCTCCCTATAAAACTAGCAATCACATGTGTATACTGCAATGTGAATGCCGAACAGTATATGTTATTTGATTTAGAGGGATGGTTATTACTTTTGTAGTTGATGTTGATAAGGGGTGTTCCCAATCCAGACGCACCATCTGTTTTGGGGGTCAAAACTGCATATTATTACCTTGAGTCTTTAGAAAAAATTGTATATTTTCATGCAAGGAACATATTGGATCAAATTTCGGGGATTTTTAGTCAAGTGAAAATTTGGGTATTATAAAGGGAAGAAGGCAAGGGGGAGCTTCTAAGGAATACATGAATGGAGAAAGCCGATTAATAGAGATGTGATTTGATGTTTTCTAAAATGCACCACAATCTACCAAAGTCATTCAAAGCCTTTTAAGCATCAACAAAACAAAGGTAAAAGGCATGAAGTTGGAAACACCAATGGACACGGTAAAGAATGCAAAGTAGAAGTATTTGCAAATAAAGAATTAAAAAAAAAGTAAACATGAGGGAAAAATATTAAGCGTTATAACTATTGGAAAGCTTGTGCATCTAAAAAAGATTGTTTTAAATGGAAGCAAGATGTGGTGTTTCCTCATATGTATGAAGAATCCGATTAAGGCAATGTAGCAACATTTGAACTATGTAGTGGGAGATGGCTACATAGGGACTTTAATCCAAGTGGATTATCTGTATGAGTTACAGTGCTTTATGTATTCTCAGGGCACATAACAAGGTTTTATCAACACCAATTGACAAAATGATTTCTAATTGTATTGTGACTTCTTCACTATACAAGGATAGACACTTTTCTTTGATGATTATTAGGGAGGACGTTTGGGCAATTAATCATCCATAATTTATAAAGGAATTGGTACATTAGTGAGTTATAGAAAATGTTAGAGATACAAAGGGTCAAATAGGTTATACAAATAAGATTAGGTGTTGTACATGTGTGCAACCAGGAATTTGGAAGATCAAGAGACATTGTGTTGTATTTTTTATTGGGTTTTCTTTAACAAAAGGGTTGTGCTCCCATGAGGGCGAGCTAACCTCAAAAACCTCACCTCAATTCGGAAAGGCTAATGAATTTATTACATATTATGTCCCGTATTGTTATGTGTTTTCACTACGTATTTTTATTGTATGTTATGGATGTTTTGATCTCATTTTCAGCACATATATGCTTGTGTATGTATCATATTAGGTTTCCCCTATTCATGTATGTAACGTCATTATACTATGAGTCATTAGTAGTGAAATTAATCAATGGGACCTTGAGGTCATTGGTTAAAACTTTCCTTTGTGTTCTATGTCACTTCTTACAAAGGATATTTTGAATATGAAAAAACATACATTGTAAGGGATTTTTTCTCCTAGATATATTTTAGGTTTATCGGGAAATTTTTTTTAAGAAAGAGAATAAAAATACCAATCAAATGAACTTTATGGCCCAACACCTTCTAAGCATGTACTTGTAGAGACTTAGTAATTAGTTTCATGGAGAACGTACATATATTATAAAAGTTAAAACCCAAACATGATAGCCTGATAGGTATAGCCCTTCGAATGATATCATTTTCTAACCCCATAACATCAGAAACAATCACAGTGGACCACACCTAACACATTAGGGTCTTATCGTATATAATTTTTCTATAGGAGTTATATTTTGACTCAAAAGCTTTCCATCATCAATATACATTACGCATGCATTCTCACTCCACCAAATTCAATACATTTTGTTACTGTTGAAGCCTTCTTACCATCACAAGATCTTGATCATGCCTTCAATTGCAAAAATGGTAAAAGGGACATTGTTGTAAAACCCCATATGGTATGTGTAGTATTTGTTCGTTGAAACAATTATGATGATCACCTATTTTGAACATCAAACTTGGTAAAGCATTGTCGTTGGTGAACAAGAATCCAAACAATTCATGCAAAGAGTCACAAAATTGTTTGGCCAAACAAGGAAGCTCAGATTCAGTGCAACAGTTCTCTATGAGGACCTCTAGTTCATCTCATCCCAAAAGGGATTTTTTATGTCCAAAACCTACAAAATTCATTTGTGATGCATAATGACCTCTAAAGGTTGCAATAGATTCCATTATGAAACAAGGACCCAAAATGCTCATTATTCCTCTAAAAAGGGGCAGCATATAGTTTTGAAGGCCACATATCTCCACAGTTACCTAACTTCCAAAAAATGTGAGCCAACCTTTTTAAAGGATAAAATACATTTTTGACTACAGACAATTCACATTTATCCACTGGTTAATTATGTACCTTAAATATGTTTTCCTCTAGCATAATCCATCCCCAATACTTTTTGTTCTCTATTGAACTGTATTTGTTGTATGTCATCCATAATTTGTAACTACTCTATAAATTTCTCTTTAGTTATTTAAGGTGGTAAATGTTTGAGGGGATTTCATGTAAAGGACTTCATCTCTTAATTCCACATTTTTTTGAATACAAATATGTATTTTGAGAAAGCTCTTGTGTCTCTGTACACTAGAGGTTTCGTCTGGAATTTCTCACCTTCCTCGTGTCACTAAGGTTTCTTGAGAAGGTCTTACAATATGACCAAACATAGAAGATGTGGTGGTGATGGAGGTTATCATAAGACTAGTGTCATCCTACAAGAAACATATTCCCTTATTTTCATGTTAACATTACCAATCAAGAATGCCAACCTTGATGGTGTTTTAAGTGGGTGCATAAAATAATAAAAGATTCTTTTGTTGGAATAATAATTTGGTTGTCTATGTGACTCAATAATTTTTATTGTTGCTTTTTTGGACATGGAAACTTAACTCCTTGTGTTTGATAGCATATAACATAGTAACTATGGGTGTACCATCATGTCATTAACCTTTTATTAACCAATGATGGGTGTTCCATAGACAACAGTAACATCATCTTTTCAATTTTGTTTTCCCGTGTGAATTAGCTTCCTTCTCTATGTCACATTTCCATTGACTTATGTTCATATACTTAGCATGGAAAACCATTCTGCGTATTCATTTTATAACAAGAAAATATCCATTCAATTCCATTTTGAATTCCTGACATAAGTTGCATGTCTCTAATAAATCAGGTGTGTTCGTCCTTGTTATGACCTGGGCTGCCAAATTCACATCAATAACATCAACAAGCAAGATAAAGCACGAAATATGGTTGTTTTTCGTGTATAAAATTTTTTCCAAAAGCATAAATTCATCAAAATATAGCAAAATGGCTACGATAAAAAACCTACAGGTTTAAAGTTTTAAATTTGTGACAAATGCCCCTATTTCTCGATTTCATATTTTCATCCAAATCAATTTCATTAAAAAAAGATGATTGTATAGAATGCAAAATTTCAACAAATTTGCAAACTGTGTTGAGAAATCCTACAAAATCAACATACAACAGATTGAAAAAACTTGGAAGAAATTTTTTTAAAACCTTTGCTAGGGTTTGAAGCTCGGGTTCTCATATACATTTGTCATTCCTCACACAAAATGCAACCTAAATTGCGTGTGTTGTGAAGTACAATAAGCTAGGGAACAAAAAAATTTACTACCATTGACATCCTGCTGGCAAAAGCCTTGCATAACGATAATAAGAAATCGACGGGGATTTATGATCCAAATCAATAGAAGAAGATCAACCTTCATAAGAGAGCAACATTGTTCAAAATTCCAAACTCTTTTGGCGGATTGTTATGACATGGGCTGCCAAATTCACATAAATAACATCAACAAGCAAGATAATGCACGAAATATGGTTGTTTTTCTTGTATAAAAACTTTTCCAAATGCATAAATTTGTCAAAATACAACAAAATGGCTACAATAAAAAACCTACAGGTTTAAATTTTCAAATTTGTGACAAATGCCCTTGTTTCTCGATTTCATATTTTCATCCAAATCAATTTCATTAAAAATATACAATTGTATACAATGCAAAAGTTCAACAAATTTGTAAACTGTGTTGAGAAATCCTACAAAATTGGCATACAACAGATCGAGAAAACAACACTCTTTATGTTGAACACTAATAAAAAAATTGCTATTCTAGGGAAACACCCGAGGTCCAAAAATATGTCAATACTCCAGAATATCTACAGAATGCTAAAGAAATCAAAATTACGCACAGCTTCTTAGTGCTCAAGATTAACTACTATAATTTGTTGTGCTTTTGAGTCCCATTAACTTGTTTTACTTTTATTATTCATAAACATTGATATAATTCATTTCCTTCTTTCTCGCTTAAACAATCAAATCAAAATAGATTAACCGAAAGACACCCCAACATTTACTTATATGCGAGAGGTGATACAAGCTCTGGTATAATAAAAACATGTGCCCCATACATTAACTACACAACAAAATCCGCAGTAGGGCGATACACATGTAGAGACCCCAGGTGGAGGTGCCTTCACCTACCCCAGCAGTATCATAAAGACATCATAATCAACATATTCCTAAATCACCCAATCCTTCAAATCATTACTGCAATTTTGTCTTTCCATCATATAGGTTGTTACCACAAAAGAATTTTTCCATGAAAGAGGGGCTCCTAGCTACCAAAATGCAGCTGTGAACACGTACATGATGGCCCTCCACCATAATTTCAGCATCACTGCAATCTATATCACTTCCAGATGAAAGAGACTCAATGGTTAAGCTCAGCTCTTGTGGTGCAGCAATCTTAGGCCCATTAGAAGCTCCTCCTTGGATTGGGAAAGAATACACATAATACATTTGACTATACAAAACCTTCTATACTATTTCTAGGTTGGGTGTAGTATCATGGAAATGGACTGCCCGTACGTCCAAAATCTGGATTTGCAAAAGTTCATACTGAGCCCACCTTCATAATGGTCATGCAGGGGACCTACAGTATAAGACTAAAACCAGTTAATAGACTAGCATATTTTCTTAGTCCATCACGAAATTTCCCAAGCAACAATAAGTTAGATGATTATTCACATCTATTCAACAAGAAAACTTAGAATTAGAGTCGTCTCATTACCCTAACCGATATTGTTCATCTCATGTGACACAGTTACTGATGCAGGTTCATGAAGCAGTGTTCCAGCCTGTCCAATAATATTGAATATTGAATCACAAAAAGAAGACCTAAAACACATGTCATATAAGTATACATGACTTCCTCTTTATTCATAAAATCAAATGAAAAACCCACTTCCATCTCCCCCAAACGGGAAGTAGCAAACCAAGTATTGATAGCTAATTGAGAAAAGTGAGAGCAGTTTAAGCTATAACCACGACATGGTTCAGACAACTACAAGATAGAAACATTAATCCTACAATAAATTTCTTCTATAATAAAAACCCATCCAAAATTTTCCAAACAGGTATTATGGAAACTATACAGTAATAAACAAGTTGAACAAGAATGTCCAAAATGATTTCTACTTTTTATTTCTCAGGGCATGTAGTACTTTTCGAGAACCTTTGGCCTGCTTTTGGTCAGCCATGGACATTAATATAATTCTCTCTTTCTGTCCATATATGTATTATGGCTTTTTTATGCTTTGGATTATCTCAGCTTGTAGTTATAACTTGTGGAAGAGGGCTTTTTTACAGATTTAGCTCAAACCCAAGGCCCAAATATGATGAATAAATATTACTTAATGGCCACATACATTTTAAAAATCTAAAACCCTATGTAGCATGTAATATTAAAATTTTGGGTTTTTTAGATTTTAACGTCAAATGCATTTTATAGAACTACATGATTATTCCTGGGTCGTTTCCAATTTGGACATATAATGTCAATTTAGTGTTGAAAATTATTAAAATTTAGTCCACAAATGGTAATTGGATTGTACTTTTTTGAACTTGGGAGGTTAAATTCGAGTTCATGTCTCAGTGGATCATAATGGTTGCAATGGCAATGAAGACATAAATTTTCATTTCACTGGGCATGGCTTTCAATGATCTTTCTGAGTTATGTGTCAAATTCTATAATATGTTGTAACTTTTCCTACCATTCTTAATGTTATGTTGCAGATTAGAGTCAAATTCTCAATTTAAGTTGGTCTTTGTAGGTTCACTATTTATGGAAGAGTATTAGGGGCTATTGGAGCGAAAAGCTCTCCAAAAATAAATGAAGGTCCTTATAATGTGAAGGTTGAACTCATCTCCACCAATAGTGGACTCAGTAATATTGTGTTTACATCGCAGGGACGAAGTTAAAAGTTCAAAAACATTACTCCAAGTTAAAATATTTTTTTTGTGCTGAATAGTACACATATAACAAGTTTTCCAAAAGTCATCTTTGTTATAGTAACAAAAGTTGAGATTGAATGGTCAAATCTAGTCTGAAGAATATAAAAACATTCTAGAGAAGCGTAGTTTGATTTTTGAGTCTTGTCACATTGTAAATTGAGTCAAATTGACCTTGTGACTACATCATGACACTAACATAGATGTTTAAGGAAAAAATATGAAATGATATCAGTTGAAAAGTTCCTTAAACTTTGTAAAGAATTTCCTACTTAGGAGAAGGAACTGGAGCTCATTTAATATTTTCCTCTACAAGTGGCAGTTAATTAAGGCTATCTCACTCTCTTTTTAGTCTCTTCTCCTCTATTTATACTTTTTTTTGAAGTTGTAGGAGATATACCTCTTGCTGGTTGAGTCTATGCCCAACCAATTTTGAGACTGTAATACTTCTAATCAATAAAAGACTGTGTTTTTTGCCCTCCCACGTGCTTTATTTCATGTGAACTTTATGAGTTGTGGATGAATCTCATGATAAGAATTTATTTGTTCTTGATATTTGTCCTTTTCAATCACTTTTATGCAAGGAATGTCATCTTTTACAGGTTGTAGTCTATGTTTTCAACCGAATTTGTGAAGTCCAAAGTTGTGGATCATCCATCCCTCTAGGTCTAGTTACAAATTTCACCCTCTCTACAAAACACCTATGTAGAAGTTTGATGAATTGTGAGTGGTGCATGTTTTCATCGTCTTTTTTAGTATCTTGGTATCTCAGTGGAGGTATTAAATTTTTGGTGCATCACCTTCATGCTTTCAGTATTTTCTTTCATAATAGTAGTTTTCTATCTCTTTTCTCAAGAATCTTTTCAAATTAGCAGTAGTAAGGGTGATTCATTAGGGGAACCAGCCCCCATCTAGAGGTTCATCACAATTTCAGGCTACTTGCAGCCTTGGGATGCTCCCATTGTGTCAGTTGATTTGAACAGATTGAATATTTCCTTCAAAAGGGTGCAAATCACACAGCAAGGCCCATTTATTTGTTTCAACTTTCAACTTACGAGTTAATACTTAATGGCATAAACTAATTATTTAAGGCCTTTCCATTGTCATGAAGCTAATCAGTCCCTTGATGAAACAATTTATCTATATGCCCATATAAAGCTCATAATATGGAAATCAAGTAGCATGTGCATAGATTTTAGTGCATCTATTACAGTTTTGTCTATGTGGTAGAAGAGTTTCTTTCCTTTTGTAAATGATTATTTCATTATAACCTCTGGTATGCCTAGAAACATTTTCCATTTCAAGAGGTTTTTAACGTGCCCTTGATTCTAGCTTCTAGTCGATAATTCTAGATGTAAAATAACTTCTATGAAAATTCCAATCATATATTCATCAAAATGAGTGTTATTACACTTGTCAATTTGGAGCCACATAAGTTGTTGTTACAATGGCATTTTTACTGTGCACGACCAAGTTTTTTACACTGTAAGATGTTTGAGTATTTCAGTTTACCTTTGCCGCATATTTCGAGCTTGTGCCCAACTTCCAATTTAATGTGCCTTATTTCCAATTTGGATTAAATGGCACCATGGTTTATAAATTTTGTAGTCTCTATTTTCACATTCTTTGCATTATTAGTATTTCCCCTAGGCGAACAGGGTACTATGCAAATACGTCAGTATTCAATAATAAACAACAGAGGATTCAAACAAAGCTGTGGGTTTTTTTTTCAATCCAGGGTTTATATACAATAAATAAAAAAGGAAAGAAAAATACCCAAATAAGAAAAATGAAGCACTATAACATGCCACTCTCCAAACCCCAAGGCTGCAATGGATTCTCTAGCACACAACTGAGATAGCTTCCATTGGAAATTCCCATGTAAAAAGCAGCAATGAGACTTCATCCGTGAGAACCCTTTCTAGAACATAACCTCCAAGGTCTTCCTGTAGAGTCATTAAAATTTCATGTCATTAGATTTAGGAACTTTTGTTACCAATAAAACCAGTGAGTAAAAAATACATCTCCTATCCATGGGAAAAAACATGAATCACAAATAATAATCTCCTGTATTATAGTTTCATTTTCACCCTGTAAAAAAGCAAAAATAGAGGAAATATCTAAGGACTTAAATGCCATAGCTTGATAATACTAATGTGCGAGAAATGCATGATCTCACAGAAGAAAAAACACCACAATAAAATACAAGAAAAAGTAGGAATATCTTACCCCCTATATTTTGTATCTTATTTTTGCATGGCTATTGTGAATCCTGTGTATTATAACATTTGATCTCCCCCTCTAATTTCTTCTCCCGCAAAAGGGAACAATAGAAATTCCCATTACGTGCACCCTTTTCCCAATTGTATTCATACCAATAGGAGTTTCTCTAGATGCCCTGTTATGTGACGTCATCAACATCTCCACCACGAACCACTCATCACAACTGCAATATGTTATAGATGGGTGTAGTGATTTTTTGCAGCAACAATTTTGAGGATCGGGGGATCAAGATTGAAGGGTGTTGAGGTTTTTTTTAATTTAATGGTTGAAAGGGAAGTGGATTCGCCTGCCTTGAGGTGAACCCCTATCAATTTATGATGGCTAGAAAATAAAAATATCATATCCATATTAAAAAATCATGGAAAATAGATGATAGTTTTTCTATGGTCAAGGACAATGATCAAATAGAGGGAGGGGACCATACTCTGTTTTATCAAACACCCAGGAACAAATTATATGCGCTGAAAACCCCTATTTCGGGATAAATGACTTTGAAATGGTGAGTATTATGCTCAGAAATAGCATGAACACAGGTAAACAGAGATAGTAGTTGTAATCCCTGTATGCAACCCCCGCCATTAGGGTTGAAACTACAAGGGAAAGAGCGGAGGAAAGCTAGAGAAAATGCTTTGCTCATGTAATTTGAAAAAGTGAATATATTTAGTAAAAAAATGTAAAAAGCAGGGAAATTAGAATTTCGTTTCACATCCTGTCATCAAGGTGAAATCGTGAAAAATTGTCCATACCCCTCTTTCTGGATCATACACTTCCACTCGCCATGTTCATGGGTTAAACACTTTTACTCCTCGTGATTTTGGATCATATAGTTTCACCAGTTTTTAGATTATATGGGCATATTTGGTTGCAGTCGAACAAAGAGCCATGCAAAACTTACGATTAACAATTCCTTCGCACAAACCACTTACTCCTTCCATGCGAGAAAGAATCTCTCACTCGTTTTCCACAACCATGTAAACCGCTGTGTCGAAAACAACACTAGAGAAAATGGCATAGCAGTCTAGATCCTTGTATCATCCCATGATATAACTATATGTCGGCACCGTGCCAGCACTCTGAAGAAGAAAAATCATAAAACAAGACCCTCGCAAATCGAAACACTGCAAAAAACAAAAAAGCAACTATTAAAAATATTCAGCAAAAGCCAAAAATCGTAGAACAAAACCCTCGCAAATCTAAACACGCCAAAAAATGAAAAAGCAACTGTTAAAAATATCCAGGAAAAGCACAAACGTCCAAACGGTTGTCAAATTGAACACAGTTGTAGAAACGTCCGCAAGGGCCTTTCCCATAGGGGAACGCCTTCGACGTAATAAACAATACCCACCATATTATGAAGCCCATAATTTTATGGACTCCATCTGATGAACACTCACAAGATTCCAACTAGAGAAACAACGAGAATAGTAGCAAGGGTCTCCGTTAAGTTAGCCTTTTGTTACAAAATTTCTTGTAATAGCAATATGAATTTTGTCTAATAATGCTTGTGTCAGCATACCCCTTCATCAATTTCAATATGACTTGTGTCACTGAGTGGCGTTTGGTTGTATTAAAACTGCTTTATATATAACAATGTTCGAATATTTGACTTAAAAAAAATTTGATGGCCAAAAGTATTTGATCACTTCCCAAACAAAAAGGGCACAATTATGATTTGGAAGCAAAGATTATGAGTTTGCTGTGCTGTTTGACACCGATTTGCATACGTCTGAAAGGAACGATAAGAAGATTGTTCCAAGCCGTGATCTCAGATGATAATAGCACACCACACTGGCTTTGCAAAACAGAAGAACTAAAATGCCATATATGGAAATCCATCATAATCCATAATGTTTAATACATTACAATAAAATGACTTGAATTATTCAATAAGAAAGATGTACATATAGGAGGAGGGAAGTGCAACTACTACCTAAATCAGTGGTGAAGAACTCCCACTAACTGATACTGGTAGTTAAGTTAACTCCATAAGACTAGTAAGCTAACTCCACATAACTGAGTAGCTAACTCAACACAACTAGCAAGCTAACTCCACACAACTAGTACACCTAAGCAAGCTAACCCAACAAGTGTAGGGCTAACACAAGTGTAAGAATTATACTAATAAATAAATAAAAGAATAAATAATAACCTACACTAACAACGTCAATGTCCGTCTGCAGGGTGACACCATGGGTCAATTTATTACCCTATGGGTCCCATGGGGAAGAAATCTTGATTTTCTTTAACTATTTAGTAAAAATTAATAATTACATTGATAGGCGTCCCCTTGATTGAGATATGCGGCTGACATCTATGTGTCTAGGCAATGACCATCCAACCGTTCAAAATGCATAGATCAAATGGCTGATAAACTGTATGCGCGACATATATTTGATGGAGGTCGACGTTTCCGCATACGACGATATATAGATTACAAAAAATAGGTAACTATGAATGACCGTCAATGTCTATGGAAATTTATTATTGATAAAAATTCGTAGTATTATAATAAACATGTATAATATTAATTTCATATTGATTCATATTACAATAAGTTATAATTATTGTTATAATAAACTTATTATAACTAATATTATAACATAAATTTATTATAATTAATATTTTCTAATAAACTTATTATTATATTAATTTTAATTACTATCAAATATTAGATACAACCCAGGGATGAAGGACATAGGAGACATTTCTTCCCTAGCCACGAATATGGAACATGACATTTTGTATTCATGAGGTCGGGTTCCAAACCCTAAACCTATTGGATTTTCCTCGTTTTAAAATTTTGACCCCTTAAAGAACAAATTGGGCTCTCATGGAAAATGCAAATGAGATGCAACCGACAATGTGGATCACAGTGAAAAAGTTAAATCCCATTTCATATCAATGGTTATTGATGGAAACTTCTGTCTAGAATGTTGATGAGGTAAACGCTAACCGTTACCCTTTTAGCTAAAGAGATTCCTTGATCATAATTGTGCATAAAATAACAACCCTTGGATGTATGGTCTATTAAGCATATCCCCATCTCTAAATTCTCCCGCGAAATGCACTTGACTTTCCTTGTCCTTGGACTTCTAATCCCTCTACCCCTTCTCTATCGAATCTCAACCTCTTTCGCTATTTCAGTCCCTGCATTTTCACTTCTTCCATGCAGACCCTTCGACATTTCCATCATACATTTCACGTACGATTGCTAGTGCCATAAACTATCAACATCGTTCCGTGCGATATTTGGATTATGTCATGTGAATCTCATTTCTTGTTTTTGAGAGGGAGGTAAGTGTCGACCCCGCATTGGAACACCATACTTTTTCTAGCGGCCGAATATGATACTCTTACTTTTTTTTTAAGACGTGGCCTGCCCGGAACGAAGCTCATTTCCACATAATTCTCCGGAAACAGATTTATATGTTTGCTGAAATCAGTGCCCAATTTCATCTCGTTTAAAGTTGATTCCCAACCGACACAAACTTATCGATAATTTCTTTACACTGTAATTTCTTTATTTACACTGCGGAAATTTAATGATATTCTCGGCGTACCAAGTTCGATTCCCCGCACAATTCCCGCATTTCTGTTCTTTTAATTCTTAGGCATGGCAGCCCTTGCTCGTTCAAGCTCGATTGCTCTAGTTTACCAGGCAAAGCAATCAATAAAGTCAGACAGGTCTGACAGGTCTTTTTTCTCAGGCTTCCGCTCGAACAAGCGGTACAGAGCAATTACTTTTAAGAAAAAATTGCGCACCCGGGAATCGTCTTCTGTATCAGATTTTAAAGGTCGAATGGGAGGAATTGTTTGCTGTAAATCTACGGAGATTAAAGCGTCTCTGGAAGAACCTCAAGAATTCACTTCCATACGAATACATTACCACAGGTTTTGCTTATAAATATTGTATTTATTTAAAATTTATTTGCGCTGCATTTCTCGTACTGAACAGTTGAATTTGTTTTAGTTTTTAAATTTGAGGTGCATTTCTCGGCGAATTGCCACTTGCAGTTTAAGTAAGGTGCACTGAATCAATCATTCATTGCTGCTTAACCTGGATTCCTTGAAATGCTCGGAATATGTTTCAGATAGGATTATATGAAAAACAAAATCTATGTATCATCTAACATTAAGAGTTTCTTCGCTACCACTGCAATTTTATAAGCCTTGGATGTTAGGAGAGATTTTAGGGGGAGTGTTTTGCTTCTTTCTAGGATTATTTAACTTGGTCCCCTCAGCCCTGGACATTCCCGGATGAGAATTATCTGATCCTGTATTGGCTTTCATGGTGATAGAGATACCAACAATGATTCCTCTCGACTGGGCCTTGACAGAGATATGATAGGACTAGCATCCAGTTTTTCCGACTTTCATCAGCTCATACTGTTTGGGGTTTTGGCACCAACCACATGGTTATTTGTGGTGGTACCTTAACCACGCCACTTGGGGTTTTACTGCTTTGGATTTACCCTCTCATTTATTTATTTTCAGTGCTCAAGTTCTTTATATATAGTTAGTTTTTGGGGGGTAAGGGTTATTTTACCCCAGCATTTTTTAAGTGAGTCGAATACCATTGAGCTACTTCTGGTTATTCATGGACATTAATATAATTCTTTCTTTCTTTCTTAAGTAACATGTAGGTTATCTGCTTGTTAAACCTAAATATAACACATCTTCAGTTAAATTCATACTTCATAATAGTAACTGAGGCTACCCATTTCAGACTTGATACATTTAGTCTTTTGATACAGTCTTTATAATGCGTCCAGCTGTGTGCATTGTGACAAGTCTTGGTTTACTGGCGGAATACCTTTAGGCCATCTTTTAAGTTGTAAATTGTGATGTAGCATTTTTTTTGAATTGATGAAAGTCTTTTTCCACCCAAACTTAGAAGGTAATTTACCTTAGGAGAATGTCATTTTCTGACAGGCTGCAGTGTATACAAGCAGATAGATTGCATTAATTTTACTTCATTTTCCCTTAGTTTGGTGATACCATAAGTTTGAACATGGACATTTATCTCATTTAGATGATTTGACATGATTTCAGTAACTTTACATTTTCTGTGATACTTTGAGGTCATTTCTGTGATAATTTGAGGTCATTTGGCAATAACTTGAGGTGCTCGAGATAATTGTTGCGCTGCATTATGATAAGTATTAGTCTTAAGCTTAATTTATTCACAATGTAATAATGAATAATGTTCTTTTGGATTCATTTGCATCAAATTAATCTTTTTGGATGTTTCGGATCCCACTATTGGATCCATCCTCAAGGGAATAAAGAAAAAAGCCAATACTTGGGTAAGAACAACAACTCCTAGCTCCTTGAATAGTTTTGTCATGATTCAAGAAGCGAATCAGGCTGGTTGTACGGAAGATAAATCCTAGAATCTTTGTTCAAGCTTCTTTTGTTGCTTATTTGTAAATTGTTACCTTAAACTGTTATATTGGACCATTTTTTCTTTTCTCATTATCATCTTGATGTATCAGACGAAGTGTTTTATGTCATAAGAAATTTATATGTGCTCATGTGTGAGCTACTTTACATCCCTCTAGGACAATTTTTTTTGTTAAAAAATAAATCCAAGTGTATTTGCTTCAATCCTCTACTTATTCCAAGAAAGTTGTTACATCATACAGTAACTTACTTCTGATTTACAATGCCTTGTTTCTCGTCACAACTTAAAACAGTGTGTATTCAGTCTATAAAAATATTTGTTTGAAATATTTATGCAGGAGCATCTGGGTTCACTTGCAATCCTACATCAACCATAATATCTTAGATCATAAATAAGCTAAGTTTAGCAGTTCACAAGTTTTTGATTGCGTGTAGGTCTTCTTTGTAATGTTCCACACAAGTATGTTGATGCACAATTGTTTGTTTGGTTCATGCTTCATAGTTGTTTTTGTCTTTCGGCATATCTAGAGGAGTTCATCAAACTCGGGCTTTTGGCACCAACCACATGGTTATTTGTGGTGGTACCTTAACCACGCCACTTGGGGTTTTACTGCTTTGGATTTACCCTCTCATTTATTTATTTTTGGCCTGGAGCAGCTGGAAAACATACACGCACATTTTGCTCGGAGGAAGTCGTCATCGGAGGTCTGGATCACTGGGAAAAAGCGAAGTCGTGCACAGAAAAGCCCCTGCGGGGATGGGCGCCTTTTTGGAAAACAAAGGATTTAAGCTGCGATGGGAAAAATATAAGCCGCAGGCAGGATGGGAATTATATGCTTGCCTGGCAGGGTACTTTTTCCCGTGTTATAAAAGTCACTTAAGCTGCAGTGGGAAAAATAGAGGCTGCAGGCAGGTGGGAATTTATTGCCTGCCTTGCAGGGTAAAAATTCCCATGATATAATAAAAGGAAAGTGACTTAAGTGAAATCATGGGATTTTAGTGCCTGCCTTGCAGGGTAAAGAATCCCATTGCAAAAGTCAAATCACTTAAGTGGATCATGGGATTTTGATGCCTGCCTGGCAGGGTAAAGAATCCCATTATGAAAAATTCTTAAAAATAGAATTACATGTGCAAAAAAGTGCGCCCCCTTTGGTGATGGATTAAAGTGATTAAATTGATTATTTTTAATAATCTTTCTCCTTGGAAAAAGTGCGCCCAAGCTTGAGGAGGTCTAAAAGTCAAAGGAAAAATAAAAGAAAGGAATTAAATTAATTAAATTTAATTTATTTAGTGGCTGCCCCTCTCCTTGGAAAAAGTGCGCCCCATTTAGGAGTTATTTAATGATTTTAAATGCATTAAATCATTAAATTAATTTCTATTTTCAGTGGCTATGGTCAAAGCACACTGTGAGGCTAAAGTTAAGTGCTGTGTGAAAGATTAAATTGGATTAATTTAATTTATTGGATGGCTGTCCTTAAACATGCAATTTTTAAAAGAGAAAAGCATGCTTTTTAATTAATTAATTGCCTTTAATTGTTAGGGCAATTATTAATTATAGAATTGTGAAGGTTATATAAGCATGGGCAGCCATATGGATGAATTATTCAACACACAGGTAAAGAATTGCAGCTAGGAGAAAAAGTGCGCCCCCATTAGAGGAAGGATTTTGCACAGACAAAGTGCTAACAAAGGCTAAAAGCTTCCAGATTTGGCGCATGCTTTGGAGAAGGTTGATCTTCGTCGGCATAGTTGTTTTCACAGGTGTAACAGGAGCTCAGGTGTTGATTGAAGGGATTCATGCTCTCTTTATGTGCAAATTAAACACCAATTTTTGGGGCAGCAGGCTTGAAAAGTGCAGATTTTTATAATTTAAATTCACTATTCATGCTCCGGTGGCCATTTTTGTCTGAATAAATTGTAGGAACTCATTACAGGTGCTTTATAAAAGAAAAGGAGTATTTATCATTGTCCAATACATTGCAAATATCCTCCGAATCTGAAGAATTGTCCAGATCTGCACCAGTATTGAAGAAATCCGGCCAAATTAGAAGAAAAAGAATTATTCAGACAAAGATTGATAAAGCCATGGCAAAAGGAGATGAAAAAAAGAGCACGATGGATTCATGCATTGCTTCTAAACTTTCAGACATAGGAGACACGGATCTAGGCCCAGAACCTCTTTCTGATTTGATTGACAGATCCAGAGCTGGAAAGACTTCACTCATGCGTGCGGTCAAAAGTAGTGGAATTATTCGAGCTGCAGCTTTCCCATGTACAGCCCAATTGCCAGAGTTTGTGATGGAGTGTGCTAGATCTTATCATCCTTCATCCAGATCAGTGCGTGATGTAGCGGGAAAGACAATAATTCGTTTGGATGCAGAATTCTTCGATTATTGTTTGAAGATTCCAGTACGAAAGGTGGTGACTTCTATTAGCATTCAGGATGCTGACAGTAGGTGGGAAAAGCATAGAGCTGACTGTGTGAGCATCATGAATAGCCGGTTCATGAAGAAGCCTAGATCCCCTTCCAAGTTCCCGAGAACTCTTCCATGATCCAATTTGGTGCAGGAGGCGGATGATATTGTCAAATTGCTATGCAGGTTGAATGGTGAAGCGAATGCCTACACTTTCCGGACATGGATGTATGCTTTCATCAGGACCATTGAAATCAACAAGGTTGATTCTATAATCAGTTGGTCAGAAATTATTAGCAGCAACATCGGTGAGCAACTGCGGAACGTAAAGCGTACCTTCAGCTTCAAGATGACTTCATACTTGGTATATGCTGCAGCTTCACAGGGTGTCTTTTCCAAGCTGGATAGATGTGTTATTCTTTCCAAGGATCCCATTTTCGAGTGCTACCTGCAGCTTACTGCACCTGCGTGCGAGAAGGACTTCAAAGTGATCAACGATGGTTTCTTCTACGATTTCATCTGCAGGTTAGACAAAGACTTGAAGACTCACAGGGTAAGCAAGGAAGCATGGGAAGCAGTGTCCAAGATTGGCAGTGTATTCATCCAGTTTGCAGATTTCACATACATCAGGGTTACGAGCTTTTCAGGTGAACCAACAAAGATGCCAAGGTACCCGAGTGACAAATTGATTGCCATGGAGCTAAGCAGGCAACTTGTGGAGTTACACGACCTTCAGTCGAAGCGGCACAAGTCTACGGGCTTCTTCCCACTCACTGTGGGATATTACAGTTGCATCAGCATTCACAGAGCTCGAGGAATGGAAGCACAGATGTTGTCCGAGTATGAGCAAGAGTTCTTCCCTGCACGGCTTAATTTCGATCCATTTGGAATAGCCAGGAAGACAATCTCCCAGGAGTACGCACATGTGCCTTCGTTAGAAGATTTCTGGATGAAGTGCAGAAGTGAGTACGAGGTCAGAAAGAAAGATTTCAGCAGGCTGTCGGCAAAGCAAGTATTTGACTTTGGACTAGCGCGGATACCTGCGGATCTTAAAGATGATGGGAACATGGTACTTGACACTTACCATCAAATGGGAGGAGATAAAGCTCTACTGCAGGATAGCAATGGCGACTGCAGCACAATAGAAAAAAGATCTGGAGCTATGTTGGTGAGTACTTCGAGCTGGTTGTTAACGAAGGGATACTGCCTTGATGAAGTATTGATGAACCAAATCACAGGCAACTTCGGCACAGGAGATTCCCTCAAGCGAAAGCATGAAGGAGAGAGCAGCAGAAGGTCCGAGAAGTTGAAAGTACGCAGAAGATCTCAAGAGAAAGAGAAGACCACTTCTACGACCATAGCTTTGACTCCGACTTCTCCAGTACCTAGTGGATCACCAACTATCGCACCACAGCAGCAGGATGTTTCCATGCCTTCATTAAAACCAGCAACGTTCATCTTCTCTCCGCAGCCACTTCGTTCAGCACCCATTCCAGAGGAGATGTTGAAGCTGCAGATGACGGAGTTCGAAAGAGCTTTGTCCTTGGATGTTTCAGAGGATGGCAGCCATGATACTGCGGCACTTTCTGATGGAGAGGATGCAGAGCGGGAAATGGTAGTGCACTCAACGACTTCTCACTCTCCGAGAAGTAATTTCTCGGAATGGTTAGCTTTGCAGTTGGTTCCGGAAGCAAGAGTAGAGATGAACTTAGAGGAACATGACTTGCAGCTACTTCAGGATCTGAGTAGAAGAGACAGAAGGCCTAAAGTTGCTAAAGCAACTTCTAGGTTGATCATCGAGGATTCAGGAGAGAAGTTTGCTGAGATATCAATCCCGGCGGAAGGAAAGGTAGAAGAGGAACTCACGGCAGAAGATGTGACGGTGACCAAAATACCACTCGGTCAAGCTACCACTGAAGGATTGAAGCAGGACACGCAGACGTTGCTGGATGCTTTGTTCCTTAGGCTTGACAGTGAAAAGGTGGAGAAAGAAGAGCTGCAGAAGCAAATATCTCAATTATGTGAGATCATAGCCAAGGTTGCTAAACCTTCCGTTCAGCACATTTCAGCGCAGATGAGTGATCATCTTATGCAGGAAATGGAAGATGCAAGCAATCAAGTAAAGGCTATTGACGAATGGAAGGATCTGATTATTCGTCAGGCTTCTGTGCAACTTGGGGAAGTGCCAGCCCGCCTAAAGGTTATGAACGATGCAGAAAATCAACTAAAGCAACTGATAGAAAGCATAGAAGGAATAAATACAGTTGCAGAGAGTAACCTGAGTATTTTGGCCGAGATCAACAAGCTGCCGGGAGATGTATTGGTTGCAGAACAAATTGTGCCGGATGGATCAGTCGAGAAGGGGAAGCAGCTAGAGTTTGCAGTATCTTTCCGTTTGGAGATCTGCAGAGTTTTGTTGAAGAGGATGCAGGCGCTTGAGAGTAGAACGTCAGATTTGCCGGACAGTATTATTTCTTTCACTGAGGAAAGAGTGGATGGAGGTATTACTTCATACGTGCGGATTGTTTCTAACGAGGTGCATGATTCCCTGGAGGGTTCTCTTCTGATGGTACAAAAGAGGATTGATAAAGCCACCAAGCCTTTCACGATGAACTCTATCAGTAGGCTGGTGACACTGCAGGCAGACATTGCGAGATTTGGGCCAAGTTTGGAAGAAGTGGAAGCATGCAGCAAAGTGTTGAATGAAGGATTGCTGCAATTTAGGACAGAAAAGGAAGCAGTAGCTATTCTTCTATTTCTTTCCTTCCAAGTGTTCCATAGCAGGAGGGTGATACCACTCTACAAGGCTGGTAAAATATGTTGACCCTTAGTCAAATGTTTTTCTCGTACTCTGAACAAATGTTCAAGAGACTGAATTCCAACCCAAGGTAACCCAAACACCTTGGGAAAAAGTTTCCATAGATGGACTAGAAAGGAGCACTCTATGAATAGATGATGTATAGTTTCATCATTTTCTAAGCACATTACACATCTAAAAGAACCATTGAAGCCTCTTTTCATGAGCTTGTCCCCTGTCAGAATTCTTCTTATTAAAACCAACCAAACAAAAAAAATTACTTTGGGCCATAAAGCTTGCTGCCGTAGCTGGTGAAAAATGTTTCTCTAAGGATGAGGAGCCACCTGACATAGTGAAGCGTATCCAGAAGAAACCAAATAAAAAGCTGTGAAACTTCTATCCCATGCTAAGAATCCGGCCAGGTTGAAATTGAAAGAGATCGGACCAGCAGTATATTGTCCACCATCTTTTTATGCTCCTCCGCAAGCTGAACTGGCAATTTATTAGTAGGAGTCCAGCATTTACCAATCTCCCATTGGTGAGTAGTAGGATTACAGTACTTGGCAACCTTAGTCCAAACCCTTTTCATGAAGGCCTAACTAGAATCTTCCCTTCCATATTTATACCAATGTGTCTGGCTTTGCCATTGGTGCAGTATTAGGGAGAAAGAGAGCATATGAACTCATGCGATCTACTACATCAGCCAGAACTTGGCTAGAGTGGAAGTCAATTACACAATGACAGAAGGAATTTTTAGTACTTGCTCATTCTATAAATTTCGTTGCCATACAGAAAAATATTCAACATTTATCCATTTAAATGTTTCTACTATGATGTACCAAATAAATAAGCCTAATTCTATCACAAGAATTATTACATATGGCTTTTGTTGTTGCAAGAGTGTAAAATCATGCTTGCAGATAGACTCGGAAGAGCATGCAGTAGCAAATCATTTATCTAGGCTGCCACAGATATTTGAGTCAGAACCTGTGAAAGACAACTTTCGCAATGAACATTTCGTTGTAGTATCTATAAAGACACCACGGTTTGCAGCTATAGAAAACTACCTGGGAGTTAGCAATGTTCCACAACAACACTTCTCAAAAAAAAGATAAATTCAATAAGAAAGAGCACCCCTTAAAGCTGGTTTGGCAATTATGTTTATCAGACAAGGTTGGACAATAGGATGAGGTGTGTTACGAAGGATGAAACTTACAATTTCCTATGCGCGTCATGACAAACCCTCTAAAATGAAGTCTTGACTTTGTTGGGCCTATTTATCCACCTCCACCTCAACAACATGAGTTTTTGCTGATATGTAGAGCCTATGTTACTAAATGGGCTGGGGTGAAGCCATTGAAATATGCCCGAGATGAACAAGTGGCAATTTTTTGCATGAAAAACTTTTCAAGTGCTACAGTGTTCAAGGGAAATATTCACTGACCAAGGAAAACAATTCATGCCAAATGCTATTAGTGATATGGTAAGAAATACCAAGTACACCATAGTAAATCAATGCGTTACCATTCACAAGCCAATGGACAGGGGAAAGTCACTAACCGGGAGCACAAAAAGATATTGATGAAGCCTATTTATATGCATAGAAAATAATGGTTGGAAAAAAATTAGTTATAGAGGGTTGGGGCCAACCCAAACCCAACCTATCTTCCACTCAATCTATATCCACTCATTGGCCCACCCCCATCCCATGTATAGATAGGGCCTCTCAATCCATATAGAGAGAGGGGAGGCTAACCTCTAGAAATATCTGGCTAGCCCATCTATATGGACAATTGACTCCTCAAATCAAATCTATAAATGTTCTACTGGCCACCCTATCTAGATATACGGCACATCTGCTTCAAACAACTATCTAGTCCAGGGCCCTATAGAGCAATTTAGTATGAGTCAATTGTCCATCTAGACCTATAGGTAACTTCCCTAAGTAAAACAGTGACTAGATATACACCATACCAGCTTGTCTTTGGAAAAATAGCAATGTTTTGGATCCAGTTTGAAATTCAGACATCAGATAGCACTAGTGCTTAAAATGGATTTGTCAAAAACATGTATTATAAAGATTAAATGTCATCTTAGCTTTGGATGAAATGTGTCAATAGGCGCTGTTAAAAATAGAGGTTGTACAAGCACAAAGAGAAAAATGGCATGACAAGTTCATCCAGGATAAAAACTTGAAGCTAGGAGATTTGGCGATCTGATGTGCAATTCGAGATACAAAGGACTTTTGTGGTAAAATGAAGATTCAGTGGTTAGGTGACAGGTCCATATCAAATAGAATAAATATATGATAATGGAGTGGTACTGTTAAGAATGATAGAAGAAGAATGCCTCTTACTAGTATCAAATGGGCAAAGACCAAAAGTATACATGAGACCTATAGATAGAATATTGTACAAACACGGTCTCCACATGGGCAAAGACCAAAAGTACAACCTACAACTCGTGGACGTAGTTTAACTTCCTCTGAGCTAACATGCAAACCAAAGGTACTTTCAAAAAACCAATGGGCATTTGTGTTGGGAATACATGTTGTGACTAGTATCCTTGTTTAATTAGACCTTCCATATATCTTAAGAAAATTACCAATAGGAGAGTGCACTACGTATAGGAGAGTAGAACAGGGTTATAAGGATTTCAGTATTTTTACATAAGACCTATAGATAAAGAATATTTTACAACGGCATCTGCACAAAGCAACCTGCAACTCGTAGATGTAGTTTAACTTCCTCTACATTGACATGCAAACCAAAGGTACTTTCAAAAAAAATGGGAATCTTTATTGGGAATAGATGTTGTGACTAGTATACTTGTTTAATTAGACATTCCATATCTTCAGCAAATTACCAATAGGGGAGTTCACAACATATAGGAGAGTAGAATAGAGTTATAAGGCTTTCAGTATTTTTCCAAGTCTATATATTTATCCTCGTGTATGCTTGTGTCAACCAGGTGACATGACTTTCAAACATTAACTATCCATTCCATTAAACACCTTGTCCATATTTTGTATAGATGTCTAGGTCTTTTTAGGAGAGGATCCAGTACTTTTTCCATTAGCAGGCAAGTTGAGTCCCCAATGATCATTCGCAATGAAAAAGTGGAGCTCTCCTTGGCTTTGCACAAGATATTGGTCTCTGAGCCAACAATCTAGACAGGTTTATGACACTTAATAAAGGAGCTGAACTAGTAATTGGCAATGGACTCTCCAAGCTTCAAATTGAGAGTGACATACAGTTGGTGATAAAGAAGGTTCAGCTGGTTATGAATACCGCAATAGGTGAAAAAGAACATACAACTGGTTTTAAATGCCACAATGAGCACAATCCATGCACATGGGCATGCTATTCACAATAGAGCAATTGAAAAATGGAAAATACTCTCTACAAACTTGTCAACCACGCATGTCAATTTGAGGAGTTAACTATTCAACATCAAACACGGGCCGTAATACAATAGCTGATGCCTCTGCCAATTTCGTGTTAGATACGGCCTCAAACAATACTTGTCACTTATTTAGAGGTATTGGCTCCCTTACCCGGCATATTCAATATTGGGTGATCATAGAGCAACCTATCACCTACCCTAATCATAATGATCAGTTATTTTTCATTCTTCCCCTCCATCTACCATTTTCCATGGTCTATGTGCATTGCTTGTATTAGATGAAACTCCCCCTCCACCATATATTCTCACCTACTCCACTTTATTCATTGGCCCCATCTATATATTCTCCGGATGTTGTAAGCTACCCAGCTAATTAACCCGCTATAGCCTTACTTCACCCAACTATAACAATGACCACCTATCTCCCCACATCTATTATTATTTACAGTGTCAAGCTATGTGATAATTGTTATGTTTTAAACTATTTTTTGGAATCTAGGGTTGGTTTCGTCCCTTACGTCTCTTTCCATTACATCTGTCACACCCCCTACATGATCTTCGCATTTGTGCCCTGACACATCTTTTCCCAACTAATACCCAGCTGCATGTTTCATAATGGCTTCCAACAACCACATCAACCTCTCAGTGAAGACCTTCACAGCCATGCATGCTAACACACCAAGCAGCATCCACGGTCATGCTCCTCTTCACAGTGCCACCACACTCGTGCTAATTGCAGCTGATAAAGAGGACACAGCTGCTCTGCACTTACCATGTCCTTGTCAAACATGGCATATATCAGCATGGAAAGAAGCCACGAAATTGGTTTCAAACTATGTTCCACGGGGACGTGTCCCCTACGTTTTTTAGCTCGTCCCCGTACCGGGGGCGTTTCGGAACCTCGGGGACGGGTAGGAAACGTCCACTTCCCGTCCCCAAACTCTACGAAAAATTGGAAACGTTCCGGTGACGTCAAAAAAAACACAGGGGACGGCTGGACGTCCCCGGTACGTTTAGGGGACTTCTAAAAGTCCCTCGACCGTACCGGGGACGTCCAGCCGTCCCCTACGCATACAACCTTTAAAAAATGTTTTTTTGTTAAAACACACTTTTAAATAAAAGTAAAGCAATGTGGGGGCCCACAAGGACCCCCACTTGCATTTCTAAGTACCCTAAACCTAAAACAAACATCAAAACAAAAAAAGAAACTCATTTCTCATTTTGTGAAGGAGAAGACAGAAAGAAAAGAGCATAGGGAAGAATAGAGAGCAGCAGTGAGAAGAAGGCAAGAGAGCAATATTCTACTCCATTAGAGGTATGTTTATCATCCTTTGTTCATTTTACAAATTTGCACAAACTATTTCTTCATTGTTTCATTTTTTTATTTCTTTATCATAGTTTCAAGCTTCACAAACTTAGGAAGTTTATTTATTTTATTTTTTTTGTTTTCACTTGCAGTTGCAGGGTTGTTGCATTTCCAATACAAAACAATGAGCAGCAGTGAGGGTAGTGAGGGTGAAGAGATTCAATTGGCAATGCAACATAGAGGTAGAACCAGAAATAGGGTTTCTTCACGAAGTGAGAGTGTTGCACCAACTGTGGGTTCAAATAATCCGTTTGATTGCCCTTCACAACTCCTCAAAATCTATGCAAAGGGGCCATTCACTTCTAAAAAGCCTCTTTCACAGTTTGTAACAACCATTGACAAAGAAAAAAAAAAATTCAGGGGGGAGTAGAGTGTGGTTATGCCATATTTGCAACAAAGAATTTAGGGGCAGCTACATGCGAGTTTATTCACATCTTTTGGGCATAACTGGACAAGGGGTAAGAGGTTGTGAAAGAATATCATTAGCGGAGAAGACCGAGGTGACTAGGTTGCACATGGAGGGTGAGACAACGAAAAAAGGAATGTCATTAGAGACTACACAAGTGCCTACCCAATGTGTGGATGTTGAAAGTCAAAAAGGAGGGGATTATGCCAAGGGAAAGAGAAAGACTTCTACTGTTACAGGTATGTTTAATGTACAATCAAGGGAAGTAGTTGACTCTTCTATTGCCAAATTCTTCTATGCCAATGCTATACCATTTAATGTGTCACGTTCCCCTTTCTTCAAACAAATGTTCAAAGATATAATTGTTGTTGGTTCCTCATATGTCCCTCCTAGAGAACACAAACTACGAACCAGCCTCCTTGATAAAGAATATTCTAAGGTGAGTGTGGTGATGGAGGAGATGAGGCAAACTTGGATACGGGTGGGTTGCTCTATCATCATGGATGGGTGGACCGATTTTAAACATTGGCCACTCATCAATATCATTGTCACATGTCCTGTTGGCTCTTATTTTCTTAGAGCTATTGATTGTACAAGGAAGAGGAAGGATGCAACCTTTCGATTTCAAATTTTGAAGGATGCCATAGAGGAGATTGGGCCCTCTAATGTTGTACAAGTAGTGACTGATTCAGCCCGCATATGTAAGTTAGCTGGCATGATGGTTGAGGGTGCTTACAAGCACATTTTCTGGACTCCATGTTGTGTTCATCCATTGAACAACGCATTGAAAGACATTGGAAAGATAGATTGGGTGAAGGAAGTGGTGGTAGAGGCTAGACACATACAGATGTTCATTTGCAACCATCACACCTCACTTGTTCTATTCAGGTCTTTTTCAAGGAAGGAATTCCTCAAGCCCGTGGAGACTAGATATGCCAACTATTTCATTTTGTTAGAGAGGATGCTTGAGGTGCGGGAGGCTTTGCAATTAATGATGGTTAATCAAGAGTGGGGTAGATGGCCAGAGGCAAACACTTCTGAAGGAAAATGTGTGAAACAAAAGATCCTCGACGATGATTGGTGGACCACAGTCAAGTAAGCTATTGTTGATTTTATATATGTAAGTTAAATTTTTAATTTTTAAATATTTTTATCCATGTTTATAACTTGTAAATTAGTTTAGTTTTTCATTCTTGAATCTTAATGTTTTCTAATTTTTTTGTAAATTGTTTGCAGATATGTTTGCTCCTTCATCTCACCTGTAGTGGGCGTCATAAGATATGTTGATACAGACTCTCCTAGTCTTGGAGATATTTATGAGACATTTGACAGCATGCTTGGACAGATGAAGCAAGCCATTCATAGCAGGGATCCTACTTTGGGATTTTATGAGGAGCATATTAGGCCCATTGTGACACAGCAGTGGAACACAATGAACACCCCGCTTCATATGGCAGCCTATGCAGCACGACCTGGGAGAGTGCCTCCATCTGATGATGAAGAGGTGAAAGAAGGGCTCATGAAGGCCTTTCAAAAGATGTACACTGATGAGGAGTCCACTTTATTGCAGACCCAATGGCTATCCTTTGTCAATCTTCGTGGACCAACATTTAGCAAGTCAGAGGCGAGGACAGATAGAGCTACATTAGCTCAAGTAGACCCTATTGGATGGTGGATATGGCATGGCAAGGATGCACCAGACTTGAGGATTCTTGCCACTCGCCTCCTTTCACAAGTTGTTAGTTCCTCTGCTGCAAAGAGGAATTGGTCCACATATGGCCTCATCCACACAGTTAAGAGGAACCACCTTACCTCTTGATGAGCAGAGAAGTTAGTAGCCGTGCATAGTGCCTTGAGACTTCAGGATCAACAGACTCCTGAGTATCGTCAGACTCCAGCCACATGTTGGGATGTTGATCCCAAAGATGCTTCACAGATTGATGAGGAGGCACAGGTGGGATTGGTTGGGGTTCCATTGGATGAGGCAGCCCCTCATAGTTCAAGTGACTCAGACTTAGAATCTGATTTTGATGCCACTTTAGCGGAGTTTGATTAGGGGCAGCTATATATTTTCATTTTGATTTTCTATGTTTCAGACATTTTGTTGCCCTTGGGCATTTCATTGTAATTGAAACTTGAATCTTATGTGCAATCTCAATTCAGCTCCAGTTTTATGTATTAAAGTTTTATGATGTGTGTGATGACTGTTTTATTAAGTTTATCAATGAGTTATACTTATCATTATTCATATGAATATTTGAAATTTTCTATATTTTTAAGGTTAAATCTTATGTGAAATCTCAATTCAACTCTAATTTTATTTATTAAGGTTCTATAATGTGTGTGATGAATGCTTTAGCAATGTTATCATATAAATATTTGAAATTTCCTATATTTTTTAAATTTTCCCTTATTTTTTAATAGCCGTTCCCTGCCGTCCCCTAAAAAAAGGCCTAAAAAAACATCGTCGGAAACGCGTCCCCCCATCCCCTGTCTCGGAAACTTGGTGGAACATAGGTACAAATGTCCTTTCCATCTGGTGCTTGTCCGCATACAATGTTTGCTGATTTTGGGCATGTTGAAGGTTCTCCTTGAGTACCCTCATGCTATCTTGGCTTTGCTGCACTGTTAGCATATGGATTTGCACGCATGCAAATGACATGCAACAGTGTGGGAACGAAGTCCCTCCTCAATGAAGGTGAGGCTGCCTTTATTGAAAACCAAAATTGTATTTACATCTGTACATTCAAAATTGTATGTGGGGGGTGTTTTGGAACATCAATGGAAGAAAAGTGAATGAAGGAAATGGAATGAAATGAAAGAAAAGAGTGGAATGGAATGGACTGAAAGAAAATGCAAGAATTAGGTAAAAACAGAGCCTAATATTGCATGAAGAGAAAAGATGAATAACCAACACAAATAAAACAGAGTCTGAGTTAGCCAAACAAGAACATGCAAAAGGGAACACACATGAGCAAGTAGATAGTCAGAGCTTGATCACTGTGAACTAGAACAACTGATTACTAATGTTGACGATAAGATCAAAGATAATATTTGCATGCAAGATTCAAACACCTAACATCTAATGAACATAAGAACACCAAATGTTACAAGAGACAATGAATGAGACACAAAGTTCTTATTCTATTAACTCCAAAATGTTTTTCACAAAGAACACAAAGTTTCTTCTTGAAACAAAGCTTGCACAAAAGTATCTTCTTCTCCTCTCTCAAAGTCACCCTTACAAATGAGCCCCTCACTTCCTTTTATAACCCAAAAGTTGGTTACAAAGTAGTTAGGGTTTAATATGATCATTAAATAAGGCACTTAAGTGACCTTTGAATTTTTCTAACCAACTTTATTCAATACAACCCAAAAATAGAAAATACTTAAAATATCCAATGTTTCCCAAATAACAACACCTTGTAAAAAAATATACAATAATAACCAGTGCCTTATCCATTGAAACGGGGTCCGCCTATCTCAAACGTATGAGAAATGGACTCTCCCAATTCACTAGATATCAAGAAAATCAACTTCCTACACCACCGGTGAAATTAGGATCTGCTGCTTTTGATATTTGAAAGGATCTAAACCTTCCCAAAGTTTCAAACATCTTTTCCTCTTCTGGAGGTTCACTTGGCCGAAGAATAGCCTCACAAAATACCTGCAATTCAAGAATTCTACTTGGCATATCATTAAAATTAACAATTTTAGACTGAGCATTCTCAAACAAGTTCTTCAATTTGATACACCGTTCCATGGAAACCGACGAGAAATTGTTGGCAGGAGTGTACATGTCTTTGAACAATCGTGAGAATTGTTCTTCCACCTGCTCCGATGAACACCTTTGATTATGCTCATTTACTAGGTTGAAAGGAATCTCAGCTATGAAATCCTGGATCGAGGAAAGTGAAGCGAAAACTTCATTGCACATGTTGTCATAATGGATCATAGAATCCACAAGAAGCGTCTTTCTCGATTTGAGATGTAGACACTAGAGGAAACGTGTCCCTCGATGTTCAAATTCGAGAATCCCTTCAATAGCCAACACTGAAGATTCCATACTTGTCATCTCCTGCAGACTGGGCAATATCTCATCCAAATTTGATATCGTAGAAACAAAAGTTTCTTTGAAAGAAAGAATTGGATCTAGATATACACTGATATCTTCATGAAGCTTAACTGCAGTCTTGATCGCTCTCTGGCCCAAAACGAGAATCTCCGAAAGCCAAGTTTTAGTGACATGGCCCAACGTGTTTATTTCCTTTGACAAATTAAGAGTTTCTTCATCTGGGGCAGCCACCGCATCAGGTACTGGGAAGGTGGATGATATGGGATTTATCAAATGCTGAACATACTCCACCAATTGACTCTTTTCAGCCTTGAGCCGAGAATTTTGGGACTTGTATTTCTCCAATCTTTTTAGCACGATATCAATTGAATCTCGAGCCATCGCCATGTCACTTTCTAACGTGGATCTCCCAAGTCCTAGTCTGGAAACTTCATAGTCGGCTGGCGTCATAGCATTACGCTCTTTATCCACTCGTGGAATGGCAAGGTCTGCAAACTTGTTTCCATCATTATCCACCATTACTCAAGAAAGTACCTTGGGCTTCTTAGGAATGGCATCATTCGACAGTTTGAAAAGGGCATCAAAATCAATGTCGATTGGCTTGACAACTCTCTTCCTTTTCTTCACTTCAGAATCAACCCAAGAAGGAGTTCCATTTACTATCTCGGCATATAGAATCCTGGAGCTTGAATCCATATCCTCATCATCCCTGACATCATGAGATCCTTCTTGAATCCTATCAATGGCCTCAATTTGAGGAGACACAACCTCAATGTCCAATTCCTGATTATTCGGGAGATTTTGGGAAATCCCTTCATGAACTACGTGATCCGAAGTATTTGATATTTGAATTACTTGCACTTGAGTGGGTATTTGTTCGAAGCATGGCTGAGGATCATTTGCTACCAGCGTATGAGTGCTATTAATGATGTGAGTGGAAGAATCTCTACTCGAGGTAGAAAATCCAGACACACGCTCCTTTCCTTCTTCAGGGTTTAGATCTCTGGATCTCTCTCTTCGTAACACGTTGCTCGGCGAAGTGGATTTCGGCAACCATTCTTTTCTTGTATGTCGTGTATGATCGGATGGTAACGAAGTTGATCGAGAAGAAACCTTGGTCGAATGGAGGTGTCCTGATATAGGCAATTTTTGTGATTCTGAAACGGGATTCGGAATTGATTGAAATTTGGCAAGTTCCCTATCATACCAAGATATGCTTCTTTCGATAATTGGTTGGTTCTTTCCATCGAGAGAAAATTCATCTCTTTTGGTCCAGTCGATTCGAGGCAACGGTGTGAAGGCAATGGCATCGTATGAGGGATCAACGACATCCTCATCATTGGTTATGAATGACTCGGGAGGACTCCGGATGTGGAAAGCCTTGATCTGAGCAAGTGTTAGGTGAGAGTACTCCCGTCTCCTTACCTCATGTTCATCCGAGCAAGCGGCCCAAAAATCCTCCATGGTAGGATTATGTTGATACTTCGCTCCCATAATCGTTTGCATATAACCATTGATATCGAACTGGGCTCTCTTCACATATGGATGGATGGTTATGAGAGCAAACTCCTTTTCCATTAGTTGTGCACTGAATAAGTTTGGGCATTGGTATTCCCCGATTTGGATCGGGAAATGAATTCCTGGGCGGTGCTTGTCACTAAGCAAGCAGTGAACTTGGAACAATTGTCGCGCCAGCTCCATTAACGCCCACCTATCACTGACGTACTTGGGAAGTTTCCACGGGGTCCCAGCAAAGCCACTCACGCGGATGTAGGAAAAAGATGAAAATTGTATAAACCAGGTTCCCCATTGAGAAATGACACTCATGGCTTCTTTGGAAAACCTTTCCTCGGTATTTCGATTCAAGTTCCGGATTACGCGGAAGGTGAATGCATCATTGACTCTTCTAAAATGGTGAGAACTATTTTTGAAGCTGAGCTGAGGGTAATAGTGAAAAACGTTGTTTGATGACCCCAGGATTCCTCTCGTTTCAAGTCCCGAAAATAGCTTTCTTCGTGCTACTGCATAGGTCAGATATGAGGTCATGTAGAAGCATCCAGTCATTTTGACTTCTATCAATTGCTTGTGAATGGTGTTGCTGATGATGGTGGCCCAGTCCACAAACTCCTTCTTGGCTAGGATGATACAGATAAACTGGTACATCCATGGGTGGAAGACCCTTGCAGAAGGTAAACCAAAAACTCGACTTAGGAGAGTGATCATGTCTCCAATCTCTTCCACGAACTCAACGCGGTACAGTTCTTTTGGGAGCCTGTCAATCCGAGGTCTCTTGGTTACCAGCCAATTGTTGTTAACCATTTTGCTCCATCTTAGGGGTTCCTCGTCCCAGAAATCTTGCGCAGACTGGCGAGTGATATCTACATTCTCAGGAAAATCAGGTATCCCGAGCAACTCCTCAATGTGTTCAGGTGTGATTAAGAGGAAAGGTTCGCGGTTGTCTTTATAAATTCCTCGTCTCTCAGGATCGTAATGCTCTGCACAAGCAATCACCAATTCCGGACACTGCACCGAGACAGGGAATGCTGCTGCTTGAGGTAGGCCGCTGTGGTAAAGCCTATCAGAGAAAATGGTTTTGCCTTCAGTTTTCACTCGCTCGCAAAACTGTTGCACGTTGATGTGACCCAGATTTGTATCGGTGATGTTGTCATACGCCGACTTAATGGAGCTGGGAGGAATAATTCCTTGGAATTCATATTTCAGGGCAGATTTATTATATTTTTCCACTGGCTTCCTCGATCTCCCTGCAGATTTGGATCTTTCGGCCATTATGAATTTAACAAAAGCAGTGACTCAGGCACGCCAGACAATGCAAACGGGGCCGGGTCTCAGTCTCCAACACCCCGTCAATGCAAGAAAAATATTTCCGTTATAATATTATTATTATTATTATTATTTAAAAAAAAATAATAATAATAATTGTCTTGAATTACAAACTTTTAATATGTCAATAAAAACAAATTGAGACCAAGCTCGAATTCTAACTCTGACAATAACAATTAAAATCTCCCGATTTTAATATTTTTTGCGTGAATGGAGTTTCCTCTCTTCCTTGGCCGACGTTGGAGATATTCCTGAACTGCATTTGAACTGTTTTTAATCTTCTTTGTGTAGTCTTCCACTCTGGCTAAATAATTAATTCCTCTTCCTTGGCTAAGGCGTGGAAACTTTATTGTCTTTAGCTGTCCCCTTCTTCCTCCAGGTGCGTGGCTTTTTTGGGTTGTTCCTTTGATCAATGAGTGTAAAGGAATTTGAGATCTTTATTTGAAAACTGTTCCTATCTCTTTTCCAGCGTGGGAACTTCCTGTGCTTGGGCGTGGCTTTTGTTTTGATGTATTTTGCCTCTAGCTATGTGCTTTTCTCCCAAGGCGTGAGAAATAATCTTTATTTCTGTGTTTTAAAACCTTCTTTCTCTATGCGCAGCAAGGAGATTTTAAATCTTTTTTATTAAAAACTCCTCCAATCTGGCACATGGAACTCTTTCTCCCTTTTTTGTATTAAAAACTTGTTCTTTCTTCCAGCTGGGCGCCTCCTTTGATGAATGCGTAGCTTTTTAAAAACTGTTCTTATCTCTAATAGCTGTGTGGAAAAGAATTTTTATTATATTCTTTATTTGATTTTGGTGTGTGTGCGCCTCCTTTCTCCTCTGGAACTTGTCTCTTGCCTTCAGATGCGTGGTATTCCTCCTTGGTTAGATGGGTGCGTGAAATTTCTTCTCAGCACATGGAAAACTGTCCTCCTTGGCTGCGTTGGAATTCTAACTAAAGATCAATGCAGGCATGGCTATGTATGCGTGGGAACTTGTTTAATGGGTGCGTGGGATTTTTAAACTGTCCCCTCCTTCTTGCAAAGGCACTGAAACGTGGAACTGTTTTCTTATTTGGTTGTGAAATCCTCGTTTCCCTGGTGCGGCTCTTTGGCTTTGTTATTTCCTTTAACATTCAAAAGAATTTGCTGTCCTTTTCCTTCAACCAATGCGCATGTATTTGCCTTAAGTCTTTCTGCTGTGATTAATTTCCTTTGCTCACAATGGCATGGGTTTCTCTTGCATAATGTCAAACAAAATATTATATCTTTCTGAAGAAAAAGAAGCTTCCCTGACTTTTTCCACCGGGTTTGATGGAGGAAGTTACGAGGATTAATTCAACTTCCTCTCATCCCGGGTAGTGGCTTAAGTGCCAGGGGAAATGGGAAAAGTAACGGGCAATTGCCAACGGGAATGGCAAAATGGGTTGGCAATCCCCGTCCAATTTCCCCATGTGGGAAATTGGGGAATTTTATGCCCGTTTGCCAATCCATGATTTGGCAATTGGCAGAGGAAAACCCACGTGCGGGAAATTTGAAGGAAATTGCCAGGAAAGTGGAAATCCGGGTTTGGGATGCCAACCCGGCAGTTGGAAACAAAAGCTAACTTCCCCGGCACTAAAACTTGTCGGATGAACCTTCATTTATATTTATTTAATTAAATACCCCTTAAGTGATTAATTTAATCAAACAAGGAGCAATTAATTAATTATTTTAATGTATTTTAATGCGTTTTATAGCCTGGCGGGAAGAGTTCTTGCCCGAAAATCACGAAACGAAGACCGAAACGATCACAAAAATAAGACGATCGCAAGGAGTCCAATGAACCACACAAAGTAATACTTTTCAAAATTTTCTAATTTTTAATTATTTAATTGTTTTTTGACAATTTTGCGCAGTCAAAATTGGCTGATAACATGCACCAAACCTTTAGCTCCGAATACTCTACTATATGTCAAGACCAAATGAACAAAAGAAAGTGCATCATAACCATATAGCGCTCTAAAAGGAGAATACTAATGGCCATATGGAAGGAGGTATTGTAGCAATGTTCAGCCATATGTAACCATTTCACCGAAAATAATTGCTGCCCCGCAACGTAATTCCTTAGGTAGCCTTCTACCCATTTATTCACAATTTCCATTTGCCTATCGGTTTGTGGGTGATAGTTAGTGCTAGGAGTGAGCTCCGTACTTGTCATTGCCAAAAAAAAACTCATGAACTTGTTGTCCTTATCACTTACAATGTTTTTAGGCAGCCCATGAAGTTTGAATACTTTCTTGAAAAAGAGATCAACCATTATAGGAGCATTATACTTGGCTGGAAGTGGATAAAAATGAGCATATTTAGCGAGTCTATCCACTACAACATACAAAGAATTCTTACATTGAACCATGGGTAGCCCTGTGATGAAGTCCATAGAGATACTCTCCCATTTTTGAGTGGGAATGGGAAGGGGCTGCAAGAGACCATCTGGAAATTCATGCTCCACTTTGTTTTGTTGGCATACCAAGCTCTCCCGTATGTAGTGAAGCAACTCACTCTCGAGTCCTTTCCAAAAGAACCTTTCCCTAACTTGTTTGTATGTCTTGAAGTATCCTGGATGAACAGCCAAAGGAGTGTCATGAACAACCCTCAATATCTTTTGTTTTATCTTAGATTCCGGCACCAAATAGACCCTATCCTTGTATAGAATGAGCCCATCCACAACTTTGTACCTTTCATCAACAATTTCACCTTCAAAAACAACATTAGCAAACTTATTCTTTGCATACTCAGCTGTAATTAAGGTCTTCCAATTTGCAGTTATTTTAGACATAGAGCAGATTTGTGACTTATTTGGTAAGGTATCTTGTACCAAAGAGTTTATTTGGGGAGCTCCATTGATCATACCTTGTAGAACAACCTCCTTTTATTATTTTTGAACTTTAACTCCGTGCTTTGGAAGTTGAGGGTGAATTCCCCCAAAGAGTGCAACCATTGGACCCCAATCCGTATCACCTATGCCAATCATATAGAAATCATCACATACCTCATCCTTTCCAAGGGTGATATTGAGCTTCGGAATCCTTTTGGTGCATAGAATAGAAAACCCATCAGCCATGGTCACTTTGAAACCCTTGAAGTCTTCCGCATCAAGCCGCATCCTAGCAATCAAACCCTCATCCTAACAACCAAACCCTCATCACTGTAATTATGTGTAGCTCCACAATCAATCAAAACCGTTACCTTTTGACCCTTCAACACACCTTTCACACGAAAAGGATGATAGCTAGGGGCATCGGATAAAGTGGCAAGAGTGCTGTCCAAAGAGTCAATGTCTTCATCCGGTTCATGCTTTGGCATCACCTCTTCAATTTCAGCTCCTTCCTCTTCACAATCTGAAAATACTTCAATATAATGCACATGCCCCTTACCTAAGCAACGGTGATCCATTGACCAAGGATCTTTGCAATTGAAGCACAAACATTTTGTCCTCAAATCATTCCTTGTGTCCCATGCATTACGTGTTTTTGGTAGCTCCTTTTGCATGCTTGGTATTTGCTGTAATGGCTTCTTTGGCTGCCCCAAAGGTGCTGTTTTGGACTGCCCAAAAGGTCCCTTTTGTTGTCCATCTACTGCTGCTGTCCTTGGCTGTCCAACCCCCAATGTTGCCCTTGGCTGCCCACTAACCAAAGCGGTCTTAGGCTGCCCACTAATCATGGCTGTCCATGGAGCTGAATTTTCTAAATCAAGGGAATTTTTGATTGCTTCTTGGAGTGAAAGAGGGTTGAAAGCCCTTGCCAACCCCTTGAGGGGGTCCACCAAACCCTCAACAAACAAAACCACAAGCCTCTTTTCAGATACATCTAGCACCATCACGGAAAGTCTTTGAAATTCAGCCGCATAGTCATCCGCGGAGCTGCATTGTTTCAATTGTGCCAAGTCCCTAAAGGGCAATTCTGGACCAACCCTACCCCTCCAAGGTAGTGATTGATCCATGCCCTTGTGTGATCATGCCATGGTACCACCACTCATGTGCAACTCCTTCCAAGTGGAGGGTGACAAATTTGAGTGCCTTCTCTTCATACATTGGATTCAAGGACAAATAAGTATCCAACTTTTGGAGCCATGCCTTAGTGGAACACTTTGCTGATCTGTCATATGTAGGTAGGTTATTTTCCCCAACCTTTATTGAATATCTTTCTGGGGCCGATCATTATGAGGTTGGAGCGCTCTTGGCAGATGGTTGGCCTCAAAGCTTGGTATTCCACATACAGCCCATCCATCTCATCAACCCCAATTTGCTGCCCTACTTCCACTTGTTCCACTTCTTCCCTTTGCAAAAATTTAGCATGGAAGGTTCTTGTGGGAGGATAAATGGAAGTTCCGTCATTGCCGGAAGAGCTGTCACCACCGAGAAATTCTTCAATTTCGGAGCACCTTGGATGGCTTGAATCAATTCAATCATTGAAGCCTTCATTGCCCTTTGAAAGCTTTGGTCCATGTCTCTTTGATTCCTCAACATCAACTCTTGCAAGTAGCTCATCTCATCGAAAGGCGAAGGCCTTTGTTCCTTATCCCCTATGTTCTTTGCCGGAGTCTTGCTTTGGTACACTTTGAACCCTTTCTCACCGGTATTCATGCAAATCTGAAAATTTGAATTTACCCTCACATAGAATGGCTGGAACGATGCTTTGATACCATTGTAATGTCCCTTTCGGGCTCAAATTTGAGGAATTTGAATTTTTCCCAAAACCCTAATGGAACATTGCTGAAATTTATGACAACAACATGCAAAAACTTGAATTTAATGACAACCACATAGAAATCAGAACCAAGGAGGGTTAGTGACCTGCTTTTGGTCCCCAAACCCTAGGCGACCTAGGTGACATTCAGATTTTGTATTTCTCAAACACAAATATTCAGAAATATATCAACAAATTGAAACCCTTGATGAAATAATGCAGAATTTTTGGAAATATGTGCTTCAACATCAAAGTACATAATTTTGGAATTAATTATTGGCCTCAAACAATTGAAACTTCAAAAATTCATATCTTATGAAATGCTTGGAGTTACAATGCAAATGATAGCTCAAAATGACCACAAAAATGGCAGCTATCAAACAAAATTGAATTCAATTTTTTTATACCACAAAAAACTGCCGAAATGTTGTCCCGAAATCCCCAAATGGGTCGCTCAAGCTGGAAATGGGCATGACTGCCCCAAAAAGTGTGCCCTAGCTGGAAATTGTGCCAAAGCATGGATGGAAACACTTGCTGTTTGGAAATTCTGAATACAAAGCTCACTTGTGACTCCCGGATGAAGCTGCCGAAGCAACAAATAGGGTTTTTATCCTCAAGTGTTGTGACTATTGAGAGTTTCGTCCTCAAACGCTGAAAATGTGAACTCAATGCTCCAATTTTCAAAAGAGGAATATTAAAATTCATCCAAAGACCCTTACAATGAGCCCCCACATTTACCTTTATAGCCTTTTGTCTTTCTTTCCCTTGTGGAGCACTCGATGTGGAATAATAGAAATACTTTATTTCTATTTTTACATTTTCTTTTCTCATTTAAGGTGGGACAACCCCCCCCCCCCTTATTACATTCTTTTTTTGTTTTGAAGTTGGCGCTTTGCACTTTAACCACTAGTCTACTATTTCTAGTGTTATAATTGGCAATTTGCCTTTTTACAAAAATATTACAAAGCTGAAAATAGCAAATTATAATTATAGCATGAATGTACTTCCCTTATTTTCTCCCTTAAAGCCCACGAAAAGTAGAAATGGGCCCAAGGTCTTTGAATTGAACTAGCTTGGAAAAGGGGACATTACATTATGTCACAGTTCATAACTGAAAACTACCAACTAACATGTGTTCCTATAAATATATTCATTATATTCAATACAAAGGGACAGGAGCCAAGTGGCTGACAGATAATGATTGCCTTGCTTCAAAACTAAGACTTAAGAGTACATGCGCTTGAGGCTATAACAATTTGAAATGTTAATTATCTGCTAATACACACTTGAAGGCAGAAATAATATTGCTATGGCAGCTAAAATTTTGATTTAAGTAATAAGGAGTCACATTAACTGTGTAAATTCTTGTGGAGTTTGAAGATATCTTTGTTGTTGATTATTAAGAGAAAAGTAGCTGATATTGAAAAACTTTGCCACTTCCATAACTTCAACATAAGAGTTGTTGAAAATTCTGGAGGCCATAGGGGATCAAATAAGTGATAAAGTTGAACAAAAAGCCAAGTAAAGCTATATTAGAGTAGAACAATATGTGCTTAAAACGGTGCATGTTAGATTAATTTGATGGATAATATGAATATGTTTTGTGTTTATCTGTTCTGGTTATTTACAAATTATTATCAGTTCAGCCATGTGGCTTCTCTTTTATATCTGTGTTAATTGTTCTAGTTAGATTCATTCTGTATGTGTTTTCTGGGTATGATTGAAATTGCACGTAGTTGTACCCAGAAAACTCTTACACATTGATGTGCTGCAAACAAACACTTGCAGACTAGATTCATTCTTTTCTAAAATTTGTCTTGTGGATGGACTTTCTTAGAAATCGCGTTGAGGTTCTGTGCATCATCTTCACGTGAAATGCTGCTATCCACTTTTGTTTCTTACATTTGTTGCTGCTCTGTTGCTGACCATCATATTCCATATGCACCATATAATTGGCAAAAATTTCTTGTTTTGAAGCTGTTTCAAGATTGCTGCCATAAGGATAATGCTTTGTTGGTATACTATATCTCACAACTAACTTGGAAGCATTGTTTTGACAGGAAAGATCATGAGTATGAAAACTGGGGACTTCATGCTTGGGGAGATATAAATGTGCAAACATTGTGGGAGAAACCTTTATCTGCCGCAGGGTCTGATGATTTTGGCATGTTTTGGGATGTTAGGGTGAAGCCCGAAGGAGTATTGAACTTTATTATTCATAAAGGTGAAACTAAGGTTGGTGAGGAGATATCTAGCTTCCAGCTTCAATGTCTTCTTCTTGTTGTGGTAACTTTTAATCTAGGTTTAAGGTTAGTAAGGTGATGTCTATCTTTCAGCTTCAATGTTTTTTCTTGTGGCAATTTCTTATTTAGGTTTTTGTATTGATGATAACGAAGAAGGTGGGAGGAGTGCACAAGTTATTTTTCTATTGTATCCTAAGGATAGATGTTCTCATGAATCACTAACAAATGAAGCTGGTATCTCTCTGTTAATATAGGATTTCTCGGGATCTATAGAGGCTGGCGATATGGATATCTGGGTGGTTTCTGAGCATTCATCAGTGTTTAAAGTGAAACCAGATCTTACTTCAGTGCTTAAGGTACATGAATGAAATATGCTATATTTCATGCCTTTTATTATGTTATATTTTTAGTTCCTCCCTGAAGCCCTTGTTTTGTTTAGGTTGTATGGCTTTCCATCAGCATGTTTCCTTTGAATCAGTTGCAATTACTTTCCTCCTTAAGAAATGGTTTCTACAAACAAGTAGAGACAAGGATAGAGCCAAGAAGAACACATGGACAACCATAGTTACCTTAAAATGCAAAACATTTGAAATATTTTGAATGCTACAAATAAGTTTTAGATTTCAATTAGAATCAAATATATGAAATAAATGAATACAAGTTTGATATCCTGAAATTCTAGAATGCACAATATTTTATTTCATACTTGGTTGGCCTTTTTTGCCAATAAAAGAGTATTTTTATTACATGGTTCTTTCCTAACACAGGAGGTTGAGAAAAGATCGACGCAGTCTTCAAAATCAAAACCCAGTCAGATGCTTATTTGACTATTTTCTTTAGGAAGACCATTTATTACCTTAAACATGCAACTGCTAACAGTTTTTTTAGCAAATAAATTCTAACAGCTAATATACGAAACCAACAGAGATGGAATATATCCTTAATCTGTCTATATCCTTAATCTGTCTTTACAAGTAGTATAGCAACGGGTAATCTCACTTGAGGTGCTTTCCTATTTATTCAAATAAATTCTAACAGCTAATATACGAAACCAACAGAGATGGAATATATCCTTAATCTGTCTATATCCTTAATCTGTCTTTACAAGTAGTATAGCAACGGGTAATCTCAATTTAGGTCTCATTCGTGATTGCTACAGGTTTTGCTCATTCGGGTTCAACGATTGGAAACTGTTAACCAGGCCCTTCACTCAGAGGTTTTTATCCTTACCAACCGTGTGGCATCGGTTGAAGCTGAAAATGCAATGTTGAAAGAAAAGATACTCAACAATGTAGACAATAAAACCTCTTCCAGTGACAGCGATACAATACAAGCTGAGATCTTGAATCTCAAAAATAACCAGGAGGAAATCAGATTACAAGTCTCGCTCAAACAAGAAACCGAATCGCACATTCAGTCTTGGGCTCAGGTGGTTGGAGGCAAGGACAAAACCTCCCCACCTCTGAGCTGTTGTGGAAGAGGTCGTCCAAGCTAAACTGGTAGAGGAACGAACCAAGCAGGACCGTGAGTTGAACCTTAAGGTTAGGAGGCTCCCCCCACCCCAACCGTCACAGGACCCCTTGATAGTTGGGAACTCATTCATCAGAGAGACCCTTGGTATCCATGATATTAATCTAGACCGTGCCTGGCTAAGGTATGAATCAACTCTCTTCATTCGATTTAGGTCAACAACAAATAGGATGAGGGCTCTTCGAGCCAAAAAGCTGCTCTTTTCACTTCCTAACAAGATCTTCCTTGATGAGTATCTTACCAAATCACAAGTGGTTGAACTCAAACACTCCAGAGAGCAGGTTATGGCAGCAAGGAAGGCGGGGAAATGGGTAGTTATTTGAAACCTTCCGAGTTGTTATTAGAGACACCTTCCCTCCTGGGTGGGGGTCCCGCCCGGGACTTCCAAATGACGGGGTTGGAGGGAGGGGCAACAGAGCACAGCATGACTATTAGGTGTTGGAACGGGAACGAGTCTTTTTGGTCCTCACCGGGCCTTGTTCAGGATGCTCTTGGACCTGCAAGCATCCTCTTCATCACAGAGACTCATGAGAGCCCTGTGCGGCCTCTCCCTAGTATCATGGGGTGTCAGTGGTACTCCGCATGTCGGCAGGAGACTAGGAGCTCAGGCGGTGTCAGAGGTTCGGGTGGTGTTGCATGTTTGTACAGAGATTCCCTGTAGAGCAGAATTTCCTTAGTTGCTAGAGATGAGTTCGCCAGTTTATTTGGGTCCGTCTGCAGGGAGTAGCTTATTGTTCCAGGGACATTTATATCGCAGTGTGTTATTTTCCCCCGGCCTCTTCCCCGTATGCCATCCATAATGGGGTTGATGGTGACCCTTTCATTGACTTACATGATAGCATTGCTCATTACTCAGCAGTTGGTGATATCATCCTGTTGGGTGATTTCAATGCCCGCACCAGAACCCTTCAAGTCCCTACATACGACCGCGGGGAAGATTTTCTCTGCACTCAGGCGCTTGACCCTGGAGTCAGTTGGCCTGCATAGGACCTCAGAGGATGATTCAGGACCCCTCACAACTTATGGCAGGCACCTCTTGGAGCTTGGTGAATCACAAGATTTAGTGATCCTTAATGGGATTGCCTGCTTTCCGGACTTGCATCTCTTCACTTGCGACCTCATGGTGGGGGTGCGAGTGTTGTTGATTATGTCCTTTCGAGCCAAGATCTCGTTATCACTCGTCAACCACTTCTCTATCTCATCCATCCCCCTTGCTGATCATGCTCTTCTTTCCCTTTCCCTCCGGTTTGACACCCCCCTCCTCCCATCGCTCCCTATCTTGGCCTCCCTCACACCACCTTCCGGTTTGACGAAGGGGACTCTGACACCTTCTCCTCCCATATTCGGGCCCTTCTCCCTTCGGAGTCCCAATTCTTTTCCATGGATAGTGTCATAGCCAAGTACTCCCGACTGTCCTCCACCATTTGGGAGGCTGCCCTACTTTCTTTTCCTAGCTCTACTCGTTCCCCCTCCACTTCCCACCACCAAAAGGCTTGCCCCATGAATAAGTGGTATGACGACGAGTGCAAATCCCTCCACTGCCAATTACGACATGCTTTTTACCTGGCCCACCCCTCTTATCCCACCTTGAAAACCTCTTACCGTGTCTCCTTCGCCGCAAAAAACGCCTTTATATCTCCCAGCACAGACGAGCTCTTTGTGCTTCCCTCCGATACTCTCCTAAACTTTTTTGGCGCAACATTTTCCCTCGCACTTCTCCACTTCATGTTGATCTTAGCCCTGGATCCATGCTCTCCCACACTTCCAATCTTTATGATATCCCTGGCCAGCCTCATATTCAAGTTGATAAGCCCCTTTCCTCTTGTCACCTATTTACCTTCAAGAAAATCAAAGAGGCTATCAAAATGATGAATAGCAGTAGATCAACAGATGAAGAGGGGTTTCAAGCAGAATTTTTCAAGTATGGGGTTGGTGTTCTTGGCAGCTATTTGGCTGACCTCTTTAATCATGTTGTGTGCTCGGGTTTTCCGCAACATGGTCACATCATACCATTCACCCGATCCACAAGTCAGGGCCCCAGTTCAGATCCCAATAACTACATGACCATTATGGTGGGTCACACTTTCTCCAAACTTTACGCTACTATCCTCCATATGCAACTTTCCAAGGAGTTGGAACGAAGACGCCTTAGAGCTAGGGGGCAAGCAGGTTTTTGCCCTGCTCACCAGACTATTGATCACATCTTCACTCTCAGGGCTATCATCGAGGAGGCATGCCATCGCTTGTCGAAAGTTTATTGTTGCTTTGTAGACTTTCGGAAGGCGTTTGATTCCGTTCCGCTGTGGCACTTTTTCAGCGACTCAGGGACATCGGCATTTCGGAAACCCTTCTCACGGCCATCATGCATCTTTATGAGACAGTCTGGGCCGCCTCTAGCACGACACACGGGGAATCTGGATTTCATCAGGAGTACCATTGGGGTCAAACAGGGGTGTCCTCTATCCCCGACTCTTTTCGGTATATATATCGACAAGCTCGAGTCCTTCCTTCGTGAACACATACAGGACAACGATGGGTGTCTTCTTCACCAGGTTTTGATTTACATTCTTCTTTTTGCAGATGATGTGGTCCTCTTAGCTTCCTCTCCGAAGGGTCTGCAGAGACAACTGGATGCCTTAGCCCTATTTTGTGATCTCTGACAGGAATAGTTAACCTGGGTAAAACCAAGGTTATGATCTTCAATGGTTTGAAGACCTCTCACCTCCACTTTTTCTTCAGGGGTGAGGAGATAGAGATCACCAGTGCTTATACATACTTGGGAGTTCACTTTTCAGGCCCACATTCAGTCTGAGACAGCCCTTCTGCCCAGAGTCAATAAGGGTTATGGTTCCTTAGCCCTCCTTGAGAGACAGTGCTTTTGCCATCATTTCCAGGATGTCTCCTCCAAAATGTCCCTCATGGAATCTCTCATTAGGCCCACTGTCCTTTATGGATCTGTTGCTTGGGGGCCTTCCTTACTCGAGACAGACTGGGCTTCGGTCGAGAGAGTCCAGACTCTTCTCCTCCGCTGGTTTATCCGATGCAAGCAAACCGTCCCTCATCACATTATTTTGGCCGAGTTTGGTGCTCGTCCTTTCAGATTGGAGGCTATGTTTGATATGATCTCTTTCCTGCACCATCAGAGGCTTTTGTTTCTGTTGAGGGGTGGGATAGGTACCCGTTCCTGGCATACTGCTCTTAAGAGGCTATTGCTTGTTCTGATGGTCCCCGCTGCGGTCGCTGCTGGTTTGCAGAGGTTTCTGACCTTTTGGGGACAATTGGTATTCAGATGGATCATCTCCCTCCTTTTCAGTACTCCTTAGATGCGTTGCGCCACCTCCTTCCTACTAGACAGGTGCTGAACAGGGCCATTAGGGAGGATATCTATAGATGTTTCATCCTTACCACCTGGGCGAAACCCTAGGGGGGTCTTTGCCCCAAGATGGCCTTTTACGCCGAACACTTTATGGAGATGAGTGATGGCCTCATTATTCGCCCATAGTATACTCGTCATCACTGGACGCATGCACTCTGCATCGCTCTCGGCCAGATCAGAGTTGGTTCCCACAGACTCCGGTGCGAGACAAACCACCACCTTGATCGTTCTGACAGGATCTGCCATCTGTGTAATCTCCAGGAGCCCGAGACAAAGATGCACTTTATTTTCAGCTGCCCTATATACTATGCGATCAGAGGGAGGTTTTATCGTCTCTTTAGAGGGGCACAGACTCTTTCGGACTTCTTTAGATATGAGGATCAAAAGTGTCTTGCTTTATACATACAGGAGGCCATGAGGCTTCGTGAGCACACTCTTCAGCCACATTCCAGACTAGATTCTACCCAGCTGATCACTTCCTTCTTCACAGTGCTACCTTCAGCGAGAGGCACCAAGTGCCAATGGGTGACTAGCTTTGCCTCTGACTCCAGATCGGTTCATCCTAGGGATAACACTCATAGTTCACCAAGCCATCATCTTCACGTCGGTACCAGGCCTCGACACTAGGCGACATACGAGACCTACCAGATCTTCTAGATACAGTACGACGTCCAGACAACAACTTAGTAGACGGCCCTTGCACTTTGCCGCCTCCTCGTCGGCCGTCTTTTCATCCAGAGTTTCTTCCAGTCGGCCTCGAATGTTAGGGGAGCTAGTTCCATGATCCCATGATGGACTCTCTTCTCTTCTTCGCCTCGGCCTTCTTTCTTCTCTTCTTCTCGCTTGCAGGCCCACCCCTGGTTTTGGGTGTTGGGATTGTTTTCTCCATTGTTGCTGCCTTCTCAGGCCCTTTGTATTTTCTTTGCTTTGCTCTTTCTTGGGACCATTTGGTTCCCCGCTTTGTATTTTCCCTTGCTGGCTCTTTCAGTCCCATTGACCTACTCTTGTGGTCATTTGTTGGACATTAAACTTCTGCCCAGTCTTTTCTTTGACTTTTTTCTTGTGACGCACCATCAGAATTTAGTTTTCAAAAGCCAGGAATAAGAGGCTTACAAATGAATGCTTTCATCTTCAATTCTTCCTTTACTTCAAGTTCCCATCAAATATGCGTCACAGTTTTTACCACTTTCACTCTTGATTTCTGTGTTCGATTTGGGCAAAAAATCCATTACCAAAATTTTGAAGGAAAGATAAATTTGTGAATACTAGATTTCCAAGCCAACATGGCTATCATGTGGTCATGCTCTGACTTTCTTCTATGCACATCTCCAATTCATCCTCCTCCCAGTTCCTTACATCAAAACTTCTCTGCATCTTGATCAGCTTATGCATCCTGATCCATTTGATAAGGGTCTTGCCAATCGAGTCAAATACTGGCAGAATTTCCAGGGTCTTATCTGATCCTAGCGTAAGATTTAGGAAGGGGAAAAATAAAAGTAGTGCCATTTTATTGTAGATCTAAATTCTAAAACCATGGAGGCTGACATGACCCAACAAGTATTCATATGCGCCTCACCTAGGAGGATGAAGAAGTTTCTATTAAGTATGTGATGAAGAGTTGACTAATGGAGGAGAAACAAACCATATAGTATTTGTATGGTCAATATAAAAAGAAAATGCATATGGTGCCATGACACATATATTGAACTATAAGTGTTTGTTTTTACTACTCAAGTACATAAAGATGATGCTTAGAATCCTCATCACACCAATTTGACAAGACACATATATTGAACTATAAGTGTTTGTTTTTAATACTCAAGTATTTGTATGGTCAATAGAAAAAGAAAAGGTATATGGTGCCATGACACAATTATTGAACTTAAGTGTTTTTTTTTACTACTCAAGTACATAAAGATGATGCTTAGAATCCTCACTACACCAATATGCCAAGCCATGCCATGGTCATATCATTCCACCCGCAATTGGACAAAGGTCCCACAATGATGGTTGATTGTTACTATAGTTGTTACTAGTGTTGTTGTGGTTGTCACTATTGTTGTTATTGTTAACTATGTAATGTTGAGAGTTATTTAGGCCGTAATCATGGGATCTATGTCTGATCGTGGGATGGATTAATATTAATGTACTGAGGACTCAAAGCAATATCTAGACATATTTGAAAACAAACATTGATATTTCCCATCGATAATGGGCTCAGTGGGAAGAGGATGAAAAATTCTAGGGATGTGTGGATGAAGCCTCCTAGAGATTGTGGTAAGCTCAATTTTGATGGAGATGTGAAAGGAAATCTAGGATTAGCAGGATGGAGAGGGATCTTTAGTGATGATGATGGACAACCCCACTTAATGTTTTAAGTCCACTTGGGACTAAATACAAATAACAAGGTTGAAGAAACGGCTCTTCTAGAACGAGTAGAACTACCTAAAGAAAAGGGTTGTCGAAAAATTCAGGTGGAAGGGGACTCAATGCTAATTATCAAAGCAATAAAAAGGTGGGCGGTGATTGGCAAATAAACATCATGATGTAGGAAATTAAGATGGAAACTGAGAATTTTGAGATTGCATACCAATATATCAAGACAACAGGATATATGGTGGCAGATTTATTGGCCAATTGGTGGGTGGAAAAGTTAGGAAAAATGATTTCTACTCATTCTTTTCCCTTTATGGCATTCAAGTTAATATTAGAAGATTGTGCCAGATCAAAAGAGCTTGCTCTAAAATTAATCGAACTCAGGATCAAAAGAGGAAAGACTTAAGTGGAATTAAAATTGTCTTTATGTGCACACAGTAATTCCTTTTCATGTTTGAATCAAACAAAGGAGAATGATAGAAGAAGAAAGAGTATGATGGATAAATGATGAAGGCCGCTAGCATTTATTTTTGCTAACTTTTTTGTAGTTGGAGTTTGCTTGAAGCTAATGAAGGGAGATTTCCCTATAGGCGGAAAAGCAGATTGATTAGTTAACAGTGAACACCAACTGGGAGTTGACATCTCAGTCAACAACTCTTTTGGGGCTAGGGTCTCTAACCCTAGGTATCTTTAGCCTAAAAGACATCTATGTGTGAGTGTTTCTGAAGCCGTTTTAGACCACGAAGCTTCCTAAACTTGGCTACATACCTGCTTCCATAGCCACTTATTTGCCATCATCATCTTATACTGGAGCCTAATATTGTCATGCTTAGTTTCAGGCTGTTGCCTCAACCTTGGTGCAGGCAAGATCATCTTCTGGCTACAATGCAGCAGCTTCAATGCTTGATGCTATACAAAACACCCATCAGAAATTCTTTCCCATTTGTTTGTGTCCAATATGGCTGCATCAATTAGGCTTTCTTGGGTCTTCCAAAGGCATCGGAATATTTATTTTTTATTTTTTATTGTTTTTTCTCTTTCTTCAATTTCCCTTTAACTAGCCTATGGAGTCACGGCCAGGGATTTTGTACTAGTTATACTTTAGGCTGTAGCTAAAAGTCACAAAGCTTAAGACAAGCTAGTGATCATGCGGCAAGTTCAAGACATTGTTGCTTCCTTTTTTGTGTTGATTTGCATTTGTGTTGTATGCTTTCCTTCAATTAATGCCTTTTATCTCTTCTTACAAATTCCTCCAAAATGTGTTAAAATTTGTTCTGTGCTCTTGATTATATCCTGTCTTCAAGACATGCTTTCTGTAGGATTGTCAACAAAATCCTAACTTGAACATATTGTGATTGTAAAAAACATGATAGAAAGATAATTAATGTGCCTTTCTATTTGTATTTGGATTTGGATTTATTTGCAGGGTAATCTCTCTCTCTCAAGAGCATATTGGGTGAGTGAGAGCTTACTTGCATGGAACTTGGATGTAGAACATGTTCAATTCCTCCTTTTTGGCAGCCAAAATGCTAAGTTGGATATTACAGATGGAGTAATAAAAGGTTAGCAAATGCACATTGGTTAGATTATTTCATATACCCTGTGGTATTATACTATTATGTCATTGCATAAACTTTCAAATATAATATACTCAATTTTTTGGCTGTGTTATTTATTTGCACATGTAATGTTGTAGTAGCCTTCAAATGCTGAAAACAACGAATCATGTTATGATGCTCTTCTAGTTATTGGATTATGAATGAGTATGCATTGAAAATTATGCGTTCATAGGTTGGATGACGTCTTTTATTGCACATAATTGTCTTTTTGCCCGTCTAATGTCTCACCTGTTTCATTTGAACATTATTTAAGTCAAATTAAATATTTCAACCATGTAGTAAAGAATAGAAAAAAATTCTGAATAAATACAGCCATTCCTCCTACACGATAAAGTATAACTTATAAGCACCAAATTAGAGGCACTTGATGTCTCAGGTTGCAACAACTCAATGCTTTGGAGTTTTGACTGCATATTTTATCCTATGGTGACCCAGAGATAAGTCTGTAACCATCTTTGAATCCACTCTTAATTATCTGATTATTTTATATTCCCTTGTTTTTACAGGGGAGGATTGGGTGATTGCTCTTGAAGAGGAATGTGAGATACTTCCAAGAAAGGTAAACCCCGTTACGTTTGCATATGACTGAACTAAGCAACATTTTGTTTTCGTAGCCTATGTTAAGTTTTGGTTTTAGTGCAGAAAGTTGTTAACGGGGATTTCATGAAGGCTGTATCTGCTTAATTAGAGTTATCTATTTATTGTTCAGGTTACCGAAAAATTTCCTCACATTGCACATTACAAGGCTATTAAATTACCAGCTGGCGTGGATGTCAAAGGGCTTGTCAAATCTCAATTAGCAATTGCATGCATTGATGGTAAAACTATGCATCTCTTTTTTGTTTTTCTTTACAATGTCTCACACTTTTAAAATATTAAGAAGTTAGAACTTGAATGCCAATGAGAAAGGAATGAAACTATATCAATATCTAGACTAGAAAGTAGGTTCAATGGGACCATCGGTAACATCAATATATAAAATGATTTCAGAGAGGAGTGCCTGCTGTATCTACCACTCATTTGGCATGCAAGGTTTAAAAACAACAGAATAGACCACCATAAGTGTACACTGATGCAAACTTCTCTTGTAGTTGATGGAGCTCTGATGGATGCTACTAGCATACAGTTACAAGGTGTTTTGGATGATCTCTTCTCGTATGATGGTCCACTTGGAGCCACATTTACCTAAGGATGCTGTGATGCTTCATCTTTGGGCACCAACGGCTCAAGTATTTATCTTTTTTCTGTTTATGCTATGCTCTAATTCTACATAACATATTCTTTTATATTATCAATGCGTGTTGTGGTGTGTAAGTGAATAAGCTAACATGTTCTAGAACAGTGTGTGCGTGTCCTTGTTTATTCTAGTCCTTCAGGTGGTTCACCTTTAGAAACAATTCAACTCAAAGAAGACAGTGGTGTTTGGAGCACTTTTGGACCGAGAAGTTGGGAGGGAAAATATTACTTGTATGAAGTCACGGTGTTTCATCCTACTAGCCAACATGTTGAAATTTGTATGGTAAATGATCCTTATTCACAAGGGTAATTCTCTGCAACTTCATGAAAGTTGGACAATCTTTTGTTGCTTCATTTGTAGCTTTTGTTTTGGAATTCATTTGTTGGTTGTTTTTCATTTAAACATTATTAACATATTCTTGTTTTGACTATATAATGTGGCAAAAGACTTTCAGAAAATGGAGAGAGATCTTTGTTTGTCAATCTCAATGATGCGGCTTTGAAACCAAAAGGATGGGACAGCTTGGCTGATGAAAAACCACAGTTAGAATCATTTTCCGACATTGTTATTTATGAGTTACATATCAGGGATTTCAGGTATGTCTTGTTGGTAGTGTATATTATTTTTCAGTTTTTCGTTTCTAATGGTAACATCTCATCTTTATGTCAAATTAAAATAATAATTCTGCAAATATATTCTGATGAGAATGAATAGGCCATAAACCATCGAATATTGCATATATAGCATCAAATTAAGAAAGGAAAGGATACGCTTTTAAGAAGATTCTGTGTGAAGGCTAATGGTCATTTCTAATTAAGAAGGCTCGTCTTAATTGGTTATAGTATTTGATTTCTATTTTTGCAGCTTGCATTAGTTAGGCAAACATAATGATTGCAATGTCTAATTTGGGCCTTTTTTTGCATCTATTGCAGTGTGAATGATAAAAGTGTGGATCCAAACTTACGAGGGACATATCTTGGTTTTACATCACATGTATGTCTTCTCATACAAGCTTATGAGCTGGATAGATAGGAAATTATTGTAGTACATTCTATTGAATGGATGCAATGTGCTTATTAAATTATTAGTTCTCTTCATCCATTGTCTTGTAATAATATAACTTCAAATCCTTAAACATTTGTAATGGACCCTACCCTCTTATTAAGTCGTCTAATATGCATTGTATAACATGCCTTTTCGTGGAGAGCTGGATTTTTTTTTCCACGTAAAGATAATAATCATTCCATATTAATCATTAAACTTCCTATGGACATTTGAAGGCCTGTTCTACAAAGAAAAACCATTAACTGTGTATTCAAACTACTAGAGGAAAGCCTAACAGCAGAGACTAGATGAAATGCACAAATTCATTAAAAGTATTAGAAGGACATCATTATGACTCATTCATGGCATCATTAAACCTTTTATACATCATCGCCTAACCTCATTTGAAATTTTTGATTTTTTGAGTATAGCCAATCATTTTTATCTGTCCTGACCCACCTGGCACTTATGACTGCGCCAAACCAGCATTTATTATTGACTGGGATGACTAATGACACGTCAAGGATTAAATTTTGAACAAAAAACAATAAGTATCATTACTTGTGCTTATGAATTTCCACCATGGGAAACAATAAATGTACTGAATGGGTGCTGAAGGATATTTGAGGCAGAGTCAGGTAGATGTTGAGAATTGTAGAAACAATATATGTGCTGAATGCTCAGTGAAGGGTAATTGAGGCAGGAGCAAGGTAGATGTTGGGAATCAAGTTGCCAACATCAGTGTTTGGCCTAGTGATTTCAGCGAGGACCTGATGTGAGTGTTGACTGCTGCATAAGCCCCTGTAGACCGCTCCTTTCACCGATTACTTGTTTTTTGATGAGTGTTGTATTACTATCAACCAGATTTAATGTTGTTTTAACCATTTGGACTGTTGTATCGATCAGATTGACTTCCATGACATCACCTCGAGGCATGTTTCATTGATTACTTACAAAGCTATAAATGTCCTATTTGGGATTTGTAGTAGGAAGCTTATGGTGCAAAACACCAAATCTTCGTAGACTAACCATCAATATTTTGTGCCAGCCATGTAGCTCCTTCTAGGTGTGAACACAATTGGAGTATGTTTGAGGCCATTCATACAAAGAAGTGCAACAATTTGATGACACAACACCTCAATGACCCTATTTTTATTCAATACAATGTTTGTCTTCGCATCAAACAGGTGGAGGGGAAGGAGTCATGATGCGATTGACTTGAATGACATCGATCCATACTCAAACTAGGATGTTGAGGATGTGGATCCTCTTGTTTTCCTAGGAGATCAATTTTTTGAGAGGAATTTCACGGAAGTCAATCAAGTAACCCTTTAGGTTTTTCTCCCCATCCACCAACCATAGAACTCTAACTAAAGGTTCTGACATCTAAAACAAAAGAATGCACAATTTTAAATTCAAATTTAAGAGAAATTAAAAATTTTAAACCAAAAAAATTATTACAAATAAATGATAAATAAAATAATAATTAAGTTTAAGGTTGCCTTAAGGATTTACTTGGCTTGCTTCACAAACAAATCATCAAAAATGGTCTTTACAACCCTTTCCTCTTTAGGGCTTCCTAGCAGCGGAAAACTCACACCACCGTTTGCTCACAAACATCTACTTAAGAGATGTTAGCGAGGATTAAATGCTCTTTAATGTGATGAAGGTTGTGGGCGAATTGTGTGACTCTCGCTCGCACAAGCTCTATTCCATTGGTGAGCTTTCTCATCAAAGATTAGCACCCAAGGGTGATTCTAGATGACCTTTGTGATATTTCTTACTACAACCACATTCTTCACCCATGTCATCTTTCCTATGTTCTTAAGTATGAGATCAATGCAATGGGCTATTCAAGGGGTCCAAAAAGTTGTAGGGTGCCTTCCCCTCAAGAAATTTTGCTGCTGCTATATATGATGTTGTGTTGTCTGCCATAACTTGGATGACATTCTCCACACTAACTTCCATCACCACCTCATCCATGATATCAACCAAAGTGTTTGGATTTCTCATCTAGTGGCATGCATCAATTGACTTCAAGAAGACCGATTGCCCACTTAAAACCACTAGAAAGTTAATGAATGTGCGTTTTTTCCACCCCCCCACCCATCAAATAAAATGTTGTAGCCCTTTTTTTGCCATATATTTTTTGGCTCTTCTACCATATCTTCCGTATGTTTGATGAAATTCTTCAACGGGCCACTCAAATCATGAGGATTAGGAGCCTTGAATCCCATCTCGAGAATGATGGATTCAGTGACTAAATTCTCCTAATATGGGATTTTTGCCAAATTCAATGAAATGTTGTAGCACCAAATGTTTTTTGCAGCTATCCTTGCTTCATCGTGCGCTTCCCTGTCCCAACTAGTACCTTCAAGTGAAGGTGTTGTGCCCCAAGACTACTTCGAGGGACAAAAAATAAACCATTTTTTTCCAGTAGATGAGTTGCGTCCCTGTCCTGACCCCTTGGAGTTGGGGCAATAGAAATTGCCTTAATCTTGTAATCATGTCTCGCTTCCTCCTATTTACTAGGGCTACAAGTGCATCTACTTCTCTGTTTTTCTCCATATAACTTGTAACTTATGCGGCCACATCTTTTTGAGCCTTAAGTGGCGCTTATCATTGCCCTTTAGAGCCTTTTCACAATGCTTTCAAGAAGGGTCATTAGACTTTGGCTTGCTAAGTGTAGCTAAACTGGATGCCAATACCATTTTTGTAAATATAGGCAATAGAAACCCTATGAAAAACAAGAACAATAAATGTTTTAGATGAAAACCCTACCTACTAATTTAAGGAAGAAGTAGAGGATTCAAGCAATTGAATATGAAATTTTGAAAAGTCTAGAACCTAAGCTGCTAGAAAGTAGAAAGCATAAACTTTGAAAAATAGAAAGTAATGTTTTCCTACATGTATGCTTTGAATCTCTATTTTGAAAATTGTTTTTACCGAGTATACATTAATGTATTCCTTGATATTCTAAAAACCCTAGCTCCAATGGTGTGCCAATCAATCACATTCACTGTATTCGCAGTTGAAAACATAGACACACCAACTTTTATTTACAATATTAACTTTTTTGAAGTGGGTGTTATAAATTTATAATGCAAATGTAATTGAGTTAATAGGTAAAAACTCTACGAGTTTCGCTAAGTAATGACGAAATTACTTGGTGAAACTCACCAAGTTTTCTTTGCTGACTCGGCTTGTGAGTTTTTGAATGATTTCTTGTCTCGGACCTAACTCATGAGTTATCAACAAGTTTCACCAAGTATTGAATCAGAGGTAGTTTGATTTCTGACTTGTGTGTGCAAGTATTCTATGTATTGGCTTTGTATAATGTTGTTGGTGTAGGAACAAGTCAGATGGTCTGTAAGTGTACCCACCCACCTACATATTCTAATTTTGAAAATGACATTTTTTGTTCCTTGCTAAGCCCATAGCCGCATCTTCTATTAAGATTGGTCTCTAGGTATTTATAGTAATAAGTTTGTTTTCCTTTTAAGTTGAATAACGTGTCTTCTTTTGTATTCTTTTACTTTTTCTTTCACCATTCAATTCATTCAAGGTTATAACATCTTGTATTAAGGGGAATTGTTGTATAGGAAGTAGAAAGTAAATACAAAGCTATTTTCTCAAGATCCGTCATTTTATCATGGATTTTCTTGCTCGAGCCTTGCTTCAGATGTACACTAGTGCCAATTTCTGATCACATTTTAAAAGTTTGTTTTTGTTGGTGCAATATTCTATATGCATTAATATTATGTTGACTTAGGCTAGCTTAACTATATGTAGTGTGCCTTGTGCACATCTATAGGCTTAAAATATTATAGGTGTGCAATTAATGCCACAAATTTTAATTACCACCAACATTAATAAATGCCACCTTTAAGTGGACCATTCACGTGTCTACTGAGCAACCAATAGGGAAAGAGGAGATTTCTCTTGCACACGCTATTTATACCCCCTATCTCTTTTTTATTATTTTATATTGTATGGTGGGATGTACGAAGAGCACCTACCTATTCATTGGTTGTTGATATACCTTTATCAATTTTTTTCATCTATTCATAGTGTTGAAGTTTGGAGTGGCGCATAACTATGTAGACTATAATCTTGAGGGTTTAACCATTTTTACATGGTACCCAGAGCTTTGTTCTCCTAGTTTTGAGAGTTCTAGATTTCAATGTTTTTAATTGAGCCAACATTCTCACTCTACTGCCCAAGCCCCTAAATAGTTTTTTGTGCCAACCTAAATTCTAGGTTTCTAAAATTACCCTCTTGAGTATAATTTATTTGGGCCAAGACACCAAATTCAGGGTTTTTTTTTTCTGATTTTTTCTATTTTCGGACCTATTCACATTTTTTCAGGTGAAGCTACTGTTTTTATTAAAAAGTACTTAGAAATATACAATTTAAAAAAATAGATTTTTTTGAGCTTTTGGTGATGTTTTATGAATTTTCTAAGTTTCCGATTTGAAGGAACAAGGGAGCAACATAAGATAGTTCCATTTTTTGCAATTTTTTTTGCAAAAAACACGTGACATGCATTCCACGTCTCTCTCATTAAGAGCTTTTTAAAAAGTATTGGATCGTAAAAAACAAAGCATCGAGGCACCCTCGATGAGCATTTAAAGGGTTGAAGGTCTTTTTAGGGCGTTCATTTGTTGAAAGTCCTGTTCACTATCCCTTGAGTGCTCAATAACTGGTCATCCATGTGACTTTTTGTTTTGCCCAACCCCTTACACTAGCAACAATCACCCATGTGACCTTCCACTTGACATTTTTTGAGCCCCCAAGGGCTTTGCCCTCACCAATGGGCTTCTCTTTTTTATCATTGAACTTCGGGGGCTTCTCTCTTTTGGTCGAGCTCTTCACGTTGGTTACATTCAAATTTTCTCTCTAAGCACCCATTTTTTTTTCAAAATTTGCAAATTGCACCTGATGGATAGCACAGCTCTCCTTTTTTTTTAAACTTTAAAATGGCTGTAACTTCTTATCTGTTTATCGGATTAATGTGCCTTTTTTTGAAACTATGTGTTTTTTCACACATTGCACTGTTGTCACATCAAATCAGATTTTTCTGTCGCATAACTGTAATTTTCTTAGTTTTTTATAAAATTTGTGATGTAAAACAACTTTTAATGCACTATTTATAAAGTGCCACTTAATTTTTGTTGAGGGTTCTTTTTTGAGTGTAATGCAACTTTTGGTACTTCCTCTTTAATCTTGGTCTTTGCACCACACCTTTTTTTGGGGTAAAAAAATTGTAAAACTGCAAAATTATAAGCGGGTTGGGGGAATATGTTTGTTGTGTTTCATGTAGGTCATCTTCTTGGCATTCTTTTTGTCTTGATAATTTGTAATGGCTTCAAGCCACAACCTTCACACCCTCACGTAGGTAAATAAAAACCTGCACTCAAAAACACAATGCTCTTTTTTTTAAGTGTGTACTTTATGAAGACTTGAGTAAGAATGTAGAAGAGGATAAGAAAATCAAGAAGCAGAATGCCCTATTACTCTCCTTAATTTCATTTAATGTTGTGCTTGGCTCATTTGCGAAGCATGGGATTTGTTTTAGTTTTACCGTACTCCCTTCTATGTGACACCTTAGTGGAGATATTTGTATGCACTCATAGAGCATGTTTCTTATATCCTGCCCATTCAAAAGATTGTTTGACGTGGCATTGGTTAGAGATCAGGTGCTTCACCATCATTGAGATAACTTTGTGTGACCTCACCATTTTTTCTACGCTTCAATTTTCGAGAGGACATTAACACATGAGTTCATCCACATATTCACTCATGCTTGAGAAACACGATGTTTGCACTAGTCAGGCATGATACATTTGACACATCATCAATTGATTCTTGGCATGCACAGTTTGTGCTCACAACATAAGATCACATGCATACATCATCTTCCACCATCCGAGTTCATTTGGGATGGATTTCAAATCAGTTAAGGCTATGTCGTCAACATTCTTTGCATCGAAACTACAGACGTGGTTCTTCTACCATTCAGCTGCATTATCCATTTAGCTGCCTCGTCCACACACTTGTCATATTGCTTAGTAATACTTCCTTGATGAAGCAATTCTTAGATTTGATGCATGGAATCTTCTTTGATTCTGTGGTCTATATATTGTACTTGCACTAATTTATAAAGTGCCGTGGGGTTTTCCATTTCAGCCTTTTTAACCTTCATGTGTTTGGGTAGTTTGTTGCACACTCTTTTTGAGTTCTTGTCCTTTTAGCTATTCGTGAGATCTGTTTTTTATCTTCAACACTTCTTTTGACAACTTGATAGACTCCTTGTATGGAGCTATCGTGGTGCATACAATATCTCTTTGTTGGTGTTCGAATAATGGATTTGCTCCACTCATACAGATGTTTTCTTCCTTAGTTGGGATACTCACTGGGTACTCTGCAAATCTTGGAGTACTTGTTTGTTTTTAATGAATGAGTATTTTCTGCCCAAAATCGCTAGTATTGTGCAACCGAGTTTTGACTTTTTTTGACAATACTTGCCACGAGTACTTGGTGAGTTTGAGTCTGCAACTCGTGCAAACGCTGAAAAACAAATTTTGATGCTACAAAAACACAATTTTTCTTCTTTTAAAACCCACATGCCCATACATTTTCCTCACATAGCATTTGAGCATCCTTGGAGTGAATGGGGATGGAGTTTATAGCGGATTTATAGAGCAGATTTGAGGAATTTCGTGTTTCTAGGTTAGTTTCTTTCCCCAAGCATGTAAATTCTTTCTAAGATGTTAATATTATGTTTCTAAGCATGATTTACAATTTTACATGATTTGTATTCAATTCTTGTAATTTTAATTGGTAAGTGACACTATTTTTCCATTATTTATGAACTAAATTGTTGGATTTTTTTCCTGTATACAGGGTTTATGCTGTATGGTTCATTTTTTTAATGGTGTTTTTTTTAATTTGAACATGTTGTAGGTTAGCATACATTCACATCCAACTCGGCATTAGGATCAACATCAACAAGTTGAAGCCATTCCGCTGGAAGCCATGACTCCGCTTGGAAGTATGTTGTATATGGATTGTCCTCAGGGGAGTGTGATTTTCATGGTCTACTCGAAGAAGGTTTCTAGAGGCATCAATCGCTTCAAGTAGCATATCACATGCATTCGTTGCTGTGACATCACTCCGGTATACCAATACTTCGGAAGAGGCAAATGAGAGGTACATGTAGTGCTTGTAGTGTTGGATGAGAAGAAACTAGAGAGGGCAAGGGTACAAGCAGCCATAGTAGCAACCATAAATCTTGACTCAGTAGTGGAAACAAAGGTAAATATGGTAGAGATTGTGGGCTCTAGTCATGATCCACGCATGCGAGGCACATCCACCTCATCCAATTCAAGCCAAGGCTAGTCACATAGGACTATTTTTTGTACCAAGAAACATACATGTGAGCGCAACCTTCATTACAAGGTACAAAGTGGAACATGGAGATGCACGAGGAAGTAGAATAAGGCATTTGCGCGATTTTATGGTATCATACAAATATTCCCTTCTACGTAGCGAAGATCTTGTACTAGGAATATTTGGCGACACCATTGACAAATGTTGAGAAAGGGTACAAGGCACCCTCTCCAGGAGACTTAAGTGGGACGTTGCTCTAGAATGTTGTTACAAATGCAAAGTTAATTCCAGAAGAACAAATAATGTAGTGACAAAAGTTTGGATGCACCATTCTTCCAATTAGGTAGGGTTCTGAATGGATAGAAGGAACCGCACCCTCGTCAATTTTTTAGAAGCATCAGATGGTGAGATATTTTTCTTGAAGTCAATTGATGCTTCAAACAAAATAAAGAATAGCAGAAACTTTGAGCCTAATGTTTGAGGAGGTTGCCTTAGAGGTGGGCATTGAAAATGTTGTGCAATTTGTCACGTGACAACGCAGCAACATATGTGGAGGTTGGGAGACTACTTTAGGACAAGCATCTATCACTCTTTTGGATCTTTTGTGTGGCCCATTGGCTTGACTCTTGTTTTGAAAAACATGAAAAAATTGATTGGGTCAAGACTGGTTATAGAAGATGCCAGAAACATCACAAAATACATATATAATCACCTCTGAGGGGTTTCTCAACTTGATGAAATATCACAATAAGGGGAAAGAGCTTGTCTGAGCATTGGTTTCCACAAGGTTTGCAACTAAGTTTCCTAACGTTGCAAAAGTATTTTGTACTTTGTTAACATCGCATTGAAGCAGATGTTTGTGAGTCAAGCATGTTTAAACTCAACATATTCAAATAAAGTTGATGGAGAGAGGACCGCAAAGACAATCTTTTGATAATGTCTTTTGTGAAGAGAGCAGCAGAAATCCTCAAGGGTAACGATCAAATTTCAATTAAAAACTCTATTTGATTCCTTTATTTTCGATTTTTAGAAGTGATTACCATTCACTTTAATTGTTAGTATGTAACTTTAATTAGTTTGTAGGTGTTGGAGCCTTTGGTGAAGGTTTTTGCGCTTGGCGGAGATGAGGAGCAAAACCCAATGGGATACAATTTACGTGGCCATGGATAATAGCCATATGAGGCTAAATCCCCAGTACTATTATAGAGAGGATACTTGATACATTATGTAGTACCAATTTGGGACTTTAATTGATAAGTATGGGGAACTTTCAACTCCACCCCAGTTCATGTAATGGTGTACTGGAGCACTTTGGTGAAGGTTTTTGGCTTGGCCGCTGATGGCTTTAGCAAATACCCAATGGGATACAATTACGATTGCCATGGATCAATATTATATGACTAATGCCCCCTAAATGGGACATAATGAGATACTTGAAATCATATGTATAGGGGGTTAAAAGAAAGAGCTATTAAGTGATTACCCAAGAGTTATGCTCAATAGATAAAATCTAAAGATTTAATTAAATAAAATACTTAAGATTTAATTAAATAAAATAATGGAAAGACTCTCCCATCCATGTACACCCAGTGATGCGGGCAAATAACAAAATAATGTGTTCATTAAACCAATTGTGATATGAAGGCATATGATAGTAATTTGTAACCACCTCTTGAGTACTATTTATATGGGATAAATTCTCAAGAAAAGGGGGATGTGGAAAAAACAAGTATTATGAATATTCAAGACTCCAATAGTAAAGTGTAGAATAGAATGACAAGTTTACTGAAAGCGGCAAGAAGAGGGGTGATAATTCCTATCAGAGTCGGTAAAGGGCACACATCGTGTGTCCAACAAGGGGTACAAAAGAGTGCAATAGAGTGGCAAGTTTAGTGAATGCGATAGGAAGAGGGGGAATAATTCCTATCAGAGTTGGTAAGGGGGCACACATCGTGTGTCCAACAAGGGGTACAAAGTACACCCTTGATTGTCTTGGCCAATGCTTATGGTATGGTGTAGGGCTGATTTCACTACTTTGGTTTGATATTCTTGTTCGACATAATTTATAAGGTCATAATCTGAATTTTGAAGAATTTTGGTGAGAATTCGCTATTTTTCTTAGCCCTCGGTTTGCTTGGACTGCTGCTGCTATAAATATTTAATTCTAGCTTTGATGATAGGATATTTCTTCAATATTTTGATGTATTTGTGATGTATAAATATTGTCATGGCTAGATAAATTATTTTGTGGCATTCTATATTGATTTGCATAGTGAAAAGTGGATTCAAATCTTATACGTAGTTCGCTGCCTTAGGAGATGGTAGATTTTGTATTGGTTAATCATTCTAAGATATTCTCAGCTATTCTCAATTTGTTGTGTGTGTGCTTGAGGGCGTTTTCAGTTCAGATCTATTGTGGATAGCCGGTAAACCCCTTTTATCCATTTTCACCCCTAAAAGGGACATTAGAATGCATTAAGAGGATGACACTTGAGGTTGAGGTGAGGGACCTCATTATTTTAGAGTTGTAGAATTACAAGTAGGTTAGAAGGAGGCTCTCTTCTTTTCCACTAGCTATCTGAGGGAGTTCCACCAAGACACAAAATTGGAGTCTTATTGATATCTTTTAAGTTACAAATTTATAATTATTAATTACTTACAAACTTTTGAATATCTTGTTTGTAGGTTCTTGGTGCGGATTGGGGTGGAAATACCTCAAATCTTCAAAATCCAACCCTTTAAATTTTTTTTTTACCTTGTAGCGCTTCTAGATGTGAGCGCGAATGAAGTTTGTTTGAGACCATTCACATGAAGAAGCATAAAATTTGACTCAACGACGCCTCAATGACATATTTTTGTGCGATACAATTTTCGTGTTTGCACAAGAAAGGTGGACACATCACATGAGCCTATTGATTCGGATGATATTGATCACTACAATGACTGTACATAATGAGTAGATTCCTTTGTTCACAAAGGATGATATTGTTGATTTCAAGAGCTAAGCTATGGAGGGTGTAGGTACAATAAAAGTAGGAAAGATTGGATTAGATGGCATTATTGTAGATGATGTTGAACATGAGGCAGATGAGTCATTGCCATCTGGTACCAAGGTGGAGCTGCAGGCGCAACTTTCTAGGAGGAGCTAGGAGTCGTAACTGAGTGTGAGGACAAGAGTCACTAGACTCTCTCTGTCATGTCCCTTATTGGAGGCTAATTTTTCTTGAAGACCTTAACCCATTCTTCTCCCCGTGGGTCTAAGGAAGGAAGCAAGGGGAAGTCGTTGATGGTATTTTAATGTTATTTTAGTAGTTGCTTTTATTTTTGCCATGTATTTCTATTGGGAAGCCTAGTGCTCTAATAGTGAATTTAATTAATTAGAAAATAAAGTATTTGAGTATGTAGGCTCCAAATACAAATTAGAGTATTCTAATTTTCTTTTCCCTCCAAATTGAGGTTAGTCCCTTCTTTTTGAATGTTAGCACCCCTTATCGTCTATAAAAGGAGCTCGCTTGGGACTTTGAGGGATCATGTTGGATTTGATAATTTTGGTTGGAGTGGATTGCTTGTAAAACATCTCTCTATCTCTCTCAAGGACGAAAATCCTTGATTGAGGGCTCTCTCAAGGACGAAACCCCTTGAGGAGAATCTTGTGTGGACGAAACCCCACACATCTCTTGTGTAATCTCTCTCTGGTTGCATATAATTAAATTCTTCCCTAGGCAACTTGCTTGGGAGAGTGTTTTGGAGGATATTACTGGCCTTATGTGATCTAATTGCATATTTGGATTCTTGATAATTTCTGAAGGTGAAATCTATAATTTTATCGACTATTTGGGTGCATATAAGTGTGATTTCATTTATGGAATTATTATTTAATTCCTACAGTGGAAGGGTTTCATGGTAAATTGAAATTAGCACTTGTGAGCCTCAAAAATTCAGGTTTCTTGCTTTTAATGATTACTGGTATTTTCTTATAATTTATGAGCGTATTTTCCAAGGGTTTGAGTGAATTTCGTGCATAGAAAAGTGTGCTTGAATCTTCCTAAGGGCTCGCGACCCCAGGAGGAAAATTGTTGGCAGCTCTTGAGGGATTTCACAGTCATTGTCAGTCATCTACAGCCTGCCCCAAATCTGATTTCAGTCCTTCGTGCTCAGCCTTGGGCTATTTCCGGAGGATCCCCAAAAAGAGACATTACACTCTCCCCATTTTTTCACTAGAATAGGGAAGAGGAAATCGTAAATTCTTGTAATTTGTTATTTGCATGGATATGCAACTCATCTTAAAATCATGAAAGTTAGCAGTTGGTTGTTGTATTTGCATGATGATGCAATTTTGTACTCTATTTGTATTCAAATCTAATAGAAAACAAATGTTTTAGATACCCATTTGATACATTTTGTAATTCTATTTTGTATAAAATTTACATTTTAAAGAAATTCAAGTATTTTTCAGGTTGCCAAGTTTTCCCGTGTTTTTGCGGAGTCAAATTGTTTTGGGTCTTCTGACTTTGAGTCGAGTTTAAGTATGTGAACTATGTTGTCATGCACTCCCATTCAACATTATGGGAGGGTATGCGGTGTGATGTTGCCTTCATTTAGTGGGCGTTGTGTTCCTTGCTAATCTGTGGCTCATTTTGACATCTACTACAAGAAAATTGGTCAATTTATATTAGTCATTTGGTGCTCCCTTTTGCACTTTGTATGGTGGTGATGGTCTCCAGCTTATCCAGTGCATTCTATAGAGTGTTCTCTTTTGCACTTCCAGTGGTGGTGATGATCTCTAGCACATCCAGTGCATCCTTTTGAGTGTTTGCCTTTGCCCTTTGAGTGGTGGTGATGGTCTCCACCCATCCAATGCATACTTCAAAGAGTTTCCTTTGCACCTTGAGTGCTGGCGATGGTTTCCAGCCCATCGAGTACATTGTAATGCCCCCTTTCCGGGCTCTAATTGAAACAAAAGGGAAATAGCACAAACCCCAATAGATAGTAAATTGAAATTTATAACAGCTAACTGAAATTTATGACAGCAAGGTACAACAGTCTTATTTTTTATAACAGCAGCAAGGAAAATGCAATCTCTTCAAAAATGCATCATTTAAACCATCCAAAGCATGTAGGAAACCTTTAAAATAATTTAAAATAAATATAAACCAAGAAATAAGCCTTCAAACCCTAGCCGGAATTTATTTAATTAAATATAATAACAACAGTGAACACCCTTACAAAAATAGGTGGAAATGAGGGTTGTTGGTGCAGTATTCTATATGTACTACTATTAAGTTGACTGAGGCTAGCTTAACTATATTTAGTGTGCCTTGTGCACATAATTAGGCTTAGAATATTATGAGTGTGCAATTAATGCTAAAAACGTTATTTGCTACTGACATTAACAAATGTCACCTCTAAGTGGACCATTCACATTTGCCTAATAAGTGGCCAATAGGGAAAAGGGGAGCTTGTTCTTCCACAAGCTATTTATACCGCCTTTATTTCTTTGTATATTGTATATGGAATGTACTAGATCGCCTATTTATGGGTTGTCGATATACCATTATCCTTTTCTCATCTATTCATAGTGTTTAAGCTTGGAGTGAGTCATGATTATGGAGACTATAATCATATGGGTCTAACCATTCTTACATGTTCTTCACCTTCATATTCTATTTCATAAAAGGGTCCTTCCCTCACATGACCACATATAGTTTGGGGTTTATTTGTTTTAGGTTTATCCCTCTAGTTTTTTTTTTACTTTTAGCTACTTTCCAAAATTTAGGTTTTTCTTTAACCTAGCACTTGCCTCTTGAAAGTGACTATACTTGCGAGTCCCACCACTAAAATTAGTCTCTGGTGGACATTAATATAATTTCTTTCTTTCTTTAGAGACCAAAAAACTTGCATTGGATGGTCCAGAATCTATATAATGATCGCAAATTAAATTTCAAGAATATACATAAGTTGTATAAATTGATATGGAAATTTCTAAATAACACAAATTTTTGTTAGGGTGTTAATATATTATGAAAGTTGAGTTCGAGATCTGCATTAGTCAATTGTAAGAAGTAGCTTTTCAAGTTCAACCTAACAAGTTTTTAAAAATATTTTTTATTGGTAGGTTTAAAAGAGATCTTATGTTCATCTATGATTTATTTTCAACAATTTTACATCTTAAATTATATACAATTATTTTTGTTTGTTTACAATTGGATGTGTTACAATGTAAGCATTAATTGTATTTTTATCCAGAAAAATGCTGAAAATTCGGGGTCGTTGCTTATGATTTGTGCTCAATAGGATTCTGCAGGCATGTGCCATTTGAAGAAGTTGGCTGAGTCTGGTCTTACACATTTGCACTTGTTACCCAGCTTTCACTATGCAACTGTTGATGACAATAAAGAGAATTGGAAGTATATTGGTGGGTTAAGCTTATATTTTTGGGTGTTTGTTTAAATGAGCAAAGAACTGGATGAATGCCCTTTGCTACCACCATCCCTTACTATCTTTGTATCTTTGCACTTAATAGTAAGTAGGCATATTCATGTTTAAGTAAATATAGTATGGCAGATGCTTCACATTTGAAAATTAAATTTTAGTGTGACGATTTGCAATTTTTTATAGCTTCCAAGAAATACTTTTAACAAGGATCCTTTTTAGGTTAAGTTTGGGCTCTAAATGCTGAAAAGCTAGAGTTTTAATATAAAGATTTTGTTTTTTATTGTTTTTATAAAAAGAAAAGCTAGCATTACTTCATTAATATGGAATGGACGTTAAAGACATCTAAACTGTGTTTCACAATTTTAGTAGGCAAATTTACTACGGGTGTGTTATAACTGTTGGAGTATGAAGTGCGAGTACATGTATGCAGTTACTGTTGGAGTACGAAGGGCAAATTGATTAATATGTAGGTTTTGGTCAGTCAGTTCCATCGAGTACATTTTTCTGGTTGAAGAATGTGGATTGCTTGGATGTTCGATGATACTCAATTGAGGCAGATTTAACATTAAGTATCGAAAACATTCTATTGACAATAAATTTATCTATTATACTAGTAAACAACGAGTAATTTGATATGGAAAAATAAGGTATGCATTGTCAACCAATATTTTATAGCGGCCAACAAGCATTATAAAAATTTAAATGTAGAGGACCTATTAATTTGAATGGCTGATCCAATAATGAGTATACTTTTGATCACATTCAGGCTCCCATTTTTAAATTTCTTGTTAGAAAATCATGGTTGCCTGATTGGGTGGTTATGCATGCAGTTATCTCAACCTTCTAAAGGTCAACGAATGAATGCATGAGGGAAGACAAGTCCCTAATGGATAAATAAAAATGAATACAAGAGAGACATATGCTATAACTAAAGGCCCTAAAGGAACGTCTAGATGCTAACTCTCCTTGTGCTATATAATTTTTAACACACACACACAAACATATTTAAACCATCCGATATACAAAATATAGCAGCAGCCATCTCTTAATTCTTATTTGAAGGCTGCTCTTTTGGACCAGAAAAAGCGAAAGGACAAACAGCTGATTGTGATTGATGATGATGATGTGGTAGAGCCTGTCTGTTAATGTGTTCAAGGTGGTTCGGATATTTCTTTATTGGGTTGTCTCATGTTCATGCCTTACCCACCATGAATAACATGTTGGGGTTCTTTTACCTCCAGACACCCTCCAATTTGTCCCGCACAAACAACTTAAGACACATTTTTTGAATCTCTTGGGAGGATGAATCCAGTTACTTCTCAACACATTGCCTCTTCTAGTCCCCCAACTTTACCACAAGAACTCGGTCCCTCGGCATCCTTTGTCTCCTTGTGTTACCCAGCCCAATGGTTTCTTTTCTCCCCCTCTTTACTAGGGTTGTTGGGGTAAGGATACTCTCTATATATCTCAATTTGTGACTTACACCTCTAGTAATGTAGCAATAACAAAAAATTGCGCGAGGAAAAGACAAATCAAAGAACCATTGCCATACTCAAGGCTTTGAACACCATGAACACCACTTTGAAAATGCTATGTGATAAATTTGGGATTCATGGAATTCAGAATCCTAGACAGGTTCCGTAATTGCTAACACAGAAAAATGTATTGTTTACTTAACTGATGTTTCAGCTACAACACAAACGCATAGACACAATAAAAAGCCAACCTGAATCGGTTCAAAGCATGCCTCGCATTGTGTGTTGTCATGTTCCCTTTTCGAAATATTTTAATAAGGGAAATAAATTAATAATTTAACTTAAGTGACCGAAAAGTAACTTTATGTTATATCATAAAAAGGCAACTTCTGTTTTATTATTAAAATAAAGGTAAATTTTGATAAAACAACTCAAAATTAAAATAAAATTAGGTGAAGTTGCTTGATGGGTGCCTTTCCTCAAAAAAGGTGAAAGGGAAATTATAAAATGGGGCATTGGGCTCATTTGGAGAAAGATCTTTTATCAATCATTTTTTACTCATCTAGATTTGCAAGTTCAAGCATTCCGCTTTAGCTTTCAACCACCGAGGACGAAAACCTTCTGCTGGACAAGAGCTTGGGGACGAAAACACTCCGGTTCTTTGTGGTGATTCTATCCAAGAATCACATTTGAGCTTCAAGTCTGATTTTTATCGCATTTTAGCTAGAGCAACAATAGGCTTCAAATCTACATTAAAATCAACTTTCAGAGTGATAGAATAATTAGGGCATCATTCAAATTTTCAAATCCTCATCAAAATCAGTCAAGGAAATATCATATTTTCACCCATGTTTGTTAGGGCATCCATCCTGGGGTAGCATTTGGGCATCAGATCAGCAATTTGCGAGTTCATATTATATCAACAATTTATAGTAGTTAGGGCATCACTTCCAGGGTTGACGTCACCATTGGGGGCAAATTTCTAGGGCTGATGTCATTTGCAACAGGCTAACGCCATCATTTCCAGTTTTTTGGGGCCAGCAATTGGTTTATTTCATCAGTCTTGAGTGTCATTTGCGAAGAATTTTGTGTGTATACTATCAGCTGTAATTTTCCTGGTTTTCTGAGTTAAAAATAGTAAATAAAAAATCCAGATTTCAGGGTTTAAATTCAGTTTTCAGTATTTATTTTACGGCTGTTATTATATTGTAATGTCCCCTTCTTAGGACATTGATGAAACTAGAGATTTGAAGACCCTAGGATTGAGTTCGAAAGTTGTCCTAAGATGTCTGTTATCTATTTTGTAACCCCTTGGAGGGCTCTTTAGTTAGTTAATGTGCACATAGGCTAGTTTTTTTTTTTTTCTAAAATAAAAATAATAAAGTGCACATAGGCTAGTTTTTTTTTTTTTTTAAAATAAAAATAATAAAGTGCACATAGTCTTAGTTTAGTAGAGACTTTATTATAAGGAGAGTTTATGTTTTCCCTCCAAAAGGGAAAGGTCAGTCTTTATTGAATATTGCACCCCTTAACTTTATAAAAGGAGGTCGCATTTCCTCTAGTGGGGTTATGTTGATTGATCATTTGATTTCACTCCATGCTTGGGGCCACGATTTTCCACCACGATTTCACCCGCGATTTTCCATGATTTTCGAGTGTACCCGAGCCGCGCAAGTGAAAAAAACGACTCAGATTTGGGGCCCACGATTTCACCGGCGATTTTCCACGATTTTCCATGATTTTATCCATGATTTACCATGATTTTCGACTGTATTTTATCACCAAAAATCGCGATTTATCGCCATATCAAAAATCGTGATTTTTCAGAAGATATATCGTTTTCATGGTTGCAAACGATAAATCGCGATTTATTGCCGATAAATCGTGATTTTTGAAACAGAGGTTCTCTCCATTGTGCTCTCTTGTGTTGGATGTGTTTATGCATGGTATATTCATTGCAGCATTGTCAACTTGGTCTTGGGTATTGGCCTATTTATTTGGAGGATAAATCTGCATTTTTGTTAGTTCATTTGAAAGCTCATGATTTCTACTTTATTGTGCAATTCGTTGCATGCCAAAACTCCAAGTATTTTGTGAGATATTAATTTTTTAAAGTTTCAGCTGTTGTGGGTGATTTATTAATTAATTAACTGCTGCTAAAAATCAAATCTGGATGTTATTAGAGTTCTAATTAGTTCTCCCATCTAATCCACTACTTTGGCATACTCCAATCCCATTCTGGGTTGTATTATTGCCGACATTGGGTTATTTGAGGTCGGACTATGAAGATCTAATCTTCCTAGGATCCATTTGGTTAATTAATTAGGAGGAATAAGGAGGGAGTAATTTTATAATTTTTGGGACTTGATTTGATGCCCTAAATGTGCTGGGTGACCTACTTTTTAGGGAAAAATTAGGGTTTCGTGTTAGTTGTGCAAAATCTGATTTTTGCATATTATTCTTCATATTTCCTAACTTGACCTAGAAGGGGACATTACATATATTCAACAAATTTCTATTTTTCCAAGGGTTTAAAAATTATTCACATCATTTTCCAACAATTTTGATTTCTGCTGTTAGGTTTTGCAATAAAATCAGTTTCTAGTAATTATGCCCTAAGGGTTTCCAGTAAATCCAGAATTATTTAAAAATGTTTGCTTCGGCACATTACAGTGGTATCAAAGCTGTGATCTAGGAAACCTATGAGTCATGAGGATAGTGCAAGAATCCATGTTAGAAATGTTGCAAGCTTTACAAGAATATGAGAGGGATTTAAAGGCATGAATGGAGATAGAAATAAAGAAGGGTCAAAATCTAAGCCTCAAGAATATGCCAAAGAGCCAAAACCAAAAGAGTTTCTCTTGAAGGAAGAAAAAGAACTAGAAAATGTGGTTGAAAAGAAAGTAACCACATCGCAGACAAGCGTAGAGGATGTAATGGGGACCCAAAAAATGTGTGATGAATGGATAAGAAGAGCTAAGGAAGCTAAGTTGATAGCCACTCAAGCAAAACAACACCTACAAAAAATTAAGGGAAAAAATTCTCCAATTGTAATGACGGAGCATGAAAAAATCAAGAAGTAAGAAAATTCAGATCCGAAAGATTAGTTAGTGAGCATCCCATAAAGGAATCCACTATGCAAGTGGAAAGTGAAGGATCTTCAATAGAAAAAGGTATGACTTTAGACAAACAAAAAGTTTGTATTAACAATGTAAAGGAAGAAGCATTAGATGTTGAATGCCAAGTATCCAAAATTAAGGTTGTTTCAGCCTTAGAAGCACCTATCAATCTTCCTAGCATTGGAAAGTTTGAGACATTACCATATGTGATTGAATTTCAGAGTAGCTATAGTGATGAACATGCAAGTAAGGAGAGTGTTTCAATTGATGCCACTAATTCTAAAATTCTGAACTACACGAATGGTTGTGTCAAGGCAAATCTCTCAAAAGCTCCTACTTCTAAATCATAACAAGGAGGTAAGCAATTTGATCACAAACCAAGGTATGAAAAGAAAAGTCATATTTTAGATTTATTATTTCATACTATGCCATTTCAGATTTGTTATCATCATGGTAAACACTCTAAGAATGGAGAAAGGGTGAAGGAAACAAGTTGTAGTATAGGGCATGTGGATTCTTTGATTCAAGTTCAAGTTTGTTTTTGCGTATGGGATCCGGGTGATCTTTTGAGGTTAAAAGTGGATAGAGACATTAATATCACTATTGAGTTCTCCAGCTCTTGCAATTGGATAGAAAGGAAGTCCATGAGGAATCATATAGGGTATGTGGTGTATTGTAACAAAGCTGCGAAGGATCAAGTTTTAGGACACTCCTTAGAGCCAAGTTCTACCCTTGAAGAACTCACTATGGAGCTGAAATTCAAGGATGAAGAGAGAGAAGAAATACTTCGAGGTATACAGAATGGAGTCTCAAGCATGGCTATAACAAAAATAGGGGAGGTATATTTTTAGAGAAACTAAGTAGCTCGAAGCACTCAATGCATAGAGACAACCGTTGGTCTATCCTTAGGTAAGATACTTCATTATGATAATGTTTGGTTTGTCTTGGACATTCTCAATATTACTCCGCTAAGGTGGTCACCAAATGAGATTCTTGCAAGATGGAGCCTTCTTGTTGGAAGTCACTAACTATACATAGTAGGGACAAGTGTTGGCTGCAAGAAAGATGAATCAAGGGCCACTATGAAAATAGTTTCCAACCTTCGATCTGCTGTTCTCAATATTTCCAGCCTCTTCCACACTTTCTTTGCTGTCATAGAAGGGTTTTCAATCACATGGTGGAGGATTTTTCAGCCCATTATCATTGTTGAAGTGTTCTTAGCTAGTACGGGGTTTTCCAGATTTTACATTTTTGATTTTGAGTAAGGGAACTCAGTTTGGCAGCCATGGTACTATATTACTATCGATCATTTTGATACATTCCTATTTTGGAATAATGATATTTGTCATGAACAGCTATAGGTCTGCAGGTATGGGGAAAATTTCTTTGTTTGATGTGGTGTGTAGGAGGTCTCTGATCCAGGCAGCAATTACAATGGAGCAACTTCTGGGGACCATAACTTTTGCATCGTAGTTCCAATTGATTCCGTTCAAAGTGCAACAAAAAGCTCGGAATGCGTAGAACATGATGGAAGGGTGCGAAACTTCGTTTGGCAAAGTTTGACCCCCCGAAATCCACGTTTAAAGGGCCCAAATTGTGATTTTTGTAGTGTTCTCTAAAAATAGTAAATTCTAAAAATAGTATGTTTCACAAAATTAACGCACATGTAATTCTTGGAAGATGAAACACCTCATCTCCCTCGAGACTGGTGACCTTCCACATTCCTCTAGGTGCCCTTTCGTATTTCTAAAAATAGTATAAATGCATATGTAACCCGCAAAGGGAAGACTAGACATCTCCTTGCAGAGATAATTGATGTATTTGAAGTCTTTTGAGTAATTTACATCTCTTTTCAGAGATAGTTCTTTTCAATTCATCTGGCACAATTGTTAATCTGTTCTTTAAGTCTGAAACCCCTCGGTTTTGGATCAGTGGTATCAGAACAAAGTTGTCTTGAGAGTGTATGATCCCCAAAACGAGGTCAGGATACAAAAAGCTTGGGTGGTCCACACAAGATCCTTCAGAATACTTTCCTACTCATTGCAGGTGACCTCCAATGGCAGAAAACATCGGGACAAATGATCCTCTCAAGAAGATGGTGAATGAAGCTCTCATGGAGAAGAAGGAGCAGATGCTACAACAATTCACCCAGATTCTGCAACAACTACAAGTGGGAAATCATGCCTCCTCATCTGCAAATCAGTCCTTCAGTGCCCCAACTCCATTCAAGGTGCAAGTAAATTTTGACATTCCTATTTTTGAGGGTAAGATCAATTCTGATGCAATAGAAAACTGGTTGGACCAATTGACCTCCTATTTTTCTGTCAATCACTTTACTGATAAGGAAAAGATAACATTTGCTCTATTGAAATCGTCACTTGCTGACAAAAATTGGTGGGGCATGTACAAGAATGGGCTCGAAAAGGATGAGGTTGGCATCATAGAGGAACCCACATGGAACAATTTTGTGGATGCCATAAAGGAAGAATACTACCCTGTTAGAGCCTACGATGATTTGTACATACAATGGTAGCAACTCCGTCAAGGTAAGGACCAGTCGGTTCAAGATTATACTGATAAATTTCATTCTCTGTCTGCAAGATTGGGCATTCAAGACACAAAACAACATAGGATTCTCAAATATCGCAGTGGCCTACAATGGAACATCTAGGGAGGACATGGAATTCTTTCAATTTCAGACCCTTGGCAAGGCATACAAGTTTGCAGTCAAGATTGAGCAAAAGTATAAAAGGAAGACTGCCAAGAACCAACCTATGAGGGGGAAAAATGATAAGGAAGGCCAGACCGAAGGCTAGGGTTGGAAACAGAAGGAGTCACAAGGAAATAAGACACAGAAGGAGAAGATAGGGAAGTGGTGTGACCTCCACAAAACAAATTGTCACTCCAAGGAAGAATGTCGAGCCATCAAGTCCTTACTCGCCGAGTCATCTTCTTCAACACCCTCTGCTACACCAGTTATAGACCCCGAGGTCAAGGATGAAGAGGATGAAATTATAGATGCTGAACCAGATGTGATCATTACCACCTCGCAAGTCAAGAAGATGGATGAGAAGGAAAGAATATCTTCCACTCTAAGCTTTGGGTAAAAGGTAAGCCCCTGCATTTTATCCTTGATAGTGGAAGTCAAAATAATTTAATTTCTGTTGATGTTGTGAAAATCCTGAACCTTCCTGTGAAGTCACATCCCCAACCATATAGTATCGGGTGGTTAAACCTAGGAAGAGACCTCCAAGTCACACAATAATGCCTCCTTCCGTATGCAATCAAGTCCCTTTATGATGAAGTCTTGTGTGATGTTGCTCCATTAGATGTTTGTGATGTGCTCCTAGGCTAACCATTCATGTGGGATAGACATGGCATCTATGAGTCACGACCTCGAAGGGTCACCATTACCATTGGGAGTCGACGTTATCGGATACCCGAGGTCATTCCCCCAAGTCTATCTCCCTCATCAGTGCCAAACAATGTAAGAAGTTGGTGGAGAAAACCAAGCAGTTTGTCGTCTTGATGATCAGGCCAAAACCTACAAAGAAAATTGTTGCAGCCACTATGAACATGCATTTAGTGCAACAATAGAAGCAGATGGACCAAATCATAACTGAGTATGATGATCTATTCCAGTCACCTAAAGGAGTGCCATTTCAGTGCTAGGTAAAACATGTTATTGATTTGGTCCCAGGGTCTCCTTTACCCAACAACCCTGTGTATCATAGATCAGTCCTTAAAAATGAGGAGATCAAGAGGTAGCTCCAGGAATTGATTCAAAAGGGACATATTAGGCCGAGCTCTTCACCCTGTGGAAGTCCAATTGTCTTGGTGCCAAAGAAGGATGGAACATGGAGACTTTGCATTGACTATCGGGCTTTGACCAAAATCACTGTGAAGAATCGCTACCCCCTCCCAAGGATTGATGACTTGCTGGACCAACTCCGTGGTGCAAAATTCTTCACCAAAATTGATCTCAAATCCAGCTATCACCAGATCCCCATCGAGCCCACTGATGTTTGGAAGACTGCATTTAAGTCCCGGGAAGGTCTCTTTGAATGGTTGGTCATGCCCTTCAGACTAACTAATGCACCTGCAACATTCATGTGGATGATGGATGACATCCTGCGGCCCTACACCAATTCCTTTGTGGTGGTCTACTTAGATGATATACTCATCTATAGTCAAACCTGGGAGAAGCATCTACAACATGTTTGAGAAGTACTTCAGACCCTCAGGAAGCACAAGTTGTATGCAAATCTAGACAAGTGCACATTTGGGATGAGAAAGGTCCAGTACTTGGGTTACTGTTGTGGATGAGGAAGGAGTCCATGTCGACCCAGAGAAAATTCAGGTTATTCAGAGATGGCCTACCCCAAAGAACCTTATAGAACTTCGTAGCTTCCTGGGCTTGCCGATATCTATCGCCGGTTTGTCTTAGATTTTTCACATATTTCTTGGGACTCAATCAGGTGACTAAAGGAGGGAACAAGGCTACATTCCGATGGGGGGAAGCACAATAAAAAGCATTTGAAGGGTTGAAATAAAGGTTATGCTCGGTCCTTGTCCTCTCCCTGCTTGATCTACATCAACCTTTCGAGCTGATGACAAACACATCTGAGTATGCCTTGGGAGATGTTATCATGCAACATGGCCACCCTGTTGCATATCACAGTGAAACATTCAATGACATAGTTAGGAAGTACCCAACATATGATAAGGATCTTTATGCCATCATCTAGGCCTGCAAGTAGTGGAAACACTACATTCTGGGGAAGGAGACAGTAATCCACACAGACCACAGGCCTTTGGAGTTCCTTCAGACACATAGCAAGCTAAGGAATGAGAGACACCAGAAATGGGCCACATACCTGCAGCAGTTTCACCTGATAATAAAACATAAGAAGGGAATTTCCAATTCAGCAGTAGATTTCCTGAGCAACCCTCCAATTGCAGCCCTCACAACTATTCTTGATCTCTGTGGACATGAGACTTCCAGTTGGTGCAGTTTGTATGAGAAGGACCCTAACTTTTTGGACACATATCAGGCCCTCCATGGAGGAAAACATGTCCCTGATTTCTATCTACAGGACAACCTCCTCTGCCACATGGGACACATCTATGTTCCAGCAAGTGAACAACAGAAGATGATCTGGGAAGACACACTTCAGCAGGACTGCATAGGCACTTTGGCATGGACAAAACATTGGCAATACTTCAGAAGCATTTCTACTGGCCTAATCTAAGGAATGATGTGGTGAATTATATTAAGTCCTTACACCCCTTGTGTGATTGCCAAGCCAGCTAACAAGAAACAAGGATTGTACACACCATTGCTAGAACCAACCAAGCCTTGGGCATCTGTCTCGATGGACTTCCTCTCAGGTTTTCCAACTTCGAAACATGGGAATGATGGTGTTTTTGTTGTAGTTGATCGATTTTCCAAAATGGCTGTAATGGTTGCTTGTAAGAAAAATATTTCTACTGAAGATACTGCTAAACTTTATTTTAGTCATGTATGGATCAACTTTGGGCTCCCCAAATCTATTGTCTCTGATAGGGATAGCAGGTTCCTGAGCATCTTCTGGTCCACCTTATGGGGAATGATGGACACGAAGTTGATGAAGTCCACATCCTTCCACCCACAGACTGATGAACAAACAGAAGTGGTGAACCACCTAATTGTTCACATGCTTCGTATGTACCACTCCAAACACTCCCGCACATGGGATGAGGCCTTGCCATACATACAACATGGATACAATCGAGCCCTGCACAACTCCACCAAACACAGTCCATTTCAAGTTTGTTATGGATTCCAACCTATGACACCCATTGATGTATGCATCCCAATGCATGCCATGGAATACACGCCTCATGGAAAAACTGAAGCAGAAAAGGCGACAAGGTTTGTTGAATAGATCCAACACACTTAGCACTAGGTCCACAACATTTTGTAGAAAATGAATAAAAAGTATAAGCAACACCATGATCAACACAGGGTTCCACATCATTTCCAAGTTGGTGATAAGGTTTGGTTGCGACTTCAGAAGGAAAGGATTGCAGGTCCACACAGGAAGATTCGACCTCTCTGGTATGGTCCTTACACTCTCACCAAACAAGTAGGAGAAAATGCTTTCGAGTTGAATCTTCCACCCTACCTTGGTCTGCACCCCATCTTCAATGTGGACCTCCTCAAGCCATATCACCCACCTCTATTGGATACTTCAGTCATAGCAAGAACAATTGGACATATCCGAGCTCAACCCAGAAATATTTTCCCTAGTTGAAGAAGATCAGATTGTGGACACTTTGACAAAGACCACCAAAGGACAACCTATTCAGCTCTATCGGGTGATCAAGAAAGGAAATCTCAGTCATCAAGGTGAGTGGCTCACCACGTACTAGGTAAAGAAGCAATTTCCACATTTAATGGGACCTCTTGGTGCAATGGGGACCATTGCTTCTGAAGGAGGGAGGAATGATCTAGGCAGCAATTACAGTGGAGCAACTTCTGGGGACCATAACTTCTACACCGTAGCTCCAATTGATTCTGTTCAAAGTGCAACAAAAAGCTCGGAATGCGTAGAATGTGATGAAAGGGTGCCAAACTTTGTTTGGCAAAGTTTGACCCCCAAAATCCATGTTTAAAGGGCCCAAATTGTGATTTTTGTAGTGTTGTCTAAAAATAGTAAATTCTAAAAATAGTATGTTTCGCAAAATTAACGCACATGTAATTCTTGGAAGATGAAACACCTCATCTCCCTCGAGACTGGTGACCTTCCACATTCCTCTTAGGTGCCCTTTCGTATTTCTAAAAATAGTATAAATGCATATGTAACCCGCAAAGGGAAGATTGACATCTCCTTGCAGAGATAATTCATGTATTGGAAGGCTTTTGAGTAATTTACATCTCTTTTCAGAGATAGTTCTTTTCAATTCATTTGGCACAATTGTTAATATGTTCTTTAAGTCTGAAACCCCTTGGTTTGGATCAGTCTCACATATTGAGATCATTAATTGCAAACATTCTAGCATATTTAGTGCCGATTGCGGAGAAAGTCAAAGCAATGTATGACTGTTACAACCACTGATCAGCTAGCATACAATCTGATCCGAACTTTTTTGCAAATGGTATAATCTGGGCATCATGATAAGAACTTTTGGAGTCCTAGGTAATCAATATAACAACAATCTAGATGAAGTGAGCATAATTGTTTGCATGCATTGGTCACATTTATCTGAAAGGCTTGTTATCAAGAAAGGGTTCAGGGTAAAGGAAGTTGTGTGTCGAGACAACTATCTTAGTGAGGGAATCATGAGCAACACAAGAAAATCCCAAGGACAAGCTCACATGAAAATAAGAGTAATGCAACGCAAACATGGTGAGGTAGTTTCAAATAGGGATATTTGTTCAAGGATTCATCTACTGGGCATGAGGAGAACAAGTAATGATGATACCCTGTGACCCAAGAACGGAAGAAACACAATTGGTACAGCCATGTACCAAATTTCCAGCCTCAATGCTCGTGTCACAATCATTACCAGCCCCTACGGCACTTCAATTACATTTATGCACTTGGTTTTGCAGGGACTCCCAATCATGAGGAGGAAGGGGTTACAATATATGATTGCTAATAGAGCATTTTCAGCTCCTACATTGTTCACACCTTTGATTGTTGCAAAGGAATATCAAGTTTGCTGCTGTTATAGCCTAAGTCACCAGGTTTGTGTTTGTGTTCGTGTTCGGCGAGGATAAAATTTGGCAAAAAATTGTCAACCGATAAAGTTCATCAAAAAATTTGTCAATAAGTTCGGATTATATAAATCTGCTATACAAATATTTTTTAAATAAATAATAAACAAAGAAGAATGGTTGAACTTGAAATACACAAATATTATTAAATACTTCCAAAGACATTATGAAATGATGTCAAAACATTTTTGTAACTTATAAGCTGATCAAAATACTAAATAGAACATTACACGGATGTGAAATCACAAACTTAAAGAGGGTTTCTTGTTTCAAAAAGAGTCTAGATTCTAAAGCATCTAAGTCCTACCACTATTCTCAAACTTTTGGATTTCTCTAAACTTTTTACATCAAAAAAGCTCAAAATCATCAAGAGCACTTTTGGATGAGATGGTTCGATATCATCATCTTTAGATTCACCACTGAATTCATCTTGTGAAAGCAAGTCAGGATCATCTACATCTGCCATGTGTTCTGAAATGGGTTGGAGTTGTGAAGACGAAGTAGATGAGTCTTTCGTTACTTTTTTCATACACAACTGCAGATTGTTGTGAATATAAACAAGATCTCCCAACCTCCCAGACAACAACTTGTTTCGCTTCTTTGACTGAATGTGGTCAAAGCAACTCCAATACCTTTCACATGCTGATGAACTAGCTCCTTGACTCAATACTCTAACAGCAAAGTGTTGCAACTCACAAGCATCTGCTCCAAAGTTGCTCCACCACCTATATCCTTCAACATTTGGGCGTGACATGTCATACTTGGCTGCCGGTATTCCAAACATCTTTTCTTCTAACTTGTATGTCCAACACTGATCCCTGATTTTACTTGCAAATTGTGGATATTGTTCAAACCTCCCTATGGCTTCATAAAGGCCACCCATGATTTCACTGTCACCCTGTCTATCTATATGGAAGAGTTTTGGCTCCAAATAGCAAAGCTGCTGCATGCAAGAGGGTGTGCATCATTTTCCACCTTGAATCAATTGTTTCCCATATCTCAATATAGTTTGCTTCCACATTATTGAATGGTTTTTGAATGCTTTCCTTGCAACGGTCCATGCTTTCATAAAGCATACCAAGACAAGGTTTATCGCCATCAACCACACGAAGCACTTCAACAATTGGTTCACACACTTTTAAAACTTTTGTTGCATTATCCCAGAAATTGCTGTTTAGAATTATTTGCTCTATGTTCTTTCCTTTTGCACCTTTAGAAAGAACTTAATTTTCCCAATCAGTGGAACAAATAACTGATCTTAGTGCTGCTTTCTCTTCAACCACTCTTTTCAAAGTCATATAAAATGAGGCAAATCTTGTTTCACAAGGCCTCAACAACTCTCTGGATGCATGCTGCCTATAAATGTTCAATGTGAGCCGGTGGTTTTTGAAGAAATTTTCAATTGCTCTCCCTTTGTGAATTGCTTCATGCACCCATGGAAATTTAGCTAAGTCATGAAGCAACAAATCAAGACAATGTGATGCACATGGACTCCAAAATATATGTGGGTACTTTGTCCATAATCAACTTCCCCGCGCCCACACAATTCGCAGCACTATCAGTCACAACTTGAACCACTTTCTCTATACCGACTTTAAGAATGGTTTCCTCTAATATTTTGAAAATATACTCAGAGGTCTTCTTGTGGTTCATAACATCAACTACTTTCAAAAACACGACACCCAGAGGGCAAGCCACCAAAACATTAATCAATGGCCTTTGACACATGTCTGACCATCCATCACTCAATATGGTGCACCCTGCTACACTCTAAGAGGCTTTGATCGCTGCCAGTTTCTCAGTCACCCTTTCTTTTGATTTCTTCAAAAGTGTTGTTCGAAGAGCCTCTTAAGCAGGCGGTGTATACCCTTTGCCAAACTCTGCAACTTTCTGAATTGCATTCTTAAAATGCGGATTGCTTGCAACATTGAATGGAATTGCACTTGAATAAAACAAGTCAGCCAATTCATCATCCACATGTTGTTTCTCCATTGGTTTCCAAAGGCTGTTCAAAGTTCCACTCTTTGATCCCCTGGTTGCATCACCGGACGTGGGAGTGTTTGAAGCAGAAGACATAAAATTTGTAGTGACCCTAGATATTTCTGCTTGAATTCTCTGTTTTTTTGTGCTGATTTCTGCTTTCTAGCAGACGAAGAGGCTTGGTCTTTCTCCAAAGCAGCTTTGATGCTTGGAGTTACATTTGGGCATGCAGTAACACCCCCTCCTGCACCAACTGAGATGCCAAGTAGGTGGTCCATTATCCTTGTGATACTCCCAACAAATGAATGACCACACAAATTACATTTGATATGACTACCATTGCATGTTACATGTTTCCATCCCTCTGCTTTCAATTTCGGGGGTGCCATTGAATTATGTTAGGAACCTGTACGTTTTAAAGACGATGAGATTATAATACCCATATAACTTTAATACCAAGTAAACATCCAAAATAATAATAATCTAATTAAATTATTAAAACTTAAAAGCCTTTTAAAAAGAAAAATAAAAAATAAAAAATAACTAAATTATAATTAAGTCCTAATGAAAAATTAAACTTAATTTAAAAATATTAATGTTATTCATAATAAAAGAATCATAAATACATACTATAAAATTTAAATAATTTCGTAATTTATATTTTAAGTTCAAAAATATATTAAAAACATATAATTAATTGATAAATAATAAATTACAAATCTAAACTTCTAATTTTTTATGATGTAATTATTAAAGAGTTTCTAACTATCAATAAATAATAAAAATATATTAACAACCTAAAATTAACTAATAAATATTAAATAATAAATTATACATCTAAATTTATAATTTCGATGATCTAATTATTAATTAATTTCTAACTATTAAAAAATAATACAAATATATTAATAAACCTAAATCTAAAAAAATAAATTTCTACCTATTAATAAATAATAATAATATATTAATAAACCTAAATATATAAATTCTAATAACAAATTAAAATTTAATATTATATTTTTAATAACAAAAATTTATAACTTTAGATTTAATATAATAAATGAATGAATAAAACAAACCTAAACCAAATGTTTAAGTTTGTTTTATTTATTTATTTACTATATTTTTAAACGTCACTAAACAAATAAAATATTTCAAAAGTTTTATTTATTTTTATAAACAATCCTAAACGTAATTTATTATCAATGTTTTTAAATACTTAAACATCAATAAACAAATAAAAACCTAAACCTAATTTTTTATTTACTATGTTCATTTAAAGTTTTATTTTGTTTTTATTTACGTGGAAAGGGAAATACCTGGCTGTGGCGTGTGCTACGAGCTCCTCTCCACGATGTGTAGTTGTGAGCTCTTTCTCTCCACTTGTCGACTGTATAGAATGAGCAGCGAGCAGCAATTGTACGAGCAACAACTGTATTGGCGTGTCTGACGAGCTACAAGCAACAACTGTATTGAATGAGCAACAATTGCAGGCAACTGTTTGGCTATGAGCTCCTTCTCTCCACGACTGTTTGGCTACGAGCAGCTCTCCACGAATGGTGCAGTTCGCAACTTCACAGAATCACGTTTTTGTTTGTAGTTGTAACATTTCCTTAACCGACTTGCATAAATAGCAAACGAAACCCTAGCTGACATTAATGTGAACCATAAAAACTCAGAAAATAGTTGCACGTACTTTGACCGGTCGCATTTTTTTCAGGGTTCCCAAAAAAATGAATAATATCGGAATATTCCAATTTATGGCGAACTTTAACGATTTTTTTAATTTTTATTGGAAAGTGCCGAATTTCGAACTTTTTGGTTGAAATCCGGCGAATGTTGTGACTTAGGCCATAGCATTGTCAGGTTGCTGGAACAACTGTTATCAGTGACAAACAGCTACAAGTTGGCATAATTAAGGGGAATATCCTTAATGTAAGAAGTTAGAGAAAGGTTTCAATTGAAGAGAATCATCATTGCCGTCCCCAGGGTACCTAGTTGGGTAGAATTTTAGGTGAATTGTGACTTTGCTAACTTATTTCAAGCCCTTACACAATGTGATTTGAACTCTAATTTGGAATGTATACATTGCAATCTCTTTGAAGAGGCCATAGAAACTTACAAATTGGATCATGAAACTCAAATAAGTGTTCCAGATTCTCCACCACATGGGAAGAACCAAGAGGTGCAACAAAACATGGTGGTGAGTACATTTGGCAACTTTTTGTCTTTTGGGAACTCGTGGATATTTTCATACATTGTCAAATAGAGAAAGAACATCTTGAGAATGAACTGCATCTTGTCTAATACTTCTTGGGATTGGAAGGAGACTTTTAGAGGACTCATATCAGATACACTCTTGATTATTGAATTGTTTCCTAAGTTGCAAGGGTTGTGTTCATTGCTTGATCCAAGTGGAAGGTGGAAAGGTATAATCATGCACTGCTTCATGTATCTCCTTTAGGTTTACATTTATGTGGTTGGGAGTCATGAGGTCAAGTTGTTTTTCAAAGAGGTGATAAAATTACATGGGCATTTTAGTTTGATTCATGACATGGGCAGGGTGACACTTGAGTATCCGGGTTTACATAGTATTTTTTGGCAGGAAATGCATCACTTGATAGGTATGGGATCTAGACTCTATGGACATGTTGTCGTGCAAATGTGCAATAGGGAAATTGACAATTTCCAAGCACGACAACGATACCCCAGTGTTAATTTTTTCGAGTCCCATCATTCCAAGACACCCTGGGTCTATCCAATCAGTCCAAATGACCTCCTGAATAATGTAATCTCATCCCCATAGGTGATTTAGGTAAGTCTATTCATCACCCCTAGGTGATTTTAGGGAGTTCTGAAAAGATACTATTTTCTGGCAGTATTGGGAAGGGCTATTGTTGGCCTTCCTAGGAATGGATCAACCCATGGAGCGGAACAAAAGGACAAAATTCAACACGGAGATGAAATGAAGACCTTAAAACATAATAGAAATGATTTTTGAAGGTTTGGGGAAGTTTTGCAAGACTTGGAGCAGTCTGAGTAAAAAACAGGGTTCACAAGCCTAGGCGGTACGTAGGCCTAAAACAGCTGTTGGGCCTCAAAAGAAGATTTCGGGAGCTCCGGATGGAGTTTAGAAGTAAAACAAAACATCGTCGGAAATAGGATTCTAATACCTACATGATGGTGAAATAATATGTTTCACAACACCTTGGCGCATATGATTGGCAAGCAGTTTTTCTCAGGCTCAAGTGGAGTAAAAACTCAAAACTCAGATTTTTCAGGGATCAAATGGAATAATCAAGACATGAGACCCCAACCATTGGATTCAGAAGGCCATTTCCAATCAGGATCATATAAATTTTTTCCAAAAAAATCCATCAGGAGCTCAAGTTATCACTGTTACAAGTTCAGGACTTAGCCAAATTTTTGGGAGGACACGTGTCAGCACCAGGAACCTGGCGGGATTTTGTGTCCCTCACGTCCCCCAAGGTCAGGGACACCAAGGTTGTAAAAGTGCGCCAAGCCCCCTTGAAGCCCTCTCAGCCCTCATATGACCTCTTGGACCCTCATGTGACCTCCAGACTCGACAGCTCAGCCCCCAAGTGCATTTTTGGAGCATGCATTCCCTGCCGTTGGATCGGGCGCCACGTGTCACCTCCAAGACCACCGTGGAAACTGATGTACCTTATGTACCTGAGATGGGGGACATCAGACATGGAAAAATGCGCCCAACCCCCATAGGAAGTCATTTGTACACCCATGTGACCAATTTCCAGCCCCAAGTGCTTTAAAGCAACTTTTTCCACCTTCATTCCCTGTCGTCGGATCGCCGCTACGTATTGTCCTCTTGACCACCATGGAATTTGATGTCCCTCACATCCTTGAGGTTAAGGACATCAAGTAATGAAAAATGGGCCCAAGCTTCTCCTTCCACGATTTCAAAAAATTCAAAAAATCTAACTGCCACTCAGTGCTTCCAGCTGCTTCCACTCCCATGCATAGACAAATCTTCATTCTTCCTCTGCAACATTCTATCATCATTACGCCATTGTAAATGATCAGACCTGCTCAACCCAAGAACTGAAACACATTCCCCACAGCTATGTGCAGGTCTCAGAAGGATTTTTCATCGAAACGAGAAGGAACAACAAAGAACAAGAGGAAGAAAACAGTGAAAATCTCCATAGCCTAAAAACGAAGATCTGAAGAAATATTGCAAGCTGGTGCATGAAACAACAAACCGTTTGTTGCTGTTCATTCCTTTGCCCAAGACCATAAAAAAGACACCTTGAAACTCCCCCCTCGTGCGACAGAGCGTCCACAACAAAGAAATCTCCTTTCCGGCTCAACGAAGAAAGAAGTGGGATTTCCTGTCAAACCAGTTGTCGGATTGAAGTAAGATTGCACGTGAAGCACCGAAAGAAAAACCCATATAAAAAATATAATTTTCTTCGCAAATGGAGGAGAAATCCTGACCTGTAATTTTGAGGTCCATTAATGGCTGCTGTACCAAGAAGCACTGCCAGGTCCGAAAATTAAAATTTTAAAATCTCCTAGATTATTAAGCGGGCGGGCCCGAAATTTTGAAGGGATGATATTGGGCAAAAACCCATATCAAAAATCTTCGTTCCACGTCAATCTGACTCCCAGAGGCCAACTTTCTAAAAATAGCAGGCCTACTACATAGGAACTGCTATTTCGGGAAAGTCATTAACAGAAGAACCTGCGAAGAAGATGAAGATATCAGAGGTGCACTATAGCTGAGAATTCACCAGAATGGAATTTTTTGGCACTTACTAAAAATAGTAAGTGGGCTCTCGAGCACTTGCTAAAAATAGAAATTTGATCCAAAGAAGTGAGGAACGCAGGGAGAAAGAGGAATCAAGGTCACAACACTCAGCTAAGGATCGAGGGAGTTACTTTTTCACACTTACTAAAAATAGTAAGTTACATTTACTAAAAATAGTAAGTTACACTCAAAGAGAAGTTTTGGCACAATGGGATGTACAAGGATAATCATTCAGGGGGACATCATTGTTCGAGAGCATCCTAGCCATTTTTCATAGGGGAATTCGAGATCCACCTTAGTTCATTCAATTGGGTGAGCGTTCGGGAGCTAATTTGGAGGAGTTTCACAGTGTGCAAGGAGTTCGAAGATTCAGAGTTTCACTACATTTGGAGCTTTCCATCAACGAGGATCAATGGATTTCATCGAGTGACATCTCCTCTTCTTCTTCTCTCTCTCTTTCTCTCTCCTCTTCCCCCCAACTTTCTCTCGCTTTCAAATGTTCTAATTCTTCGTTGGGGTTTGCACTTTTTGATATGCCTTTAAGTCACTTAAAAGTGACTTTAGAAACATAATGTAAATTAAGTCGCCTTGCTATTATAAAATGGACTTAAATATTTAAAGTGGAATATGAACGGGTCTTAAGTCATATTATGGCATATGGAGGGTCATGAGGAAGACGATAAGTCATCTCTCATTCTATAAATTGTAACGCCATTCCCATTGCAAAGGGTTGGTGATTGATCTTGTACACTCAAGAGTATATTGTACCTTGAGAGAACAAAGGAGAGCCAAATTTTTCCATTCCCCTCATTCTCAAATTTCCTCTATTTCTCCATTATGTACAAACACTTGGTTTGAGCAATCAATACAAGGAGTTTCTAACTTTCTTTGACTAAGGGGTTTCTTGATACTTTGTGATCGATAAATTCTATTTGGTCTTGTTGTTATTTACAAAGTTGTTTCTTCTCATGAATGCATGTGTTGAAGTTTCTACCTGCAACATTAGTTCCCCTACCTCTTTTCTCACTCCCTTTCCCACTTTCAGACAAAGTCCTCTCTTGCAGGTATTTGCAAGCTTTGCCGCAGGGTCAGTGGAGTGTCCCTGTTGGATCCCTGGTTGAAAGGCCACCACAGAAATCCACCTTTTCACGCGCATGCATATATGGCAGCTGCACTGGTTAAGTAGCAGGACTTAGATTCCCAGAGCGTTGGCAAGAAATCCACAAGTTTGTCCACCTGACAAATTTTCTCCACCAACAGGACATTACAACATGAATCATCATTTGGGTTTGCAATTGCTTGAGAAAAAACATTTTTGGGAAGGGCAAACTGTCATGTTCCCTTTTCGAAATATTTTAATAAGGGAAATAAATTAATAATTTAACTTAAGTGGCCAAAAAGTAACTTTATATTAATTATAAAAAAGCAACTTATGTTTAACTATTAAAATAAAGGTAAATCCTGATAAAGCAACTCAAGGAGGATAAGGAACCATGGGGGCCTCCTGGATCTGAAGTGGAACATTTATGGAGTGCCTTTCAACTCGAGCATGAGGTGCTGGAAGAGAAATTCACAAAGTGAGGGAAGAAAAGGAGCTCATGGGTAATGGGTTTTCTTTTATCCAACCTAAATTAAAATCCTCTCAGCATGGATAGCAACATTAAAAGCCCAAGGAAGAGTGATGCTTTTAACCAATGAGGACTGAATCATAACAGCAAGATCAGAATCAAAGGCTCTTAAAAAATACAAGAGTGCCATACCTAGTTGAGGTCTGAATTCTTTAGGTGATTCTCCTCTAGGAGTCACATTTGTGCTTCAAATATGAGGTTGAAGTTTAAAACAAGCTCCATTTCAGGCTCTCTTGATGGTGTTGAGGTGTTCAGATGAGAGATCATACTATCTACATTCTCAGAGTGGAAACACTTCTCTAATTCCTCTCTTGGCATGATCCAAATGTTGAGACAGAATGAGCAGCCAAACTCAGTTAAGTACCAATGTTGAGATTTTTCACTCTGAATTTGCTAGAGATAAAAAGTCTGAGGCAAGCATTTGGGCTTCTATGATCATTGTGAATGGCACAATGATTGGCTATATCAGTTGAATGTAGCTCAACAGGGGCTATCATCATCCATTCCTGATGAAATCATTGGGGACAGAGTTTTTAGGGCTGATGTCATTTGTAGCAGGATTTCACGCCATCATGCTGCGAATGTAGTGGGGCTCAACAATTTGGTCTATTTCATCTGTTTGGAGGGTCATGGGTGAAGAATCCTTGGAGAGCCATGAAAGAGTAGCAACTATTAAGATATTAAAGAGGATTCCGAAAAGTGGCCTGCAAATGAGAGAATGGATCTATAAGAGCAGTGGAGTCGTCAGGTGTGTTAAGATGATGCCTCTTCAAAGGCTAGATGGAATCAATAATTGACTGACATGGACCAACCTTAGTTCCTGAAATGAGTTGTACAAGTGACTCAAGGTGTCCCATCTCTTGAATGGAGTCGTGCCAAGGAGATTGTTGATACATGTCGTGTCCCTTTTTGAAGACCAACGTTCTGAAGTCCTTATCCTATTTCTTCCTTGTGGGATTAAGGAATGAAGCAAGAGGAACGTTTATGATGATATCTTGATGTTTTATTTTATTTCATTATGTTTTCCTATTGGGAAGCCAAGCTCTCCAATAAAGGGACTTAATTAGTTATTTTGGTGAGCATGTAGGCCCAAGTTATAAAATATTATTAAAGTACTTTATGATGTCGACCATCATTGAATTGTTAGCAACCCTTATGACGTTTAAGGAGGTTGCTTGGCCAATTGATAATTATGTGAATTCTTTTTATCTCTTTTAGAAAGATTGCTTTGAAGCATCTCTCTGCCTTTCCTAATGAGGAAAACTCTTGGAGAGTCTTGTGTGAGGACGAAACCCTTCACCAAGTCTAGGGAAGACTTCAACACTGGAGTCTCCACCCGCTTGAGGGATCTTTTGCTGCTGTAATCTTTATTTCTAGCCCTAAGTGAATTTCCCTAAGGTGCCATTTGGTCAATCATTGAAGATCTTTGCACTACTTGTTAATGCATGTTTGGCCTTTTTAAAGTGGAGTGACCTGCTTTGTGGTATATTTTGGCATATAAATTGGTTGTTCCAAGTGGGGCAACCAACATAGAGGAATAGTTTGGTGTGTTCTTGCAACAATTTTGTGGATTTGAGATTAGAATCTTGTTCTTATTATTTTTAGAGGCCAAGATTTGAAGTTTTATTAATGTTGGAAGTGTGTTGCTTATTTTCCAAGCTCTTTAAAGTTAGTTACAGTTCTGGAATATTTAATAAGATTTCTGCAGTTTGAGGATTTTATCTAAAAATCATATCGTCCACTTCCAAGCTTGTAATTTCAGATTTTATTACATGGAATGATTGCTGGGAATTTATAATAATTTTAGAAATTAAAAGATAGTTGATTCAAGGGTTTTTGAGGGCACAAAGTGGGTATTAAACCCCCCAAAGGGCTCGTTTCCCTAGTGTAATATCCCTTTCAAGGAATGAAACCAACAATCAAGGAAATTAGCTCAAACCCCAAAGCAATCAAATCTGGTTTTCAAATCAGCAGACTGAAATAAAACCCAGATTTGGACAGAGAACTGAGTTTAGGAATAACAATATGAAAGCTCACAATTTCACACAAAATATCATCTAAAAATGCATCCACAATTTTTACAAACCTTTTAGAGAGATTCTAGAATTGTTTTCAACCCAAAAAGATGTGCATATGCTCAACTAAAAATTAATAAAGACCAACAGAAGTACAACTCCAAAATAATTATGAAAAGAGGGTTTGGAAACCTAAAAATTCACTACAAAGTAGATTCCGGCTTTATAAATAGTGGAAAATCTGAAAATGAAGTGAAACATCAAATATATGCTCTTTAAGGCACCAAACTTCACTCCAAGTTAGGTCGCTCTACCTAGGAGAGGCCACTCAATGCAAATACAGATCTGATTATGATTATTTTTCCTCAAATTTGCAACAATCCTTCAATCTCACACAAGGAAGGAGGGTTTCCGTCCCCGTACCAATCACTAGAAACGTTTTTTTGTCCTTCTAAGAAGATGCCACACACTTGGATTTTCACCCGAGAGTGGAAGAACCAAGAGCAACCAGCTCACAAGTCCAAGTAGAATCGATTCGCCAAAAATAGATGATGTGCAAATGAAGCCTTTACTTCATGGCCGACCCATATAAGTCATTATAATCTTTTATTATGCTTCTTCAATGCACTAAAACCCAACCGACCTCATTAATATCTTATTTCTTTATTTTGAGCTTATTAAAAGCTCTCCAATCCAGCCGACCTACTAAGAATGGGAAATATAAAAAAAACATAAATATGAATGAAGAAAACTGAAATTTGATTCACGATCTTCCGTTGTTTGTCCATTACTTGTCTTCGGATAGAGGAAAGGCAAGAAATCCTTTATTTTGGATTAATTTGGAAAAAGGGTACACACCTAGATGGGTGTTTGGTGGCAGCAGTTGAGGATCTCTATATATTTATTTCAGTCACTAACAAGTTACTCATAATTTAAAAATTGTGGTTTGTGCCCAATTTTGCAAAGTTTCCTAAGAGTCCCCAAAAAGTGACATTACAATACACTAACACCATGGTTTCTATCATGAAAGCCTTTGAATGATTCTATTGTATGTTTCATGTTCAACAATCCTCCTGTGCACAATGACTCAAGTCAGCGAATGGGTTTTCCTTCTTATCCAGGTGTCTTCAATGATGCTTTTGGTTGCAACACGGATGCGGTCATTATGGATGAAGAACATCCAAATCACTTGAGAATGGATTCGTTTGAAATATATTGCCGATAGAAAGTGATGCTCCAATTTTTAGACAATTTTCTCGTTCGGATCAACAGGAAAGTGCAAACTTCAATGAAGCAAGCAGAATATTGAGGGAAAACTCACTCCTTCATAGCTCCAAAAATACTCCACATAATCATGCAAGAGATAGCTCAAATGAAAACCTACTTTAAGAAGAACACTTATTCCAAATTTCAGACAATTTGGCTCATTGAGTCACTGGGAAAATGCAAAACAATTTTTAGTTGTGTTGGCGGTTTTAATGGAGTATAGGCAAAAAAATTCAGGTCTTTGTTCCGGGAGCAATACACATCCAAATGACTTGGTTTGCAATTTGTTGGAGAGGAATGTAGGAGGGAAACCGACACCCCGAATTTGAGAAAGATCTCTCGCGGTGTTTTGGAGAAAATAGCAAAACGATTTTTAGTGCAAAGAGGGTGTTCAAGTGGTTTTGGAAGCCAAAAATGGTTTTACTCATATCTTATGCATTTTTCCACTGTAGCACGTGCATTATAGCTCAAAATGAAGGTTTTTGCAAGGAGAGATCATTGGCAAAATTTCAAGAGGTTCCTCTTTGCGTTGCATGCAAAGAACGAAACAAGTTTTGGGTGGTTTTGCAAAACAGTGGTTTAACAGCTGTATTTTTCAGATGGAGAGAAAAAATAAACCACTCAACTACATGCCATGCTCCTTATATCATCTTGAAGACATTTTCAAGAGGAGGATGTGTTCGAAATTTGGGAGTGATTTGAGCAAGGAATCTAGAGATATGAGAAAAATAAGGTTTGAGCAAGATAGGGCACAAAAGTGTTTTGGTGACCATGAGAGGTGGAAAAACAAACATTTTGGTGGTTTCATCTGTTGCACTTCACCTTTTTGTGGAATTGTGTTTTTTGGAGGGAAGTGGAGATTTAAACATGACTTAACATGGAGGCGGAGATTTGGTTTTGCAAATGCAAAGTGAAATGTCCACCCACTTTGCAATCTCCGCCTCAAAAATGCACCTCCACCAGGCTTAGGCGCACTTTTGTGGTGCAATTGCACCTCCAAAGTGCGCCTAGTGTATAATGGCCCTTTCTAGGGCTGAAACTAAAAATCAAGGAAATACCACAAACCCCAAGTGAAGTAAATTTTGATTTTTGTAACGGCAGATGTAATATTCCTTGAAACTCTAGCAACGAGCTGTATAGGGACTTCAACTCACCATATTACCATGCAACAACTAAAAATGCTTCTAAATAATTATTTCAAGTACAACAACATTTATCCATCCAATTTACATCAACGCAAATGAGAAAACAAGCTTATACCCAGCTGTAATTAATTTTATGACAGCAGCATGGCAGCCACAAACAAGGGCTAAAAATGATGGATAAACTCCTCCAAAAATGACCAAAATGTAGATTCCAGCCTTATAAAAGATGATCAATCTGAATAACAAAGAATAATAAAGTTTTGTGCCCTAGAAGGCACCCGAATCCTCTTCTGCCCTAGTTGCTCCCTAGGAGAGGGGCTCCAAACAATGTCAAAGGCCTTTGTATGACTCCTTTATGCCCTCGATGCAAACCAACAAGATGGTCTTCAACGAGAGTTTTCAACACCACCAAATTGAAAGGTTTCCGTCCTCCAATCTCCCACAAAGAAGGGTTTCGTCCTTCTTGGATGCCACACTAATGGATTGTTGCCCAATAGTGGAATGGGCTAAGAGCTATCAGCCCTAGAGACCAATTATAAGGTGTATATGCCAAAAGATGATGTGCAAATGAGTCTATGAGACTCTTCTTATACCCTTTAGTTGGCGCCAAAAGTCATAAGAGTGTAGACTGACCTCTTAAGCTTGCTTTATCTTCTATTTCCATGTTGAAAACTCTCCAACCTGGCTGACCTCTTAAGGAGCTTACTTTATCTTTTACTTTCATGTTGGGAGCACTATAACCCAACTGACTTACCTTGGAGGGCAACACACAAAATAAAAACACAAATATGAATAAAGAAACTTAAATAGAGCTCAAGTTCTCCCTTGTTCACCTTCTTCTTGCCCACGGAAAGGAAGATGAGCAAGAAGTCTTCAATTTATGTTATTTCGAAAGAGGGGACATCAAATATTGCAAATGGGGTTCAAAAGTGCACAAAGGAGGAGTTGGCGGGGCCCACACATGCAAACATTTCTTATTTTGTCTTTTTTTCATTATTTTTGACTTTTTTTATCCACCGATGAGAGGGGGGCGCATTTTGGAAGGTGGAGTTTCAAAGCGAAGAATGCGAAGTGTAATGCACACCCAAAAGGCCACCAAGCTCCCAAAGTGTGTCAGTGCACTTGATGACATCATCATGTCAACGAAAAATTAGATCGCAGAGTGTACTTTTTGGTCTGGGGTCCAACCTTAACCTTTCTGGGGCAATATAATATATGATTTTGATTGGAAATGGGCCAACAAGAAAACATTTAGAAACTTTGAAAACAAGTTCTTCATGAATTTGTGGTCAACTTACAACTTTTGCCTAGGAAGGCGAGGTAGTGAGTTGTGCTGCCGTCGGAGTTTGAGACAAGTATGAACGGGACTTACACTTGGGTCATGAAGAGGGGTTCAATGTGCTTCAACTTGGCCCTTTGTTAGGCTCTTGACTGTGCCCGAGTTTGCTGAAACCTTCAGTGCAAGTTCCCTCTTCTAGAAAGACTCCCGCGCCTCAATGTCGAAAAGGTTTCCACTTTTTATTTTCCTAGAACTTTATCTTGAATTTTCCATCGTCTAGTAGAACCCGTAAGCTTTCCAATGACTATGATTTGAGCTCCCAAAACCACCCAGAGTTCTTGAAACTTTTCCCAGAAGTTGACCCTTCTTTAATGTTCACACACTCATTTTCCTCAAAAAGCACGTGGAGAGAAAGCTTTCCCATGACCATTCCGAAGCTTACAGAATCTCTTCTAAACCATACTGTCACAAAGAAAACTCTTAGACCTTTCTGTCAGCTACAATCTGAGCTTCTAAAACAACCCGAGGCTCCCAAAACCTTTCCTAAAAGTTGTCCTTTGAAAAGAGGCAATTTGACAATTTTGACCCACTTGACCAGAACACAACAAAATTTTCGTAGGTTTGTCAAGTAAAATGCGGAGACATTTTACATGCCAAAAAAGAGCTATGAAGGTTTTATTTATTTCCTTTAACATCATTTAGCTGTCCTAACCTCTTCCACCAGTTGGAGGAGCTCCCCTTTAACAATATCGCAAAAGGTTTGGTAGAATTCAATCGGGAATCCATCAGGTCATGGAGTTTTTCCTTTCTTTATACTAAATGCCACTTTCTGCAGTTCGTTTAAAGTGACTGGATTGGTAAGCCTCTCATTATCTTGATCTGAGATGAGTCTAGGAATAGTATCCAACACTGTCTATTGGGCCATCTCATCAAGAGGTTGAGCTGTAAATAACTGATAGAAATACTGCTTTGCAATTTGCTGCATTCCTTCTAAAGAATACTCTTTCTTCCCATCTTCCGTAGTTAGAGAGTTGGTGTGGTTATGAGCTTGTCTGGCCAACAAGGATTTATGAAAGAAGGCTGAATTTTTATCAACTTCTTGTAACCATTGAATTTTGGATTTCTGCTGCCACATAATCTCTTCTTTGGTTTCCCATTCATGAAGATCAACTTTTAAATAGAGATCCTGTTGGAGAATATCAGCATTACTTGCAGAAGTTTGAAGGTTAAAATTGAGCTCTCCCAGCTGTTCTGGGAGCTGTTTTTTTTCTCTTTTATGTCTCCAAACTTGGTCCAACTCCATGCTTTTAGTTTAACCTTGAGGTAGTTCAAACGTTTGGCAAAGGAAAACATGTGTCCCATGCCTGGGTTTTCCTTCTAGCCACCACTTACGAATAAGATTGCCTATATTTTCATGTCGAAGCTACATCAATCGGAACCGGAAAGGAGCATGACAAGGAACTGATTTTCCCATCTCCAAACACACTGGTCAATGATTAGAACCAATGTTGTTGAGAATCTGAGCCTTAGGGATATACTCCTTTAATCATCATTCTTTGGACACTAGGAAATGGTCCAGACATTCAAGGATACTATATGGGCCTTGTCTTTTGTTGGACTAGGTCATCAACCCATTACCGGTTGGAACATCCATTAAGTGAAGAGATTATATGTATTGAGCCATATTAGTTGAGCTGGAATCCAAGTATGAAGTTCCTCCTTATTTTTCCTGTAAATTAAGGATTGTGTTAAAATCCCCTCCAAGAGTCACAAGAACATTAGAATAAGACCGGATCACAAAATCAATATGCTGCCATTGCAACATCTTATCTTCCATAGTAGTGGGAGCATAAGTATTAATGAACAAAAACTGCTGGGCATCCACCTGAGAATAAAAATGAAAGAGGAATACACCTTTGCTGTCACAAGAACTTAACACTGTAATCATTTTCAGATCCCAGATACACATTACCCCTCTAAGAGCTCCTTGAGAACTAAGAGATAAAGTCTAGGCCTTAGACCTTATCCTTTTAGCTAGAACATTCATAAGCTCTATCGAGGATTTAGTTTCTTGAATCAATCTTTTAATTTCCATTATCTTCGAAGGGCTAATTTTCAGCCCTCTTATATTCCACCTGATCACCTTCATTGGGATGATTGGTTAAAGATTTGGGACAGGTCCCTAACTGTTCTTGTATTACTCAACTTTTGACCTTCTTTCTGCAGGTTAATCTTATTAGGTTTACACCCAACCTTTATATTCGTATCCATCTTCATTTTTTTTACATTTTTCCTGGGCTATTCCTAAAGATATAGTTGTTTGTTGTGGCTCTTCAGGATTAGCCATCAGTAGCAAAGTCTATTCCTTCCTCTCAGTCCCTTGTGCCTGATGATGCTGGTGATCAAATTGTTCTTGAAACTTGGTTTTACGGTGATAGCTTTTCATTATATTACGGGCTTCATCCTGCCTATTTGGGGCCTGAATCACTGGTATCTGATTATTTTATGCCATCACTGGCTGAGAAACTTCTATAGCTTGTTTGTTCATCTGGGTCTCTTGTATTTGGGAATCCATGATATCCTCAGTATCTTTGTCTTCATTATCAGGTTGGAGGCTAGCAAATCTGTTACTGCTTCTGCCATCTGGATTCTCCTGAACATTTTTCTGTGCTGCTTTCTTTTTTTAGGAATGATAAAATCATCTTGAGACTTTTCTTCCACAAGAGGTTTTGAAACTTTAAGGGGGCAACCTTTCACCAAATGGCCGTACTCATGGAAAATATGACATCTTAAAGGGATATTTTCGTAATCCACCACCTGATCCGAATGATCCTCCACAACCAGAGAGATTTTTGTTGGTAGTGGCTTATTCAGGTTCATCAACACACATATTCAGGCATAGATCATTTGCTCTAGCTGAATAGAAGAATCAACTGTCATCATATATAGGTACCCAGAGTGTTACTGATCGCAGTGAAATCATTGTTTTTCCAGTATTCAGCAGGAAGCCCAAACAAGCTCACCCAAACAGGAGCTACGGAAGGTTCTTCATCCGCCTTTAACATCGAATGCCAGTGTTTCATAAAAAGGCCCGTGCGACCCAAAAACCATGGCCCCCCTTGGAAGATGAATTCTCTATCTTCAGCTGTTGCAAAAAGATCAAAAAGTAACCATTAGGGTAGACAAAGATTGTAAACTCACCTTTAGTATGCGAAAGTTTTCTGGTCCATTCTTTAAAAGCAGGAAAAGGAGGACGGAATTCAAGAAATCGAACAATCAGTCTCTTGCTCTGTAGTTCATCTATTCCACCTTGCATATCAGTTTTCCGAAGTCTCACAATTGGTGAACTGTCTGCCGCTTTCATACAACCATTTTCATTTTTCCTGGGATCGATTTTAGGCATCCTCAGGGCACGCTTCTGGAAATTACCTCCTGGCATCTGGAGCTTAAAATCTCCACGAAGAACGGCTTTGAAGGATAGTTTAGAAGAATCCCCTTTACCCATTGAGGGGCCAAAACGAGACCCTTCCCTTTCATTATTCGAATGCATTGTGGATCCCACATGTCTGCCCCAAAGGGCAAACGTGGAGAGCTTCTAAGGGTCGGAAGGAAACCAAAGACACAAAAGTAGAGAGAAAACAGCCCAGAAGTATCGCGGCGGAAGAAAGGACAATAATCTAACGTGGATTCCTTAGAGAAACGACAGTAGGATGCTAAGGCAGAGATGGACATACATTCACAGTAGGACAAAACGTGCAGAGATAGGACAAAAAGTTAGCAGATCATGGTCTTGTGTTCATGCTAGATCTTATTCTTAGAACTGTGCTTATGGGGGATTGTTGATATTGGGTGCCAGACAAGTTTTTGAGAGATTTCCCTGTCAGACTGGCTTATTCTATGCTTATCACCTGTAACATAATCAGCTCTTGTGTTGACTTCACGATGATTGATGATAGTGTTGGTTCTATTCTGCACTCTGTTTCTAATGTACACCTTAGATGACACCAATTGCAATAAATCTGTAAAAGTTTTGATTAAAATAAATCTTTAGTTATTACGTTAAATATGAACCAAGCATTATTTTAGATTAAAAAATAGGGTATAATGCCCAGACCTGGACTTTCTTAAAAAAAATTAAACTAAAGACTCAATTAATGAAACTTTCACATCTGGTATATGTTTTGAGTGAGGCAGTAGCTCTTTTTTGACCTTCAGGTATGATTTGCAAGTTATCGTTGCAATGGAAGGAAAATTTACTATTGGGGTGCCTCTTAGAGAAAATGAGAGTATTGACACATGTTTGCATATATACTTACTAAACTCTAGTGTGAATGTGGTGCTATATTGAATGTTTAAAGGAAACATCTAGTTTACATTTTGCCGAATTTGGATAAGAGGGTGTTTTTAGTTAATCCGGCATCTATGTCAAGGGAGTTCTTTCCCACGGCCAGTTGTAATATCTGTAGCATTTTTGCTATATACCACTTGTAGTTCATGTTAATATGCCTCTCAACGTACCTTTTGAGGTTCACCACCTGCATATAGATTTTTACACCATAGTAAGTACTTAGCGTGTTGTCTGATTTTGGAGTTTTTTTCAATTTTTTAATTTAGGATCCCCTATGCTATTATAATTGGATGTATTTGTTGAGTCCTATTGACCTCCTTTGGTCACTTGTAGACATTAATATAGTTTCGTTCTTTCTTTCTTTCTACAGTTGTTGCTGTTGCACTGGAGATGGGTTCAAGAAAATAATTTCACTTTTTTCTCATAGTTGATTTTCTTTACTCAAGCAGCCTGATACATATTAAGAATTGGTTTCAGATGTTTTCCCCTGGGAATGATTGTTCATATTTGTGAAATAAAGCAGGATCTGGGAGGAAACATTATTGGCTTCCCTAGACCACAAATCTGACGATCCTCCTCTAGCTGATTTCAGGGATCCTTTAGGATTTTTCCATTGTGATAAATAGGTAGATCATTACCATCAAAAAATTATTCCCGTGATTGTTTCATGGTGATCCAAAATAGGTTGGGATATCTTATTTTGATTTTTTCAGTCTGACCTATACTATTTCCATCAACTGTAATATTATCGCTCTATTTGGGTGCGTTTTTTCTCACAACATTGATGCTATGGTTCTTCAAGTAAGTCTGGATGGAACTATGTACATTCATGCTTATTTTCCATTTCAGATAAAACCCACTTTTATTGTCTCCATATTGCTTCCTTGCCTATCCCAAGCTAGATTTTCCTACTATTGTGCCCTCTCAAGTTGTCACGATCATGTCACTTGTCAGGCTGCTTTTTAAGGGGTAACAAATTGGCATTCTTTTACAAGGTTAGCTTGCAATATTGGGTAGTGGGCCTTGATCAAAATGAACTATCTTTTTTGGGTTAAGCATCATGGACTAGTGGGAGTGCGCGTAATGCAATATCACTTCTCAAGATGACTTATTTTATCTTATCATTAGTCATACCCTAATAGTTGTTACTCAAGAAACTTCTATAAGGCAAAGTAAACATCTATGTGACCATATATAATTAGTATTTTTTGATCCTTGGCTCCTCATGATACTTAATCTATTGCTACTGACTTGTGGCTTGGGAATATGTTGAGAGACTATTGCTACGGAAATGATGCTTCAACACATCTTGGATGGTGAGTGATTAATTGTTAATTGTATGCTTTTGGTGGAGCCTCTGTATTCTTTCTTTGCTTACACGTTTTGAATGTTTGCAAGGAAAGATAACTAACTTTTCCTAGTTTTTACAATGGTGTCCTTAATTCTTGTTGTAAAAGAAAGGAATATTTTGTTTGTCCTAATATTTCGACTAGCTTCAATCCTCTTAAAGTTCATTAGTTCAAACACATAAATTGGAGATAAGTTATCAAAGATCTCTAATATGCCCAATTGTTATTTGAGGCGTGCCTAATAATTATTGTTTTGTTTGTATTACCTTAGATGATGACAAGTTAGCATCACTACCGCCTGATTCAGAAGAACAACAAGCTCAAATCGTTGCTATTCAAGACGAAGATGGTTTCAATTGGGGGTATGTGCGACATCTCTATGAAATGTAAAATGGAAATAATTTTTCCATTCGTTTTGCATTTAACAATCAATTTTTCCTTGTTTGTACATTACAGATATGATCCTATCCTTTGGGGTGTACCAAAAGGAAGTTATTCAACAAATCCAAATGGCTCATGTCGTACATTGGAGTTTAGGAAAATGGTACAGGTGTGTGTTTGGATAGAATAAAAACTTGCCACAATAAAGACTATGAAGTTTCTTCCTAGAATCTAATACAAAATGATGACATATTATATATTTTATTATTTTGAAGTGAAAATGGATTTTCCTGTGGATTTCAATAATTTGTATTCTAACATAATTCTTTTTCTATAGGCCCTAAACCATATCGGTCTAAGAGTCATATTGGATACTGTCTACAACCATTTGCATGCAAGTGGACCAAATGATAAAGGGTCTGTTCTTGACAAGGTTTTACTTTTGGCTTCCTATTCTTCCTTTAAATTGTTAATCAAGAAGTATTTATCAGTTTTATATATAATATTCGTTTTCTAGAATTGAGTACCTTGCTTCGTTTAGCTTTTTCTTTAAGTAAAACTAAAAGATTGAATTTAAGAGAACCATCCAAATTATGTATAATTATTGCTCCTTTTGTAGCCCAAAAAATTGGCACAAAGAAAACACACCATGTAGAAATTACTTCAATTTAATGCAAGTACTATATGGATGAATTCCTATTGAAGACTAGGACAAGTAATAATCAAATTCTTATGGAAATTGTCTTATTGTGTGCGATCAAGTGAAAGTGGCATGAACCAATTCAAACTTTATAGTGAAGGAATCTTGGAGGAGCTCCGATAACTCTATTGATATTGCAAGACTATGTAGCATTTGAAAGTCTGGAAAATCCCAAAGGGAGTGGCTCTTTCATACCTTCATAACCCTTCTGTTCCGACTGGGGTGCCCTACATCTTTACATTACACTGCAATTCTATGCTTCATTCCCAATTGTTCCAACCTTTTCCTCAGATTCCTTAACTGGAGTTGCCTCTACTGTCCACGTGCCTTTTGACTCCCAAAACAACTATTATTCTGCGCACATTCAAAAGGGTGATTGTTTCAAGCCAAGCCATACAACAAGGGTTATTGACTTCTACGGTGGTCTAGAAGCATAAAAAGAGTACCGCCACAAGGCACAATCACATACAATAGAAAGTGCCAGGGTAAAATGACCCTAGGAACAATCCACAAACTAATCAACAAAAGAAGAACATAAGCATTGAAAATAGACGAGGGGTAATCCTCACACCATAATGAGGGTTGGCCCCATAAATGCACCACAAGTCCACCAATTAGGAATGCTTGTGCGCCCAACAAGCTTCCACAATAAAACTCCATTTATGCAAAACAATTATTCTTATCACATTATAAATCCATATCACAGATAGCCATATTGCGTGTTATCACTTATCAGCATTCACAAATAGACCTCATCCTCCTCCATACTCACGAGTTTCTTGGCTATTGTACCCGAATTGAACTTTTGTGGCTGGTTGTTGTACCTAACCATGCGACCATATCAATGCATTTACTATGCCTCATCTTGTAATATCCCTTTCAAGGGTTGAAACTGAAAACTAAGGAAACTGCACAAACCCAAGTGAATTGAAATCTGATTTTTTATTACAGCAGCTGTAATATTCTTTAAAACCCTAGGGTGAACTATATAGAATCTTAAAATTCACCAAATAACCATGCACAACAACAGAAAATTACTTCTGATTAATTATTTCAACTACAACAATCAATATCCATTCAATTGGCAACAAATAAACAGAGAAAATCAGCGAAGATACACTGCTGTAATTATATCTGTAACGGCAGCAAGGAAGCCACAAACAAAGGATGAAAATAGTAGATAAACCCCTCCAAAAATCACCAAAATGTAGATTCCGGCCTTATAAATTATGGAGAATCATAATATAAAATCAGATATGAATTTTGTGCCCTAGAAAACACCAAACCAATATCAAACCCTAGTCGCTCTCCTAGGGAAGAGCTCCAAAAATTATGTAAAGTTTTTGCAATCCTTCTTCTTGATGTCTCTAACCCAAATCAGCAAGCAATTCTTCAAGAGATGTCTTCAATTTACCCACATGGAGAGTTTTTGTTTTCCACCAAGCTGCAAGGATGGTTTTCGTCTTCCTTGGATGCGACACAAGAGGGTCTTCATCCTCAAGTGGAAAGGTATTGAGCAACTTGCTCAAAAAACCAATTTTAGATGTAAAATGCACCAAAGATGAATGCAAATGAAGTCCTTCAATTTGTTTTATGCTCCTTACCTGGCGCCAAAGGCCAATTAGAAGAGGACCGACCTCTTAAGCTTCACTTTATCTTTTAATTGCTTCTTTAATCTCTCCAAACCCAGCCGACTTGCCTCTTCAAGGAAAATACTAAAAGAAAACATTAAATCTAATAAAAGAAAACTGAAATGAAATGCAATTCCTTCCCTTGTTCAATTATTCGTCTTTACCATGAAAAGGGAATGGCAAGAAGTCCATATTGAGGCCTCAATTCGAAAAAGGGGACATTACACATCTACTTGTCATTCTGTCGTACACACAAGTGAATGACATTTTAAGTGAAATATTTCAAGTTTTCAACAACATATACCAGAAAAGCTATGTATTGGTGAAGATAAGCCATTGTGCAAATTGGCCATAACTTGGGAGTCATTGTCCCATAACTAAAAGTTAAAATGACTCTAAATGCGATCTGACCTCATAAATGTACCAAAATCATGAAAGAATGCATACATCACCTGCAACTGTCTGGAATATGTGCAGAATTAGTTGAAACAGACATTTTGAACCAATAAAAAGAAATCCAGAATGTTCCCCATGCAATCACTATCCTTGGGAGATATCTTGCTGTTCTGCTACTATTAATCTGCACAGGAGATGAAGAAACCTGATGAACATAATTCTAATATTTTTCTCGTTCCTTCTCTTTAATCAACTATATTATTGGGGGCGTCCTAGGTCATCCTACCTATGCACCTAACCCATCAGCTTCCATGTAGGCTGTTTGATGCATTTAATAGTCTTGAACTTAACATTAGGTGATAATCTGTCCCTCATACAGGGCTTCTTCACAACAATGAGACTATGTTTGAGCCAATAATGTTATCGTAAGGAATCTTAAAAACTAGTTGAGCTACATGAGTGTCAGTTTTAGAGTTTATTGGTATGTTTTAGAGATGTAATCCCGTGGTGTTTTTATATGACGATAAGAGTTGGATATGCTATTCCAGTCAAAATGAGGATAACCTGCCATTTAGCCGTCATGTCATTGCCTAATTATGAAGTGAAATCATATCACAAAAGAGTTTTTAGTTCTATTAAGAGGCATGGATGGAATTATCAATAGAAAGTTACTAGTGTGCTTTTGTTGTGAGGAAAGGAAGATTGGTCTCTTGGTTATTTACGGAATTTAATTTTATTGAGAAAAAATTGTAGGTTGTTCCTGGCTATTATCTGAGAAGAAATGCAGACGGGCTTGTGGAGAACAGTGCATGCATGAATAACACTGCCAGTGAACATTACATGGTAAATCGATTGATTATTGACGATCTCCTTCTCTGGGCAACAGAATATAAGGTAATTAAAATGAAGTAAACGCTGTTTATTGTTAATTGGGTTGGCATATTATTATTCAATATATTATGGTGAATAACATTTCTAGTGGACATTACATTTCAAACTGACTGGCTATTTATGACTTTCATCTCTTTGCAAAAAAATACAAGATAATATGATTGCAGTTCAGCACATTTTCTAATGTCTATTTGTAAAAAGGAAAAATCTCACAAGTATAACTATTTTGTTGCTAAATTTTCTAATGTTAAGTTCTAGCGTCAAGGCCTTTTTTCGGGGTAGCTATTCAAGTTGTTTTTTTGCCATATATAAGTGTATCCCTCTTTCCATATTTTTAAATGTCATTCATTTAGTTTCCAGGCTTCTTAAAAGGTGCATTAGTTAATTTTATAAATGTGGATGAAGAGCTTCGAGTAAAAACTAACACGAGGAACTCATTTTTAAGACTACCACATGTTCTTAGTACATTTTTTGATAGGGCTCTGGCTAACATCAAAGATTCTAAAGGGGATGGATAATAAAGCACACATTATCTTAAATTCTCATAATCTATGTTCTAAATTTATAATTATCTGAGTAATTTATTTGACCTTCATGTAACAAACATGGTTCTAGTTATTCTTTCCTGTGTTCAGATTAAATTTAATCCCTAATTTGCATCCAGACTAAAGCATCAATCTAGATATGGCTCATAATGCCTAGCAAAATTTCCCCATAAATTTTCCATAGAGTTATGGATTTTTCTAGTGTATGTCTTCCATCTGTATACAATGTTTTCCTCTTAAATTTTTTATTTAGTTTTTAATCATTCACCTTTGGTGATGTGCCCTTGTTCAAGCCACATAACATTGGATCTGAAATGATTAGTTGTCTTTACAAAATGTTGTGATTCCTTGTCTCAAATATTAAATAAATCCCTTTTTTCTTTTCTAGAAAAGCCAATTGTTCTATTACCATAGAAAAGCATATATACATACACAAAGTGAGGTCATACATTACAATATCACTATAGATCAAAAAAGCTCTACACGAAACTTTTCAACATTCGCTTGACGGCAGAATCTGTGCCGACTAGTAGACCAAACACAAGGCTTGTTCCATTATAACTATTAAGAAGCATACACATAATGTAAAAACATATAGCAGGAAGCCCTGAATATAAATGGACAAAAGTTTGGGAGTTCATAAGATTTTCCGTTTGTTATAGTCCCTAAAAACAAATTGCAGATTGCATTCATTGAGTCCAACAGGCCCCTTCTGCTGAGAAATAAGTCCCTTGGCAATATTGTGCGTCTCAGGTGGAGCTTGGGTGGTAGGACAGTAGACAGGAAAATTCCAATTCATTGCCTGTGCCTGGGTGGAGCTTGAACAGCCTGCCTTTGTGGTTTGTGTTTAATGATCTTTAGCTTGTTCAGCCTGGTCTTGCATAGCTTCATGGACAGGGACTTGATAAGATCGTACTCCAACATGTTTGATGTTTTGAATGAGAAGATGCTAATTCATGGGTCTTGATGGGATATTGAATACAAACATCCTGCTTTTTTGATATGAACATTCATTTGCAAAATGTAATTGTCTGGCTTTTGATATGAGCATTCATTTGCTGAATATAATCATCCGCTTTTGCTACGAGCATTCATTTGCAGAATTCATTCTCCCAAGAGGGGGATTCGACTGTCACGATTGGTACTTGGTTCTAGAAGCCGATTGAACTAGATTTACTTTACAAAAGATCAACTTTCCAAATCCAACTTAGTACAAATAGTATAAAAGATGACACTTGAAAGCATAATATCCTAGAAGACACTTGTAACAATCTCAAGGTGTCTTTGAGCAATCATATTCGAGAAATATAATACAACATAATGCTTTTTCAAGAGATATTTTCACAGACTTCCTACGAGTCTAAATAAATATTATTCAAAAATTAAAACAGTAAAAAAAATAATGCAGTACTAAAATTTATTGAGATGGAAAATCTAAATTTTTTCAGTCATAGACCTTGGGAGCAGATCAATGCAAACATCAGATAGCAGTGGAGTTGGCTATAGGGGAAACCCAATGTTCAGTCATTTAGATTTATATTAACCAATCAGATTTGCTATTGGGGACATCTCCCATCAAGAGTTCAGAAGTGACAACCATAGTTCGCATACTCAAACTCGGCAAATGCTTGGCAATACTCAGAAACTTAAAAAATACTTAAATTTCTTAAATGAAGATAAGTTTTGTACAAAATACAGTTAAAAAATGTATCGAATGAGTCTGTAAAATGTCGGGGAAGTGTTTTCTATTAGATTTAAATACAAATAGAGTATCTGTTTACTGATGATCTCTCTTGTACGACTCATCGGTGCATCAATCTCCTTGAGTGCATGTCCTAAGGAGTAAATGCAAAAATGGGTGGGGCAGGCTCATGGTATTTTAGGAGAGTATTATACCTATTTATTCCTTCATACTACCTTCATATCTCCTATGATGTCTCCCTGAAATCCTGAAATCTGGCTAAGTCAGAAATCTAATAGGGCCCTCCAAAGCCTAGATTCTACATTATAGCTCCTAGATGTCTGAAACCACTCTCAAACATCTTGGAAGTATATACATAAAATATAACTTGAAGTATATACATTTACTTTCTTATGCTTGAATGTGTATTTTATGTATGAGTTGGCCCAAGCGCGCCCAGAACTTGTGAGTACTGTCCCAAAAATCGTCATAAACTTGGGGGTGAGTATATTAAAAAAATAATCGTTTTGAAAAATTTTTTGTGAGTACATGGGCACTCACCGAGTACTTGGCGAGTTTTCCAACTATGGTGACAACAATGATAGTGATAGGAGTTAAAAAACACAAGATTGTCAGCATTGTAGATATAATTGTCATCAGAATTTATAATGTTTTGATATGCATCTGTGTTCATTTTCCCAATGAAAAATCACACACGAGTTGGCAAAAATATACATCTTTCATGAAGAGACAGTACAATAGATCCAATTACATGATTCTAGCTCCAGTATTACTAATGGTGGTCGACAGTGCACAATTCCTTACTAGTCCTCTTATTCAAAGGGAGAAGATATGATTAATTAGGATATATATTCCATTCCTAATTCATTAACAGAAACCTTGGAATTTATTTATGACTGGTTTCATGCTAAGTAGCCGATACGTGTGCAGATATGGCGATTTTTTTTCTTTTTGACCCATAAATGGATTTGGATAGGGCAGCACATAAAATATATACAAAATAAAACAAGGATAGGGCAACACATAAAATATATATGAAATAAAAAATAATTTCTGTGCTGCCCCATCCAAAGTCGTATCCAAAGAGTATGCATATATTTTCTATGATATCAGCTCAAATTAACCACATAGTGTGCATATAAAAAACAAAATAACCACAACATTATTGATAATTTATACAATGTCAACCGAATGCCTGATGACAAGTCACAAATGTCATGATGTATATAAATTTAATTATTACATCGGAATTCACATTCAATATTCATCATACTGCTCTTCTTTGAGAGCATCAATATCAACATCATGATGTGGTTCATTAGAACCACATGGACATGGAGCATTCTTGCTACTAGTCCCACATGGGTCATGCATCGCCAAAGAAGTATCCATGCCAAGTAATGACAGGTGGGAAATGGAAGCATCCAAGTCAACATTCTCTGGGTCTGCATGCCAATGCCTCATCGTCCCTTCCTTTTACTCTGACTGCAAATTAAAAACAATTTTTTGACCTGGATATGTCCTAAATGGCCCGGATACACCTGGATAAATGTGTAGGCTGTTATCAACATTCCCTGGAATTCCTTGTCATGAGTTGCTACAGTTGCAGTCTAAGCATCTGACTCATATGTGCACGGTTTTAAAGGGAAGAAAGTTTTATATGAACTAACTAAACATAAGGACAAAACTGAAAATTATACATGCAATTGTAATTGATAATATATACAAGAATGATAAACACGAACCAACTGAATGCATAAAGTCCAGGGAAATAAGACTTCCATTGATTGAAACCTAATAGTTATTGCTATACAACTATTCCAACATTGGATAAATGTGTAGGGCTGTTAGCAACATTCCCTGGAATTCCTCGTCATGAGTTGCTATAGTTGTAGTCTAAGCATCTGACTCATATGTGCATGGTTTCCTGAAAACTATACTTGCAATTGTAATTGATAATATGTACAGGAATGATAAACTTGAACCAACTACAATGCATAAAGTCCAATGAAATAAGACTTCCATTAATTGAAACCTAATAGTTATTGCCATACAACTATTCCAACATTTTACTGCTTTTCTTGCAACTCTAGGGGGTCCCAACAAGTCCTTTCGCCTTCTTCCTTTATGCTAAGAGTCTTACTTCTTTCTTTGTCTTTTTCTGTTAAAAAATCCTACTTTTATTCCATTGTGCAAGCTTTATGCTTTATCCAAAAGGTTATTCATAGTTGGCTTAGGTCCTAAAAGACCTTCCAACACTTTCCCAAGCTTGAACAATTGTCTTGTCCCGAGACAAAGAAGTTATCGAAGTTGGTGAGTCATTGTGTTCCCTTGGTGTAAACCTATTTTTCTGTATATCCTTACTCTCCTTCTATTGTGTACTGCTCACAGTTACGAAATGAACGCCATTTACCGGTTTTCATCCCATGTACACTATTAGATGCCCTTTATGGGTTTTTCAATTAGGTAGTGAACCATTTATACTACTCATTACAGTTTTTTAGTTTGGTGGTTAGCCCTGCAGGCTTCCCTTTATGGGATTTCAACCTTTGTGGCCATGTTCACAAGTACTCATTATAGTTTAAGCTCTGAGTAGTGAAATTTCCAAAATTGTGTTACTTGCCTTTAATTTTCTTGAGGATGGCAGAAGCTATGCTGGTGGCATGCTATCCTTTTGTTGGTCTAGTTGCTGTTGAAGCTTTGTTGCCGATGTTGGGTGTGTAGGCAATCCCTAGAGTAGTTGGTTGGGAGGGATATACTTTGGGGTCTCCTGTATTTTTTCAACTTCTTCCATGACGTTTTCAAAGTCTTCCTTAACATATGTGATAGAGTATGCAATGGCTTTGTCAACTCTTCTACAAAATGCATATAATGGTGCCAGCGCTTGCATTACTTTGAAGAGCTTGTTCTTCTTTTCAGCCTCCATAAAAGTTTAATAGATAGAGTGATTGCGTTGGCAATTTCCATGTTTAAAACTTGGAGCTGTTCTCCCATTCATTGTGCCTGGATGCATGTGAAAGTACTCCGTGGCATATCCAACTCCCAATCGTGCATTTGATCCATGAAATTGTCTCTGACTTGTAGTGACTCTTGTAGAGTTTGTAGCATGTTGCTTACATGCTCTTTTTTGTTTGTGCTTCTCACAATTGTTGAAGTATGCCTTCTCTGCAGCCTTGGTGTTTTCCTCATTGTCCTTCAACATTGCTTCGTGTTGCACATTCCAATCGAAGTTGCACAATCACCTTCTGCGCTTGAGCTTTAGCTTGTTTGAACATTTTAGCATATTCTTGCAGCAGCAATATAGTGTCCTCAGCGTTTTGTTTCTTTGCGGCCACCTGAATCTCCATGTTCTTCATCCTCATTCCACCCTGCCAATCCTTTGTGAGCTTGGTCACAGAGTGGTGAGCTGCATTTTATCACTCATGTACTTGTTAACTTATAACCTCTTGAATGGCCTCTAGGAATTTTTCATCAACTACTTTTCACATATTGCACATTGCTTGATCTAAAGTGGGCTTTTGATGTGCGAGTTGGAAAGGCAACTAGTGTATGCATGTTTGCTTGCAAAATAGCTAACTCTTTCCAGCTGTGTTTGCAATGGCAATTGTCCTATGTTGATCTCCAATCATGTGTGGTCAACTTGCTTGATAAAGTTTTTTATCAAAGGAAATGTGCATACGAAAATATTGGTAGCTAATGGATTGAGGTTGACAGTGGAGACCATATTCAATGCGAAAATGCATCGAAGATCATATAAGTATGGTACTAGCAATTGACACAACTCGACAGTGATGGATTTCAACGCATTCCCTGTGGTCCTCCGGATGTGTTAAAAATGTCGAGATTCGGTGGCACTTTGAAGGGGAGCTTTGCCATAACATTTGACCGTTGTCTCTTGCACTGACCGTCTATGACTATCTTGGTTGGTTTCATTGAAGATGGTCCATCTGTATTGCATCTATTGGACTACTATTAGTACATAACGTGGGATAAATGCGTACAATCGCTTTGCACCAAAAAGCTCCTCTACTTATCTATTACCTACGAATCCTGATGACACATACTCTTCTGGCAATGGACATATTGAAACCCAACACTCCATCAATGCACATTGTGATCACTAGTTCAAAGATGTGATATAATCTTAATTTGTTTCACTTAAAAAAATAAACTATGTGGCTTATTTCAATCCTTCTTTGTCTACTCTTCTAAGCCAATGTTTTCTACTCAAGCCTACAAGAAAAGCAAATTAAAATTATTCTGTGCCTTTGTATTCACAAAGTATAAGGTTTTGAAAGGCATCAATGTAACGTAGCCTTTTATAGTTCACGCAATGGATAAATTTTATTTATATAACAGGCCTTGAAAAACCATTTTATGCTGATATGCCCCTCTTGTGTAGGCATTTCTTCCTTGTCAATTCTATAATGAAACTTTTGCCCTCAGAATATGTTGGAATTATTGTGAGCTTTTGCTAATACATGGGTGCAAGTCTAAAAGTAGTAGATAGTGTCTAGCCTATATGGGGTGCATCTAAAAATAAGGCTCATGTACACCATTGAATTGAGTATGCTTGTATAAGTAAATTATCAAAGTATAAATAAGTGTGATGAAAAATAACTGTCCTCTATGAATGTGAACAACTCAATTTGTGAATGCAATCACTTTAGAGGATTTTCGTCACTAGAATACTCTTGACCCATTTCCTCTGGTTACATTTGGATTCATACACGGAAATGGGGGCCAAAAATCTTCTTACTCATATCTCTAATATTACCTAAACACTATGATCATTTGTAAAAGCGCGTTCAGGCTTTAGATGCTTTTGGTAATCTAACGAACCAATAAACCCCCTGTTGTGTTAGCATCTTATTGCACTGTACGATCTTGTTATACCACCGTAATTAAATTCTTCCTTAGTGAGCTGCACATGGTGTAATATATGTGTTTATTGGGAATTTAACTTGTACACTATTTTGACAAAAATTAATTGACTTGAATATCAAACTTTCATCCTTTAAATATGCTCTTTCATACATGTAACAATTTGTAAACGATGAAATGATTATCAATTACAAAGAGGATAGAAGATTATTCTACAATATAAGAAATTAGGGAGGATTAGGAGATGTTTCGCTTGGATATTGAAACATGCTATGGTCAGAGATTCGAAATGTATTATTGATGATTTCTAGGGGCTGTACAGTTGGCCATGGCATAAGAAGGGCGCTTCTAGGGCATCCCATAGGAGCTGATATTTACAATCCAAACACCTGCTTTGATAGTCTCGACCGTAGATTTGTAAGCCTTGGACAGATATGGCTATAAAATCTGAAAAATTTATGTTCGGTCTTCATTTGTCTAGAAACTCCAGCCTGTTTGAATCCGCTACATGCTCTTCGACTTGCGTTAGCTTCAAGATTGGAGAGTTTGCATTCACCTATTGCGATGACAACCTGGCCAAGGTCCTCATAAACATGTAGATCATTTAGCATGAATATGCTAATTCATTGTTTATGTCATTTATTTCCCCACAACAACCCTCAAAGGATAAAATCTAGTCAGTTATTCACAAACCAAATCTCCACGTGGGTATTCAGTATACACTGACCTCCTGGAGTATACCATAGTTTCACATGTATCTATCCTGATGAATGAAATGAAATGAAAGAAATTTTAATGATGTCCATGAGACTGAAGAGTCTATGGGACCAAAAGGAGAGACTTTAAGATGATTTTAGACTCTTTTCAATATCAAATCTTCTACTGTGAATCTTGAGCACAAAACCCGTGATCTTTTCAAGTCTTGTTTCATCGAATAACTCATTTAATCTCTCCACCTTCAATTCATTTTCGTACTAGATACGAATATCATCATAAGCCGAACATCTTCATGATGAAGTGTCATTCTGTCTCTACCACCCCTTTGCTGCAGTAAAAGACAAGTTCTCCTTTCCCAATCCTCCTTGGGTATAGTCCATCTACTGGTTTCACATCGAAGATGATGTGATCTGGTCCTCAGTTGAGCCACTAAAATCCTTGCTTTACCCTTGATAGATGCCCCTAGATAATATTTTTCATCATGCTCACAAGTGGGGTTAAAATTATTTGATGTAATATGCTTTCTTTTGACCAATCTGCTCTATCCACATGACAGTCCTAAATTTTTCTATCACATAGTTTTTTATTTCCCTTTTGTTGTTAGGACACTCCTAAAGTTGATGCCCCATTTGTTCATCCATTTGTTGTTCTGCTTCATCCAAGTTTTCTTTCTACGCTCTAATTTTTCCTCCACAACCATTTTGGGCCAGCGATGATTATCCATGCTTTCAACCTTTTTCAGATAACTTAGCAACCGAGTTATTGTTGATGCTTCCATTAGGGAAAGTACCTGCTTCAGCCAACATGATCTCATAAGGGACTGTTGATTTGACTTTAAGAGTGCTTGTGATTAAATGTTTCTGGATTCTTTCTAATTGTCTCCACCCATGATTTGACATGTGACTTCCCCATACTTGGCAACCATAAAGGGCAACTGGGGTGACCAACAATCCAAAAAGGGTTTTCTTAGTTTTCCAACCCCAAATGTTCAGTTGTCCTACACCTATTTTGAAGTAGGTAAGATGATTTCCAACCCCCTTGTATCCTTTTTTCTCTACAAGTCTCCCAACTAAGCTTCTTGTGAAAATCAATCCCAAGATATTTGTATTCTATTACAATTTCCAACGGGCTCCCCTAAAAAAGAAAGTTAATTTGTTTCTCTTTCCTTTTTAAAGAAAAATTCATGACTTTGGTTTTGTTAATGTTCACTTGCATCCTGACTTCCTGATAAAAGAGTTCTAAGGCTTTCAAATGATCCCTCAATCCTTGAGTTGTTTTATGAATTAGGATAAGATCGTCGACATATAAGAGTAACTTCACCACATAACCTGCCAACTGTATGCCCCCTCCCCCATTCTTCAAGCTTGTCAATGTATAAGTCAAACAAGGTGGTAGAGAGAGGACAACCTTGCTTGACACCAATGTCACTACCAAAACATTCTGACATACCCTCCTTATGGTTCTGATTTTAGCTTTGACTTGCTCATTAAGGCTATGCACTACTGCTCTCAACTCGTTTGGAATCCCAAGTTCCTCCATCGTGTTCCAAAGTTTGTCTCTAGGTACTGTGTCAAAAGCTTTCTTAAAATCAACAAAGCAACAAAATCCTTTCCCTCCCTGGGCATCCCATACCTTTTCAATCAAGTGCCTAAGAGTGATGCAATGGTTGATGGTTGAATGTCTAGGTCAGAAGCCTACTTGCCCTTTTTCTCTTTTACCCTCTCTTTCGGCCCAACTACTGATTCAACGTTCTATCATGCCCCCAAAAAGTTTACCAAGGAGAGGATTGACCATAATGGTGCGGTAATTAGATGGATTATTGATAGCACCGCTTTTAAGTAGAGGAATAAAAACTCTAGTCGTCCACTCCAATGGGAAGCCATTCGAGTTGATCTCATTGAATATTTTTTTGATGTGCGGAGTGAGGACCTCAACACCCCACTTTAAAAATTCATCCTACAGTCCATCAATATCTTGTGCTTTACCAATTGCTAGATTCTATATGCCCTATTTGATGTCTTCCATCAAGAAAAGCTCGGTCGAAAGTATTAATTATGGGAGAAATATCCTTCTGTTGAGACCGCTCGTAGAGGATCCTCGCATACTTGAACCACTGAGCATCCGTGATATTTTTTTCTGTGTTTTATCTTTTGTTGCAGCTCCCTCCAAAAGCCTTTGGGATTATGTTTTCCTAGAGAAATTAATTCCTTACTCGTATTCACATAACTTTCTTTTTTGTATTGTACCAATTTCTCATATTTCTATTTTATTTTCTTTGTTCATCTCACTTTCCTTCAAAGATCTCTTGGCAACCTTACATTCTTCGTCGTACCATGGATTCGTTGGAAAAGTGTTTGCAACTTCCTTTCTAGGCTTAGATATTTTGCAAGCACTTAATGCCTTGTGAATTAAAGGAATCAACAAATTACTGCAAACATAGCCATTTGTCCCCTTGGTTGCCTTGCTCTCTATGTCATTTCTTGTCATCTGAAATTGCTGCCTAAGGGCAGCAACGAAGATTTCCTGATTTGCTTTATGTACAATGATTTTGCCTTGTTGAATTGTCTTTTGCATATGGTGAACTTGTTTTCTTTGGTGCTGATTTGAGATGGTACCAAGCTTGACAAAGAGAGGTTTTTGATCAGATTTTAGCTAGATAGGACAATCCCTTATTTCTAACTCAAGAAACTGAGAAATAGAGCTTTGGGAGCAAATAACATAGTCCACTACACTTTGACCATTGTATGTTTTGCAAGTGATACTGCCTAATCTGGGCCAAGCCCGCACGCCATTACAAATAACCATGTTGTATAAGCTGCATATGCCTAGAAGCTCAACCCCAAAATGTGTCACCCCTCCATTACCATCTTGAGATATTATTTCCCAAAGATGGTCCTCTTCTTCATTAAGCCATAAAGGATTGTCATCCCCGCCTTCTTCGCTGCTCAACTGGAGAGATTGATTGTTTGCGGTCCTCGCATTAAAGTCACCCATTAAGATTATTTCCCCTGATGTACTGAACAAAATCATAAATGTCTTGTTTTTGAAACCCTTTCTTTAAGCGAACCACCTCCTTGCATATTTTGGATGGCTAGGTCAAGCCCATTCAGTGCATTCACTATTCCATCTTGGTTCTTCATGATCATCTCCAATTTTTCCATGTTTTATAGGCTGGGAGGATGATGCTCTGATACCATTGTAATGTCCCTTTTTAGGGGGACTCGGGAAGACGACCAAAAGATGAAGATAGACAACACTTTTCAGATTTTTAGTGAGGAGTTAGTGACTGAAATTATTGTACAAAAACCCTCAACTGCTGCAAGTCAACACCCTTTTAGGGCAGCGACCTGTTTTGGGGTTTCACACCCACTTTTATGCCTCCAAACCCCTTCAAATCAACTTAACTTGTCTTTAAAATTATTATATCCTCAACAATCATATAATGCAAGAAATCGAATTTTTAATACCCTAGATATGGGGACATGAATTTCATGAAACCTTTGTTTGCATCATTATTTTAAAAAATTCATAAATCAACTTTGGAAGCACAACAAATCATGAAACTCAAGATATTTTCCTTATAAAATTATGAAGAATAAGTTGGTAATTTCAGATTTATCAAATTAATATCACACATACCAAAATTCCACACCAAAGTGGGTCGCTCCACTATGAATAAATATAATATTGCACCAAGAAGACCACAAATGCAAGAGAAAGATATTTTATTGCCTTTCCCACCAGCTTGCACAATCAAAACCTCATGAAGGGTTTTCATCCTTCACAAGTTTTCCAACCAAGGGTTTTCTGTTAAAATATAAAGCATTATATGGCCTATAATGCAGTTATGTAGTTGTGATTTGGTTGATAATTGTTCAACCAAATGTAACTACTCCTATAATAAATTGAATCTGCTTGGGTCATTTGAGCAATCCAGTTTGCCTTCTCTGTATTCTTTCTTCTCTTTACATATGCTAACATTGGTATTAGAGCATCCAAGCTTGCAGTTCGAGGAAGCCTCCAAGAGGCACGAACTAGAAATTCGAGGAAGGCCTAACAGGGCACGAATTTGGTAAAACGTGGGGTATTTGGAGAAAAATACCACAAGATTGGGCAGAGAAGGAAGAAATTCCTCCATTTGTGCTGCAAGAGACAATCATACAACCGTTCGAGGCCTAGAAGACGTGGTACGAGGGCATAAAGTCGTGAAAGAAAAACGCGAGGCAAATACAGTCGTTTTTGCACACTTGACTTTGCCGGAGACACAAAAATTAACAGGCACTAATTTTGATGTATGGAGCCATAAGATTTTAACACTTGCAGAGTTTTGTGATTTTGATAAAATAATCATGGGTAGTGAAAGTTGACAAGCGATGAACTTCGTGGATTATGACAAACGTCATAAGGAAGTGTTATTGCTTCTCAAGTTATCGGTGTTGGATGATATGATACCGGAAGTGCGGAATGCTACTGTAGTTAGTACATTGTGGGTCAGTCTGCGGGATAAATATTAGAAGTCAGAAAAGAGTCAGGTTTTATACCTGAAGAATATGCTCTTTTCTGTAAAGTTACAAGATGGATCGCTGTCTGAGCACCTCCTTCGGATGAAAGACCTTTGAGACTAGTTATCTTCCATCAATAAAAAGGTGGACGTAATGATATGGTGGCTCTGGTTCTGAACAACTTACCTTCTTCGTATGAGTCATTTGTGGAGGCACTCCATTTAATGGTTGAAAGTCAAACACTGACGTTCGACAAGGTGAGTTCCGACCTGTTGCAAAAGGAGCGGAGGCAAATTTAGGAAAAATGTAATTGTTACCATTCAGAGATGTCACTTAGTCAAAGGGAAAATACAAATGTCAGTTTGGTGAGTGCTCCACTCGGTATCAGGTCACATGTTATTACTGTCACAAGGTTGGACACCTTAAGACATATATATCTAGATTTTTAGTTCATCTATTTTATTTGCATTGTAACCCCTTGGCATGCCTAGCGCTACAAGTGGGAGTCTATAGTTAGTTTAAAAATGTGCACATAGGCTAATTACTTTTTATTATTTAATTAGAAAATAATAAAGTGCACATAGTCTTAGCATATTAAATGTTTTAATTATGTTTTAATGTAATGGGAGGGAAACTAATGTAAAAGGGGTCACTTGGCTATCCAACTTGTAATTGCAACTTTAAAAAGTGTATTTTCCCTCCAAGTGGGTCGATCCCTTTGGGAAGTCTATTTAAGGGATGTGAGGGGGTCATTTCACCTCATGTTGGATTTGATCATTTCTGTCTCTCCATGCTTGGAAAAAAGGGATGTATGCCCTAGCTCTTCATTGTGCTCTCTCTCTTTTGATTTGGAGTTGAAGTAAATCTGATCTTGATAAGGATCCATTAGTGTTGTGTGTGGCGAATTACACTAGGAGAGCTTCCTTGCCCTAGCACATTTACTTATGGTGCAAATATGATTATTGTTGCATGATTGGAGAGCATATTTGTTGGTTTTCAGATCTGTTGTGTTTTACAATTAATCTCCAACTTATTGTGCCAAGTTTGAATGCAAAAGAATCATTATTTTTGCTTATTTATCCTTGCTAGTCATTGCTGGAATAAATCCAGCTATAGCAACTTGGGAAAGAGGGGTTTGTGGCACATTTTAATGTTCAAATCATGTGATTTCAGTTCAGATCTGGTTTCTCATATTTTTGTGATTGCATGCATGTAATTTGGTGAGTTTTTGGATAAGTATAGAAGTGGGAAATATTTTATTAATTTCTTCTAACCCTAGCGCCCAGATATGGAATTTGAAGAGCTATTTTGAAGGGGTTTTAGTGCTCAGAAAAATCTGATCTATAGTTCATTGGAAAGGGAAAAATCCCATGTTTATTGTGCACTTTGTTTCATACGAGGAGTATTGATGAAGTTATGAATTTTGGAAATTTTCAGCTGTCTACAACCCTGATTTATTTAATTACTGTTTTTAAAAAAACAGAACTAAGAGGATTTAAATTCCAATTGATCCGCCCATCTAGCCCACCACCTTGGCTACTTCCAAGCCCATTTTGGATTGTAATTAGCCGACCTTGGGTTATTTGAGGTTGATTCAAAAGGATTTACTCCTCTTTGAATTGATTTCTACCCATTTGTGGCATTTTTCACCTTGTCCCAAAAAGGGGACATTACAAAGTTATAATAAGGTGGATCGTTGTTTGAGCACTTACTTCGGAGGAAATACCTCTGAGACCAGTTATCTTCCATCAACAAAAAGGTGGACGACGATGATATGGTGGCTCTGGTTCTGAACAACTTACCTTCTTCATCTGAGTCATTTGTGGAGGCACTCCCTTTAATGGCTGAAAGTCAAACATTGATGTTTGACAAGGTGAGTTCCTACCTGTTGCAAAAGAGGAGCGGAGGGAAATTCTGGCAGAATCTAATTGTGACCATTTAGAGAGTGCTCTTGTCACTCAGTCAAAGGGAAAGTGGAAACATCAATTTGGTGAGTCTTCCACTCGGTATCAGGTCACATGTTATTACTGTCACAAGGTTGGACACCTTAAGAAGGATTGTCGGAAGCGGAAGTATGATCTTTCGCAACAGAACAAGAAGCCCTGTGATGAGGAACATGTGACAACAATTGTAGATGAACGGGATTCGGATGACGGGCATGCTCTTTATTGTCTTACGACATCATGTTCGCATGGAAATGGTACCAGTTGTTGGATTATTGACTCTGGTGTGTCCACACACTTTTTATGTCGTAGGGACTGGTATATTTTATTTACTGCAAATGTCTGTTTTGAATCAGTAGTACTAGTTGATGGAGAATCACTTGTAGTAGAAGGGATAAGAGATATATGCATTATATTAAATAATGCTCATAAACTGTTGGTACGGAATGTTAGATATGTACCTTCTTTACAAAAGAATCTTCTATCTATTCGTCAATTAACTAAAAATCCCAATATTTATGTGGATTTCTGTGGGAAGAAGTGTGTTGTCTCTGATGTGAAACAGAGACGGATAATTGCCCTTGGTATTGGGGATATCGACCTGTTGATCCTGCTACGATCAACATGAATGCATGTGTGGAGGACAACACCATACAAGATGTGTAGGAGACAACAATGCCTTGGGAGGAAGTCATTCCTCATAGATTTGTTGACTTGGATACAGTCAACCTACATATACTTATTGTGGAGGGATTATTCACTGTACCAGATGTACGGGAGGCGAACATGCCTTGGGAGGATGGATTTCCTCATTTTGAAGAACAATTTGTTGTGGATGGAGACTCCATTATTCCAGATGCACTGACAGCGCATGGTGAGATGGCATGCCTAGTCACTCACTCAGAGGTGTTTACTCGAAGGATAGTAGAGCATGAACAATTTGCTCATTGTGTTGTGAAAGATCTTTCCCAACAGAGGGGGATAAATGAGCAAATAGACAAGAAAGAGGAGTTGGTTCTCACTCCTGTTGCGGAGATGGTTATTTCTCCCACTGTTGAGACAAATGAGATGGAGATGGTTATTTCTCCTACTATTGTGGAGTTGGTTCTAACTCCTACTGCACAGATGGTCACATTTCTCTTATTGAGAAAGTTGGATGAGCACTACATGGTGTTACAAGGACATGATCGAGGTGATTTCAATTGCAGGATAACTAAGTCTCTGTACAGACTCCAACATGCTACACAAGCCCGGAATAGATTTTTCAATCCACCTCACTGAGGTTCTGATTTCAGCACTCTGGAGATGGGGCTGACACTCTTAACCATTGGTGATTCATCACTAGTCAATGAATCACGTAATAAAGAACCAGTGGACCACTTGCCATATCCTTTGTTCATGGGATCAGATTTTTGTTTTGCGGTTCTCCTCCATTCGACAACTGCAACACAATCATGGACTGCTGATTTTGAAGTACAACCTATTGCACAGTTTGTAGATGTAATGACTAAACATATGGGCTTTAGGAAATTTGTAAAATTTCTGGACAAACTTGGTATTGTTTCCGGTTTAGTCAGTAAGAGGGGGTGTTAAAATATAGAGCATTATATAACCTATAATGCAGTTATGTAGTTGTGATTCGGTTGGTAACTGTTCAACCAAATGTAACTAGTCCTATAATAAATTGAATCTGCCTGGGTCATTTGAGCAGTGTAGTTTGCCTTCTCTGTATTCTTTCTTCTCTTTGCATATGCTAACATTTTCGTCCTTGGAAGAGATCCTCAACCCAAGGGGTTTCATCCTTGAGAGTGAGAGTAAAAGGGCTACACTAGCCAACTTTCACCAAAATAAGAATAATCTCCAAAACATGTTCTAAACTAATGCCGACAACCTCTATTTATAATAAGAGGGTGGTGCCAAGTCTTGGGGCTCTCAAATGAGACTGAGCACAATTAAACTTGCTTTATTATTTTCTTTTTACTTTTTGTAGCCTACATGCTCACCAATATCTTTTTATTTCTAATTTATTGTTGGGCGCTAGGCTCACTAACAAATACAATGCCAATCAAAGAAATAAACATGAAATTAAGCACATGATGACATTGTTGACTTCCTCTAGTTTGTTTGCTTGGACCCTTGAGGAAGAAAAATCAAGGTCTTCAAATGGAATTATCTCAAAAAAGGGACATGACAATCTCCCATGCCCCAGTTCCCAAGGGAATAAACAAGGAAAATGGGCGGAATAGGCCAACTAGGCCTCCAATCATTTGGAAAGGGACATTACAGGCTCTAGACATAATTTGTGTATCATGGAATTGGTAGGTTCGTTGTATACGTGGAACATATTGGCAATATTTTACTTATTGATACTAGTTTTTTTAGATAGGTAAATGCTTTTGACTAGAGCTATGAACGGGGGGGTTCTTGGCTCCCCTCCCTTAACAATGCAAACGTCCTTGGACAAGATATTACAATATTCCACCACAAGCTACGACCACTGATGCGCTGCAAACGAAGACCACACCACCGCCGACGATGCAATTTTCCGCCATCACCATTAAGAGCCACCAGCTGCCGCCAACGCCAATGTCGACGATGCAAAGTCCGCCACTGTTGAGAAGAGCCACCAACTGCAACCATCGGTGATACAACCACCACCACCACCGATAAACCATCCCAAAGGGGATCGCACCCAACTAGATTTGATCCTGAGTGGATCCGGACACAACTGTTCGTCTAAACTGATCCACCCAAACCCCATTAGCACTTATTGATATTAGTTAGAGGCATCCTTTGGATCAAATTTTTTTAGTTCCTCTCTAGTACTCATTTCATAATTACTTCTGTGCTTCACACTTTACAATAAAATCTACATTTATAATACCCAAAATTTCGCGCAAATAATAGCATTAAATATTGAATTAAGGAGTTCAGTTGTAATTTTTTTTAGAACATCAAATAATGTGGCTCAAATACGAAATTAATATGGATACACCGAGATGGTCTCAATAAATGTAAAATTTGTTTTTCTTTGCATTTCTTTTTGAAAGGGCAGAAAAAAGGTAAATTTCAAGTTTTACCTTCACATGACATGCACTACTGTGTAGTTTTTTGTATGGGTATGTGTTATCGTTCAAAATATTTACTCATTCACTTTTCAAAAGAATATGAATTCAGCTTGCCCTATTTGTCTCTGATATATCACATAAGTGTAAGTTTGTATACATTGTCATTGGCATTCAGTCATACTACAGATTGAAGAACAAATTAATCTTAATTTTAATATTGATTGTGAGACATGCAGGTTGATGGATTTCGCTTTGATCTTATGGGACATCTAATGAAAAGTACCATGGTAATTCCCGTTATGTATCTTCTATATTTAAATTACGTGATTGACAATCACACATTTTGCAAACTTCAATGGAATACCTTGTAGTGACCTGAAAAGATTTTTTTTTAATTTAGGGCTATTGGATAATATATGTTGATGCACCTACAAATATATTTGTTCTTTACTTATGTGAAGGATGTGAAATCTAAGGTCTTGCAACAATATTAAGGCGGGAGACAATTAGATTCCATCACATGCTTTTATAATGTATTTTTACAAAGAAACTGTATTTGTTTGTGCCCTTGGGCTCTTTTGTTCATTTACATACAACAATTTGGTTTCCCAAGATGTAACTACTTCATATAAAACCAGTTTGTTCTAGTCTGATGATGGGAAACTATAGTCCAAACTCTTAAGAGTTAAGGCCTTTGCAAGAATTTTGTAAATAAGACGAGCAAACTAACAAGACTCTAATTAGTAGTTACTTTTAAACTGCTTAGTTAACTGATATGCTTGTTGTCACTCCTATTCTTGACTTTGCCCAACAATTGTATTCTATATACAGGAGTTTCTGGACAAAACTGTGCATGGGGCTATGATCTAAGTTTCGGATTACACCCTGCAATCCATCATAGAGTGTGATCCAAAACGTTGATCGAAAACCTGCACACAGTGTTTTCCATAAGCTCTTGTACTTATCAATAGGGACTGAAAATATTATATCTATAATATTAATTATATTTTACTTTTCTTTTGAAGCCGTTGGAACATTTCTCACCATGTGAATTCCCAAGTAGCTTTATATGATTCATAAGGAAATTGTTCCAATACCGATCAATCATCAACCCGTGTCTTGAAAAGCTCATCCAAAGAAATTTTTAATTCTCCATTATTTGGGGAAACAGTTCTGTACTCTTGGATATCCATATCACTTTCAAGTTTAACTCCCGAAATGTAGGATTTTTGCAAAATAATATATTTTTTTTGACAATTTGTGCTCATGAGGTAATCTTCAAATTCTCTGTTGAATGTTTAATATCCTTCAAGTAGAGTTTTATGATTTAAGATCATTCAATAATTTTTAACGGGTTTCTCTCACTTTGATGCTATGATATTTTGCTCTAATTTTTCTTCTTTGGCATTCATGGCTGTCTACAGTTGAAGGGCATGAGTGGCTGCCACAGGTTGGCCTTGAATGTTCCTTATTAGAAGAAACAATGTTAGGATTTGTTTTGACTTGTATCATTTATCACCAAAATAAAATTTATTTTGATCAGTCTCTTGACTACTATATCATTTTATATTTAAGTATGGCAAAGTAAACTGGAGTTTGTTCAACTCTTTTTTTCTCTATTTAAATTTGGCAAAGTAAACTGGAGTTTGTTCAACTCTTTTTTTCTCTCTGTTTTCCAATACTGAAGTCTGATCTCGTATTAAAATGATACTAGTCTCTTTCCTTGCATGGCAGCCCATGGCTAGTCCTCGTTTATCCTCTAGAGATTTATCGTGTTAAAGTTTGTGAAACATATCTAGTCTTCTTTTAGGAGTTCACCATTGGACCATTTTCATAGAACGAATCTCATGGTTGCAGTTGGGTGAAGTTTGGCTATATGTAATATCCCATGAACCGCTTGCAATAGCCTTGGATCTGACGGTTACTTTTCCTACTGGTCCTGCTCCCACTGTTGAGTCTGATAATAATGGTAAGACTGAAGCTTCAGTTCAGGCTGAACCTGTGAATGTGGCTCGTAAGATGATGAACATATGACTGATTGACTTTTTGTTTATTTGAATAAAACTCTTTTATTTTGAAAATGCTGCTGCAAATCGTTTGAACTGATGCTATTCCCTTTTTGAAGTTAATTCTTTGCCATAATGATAGCAGCTTATACCAGAACACTCCAGCTTGTTTAGATTTCCATAAGCATTTACAAAAGCAAATACTTATTCTACATCTTTTTGACTTCCCTAAGAATTTGTAAAAGCAAGTACTTAGTGCGCATCCTTTTGCTTGAAGAGAGCTCACATAAGTTATAACTACGACATAGATTGCATGACCTTTTTGAAAAAAAACAAACAGCAAAGATTATATTAGATGATATCCAAATTTACATATATGACTATGCCAAGCCTGAAAACTATTGGTCCAAGCCATAGCATTGTATAACAAAAAGGCATTTGTAATCATCATAGTGAGAATTCCAGGTTGAAAATGTATCTGATCTCTTCTTGTAGCTGGTTGGACCACCATATAGGAGGTAAGCCATAACATTGGAGATCTTGATTATCAAGAGCCCAATCAGCCAAACTATTTGCAATCTTATTTTTATCCCAGGGAATATGAACAAATTGCACCTCCAAAAAAATTTTCTGCAATTTTTTAATCTTCTAGACTTCTTTGGAAATTCCACAATTTGAGGGAGAGTGGCCCTGCTATGAGATAATATCTTGATGGCCATTTAAGAATCAGATCTAACTTGAATTTTCAGCCAACCACACTTTACCGCCTCTTGCATACCTTTATAGATTACTTTCATCTCTGCTATATTATTGGTAGTAACACCCAAATTAACATCGAAAGAATTGCACATCACCCTCATGGTGTTCACCAATGCCTCCCATAGCAGCTCTGCCTGTATTACCTCTGGAAGCTCCATCCGTGTTCAACTGTCCATATCCCAAGGGAGGGGCCTTGACCTGGCTGTCTCTCTTTCTTTTCTTATCAATATGAAACCGGGGTAAAATGGCTTCTCTTGGATCAAAAGAAAGCTGATTACAAATATGCTCCCATTCCAGAGATAGAGTGTTGGGTAAAGGTATCTTATGCTTGAGAGTTTCAACTATATATTTTTTTGTTTTTTCCCATATATAAGAGCCATCTTTGCTACTTTGCTGAAAAAATTGGTTATTTCTTTCTTTCCAGGTATTCCAAAGAAGAAGAAAATCCCACTCCACAGTATTGGAAGAATCCTTTGTCTTGTAGGAAGCATCCTTTGCCATTCTTTGATAACCGGTTCAAGAGAATCAAAGTTATGCCACCTCAGCTTGAAGAGAGTTGCAAATTGTCACTAGATATGAACAACCCAAGGGCAAAGGAAAAATAGATGAGTAAAAGATTTTTTATCTTGTAAGCACATAACACATCTGAAGGGTCCTTAAAATCCTTTCTTGAGAAGCTGATCTCCCGTTAAAACCCTCTTATGGGTAAAGAGCCACGGAAAAAAATCACTTTAGGCCACATCCTCGAGTGCCATAGGTTCTTGATTAGGAAATTTAGAGGATGAGGATTGTCAATCATCAAGGATGCATAACCTATAAAAACAGTATAATAGCTCGAGGGATTTGGTTCCCATCCCAATTCAGTAGGAAATGGAGACGAGGAAAGAGGGCGACTGTTGAAAACATTTTGCAACAAAAGCTGGTGTTCATGCTGAATTACAAGTGGCCATTCAGAGAGCGGGATCCATTCTTTTTCCCTTTCCTAGTAGTTGGATGATAATCTTCTGTAGCGGGAAACTTTCTTCCACCCAATATCATGCAGTTGCTTCTTAAAGGAATGAGATGAGGATATTGTAAAATAAGAGGGGCTGTCCATCCCAAGAGTCTGTTCAGAAGTTGGCAGACTTCCCATTATTGATTATCCAGAACAACTGATTTTTAATAATGTCCTGGCCCGATTTAAGAACCTGCAAGATAGCAGAGCCCTTAGAAGGAAGGGAAGAGCGCACAATTTCTTCCAGGGGATCCCCACCAGCATACTTGGCTCTCAAAATTGAAGCCCAAAGGTCATAGGGATTTATGAGCATCCTTAGTACAATTTTGCAACTAAGGCTTACATCTAGCTAGGCGAAGATCTAAATCCCAAACCACCACCTTTTTTTGGATGACAAAGAGTTTTCCATTTGATTAATGACCACCTCCTTTTATCTTGGATTCCACTCCATAAATATTTTTTAGTAGATAGAGTCTACTTGTTTCAACGTATTTCTAGGAATATTTACCACAGATGCAATATATATGGGCATAACTTGGAGAACCAATTTGATCAATATCATCCTACCTCCTGAAGAAAGCCATTTGTTAGTCCATTATTGAAATTTTAACTCATACCTGTGGATTAACCAATGCCAGTCTTTTAACTTGTGAGACGCTAAAGGGACACCTAAGTATCGTAAAGGAAGCACTCCCTTCTTGAATTGAAAAATGTTTAAAATTTGGTCCTCTTGTTGTCTAGGGCAATGAAATAAAAAACTGCTGGATTTTTCTTGGGTAATCAGCTGACTAGTGGCTTGTGAAAACGTATGAAGAACTTTATGAAGTTGTTTCGCTTCCATAGAAGTAGCTTTTCCAAGCATAGTGGAATCATCAACAAACTGGAGGTGGGAGATAGGTTGAATATTTTTGGCCAATTGAATACCATGAATTCTCTTTTCCTTACAGGCTTTCTTTGCAAGTCTTCCCAAGCCTTCCGCCAAAATGATGAATAAGGAAGGTGATAAAGGGTCTCCTTGCCTTATACGTCTAGAGGCACCAAAAAATTCCGAAGGAGAGCTATTAAGTAAAACTGTAAAGGAAACCAAGGAGATACAAGCACTTATCCATTGAATCCATTCTATATAAAATCCAAACTGGTCCAGAACTTTGCACATGAAACCCCAATCAACCCGGTCATATGCTTTAGATAAATCTGGTCTAATAAACATAGCCGGATTTTTTTTTATGTCCACAGAGTGGAGGATTTCTTGGGCTAGAACAATTTCATCATGAATATGACGATCTGGCACAAAACCTCCTTGTTTAGTGGAGATAAGCTTGTGCAATAGGGGTTTTAGTTGTTCCGTTATAGTCTTAGTGATTATTTTGTACAGGGCATTACATAAGGCTATAGGATGGTAGCCTGAAATATCCTCGACATCATTATTTTTTGAGATAAGAGAATTGAACGTTTTATTTATTTGCCTTAGCATAGTTTTGGCATTTCTTACCTCCTCAACCACCTGTAGAAGATCCCTTTTGATAATCCCCCAAAATGTCTAGAAGAACTCGATTGGAAATCCATCAGGGCCAGGTATTTTTCCTTTTTTCATTTTAAAGACAATACTATGGAGTTCTTCTTCTGTAATGGGCTTCATTAACCTCTTATTTTCTTGTTGAGAGATACAAGTAGGAAGGATATTTAAAATTGACATTGATTGCATGACCTTTATCTGTGAGGAAAAACATCTATTTTTATCTTGAATGATTGAATTTCAGGGATAATGTATAATTTGCAATCCTAATAGTGATATTAAAGTTTTGATGAATTACATTTTTTGCATGCAGGTTAGTGCAAGAAATGCACTTGATAGGTTGTCAAAGCAAAAAAATGGCGTAGATGGTTCTAAGATTTACATGTGAGTGCAAGAAATGTAGTATACTATATCTATTTAGTTTCTGCATGCAGATTGAAAGATTGCCAAAATTATATGGCATGTAACTACATATTATTGATCTGTAATTCTATGATAGTGTGCTACTGAAGAGGATCAAACTTACTTTGTTATATCATCATGCGTAACTGTTATCTATTTACATTTTTCTTTATCTATGTTTGTCTTCAATTAAGTTTTTGTTAACAGTTATGGAGAAGGTTGGGATTTTGGTGAGGTTGCACATAATGGACGTGGGACAAATGCATCCCAAGTAAATCTTGCCGGAACAGGGATTGGGAGGTAAGCTTCTATAATTTGCATGGTTACTCTTATTTTTGCCTTGTTAATATTATTTATAGTGTGTAGAAGTGCAAATGCTATAATAGTCTGAAAAGAATGTATATTATGTATTATCTGTTCAGATCCATGTTATAATTTCTGTAAGCATCTTTACTAGCCAATTTATTTGTGGCTATTGTTGATGGTTAGTTAAGATTTAGCTGTACTTTTATTAAGGATCACTTTGAATTTATTTTGCCGAGACTGTACCATAATGCTTATATTTTGGACATTTGAAGTATTCAAACATCGCCTTTTCTTACGTTCAACTTTGGCTACATTCATTCCTCCTTTTTAATAAAAAGAATGGAAAGGAAAAACAAGCTGCACAGATGTACCACCTTTTGTTTTTAATAAAAAAATCAAAACCAAAGTAAGTATAACCAAAATTATGAAGGAAATCCTTATTAGGAATTGTTGTTCTGAAAACCCTTACTTTTACTGAAGTTTATATTCAAGGATTGGAGTGCTTATTTAATATGAATGGCTCAATAACATAGAATACAGCAATTGAGTGTCATGGGTGACTACATGATGCAGTTTCAATGATCGCATACGTGATTCAGTACTCGGAGGTTCTCCATTTGGTCCTCATCTTCAACAAGGTTTTGTCACAGGCTTGTTTTTGCAGGTAAATTATTCGCATTTGATCGCAGAAAGTACTATTATATTATTTCTATATGTTCAACGAGTACTTTGGACACGATAATAGAAAGGCATGAAATTATAGTTTACTGTATTTTGACTAATACTTTACCTCTTTGCAAATGAAAATATTAAAGACCTTAAGTTAGTATGCTTTGAATCCTTTGTTTTGGAGAAAATTGTGATAAGGGAACATGAAATCTCAAATGCTCATCTCTTTCCTTATTTACAGAAGTCATTGATTGGCAATAACAGGAAATATGTACTTTTTTTTTTTTTATCAGCCAAAAAAGAGGCTGCAAGCCTCACTATTTTAATATTTTTTAATATAGAATAAAACCCTGTAAACAAGGTGAGTTCAAGTTACCGTAGGAACCATCAGTGATGGTTTGCTATAGTAGAGATTACATTCGACAAAAAAAAACTTATAGTTTACCAGATTTTCCTGCATCTCTTTAACAGTATTACTAGCAGTAGCCTTCCCTTTATTCTCACTTGTCTTTTCTCCATTTCACTGCTGTAAATCCCTTTCGCCAAGCAGAGAGAATGCCAGCCAGATGGAAGGAAACTACTAAAATCTTGTTTAAAAAATCTGCCTTGGCACCTGCCCGAATCCATTCGCACGTGTCTCCCAGATATTGCACTAAAGGCAGGTGAGTTGTAGTAATTATTCACTACCTTCATTAATAGAAGGTGAGGCCAGCGCATCAGCCACATGAGTAGCCGAGCTCATCCCATCTTCTTTAATTATTGCACCTATCTTTTCCATTATTTGTGCCTTGCCTAATAAAAGGGGTCCACTAAAGTTTAGATCCACCCCCAAATTGGCGAGACGGTCAGCAGCCCTGTTGGCTTCTCTAGGGATGTGAGAGATTTGCATACCATTGAGAAGTCTAAAGCAATCTTCAACAATGAGGTGAAGGTTCCAGTGCCTTGCCTGACCAATTTTAGCAGCCTTAATGATTATTAGTGAATCTCCTTCTATCAGTAGATTTTCCCACTGCTTGTCTTTGGCAATTTGTAATCCTCTCCACAATGCTTGGCTTCGGCAAAATTGTTGGTGCAAACACCCCATGCTTCGCAAAAACCGAGTATGGGAGCTCCATGAGAATCTCTGAAGATGCCACCAGCGCCGGCCTTCCCCGGGTTGCCCCTAGAGGCACCATCGAAGTTAAATTTGACATAGTTGTTGGGAGGGCAATACCATTTGGATTGTCTTTTCCCTCTTTTTTGTACTCCAACCCCTTTATCAGGGAAGGAAATATGTGCTTTTGTTACTATATCTAAATGCTCAATATAAATTATGTAATCATCCTTCGTTTTCATTTTTAATTCTGAATGGCTACTTTTGCACTCTTGTTCTTTACTTTTCCAACTGCATTTATTTTGTGTCTTGGTCAAATCCACTAAACTGATTTTAATTTGTTTGTAATATTTCTGTCAATCTGAAAATTATAAGATTAGTCAGAGAATTGGAGAGCATGTGATTTTTTCTCATATCTTAACATTTTGTTACTAATTGCTTTCTTTCAGGTTTAGGGTTAGATGCCATAGTAGACTCCTAACTAACTCCCATGCTCTCTATTTACTTTGTATAACGTCTGGGTCTTTAACATTTTTGGTCATCCGAAGACCTGGATAAATATTTGTTCTTCTTAGAGGGGTTTTCTTGCTCTCTCAACATGGCTATTTATATTAGTACCTTAACTGCATGGGTTGGGGATTTACTGCTTTGTGTTTACCCCTTGGTTTATTTTTCAGTGCTTCAAGCTTTATATTTAGTTAGTTTTTGATCCTAGGATCCTTTTACACCAGCACTCTAATATAATTGGATAACTTCTTGAGTCTTATTGACCTACTTTCGGTCATTCGTGGACATTAATATAATATCTTTCTTTCTTTCTTTGATTATTCACTATGTTGATGTCAAAATAAAATCCTAGTGCATGAAAATATAATACCTGTGACTACCATTGAAGTTTGTGACATTTTCTTTGGAAGGTCATTTTGTTGGGAAAGACGTGTATAAATCAAGGCCAAAATCAATTATAATGGGCTCTGGTGAGCAATGCAACAGGATCCTTGATGTCATTCTAAAGATGAAGGTATCACTAATTAGTGCTAAAAGATTATCTGCAAAATCTGATATTCTCATGATTAGACTTTAAATATATTACAAAAACATTAACTATTAGTTAATGTTTGTTAGTTTTCAACATATAACTACCTGATTTGCATGTAACTTATTTATTTTTAATAAAAGACGGCTACAGATGAGATGTTAATGTGCCATATGCCTTCCATTCTCTTCATTTTCTCACTCATACTTACTAACATTTGTATCACAGACAAGTATTTGAAGAAGCCCTCAACGAAGGGTCAGAACAAACATTTGAGGAAGCCCTCGTTGGGTATGAATGAAGCAGAGTTTAGGTAAGCCCTATGAGATGGGTATGGATTGCGAAAGAGAGTTAAAAGAGATCTAGACATTTGGGAAGTCCTAGTAGAAGAATATGACTGAGATAGAGAGGTAGAGCCAAAAAATAATGAACCAATCAGGAGAAGCACGACAGTGCAGAGGTCATAACTTTGAAGACTTTGAGCAGACACAAGTTGTGAGTTACACATAACATTGACATTGTTGTAGGAGAATGTATGAGGGTGTATTGAGGACGCAGATCAGAAGTTACCAGTATAGTCACTCAAAGTAATTTGCGTGCAGTCCAGACCCGAGTCTATGGTGCAGCCCAGACCCGAGTCTACACTCACAGTTTTGTAGGTTGCTGTATAAAATCCAAGTTGCAAACGTCTCTATGTAGACTCCAAAGACATTTTCCTCATTTTCGTTACAATTATAGCCATGATTTTCAGAGTATTCACAGGCAATTTTGTGATGTTTTTGTGAAGAGACGGTAAAAAAAATAGGGCACTGAAAGTGTAGTTAGAGTTTCTAGATTTTGATTTTGAGTGCAGATACCAGAGAATTGTAATTAATTTGAAATTCTGTTAATAATTTGAGATTCTATTGTAGCACTTAGTTGTTTTATAGACTTTGCATTTTCCTTTTGTATTGATTACGATTCAGAGATGAAAAAATTGTGTATCATGGCCAATATTCAAGATTTAGCTATGTTGGAAGGGAAAAAGCTATTTGGTCGAAATTATAATGTCTAGAGGTGCAAAATTTAATGATTACGAAACATCAGGACTTCGATCAAATCATCCTAACAAAGAAGTTGAGATCTGATACAAATCCTGCTCATTATCAAAAATGTCATAAGGAGTCTCTTTTGCTGCAAAAATTGTATGTTTCAGGTGATTTAATACCCGAGGACCAAAATACCACTGTGGCAAGTGTCTCTAGATTTGCATACTGTTCTAAACAAATTCTTTCTTTGCATGGGTCCATTCTCCACCTTCGTTGGCTTCAACAATAATCTCTTTATCATGAGAGGTTCGTCGCACTTGGGATCTTGTGCACAACTATTTAACACATTACTCTCTTAATCTGTGTGCCGTGCAACATGGTTGCAAGCATCATTCATCCTTCTACTAGTATATTACGTGGCTTGTGGGCATTCAAAAGCACGATGTCGAACCTTTCCACAATAGAAACAAGTTCCGCTAAACTCTATACCTTTTCCATGTCCTCTTCCTTTGAAAGAAGATCTACCTCTTCTTCTTTGCACACAACTCTTTTCATGCGAGGAGCTTGCCTCACCTTCGTACGCATGATTTTTTGCATCATTGTGTGGTCCCCCACCACCACGCTAGAACTTTCCCTTCACTTGCACGCTGCCTTGTTTGCATGACAACTTCTCCTCCGCCCTCAGCGTAAACTGATAGACTTCCTCCACAGATCTCAATTTAATCATGATAAACTCATCTTGAATGAAAATATGCAATCCCTTAACATACCTTGAGATTTTTCCATGTCATCCTCCACATGACCCTCTCTGATAGCGAGCTTAGAAATCTCTTCTGTGTATTTCTTCACTCTCAGTTCTTTCTGGCGCAAATTTTGCAACTGCTTTTGCAACTGATTGGTAAACCATAGGCATGAACTTAGCCTTCAACTTTGTCATCAATCTATCTCAACTCTTGATCTTATCCTTACGTCTTCGTACTCTTTTAGTTTGCACATATTCCCACCTTAAAGATGTATAACTTTTTACTTTAGTACAAGCATATCTTACCTTCTTGAAATCTTCTATTTCTTTGTATTCAAAGTATTCTCCATTTCTTCGATCCTGTCGAAGATCTCTCAAATTTAAGCTTCCAGAGTAACTTGGAACATCTAGGTTTGGCTTATTGCCAATCCTCGTGATTGTGCACAAGAATCTATCCTCTTGCTCGTTAGTGTGCTCTGCTTCAACATCTGTCGTCCGTAGGCATTCTTTGCGCGTGCTTATCATTACTTGCATTATCATTTATTGGCACTCATCTGTGTTGTGCGGTTTCCATCTCCTCCAAATTGGCTTGTACTCCTCTCATCATCTTTGTCAGGTCCACAATTCTTGGCACTCCAGCTTCTCTAGCAACAAGATCTACCCTATGTGCCATGACTATCTTCCTCACAATTTCTTATTCGCCAAGACTCTTTAACCTACACCTTCTACCCAACAACCCATGCGCTAAAAAATCTTTGCAACTATGTTCTACCCCAACACACACTTATTGGAAAGTAGTAAATGTAAGGTCACTCACCAAATCGATGTTATTATGCACAAATCTATCAGAATTTGCAACATGACTCAAGATCCTTGCTCCACTACGAGATTAATGCTATCATGGTTAGAGATCCCAATGAAGGAATGCCTTAGACCACGTAGCCCACAGTGTCAGACTTTGATCTCATCGAAGCAAGATCCCAGGCACAAATTTAACGATAAACAATTAAAGCTTCTTTTATTAATATGAGGAAAGATTACAGACTTAGGTACAATGACCCTACACTCGATGATAGTCTTATGAAAAGATTGCAGAAATTCTCTAAGATTTTCAATCCTATGATTTATCCTAGCTAAGCTTTGTAAATTCTGCTAAGCTTCTATAGAACTAGACTTGACTTGGTTTAGAAAATGCCAAAGGACGGATCTATTTGACCCGCCTCTACTAGATATATGATCACTCGATTCTTAGATAGGAATTTAATGCCTTTACATGCTTACGAATCCCTTCTATTTATAGAATTTGGCTAGCATCAAGCGGGAGGGTAAAGACGCCTTTGTAAGTAAAGATATCCTTGCAAAGATTCCTCAATAAGCCTTATGTCACCACTAATCTCCACAATCAGTTTGTAAGAAACTCCTTATGAAATCATTTCCGTTAGATCGAGCTTTACTAGGTTGCTTTGTTTTTCCTTGGGCGAAAGAAATAGATCAAGGCCCCTGTGTGCCCCTCTCTAACTATATTGATGTTGACATGAGATTTTATAATTCGTAAGATCTCATCATGGCAGAATAAGCTTGTGGTCTTGTAGGGAGTTTGGTAGCATGAGGCTTTGTAGCATCGGTAAAGCTTTGCGGCATAAGTTTAGCTTACACATATAAGAATGGGATTGCGCAAGGCATCTGTGGTTGCACAAGGGTTTGGAAAAGCATTCGCAGTGTAGAGCTTTGTTCATGGCATTGCATGGGGTTAAGTATGGGCTCGTGCCATTGCACTACATTAGATAGTGCTTCGCGGCACTATGTGACATGAAGTAGCATTAACAAGCTTGGATATGGCTCTGCATGACATCAATAGGCACTTGCGGCACTGTACGTACCCAAAATTGTAAGGTACTGTACTGCGGAACAGCGTAATAAGTGCCCCAATGATGATGCAGGTCTCTTCGCAAGGTGTTTGGGGGTCCAGAAAATCTCCCCGAATATGCGTTAACATCCCACATACCCCACTTAGCCCCCGTGTGCTTTGTTTTCCTCTTTTTCCCTCTTTTCTTGCCCCTTTTCTCTTTAGTAACGAAACCGCCGCCCTGACTGGGCGGCGGACCTGTAATCGCCGCCCTGAATAGGGCGGCGGTCCTGTAACCGCCGCCCTGAGCAGGGCGGCGGTCCTTTACGCGTTTTCCAGAACGTTCTTTTGACGCGACTCGCGTGAAATATCAGCGTTTCACCAGCTTTCCTTGCCGACTTAGGCTTGCATTTATGTTTTTGGTCCCCTGGAATAGTGTTTTTCCTTTGTTTATTGTTTAGGAGTTCAGTTTGATTTTGATCTTTGGGTGATTGAATTCCTATAAATGAATTACTTGTGCTCAAGCAAATGGCCCTGAAGTTTGCCTCTGAATTTCTCTTTGCTGTAGATTTAATTTTCATTGTTGCTTAGAGTTCTTAGTTCAGTTCTTTGCATGCTTAGTTAGCATTGTCCAGTTGTTGGTAAGCCACATATCCAGCTTGTGCAAACAGTGTTGCTGTTCTATCTAATCCATTAGAAGTAGAATAGCTTAGGAAGCCATTAAAGTTGCAGGTTTTGCTCTTCAAACATGATAGTTTCAGGTTCTGGACGCATTATGTTGCATGATTCGTAAATCCCGCTAGGAATTGCATAAGCCAAGCTCTGTACTCTTGCGCTATCCCTCTCCTACTCGCATTTTCAGTCTGCATTCTGAGCCGTCCTTGTCCCAATATCTATTTCTATCGATGCTGGCATTACACGCTTTTCTGGATCCACGTGAACATGAAAGAACGAGGAGATCATACTGAGGGGACAGGATCACACACACCATCGGATTCGCCACTGTTCTGCGGAATCCAGGTTCTAAGCTTTCAAAGTTCTAGTTAGAATCATATCAAATAGAGTGGTTAATCGCTTTATTTTAGTAAATTCTATTCTCGATATTGCCAGGGAAGCTGTGGGGATTGATAGTTTCTGAGAAACTATGATTCACTCCTCACTTCTGAGGTAGGATCGAGAATCCTGCAAATAGATTAGTTATTTCATTGTTTATAATAGATATACAAACTGCACAGACAAATAGCTACACTCGGCTATTTTGTTTGTTTTAAATTATTAGTTTAGCTGTCAACTCTAAATATTTTAAATAACTGCTTTCTTAAATTCTTATAAATCATAAAAAAAATACAAAAAAGAAGTCATATATGCTTAAATATATTTCGTATACTTAGAGTTCACTTTATTACAGTTTGTTTATATTGTTGCGCTTGTATGACAATTACGGGACCTAGGGAGCCCAGAGAATACGTTTTCGAGCCAATCGTGCCTCATCCCAATCTAATAACAACAATAACTGATATTGATCAGAATCTTAGAATCCAAGTCTTCCAAACAACAGCAGACTTCCAGCAGATCATATCTCAGTTAGAAGGGTTAAACATAGAAGACGACCAAGCACATACGTTTTGGTCAAATCAGCCAAACTACAGACTACCCTAGAAAAATATCTAGATGACTGTAGAAGGGTTTGAAAGAGAACAAACATTCGGGTGTGACCCTTTAGTTCCACAACTAGACGCAGGAGACACCCTCACAGATATAGATACCGGCCTAAGAATCCAGGTTGCAAGAACGCCTGTGAGGTATTCTTAGAAGATCGCACAACTGTTGATTCTAAACATAGAAGCTGAGAAAGCGTATGATTATTGGATACTAGGGATCAGGACTTGACTCCACGCATGACCATAGCTGACCCACAACAACCACGAACCTATGGTTGTGACCCACAGGTCCCACAACCTAACGAATCCATAAGTCAATCAGATATAAACACTGGCCTACGCACACTAGTATTCCAATCCACTCCACTTCCACCTATTATCATCGAACAATTGTCCTTACTAGATGTAGTAGCTAACGAAGCTAGAGAATTCTGGACTGGGCCAGAGAATTGTCCATAGTCAATTGTTTCCACCATCCACCATATGAGACCTTATCTGGAGACATACACGAAACTATCCCAGGTCATTTCTCATGTATTCCACAACCCATAGATCGAATCACGCCAGAGCTCGATATTGATTGGAGCCTTCGAGTGGTCATCCTTGCCGATCGATCTATCACACCAGTCCAGGTTAGAAGGGCCTTCTTTGCCTTAGATTCGCAAATTCCACTAGTGCGTGTCGAAGACATCAGACTGCCTAACTAGTCTGTCTGTATACGACGCATATTCCATCCCCACTGGCTGTCTCGGCACGACCTCGGGAGGTCGGGTACGCGGAAGAGTTACCTGTAGATTCCCATGCTTGCTTGTCGCTTTTCCGGCGTACAAAATTGGTGAACCCGACGTGAAACTAACAACTGTTTCACCTTCTCTTTGAGAAGTTTCATCTCATCTCAATCACCTTCGCGCCTTCCTATTATTTTGCGGGTATTCATATACCCCCCGAATATGTCAGGATTCGATGAATATGGCAGACCCCTCTTGGGTCTCGAGGCATACTACGCCCAACAGAATAGGCAATCATCACCCTCGCTCTCAGTATGGGGCGACAACTATTCAACTAAACAGTTGTCAACACAAACCCCAAGAATCAGATATAACTCGTCTTTTCAAACGGGGGAGTTAGATCAACCTCCTCGAATGCAACAAACAGAGCCTTCGGGCTCGAACAATATGACGTTTACCGGGGAATCTGGTTCGTCTCCTCAGATGCTACTTAGACCACAAATTAGTAGACAATCAGACCCATATCTGGTCTTAGATGATGAACGGTCAATACGTTATCCTAGTAGTGAACAACATTCTCGGGGTATGTACCCACCTATAGGAGGTTTACAAATACAACCCGAGGTCTCTTTTCAAGAAAATACCTCTATGCCACTGCATATAGGAAATACTCTCGGAGAAACTTGGCAAGATAGCGATCAGTTCATGACAGGATATCACATGCCTATACAACACCAGGGTGTACAACAAACGCCGCTCAGGCAAAGCACCGTGACTTCACCAAATGAAGTCATTTCAACGTTAGTAGAAAAAGTGAGAGGGTTAGAACTTGCTCAAGCAAGTCAAAATTCTCCGTTCATTCAAGCAGGGAGTTCCAACCCGCCATACCACCTTGGCCAGGTAGATCTCCTCACAGGAGTAGGCACGTTGGGCATGCCGCCTCACTATCCACAACAAACGCCAACAAGGCCTGTCATCTCTAACACTATTCCTCCCGGTCTAGTATCAAGTAACCCATTACTAGACAATACCCCGTCATACTTAAACATGTACTCCAAATCACCGCAAGGAGATATGTTCTCCTCTCCCGGCATGTTTGCTCAAACACAGGGACTTCCCTATGCCCCTACCAATGTGTACGTTGCACCGTATCAACAACCCATCCCACCACCACTCCCTCAGCAACCACCATCAATGGTTGAAACATATGCGATAGGGACTTACTCAGAATATTTTAAAGAGCCCTTAGATTTCGCCATACGAAGCGTCATGCTTCCAAGACCCCTTCCAGATTTACCCAAGTTCAAAGGCGAGGGAGATCCGAACGCACATATCAAAGCCTACGCTACAGCCATTTGAGAGCTACTCCCATGGGATGGGGTTGTTGCTAAAATATTCCCCAAAACCTTGGAAGGCATCGCTCTCGACTGGTATTATAGAATACCTGAGGCCTCCATCCATTCATTTAAACAGCTCGTATCAGAATTCATTAAGGCATTCGACATGAATAAACTATTGAGAACAGGAATCAGGGAGTTCTTACACATCAAACAAGAACACAACGAATCTATCGCCCATTTTATCCAAAGGTGGCGTACAGTCCTTTATTCCTCGGCAAGTGCTCCAAACATGGATCAAATGGAACTATGCGATTTAGTCCTTCATTCTCTCAACAAAGAGGTGAAAGAAGTCCAGAAGTTCCCATTAAGAACTTACGATGAAGTACTTGAGAGCGCTCTTCGAATAGACCAAGCAGCGATAGATAGTGGTCGTAAGACGTATGGATCAAACGGGATGTTAATCATCTCTAGCCAGAACACTACAAATTATCCCACTACCACAAACATTAATCAAGGACCCAAAATCCTTAACAAAAATTGGGGGTGTAACAACGGATGGAGTAACCGACCAACCCAAGAAGGTAAATGTTGGCAATACTCCATCACAAACAAACAACCAACGAAACAACAACTTTACCCCGAAAATCAATACAGTGGATTTTAACCATCCACAACAACAACAATAACAGCGAAATCCCATACAAGGGCCAAGCCAAAACTCATTTGGTTATCAAAACCAAAGCCAGAAACAACAAATGCAAAATTTTAATCCTAATAGGCAACAATGTGATCAGAATTTTAGGCCACAATATACACCAAACCAACAAAACAAGAATTACAACCCCAATTCTTATTGTGGCTTCCATAAAATTCGGGGTCATGATACTAGAACGTGTCGTGACTACAATAAATTCATGCAACGTTTACCAGAGGAACAAAGACAGTTCTTCACATATTTTTTTTTGGCAAATCTCGTATCATCACCACCAAATACTTTCGTAGGGGCAAATTTCCCCTCAGAATGCTCCTCTCAAGATCTTTAACGATCCACTCCCAAATCATGATAGCAATAGGTTGAATCCAACTAGAACAAACAAAAGTGCAATGACAGGAAACAATGATCATGAAGCCTCGACTTCGCTAAATCCATTAGTTGTGCCGCAACTAGGAAGTCAACCACGACCCAAGGTAGTCAGATTAGTAGAGTTAGACTCAGAATTACCCATCGAAGCTATAACAAGAACACGAGAGTATTTCTCTCAACCAAGCCCAAGTCATCTACCAGAAACAGATAAGAGTCAGCAAATAGTAGAAAAACCTGTGGGTGCTTACGATTTAATTAATGATCTAACAAAAACCTTCTTGCATATTTCGTTTCTCAACTTACTAAAGAACTCTCCTGCCCACAGGGCTGCTCTTTTAGAAGCATTAGGCTTAGGACATTTAATTAACATCACTCCACCACCTGAAACACAGGTAAATCATATAGACTTTGATGTTCATCCTCCGAGACAAGCAGATAGGGATGTCGAATTCATATTTGAAATAAGTAAAATGCCTATAGATGCTGAGATCACACGTCGAGGCAATCCAGCCTTACACTTACAAGTATGGGTTTATAACAACTATGTAAAATGGGAAATGGTTGACGATGGGTCCGCGGTTAACATAGTCCCCCTTCTCTTTCCTCCAAAAACTAGGATATGGGGAAACAAATTGTTCCACCACTCGAAATACATTAAGAGGCTATGATAGCCTTAAAGCCACTTCGATAGGAACCATAATACTACCGATCACCTTAGGACCCAAAACAATCCTGACTGAGTTTTATATTATATATATGGGAAACTAATTATAATATGATCCTTAGCCGACCATGGATACACCGAATGAAGGCAATCCCTTCTACTTTATTCCAAGAAGTAAGATTCCTGCATCTAGGAAAGGTATTTGTAGCCAAAGGCGATCCAAAACCTTTCGATATACACCTAGCTGACTTTAAAGAAAAGACCAGGTGTGCACTCAAAAATTTTAACTTCCAGCAAACCAACTTAATAAACCCACTGACACAAAGCCAGAGGAGAAGTTGGTACCTACAACGGATCTTGAAACTACCAGCATAACCAAAACAACCCCAACCCCCTAACGATAAAGCTAAAGAAATGGTATCATTAGGGACTACTGCAAAAATTGTTGAGTTAATAGAACAAGATTTTACCAATGTTCTTACCATTTGATTTAGTAGGCATAGGATATTCCCTAGGGGTTGGTTCTCTTCCAGCAGAGGATCTCTGCATGGTGGAAGTAGAGTGCGCAAACACAACAGATTCCCCAACATCTATACTCCTGGCTAAGTATTGGACTCTCCATTTTTGACGGAGCTAAATGCCATTATGGAGCGGGGGCAGGTATAATTCTTACTTCACCCAAGGGAAAAGTCATGCTATTTTCCTTCAAACTAAATTTCGAATGCACAAATAACGGCACAGAGTACAAAGCCCTCCTCCTTGGTCTCACCTTAGCCAAAAGAATTAGTGTTGACAACATCAGAGTCTTAGGAGACTCACAATTAGTGGCAAACCAAGTCTCTGAGGTATATGAAACTAAATCCGAACATTTATAACTCTACAAAAACGCTGTATTAGATTTAAGCAAGGAGTTTAACTTCATATCCATTGAAGTAATCCCACGAGAGAAAAATCTTCTCGCCGATTCAATAGTAACTTCAACATCGCGTTTTACTCCAAGTGATGAGTTAGAAGATACTCATTTCACAGTGTCCGTTCGTGACGAACCATTGATAAAAATAATGTCAAATCCCCTTTCAAGCGGAAGTGAATCTACCACCCCAGACCATGTTGATAATGATATGGCCACTTTGGAATACTTAAACGCCTATGCGGCATTACATCTCTCCTATCATATGCTAGATTTATCCTTAATTCCACATTCGTCTTCTTACTTCAGAAATCTCATGATGAGTCTTCCCCTCACAAATAGAACCTAGCATATACGCAGTAGAAAATGGGGATGATCTAGATTTACCCCCAAACACCACTTGAGTTCGAAGAGGGTAACACCTCTTTGATCGAAAGAAACGATTGATGTCAACATCGGAACGGAAGATGAACCGAGAATTTTAAAACTAGGTTCCTTGGTAACCCCAGAAGAAGTAGAAATACATACTCAGATCCTCAAAGAACATCAGAAGGTGTTTGCATTTAATTATAAAGAGATGACAGGAGTTTGCACCCCACATTGCGGTACACAACCTTGTCACTAAATCTGATGCAAATCCAGTTAAACAAAAATCGAGACCCATGAAGCCCAAGGTGGCCCTCATGGTAAAAGAAGAGGTAATAAAGCTCCTCCAAGTAGGATTCATCAAGCCAGTCGATTACTCCCAATGGGTATCTAACATCGTTCCTGTCCTCAAAAAGAATGGAAAGATACACATCTGCATAGATTTCCGAGACATCAAAAAAGCATGTCCTAAGGACGACTTCCCATTGCCATCTATTGATGTCATTGTTGATGCAACAGCTGGGGTTTGAACTTTTGTCTCTCATGGATGGATTCTCGGGATACAATCAAATCAGAATATCTGAGCAAGATCAAGCTAAAACTACGTTTATAACTCCTTGGGGAACCTATTGCTATGCTGTTATGTCATTCGGTCTCAAAAACGCTGGTGCTACGTACCAGCGGGCTATGACATATATATTTCACGATCTAATTCATAAAATCATGGAATCCTACATAGATGACTTGTTGGCTAAGGCCAAGAAGTGTTGTGACCATCCCGAAGTACTCCACGTCATTATTTCACGCTTAATAGAATACGGAGTCACACTAAACCCAGAGAAATGTGTCTTTGGTGTAACAGGAGGGAAGCTCCTAGGTTATATCATATTTTCATGAGGGATAGATGTTGACCCAGCCAAAATTCGGGCCATCCTCGAAATGGTTCCACCTTCGGATGAATCTGGAATTAGGTCATTTCTCATAAAACTGGGTGCAATCCGAAGATTCATCCTAGACTTGAGCTTCGCTATTCATCTAATTAATAATTTACTCAAGAAAGACTATAGCATTGATTGGACCAAAGACTGCAATGAAGCTTTTAATGCAGTTAAGCATTTCTTGTTGTCACCACCTACACTAATGCCACCTAAGCTAGACCACCCATTGATTTTATACTCACAAGGTACCAATGTCTCTTTAGCTTGCATGTTGGCCCAAGAAGACGATGACAAAAGAGAACGTGTGATTTATTTCATTAGCCGAACACTGCTCGACTATGAAACATGCTATACACAAGCAGAACGAGAATGTCTTGCCATAGTCTTTGCAACCAATTGCCTAAGACACTATATGCTAAATCAAGAAACAAGGGTCGTGGTAAAAACGGACCACTTACGAACCTTTCCTCACACAAGGGTCCTTGTCTAAAAAGGCTGGACGTTTTATAACCTTAATGGGAGAATTTGAATTAATGTTTGTAAATCAGAAGTCAGTTAAGGGACAAATCATTGTGGATTGTTTAGCTGATAACCCATTAGATGGAGGTGATCTAGTAGATTTAGATTTTCCAGATGAGTGCGTATACTACATAGAAACCCGACCCACTATCTCTGAGTGTCCCTTGGTACACTGACATCATTAACTATATCATGGACCATACATATCCAGAAGGATCTACATCACAACAAAGAAGATGGTTACGCATTATCGTAGCTAAATACGTTATTATAGAGCAAGTTCTCTATCGAAAGGCGTTCGATGGAATGCTCCTAAGGTGTGTCGACATGGAGGAATCCAAGAAGATTCTCTATGAATCACATAGCGGAATATGTGGAGGTCACTTCGGTGGCCATGCCACTACTTGAAAAATACATCGAATGGGCTATTTCTGGCCCACTCTAGAACACGACGCAATAGAGTTTATACGCAGGTGTCGCAAGTGCCAAGAATTCTCCCATGAGATCCACATACCGGCACAAGTCCTATAACCAATCGCTACTCCATGGCCCTTTTCTACATGGGGCCTAGACTTAATAGGGAAATTCTCTCCCTCATCCACAGACGGCCATAATTTTATAACCACAGCCACTAAATATTTCACCAAATGGGTAGAGGTTATGCCTCTTACCACTGTACCTAGTTCTGTAATTGCCAAGTTCATTTTGAACCAAATCATTTGTAGGTACGTTATCCTGCAAATCATTATCTCTGATAATGGAACTTCTTTTAAGAATGAAGAGGTTCATGAGCTATGCAATAAATTTAAAATAAGCCATCATACGGCTTCCTTGTATTATCCCCAAGCCAACGGGCAGGCTGAAGCAAAAAACAAGACACTGAAAGCCATTCTCCTTAAAACGGTAGAAGAAAACAAATGAGATTGGCATTTGAAGTTATATCCAGCCTTATGGGCCCACCAAACCTCAATAAGAACACCAACGGGAGAAACTCCTTTCTCGCTGGTATTTGGGGCAGAAGCAGTTCTCCCACTTGAGGTTGAAATACCCAGTCTCCACATTTCACTACAAGGGATTCTAGATGAGGACGCTTATAGAGAAGCACGTCTTTCCCAACTAGAAATCCTAGATGAAACTAGGTTAGACACCAAACAGCGACATAGAGTCTATGCTGACCGGATGTGCTGGCAGTACAACAAGAAGGTCTATGAATGCGACATATACGAAGGTGATCTAGTCCTAAGGCTGGACAGCCGGGATCGACAAGAAGACCGGCGAAGGAAGTAAATTCCGGCCCAAATGGTTGGGCCCATATTGAGTTATGAAGGACTATGAAAATGGTGCATACCTCTTATGTACGCTAGAAGGTGAGGAGTTTGGCAAAACAGTCAATTCCCTGCACCTCAAGCATTTCTACGCATAAGCAGCTAACGCTACTTTTATAACTATCTACATTGCATTTTCATAAATTAGGATCATGTTGTCCACTCATTTCTTACATAAATTATGATCAAGGAATCTATTCTCAAAGTAATTCATTACAAACTCATGATGTTGTTGGCATAAAACTTTCTAATCATATCTCTCCATTTTCACGATATCATCAATCATCTCAGAATCTTTTATCAAATAAAGATAGACATGACAAAGTCTTAACGATAACCATACCAAGATCTACAAGTTTATTCTCGCTTTGATTTCTTCTTAGGATAGGTGTCTTTGCCTATGGTCTATTCTAGAAGCTTCATGGTGTCACATCTATCCCATATGCATATCTCTTTGGGAATAAGCACATACTAACATTTTACTCAAGAAAACAAGTCAACAAGTAATTAAACAAAAAATTTTAATTTTACACATTTCCTTGCCCCACCAACCTTCGGTGATGAGCTTGCGTCTCTTACTAGTGACATAGGGTTGGGAAAGGATGGAAATGCCCTTACTCACCTATACCTTGCCCACGGTGATAAACCCACGCTTATTACTAGTAGCATGGGGCAAAGTGTAGGGGGATATTCTTGACAAATAAGTACAAATGGTCATACGCAAACAATTCAAACTTTCAAACTTTGAGTCAAAAACAAATGAAACAGATGTTCAAAATCCCAAAAGAGTTAAAATCCTAAAAACCCAAATTTTGTCTACTATGTGGCCGTCTATAGGTCTAAGTCTGGATAAACCGCAAAGCAAGTCGCATCCAAAACTATGAAGTCACTTGAGTGGAGTTGGCTTGTAGCTTCCAATTTGGTTCCGCCAAAGCTTTTTCTATCTTTCATCACTATCATTTCGCCACATTTCATAACTTGCGCCCTTCTTGGCTCTTGGTGATGATCCCTCACATCTTACTAGTTGCGTGGAGTTAGGAGTGGGGTAAGTTAATTTGTTCATCATACTGGTTATTTTCATCACTTTGCCAAAACAAACATGAGGTATCCAAATTGCTCACAGAAGCTAAGATTCAAAATCACAATATATCTACATTATCATGTATCAGTACCATGAAAAACACAAAAGAAAGCAAGCATTTACATCATTTTTCCACCATTGCATATATTCTAGAAAGCATATAAACATACATCGTAGTATACACAAAGAAGCTGGAAATGGAAAGGGAAAACATGAGTGACAAGCTTTTGATCCAAAGACGAACACATATATATAAATAATCAATATTTATATACAATGCCATCATGTACTAGGCATGGTCAAAATGCACAAAGAGCCCATGATATACAATAGTACAGAACACATAAGAGCCAAGTGGCCTCTCAACCCCTACATGACCCCTCTGAGGGCGTGCACCCTTGCCTAGGACTCCGGCTACGCCGGCGCTTTGAATGTATAGAGGGCTCAGGGTCCCAAGGGGCAGCCGTGGTCTCACCATGAGAATGGCTCCTCATAAGGTGCTCAGCCATCCTGTATCCCGCTAACTCTGTGCGCAGGGTCGACACCATCCTGGCCACGTGCCAAACGGGAGCGAAGACATTGATATGTATACCAGCTGCTGAGGGCTCCCCGGCATCTACGGATAGCTCCGCACGGGTCCTATCCATGGGGATCATCAGGGAATTAGTACATACCCTGTGGATCAAATCCCACCACTCGTCAATAGTATCTGCAAACAAAGAAGAAAAATGAAATTAGAAACCAAGCAAGAGGCTAAAAGATACAAGATAAAAACACAAGGAGAGATAGAAATTAAAACAAATCCTAAATTAAACAAACGTTAAAGAAGGAAGAAAGGATAACTTACTCGGATCACCGGGCCTCCAAGATGGGTCGCTGGGGCCAGCACCCGCCACAGATGCCACTGCCCGACTAAGGAGCTGCTCCTATGATAGGGGCAACATGTTTCCCTACAACTGACTCATCCTCTCCACCATGGCCCTGAGAGAGTGGCTCCTCTGAAACTAGAGTGTCCTTCTCTACGCTCTTCTTAGCCCTCTCTACCTGCATAATGTCCTGAGTATCATACCACTCAGGATCACTGTCATCAGTTTACTTCTCCGATCCCTCCCTCTGTAAGCTCCTCAAAATCTGAGTCAATATCTATGGGGTCATCACTACTATGAGCAGGACCCACAGCAATCTGAAGTAAAGGTGCCCGAGGTGCACCAGCTCTCCCTCCAGCACGAACTATCCTCATGGCTGTAATAGGAACGCCAGGAGTAATCACTATCCAACCATGGCCTCTAGGCCCCCCTCTGGCCTCATGGACTGATCTATAAATTGGTGCCACTGGGGGAAGCATGCCCCAAATACGGTAGGCCAAATTGCTAAGGAACTCTGCCAAAAGGATGCACCTCCACTCATCCCACTCGATCAATAAGCTACCCTGTGGTGGAGCAGGAGATCAAGGTAAGAGTCTCCTCACCCCATATGCCGGCCATAAGCCGGTACAGTGTCACCTCCATTGTCTACAGTAGTGAGGGAGGCAACTGGCTGGTGAGGTGCTCTAAGCACTAACATATCTGTCCATCTGGCTGCCCTCACAGCCCTAGGATCTGCCACCTCCACGCATCTACCATAAGGGATGAAGCGCTCGTACACCCAAACTCATGACTAAAGTCGGGGTGGCTCAATGACTGTCCCCTGTAAACAGACCACCCTGTATAAATCATGTTAGGTGGTCCCCAAAATATCTACAGCCCAGGCGTATATCTGGCCGTGCCCCTCTATCTACGCAATGATGGGGGCCCAACAGTATAGCAATGTATCCCCTCCCTTGTCCCCGATTAGGCTCGAGGCAAAGAATCCCCATGACAGCCTGTCAAAGTACGGGGATTGTTAAAGAAGGAATGGATCGAACTCTCACTCCCTTCTTTAACCCCGTGGAGATAACTGTATCTCCCATATATGATGCCCACTGTGCAATATATGCCTGTGAGTCTGTTGTCTCTAATGTAAGTCTCCACCCAATGATCGGGACTCCCCAGAATGCGGTAGACATCCTCGAGTGTGATGGTCCACTCACCACGGACCCCTAGCAGTCAGAAGGTGTTCCAATCTACATCCAAGTAAGAGAATAAGTCACAAAGGATGTGACTAGATGGTGCAACATGAGGCACACGCGATATACGCAGTATACCAGCCCTCTGAAGTGTGTCCTCCTCGTCCTGCGAGAGGGCATCTAGTACTCCTGAGAGCCAATCACACTCTCTCTCTGCTCCATCTAATATACTCCTCTCTCGCCTGCATACACCCAAAAACACACAAAACAGAGCAAGTTAATATCTGAACAATACCAAGAAGGTCATAAAAATGTGTAGAAGTGCAAAACAATACAAACATAATCTCAAATATAAGTTCTTTTGCATTCTGTGCAGAATCGCCGCCCTGAGCAGGGAGGCGGTTTTGTAACTGCCGCCCTGTCCAGGGCGGCGGTCGTGTTTCGAAAACCCACGCGGGTTTTTAATCTTAAAAAGCCTAAAACAAGCAAAAAATGACCATTTGACCTAAAAATAGAGCCTACCCAGTAGGCGCCCCCCCTGAGTGGACCTTTTGAACCTAATATTTTCAAAAATACCCCCCCCCTTACAACAAATTTAACATTTCAAATTTAAAGGGGGAAAAATACAAAATTGAAGAAAACCAACCTGTGATCTAGCAGGACGGTGTTCCGCGCGTGGAGGCATGATCACGATCTCGCTGCGGACGTTTTGACTATACTCACGCAAGAAACCGTCGCCGTGGGTCCCAGAGCTCAAAAACAACCAAGTCAACTCGTGCAAATGAATAGGAAAATGGGCCCACTTTCATATATATAGCATTCTGATTTGTTTTAAAAGACTTTTTCGCAGGTTTGGAGCGCTGATGGAGGAAAGTCCCTATCCCCGCGCGAATGGTATGTTCTCATTCCCAATTATTTTAGCGTTTATTTTCCAAATTATTGTATCTATCTGCACTTGAGTTCTCCTTTCGTTTTGCAGATAGCGGGAATTTTGGATGGCGTAATTTCAACACACGGACGTGTAAGGTATAACTTCTAACTTCCCATTTCGGGACTGCCATACTCGGACCCATCGTTTTATGCCTCTTCATGGCTAAAACGCTTCTCCGAGGGGGCAATATGTACGTACCCAAAATTGTAAGGTACTGTACCGCGGAACAACGTAATAAGTGCCCCAATGATGATGCAGGTCTCTTTGCAAGGTGTTCGGGGTCCAGAAAAGCTCTCCGAATATGTGTTAACATCCCGCATACCCTGCTTAGCCCCCGCGTGCTTTGTTTTCCCCTTTTTCCCTCTTTTCTTGCCCCTTTTCTCTTTAGTAACGAAACCGCCGCCCTGACTGGGCGGTGGTCCTGTAATCGCCGCCTTGAACAGGGCGGCGGTCCTGTAACCGCCACCCTGAGCAGGGCGGCGGTCCTTTACGCGTTTTCCAGAACGTTCTTTTGACGCGACTCGCGTGAAATATCAGCGTTTCACCAGCTTTCCTTGCCGACTTAGGGTTGCATTTATGTTTTTGGTCCCCTGGAATAGTGTTTTTCCTTTGTTTATTGCTTAGGAGTTCAGTTTGATTTTGATCTTTGGGTGATTGAATTCCTATAAATGAATTACTTGTGCTCAAGCAAATGGCCCTGAAGTTTGCCTCTGAATTTCTCTTTGCTGTAGATTTAATTTTCATTGTTGCTTAGAGTTCTTAGTTCAGTTCTTTGCATGCTTAGTTAGCATTGTCCAGCTGTTGGTAAGCCACATATCCAGCTTGTGCAAACAGTGTTGCTGTTCTATCTAATCCATTAGAAGTAGAATAGCTTAGGAAGCCATTAAAGTTGCAGGTTTTGCTCTTCAAACAGGATAGTTTCAGGTTCTGGACGCATTATGTTGCATGATTCATAAAATCCCGCTAGGAATTGCATAAGCCAAGCTCTGTACTCTTGCGCTATCCCTCTCCTACTCGCATTTTCAGTCTGCATTCTGAGCCGTCCTTGTCCCAATATCTATTTCTATCGATGCTGGCATTACACGCTTTTCTGGATCCACGTGAACACGAAAGAACGAGGAGATCATACTAAGGGGACAGGATCACACACACCATCGGATTCGCCACTGTTCTGCGGAATCCATGTTCTAAGCTTTCAAAGTTCTAGTTAGAATCATATCAAATAGAGTGGTTAATCGCTTTATTTCAGTAAATTCTATTCTCGATATTTCCAGGGAAGCTGTGGGGATTGATAGTTTCTGAGAAACTATGATTCACTCCTCACTTCTGAGGTAGGATCGAGAATCCTGCAAATAGATTAGTTATTTCATTTTTTAGAATAGATATACAAACTGCACAGACAAATAGCTACACTCGGCTATTTTGTTTGTTTTAAATTATTAGTTTAGCTGTCAACTCTAAATATTTTAAATAACTGCTTTCTTAAATTCTTATAAATAATAAAAAAAATACAAAAAAGAAGTCATATATGCTTAAATATATTTCGTATACTTAGAGTTCACTTTATTACAGTTTGTTTATATTGTTGCGCTTGTATGACAATTACGGGACCTAGGGAGCCCAGAGAATACGTTTTCGAGCCAATCGTGCCTCATCCCAATCTAATAACAGCAATAACTGATATTGATCAGAATCTTAGAATCCAAGTCTTCCAAACAACAACAGACTTCCAGCAGATCAGATCTCAGTTAGAAGGGTTAAACATAGAAGACGACCAAGCACATACGTTTTGGTCAAATCAGCCAAACTACAGACTACCCTAGAAAAATATCTATATGACTGTAGAAGGGTTTGAAAGAGAACAAACATTCGGGTGTGACCCTTTAGTTCCACAACCAAACGCAGGAGACACCCTCACAGATATAGATACCGGCCTAAGAATCCAGGTTGCAAGAACGCCTGTGAGGTATTCTGAGAAGATCGCACAACTGTTGATTCTAAACATAGAAGCTGAGAAAGCGTATGATTATTGGATATTAGGGATCAGGACTTGACTCCACGCATGACCATAGCTGGCCCACAACAACCACGAACCTATGGTTGTGACCCACAGGTCCCACAACCTAACGAATCCATAAGTCAATCAGATATAAACATTGGCCTACGCACACTAGTATTCCAATCCACTCCACTTCCACCTATTATCATCGAACAATTGTCCTTACTAGATATAGCAGCTAACGAAGCTAGAGAATTCTGGACTAGGCCAGAGAATCGTCCATAGAGTCAATTGTTTCCACCATCCACCATATGACCTTATCTGGAGACATACACGAAACTATCCCAGGTCATTTCCCACGTATTCCACAACCCATAGATCGAATCACGCCAGAGCTCGATATTGATTGGAGCCTTCGAGCGGTCATCCTTGCCGATCGATCTATCAGACCAGTCCAGGTTAGAAGGGCCTTCTTTGCCTTAGATTCGCAAATTCCACTAGTGCGTGTCGAAGACATCAGACTGCCTAACTAGTGCGTGTCGGGAGGTCGGGTACGCGGAAGAGTTACCTGTAGATTGACACGCTCGCTTGTCGCTTTTCTGGCGTACAGGCACTTCACAATTTTTTGCGGCATCAGTAAGACTCAATGGCATTGATAGGCCTTAATGGTTAAGTGTGACATTAAGTCTCTACAGCATGGGTAACGACTTGTGGATTTGTACGACATGCTTTGCTGAGTCGCGTGAGATTGTGTAAGTTTTTATTTGGCTAACTCTAAAAGTTCTTGGTTGACACAAGGTTGCGTGCGAACTTGGATGCTCTTGTATCACTCTTGTGCACTTAACAACATCATAGTGAAGGATTGGTATCCACTGCCACGCATTGACAACCTCTTGGCCTAGCTCCGAGGCGGACAACACTTCACCAAGATTCATCTTAAGTCTAATTATCTTCAAGGTCTAGTCCATCTTGAAGACATTTGGTTGACAACCTTCAAGACACAAGGAAGATTGTACGAATGGTTGGTAATGCCTTTTGGTTTGACCAATACACCAACAACATCCACGTGCTTCACGAACAATCTACTCAGGCCCTTCCTCAACTCCTTTGTCATCATCTACTTAGATGATATCCTCATCTACAACAAGATTGGGAAGGAGCATGTGGAACATATCTCACACGTCTTAGACACTTTTTGCAAACATAGGTTACAAGCCAACTAAGTAAAGTGTTTATTTGGCCTAGTGCAAATCCAATACCTGGGCTACTTTATTGACTGCCTAGGAATTCATGTAGATCCAAATCTGATCAAAGTGATCCAAGAATGGCCAACTCCACAATCTCACAAAATTGAGGATTTTTCTTGGACTCAGAACTAGGTTTGTGCTTGGGTTTTTGCACATATCATGGCCTCTCAACTAGATAATGCACAAAAAAGCCAAATTTGATTGGACTCATGCACAATAGTGCGCTTTTGAGGTTCTCAAGAAACACCTCTGCACACAGCTTGTTCTCGCAATGCCTGAAATTGCACACAGGTTCAAACTTCACACCAATGCATTTGACTATGCATTTGGCGCAATACTCATGCGACATGGACATCGAGTCACATACCACTTAGAGACGATAGGGAAATATCGCAAAGGTATAATGCCTCCTTCTCAACTCTAGTTCTCTTTGAAGACGTTGGCCCATTCCACTTCCCATGAGCTAAAAGGAAATGAGCTAGGGAAGCTAATGTCGTGATTTTTAGTTGTTTTTGTGAGCTTTGCATTATTTTAATGTAATTTTCTAAGTGTATTCAGATTGGTGGGAAAAAGGTGAAAAGCCAATTGAAAAATAAAAGAAAAGGAACTATTTATGTTCCCAAGAAGGCTGGTCCTCTTTAGGAGGATTCTATTTCATCTTTGGCGCCACCTTGAGCTATTTAAAGGGGTCTCTTTGCTAGGAAGATGCTTATGCATGCTTTTGGAATTTATTCTCTTGGAGTTGGGAGCATGTTTACTATCTCTCTCATCCATTGAGGATGAAAACCCTCTCGGAAGACCTGTTGAGAATGAAACCTCTCAACAGTGGGCTGGTTTGAGGATGAAACCCCTCAAGCTTGCAAAAGGGCGATCACATAAAGAGTTTGTATTCAGTTTTGAAGGCATTTCCAGCCCTTCCCAAGAGTGGTGACTTGCCCTAAGGTGAATTTTGGGGTCTTCTAGGGCATGATAATTTCAAATTCAACCATCACCGTGTTTCTCTGTAATGTCCCCTTTTCTAAGTTAGAAATACTTAATAATACTTTTAATTTGAGCCCAGATTGCTCTCTATTTATGGGCAACTTAATAATTTCTTTTTAAATTTTAAAAACAACCCAATTTATATTATAGAGAAATCAAAGTGTACAAATTATACTATGTTGTAATATCCCCTTCCCAATCAAAGACCCTTAGCCCATTTTGTCTCCTGATGGCTAAGGAATAAACACAAGGGCAACTAAAGTTATAATAATTTATTATAAAGTGCAAATTAAAAAAGAGAATATTATAAAGCACTCATAATGAAATATTATGAAATTAATAATAAAATAAAAAATAGAAAAAAGGGAAAAACATTTGGCAATGTTTTAATATTCAAGGGAAAATGCGACCTCCCTAGGAGATAAAAGCAAATGGGGAAAGCATTAAATAAGGGGAAAAAATCTGATTGGATGTTGAGGGAGGTTAGTTGGCCCATCTTCTCTATATAAGCAAGTCGACTTGCTTGAGGAGGGCATCACTTGTTTATCTTCTAAATTCAGATTTGTATGTTGAGCATTTAGCTTGCATCATGAATCTTCTAAGAATGAAAACCCTTAGAGATTTACTCTAGAGGACGAAAACCCTCAAAGAGTCTAGTAGAAGGATGAAACCCCTTCTTCTAGTGAGAGGATTCTTGGTGTCCCCGAGATTTCATCCTGAAATTTGGGACTACCCCTTTTAAAATTTTTCGTTCTTTTCAAAGTAACGGGTCGTTTTGTGTTTGTTTTGCCTGCAGTTGTTTGCATTGCTCTAAGGTATCCCCAGAGAGTCATAAAAGCCAAATTCGACAAATACCCACATGCTAAAACTCACTCAATCCCTTCGCCAGGTTTTGTATGAGAGAATTTTATTTATTAAATAAATAAAGTTCTTTTAAAAATAGATTGAGCTAAAATTGGAGGATTTAGGTTATATAAAGCACTTCACCCCATCATTATTACCATAGAACATTCACCTGGGGGGAAGAATTTTTGCAGATCAGCTAATTAGAGAAAATTTTCGAGCAATTGCCTGCAGCTTCTTTTGTTTTGTTTTATTTCTTTTTGTCTATGTTTTGGTTTGTTTTCTCCGGCAATTCCTGTAGCCTATTCATTCTTCTTGCCAGATCTTTCCCCAGGCCTAGGGTTTTGAAAAGCTATCCAGTATTTTTAATTACTAATCTGTCTACAAGGTGATCAGAGCTCAGGATTCTTTCAGAAGATTGCAAGAAGTCTGCTTGGTCCAAAAAGGTGCAAAAATGGATTTTATGAAAATAAGAAAAATATTGCCATCAATGCGTAGAGCTCAAGAAAATATGCACTTTTAGAGAAAATGACACCTAAAACAGAGCCACGGAATGAAAGTTATAGCACATGCAAGTTTTTTGCTGCTACATCTTCCCGGACCCTTTCCAAAAATGGCAAATTTTATTTTCTATCCTTGTGTTTTCTTCACCAAAAATCCAAAAACGGAAAGAAATGTTGTCTTCATGCCAGTTGCAATTTTCAAGGCTGCCTTTCGCGTCCAATTTCCACAGTGCCTTTAGTGACAAATTTTCACGTAATTTTAAAGGCAGAAGTCACAATGCAAGTCGCACTTTTTGGAAAAGAGCTATCTTTCAAAAGCAATTTTGGTCTAGTCAGTCTTGATTTGTTTTGCCTAAGGAAGTGAAAATTCCCATCACTTAAATCATTTTAGTGATAAAATCTGCAATGATCTATAACTGCCTATTTGTAAGGTTCTCACCTTCCTGCATTCCTCGGAGTTGTATCACTTAAGGCAAGCGGGAATTTCTTGCTTGCATTGCAGGGTATGGCTTTCCAATTATGAAAGTCAATTCACTTAAGTGAAAGGTCGGGAATTTCTTGCTGCTTTGCAGGGTTAAATTTCCCATTATGAAAGTTTCCCAAGTCACTTAAGTGAAAAGCAGGAATTTCTTACCTGCCTTGCAGGGTAAAAATTCCCATTATGAAAGTCAAGTCACTTAAGTGAAAAGTGGGAATTTCTTGCAGCTGCCTTGCAGGGTGAAAAATTCCCATTGCTTTGACTTCCTATTTTTAGCAATGACTTCTTGCCAAAAATGTGCGACTGCATTCTGGCATAGCTAAATGCCTAAAAGCTGACTTTTTTTTATTTCTTGATTGCCGGGAAGCATCCAATTTTGGCGCCTAGGGTTGGAGAAGCTTTCTTTTTATTATTCAATAGCATCTGCATGTTGATGTGAGTGCACAAGTGAATAAAATAATATTTTTAGCTTGCTTGGCATGCAAGCAAAGTCTAAAAATAGAGGGCAGCAGGCTTTATAAGCAGATTTTGGTGAATGAAAATTGAGTATTCATGTCCATGGACTCCATATTTGTTTGAATCAATTGCAGGTATTCATCACAGGTGCCCATACTTGGTGGCAATTCAGAAAAGCTATGTGCAATATCTGATACATTGAATAGGAATCTTTCGGGATCAGAGGGAGAAATAGATCCACTCATTCTCATAATTGCAAATGGCTTCCTGGCAAAAATTCATCCTTGATTCTTTCTGAACGCATAGCCCATAGTCTAGAAGTCCATTTCATGGAAGAATTCCCTTCTAGGAGCTTGTGCATGTGTTCCCAATCTTCCAGTTGAAGATTCATTGCCATATACTTGTGTTTGCCAGATCTCACCAAGAGTGAAACTTCTAGAATTTAAATCTTTCTCATATACAATTGAAAATAAAAACCCATGATGAGTTTTGTCTGAATTGTTTATGACAAACATTGCACTAGGTGCATACGTGTTGAGAAGAATTGCAAAAGCTTCAAGGATAAGAGGACAAGACAGGTCAGAGGTCAAAGGTAGCCTCTTGCGCATTAGAAAATCGCAAGTTACAGCTGCTTCCTCGATCCAGTTTGGTTAGCTATCAAAGGCAAAAGAGTCAATCGAACATTCAGAATATGGAAGAAGAACAAGACTGAGAGTGTTGATCAACAATTGCTTTCTTCACATGAATTTCTTAAATTTCCTCTTTTTCTTTTTCATGACTCTCTTCTTCTTTTTCTTATTTTCTCCTGACAAAGTAATTGAGTAATCAATTAAATTTATAACTGTAAGTGATCTTTTAAAAGCACGTTACTTCAACGATTACTGGAAGAAGTTACTATTACTTGGAAATAGGTGGCAGACATGCAAAATAGAAGGTTCTATGAATTTTCAGTTATAAATTATGCACATGTCATGCAAAGAGGAATTCCAGCAGGAGGAAGATTGCCAGGGGCTTCACTTTTTTATAGCATTCAACATGTGCACAGATTCATTAAAAAAACTTCTTATTTAGCAATGGATTGCCCTCTATACACTATAAATAGAGGAAGAGTCCTACAGGTTCAAAGAATGACCAGGATTTGTAATCAACATTCTTGTGTTCCAGAATTTGAGTTGAAACTGATATCTTTGCTGAAAGCTAAGGAATTGCAAGTGGAGGTAGATTTCTACGAGAACTTTGTATCAACAGTGCATTTGTTTCTTACTTCATGTGTAGATCTTTGCATAAGCTGTGTTATCTCAGATTCAATTCTGAAACTTTCAGTTTCCTTTAAATTCTGTATTCTTGAGATTTGTGTTGTTTCATCTATGTGCATGAGACCAACTCTGCGAACTATTGGTTGGATTGGCATATCTTCTCTTCTTTTTTCCCGGATTCAATTATTTCCTATCCTTATGCAAATATTTCCCGCTTTGCATTCAGCTTTTACTTGTTATCAAAATTGCCTAGCTATGGCTCATGAGCCCTTGCAATTATAATTGTAGAACCCACGAACAGTTACTCAGATCCATAATTGATAGAAATCATTTACATGGGTGCCTCAATTGATAAAGTGAGGGAGATTTATCTCATGAGTGCATAGGTTTTCGGGATATGCAGAAAATCTAGTTCAACAAAACATATAGGGGTTTTTGCAGCTTATTGGGTAACTCATCAGGAATTAGTTGGTGTTCGACACATTTGATTTATAAAACAAACTGTTTCTTGTGAACAAGTAATGTCTCACATTTATTTGGTCTTAGAAAATTTGAAGAGAAAAATTGCTATTATATTATGATTTGAGCCATTTTAAGCATCATTGCAACGACTTCTCCTGGAAATGATGTACATGGGTTTTAACGGCTGTTTGAACAAGACAATGTTTCAGTCTTTAGGTCATTAGCTATTATAGAGTTTTATAAATATCATAATACATGAGTGAATTTTTGCAGTGCGCCATGAAAATGGTAAACAAATTGCAATGACCTCTACAAGGCAACAACTCTGCGGATAATTTCATAATTGAAGCCCTAGTATTCAGCCTCATTATTGTGGTGATGAACAAATCTAGTTGAATTTTCTAATGAGACTATCCACACCTTGTTTGATAACACAAGTGGATTATTCTAGCTTCAAAGATACCATAGTTTTGTGGTTCTGACAATGTTTAAATGGAGTCTTCATTTTCCCTAGTCACATTTTCCAGGATAACAATTCAGATCGTGCAGTAATAGGAATTTGTAGATTGCGCTTTTCTAAGAATCTGCAATTTAACATTTCAAGGCGGATTAGCTAGTACAATAATTTTTGGGTCATAACAAGTTTGGCCCTTGGAGGACACTGGGGGCCAGTCTAGGTATTACCCCAGCCATGTGTCTGCATCCTAGGGGTCCATTTCTGACTTGCGATGAAACATTTATCAGACCTTGATGTCAGATCCAATAAGCAACAACAATTGAAGGAGACTCAATTTGGCATGAGTTGTGGTTAACTAATGTTAATTCATGCTATATCATGGTTACTAAGAAAGCATTTGCCTAGATTTTTGTGTTGTATATCCTTTGGATGAGTACATGCCCTACTAGCCTAGCTTGTCAATTAAAGGGGCTTACATCAGTTGCTTTGCAATTCCTGAGTGGGAAGCATCAACAAGAAGTGATCAGCATGGGGGCTACTAAGTACACTTGATTCGTCAATATATCTACACACATATAACCATCTTACCCAGACCAATGTGGTCTTAGGGGAATACATGTTTGGGTTGAGCAACTCCTTTGACAAGCTATGGATCTGAGCATTAGCTGAGGTGAGGTGTCTAATCTAATTGCGACTCCTATGTTCAAATGTTCATTAGAGATGCAGTTTTCCTAGATCGGTTCTATTTGCAGTTGATTATCATTAGCCGAATTAGTGTGTCCAAATCCTTTCCACCTGACAGGGAGTATGGTCCTAAAAATTCTGACCATTTCGGCCTTCTATCCAATCTTTGACCCAATTGTAGGGGGGATTTCTCACCGATGGCGGAAAGTGATAGTGGGGTCGTGAAGCTTAAATTACAATAAATCCATTATGAAATTGCTAGAATGATGAAGAAAAAACATAGATAGAGTTCTCTGATATAGAAGCAAGTTCCAATATCTTCAATTATATCTAAGATGTAAATAGAAGCATCTTGAATATGAATTTCCTTGATTCCCTATTGGAAGGTGCTACTAGCACCTTGGGGGCACCATGGTACCTGTTAGGAATGTCATGAATAGGTCTCATTTTCCCGTAGGTGAGAGCACACTCCCGATTTGGCTAAGGTTTCTTTCAATTCAAGACTACTTGGGACCAATGTCGCTATTTGTGGGTTTGTATCCTTAATGGAAAAATGCAGACATTGTCCATGAGCTCAAGCGATGGACTACAGAAGCATTGTTTAGTAGAAAATACTCTTTGGCAGCAAGTTGATTCTTTGTGGTAAGGATGCATAGGGGCAGTTTTGGGTCTCTTCTTCCCTTAAAGAGAAGGTAGACTTGTGAGATGGGATTCCAGTATTCACTAGTTGACCAATCATAGACTTTTGACAAAACTCTAGAGCTTCCAATACAGAATTGAAGTTTGACTGAAAACCATTAGTCATCTTCCCTCTTGTGAAGTGCTAATGGATACTCTGAGATTGAGCCGAGGAAGATTTCATTCCCAAGATCTTCAAAGTAAGCCTTTCAGATAACATTGAGGATTGTTGTGTATTGCAATGGGTCATGCGTTTTAGCATAAAGATGTTGCATCAATTTTTTGTTCCCAACTAGGTGCCTCTTAACCATTCAATGTCCGATGATTTTCATAAAAGGCTATCAAGGACCAGATTCTTAAGCACAAAGTCTGAGAGTCATTTGGAATCACGTTGATTACAAAGACTAAGAAATTCTTTAACCCCTTGCAAAGGTTCTATCTGAGGCAATTTATTGTGTAAGAATGGACTAAAAAATAGGAAACCAATACTCAGAATCCTGATTAGGAAGGGAAATCTAAAAGTTCGTTCCTTTCAGACCTTTTTCAGCTGCCCCAGATTTCTCTCTCAGAGTTAAGGCAGCCTATTGATTTAATATTCAAAGTAATGGCTTTTAATCCAATTACTTTAGTTTTACAATGGTCCGATGTTAAAATTGCTGAAGAATAACAGAGAGAAGGGAAGAGGACATCATTCGGTCGTCAATGCTACATTTTGTTAGAGTTTGAATACCTAATAGGACACAAGTGACAAACATTTCTAGTATAAATTCCATATCTGCAAAATAGCAACTGCTTCATCTGAAATTCTCCGTCTTTAACAACCTGGCAATCTATCATCATTTGCCTACAAATCCGATCAGTGGGGCCAGTTAGTCCTTTTGGGGACATTTGCTTGGTATCTCATATGTGAACTCTCTTCTCTTCATCCTGTGAAGAAGTATGAAATTGTTCAATTGAACTGTATGTAAATCCTCTTAAGTGGACTTCAGTCCCTTTCTTTGGTATGGACCAAGAAGATATCTCTCAGATGTTCGTTGGAAAAAAACATTTTTGTGTCATCTGTCAAGAATGCCCTTGATCTTTCTATATACATGGATGGAGTAAGTCACACAAATGGTGGCACTTCAACATGTTGAAGATTTCCATGGGAAGTTGACAACCGCTTTGCTCAATAATAGCTTGCAGATTTCTCACAATATGTCAGGTCAAAGCTTTGATAGTGCAGGATGGTAGCTACCCCGCCCCCCTTGGCTTTGATATTATTCTTTCCAAGCTATTTTGGTATCATGTCCTTTCATGGCATAGAGTTGGCAAATGTATAACCAATCCTTGGTCATGTAGTTGCTAGCTAGAGACAAGTACAAATCTGTGCATAAATAGGGTCGAATGATGTCCTAGGACCTGTTGGCTAGATTTTTTGCACAACTGAATACCTAGGCAGTCATGAGATAAATTTCTCTCATTTATCGGTGAGGCTCACGTGTAAGATTTTGTCAATTATATTTCCTAGTATCTATCTGTTGGTGTTACTTTAACTCGCGTAGCTCATGCATCGTAGCTAGACAATTTTGCAGCAAGTAAGCTGTTGTAAGCAATGTATATATGCTGAAGAAGGGAAATAATTGAATGCAAGCAGAAAAGAAAGGAAGATGTGTCAACCTGACCAATAGTTGAACAGAGTTGGTCACATGCACATAGACGAAGCAAATAAATCTAGAAATGCAGAATTCAAAGCAAAGGGAAAGTTTCATATCCAAATCTAAGATAACATAAAGTTTATGCAAATATCTAAAAAGAAATAAGAAACAAATGCACCGTTGACACAAAGTTCTTTGGAAATTTGCCTCCTCTCTATTCCTTAGCAAATTTCAAAAAGATATCAAGGGTTTCGGCTCAAAGTCTGGAACACAAGAATGTTGATTACAAATTCTCATTCCTTTAACTCGTAGGCTCGTCCGCTATTTATAGTGTATAAAGGGCAATTACAAATAGGAAGCTTTTTTAATAAATTCCCCGCATGCAGAAACTATAGAAAAGGGTAAGCAACTGACAATCTTCCTTTTGGAATTCCTCTTTGTATGACATGCATAATTTTTAACTAAAAATAGAACTTTCTATTTTACATTTCTGCCACCTATTTCCAAGTAATTGACTTCTTCAAGTAACGGTTTTTAAACCAATCACTTAAGTTTTATAATTTAATTGATTGCTCAATTACTTTGTTGGAAAAAATAAGAGAAAGAAGAAGAAAGAGGAAAAGAAATTAGAAGAAAGCTGCAACACTTCCAGTCTTGTTCTTTTTTCATATTCTGCATGCAGTTGACTCTTTTGCCTTTGATTCTCACCAAACTGGATCTGGATGCAGCGGACTGTGATTTGCTTGCGGGAATTTTGCCTTCGCATTGTCTTCTCTTTTATCCTTGAAGCTTTTGCAGTTCTTCTGTTGTACATGCATCAGTGCAAGGTTGGCCGTAGATAACTCATCATCCTTATTTTTAATTGCATATGAGCAATTAAAATTTTTGGAAAGCACTCAGGGTGAATGATAATTCAATGAAAGCTTCAACTGGAAGATGAGAGCACATGCACAAGATCTTGGAAGGAATTTTCCACGCACTGTCTTCTTCACGGGCTGCATTCAAAACAAGAGGATGAAGCCTTTGTGCCAGAAGCTTTTGCAACTATGAGATCTAGATCTGGATCTGCATATGGATTTGTATCAGCATCTGCATCTGGATATGGATCTGCACCTGCATAACAAATTTTGGCAACTGGGCTATGGATGGAAAAGCTGCAGCTCGAATAATTCCACTGCTTTTAATCTGCACGCATGAGTGAAGTTTCTCTTGCACGCATGAGTGAAGTCTTTCCTGCTCTGGATTTGTCTATCAATTTAGCAAGAGGTTCCGAGCCTAGATCCGTATTTCCAATATCTGCAAATTTAGAAGTGATGCATGACTCCGTTGTGCTTTCTTTTTCATCTTTCTTCGCCATAGCTTTGTCTATCTTTGTCTGAATTTATTTTTCTTCTTATTTGATTGGAATTCTTCAATACTGGTGCAGATCTGGACAATTCTTCAGATTCGGAGGATATATGCAATGTATTGGACATTGATAAAAGCTCCTTTTTATTTGTAAAGCACCTGTAATGAATTCCTGAGCTCCTGTAACACCTGTGCAAACAATTATGCAGACAAAGATCAACCTCCTTCAAAGCATGCGCCAAATTTGGAAGCTTTTAGCCTTGTTAGCACTTTGTCTGAACAAAATCCTTCCTTTAATGGGGGCGCACTTTTCCTCCTGGCTGCAATTCTTTACCTGTGAATTAAATTATTCACCCATATGGCTGCCCATGCTTATATAACCTTCTCAATTCTATAATTAATAATTGCCCTAACAATTAAAGGCAATTAATTAATTAAAAATCATGCTCTTCTCTTTTAAAAATAACATGTTTAAGGACAACCATCCAATTGGATTAAATTAATCCAATTTAATCCTTCACACATCACTTCACTTAAGCTTCACAGTGTGCTTTGACCATAGCCACTGAAAATAGAATTTAATATAATCTTTTAATACTTTAAAAAGTATTAATTCCTTCTCAAAAGGGGCTGCATTAAATAAATTAAATTTATTTAATTTTAGAATTCTATTTCCAATTGATTTATTCCCCTTTGCTTTTGTTGACTTTTCCACAAGCCTGAGTGCCAAAATTGGGTGAATAAATATTAACAAATATTTATTTAATGCATTATTATTCACCCAAGGTGGGTCACACTTTTTTGCATAATAGAATTCTATTTTTAAGAATTTCTGACAATGGGATTCTTTACCTTGCAAGGCAGCCCCGGAAATCCCATGATCCACTTAAGTGATTTGACTTTGACAATGGGATTATTTACCCTGCAAGGCAGGCAATAAAATCCCATGATTTCACTTAAGTCACTTTTCTTTTATTTCACCATGGGAATTTTTACCCTGCAAGGCAGGCAATAAATTCCCGCCTGCCTGCAGCCTCTAACTTTCCCACTGCAGCTTAAGTGAATTTTATATCACGGGAAAAAGTACCCTGCTAGGCAGGTAATAGAATCCCACCTGCCTGCTGCTTCTATTTTTCCCACTGCAGCTTAAGTGAATTTTATAACATGGGAAAAAGTACCCTGCTTGGCAGGTAATAGAATCCCACCTGCCTGCTGCTTCTATTTTTCCCACTGCAGCTTAAATCCTTTGTTTTCCAAAAATGCGCCCATCCCCGCAGGGGCTTTTCTGTGCACGACTTCGCTTTTTCCCAGTGATCCAGACCTCCGATGGTGACTTCCTCCTGGCATAATGTGCGTATATGTTTTCCACCTGCTCCAGGCCAAAAATCAGGCTTACCCGGCAAAGGAATTGTTCTAGAGAAATTTCACAGAAAACGAAACGGGACACCACAAAAACACGAAAAATTGCCAAAAGTTACAAATAAAACCCAAAACTTAAAATAAGTTAAAATCCTTCTGGCACATAGGAATAATAACATATTCGCTCATAATAGAGTTAAAACAGAGCGCAAATAGCCTCATACGGGGCTCAAAATAATTAAATACAAATTTCCCGCAGACAAATCTTGACGACACAATAAAACAATTTTGGGCATCTGGGTATTTGGTGAAAAGGGCTAATATGGCTCTTTGGGATTATCTTGACGCAATACAAGAACTTTCAGGCAATAAAAACAACAAACGACCCATTATTTTAAAAGTACGAAATTTTTTCGGATAGGGTAGTCACAGATTTCAGGGTGAAATCTAAGTGACACCAAATGTGCACATAGGGTAGTTACTCTTTATTATTTAATTAGAAAATAATAAAGTGCACATTAAGTGAGTCTTTTAATATTTTAATAAAGTTTTATTTGTTTTCCCTCCAAAAGGGAAAAGGTCGGCCATTTGATTGTTGCACCCCGTATGTTATAAAAGGAGGTTGCATGGCCATTTTTGGTGATGCTTTTTGATCATTTGATATCACTCCATGCTTGGACAAATGTGATGTATGTCCAAGGAATGTATGCCCTAGCTCTTTATTGTGCTGTTTCTCTCTCAGTCGATTTGGAAGTGAAGTAAATCTATTTTTGTTAAGGGTCTATTTGTGTGTGTTGCATCTATTGTGTGGCGAATTGCTTGGGAAAGTATTCCTAACCTTAGTGCATTTATTTATGGTGAAAATATGTTTATTGTTGCATGATTTGAGAGCATACTTATTGGTTTTCAGATCTGTTGTGTTTTGCAAATAATTTCATAATTTTTGGAGATGATTCGATGCCCTAAATGTGCTAGGCGACCTACTTTTTAGGACAAAATTAGGGTTTTGTGTTTGCTGCATGAAAACTAATTTTGGAATGTTATTCTTCATATTTTCGTGGCCCAAGATCCAAAGTTTCAGCTCATTTGGACTATTGTAGCGAAAGATATGAATTTTTAAAGTTATGCTGTAGACAGGGTTGTTTAAATAATTTCCAGAATTATTTGGCATGTTTTTGGTGACCATAAAGCAAGATCTGCAAATCTGATTTGTTTATCTTTTATTTCTGAGGAAGGGAGGTTTTTTTTGGTGTGTTTGGAGGCTGGGAAAAGTGTTGGAAATATTTTATTGATGTCTTCTAACCCTAGCGCCTAGATCTGAAAGTTTGGATGCTATTTTGAAGGGGTTTTAGTGCTCAGAAAAATTTGATCTTTAGTCCATTGGAAAGGGGAAAATCCTAGGTTTATTGTGCACTTTGTTTCATGTCAAAAGAAGGAATATTAATGGAGTCGTGAATTTTAGAAGTTTTCAGCTGTCTGCAAGCTTGATTTATTTAATTATTGCTATTATAAAAATCAGAATTAAGAGGATTTAAATTCCAATTGGTGTCCCCAGATTTCACCCTGAAATCTGAGACTACCCCATGTAAAAAATTTCGTACTTTTAAAATAGCGAGTCGTTTTCTGTTTATATTGCCGGAAGATGCTTGTATTGCGTCAAGATATTCCCAGTGAATCATAGGGGCCAATTTCGACAAATACCCAGATGCCGAAAATTGTTTTATCTCTTCGTCAAGTTTTGTCTGCAAGAAAATTTTATTTAATTATTTTGAGCCCCGTTTGAAGTAGATTGTGCTCCAGTTTAGCCCTGTTGAAATTTTGCATGTCAATATTCACATATACCACTGGGGTTTTCACCAGGAATGGATCCTGGGCTTTATATGTAACTTCTGGCAACATTTCGCGTTTTTTTTTATTTTGCTCGTATTTTTTCTCTGTGAAATTCCCCTAGGTCAATTCCTTCGCCAATACAGTCTGTTTTCTTGCCTTGAGTATCTGGACATCATCTACGACCGCCATGCCAGAAGGAATCAGCCTCAGAAAGTCAGGTTCTCTTTAAAAAGACAAAGTCGTGCACAAAAAAAAACCTCTTCTGGACAAGTCGCATTTTTGGGAATGGATGGATTTAAACTGCAGTGGAATTTTTGGTTGCAATAGACAGGTGGGATTTTTGTACCTGCCTTGCAGGGTACTTTTTCCCATGAAGGCAAAATCACTTAAGTTACGATGGAAAAATTAGAGGCAGCAGACAGGCGGGAATTTCTTACCTGCCTTGCAGGGTGAAAATTCCCATTATGAAATAAAGAAAAATCACTTAAAGCATTGATGGGAATTTCTTACCTGCCTTGCAAGGTAAAAATTCTCATTATGGAAGTCAAACAACTTAAGTGGATGATGGGATTTTTGGAGATGCCATGCAGGATGAATAATCCCATTAAAAATTGACTTTTAAATATAGAAATCAGCCTTTGCCAAAAAGTGCGACATCTTTGGAGCATTAATTAATTTATTTAACGGCATTTATTAGTCTCCCTTCCTAATTTTGGTGCCCAGGGATGAGGAAAAGTCAATGCATAAAGAGAAGTCAAAGAAGACTGGAAGTGGAAGGCTAAAAATAAATTAAATTAATTTATTGAATGCAGCCCTAAAGCATGCTAAAAAGTGCGACCCATTTGGAGGATAAATAATGTTTTTTGAAATATTTATTAAATGGTTTTTTTTCCTAATTTTGGCGCATGGAGAAATAGAAGGTCAAAGCATGATGTGAAGTGAAAGTAGAGGGCTAAAAATAAATTATATTAATTTATTTAATGGCAGCCATGAGCATGCAAAAAATAGGCGCCCAAGTTAAAGAGAAAAGCATGCTTATTAATTAATTAATTGCCAATAATAGGAGAGGCAGTTATTAATTATAGAATGATGAAGGTTATATAAGCATGGGCTGCCATAATGATGAATTGATTAATTCTTCTAGCAAAGGAGTGCAGCCCAGACAATTTTGGCACCCAAAGGAGGAGGATTTTTGCTCAAAGAAGTGTTTTTCACTACCAGAAAGCTTCAAGGTTTGGCACCTAGGATTGGAGGAGCTTGTTTTAAGCTTGGTTAATTATCTGCATATTGGTATAGGTGCTTAGGTGAAGTTGAAAATATTTATGCTTGATTTGCATGCAAGCAAAGCCTCAAATTTTAGGGCAGCGGGCTTTATATGCAGATTTTTATGATAAAAATTAAGTGTTCATGTTCCAGTTGTTGTCTTTGTCTGAATGAATTGCAGGTATTCATTAAAGGTGCTTATATAATTGAAAGGGAGCTTAAATCAATGTCAGATACATTGAATGAATCCTCCGAATCTGAAGATATTCTCATATCTGCACCAGTTGTAAAGAATTTCGGCCAAATAAAAAGAAAAACAATTGCTCAAACAAAGATAGATCTGGCCATGGCAAAGTGGGATGAAAGAAAAAGCTCAACGGAATCATGCATTACTTCCAGATTTGCTGACATCGAGACACAAATTTAGACCCATAACCTCTTTCCGAATTGATTGACAGATCCAGAGCTGAAAAGACTTCTCTCATGCGAGCAGTCAAAAGCAGTGGAATCATTCGAGCTTCAACATTCCCATTCACAGCCCAGTTGTCAGAATTCGTCATGGAGTGTGCAAGGTCATACCATCCACTATCCAGATCAATCTGGGACGCTGCGGGGAAGACAATAATCCGGCTGGACACATAGTTTATCAATTATTGTCTGAAGATTCCAACACAACAGGTGGTGACTACTATCAGCATGTTGGACGCTAGCAACAGATGGGAGAAGCATAAAGTCGACTGTGTGGGCATAATGAACAGCAAGTATATAAAGAAGCCCAGATCTCCATCAAAGTTCCCGAGGACTCTTCCACGATCCAATCTGGTGCAGGAGGTGGATGACATTACCAAATTGCTATGCAGGATGGCGAAGCTACCACTCACAACTTCTGCTCATGGATGTATGCCTTCATCAGGACCATTGAGATCAACAAAGCAAATTCTATAATCAATTGGTCGGAAATCATCAGTGACAACATCGGTGAGCAGCTCCGGAGTGTAAGACGGACTTATAGCTTGAAGTTGACTTCATATTTGGTATATGCAGCAGCCTCGTAGGGTATCTTCTCCAAGCTAGATAGATGTGGTGTACTCTCCAAGGATCCTATTTTTGAGTGTTATCCGCAGCTTACTGTGCCTGCATGCAATAAAGATTATAAGGTGGTCAACGATGGATTCTTTTAAGGATTCATTTGCAGGTTGAACGATGATTTGAAGACCAACAGGGTAAGCAAGGAAGCTTGGGAAGCTGTATCCTAGATTGGCAGTAACTTCATCCAGTTTGCAGACTTTACATACTTTAGGGTCACCAGCTTTTCGGGAGAACCAGTCAAGTTGCCCAGATATCCAAGCGACAGATTGGTCATCATGGAGTTGAGCAGATAGCTCGTGGAGATGCATGACCTACAGTCGAAACGGTACAAGTCTTCAAGCTACTTCCTGATCACAGTGGGCTATTACAGCTGCCAGAGCATTCACAAAGCCAGAGGAATTAAAGCGGAGATGTTCTCTGAGTATGAGCATGAGTTCTTCCCAGCACAGCTGAACTTCGATCCATATGGGGTGGCAAGGAAGACAATCTCCCAAGAATACGCACATGTGCCTTCGTTAGAAGATGTCTGGATGAAGTGCAAAAGCGAGTACAAAGTTAGGAAGAAAGACTTCAGCAGGTTATCAGCACGACAAGTGTTTGATTATGGATTAGCACGGAATACCTGCGGATCTTACATATGATGGGTCTGTGTTACTTGACACATACCATCAGATGGGAGGGGATAGAGCTGTACTTCAGGAGAACATTGGTGGCTGCCACACGATCAAGGAGAAGTTTGTTGTTGTTCTGGTCAACACTCCGAACTGGTTGTTGACAAAGGGATATTGACTTGATGAAGCTTTGATGAATCAAATCACAGGTAACCTCAGCACAGGAGATTCCCTCAAAAGGAAGCACGAGGGAGAAAGCAGCAGAAAACCTGAAAAGATTAAAGTGCACAAGAAGTCTCATTCGAGGGAAAAGGTCGCTTCTACGGTTGTGGTGCTAGTTACGACTTCTCCAGCGTCAAGTACTTCACCAACTTTTGCACCTCAGCAGGATACTATCGTTCCTTCATTGAATCCGGCAACATTTGTGTTTTCTCCTCAGCCACTCCAATCAACACCTCTTCTTGAAGAAACGCTGAAGTTGCAGATGGCAGAATTTGAAAGAGCTTTGTCTTTGGATAATACAGAGGACGGTAGCCACGACACTAGCAATTTCAAATGGAGAGGAACCAGAGCACGAGATGGTGGTACATTCGGCAACTTCTCATTCTCTGAGAAGCAATTTCTCAAAGTGGTTGGCTTCACAGTCGGTCCCAGAGGCTAGAGAGGAGATCAACTTGGAGGAACATGACTTGCAGTTACTTCTGAGTTTGGGCGAAAAAGACAGAAGACCTAAAGTTGCTAAGGTGACTTCGAGGTTGATTGTTGAGGAGTCAGGGCAAAAGTTAGCTGAGGTATCAATTCCAGTAGTAGAAAAGAAGAAGGGCGAGCTCACGGCAACGGATATAACAGTGACCAAAGTACCCATAGGTCAAGCCACTACTGAAGAATTGAAGCAAGACACGCAAACATTGATAAATGTTTTATTCCTTAGGCTTGACAAAGAAAATGCGGAAAAAGTTGAACTTCAAAAGCAAGTGTCTCAGTTGTGCGAGATTATTGCCAAAGTTGTCAAATCTTCCACTCAGCCAAAGTTGTCAAATCTTCCACTCAGCCAATTTCAGCACATAAGCAGGTGAGTGATCATCTGATGCAGGAAGAGGAAGATGCAGGGAACCAAGTTAAAGTTATCGACGAATGGAAGAATCTCATCATTCGCCAAGCTTCTGTACAACTCAAGGAGGTATCGACCCGTCTAAAGGTTATGAAAGATGCATCGGTTCAGCTGAAACAACTAGTGACACGCACGATGGACATGAACACAGTAGCTGAAAGTAACCTAAGTACTTTGGTCAAGATAAATAAGCTACCAAGGGAGGTTTTGACTGTAGAACAAATTGTGCCCGATGGATTAGTTGAAAAGGGGAAGCAGCTTGAGTTTGCAGTTTCTTTCCGCTTGGAGATATTCAAAATCATGATGAAAAAAATGCGGGTGCTTGAGAGTATGGCATCATCACTATCAGACAATGTCATTGCTTTCACCAATGACGAAGTGGTCGGGAACATTTCTTCATACAAAAGGACCAATCCTAACAAAGTGCATGATTCCCTGGAAGGATCTCTTCTGATGGTGCAAGAGAGGATTGATGGAGCTGTTAGGCCTTTCACGATGGATTCCATCAGTAAGCTGGTAATGCTGCAGTCAGACATTAAGAAGTTCGGACCTAGCTCGAAGGATGTGGAAGCGTGCATCAAGGTTTTGAATGAAGGTTTGTTGCAATTTAGAACAGAAAAAGAAGTTGTGGCTAAAACAAATGGGAAGTTGTTGAATGACATGTTCGACAAGTATATTCAATATCAAAGCAAAAAGATGTAGCTGTTACAGCTGGCAAATCTTTCTTCTTCTACTTTTTCTTCTTCTATTTATACGTTCCCAGATGTAATTGTAAGACTTTGGTTTAAAAACCATTACTTTAAGTTGTGTGGAACAATTTTTTAAGTTAAGTGACAGATGTGAATAATTTTGAGTAGAACTCTCAATGCATGCCACTTAGAGAGGAATTAAAGGAAGATGATTGCCAGATGTTATCTTTACTTCTTGTTTATGCTCTAGTTTAGTTAAGTTCCCATTTGTAATTTCCCTTCTACATTCTATAAGTAGAGGAAGAACCTTTGGGTTAATGATCAAAATTTGTAATCAGCATTCTTGTGTTCCAGACTGTGTTAAAACCCCTGATAGCTATTTGAAGCAGAGGATATAAAGGAGCATATTTCCGGAGAACTTTGTGTCCACAGTGCATTTTGTTTCTAACTTTCTGTCTTTAGATCTATTCGTAAAATTTGCGTTATTCTAGATCTAAATTTGAAAGTTCCTTTTACTTCTAATTTTGTATGTTAATATCTATTTGTTCTGTTTATGTGCATGCAATCAACTCTGTAATCTATTGATTGGGTTGTACATCTTCCCTCTTTCTTCCCTGTGTTTTTATTATTTCCTTCTTCATCAGATATTTCTTTTCTTTCACAGTTGCTTACTTGCTGCAAAACTATACAACTATGGTTCATGAGCTACATGGTTAAAGTAATACCCACAAATAGATACTAGCATATTTAATTGACAAATCTTACACGGGAGCCTGCAGAAAATTTAGCCAACAAAAGGGGACATCACATGGTAAGGATGAACAAGGAAGTAAAACCATGGAGTCTAATCCCATGAAGGAAAGTTCAGATCTACATGTGAAGGAGGAGAGTTTTGTGGTTCAAAGCCCAATTACGAAGGTGGATGTTGATGTTCAACTTGTTGTCCATTCCAGAACGACAATTCAAAGGGAACATAAAGAAAAATCAGATCCACACCCAAGTGAAGAAGTCAAAGGAGACTTTATGGAGCAACTTGCACGTGAGGGGGAGCTTTCCATGGACACTTGTGTGAAATTGCAGCCTGTTGTAATTTCCAAAACAATAGCCTTTGATCAACTTTCGGATACATTTAATCGGCACATAGACAACAGTGTTGGGGGCAACTCAACATATGTCTATCCATCAAGGAAGGATGAACACTCGAAGTATCTTGATGGCATTGAAAGATATGGAATAAGTGAGATAAGGTCATATCTATTGATGCATATTCAGATTTGTTTTCCTCTTGTGAAAAATGTTGAATTAGAGGATGAAATTTGCAATATAAAGTATGTAATACATTTGATGCAACATTGTACATATGATCATCTTGCGAGAGGTAGATGCTGGCAAGAATTATCTCATTTGACAAGTACAGGTACAAGGATTTTGGATCACTTTAGCATTTTCTGTTTTGTGCACTTGACACTTGAATTGATGAGTTATAATTGTTTGAGGGAAAACAATTTTGGGAAGGGAGGATTGTAATATCCCCTTCCCAATCAAGGATCCTTAGCCCATTTTGTCTCCCCAACGGCGAATGAATAAACACAAGGGGAACGTAAGTTATAATAATTTATTATTAAGTGCAAATAAAAATAGAGAAAATACTATAAAGCACTTATAATAAAATATTATGAACTTAGTAATAAAATAAAAATAGAAAAAAGGGAAAAACATTTGTCAATGTTTTATTTATTCAAGGGAAAATGCGACCTCCCTAGGAGATAAAAGCAAGTGGGGAAAGCATTAAATAAGGGGGAAAAATCTGATTGGATGTTGAGGGAGGTTAGTTGGCCCATCTTCTCTATATAAAGTCGACTTGCTTGAGGAGGGCTTCATTTGTTTATCTTCTAAATTTAGATTTGTATGTTGAGCATTTAGCTTGCATCTTCAATCTTCTAAGGATGAAAACCCTCAAAGAGTCTAGTAGAAGGACGAAACCCCTTCTTCTAGTGAGAGGATTCTGCATACGAGGGTTTCCATTGGGCATTAAGGAGTTAACCTGTGTTTTCTATTAGTTTCCAGCAGTGTGAAGGTTGTAATTTTGCAGTTTTTGGTCAAGGGTTTGAAGAGAAAAACGACTATTTTATTCTATGCCCTTTTCCCAGGTGGAGCAACCACCGAAGAAGCTGATATATGGTGTTTTAGGGCTTATTTGGAGCTATTTTCAGTCACTGGTCATTCTTCTGATTTCTGTAAATCAGAACATCTATTTTCAGAATTTTTGGAGTTGATAAAGTGCAGTCCAGCTGTGTCTGAAGGTAAGTTCTGCATAATTTATAATAAATTATTTCAGCCTCTTTTGTGTCTCAAATCTGAAATTTTCTTCATATATTGGCTTTGTAAATTTAGTGGGTCGGTTTAGGGTGGAAATATCATAATTTAGTTTCTGATTTTTATGAGTTTCATCTCCTACCCTAGTCACATTTTCTAGGATAAAATTTAGATCTGCAGTAATAAATTTTAGATATCTTTTATAAGTCTGCATTTGGTGTTTGAGCTTTGCCTAAAATCCCTTTGGGGTTAAAAAGTGTCCTTTTGGGGACATTACATATGCCAGATGCGGAAGCGGTTAGTCCAAGCCTGGGCATTATAGGAAAAAGATACTTATTAGCATCCATTAATACAAATCTAATTGAAGAAGCTTTGCCAAATCTCCTTGGAGCTTAGTCTGCCACCATCTAAGAGGTATCCCATAACAAATAAGGTTATGGTTGTCAAGAGCCCAATTGGCCAACCCAACCGCTACTTTGTTTCTTTCTTTGGAAATATGGCTGAATTGCACATCTTAAAACCGGTCCTGCAGCCTGTGAATTTTTACCACCTCTCTTGCTATTTGCCAATTTTTTTTATGACCTCCTTCCTGATTAGATAACAAGTTGACAAGAACCTTAGAATCTGATTCAATTTGGAGTTATTTGCCATCCAATTTTCAAAGCCTCTTGCATCCCTTTGTAAATTGCTCTGATCTCCGGTAAACTATTGGTTGTAAATACCAATTTTTCAGCAAAGAAGAAATGGGCAACTTAATAATGAAATTATTAAAATAAAATGTATTTTTAAATACTAAAGTAGAAAGAAGACCTTAGCCTATTATCATTATTTTTAGTCGGTTAAAAGGGGGAAGTAAGTTAGTTTTATTTTAAGTGCTGGAGTAATTTTAATTTTTGGCACTTCAATTAAATTATTAAAAAAAGGGAAAAGTGCATTTAATTAATTATTTGGAGAGATGGAAGAATTCCCCAGTTGAAAAGGGAAGGCCCTCAATCTTTGGAGAGATATTCAGCCCAACAGCTGTCATTACCAGCTCTCCTATATTTTATTTCAGTCATCATCTATTCTCTTCCTAAAGGGAAGCATTTAATTAATTATTTGGAGAGATGGAAGAATTCCCCAATCGAAAAGGGAAGGCTCTCAATCTTTGGAGAGATATTCAGTTCAAGAGCATCCATTACCAGCTCTCCTATATCTTATTTTAGTCATCATCTATTCTCTTCCTAAAGGGAAATTGATTAGTTACAGATGTGTCATTGATAGCATGGATGCATATTGGCCAAATAAGGAGAGAAGGAAGTTTGTTTGGCACGAGAGGAAGTTGATTATTATGCCTACAAGGCATGAGGGAGGATGGATGGAAGACCATTTTTTCTTGAATAAGTTTGTTTCTTGTGTAGGTACAAAGGAGGAGCAACTGAGATTTATTTGGGATTTGTGTACTTGCAATTGGTTGAGGATGTAATGTCTCTTTCAAGGGTTGAAACTGAAAAAGAAGGAAACCACACAAACCCGAGTAAAGAAAAATCTGATTTTATAACAGCTGTAATATACTTCAAAACTGTATTATAACAGCGAACTGTATAGGGACTCAAATGCACCCTAAAACCATGCACAATAACTTGAAATTGCTTCTAAATAATTACTTCAATTATGGCAACCAATATCCATCCAATTTGCAACAAATAAATGGAGAAAATCAACGAAGATACATTGTCGTGATTAAGTTTAAGACAACAACAGGGCTGCCACTAACACAGGTTGAAAACAATAGATAAACCTCTCCAAAAATAGCCAAATTATGGATTCCAGCCTTATAAATATGGAGAATCAAAATATTAAATAACATATGGATTATATGCCCTAGAAGGCACCGAACCGGCACCAAACCCTAGTCGTTCTTCTATGGAAGAGCTCCTAAAATCATGCAAAGCTTTTATAATCCTTCTTCTTGATGTCTCTGATCCAAATCAACAAGCAAGTCTTCAAGAGATGTCTTTAATGAACCACCATGGAGAGTTTTTGTTCTCCACCAAGCCACAAGGAAGGTTTCCATCCTTTTTGGATGCCACACGAGGGTTTTCATCCTCAAGTGGAATGGTATTGAGGAACTAGCCCAACAAACCAAATGTAGATGTAAAATGCACCAAAGATCATTTGCAAATGAAGTCATACAATCCCATTTATACTCCTTGCTTGGCGCCTTAAGGTTGGCCAATTAGACGAGGACCAACCTCTTAAGCTTCACTTTATCTTTTAATTGTCGCTTTAATTCCTCCAAACCCAGCCAACCTGCCTCCTAAAGGAAAAACACTAAAAGAAAACATTAAATTTAATAAAAGAAAACTGAAATGAAGTGCTATTGCTTCCCTTGTTCACTTATTCTTCTTTTACACGGAAATAGAATAGTAAGAAGTCTTCATTAGGCCTCAATTTGAAAAAGGGGACATTAAAGAGGACAAACAATTTCAGGAAGGGAGGACTGCAATGCCCCCTTTTTCGAATTGATCCAATTGAAGGCTTCTTGACCATTCTTCTTCCTGTGGGAAAGAAGAAGATGAACAAGGGAATCCCTTGGATTATATCTAGTCTTTCTTTAGTTAATAATTATTTTTTTCTTTTGTATTTTCCTATTAAACAAGTCAGCCGGGTTGAAGAGCTTTTAATTCAAGCTTAAAGTTAAAGTAAGCTTCTAAAGGAGGTCAGTCTTGGGGAATTCCTCCCTAATGACTCTTGGCGCCACCATAAGGATATATAAGGGGTCGCGTAGGCTCACTTTGGGCATGTTTTTGGCTATCATAATTTTATCTATTTGGTTGTAGAGTTGGTTCCTCTATTCCAATCTAGTAAGGGGCGAAAATCCATTAGTGTGGCAAGCAAGGAGCACGAAACCCTTTCTTGTTGAAGGTTGGAAAACGAAAAACTCTCCAATATTGTGGTGTTAATAGTTTAAGGACTTCTACGAAGATTATCTTGCTGGTTGGGCAGCAAGGGCATCAAAGGAGAAGAATATCAAGGGTTTTATCATCACTTTGGCACCCTCTCCTAGGGTGGAAACTTGGGTAGGAGTGTGTTATGGTGCCTTCTAGGGCACGTTTTGGCATTCAAAGTTGATATTCAGATTTCTACATATTTATAAGGCTAATCTATCACTTATTTGGCATTTATTGGGGTTTGGAGACCTCATTTTCAGCCACTTTTGATAGCTGTACTTCTGCTGTTATTTAATTAAATTCCAGCTATGTTTGCGGCTGAGTTTTTGAGTGATAATTGCTCTAAAATATTCCATAACTGTTTCTACATGTGGTGGATGATGTTCATGGTGGTATTTTGTTTAATAAGTGCCCTTTCATAGCTGCTGTTCTAAAAATCAGTTCAATGTGCACTGCTGTTCCATTTTTTGTTGGCTGATATAAAAATCAGAATATACTTCAGTTTGGGTTTGTGTGATTTCACTGTTTTCGTGGTTCGGCCTTAGAAAGGGACATTACAGAAGATTGCCATCATGGTTCCTTTTGAGAAAAAGCAAGGGTGCAATTAGCACTGTTCGTGCGTTTTCACCCATGTATTGGTCCACTTTGGACTCTCAACATCCATCATATGCGACTGAGATCCTTGTTTTGCTGGTCATTTCTTGCAAACACTATGGGAGGTGATGGGTACATAACTTGATCGGTCTACAATATTTCATCCTCAGATAATGGACAAATAGAAGTTGTCAATCACACTCTTGTTCATCTTCTGCGTATGTACAACCATGCACATGCTTGCACTTGGGATGATAACTTGCTTTACATCCAACATGCTGACAACAAAGCTCTTCAAAATTTGACGGGGCATAGTTCATTCCTGATATGTTTTGGGTTCCAACCAGTGGTGCCCCTAGACATCTTCTTTTACGTTTGTCGGCATTGAGTCGCACAAGTGGGGAAAGGAAACGAACAAAGCCTGAAAGTTTTTGCAACACATAAGTTGTTTATCAATAGGTTCAACAAATTCTCTCACACTTCCAATATAAGTACAAATAGCGCTGCAACGCGCATCTCATACTTTATGCATCCTGAGTTGGCAATCAATTTCATTTGCATCCTGAAAAAGAACACTTGAAGGGTCCACACCAAGAGATCTAGCCTTTGTATTATGGTCCTTAAACCATTTTGCACCCAGTTGGTGAGAACACCCTTATTCTTGACCTTCCTTTGTACTTTTGCATGCATCCAGTATTCAATGAGGAGCTTCTTAAGTGGTATTTTCCCCCACTTCTTGAGCCAACAGTGACACGAGATCCTTCTAATTTGGATCCCAAACACATGGGCGTGCAAATAAGGATCGAGTTATCGAAATAATGGGCACATGCACATGTTGAGGCACATACCAACTTTTCAGAGTCGTCAAGGTTGGGTAATATGCTGATCAAGCTAAGTGGTACAACCTTCAACAAATTCAAGTGCCATTTCTACAGTTTCCGCAACTACACATAGACACGATGGGGTTCATTGCTCTTTAAGAAAGGGAAAATAATCCATGCATAGGTGTGGAAATTTCTTCTTTGTGCATCTCTTACCTGGGAGTATGTTCTTGTGCGACGCCCCTCACAACACGCACACACAAGTCTCGCAGCCTCCTTTTGCTTGCTCAAAATACTAGACAAAGCTTTCATATGCACAAGTCTTGCGGCCTTATGCACAACGCAGTACTTGTGCAAAATTTGCTTCTTGCAAAGCCTTCAGAGCCTTACGGAACCCATTGGCATATGCGTCCCCGTTTAAGCTTGTCTCACTCGTCACCGTGTGTCCCCTTTGTGGCACACTCTTGCGCAATACTTGCATTGTCTGTGACAAGATCTCTTTGCATCCACGTGGAAACTCCTATTTTTTGCGTGGCTTGCCAAGTGGAACTTCCCAGTTCTGCGGTAGGTTAGGGAATCTCATAGTGTAACTGTCTTATCGATAACATCAAGTGCCACTCCCATCTTGAGGAAGTTCAATTGTCACACAGTAGGAGGATGAGATGTCTTGTGACCGCTTGCTTTCATGGCCAGGTTCAGTTGTAACTGCGTTCTGGCATTATTGTATAAATATGTAACATACACAACTACCCAACGGTCGACATCCTTGAGAGCTGAACCAAATAGTAGGATTACTTTCATGCTTTGTGTATCTTGTAATTCCCGCACTGCTCTGTATTTCGTTCCAGTTCAGGCAAGTCAGTCAGTATGCATTCCCCTGTTGATCACAAGAGCTCGCTTAGTTAATCACTCTGTGATATTGTACATCTCTGTACTTACTCCCTTTTATCATTAATGAATAGAAGTTGCATTTCCTGCAAGTAAGACTTCCACTACATCATTGTGTGCTTGGTTCCTTGCAGTAATAATCTGCGTGCACTCTTTATAATCCTTGCAGCTACCACTAGTGCTGGATTGTGCCCTGCACATGGGACTGGGCTCTGTACTGCAAATCATCAGACCATTTGGAGATCAAGAATTTCATAACTCAGTATGCCCAAATTATTTTTAGTAGAAAACATGCTTGGCAATATTTCCAGATTTGAATTTGGGAGCCAAGCATATTATTGTGAAGATTTTTTGGAATCAACTAGATAGTAATTATAGGGTCTGACATTTCAAGTCTCTCTACAGGACCCATTATCATGGAAAAGAATGAAACATATTGTTGAATCCCAAAATTTATCATTCTTTGCATGGTTACAGCACATGCAAAACATCGCTGAGAAAATCACCAAATTCGTGAAATACATTGCAGGGCAAGTAAGTCACATGCTACCCGTGTGGTGATAATTTGTTTTCCTTGCTATGAATTTGAAGGATATTTGCACAAATTTTCAGCTAATTTTAAGTGATCCTCATTGGGTTTGAAGGATATTTGAACAACCTTTCAGCTGCCTTTAAGTGATTATCATTGGATTTGAAGGACTTTAAGCTTCCCTGATGTTATGATAGATATGATGTGCAATACTAACATTGCTTTTTACTCATACAAAAATGTAAAATTCAAATGACCATATACATAGGCAGTCTGTTTGTGGTATTAATATATTATGGTCACTTGATGTAAATAAGCTATTTGTTATGGTCTATGGTAAATAAGATGCTGTAGGAAAGATGGGCCGATTTCTTCTGCTGTAGACTTCTGAGTTGTAGCTGAAAATTTGGTCTGATCATCCACACGATAATAACACAATTAAAAACACAATAGGAATATTCTTCAATCCATTTGGAACAATTACATGATGAGAGCTATTGCATATATAGCGTGTTCAACTCCTACTATCAAGGAGTATGACCCTACAACAATCCCACAAAATCTCTCCTACTACCTCTCTCTATCTGCTATGATCACTCAACAACTCCTATTCTAGTGGTGAGATAAACTCACGTACAACCAATACTTCTCAATATGAGAATGTATTGTTATTATTCTCACACATACCAAATATTCCTAACAACTAACATTATGAGTTGTCCATGACAACTCATTACACACAATATCTTATTTTCTCACAATAATAACTCACAAGTCTATCTATGTGATTTGTTCGCACATATCACTCACATAATATAAACTAACTATTATTTTACTCACACTCCTATATGAGTTTCAGAACAACTCATTTACAATGTTAATAATAAACCAATGATAGACCCATACAAAACAATATGAGCACTAACAAAGTATTCCTAACAGCAGCCTCGGCAATGGGACAAGATTTGAGGTCCGGTGAGGCTATGTCATTTCATTATATTAGACTGTTGTCCCAGTTGCAGAAGCCTCTGAAGATGCTATGTCATTTCCAGTTATATTAAAATGTGTTGTTGCAAGTGCATCTACCTCTGAAAATGTTATGTCATTTCAGCTATATTAGAACCTGTTTCTGCAGTTGCAGTAGCTACACCTGCTATTTTTGTTGGCTTTTTTTCCTCCCGTTTATCATTTCATAGGCAAACTCTTGTTCATTTTGAAAAAAGAAAAACACATCAAACTAATGAAACTTGGAAAGTGATGTTAAATTTTTACCATTAGAATGTAGTGAATGCTACTGCATTGTACTCTTTTTTTTTCTGTCTAAAAATACTAGAAAACATGCCTATGCATTCTCTAAATTCATTTTTTATGATTTTAACATTCTTTTGTATGTTATTTAAGTTTATTTTATGAATTTATATATTTTTAACTATCCAAGTTTTTTGTTGAGTTGCAAGTTCGAGTCAAAATTTTGGCTGTTGAGTTTATGCTGAATCCAAGTCAAAAATTTTGGGCTGCCAATTTTTTGCTGACTTCGAGTTTTCCAACGATGATTTATTTGAATAGATCACTACTTTCTTCAAGCTTTTAAAACATATTTTCATGTTTAAAAGTTCTGCTCTTGGAAGAGTATGATATATGGTCGTTTGAGATTAGCACACAATTCTTTGATGTTTCACTTTGTATATTTATCATATCTTTAGCTTACCTTCTAGCAGTGAGGATATGGTTGGAGCCGATGAAGGGAGATTACCTATGGGTGGAAAAGTAATTACTGAAATTTGATTTTCAAATTCATGTCATATTTATTTTTTGCAGTTTAATTAGGTAGCACCAATTGGAAGTTGGCATCTCACGAACAAGTGTAATTTGTCTGTAGGGCCCTTAACTCTAGGTACCTTCAGCAAGGGAAAAATAATTAAAATATAGAGCTCTTTCAAAACTACAAACTTAATTTTTTACATGGCGAAACTAATATTAGCCTTATTTTATGTTGGAAAACACTAAAAACAGTGGATCATAAATAGGAATTTCTTTCTAAGTTTTTGCAAGTAATATTTCTTATAAATACATCCTGTAGAAGATGACGGAAATTGTACTTAAATAGTCTACTTTTACATTACAACGTTTTTTATTTTCAGAATGAACGCACTAAGTAGCTTTCAATCTGAAATAAAAGAAATCGGAGATTACATGATAGTTTTTAATTCAAGTTTTGGTCTTGTAGTTTGCTACATCTAGACCAGTGTTGCTATCTGATGAATACATGAGAATAGTATAAAAATTATAAGGGATGCAGGTTCTCTATTAAAAGGAAAGGAATTTAGTAAGAACACATTAGTTTTTAGTTTGCAGTATTTGCTTGCATGCAGGTTTTCTAAGTAGCCTGCAGGAGTGATTATGATACTACTTGCTTTAGATTTGTATCTTTATTTGCAATTATTATGACCAACTACATTTCCCTTCTAATCCCGTCAAATCCAATTGCAAGTGCTCTAATTTGGGACATGATGAATAAACAGTCTTACTATGTGACATTGACTTGGAGCCATTTAATATGATATTTGTGATATGCCTTCTTGTCTGAAATCATTATTATCGGACCACTTTGATTATGCTTAGCAAAGCTGCTATAGCAAATGCTTATGTTTCGCTATTGGTGTTACTTCTGTCCTCATAAAGCCATGAATCCCCGGCAGTTTCAGAAAAAGATGTCACTTTTAAGAAAAACATTATTATTAGAAATAAAGAGTTTCTATTTTATGCTTTACATGTACTGTGGCTTTATTTGGAGTAATTTATGCAAATCAGCAAAAGGAAAATACTATTGGCAAAGAAGTTTTTATATGTGCAATGGTGCTATTATAAGTTCATATTTATGGATCTAACTTTATTTATTTCTCGAAATTGTAGCCTAATGAACACAACCATGGTGACAAGGACAGTGTGGCCAAGTATCTTGCATTGCAAGCTGATTGGATTTGTGTGAGTTCCCCTGCCTTTTATAATTTTTAGTACTATTTACTGATTTGTTGGATACATTTGCTTTGTAAGGAGCCTCCATTTTTTTGATGTAGATCCTCAATTTTTATTGCACATCTCTGCTAAGTTAATAAAACTTCATGTATCATAGATATAACCTTCCGTCATTCTCTCTCCCCCTCTCTCCGATTTCGATCTTTCTTTTGCATCAAGCCCCCCAAGCATCTAATTTCCTTAATCCTTGATGGTAGATATGGGAACTTCTATACACAACAAAATTCAATAACCTCGATTAATAAAGCATATAACTTAAAATGATAAAAATAGCATCTAGTAAGAAAGTGTCACATTTCTTCCGTTCTTGGGCTAAAAGTAAAAGGAATCGAACGAACAATGGCGAAATGGAAAGCTCCTAAAAACTAGTGTGCCCAACTAAACTTGGATGGTGCCTTCCCAGGTAACCTAAGGGTAGCAGGCTTAGGATGGATTGTGTGCTCATCCAAAGGCATGTTCGTTATGGCTTCCTCTTCTTTCTTTTCTTGGCAAGGGCCCAAGGCATTGAGAATGTAAAAGTTGAAGGGCACTCCTAGCTGATCATTAATGCAATGACGAAAGGGAAGACTTCCAAATGGAAGCTCAACTATCTTCCTTCCCCAGATTTCTGATACGATCATCTGTCTAATTGAATCTTCGTTTCTGACTGCTACAGTGAAGCAAATGGTCCCATGAATCTTCTTGCCAATGTGGGAGTGTTTTCAAAACTTGAAAGCTCTCTTCCCCCTGATTAGATAGGATGAGCTGACTTGATCCAATGAAAATCCATTGCTTTTGTTCCATGAAGTTCATAAGTGTCAATTAAGGGAGCAACATTGATTATCTTGCTTGAAGAAGGAGAGAGTGATTTGGTAGGGGCTTATAATGTAGTGATTTTATTGCATTTAGCTGCAAATACTCCTGCCCACATCATGATCAAACATTGTATCCACTGCCAGCACCTCTTATCTCCTCGTTTTCCAATGCTTGTGAAAGGATGGGCCTTAACTTCCATCACACAACTGTGTGGGACATGATTTGGTTCTTATTTCAGATGGGATATGACATCCCCTCAGTCATCTTCATAAACATGTCTTGGCTTCCCTGGCCACTCAATTCTGCCCTGTTTTGCACCAGTTCTTTTCTCCCACTCTATTACGCTTCTAGTAATCCCATGGCGTTGGCCTATGTTGCACGGAAATGGAAACGGAAACGGAAATGGGTACGAAATGCGGAAACGACAATTTTCAAAAAACCTTAGATACGAAACGTTATGGGAAATGTCCGTACAATATATAAATATATATTTATATTTTGCTCATTTTATAATTGTAGACCATAAGAAATAATTGATAAAGCACTCAAAATATTTACTTTTTAAATAACATTATAGCTTTTTTTAATATACATAGAACTACTTGAGACTTAAATTACATGACATTTAAATAATATAAACAAAATGAAAGTTTATAAATCTTAATACTAATACGAAATAGAAATAAACAAAATGAAAGTTTATAAACTAATATAACTAAACCTATATGCCTCGACACTCGACTCATGAAATGTGCCTTGCAAACTTTCATGGCTCTGCCGGAAATGAGGGCACGACCTAAGTCACCGCATTCGAATTCGTGTTCGAATTCGCCGAAGATGAAATTCGTCGCTAAAAAATCAACGATTAAATTCGTGATTAAATTTGACTACAAAAAATACCATGTATTTTTAAAAATATAAAATAAAAATATTACTATATACAATTATAATAAAAACTATATATATATATATATATATATATATATATATATATATATATAAAATAAAAATCAAATATAAATATATCATAAAAATATAAAAAGTATTATATATAAATTATAAATATAATAAAAACATTAAAATAAAACCTAAACTAAAAACTATATAAACTAAAATTGAAACTTATATATATTAAAAAGCTAAAATAAAACCAATAGTTAAATATATTCACCAATGTTAAAGTTAAAACCTAAAGTTATATTCACGAATCTTTTAGACTTCACTGCCATATTCTCTGACTTCCGCTTACTTCTTTCCTGCGATCGACCTCACACAACCAGGGCATGCTTGGTTTGATAGTTTCTTGCGGATTTTGTAGAAAATTGATATTGCAACTGGAAACACAGGAAATGGCCCACACAAAACACAGGCTTCATGAACGATCTTCGACTTTCAACTTTTGAAATGGCCCATAAATGGAACGATTTTCGATTTCGAGCATATGGACACAGGTTTCAACTTTCAACTGTAAAAACCCTAAAAGATGACACGATTTCAGTGATACGAAGATTTTTTTTTGGTGGACTACAAATAAAATCGTGAATTTCAACGAATTTCGCATTTTTTTCCTTGAAAATCGGTGAATGTGGTGACTTAGGGCACAGGAGCTTTGCAAATTCACTTCCACAAATCTCGACCGCTCTCAGAAGGATTCCAAGGGCACAATTAAAAGTTTGAATCGGTGTTTCCCTGGCGTTTCGTACAACGTTTTTTGTTTTCGGAAACGTTTCAGACCTGAAACGGGAGGGGTCCCAGGTGTTTCCATACTTCTGAGGCATTGGCTGAAGAGATGTCTAAAAGTTCCACTGACTGCATGAAAGCATGCTTTGTACTAGATGGCACGGGAGAAGATTTAGTTCGCCATATTCTTGGCAAAGATTGCTGTGTTGATATCCCAGGGGTGAAACGCATATAAGAATGCATGCATAATGATTTTTTGGGAAGCTGGGCATATTCGTTGTCCTTCAGTTGGTAGTGAAAGCTCTCTTCTCTCCCTCAAATCTCTTGGTCGCAGAGGAGCTTAAGTAAGTTTGGGAGATTTTTCCCTAGGTTCTGACTCCAACGATGTAGAGCAAGAAAACCCGTTTCTCTTCGAATGGACTTGGAGAGGAATTGCCAGATTGGCGTCCTCTCCAAGGGGGAAAGGCATGACAAGGGCTTCATCAATGGGAAAGAAGAATTCTTTCATTAGAAAAGAAACTGTTAGCTTGTCAGAATTCTATGAGAAAGCTCTAGGTGATCAGGCTGCTACCTACGAAAAGGGGTAGGGGTGGCCAAAAATATTTTGGAGGAAACAAGAGCCATTGACCTGATTCGTTGTATTCTCAGAATGCTACTTCTGCCGCAAAATCCCGATGTGATAAATGGGCTTAAAATGACAGTGGCTGGTTTGCATAATAATGGGTTCTCTCAAGTAGCGATAAGCCCTCTATTTTGACAATCCTATCTGTTTTGTGTCAGAACTATTAGACATGAACACGTGTGCCTTCTTAGCAGTATATGCTTTTGATGTTCTAGTCTCTAAAGGAAACTGACCGAAAGTATCTGCTTGGTGTGATAATTTTATGGAAAAACTCTTTGGCCTCAAATTGACCTCTATTTACTTCTCTCATCCATAATTCCTACAAAATAATAAGAAACCCTTGGCGAGCATGATTCAAGATAGGAGAATTCTTGGTCCTTTTGTGGGCAACTCTGCTGTACAAATGTAATGCTACTCTCTTGTCTGGTTGTTGTCTAGTTGTTGCAGCTGGTTTTACGGTTTTAGGAATAGTCTATTTTTAGTTGGTGGCCTGGGCCATCGTTTCACTTAATATGTCAGATGTAATGAACTTCTCTCTCCGAGATTGTATTTGTCTTTATCTGTGCTTCTACTTTGTGAAGTCACTCTCTATCTATGTACTTAATTTATTGTGTTTGTAATGTCATTTTTAGTGCAATTTTAATTTGGATGGATAAGGACCCCAGTAGAATCCCTAGTTTGAACTACAAAAAAAATGTCACAATTGAGCACAAGATCTCATGGATTTTGTCTATACAAATTTCTATATCAAAATATGTTCCTGTACATACCTTATGTGGCCATACTTAGGTTATTGCTCACATAGGAGCCGACTTGGTTACTAAGAATTTTTGTCATCAAGTTGGAAGTTAGCCATAAATAACCAGTCCAAACAAATAACTATTCTAGATTTGGTTTCCCTATAAACTAGCATCAAATCAATGATAGAAGTATGTGATTGCTTTTATAGGAAGAGGTTTTCCTTTCAACTTTGATGGTTTGCTACTATAACTTTCTTGTTTTTTGGTGTAATATAAGATGCATTTTTTCCATTAAAAAATTCCTTTCCTTTGAAGATGATTTGTCCACAAGGCATCAATATATTTTATGATCCAGATGAGCATTCAGGGCAGGAATGATCTAGATGAGCATTCATGGTAGGAATGATCTAGATGGCATTCAGAGCAGGATTTCTAAAAACCTATTTTTAGCAAATTTTGATAGTTTTTGTATTTTGCAAATTTGAGGGGGTCTTCGGAGCATTTATGGATTTCTTCTGGTACAACAAAATGCCAAAGGCTTGTTTTACGCTTCGCTATCTTTTTAACACATCGCTTGGTTTCGTAAATTGGGTCAATGGGCTAGGAGAAATGACCCCAACAAGGAGCACTGCAAAATAATAATATAATAATAGGATAAATTTTAGATTTTGTCCACTTCTGTGCATTCAATTCCATCCCTAAGGTGGATACATGTCATACTCAATGTAGGATGACCTTTTGGATCCTATTTGGAACCATTCATGTTGAAGTTTTTCAAATTTTTCATTGTACAACTATAGAGTAGCTTGTATCGAGTAGAGATATAGATCTCTAGACATACATCTCTCCTCTAGACATACATCTCTCCTATAGAGTTTACCAATTGTATATTTTGACTTGAAAATAAGTTATTTTTTGTACAACTCTCATTGTGAAATGATTGTTATAACACAAAGTACCATAGTGTGTTGTCCACCGAATTTCAGCCCAATTTGGATCAATTGTATCAGAGCAAAGTTTATTCCACTCTTGCATGTCACATTGCATGAGGTCAAAATACTAGAAGCACACTTTGGAGACTCATAATCCTTCATATTATCTTTATTGTCGCTTCAAACGACCTCAAGCAACACAAGAGGAAATGGGAGATTCCATCAAAGAATTAGTTGATGAAACCCTTGAAAAGAAGAGAAAGGAGATGATGGAACAATTCGCTAATGTTCTCTCACAGGTTGTCCAACGATTACACCCACCCTTTTAACAACACCCACACAAAGTAAATCCTTCGGGGGTGCAACACCTTTCAAGGTACAAGTAAAATTTGACATTCCTCAATTTGAAGGAAAAATTAATGCTAATGAGTTAGATAAATGGCTCAACCAACTTGATTCATATTTCTTTGTAAATTGTCAATAATATCTCTAATAATGAAAATATAACATTTGCATTCCTTACAACTTCTGGTGGGAATTATACTACCTTCAAGATGAAGTTAATGCATTTGTGGTTGTTAATGAAGGAATTACAAAAATGCGAGGCAATTTTTTGGAGGTTATTAGAAAAGAAAACTATCCTGTGAGGAATTATGAGGACTAGTTCAAAAAATTGCACTAGTTGTGCCAAGGTCGCAATCAAATGATGCAAGATCACCAATGAGTTTCATGCCATATTGGCAAAAGTTGGCATGCATGACAATGAGAGGCACCGAATTCTCAAATACTACAGTGGTTTGCAATAATTCATCCGATAAGGGATGGAGTTTGTAGACATCAAGACACTAGGGGAAGCCTACTAATGTAGTCAAGATTGAAGAAAAGTTTAGACGAGAAAAGATGCTTCATATACAATGAAAGGGAAGTCCTACATTGAGCAACAAGGAAAGGATGCACCACCACCACAACATGATAAGAAGCGAAAATGGAAGGAAAGGCTACGGGTAGACATAGGAATGTTGTGTGAGAAACACAAGAGCTAGTACCATAACACAAAGAACTATCAAAACATTAATAAAACTTTGTTAGCAGAGTCATGGGAGCTAGAAGTAAGAAAACCTCTACCAAAACCTCATGTGTGCATGAAGAAGGGGGGGCTCTTATAAATGTCGATCCATACACCATTGTCGCTACTGCAGAAACAATGCCTCCACCAAAAGAGGACGTAGAGTGACTATTTCACTCAAAGATGTGGGTGCATGGAAAATATTTGCACCTCATCCTAAATAGTGGGAGTCAAAAGAATTTGATCTTTACAAAATCAGGTAAGAGGCTATATTCGGTAAAAACTCCTCACCTACAACCATACTCTATCAGTTGGGTCAGTCAAGATAGAGACATTTGTGTTAATCGATAGTGTCGCCTGCCTTGTTCAATCAAACCATTCAAGGATGAGGTGGTTTGTGATGTTGCACCCTTGGATATCGATGATTTGCTTCTTTGACAACCCTACTTGTGGGATCACCATGGTTTGTACTTTATCACTCTAGGTCGTAATCGCTACCGGATCCCTAAGGTAGCCCCTTCCAAGTCAATAGTTATGTAGTTTGAAAGTTGCTACGACCAAGACATTGTAATGTCCCCTTTTTTGAATTAGTTCCAAACGAAAACTTCTTGCCATTTTTCTTCTTGTGGCGAAAAATTTGAGCAAGGGAAGTATGTGGGTTTCATTTATGTTTTCTTTCATTTCTATTCACGCTTATTTTTGTATTTTCCCTCTTATATCCAGGTCCGCTGGTCTGGAAAGCTCATAAAGACAAATAAAAAATAGAAGCATACACTTAAAGTGGTTGGTCATGGGGGAAAAGTCACCCTTATGACTCTTGGCGCCAAAAAGGGAGGATATAAAGGTGGATCGAATGGGTTAAGGAGTGCATGCATGTTTATTTCAAAAATTGATATCTTGGGTTTGTGCACGGTGTGCCCCTACTCTCTACTGAAGACGAAAATCTTTGGTGTGGCTCTACTTTGAGGACGGAACCCTTAATGGATCCTATTGGGGACGAAAACCCTCAATAGTCACAACACTTGGGGATGAAAACCCTCATTCGTTGCATTGGCGGCTTCATACGGGAGTCACAAGTGGACTTAATTGGAAGATTTCAGAACAGCGAGGTATTCATCCGTGCATAGGGCTCTTCTTCTTCAACTAGGGCATTTCCTAGGGTGTTGGCACTCTTCCTTCTTTGGAGCGACCACCTGGGAATTGGGATCAGTTTTGAGGGGGTTTCCATGGTTGGAAAAATCTGATTTCACTTTCATTGGATTGCTGGTCTCTTCAAGATCATTTTGAGCATTGGTTTGTGTTGAAACTCAAAAGTATTGATGGAGTTTCATCTGTATTTATACTTAAAATAAATTTATAAAATGCATATTTGCTCCAGATTTCATCTTGCTGGTTTATTTGAGTATTTGGGATATTTCTATGATAATTTTCAGTCCATATTGCATGTGAATGATTGTTCCTAAGTGCTGGTACAGTTTGCTGCTCTAGAGGGATATTAATTAATGTTCTAAGCTGATTTTGATACCCTAAATGTATAATTTCCAGTTTGCTGCAAGGGTTTCTAATATTGTTGGATTTACTGTTATAAAATCAGATTACTTTCAGTTCGGTGTTGGTGTATTTTCAGACCTGATTTCTTAGGGTTTGTGGCCAAACCCTTATTTTTAGTTTAAGCCCTAGAAAGGGACATTACAGACATCTGGGCTACCCATGATCAATCCTGAGAATAACCAAAAAATGCAGTGTTTCAAGTACTTTAACACCAAGACAAACAACGCAACGGAAACATCATAACATCGTACTCTACCATGGAATAAACATAGGATAGATGACACACCAAGGGAAGTCATTCCCCAAGAAGCAGATTGAGAATGCATTTCCACACTTTGTCCAAAACCTAAAAGCAATGGGGCCCATTGCTTCTCAAGGAGGAACGATGATCTTGATGAGTATTGAGGGAAGGAATAATCTAGATAACCATCCAAAGTAGGATTTTTGAAAATCTATTTTTAGGAAGTCATGAAAATCTATTTTTAGTATTTTTTGATAATTTTTTGTATTTTGCATTTTTGAGGGTCTTTAGAGCATTTCTAGGCTTCGTTTGGTACAAAGAAATGCCAAAGGCTTGGTTGTAATGGGTTTCCTCTAGATCACTTTGCAATTTTTCCAACACATCCTCCAGTTCACAAATCGTGTCAACGGGTTAGGAGATATGACCTTGACAAGGAGCACTAAAAATAATAATTTTATAATAGGATAAATTTTGTTTTTGTTCACTTTTGCCCATTCAACTCCATTCGTAAGGTGGATATGTGTCATTTCCATATAGGATGACCTTTTGGTCCCCATTCAAAACCTTTCACGTTCTAATTTTAGCAGCTTTTCAACTTCTGCATTGTACACATAAAGTAGCTTGTTTTGAATAAAGAGATAGATCTCCATGCATACATCTCGCCCATAGAGTTTACCATTTGTATCTTCAGAATTGAAATAAGGTTATTTTTCTAAAGTTCTATCATTGTGAAATGATTGCTATAACACATTAAGCACCACTGTTATTGTGTTGTCCAACAAATTGCACCCCAATTTGGACCAGTGGTATCAGAGCAAGTGTTTTCTGCTCTTGCATGTCACATTGCACAAGATCAAACTTCTAGAAGCACGCTTTCCAGATTCGTGATTCTTTGGATCATCTTCCTTGTTGCTTCAAACTATGTCAAGCAATGCAAAAGGAAATAAGAGATTCCAACGAAGAATTAGTTGATGAAACCCTTGAAAAGCAAAGGAAGGAGATGATGGCATAATTCCCCATTATTTTCTCACCGGTCGCCCCTATGACTACACCCACACCTACAATGACACTCACACCAAGTATACCCTTTGGGGGTCCAACCTCCTTCAAGGTTTACGTAAATTTCGACATTCCTCATTCTGAAGGAAAAAAATTGATGCGGGCGAGTTAGATAAATGGCTTGACCAGCTAGATTCATATTTTTCTGCCAATAATTTCTTTGATAATGAAAAGATAACATTCACACTCTTGAAAGTGTCTTTTCATGTCAAAAAATGGTGGGAATCATACTATCGTTAAGATGAAGATAATGGGTTTTTCACTATCAACGAAGTAATCACAAAAATGTGGGAGGATTTTGTGGAGTCTATCAAGAAAGAAAACTATCTAGTGAGGAATTATGAGGAGCAGTTCATAACATTGTACCAATTGTGCTAGGGTCGCAATCAAACAATGCAAGACTACACCAATGAGTTACATGCCTTATCAGCAAAAGTTAGCACAAGTGATAAATGAGAGGCATTTAATTCTCAAATAATGTAGTAGTCTGTGATATTACATCTATGAAAAAATGGAGTTTGTAGACATCAAGTCAATAGGGGAAGCCTATTAATATGTAGTCAAATTGAAGAAAAGTTCAGATGCCGAAGGAGCAAAGACTCTTCATATCCAATGAAAGGGAAGTCCAACATCAAGCATAAAGGAAAGGATGCACCACCACAATGACATGATAAGAAGCATACATGGAAGGAAAGGCCATGGGTAGACATAAAAGTGTGGTGTGAGAAACACAAGAGCAACTACCATGACACAGGATTGTCGAGCCATTAACAAAACTTTGTTAGCAGAGTCATGGGAGCCAGATGCAAGAGAAGCCTCTACTAAAGCCCCTTGTGTGCATGAAGAAGGGAAGCCTATTATAGATGCAGATTCATTTGCCACTATTGCCACTGCATGAACAATGCCTCCATCAAAAGAGGATGCAGAGTGACTATTTCACTCACAAATGTGGGTACACGGAATGGCTCTGCACTTTATCCTAGATGGTGGAAGTCAAAAGAATTTGATTTCTACAGATATAGTCAAGAGACTAAATCTGATAACAACTCCTCACCCACAACCATACTTTATCGGTTGGGCCAGCGAAGGTAGAGATATCCATGTTAATAAAGAGTGTCTCTGGCCCTATTCAATCAAACTATTCAAGGATGAGGTTGTCTATGACGTTGCACCTTTGGATGTCTGTGATGTGCTTCTTAGACAACCCTACATGTGGGATTGCCATGGTGTCTATGAGACCAATCCTAAGAGTGCCATTGTTGCTCTTGGTTGTAAGCACTACCACATCACAGAGGTAGCCCCTACGAAGTCAGTAGCCCTGCTCAGACTAGGACCTGTGTCCTACATATGATCAGGCCTGAGGATATCTAAAAAGTTGCAGCAATCACAAGTGCCACCACACCAGGCTAAACAATGCAACAGAAGCATCACTAGATCATGCACTATTGTGGAGTAAACGTAGGCCAGATGGCAAGTCAAGGGAAGTGGTTCCCCAAGAAGTAGAGCGAGAACGCATTCCCACACTTGGTCAAAAACTTAGAAGCTATGGGGCCCATTGTTTCTCAAGCAGGAATGGCTGATCTAGATGAACTTTCTAGGAAGGAATGATCTAGATGAGGATCTAGAGCAGGATTTCTGAATTTTTTTTTTAGGTCTGAAAAATCTATTTCTAGCAAATTTGACAGCGTTTTGTATTTTGCATTTTTGAGGGTCTTTGGAGCATTTTTGGGTCTCATTTGGTACAACCAAATGCCAAAGGATTGGTTGTAGTGGGTTTCTTCTAGTATGCTCTGTCGTCTTTCCAATGCATCGTTTGGTTCATAAATCGGGTCAATAGGCTAGGATATATGACCTTGACTAGGAGCACTAAAAAATAATAATATAATAATAGGATATATTATATATTTTGTCTAGTTCTGCCCATTCAACTTCATCCCTAAGGTGGATACATGTATTCTCCATGTAGGATGAATTTTCAGTTCCCATTCGGAATCCTTCACGTTTTAATTTTTGCAGCTTTTCAACTTCACCATTGCACAACTATAAAGTAGCTTGTTTTGAATAAAGAGGTATATCTCCAGGCATACTTTTCTCCTATAGAGTTTGCCATTTTGTATATTCTGAATTGAAATTAAGTTATTCATCTACAGCTGTATCATTGTGAAATGATTGTTATAACACATTAAGCACCATCGTTAGTGTGTTGTCCACTGAATTGCAGCCCAATTCGGATCAATTTCGCTACTTCCCACGGAATATTTATTGATTTTTTGTACTGTAAATACTTAATTTCCATATGACCATGACATTATGTGCCCTCTATATATCACTAATGGAAGAAATAGGAATTGTATCATTTTGAACTTCATAATTGGAAGTATGCAAAACAAACAATATAAATTTGTAATTCAATAAAACAGAACAAAAATATATATAGACAACAGAACTATCTAAAACATATCATAGTCATCATTACAAACACAAACAAACAGGAAATGGAGTATTTTCCCTGATATGTATAAACAAGATGTACATTGTCTCTAGTGGAGGTCAGACTTACATAAGATCGGACAATATACACTCAATGAAAATCCCCAATTGACAGATGACAATAAGGGAAGTGGGTAGATGAGACGTTTGACCCAATAATCATGACGTCAGCCACCCACATAACTCAAGATTAAACTAATGGATAACTCATGTACATCATATCATAGGTATGAAATCGATCCTTTAATTCACGCCTTTTTCTTATTATTGTAAGTATAATGATGAAGATGACATGCTCTACATGTATCCCCCCCTCTATGATTGTTGTCATTCTTGATGACTCTGATCAGTGGATGTCTGAGGAGCGGATGGTGGAGCTGTCACAGGTGAACAGAGTTACATGGGCTGGAGTCGTCAATTAGGATGAATTTTTCAATGGTACTGAGATCATCAGTATCAAAGGGGCTCTGATAAGCAGAAGGAGAGGGCAATTGTAAAGCTGAAATTCTGCCCTTCAATTATTAACACTCACTGATCAATTGCTCAGAATTTCTCTTCACCCTTGCAAGTTCACAAACTACAGTATGAACATCAATCTAAGGCTTATATCTAACCCTTCCACTTCTTTTTTCTACTTCTCTAACTCTACCTTCTCCTTCTTCAACTCTGCTCCGTAGCTGCCATTCAGTTTATATAATCTTTGGACTTGGTTGTGTCCAATTCAAGTGTCATAGCCATGGATTTCCACTCGTTCAAGGTGAGATAATGATATTTTTTTTTTGCCTCAAACTGTTTCTTCAAATTGACTTAGTCAAAATCTAGATACCCTGGTCTCTTTAGCCTTGTTCTTTTGTGATTATGTCAATTGTTTTCTGAACTGTGCATTATTAGTCATCAACTTACTTTCTCAAGTATTTGTCTGGTTATAATGCAGATTTTCCATCTGGCAGTGCCGCTGATCCTGTTTAAGATAATTGGGGCAGAAATGCAATTCCCTCCTCATTTGCCTTGGTTTCCATGAGAAATCACAAAGCGTGATTGTCCAGATAGACTAGTTTATGAATGGTTTTCTGGATCACCTCATCCTGATACTGCTATCTTATAATATTACCTATCACCAATGCCTTAGACATCACATCCTACAAATGCTTATGGTGGTTAAAATACTTCTGAAATTGTTCTCCACTCTCATACCTTGCAGCTGTATAAAGATTCTGTATTTTGTTCATCATGAAAGTATTATGCCAGCAAAACATGAGAGGTCGGCAACAAAACTTAAGATTAACAAAACATAAAATCTTTTCAATCATTTTACACAATCCAGAAGTCTTGTGTTTTAAACATTATGAATTGCGGAAGCTCAAAGTCCTTAAAACATAAGATGTTGTGAACAAAACATAAGATCACATAAGAATTGCATGATTTCAGGCAGCATGATGATTACGATGGCAAGATTATATTATAATCAGAAACCTCCTGCTTAGTCTTAGGTTTCTCTAATCATATCTGAAATGTCAAATGAGATTATGTATTAAGAGGATAACACACATTTAGTGAAGGATACAACTAAGCCTTACAATTTAGTTATCTCCCAACGCTTTATCCAAGTTGCATTGTTAGTTAGCTCATATGCCTTCAACTTTTAGAACTTGGGATCCAACTAGTTGATGAAATATGGGCCCCTGGAGATTGCTTTCATAATATAAATCCTTATTATCTTTGCTATATTTCCACATAATTAAATATTATGATTAAAAGCCTTAAATTTCATTTTGTTGTTTCTTTCTTAATGACTCCTTGTTGTTTCCTTATACCTGTATCTATATATCTGGGATGTAATGTAAAAATTGAACTTCTCTCAGGTTGGATTGGCAGGCAACTTGAAAGAGTTTGTATCCACGAATTATGAAGGAACAGAGGTATGCCTTCTCTATTCATGTTATGGAATGAGAGGGAAAAGTTTGGACTGCTCACCAAGACATAATCGTATGAATTTAATGCTAATTACAATGATAATATTTCTTAAATAATTGACATCGCATTACTAGAGATCACTAATAAAAATCAGTAACATCTCTTGAATTCCTGAAAAATCTTTCTATACAAGCATGTGAGATATGGTATAATGTGATTTGAGCAGAATAAATGTGACGTTTTTTACTTATATCAATTACTGGTATTAACTTGTAGGGTCTTTCTTGTAAGTCGTCAACACTTCATAAATTTCATCATGCATCATAAACTACTATTCGATCCTCAATAAATTAGGGAGGAAGGAACATTGACATGAAAGTCATAGCTAATAAAGTGTGGCAATGAATAAATCCAATGGAATTTGATAGGGTTCAGTTGTTACTAAAGAGGAGCCATATGTACCGCCTTAATAAATAAAAATCAGCTTTTGATGAGGCATCATGGCAGCTAAGATGGACAACTCACATGAGAATACAACAAATGTAGGCATGTGTGTATGATGGATGAGCATAACTATATAAGCTCACAAGAGAATACAACAAATGTAGGCATGTGTGTATGATGGATGTGCATAACTATATGAGCTATTCCTAGAAATTCTTAAGTAGATAGATCAATCACTTCTGGATCATCATAGAATTCCATCATATATAAATAATTATTTAGGGCTTTTCCTAAGATGAGCAACTTGGATTTAACTCATTTTGTTTGTGTCTAGAGGCATATGGAGGACAATGACCTGCATATAGAGGAGGGACAGCTCATTTTGGATAAAAATAATATTTTAATCTCATTTTATCATTCTTAATTTCATTATTAGTTAAAGCTATTATAAGTTGGTTTCCATGCATTTGCTATTTATTATTGCTAGATGTGTTGAAGGAGAGGTCAATCACCATAGCAGCTGGATATGCAATTTATTTTTGACAAAAGGTAAAGTGACATATTATAAAAGGAAGAGTTAAAACAAAGGATGCAAAAGAGAGAGCTGATCACCAGGATCAGACCAAGAGGGAAAATTTAGATAGTAGGCCAAGAAAAAAAACCCATCGAGAAGCATTCACTAGATACATATTTACATAATTAGAATCAACATCATCATCATCATCATCAGTTATTATGATCAAACAGAATGTATACACTATTCATATGTTTCTTGAGAAATATATTATTGTAAAAATGTTTGGATTTATATTGTACACCAAGTATATTATTTATAATATACTTTGTTATGATTAGTGGTGGTTGTCACACCTACGCAGATAGGATTGGTTAAGGCGATAAGCTTTATTGATGTGATATAACCTAGATAATAGGATCATAACAAAGGTTTGTTGTACGTCAAAAAACTGTGCAGTGTATAAATATCCCTGTAGGTACGAGTAAAATAACTGATTGATAAATATCTCCATCAAGAAATAACCATGGGGGTTGAGTTTTCTCAGCCACTATGATCTACCATTGTTGCAAAATCCACTTTAGTTTGTATGATATTATAGCAACAATTAGGCTATTTCGAAAGGGCGATCAATCCTTAAGCCGATAAATATCCTTCTATGTTGTTTCTTCAATATCATTCGATCAAATAAATGGTTATTAGGGATGTTCTCTATTTGGAATATAGGTTATCACACCAGAGCGTATAGGCTTGGTGTATTATAGTTTGGTTACTCATAGGTTATAAAATTAATAATATGTTATTTTTGGTGAGTGGTTGTAACAACCATGTAGAGATTAGAAGGGGTGGAGGAACAAATGGGATATGCTAAGGATGTATCAATTGTATACAAGTCTTTCAAGTATGACTAAATGAAGTAGTTGGGTGTTGAGATAATCCTGAATGTTGTAATTATTTGATCTTTGGTCAAAATACAACTTTTGGTATCAAAGCAAGTGAAAGCATAAATAATTGTGTTTGTAGGCTTGTGATGGAATGTTGTATGGTCCAGCTCTATTGTGTCATTGCTCAAATGAATGAAAGTCTCTTATGTTAATTCTGTATGTAGTTTAGAGAGTTTCCATTTATTTTGTAATGTCCCCTTTTTCGAAATAATATAAATTGAAGGCTTCTTGCTCATCTTTCTTTTCGTGGGAAAGAAGAAGTTGAACAAGGGAAGAACTTGAGTTATATTTCAGTTTCTTTATTCATATTTATGTTTTTGTTTTGTGTTTTTCCTTTCAAGGCTGGCCGGCTGGGTTCTAGTGCTCCCAACATGAAATTAAAAGATAAAATAAGTTCCTTATGAGGTTGGCAAGGTTGAAGAGTTTCCAACACGGAAATAGAAGATAAAACAAGCTTAAGAGGTCGGTCATTACCCCTTATGAGTCTTGGCGCCAACTAAAGGGTATAAGAGGAGTCCATTGGCTCATTTGCACATCACTTTTTGGCATATACACTTTTATACTTGGTTTTAGGGCTGATTGCTCTAATTCCATTCCACTATGGGGTGACAAACCATTACTGTGGCATCCAAGGAGGATGAACCCACCCTTGTGGCATATTGGAGAACGAAAACTCTCCAAGTTGGTGGTGGTGAAGGCATTATTGAAGACCATCTTGCTGGTTTGCAACTAGGGCATCAAAGAGGAGTGGTTTCAAGAATTTTTATATTATTTGGAGCCCCTCTCCTAGGGAGAAACTAGGGTTAGAGATCATTTGGGTGCCTTCTAGGCACAAAACTTCATTCTTATTTGATTTCAGAGATGGTTATCTTTCGCATTTTGTAATTGTTGGGGTTTGGAGATTTCCTTCTTGGCGCCAACTAAAGGGTATAAGAGGAGTCCATTGGCTCATTTGCACATCACTTTTTGGCATATACACTTTTATACTTGGTTTTAGGGCTGATTGCTCTAATTCCATTCCACTATGGGGTGACAAACCATTACTATCCAAGGAGGATAACCCACCCTTTGGCATATTGGAGAACGAAAACTCTCCAAGTTGGTGGTGGTGATTATTGAAGACCATCTTGCTGCAACTAGGGCATCAAAGAGGAGTGGTTTCAAGAATTTTTAATTGGAGCCCCTTCCTAGGGAGAAACTTTGAGATCATTTGGGTGCCTTCTAAGGCACAAAACTTCATTCTTATTTGATATTCAGATTTATCATAATTTATAAGGATGGTTATCTTTCGCATTTTGTAATTGTTGGGGTTTGGAGATTTCATTTTTAGCTATTTTTGTGGACGGTAGGGACGTCTGTACGTCCCTGGGACGGTCAAGGTACGTCCCGGGGACGTCTAGGCGCCCCCCACGACTTGTACATGCTTTTAAAAAAAAACACATTTTTATGACTTTTACTAAATTTTTTTAAATTGAAAAGTAATATGAACTTAAAATTAACATTCTAACCTAACCCTAACCCTAAAAGTGTCATTCTATGTTATAAAATGACTCTATGGGATCATTCCATATCACATTCAATATTCACACTTGAGCAAAGTGAGCAAAGAGAAGAAGAAAGAACAAGAGGAAGAAGAAGGGTGAGAGAAAGAGCAAGAGCAGGAGTGAGAGCAAGAGCAAGAGAAGTGAAAGCAAGAGGTATTTATACTTTTATTTGCTTACAATGCTTATAGTCTCTAGTTTTTAAAAGTTTAGATAATATTTACATTTTTTATGGGCTGTTTTTTAGTTTTTGTATCTACATTCACACTGTAATCATGTTTATGGTTCGTAGAATTTTACACAATGCATACTGTATAGGGTTTGGTTTCTTTTTTTTAATTACATTTTAAAATTTAGATTCTATTTGCATTTTTTAGGGGTTGTTTTTTAGTTTTTGTATCTACATTCACAATGTAATCACGTTTATAGTTTGTAGAATTTCACAAAATGCATACTCCATAGGGTTTGGTTGTAACTGGTTTGGTTTTGTTTTTAATTACATTTTAAAATTTAGATTCTATTTGCATATTTAGGGGCTGTTTTTTTAGTGTTTGTATCTACATTAACAATCTAATCATATTTATAGTTTGTAAGATTTTACAAAATGCTAACTGGTTAGGTTTTTTTTTAATTACATTTAAAAAGTTAAAAATAAAATATAAAGCTCTTGATTGTAGAATCTAGATACAAAAATGAAAGAATTAATACTAAATACTCCTACAACAATGAATAATGTTAGATGTTTTAGTTTTGACTTTCTAGTTTTATTGTTTAAGTTTTCGTTTTTTAATATTTTTGCGTATGGTAACCAATTGTGGGCCTAGTAGAATATGGTTTTTTATTCATTTGAATAATAAATATAGTTATAACTTATGGTTGTTTTTATTCTTTATAAATTAAAATTAAAATTATAATCATTGTTTATAGTTATTTTCTAAGTTACCGAAACGTTTTGGATATGGGAGCGGGAGGGGGTATCCGATATGCGGAAACGGCAAATTTTTTTTTGACCCCGGATACGGCGTAGGATACAGTACAAAAACTATATAAAAATTAAAAAATATATAAATTTCAGCCTTCTAAATAGGAATTTAATTATTAACCACATATTATGCATATGAAAGACAAGATAAATGACAAGTTATAAGCTAAATAAGTGAATAACCACAACAAACAAGCTAGGATACCGATAAAACTTAGAAACTTAAAACTTAAAAGTTAAATTAAAATTTAAAATACTTAAATCGAACACAATGTGAATGTCATGAATCTCATGATATATTAAATTCAATCATAGATCAATATTCAAAGCTCAAACTATCTTTCATTGTCAATATTCATCATATTCCTCTTCATCAAGAGGATCAAAACCAGCTACATCATCATCATTATGTGGTTCATTAGAACCACATGGGCTCGAACCACTTGCACTAGGGCCACTGCCAGTTGCACCCCGTTGTGCATGTAGGTCTCGTGGTGCCACAGAACTCCTCTCATCATCATATGCTCCATGGTGGGAAATGGAAGCATCCAAGTCAACTATCTCTGGATCAATGTCCCAATGTCTTGTTGACCCTTCCTTGTACTTTGGCTGCTTGTGGGATAAAAGGCGTAAGTTGGAATGTATGTATACCAAATCTTCAGCCCTTTTAGCCCCCAACCTGTTGTGTTTTTGTGAGTGGATGAAATTATACGTACTCCAGTTGCACTCAAAGGAAGATGAACTTGCAACCTATTAAGGCAACCCAAACTTCAGAGTCAATGCAAAGTTCAATTTCAGATTTAAGCACTCAAACTTAAATTTTAAAAAACTAAAAGAAAAGAGAATAAAAAAATTATAAACTTACCTGTGCCAAGACCTTGATTGCAAGAGGTTGCAAGTAAACCGATGAAGTACCATGGAGGTACCACCACATATGTGCATCCATCTTGTATTTGCTCCGAAGAGCGAGAAGGCTATGACCTGTTTCTGCTATGAAATTGCCAAACTCTACCATAACTTGGTCTTGGGCCTCAGGATCAGGGAAAAGCCTAGCCAATGCCGCCATATATCCCTCACTGACTTCCGCATCCCTGTATGGTGCTACCCTCCCTGGCAAGGAAAGGATCTCTGTGCTATAAAATCTAGGAGTCATTGCAAAAGCTAGTAGATGTAATGGGGTGGTCATTTTGTTCCATCGCTCAATGAGGATTGACTTCACTTGTTTGAAAAATATTTCCTCGGGATCTTGTTCTTTTGCATTTATGACGGCTTTTATCTTCTCAATCATTCAGTCGATGTCGTCATATATCTCTCCTAGACATGGTTGATCTGTGTCAGTAAACCAGATCATGCTCATAATGGGCTCCGTAAAACTCAACAGATAACCCACTCTATCCCACCAAGGTTCCTCTAAGATCAGGTTCTTCACTTTTTGAGCCCCTTGAGTGTTTGATTGCCTCCATACAGACCAAAGATTGGATGTTACCATCCTCATGAGTGCCTCTCGCACCTTCACTAGTCGTCTCAAGACGATTGTGTGTGATGCAAACCGAGTCTCAGCAACCTAATAAGAACGAGGAACACAAATTAAAAATAAAATTTAAATTATAAAATTGAAAGCTAAAAGAATACTAAAAAATTTATATTAAATTTTAAATTAAAAAGAAAGAAAGAAATAAAGCTTTTCCTTACCTTAAGTAGCTCCAACTGCGAGAATGATCTAAAAATGCCCTGTGACATGTGGTGGTTGGTGACAAACATTTGGATTTCTTCAGCTTCTGCATACACTTGCTGGATCCACTCTATTTTGTTTGCCATTTTCTTTAGAATTAAATTCAATGAATGCACAACACAAGGTGTCCAAAAAATATGCCCATACCGTGCCTCAACTAGCATCCCCGCAACTTTGCAATTTGTGGCGTTATCTGTTATCACTTGGACAACATTTTCAGGCCCCACTACCTCAATGGACTCAAAGAGAATGTTGGCTATGAATTGGGCATCCTTCACTTGCCCCTCACAATCAACCGCTTTCAAAAACATTGCCCCCTTAGGGCATACTGCAATTACATTGATTAAAGGGCGGTTTCTTGCATCTTTCCATCCATCAGAAACAATGGACACACCAGTTTTGGTCCATGAGTCCCTAATTGGTTGCAAGGAGGTTTCCACATATTTTTTTGTCTATCCAAAAGGGTTGTTGATCTTCTCAAATCTTGGTGGTTTATACCCTTTTGGTGCCTCATTGATGGCTTTCACCATCTCATGCCAATAAGGTGATCTCACAACATTAAAAGAAAGCCCATTAACATATACACACCTTGCAATGCATTCATCTGCAATCTCCCTGTTCTCATTCTGAAAGGCCTTTTCCAATGGCCCTTTTGTCTTACTTTTCTTTCGTGCAAGGGAAACATCCTCATCTGTGGAGATAGGAGCCACAAATGGATGTGGCATGGCCACAATTGGGGATCCACTAGGTGATGGAGCAACTGGAGGCCTTGCTGAACGAGATGAACCTCCTCTTTTGGCCAATGGATGACCCGCTCTCATAGCCACTTTAACCTCTGCATCCTCCTACTCTTTGATATATGCCAAAACATTTGCTTTTGGCACCCTAGCATTATTCCTCCCCCTGCATACTCTTATACCATTACCCGTTATGGCACACAAGTGGCTTTTCACCCTACTATAAGAGCCTTTGAATAGTCCATCACACTCATTGCATTTCCATTCAAAACAACCACCACCTGCAAGTTGTCGAACTATTGTTACGTGCCTCCATAACGGTGAATTTGGGTCAAAGTCTTTGGCCAAAGATTGCCCAGAAGAAGCAGAATTTGTTGCCATTGTAGAAATACCTACAAGGTTTACAAAAAAATTTAAGCAAAGAAAACAATGGCATGCAATTGCATTGTGATTGAACAATGAAAATTAAAAAAATTAAATGGAAAGAGCAAAATAAAAATGAACATAAGCAAAAAAATGTAATGTGTGAAAGATTAAATAATAAAAAAAAATAGAGGAACAAGGCTAGAAATTAAAAAAAAACTTACCTTCACTTAGTAAACCACAAATCAAATCCTTCACAAATCCTTTACAAATCCTGCATTTGTAGCTCCTCACACTCCTACAAGCTTAGCATTTGCATCTCACACTCCTACAAGCTTAGCAATAGCTCCTCAAACCCTAGACAAGCATAATGCAATTTTGGAGTACCACAATGTGAGTTTGTTTGCTTTATGTTTTGTTTCTGTGTTGTTCTTTTGTTTTATTGTTTAGAGGTAGTTTTTAGGTTTTAGATTACAAGAATTTATAATTTTTTATTGTTGTGTGGCTTTAAAAACATAAAAAAATAAAAAAAATATTAAAAAAAATTTTTTTTTTTTAAAATTTGGGAGCGGCCAGGGAGCATTTTTTAGGGGCTGCAGAAACGCCCGGGTACATTCACAGGCCATACCCAGGACGTTTCACGCAGCCCCTAGCCGCTCCCTGTACGCTCCCGCTCCCGCTCCCGCTCCCCCGCTCCTGAGGCCTTCTAAGGCGTTTTTTTAAAAAAGGTTCATTCATTACATAATCAATCAATCATATAGTTATGGTTGTTTTTAATTCATTGCAGCAATCATCACCATGAGTTATTCTTCTAAGTATGAGTATGAATCAGAGCAGGAGAGGATTGAACGGGAAGTTGAGATAGGTGGCCATGGAAGAGTTGGTGATGCCATAATGGGGGGAGAGTGAAGAAGGGACACAAAATGTAGTGGCAGCGAGTAACTGGTAGTTTAGTTGGTAGTGCTACCAATTGCCCCTCTCAAATGTTGTCCAGATTTGCCATTAAACCATTTGATAAGAAGAACCATTGCCAAGTCTCTGGAGGGGGGAGTAAACTATGGAAGTGCAACATATGAGCACTGAATTTGCATGACATCATGACAAAGACTAATGCGCACTTGTTGCACCTTACAGGAAGGGGGGTTGGTCTTTGTAAGGCTCTTTCACTAGACCAGAGAGCAGAGATGGTGATAATTTTCAATGGAAATACCACACACAATGTTCAAGAAGTTTTCGGTACTAGCATTGTGGCTAATACTCGTTTGAGCTCTCATAGGACTGACAAGAATAGTAATACATTGGCTGGTTCTAGTTTTGGAATGTTAGAAATGGGAAGTAGTGGGAAGAGAAAGGCCGTGGGGGCAACCCTCAATCCAATTATAGACATGTTTGATTCAAAGGAAAAGGAAGAGGCAGATAATGCTATCGGGAAATTTTTCTATGCTGCTGGGATCCCATTTAATGCCGCTCACTCTCCTTATTACAAGGAGGCTATGACTAAGGTAGCAAAAGTAGGTACAAGTTATGTTCCTCTTGGAGACACCAAACCAAGGACAACAATCTTGGATAGAAACTATTCCAAGGTTAATCTGTTGATGGAGGAGATGAAGGTCACATGGGTGTCACATGGATGCAACATTATCATGGATGGGTGGACGGATATTAGACACCGTCCTCTCATCAATATCATTGTCTCTTGCAAAGATGGACTGTACTTCTTAAGAGCAACTGATTGTTCTAGGAAGCGGAAAGATGCAAAGTTCCAGTTTCAGATTTTGAAGGATGCCATTGAGGAGGTTGGACCTTCAAATGTTGTACAGGTTGTCACGGATGTAACTTATGTGTGTAGAGCAGTAGGCAAGCTAGTGGAGCCGGAGTATAATCATATTTATTGGAACCCATATTGTGTGTATGCTATGAATAACGCACTGAAAGACATAAGGAAGATTCAGTGGGTTAACTAGATAGTGATTAAGGCTAGGGACGTGCAAAAGTTCATATGCAATCACCACACATCATTATCACTCTTTCGAAATTTTTCGAAGTACGAATTTTTGACACCAGTTGAACCCACTTTGCATCCTATTTTATTTTGTTGAAGAGGATGTTTGAGTTGTAGGAGCCCCTGTAAATTATGATTATGAAACAAGATTGGACCAGGTGGCGTGAGTCCTAGACATAACAAGGGAAAATAGTGAACGAAGTGGTGTTGAGGGAAACATTTTGGGTTGATATGAAATACATCATATCAATTATAGCTCCATTTTTTAGTGGCATTAAATATGGGGATTTTAACAACCCCAATCTTGATGAGATCTATGAGTGCATTGGCAGCATGCTTGGGCAAATGAAGGCAGCTATTCGGGTGAGGGATGCCACTTTGGAGTTCTACAATGAACATATCTAGCCCATTATTCAACAGAGATGGGAGAAGTTGAACACCCCTCTTCATATGGCTGCGTATGTACTGAATCCCAAATGGTATGTGGAGAGGCTAGGTAGAGTTATCCCTTTGGATGATGATGAGGTGAAGAAGGGCCTTATTAAGTCCTTTAAAAGAATGTATAGTCCACAAGAGGCTTCGTAGATCTGGTTGGAGTGGGCTCAACGTCACTAAACTTGATAGGTACAAAACATCAGCAAAGGTGGGCATGGTAACATTGGCACAGGAGAAGCCAGTGAGTTGGTGGTGACTGTATGGGCTTCCAGGACTGCTGCGACCACTTGCCATTCGCCTCCTTTCCCAGGTTTCTAGCTCCTCTTCCTCTGAGAGGAATTGGTCTACATATGGTTGGATCCACTCTGTTGAGAGGAATAGGCTTACCTCTACGAGAGTGTAGAAGCTTGTAGTTGTACACATTCCTTTTCGTTTTATGGATCACAAGACACCTCAGTACAAGGAGACCTCGACATTACGGTGAGATGTAGCTCCCGAGGAGTTGAGGTAGGTTGAAGAGGACAATACTATGCAACGGGGATTGATTGGGCTTACCTTTGAGGACGAGGATGATAGTTCCAGCGAGGAGTCATGGATGTTGGTTTAGATGTTGATTATGATATTTAGGCTGATACTTGTCCTCTTCTTTTTGTAATATTGACAATAGACAATTGTTGGTGTATTTGAATATGAGATTAATGATATGAATATCAGCTATTGTCACTTGATCAATTAGACTGGTTTTATTTATTTTAGCTTATTTAATTTTGAGTCTCAACTTCAAATTCAAATGATTTTTCTTTTATTAAATTACATATAACTATATGTATTTGAATATTGATATTTAGGAATGTTAATTATCATGAAAAAGTTAAGCATTCACTATTTGACATATGTAGCTTACATATTATGATATTAAGGAATGTATTTGATGTTTATGATTTCAAGTTTCAACTTTTTTAAATCTCAAATGGTTTTATTTCAGCTTATTTATATAGTTTAGTCACTATATTTTTAAATTTTAAATATTGTTTAACTAGCCGTCCCATCGCCGTCCCCAAAATTTAGAATTTTTTTGCCATCCTGGAAACCCCGTCCCGCCGTCCTAGAGTCTTAGGTAACTATGGTAAAATATCTCCTTCAAACCCTAGGTGACTAGGGTAAAATTTTATTTGATCCCATAGAACTCTAAAAATTATGAAGCTTGAAATGAGAACAACCCTTGAATTACCAAACACAATGGAACTTGTGGAATCACAAAATACTGGAAATATGATTTTTAATTTGCGATGGACAACTAAAACTTGTAAATTCAATAACTTGCTCAAGACTTAGAATTTTCCAGCGAATCAAAGATCAATTTCATCTACCAAGCAACAACTTGCAAATGAGCTATGAATGGCAATTTTTGGATGGCAAAATCACCATCAAACACCAAACTAAAAAGCCAATTCCAGTTGCTGCCCTAGAGGAGGGAAAAACAACGAGATACAAGTGAAATACTTCAACAATTGAAGTCTACAAACAACAACTACAATGGCTCCAAAACAGCAATTCAACTAGCAACACAAAACCTTCAAATTCAGCAACACAATGTCTCCAGCTGGAGCAACATCAATAGGCATCGATCCCTTTCTTCAAAAATGAAGAAATATCAAATATATTAATTTAATCCTTTTAAATGAGCGTTGATTGTGCTCAAATACCCTTGCAAGTGGGGTGAATCACTTTGGGAGATAAAATACAACTTAAATCCCCCCCTTTCGGCTATCTTGCTATTAATCTTTTGTCTTGTTCCAATAACTGACATTACATTTTTTTATATTTAATTAATTGCCAAATACAATTAGTAATTAAAATTACTCTTAAGGCAATAATTTTATAAATACATAAAATAAATATTTAATTAATTCACCCACTTATGTGAGAGTGATTAAATCACTTGGGGAAATAATTAATTAAAAGTACATTTTAAGTACCTTAGAGGTTAAAACTCCAACTCTTCCATCATGAAGATAATTGTTTAGAATGTACGGGGGCTAAAAGGCAGCCATCTAAAGTGTGTGAAATAAAATGAATGATTGACACTAATCATCCTCTTGTGGTTTTTATTCAATAGACTAAAGCTTCTATAGATTTTATGACAGCCATTGCTGAGAGAATATGGCCTTAAGCCCTTCATCTTGCTTTTAGTTCACAAGGATCCTCTGGAGGTATTCTTACTTTGTGGGATCCAAAGGCTGTTTCAGTGTCGAATTCATGTGCTATTCAGGGAGGGCTCTTTATTCATGTGTACTCTAGAGTTGATGCCCAAAATTTTGTATTAATAATATTTATGCCCCTCTGGATGTGATTGTTATTCAAAAACAATGGAATCAGATTTCCTGTATGGCTAATTTGTTTACAGGGACCCCTTTTATTTTAGGAGGAAACTTTAATATTGTTCTCAATCTACAAGAAAAACAGGGTGGAATTAGGTAGTTGGATTCTAGTTCTACTATTATGTCTCAACATTTCCAGTCACTTCATTTAGTGGATGTTCCAACGGGAAATGGTGTTATGACATGGAATAAGAGAAGACAAGGACAACAATGTATTATGGAAAGATTAGATCAATTTTTAGTATCTGAAGAATGGTGGCTAAAAGATTTTGTTCTGAAAGCAAAGCTTCTGAATAATATTGGTTCTGAACACTGGCCTGTGTCTATTGAGCTAGGGAAATCTTATCGACATTATGGTCCCTTTTGATTCCAATTGATGTGGCTACGGCATGAGAATATTAGAAATTATATCCAACAGTGGTGGGTGGAGGCTAAACCAAGGTATGGTACTCAGATGTATTCTTTTATTAAAAGGTTGGATTACTCAAGTCCAAACTTAAGAAATGGAATTGGAGTGATTTTGGAGATATTAAGGCTAGGAAAGCTAGTATTCTGGAACAATTGGAAGCTATCAAGTCTCCAATGCGCCAACAAGGAAATATAAGTGATTTTCTTCAACAAGAACAAATTTTAAAAGGTAAACTGACAGAATGGGAAATTCGAGAGGAAATAATGTGGAAGCAAAAATCTAGAATTCAATGCTTATTTGAAGGAGAAAATAATTCTGCTTTCTTTCATAAATCTTTACCAGATAGAAGAGTGCATAATCATATTAATTCTTTGACGAATAAAGAGGGACAACAAATATATTCTTTGGATGAAATGAAAAACGAGGTTGTGTTTTTTACAGAATTATTCACAGCTCAACCGCTTAACTTAGAGAACCAACAAAATGTCTTAGATTAGATGTTATGCCTCTGTTGATTTCTCAAGAGGAAAATGAACAACTGATATAACCAATTACTGAACAGGAGTTACATATAACTATTTTCAGTATGGCGAAAGGTAAAACACCAGGTCCAGATGGATTTCCCATTAAATTCTATCAGACTTTTTGGGATATCATTAAGTATGATTTACTTAGTGTTGTGGATGAGGCTAGGATTTCAAAAGCTATGCTTAAGGAAATAAACAAAACATTCATTTCTCTCATTCCCAAATCAGCGGATGTGACTGCAATTTCAGACTACAAACCTATAGCTCTTTGCAATGTTTTGTATAAAATTATCACAAAGTCATGGCGGAAAGATTAAAACCTCTTTTACATAAGATTATTTCCCTTGAACAAGGTTTGTTCCAAGATGTCAGATTCATGATGAAATTGCTTTGGCTAAAGAAATCCTGCATTCTATGGATCTCCAAAAGTCTCCTTATATGTTTATCAGATTGGATTTATCCAAAGCATATGATAGAGTGGATTGGAAGTTTCTTAGTTAGGTCTTAGCGAAATTTGGTTTTTTTGCTGATTATTATTAATGGGACTCAGAGGAGCTCAAATTGGCAAATTGGGAGAGAAATAGATAAAATTAAAGGTCTGCAGGCACAATTTCAGACTTTCCAGATCGTGCATATTCCTAGACAGAGAAATCAAGTGGCAGATGCACTGGCAAATTGGGCCCTGAATAATCATGACATAAGCTGCTATGGTGATCCTCCTCTTTGGTGGCCTCAATGGGATTAGAAAGCTATGAAGGCTATTCTAAACCTTGATCATCCTTAATGTTTTCTGATATGTTTATTTTCCTTTATAGTGCTCTGGATTGGACAAATAGCTATCAAGCTTGGCATCATTGCAATTGTAAAAATATTTTTCCTATGAAATAAAATATTTGTTTGTTTAAAAAAAAAAAACCACTTTTATAATGCTTAAGTGGTAAGAACCATTTTTAAAATAGTATTCTATTAAATAATTAAAATTGTCTTATGTGGATAAATGATAAAAATCACTATTCGGGCAATCTTAATTAATTAATAAAATAAGAATCCCCAAAAGTTATCCCTTAGTTTATGGAGAAAAATAGACTAAGGGTCTTCAACACTTGTTTACTTGTGGAGCAAAAAGGGAGACATTACAATGAAGGGGGAAGTGCACTTATAATCTTCACTTAAGAAGACCGATTTCATAAAAAGGGAAAGAGTATTTCTTTTTCTCTATTGTAGCTCTCAAGAAGACTGACCTTAACGAAGGAGAAGATAGAAGTTCATTTTTTTGCTTTGTCATTCACCTATTACCTAATTGAATCACTCTAAGCCATAATTATTAATCAAATAAATAAGGAAAATACAATCATTTACAATTATTGCAATGTTCACCTCCCTTGCTTTCCTTCCTTATCATATCAAGGTGGAGGGACATGCTGCATTGCTCCCAAAATCTGGATCCCATGCCTACTAAATGAAGGAGCTTCAATCCAAACAAACTCATACCTTTGCTGCCTTTCTTTTCATTGGAGTCTTCTTTATCTTCCACTTCAAAAATAGCAGTGCAATCTCTTTCCTTTGCGTACTCAGCAATACCAAAATCTCTCCAAACTACTGTAGTCTCCAGATGAATAATCAGATTGACCAACTATCCCTCTGATTACAAGATACAAATCAGATTGTGGACGGGCTGGAAACAACAGCCATAAAATACTTGGGACCTCATCCAAATCAAGGTTATCAGGTCTATTTTATTTGTTTCTTCCAACTGTATCCTTCTTCCCACATCATCCAATGATGAAATTCCCTGTGAAAAACTAAGTTCACAGCTATTCATGACTGCTAATGGAAGTCCCAAATCTGTTTTTTGCATGTTCAGCCATATGAAAATGGCATAACTACCATACTGAAATCTTATGGAAAAAGGCAATTTCATGAGTAATGTAGGGACTGAAAATTGTCTTGCATAAGATGAAAAATTAAGAACAACAGGTCTATAGTTGAAATCAACAGACATATTGGCCCTTAACTCAAGAACCTTGCTTGACTCTATGCATTGAGTGCTCTGAGAATATACCTCTTCCTCCTTCGTGGTAGCCATGTTTGGAACTCCATCCTCTCTACTATGAGGTCAGGGGACGATTTCATTTCCTCTTCAGAGGGGTTCAGACCCTCCCGGTTTTCTTCAAATATATTGACCAACGGTGCCTTGCCCTCTATATCCGTGAGTCTCTGGAGCTCCAGGACCAGATTCTTCACCCACCTTCAAGAGTCATTTCCACGAGACAGGTTACATCTTTCTTTCCGGTTCTACTTGTAGTGGTTGGTACCAAACGACAAAGCCACTCTGATCCTATTACAGGGCATAGATCAGTTCGTTCTCGGCTAGACCTTCATAGCTCCCCCAGTGGCCACCAATCGGCTCGGCAGCATACACCTCTTAGAGGGAAATCCAGATCTACTCGCCTCCCTGGCGGTCGTTCTAATCTTAGATCTCTGCGGGGGAGGGGGCCCTCGCTCCCCTCTTCGAGGAGTCATTCCATCAGTAGCTACTTCTTATCAACTTTGAATGTTAGGAGGGATGGGACTACCATTTCTGAGTAGACAACTCCTTATCAGTCCCCTCCTTCATTCTCTTCTCCGCTTTCCTTCCCCCCTCTGTCTCATTACCCCCGTCTGTGGGGGTTTTGTTTTTTGGGGTTTTTACTTGTTCTTCCCTTATTCTCTCTTTTGTTCTCGGGAACTCGTTTTGAGTCTTCCCCACTTGCACTTTGTATATTGTTTGGATTGCAGTCCCATTGATCTACTTCTGTGGTCATTTGTTGGACATTAATATATTTATCTTATCTTATCTTATCTACCTTGAAGTATCGCCTTCTTCTTGAACTCCAAAATAATGTGTGAACGATGCATACCAATTACTTACGCTCACCTCTTTTTAAAAAAAAAAACCAAACAATAATCACATTAAAATAAAATCAAAGAGTACAAATTCTACTGTGCTAGGCCTGAAAACTATTAGACCAAACCTAGGCAATATTCAACAAAGGAAACACAAAAGCACTCATTCTAAGGAATCAAAATTAAGAATATGTCGCAGGTCTTCCTGGATCTTATTCGACCACCATAATCGCGGAAAGCCATAACAAACAAGGTTATGGTTATCAAGAGCTCAGTTGGCCAGACCATCCACTACTTTGTTTGTCTCTCTGGGCATGTGGGGCCTTTTTCTGGATTTGATAGCAAATTTAGTATCACTTGAGAGTTTGTTTCAATTTGGAGTCTTTGCTAGCCACATTTCAAAGCCTCTTGTATTCCTTTGTACACAACTTTTATCTCCGCTACATTATTGGTAGTATTACCCAAATTTTCAGTAAAGAAGAAAGTCACCGTTCCTTTAGTTGTTCGACCAATGCCGCCCATAGCTGCAAGGCCTGTATTTGCCCTTGAAGCTCCATCAATATTCAATTTTCCATATCCCTTTGGGGGAGTTATCCAATTCCCTTTCCTTTTGTCTTTCTTTGGACGACTAAAACCAACATGGTAGACTGTTTAGGTTGTAAAGAAAGTTGTTTGCATATGAGCTCCCATTCAGGGGGTAAGCATGGGAGGTAGAGAGATCTTATGTTTGATACTTTCGGAAACATTGATTTTGGTTTTTTCCAAAACATAGGAGATACCTCTACTTGTTGGAAGATTATGTTGTTTTTTTATTTCCAAATATTCCAAAGAAGAGGGGAAATGCTAGCCTATAAGGCCGGAACTAAATTCTGACCTTTAGGAAGATGTCTTTGCCAATCTTTTAACAACTGATCAAGAGACCCAAGGGTGGTCCAAGGAATGTTAATTTTTTTAGCTAAGAGATGCCATAAGGATATAACCCTCGAGCCTTGGAGGAACAAGTGAGAAAGGGCCTCTTCATTCTCCAAACATAAGAGACATCTACAAGGGCCATAAAAATCCTCTCTTCATAAGATGATCACCAATCAAGACTCTGTTATGAATTGACAACTAGACGGAAATACTCACCTTAGGCCATATAGCAGGCTGCCATACATGCCTCAAGATGTCCTTAAGGGGATGCGAGATACCTGTAATCAAAGCATCATATCCAGATGAAACTTTATAAACACTTGTAGTATTATTCCCCCATCCTAGAGTATCCGATCACGGAGAGGCAGAGAGAGGACGCTCCATAATATTATTGAGCAAAATGTGTCTCTCCCTTTCAATGAGAATTGGCCATTCTGTAAGAGGAATCCAATACTTACAAATTTCCCATAGATCAGTAGTTGTTCTATTATAGTTTGCTACCTTTGTCCATCCTTTGTCCTGCATTGCCACCATAATAGGCTGTAGTTGGGGATATTGGGAGATAATAGGGGGCTGTCCATCCCACGAATCAGTCCAAAAATTGGCATGTTGCCCATTATGCAAAATCCAGAAAAGCTGTTGTTTAATGAACTCCTCACCAACTCTTAGGACCGCAAGGCTAGGCGAAACTTTAGACGAAAGAGAGAGCCTAATAATACTTGCTGGAGAATTGTTCTCCACATACTTAGCTCTAAGATCGACAGCCCATAAGTCATTAGGAGAAACCAACATCCTCCAATATAACTTAGCAACAAGAGCCTTAGTTTTCTCAGAAGATTCCCGTTTGAGTAAGGACCATCTTTTCTTTGCTTGTGACCCGCTCGATAAGATTTTTTGGCATATAAAATTTGATTGTTTCAAAATAGTGCCTAGAATATTCAACACAGAGGATACATATATAGGCACATCTTGAAGAACAACTTTGACCAAAGTCAATTTGCCCCCTGAAGATAACCATTTATTTGTCCATTTATGCATTTTTGATTCAATTTTGTTGGTGAGCCAATACCAATCACAAATCGGCTTAGGAGTCAAAGGAAATCCTATGCTTAACTCTTTTTAACTGTAGTTAGCTTGCTGATTTTGGATTCCAAATGTTGCCTCCAAGCTGCCCCACTGAATTTTCTTCAAAAGTTTGCTCGGATACGATCCTATGAGAGCTGGCGGATGAGTGTAACACCATATATAACTTTGGAATTCTTCAAATCAGTCAACTTGTGGCTATATGTTTTTGTTAGCAACATTCCCAACTCAAAACCCTCAAATATTAATAACATAAGAAAGGTGCAACAATTGCAATATTGAAAACCCTTTTCCACATCATGTTTAACCCAAAGACGTTCGTCATAAATGTCAACCTACAGCTGTCCAAGGAGAGTACTATCCATCCAAAATATGAATTCAGAAAGAATATCTTACCATGGTTGAAGTATTGTATTTGCCCATGCGAAATTGGAATGGTGATAGTTGGAGACCATTTTGCACCTGATGTAAACACTTCATCCCTCATTGTGGGTGAGAAATGCCTTTTCCTTGTTACCAATTTTCTTATAGCTGCCATAAGGATGCAGGTAACAAAAATCCTCAAGTTTGTAGCAGTAGTCTTCAAAGATCTTCTTTGAGTGTTCTTTTCTTTGATCATAATGGAGGGATTCTTTCCCTCTAGGGATAGAACATGTTTCCTATTTTCCTTGGGTATAATCCGGGGTTTAGAACTTGTCCGATTCCCACTTTGCCATTATTCAACCCTATGAAGTTGGCGAGTGACATGGCATCACACATATCATTTGGAAGATCCCTGTACTCATAGATGGTAGCAATGTTGTGGCCCACCAAATGTTGTGTCTCAATCTTTGGAATGGATTCTTCCCTAAGGAGAAAGATAGGCTTAAATGTCTCAATAACTCCAAAGCTTGAGCCTAAGTGCTGTCTCACGCTATGAATTCCCAAAGAACTTCCTTCTCCATTGTGGTTTTGCGTGGTGTGGGTCATTCGTGTCATCTTATTCACCACTCTTTCTTGTCCTAGGGAAAACCTCTAATGTAGGTTCCCCATCTATCTATTCCTTTTGAATGAAGCCCTCCATGTTGGGAAGACCGAAGATCTGATACCATTGTAATGTCCCTTTCTAGGGCATCAAAGAGAAAACAAGGACTTGGACTCAGACTCAAACCCCAATCAATTTGTAGCTGAGGGATATAGTACTTTGACAAGTACAGTTGCACCCTTGGAAGGATATTTTTGATGATTTCTGGAAACTTGCTTTGTGGCCTAAAGTTAGATTCCTTATTTGGCTTCTCTTATACAAGAGGATTCTTACTGGAGACAATTTGATGAAAAGTGGCATGGTATGACCTTTTTGGTGTTCTATATGCAAAGAAGCGGATGAAACTTTGACTCACCTTTTTCTTCAATGCCTTTTTGTTATGTCTCTATGGAATTATTTGGTTGAGTGGCTATGGTGTCCTCAGATTTCACCTTGAAATCTAGGACTACCCCTCCAAAAATTTTCATTCTTTTTAAAATAACGGGTCTTTTTGTGTTTTTATTGCTTGAAGTTGTCTTTATTTCGTCAAGATATTCCCAGAGAATCATATGAGCCAATTTCGACAAATACCTAGATGCTAAAACTCATTTTATCCCTCTGTCGGGTTTTGTCTGCAGGAATTTTGTTTAATTATTTATTAAATAAATAAAGTTTCGTTTAATGTAAATTGTGCTGCAGTTGAACCCTTTTGAAGTTTTTCATGCTAGTATTCTCATATCTCAATAGGGTTTTCACCATGAATGAATTCAGAGCCATTGTTTGCAACTTCTGTCAACGTTTTTTGTTTTTATTTATTTCTTTTTGCATTTGTTTTCGGTTTTCTCCACGGTTTGTCTGTTAAATTCCCCTTGATCTGTTCTGTACTCTGTATAACCTGTTTAATTTCCTGGAATGTCTGGAAGTCATCCATGGCCTCAACAATGGAAGAAATTAATCACCAAGTGCTGATTTCTAACAAAAAAGAAGAATTTAAGCAGAAAAGCCTCTCTTAGGCAAGTCGCACTTTTTGGGATAATAGATCTAAGCTGCTAATGGGAATTTTGGAAGTGGCAGGCAGGTGGGAATTTTTTGCCTGCATAGCAGGTTACTTTTTCCCATCAAGTCAAAGTCATTTAAGTTGCAATGGGAATTTCAGAGGACGCTGAAAGGTGGGACTTTCTTACTTGCAACGCAGGGTGAAAATTCCCATTATAAAGAAAAATCACTTAAAGCATTTTCCATGGCGGGAATTTCTTACTTGTAACACTTACCTACAACGGTTAAAATTCCCATTATGAAAGTCAAATCACTTAAGTGAAAGATGGGATTTTTGGAGCTGCAATGCAGGTTGGAAATTCCCATCACTTTGACTTTTTATTGTTAACAAATCCCCTTGCCAAAAAGTGCAACCCACCGTGGCATTAATGCATGTAATTAATGGTATTTATTAATGGTATTCCTAGCTAAGTTTGGCGCCATAAATAGGAAGGTCAATGCAAGTGGATGAGCTAAAGAGAAGTCAAGGATGCATGCTAAAAATAAATAAAATAAATTCATTAAAAAACAATCAGAAGCATGCAAAATTGGGCACCCAAATTGGATGAAGAGGCATGACTTTTAATTAATTAAATTGCTAGAAATAGGAAAGGGCAATTATTAAAAATAGCATGCAGATGGCTATATAAGCATGGGACGCCATAAGGGAGAAGCAATCAATTCTTTTTGATGAAGTTTGCAGACCAGACAGGTTTTTGCGCCAAGGGAAGGAGGATTTTGCAGTAAAGAGTATTTTCCATTGTTGGGAAGCTTCCAGTTTTTGGCGCCTAGGGTTGGAATAGCCTAATTGTTTTTATTTTGATTGTCTGCTTGTTGGTATAGGTGCCTAGGCGAATTAAATAATATTTTTGCTTGCTTTGCATGCAAGCAAAGTCTCAAATTTTAGGGCAGCAGGCTTTATATGTAGATTTTGGTGAGAAAAATCAAGTATTCATGTCATGGACTCCATCTTTGTCTGAATTAATTGCAGGTATTCATCACAGGTGCTCATATTAGTGAAAGGAAATTCAAATCAATGTCATATACATTGAATATATCTTCCGAATTAGAAGAAATTGCCAGATCTGCACAAATTGATCCAATTACAAGGGATTTCGGTAGAATTAAAAGAAAAAGAGCTCAGACAAAGATTATTCCAGCCATGATGAAGCATGATGAAAGAGAAGGATCAATTGAATCATGCATAACTTCTAGATTTGCTGACATCAATGATACAGACATAGGCCCTGAACCCATCACTGATTTAATTGACAGATCCAGAGCCGGAAGGACATCTCTCATGCGGGCAATTAAAAGTAGCGAGATTATTCAAGCTTCAGCGTTTCCAATTATAGCTTAGTTGCCTGAATTTGTGATGGAATGTGCAAGGTCTTATCATCCTCTTTCAAGAACAATTCGAGATGCTGTAGGAAAGACAATAATCAGGTTGGATGCACAATTTATTAATTATTGTCTGAAGATTCTGACACGGCCAGTGGTGATTGCAATTAGCATGCTGGACGCTGGAAATAGATGGGAAAAACACAAAGCAAATTGCGTAGGCATAATGAATAACAGATACATGAAGAAGCCCAGAGCTCCATCAAAGTTCTCGAGGACTATTCCACGGTCCAATCTGATGCAGGAAGTTGATGATATTACTAAATTGCTTTACAGGTTAAACGGAGAAGCCAATACCCATAATTTCTGCTCATGGATGTACGCTTTTGTGAGAACCATTGAGATCAACAGAGCTGATTCCATAATCAATTTTTGCGGAGATCATCAATGACAACATCAGTGAGCAGCTCCGAAGTGTGAGGCAGATATCTCAGTAACCAAAGTGCCACTGGGTCAGACTACCACGGAAGGATTAAAGCAAGATACATAGACACTAATAAATGCTTTATTCCTCAAGCTGGACAAAGAGAAGGCAGAGAAAACCAAACTTCAAGAGCAAGTTTCCCAGTTGTGTGAAATCATTGCTAAGGTTGCCAAACCTTCCTCTCAGCTAGTTTTAGCACATGAGCAGGTGAGCAATCATCTGATTGAAGAGGTGGAGGATGCAGGTAATCATGTCATGACTATCAATGAATGGAAAAGTCAAATCATTCACCAAGCTTCAAAACAACTCAAAGAGGTACCAGCTAGTCTGGAAGTTATGAAAGGTGCATTATCTCAGCTGAAGCAACAAATGACAAGCATAGTGGATGAGAATACAGTGGCTGAAAGTAACCTGGACATTCTGGTTAAAATAAATAAGTTGTCAGAGGAAGTTTTGATTGCGGAACAACTTGTGCCTGATGGACTGATTGAAAAGGGCAAGCAACTTGAGTTTGGAGTTTCTTTCCGCATGGAGATTGTCAAGCTTATGCTGAAAAGAATGCAATTGCTTGAGGATAGGATATTGTCATTGCGAGGCAATATAGTTGCTTTCACCGAGGAGGAAGTAGTTGGGGATGTTTCTTCCTATAGAAAAATCATTCCAAACAAGGTGCATGCTTCTCTTGAAGGGTTGCTTTTGATGATTCAGGAGAGGATTGATAGAGTTGTCAAGACTTTCACGTTGAAATCAATCAACTAGCTGATAACACTTCAATCGGATATTAAAGAGTTCGGGCCTTGTTTGAAGGAAGTGGAAGTAAACATTGACATTTTGTCCAAAGGATTGCTGCAGTTCAGGACTGAGAAAGAGGTTGTTGCTAAAACAGATGGGAAATTGCTGAATTATATGTTCGACAAGTATATTCAATATTAGAACAAGAAGAAAGTGTAGGGTGTAACATCTGACATATCTTCTTTCTTCTCTTCTTTCTTTTATTCCTTATGTTCTCGGATGAAATTGTAAGATTAAAGTTATTGGTTTAAAAGCCATTACTTTAAATTATTTGGAAAAGTTCTCTAAGATAAGTGGCAAATGTCCACAAATTTGGCTTAACCTTCAGATGCATGTCACTTAGAGAGGAATTCTAGGAGAAAGATTGCCAGATGTTCCCTTTACAACTTCCTGCATGTTTTAGTTCAGTTGTAGTTTCCATTTGTAATTTCCCCTCTATACACTATAAATAGAGGAAGAACCTACGGGTTAAAACATGAGAACTTTGTAATCAACATTCTTGTGTTCCAGACTTTGAGCTGAAACCCTCGATATTTTTCTGAAAGCTAAGGGAATTGAAAGAGGCAGATTTTCGGAGAATTTTGTGTCAACGGTGCATTTGTTTCTTGTTTCTGTATAGATCTTTGCATAAACTTTGTGTTATCTTAGATCGGGATCTGAACCTTTTCCTTTGCTTTAAATTTTGTATTTCAAGATCTATTTGTTTTGTTTATGTGCATGTGACCAACTCTGCAAACTATTGGTTAGATTGCACATCTTCTTTCCTTCTCATATTTCATTATTTCCCCTCTTCTACACATATTTCTTACATCTGCTTACTTGCTGCAAAATTGCCTAGCTATGGTACATGAGCTACGCGGTTAAAGTAAAACCAACGGATAGATATTAGAAAATATAATTGACAAAATCTTACACGGGAGCCTCACTGGTAAATGAGGGAGATTTATCTCATGATTGCCTAGGTTTTCAGCTATGCAGAAAATCTAGCCAATAGGCTGTTTATCAATTGAAATTCTTCTATGAATCTTGTGGAAATTGTTAGAGTTTGGAAACACTCGGTCTCTGATACTTAGGATCTTAACAAAGGAGTTTGGATTGCTATTTCTCTTATGTTGTGGAATGTATGGAAAGAGCGAAACAAACGCATTGTCAAATCTAAAAATAGAGACATTTAGTATGTCAAGGAATTAACTAGAAGTAATATAGTGGAAACTATTGAGCATAATGTGAAAATCCCTTCCCCCTAACCTGGAAAATGGGCAAATCTACTACAAAACCTCAATTTGGAGGAAAGCAAATTAAAGTCTAGGTCATGCACTAGATTATCGATGCCCTTTGTTTTGAGAAAATGGAAACCACCCCTGTTTGAATTTGTTAAACCTATGTTCCACCAAGTTTCCGACACGGGGACGACAGGGGACAGGGGGATGCGTTTCTGGGATGAATTTTTTTTAGGCCTTTTTTTAGGGGACGACAGGGGACGACTATTAAAAAATAAGGGAAAATTTAAAAAATATAGGAAATTTCAAATATTCATATGATAACATTGCTAAAGCATTCATCACACACATTATAGAACCTTAATACATAAAATTAGAGTTGAATTGAGATTTCACATAAGATTTAACCTTAAAAAATATAGGAAAGTTCAAATATTCATATGATAAGTATAACACATTGATAAACTTAAACTTAAAGCATTCATCACACACATCATAAAACTTTAATACATAAAACTGGAGCTGAATTGAGATTTCACATAAGATTCAAGTTTCAATTACAATGAAATGCCCAAGGGCTACAAAATGTTTGAAACATAGAAAATCAAAATGAAAATATATAGCTGCCCCTAATCAAACTCTGCTAAAGTGGCATCAAAATCAGACTTTGAGTCTGAGTCACTGGAACTATGAGGGGCTGCCTCATCCAATGGAACCCCAACCAATCCCACCTGTGCCTCCTCATCAATCTGTGCAACATCTTTGGGATCAACATCCCAACGTGCGGCTGGAGTCTGACGATACTCAGGAGTCTATCGATCCTGAAGTCTCAAGGCACTATGCACGGCTACTAACTTCTCTGCTCGTCGAGAGGTAAGGTGGTTCCTCTTAACTGTGTGGATGAGGCCATATGTGGACCAATTCCTCTCTGCAGCAGAGGAACTAGCAACCTGTGAAAGGAGGCAAGTGGCAAGAATCCTCAAGTTTGGTGCATCCTTGCCATGCCATGTCCACCATCCAATAGGGTCTACTTGAGCTAATGTAGCTCTATTTGTCCTCGCCTCTGGCTTGCTAAATGTTGGTCCACAGAGATTGACAAAGGATAGCCATTGGGTCCGCAATAAAGTGGACTCCTCATCAGTGTACATCTTTCGAAAGGCCTTCATGAGCCCTTCTTTCACCTCTTCATCATCAGATGGAGGCACTCTCCCAGGTCGTGTTGCATACCATTTGGGATTTAGAGCATAGGCTGCCATATAAAGCGGGGTGTTCATTGTGTTCCACCACTGTGTCACAATGGGCCTGATATGCTCCTCATAAAATCCCAAAGTAGGATCCCTGCTATGAATGGCTTGCTTCATCTGTCCAAGCATGTTGTCAAATGTCTCATAAATCTCTCCAAGACTAGGAGAGTCTGTATCAGCATATCTTATGACCCCCACTACAGGTGAGATGAAGGAGCAAACATATCTGCAAACAATTTACAAAAAAATTTAGAAAATATTAAGATTCAAGAATGAAAAACTAAACTAATTTACAAGTTATAAACATGGATAAAAATATTTAAAAATTAAAAACTAAACTTACATATATAAAATCAGCAATAGCTTACCTCACTGTGGCCCACCAATCATCGTCGAGGATCTTTTGTTTCACACCTTTTCCTTCAGAAGTGTTTGCCTTTGGCCATCTACCCCACTCCTGATTAACCATCATTAATTGCAAAGCCTCCTGCACCTCAAGCATCCTCTCTAACAAAATGAAATAGCTGGCATATCTAGTGTCCACGGGCTTGAGGAATTCCTTCCTTGAAAAAGACCTGAATAGAGCAAGTGAGGTGTGATGGTTGCAAATGAACATCTGTATGTGTCTAGCCTCTGCCACCATTGTCTTCACCCAATCTATCTTTCCAATGTCTTTCAATGCGTTGTTCAACGCATGAACACAACATGGAGTCTAGAAAATGTTCTTGTAAGCACCCTCAACCATCATGCCAGCTAACTTACATACGCGGGCTGAATCAGTCACCACTTGTACAACATTAGAGGGCCCAATCTCCTCTATAACATCCTTCAAAATTTGAAATTGGAAGGTTGCATCCTTCCTCTTCCCTGTACAATCAATAACTCTTAAGAAAATAAGAGCCAGCATAACATGTGACAATGATATTGATGAGTGGCCGATGTTTAATATCGGTCCACCCATCCATGATGATAGAGCAACCCACCCGTATCCAAGTTTTCCTCATCTCCTCCATCACCACACTCACCTTAGAATATTCTTTATCAAGGAGGTCTGGTTCATAGTTTGTGTTCTCCAGGAGGGACATACGAGGAACCAGCAACAATTACATCTTTGAACATTTGTTTGAAGAAAGGGGAACGTGCACATGAAATGGTATAGCATTTGCAAAGAAGAATTTGGCAATAGAAGAGTCAACTCTTCCCTTGATTGCACATTAAACATTCCCGCAACAGTAGAAGCCTTTCTCTTTCCCTTGGCAGAATCCTCTCCCCTTTGACTTTCAACATCCACGGATTGGGTAGGCACTTGTGTACTATGTGTAGTCTCCAATGACATCCCTTTTTTTGTTGCCTCACCCTCCATGTGCAACCTAGTCACTTCGGCGTTCTCCGCTAATGATATTCTTTCACAACCTCTTACCCCTGGTCCAGCTATGCCCAAAAGATGTGAATAAAACCGCGTGTAGCTGCCCCTAAATTCTTTGTTGCAAATATGGCACAACCACACTCTACTCCCCCCTGATTTTTTTTCTTTGTCAATGGTTGTTGCAAATTGTGAAAGAGGTTTTTTTAGGATTGAATGGCCCCTTTGCATAGATTTTGAAGTTGAGAAGGGCAATCAAACGGGTTATTTGAATCCACAGTTGCTGCAACGCCTCACTCCCTGAAGAAACCCTATTTCTGGTTCTACCTCTATGTTGCATTGCAAATTTGAATCTCTTCACACTCACTACTCCCTCACTACTGCTCATTGTTTTTTATAAATAACATAAAGTGCACCAATAGATCTATTGCCTAAATAAGATATTTTTTTACTTTGATAAAAAATAAAATAACGTTTGTCTAGTTATGTGGAAATAAACTAGGGCAACCCTTAGTTTATAAAAAGCGACTAGGGTTTAATATTGAAACACACCCATAATTTGCAGCATACAATGATTATTTTTACTCCCAAACCCTTGGATCAACCCTAGAGAATTTATGGCAAAAATCAGATTCTACAATGGAAAATAATTTAAATTTGAAACCCTAACTGTATGCAATCTTGAAGATGGCATAACTTTAGGTTTACACAACTCCGATCTAGGCAAAGGGCGACTTGGTCTTGGGTCCTTGATTGGAAAAACACAAGGAACAAAATGATGTAAACCAAATTTTAACAACTACCAAACATGTTCTGGGGCCTACTACTTTTTCGGCCCATGTTGTAGCACACTTAGCCATCAAATGAGCTGGCAATTTCTATTTTCTCTGGCCATGGGGATGCTTGCCTATATTTTTAGGAACATTTATTCAGATGAAAATATCAATTTTTGTGAATGCCAAATTATTTCATAAAGATCTGAAATTTGAATATTTTGGAATTGGCAATTTGGGGAACCCTTCAGAAGAATCATGAAACTTTGGATATGATTCATTCTCGACCCATGAGATTTAGACAATGATTTGTAGGGGAAATTTTGGCACCTCAATAATAATGCCCAAACATCCCAAAGGAGTCATCCAATAGAGAATTGGAAAGGCTGCAATCCTAGTGTGTTCACCAAAGTTTATTTGAAAAGTCTTGAAGAACACTGCTGGAAAAAACTTGAAATGAACTGAAAAGTCAGCCGATTACAATAGAATGGGAATGTCTGAGTGAAAAACCCTCTAACTCTTTGCAGTTTTCGTCCACCAAGAATTAAATCCACAAGGAGGTTGGTTGTAGTTGGAATTTTATGCAAAAGCTAAAGGAACATGAAAGAGAAAATGTTTGGAAATTTGTTTGCATCCTCTAGGCAAATCGCCTTCTTCTGTAATAGTATAATTAGGACAAAGTGACCTTTGGACTAAAGTCTACCTTTGGAATTCCTATATTAGTGCACCTTTGGAATTCCCATAAAAGTTCATTTGGACTTCCAATGGTCCAAAGTGACCCCATTTTTCAAATCATTTAAGCGGATTAGGAAGTAATTTTAATTAAGTGTTTTAATTTAATTTTTTTCACTTTCCTAAGTTATCTGATTTGAATGTTAAGTTTATTAATTTATTAAGCTTTCTTCTAATTGTATGTCATTTACTATTTTATTTACCCCATTTGTTCGATATAAAAAAATTGAATAAAACTTAGAATCACCCTTATATTATTCCTTTGGCTTGCTTAATCGGGTTGACAAACCAAAGGTCTTCAATTGGAAAAGGGGACATTACACTGTTGCAAATTGTGAAAGAGGTTTTTTAGGATTGAATGGCCCCTTTGCATCGATTTTGAGGAGTTGAGAAGGGCAATCAAATGGATTATTTGAATCCACAGCTGCTGCAACACTCTCACTCCCTGAAGAAACCCTATTTCTGGTTCTACCTCTATGTTGCATTGCCATTTGAATCTCTTCACACTCACTACCCTCACTGCTGCTCATTGTTTTTTATTGAAATGCAACACCCAACTGCAACTGCAAGTGAAAACGAAAAACAAAAGAATAAACTTCCCTAAGTTTGTGAAGCTTGAAACTTTGAAAAAAAAAACAAATGAAACAATGAAGAAATGGTTTGTGCAAATTTGTAAAATGAATAAAGGATGATAAACATACCTCTAATGGAGTAGAATATTGCTCTCTTGCCTTTTTCTCACTGCTGCTCTCTATTCTTCTCTATGCTCTTTTCTTTCTTTGTCTTCTCCTTCACAAAATGAGAAATGAGCTTTTCTTTTTTTGTTTTGATGTTTGTTTTAGGTTCAGGGCACTTAGAAATGAAAGTGGGGGTCCTTGTGGGCTCCCACATTGTTTTAATTTTTATTAAAATTGTGTTTTAAAAAAAATATTTTTTTAAGGTTGTTGACGCAGGGGACGGCAAGGGACGTCCAGACGCCTCTGGTACGTCTAGACGTCCCCTGCCGTCCCTTGAGTTTTTTGGGCGTCCCTAAGACGCTTCCTAAAATTTATAGAGTTTGGGGACGGGAAGGGGATGTTTCCTACCCGTCCTCGAGGTTCCAAAACGTCTCCGGTATGGGGACGAGCTCAAAAACCCAGGGGACACTCCTACCCATCTTCGAGGTTTGAAAAAATCCCCTGTATGGGGACGAATTCAAAAACCCAGGGGACGTGTCCCCGTGGAACATAGTGTTAAACTAAATACTGATGGATCAGCAAGAGGCAATCCGGGTCTGGCTAGTATTGGAGGGATAGCTCATGATTCTTTGGGAACTCCCCTTTTCTTCTTTGCTCATCAATTGGGGCACTTAACTAATAATGTGGCTAAAATCTTGGCAATTTAGCGAGCTCTCCTGGAAGTTACTAAATTGGGATGTCTTAGAATTATAGTTGAAGTTGACTCTAAGGTTATTATCAACCTTCTGTCATCTCAAGAGCAACATAGATCCAATAATTGGCTAATCGCCAAGATTCAGGATAATATTAAAGTAATTGCTAGACAATTTTAGACCATCATATATCAACATGTTCTTAGAGATCAAAACAAGTATAATATCCCTCTTAGGGATAAAACTGAAATTTAAGGAAATTAGCTCAAACCCCAAATCTGATTTTTATAATGGCAATTAATAAGGACCAAAAAGAACTCTCAAACCCTAGTGACTAGGAGAGAGAAATCCATCGTAAAAAATACTCAAAAATTATGAGAATTTATTCCTTAGATTGCCCTTGATTTTAGAAGCTAGAAAATGTGATCAAATCATCAAACTTAGAATTCTGGTATTTATTAGGGCACAAAAACAACTGAAACTTTTAAATTCAATAACTCATAAAAAATAAGGAATCTCCACACATGAATACTCAAAATGATCATTAAAATATCAGTAATCAAATGAGACCAATATCATAATTTTCCAATCATGGGAACCCTCTCAAAATTGGTCCCCGAAATCTCTAAATGAGTAGATAAAGTTGCTCAGTGCCAATAAAAATATGAATATTAAGTATTCTCCTTAAATCTGCAATAATCTTCAATACCAATCAATGTTGAAGGGTTTTTCGTCCTCCAACAAAACCACTAGAAGGATTTTCGTCCTTCTAGGAACCCACACAAGAGGGTTTTCATCCTCAAGTGGAAGAACATTAAGCAACAAGCTCACAATGCCAAATGGAAAAATGTGCCAAAGTCTAGATACCCCAAATGAGCTCTCTAATCTTCTTTTATATCCTCCTTTTGGTGCCAAGGCTCATAAAGGAAAGGCCGACCCCTAATAATTCATTATAATATTTTATTAAGCCTTATTAAAGGCACTAAACCCAACTGGCTTCATTAATACCTTATTTCTTTGTTTTGAGCTTATTAAAAGCTCACCAAACCGACCAACCCACTAAGAATGGGAAATACAAAAACAAAACATGAATATGAATGATGGAAACTGAAATATAATCCATGGTTCTCCATTGTTCCACCATTGCTTGCCAAGGAATCCTTTATTTCAGATTAATTCAAAAAAATGAAATTACAAGAAGGTGGCAAATGCTTTGGCTAACTAGTCCTTGGATCATAATAATTTGATCAACTTTGGTCCTTTTCCTTTGACATGGTCTCCAAAGAAGCAAAATCAGATTGAAAAGATCCTTCACTCACAATCATCGGATGGATAAGTTGTAGATATGCTCTCTTTCTTCTTTAATATGTTGTTGGAAGTCCAAGGATATATCTTGGAGTATGATTACCGTGGCATGACATTGTAATTTGAATAATTTATTTCTAGTAATATAATTTTGGTTTAAAAAAAAAATAACCCCAATCACATCATCTGATTTTTATTATAGCCACCTGTCAATCACTTCAAACCATAGAGGAGCAAACTGAAAATGCCATTAGTAACCAAGAGTGATATGAATATTTATGGAAACAAAGGAATTCATATGGAAGCCAACAATATCATCACTTTGTAATGTCCCCATTTCCAAGTGAGTTCGACTTGAAGACATTGGGGCCCATTTTTACTTTCCACAAGCTTTAAGGGAGAAGATAAGGAAAGTACATCCGTGTTATGATTGTAATTTGCTATTTTTAGCTTTGTAATATTTTGTAAAAATGCAAACTCCCAATTTTAGCATTAAAAATAACATGTTGGTGGCTAAAAGTACAAAGTGTCAACTCCTAATTAGAAAAAGAATGTTAAAGGGGGAAGTTGTCCCTCTTTAAGTGGGAAAAGTAAATGTCAAAAAAGAAATTAAGAGGCTTACATAGAGCGCTCCACAAGGAAAAGAAAGAAAAGGCTATAAAAGCAATGTTAGGGCTCATTTGTGGGATCATATGGTGAATTTGATATCTCTCTTTGGAAATTGGAGCATTGAGCTCTCATTTTTAGCCTTTGAGGATGAAAGCCCTCATTGGATCCTATTGGGGACAAAAACCCTCAATAGTCACAACAGTTAGGGACGAAAACCCTCATTTGTTGCATTGGTGGCTTCATCTAGGAGTCACATGTGAGCTTCAAATTAAGAATTTTAGAACAAGGGTTTACATCAATGCTAGGGCACTAATTTCAGCTAGGGCACGCTTTTCTTGGGCTGCCACACTCATTTCTAGCTTGATCTACCCATTTGGAGATTTCGGGATCACTTTTCAGTGGGTTTCTGTGGTTGGAAAAATATAATTCTAATTTTGTTTGATAGCTACCATTTTTGTGGTCATTTTGAGCTATCATTTGCATTTTATCTCCAAGTATTTATAAAGATATGGAATTTTGAAATTTTGAGTGTTTTTGAGCTATAATTAATTCCACCAGTCTGTAATTTATGGTTGAAGCATTTATTTTGCACGATTTCATCAAGGGTTTCGTGCTGATGGTGTATTTTTGAACATTTGTGTGGGAAAGGCTAAAATTTGAATTTAACCTTGGTCACTTATGGTTGGATGGACCTAAAATAGGTCCTTGCCCTAATCCTTGAATAAAATCAATTTGCTGTCATAAAAAATAGTTTACTATCTATTGGGGCTTGTGCTATTTCCCTTTGTTTTCAGTTTCATCCCAATAAGGGACGTTACAGTCATATCAGAGCTTCGATCTTCCCAACCTGAGGGTCTTCGTTCAAGTGGGTGACAAAGGGCACATTTGTGATCAAAGGAGAGAGAAGAAGAAAATAGATCAGCTGGTTGAAGAACCTAGCATGGCCGATCAAGGTTCTCAAGAGGCCAAAGTCGATAGACTTATTGAAGGGCAAGTAAGGTTGGGAAACACCATGGATTTGTTAGTCCTAACCCTACAGAAATTTCATGAACCAACGCTTCAAAATGGCGAAGGAAGCTCATCCGGGGTTAACAATTCACGACATCCCCAAGGATCGACTTGTGGATCAACTAGGCCTATCTTCCACCCAAGAAAGAACATTATTCCAGTGGTTGAAACACGACATTTAGTCGGTCACAACATTGTTGACAACTATGAGGAGTATAGGGCTCTTCCAAAAAAGATTCGTGATGCAATATCATTCGTTGAGTTCATAGGGTTGAAGAAAGATAACGTGGGAATTAGACCAAGGTCGAAACCCCGAGCTATGCCCAAGGAAAATGGGAAAGATATTCCAGCCTTAAAGGGAACATATCCCTCCATTGTGATCAATGAAGAAGAAGAACACTCAAAGTTGGTGGGCATTGAGAGGAAGCAGCCCATGGAAGCCTTAGAAGTACCTATCACTCTTCCTAGGGACGAGCCATTGACTGATTTTTAGGACAGTAGTGTGAAGGGGCATGTGTTTGATGAAGAAACCATGGAGCATAAGCCCAAGAAAGAAGGGAAATATGATATGCCAAATTGTGGAAGAGAATTGGTGGTTAAAGCCCAATTGCTGGATGATATTATTGATGTTCAACTTGTTGGAATTTTCAAAACAATAGTCAATAAGAAGCAAGTTGATAGTGTACATGACTTCAGCAAGAACCATGAAGATGCTCCATGTGGGTGTCAACAAAATATGGTTGAAGCCAAGGCGGAAAGAGCTTCACTTGTTGAATCTAATGTGAAGGAGAAGGCTGATCCTAACTAAAAAATTCATGAGTCACAAGGTTGGAAGTGCAGAAGATATCTCAATCATTCCTCATCCGGAAAAGGAAGGTGAACATGTTGAGGGCAACCTAAGGTATGATAGTAATGATCATATTTTAGATTTGTTAATTCCTCCTATGTCGCTCCAATATATTTCTTACCTTGATCAATGTGTTGAAATTGATGGGAAGATGAATGGTAAGCAAACTAGGGGTTATCTTTATAATCAAAATTGTATAAATCAACTTGCTATGGTTTTATAGGACTCAAGTTACTTTCAAGATTGCCACTTTTGGATGTATGTGAAGGTTATAGATAATTTATCTAGTGAAAATAGAAATTCAGCTTTATGGAACATAAATTCAGCTTGTTACAAGGTATGCAATAATTCAGTTTTCATGAACCAAAGTGAAGTAATGTATCATGCCATTGTTGGGGATTGGTTCTCTAAAACATGCCTAACAAGAATGCTTAATGAGACATGGATTCAATGGGACTTTTGTGGTGTAAGTCATCCTTCTAACACGAATGAGATGGGCTTGGAAAATGTGAATCATGAACAATGAATGATTGTGGGAGCTATCTCAAATCTTGTGGCTATTATGACCAACATGTTCAATTGGTTTGTCATGAGGAGGCCTTTTTGGAGATTAGCAGAATTGAAGACCTTAACCCATTCTCCTCCCCGTGGGTTTAAGGAAAGAAGCAAGGGGAAGACTTGGATGACATTTTCTAAATACATGTTTTCATTACTATCATGTATTCCTATTGGGAAGCCAAGCGCTCCAATAGATGAACTCATTTAATTAGAATATAAAGTATTTTGAGCATGTAGGCTCCAAATACAAATTATATAATTAAAAGGTACTTATTATAAGGTCGGCCATAAGTTATGATGTAGCACCCCTTATTGTTATGAGAGGAGGTTGTTAGGCCATTTGATTATTATGTGAATTCTATTATCTCTTGGAAAGATTGCTTGTGAAGCATCTCTCTACCTCTCCTAAGGACGAAAACCCTTGGAGAGTCTTGTGTGAGGATGAAACCCTTCACCAAGTCTAGGGAAGATTTCAACATGGGAGTCTCCACCCCTTGAGGGATTTCTTTGTTGCTGTTATCTTAATTTAGTCTTAGGCGAGTTTCCCTAAGGAGCTCTCTGGGTCAAATATTGAAGATGTCGCTTTCCTTTTGTTATTGATGCAAAATTGGCTTCCTTCAAAGTGGAGCGACTCATTTGTGGAGTGATTTGGTACATTATTTGGTTGTTTTAAAAGGGTGACCAACATTGAATGGTGTATTGAAGTATTCAATGGTACTTATTATAAGGTCGGCCATAAGTTATGATGTAGCACCCCTTATTGTTATAAAAGGAAGTTCGTTGGCCATTTGATCATCATGTGAATTCTATTATCTCTTGGAAAGATTGCTTGTGAAACATCTCTCTACCTCTCCTAAGGACGAAAACCCTTGGAGAGTCTTGTGTGAGGATGAAACCCTTTACCAAGTCTAAGGAAGACTTCAACACGGGAGTATCCACCCCTTTGAGGGATTTCTTTGTTGCTGTTATCTTAATCTCAGTTTAGGAGAGTTGCCCTAAGGAGCTCTCTGGGTCAAATATTGAAGATATTGCTTTCCTTTTGTTATTGATGCAAAATTGGCTTCCTTCAAAGTGGAGCGACTCATTTATGTAGTGATTTGGTACATTATTTGGCTGTTCTAAAAGGGCGATTAACATTGAATGGTGTATTGACGTATTCAATGGTCTTTTATGTGTTTGGATTACATCATCTCATTGCATATAATTTATAAGGGTGGAATTTGGTTTTACATTGAAATTTGGATGGGATTTGGCATACATAATCAGATCTGAAAATATTTATTTATTTTTGTAACTAGGGTTTGAAGGAAATTCATTCCAGCCTTCCTAGGCCTTCCAAAAATTATAATTCCTTGACCAATTGATTGTTGAGCTTGAATAATAATTTCATAATATATTTGGAGTGATCTTGCATGGTTTTTAGGGCATTTCCAAGAGGGACAAATTGCTTGAAAGGCAGGTTTGGCATGTTTTGGTGGATGTTTGGGCAAGCTGATTTGATATTTGCATTCGTCATATTTTTAAACCCCAAGATCCCAAGTTTCATGAATTTTGGAGCTTCCTAGGTAAAGTTATGAATTTTTAAAGTAACTCTACAGACAAGGTTTATAGAAAATTCATATCTTCATTTCTGGGGCACTAAAAATCAGTTTTCTTGCATCTAACAATTGTGGTTATTTCTCATAAATTTTGAGCATATTTCTTAAAGGTTTGAGTGAGATTTGTGCCTAGGAAAGTGTGTTTGACTTCTCCTAAGAGGTTGCTGCCCTAGGAAGGGCATAATTTGTAGGTTGCAGGGCTGATATCAGTCATCTACAACAGCTTACTAATTGATTTTTAAGTCACATCTCAGCTCTTTGGTCATTTCCTAAGTCCCCCTAAAAAGGGATATTACAGTGGTATCAGAGTATCATCCTCCCAGCCTATGAAGCATGGAAAACAAGTTAGAAAGGATCGTGAGAACACAAGGATAGCGGATGCACTGGATAGGCTTACCCTAGCCATCCAAAATATGCAGGGTGGTGGTTCGCTCAAGGAGAAAAGGGTTTCAAGGGTTGACAAATTGATAAAAGAATACCAAGCCCTTCCGAAAAAGTTGCGTGATGCCCTTCCCTTTGAGGAATTCGTGGAATTAGAGAACAAGAGAGTGGGCATTGGCACAAGGTCTAAGAACCGAACCACACCAAGGAGCCACTCGACCCTAGAAGGGAAAAACCCTTCCCTCATGAAGAAATAGGTGAAGGAGCATGTGGCGGATCAGCTACATGATGGAGAGGATGGTCATCCTTCTAAGGAAAAGAAGGAAGAAAAATCAGCTTTGCAAGGTGTTGAAGAAGCTCAATTACCAAAGGGTAAGGAGAAGACTACAACAATTTCTCATGAAGACCACCAAAGGTATGAAGATAATTCAGAATTTGTTGTCTTTCTATCATGCCATTTCATATTTACACTCATGGGCAATTTGTTGGAAAATATGACCTTGGGGCAAATTTGATGCTCAATAGCAAATCATGGCAAATGGGTAGTCTTCATGATGCTAAGAATGGAGACAAATCAAAATTGCAAAGGGTCAATGGGCCAAATTTTTTGGGTGACCTTGTTGGAGGCCATATATATGAAGAGAGTGCTTTTCCGGGTGCCTATAATCACTTTTAGTCTGCTGGAATTTTCAGGACAACATTAAGGGTAAGCAATTTAATTCTTTTCTTGATCATAGCAAGAGTCTATTGCATCACCCTATGTCATTACAATGCTTTGATTATCATGACGGTTATTCTAACAATGGTGTGAAGATGAAGGGTATAAAGGGGAAGAGAAAGAGCTTGAATTGGGAGTGAAATCGATAACATTCAGCTTGCTGGACTGTTCCTAACAGTGGTCAATAACAAGCGAATTAATGACATTTTCATCTTGGGAGAGGAGCCCAAAGATGTTTCCTACAAGAGTGTTGTACCTAACTTGGGATTTTTAAGTTACAAGATGGTTGGAAGCAACCCAAGGCATTAAGTACCTCAAATTCGCTGCTTACCACTTTGTCATTTCAGATATCCCAAGGGTAGAGTGATCATAATTCATGCTTGCTTGTGTCCTATGAGACCGTTAATGGGATATCATTATGCACAACATATGTCAAGGGATGATGAGGTAAGAAGTACCTTTTGTGGCAAAGAACATATGGATGTTTGGATGTTGGAGTTCAATCTCAAGATTGTTTTCCACATAGGAAATATGTGTTGTGTCGAACCCTACAAAAAGAGAGATTGCTGATTTCAAATCAGTATGGGGAACAATTCTATCATGAGCATCAAGAACATGATGAAAATTCTGATTATCCTTTCCAAAGATTGCTAACCCATGGTTCCATGGAAGGACTGGAGAGAAGAGGGAAAAAGAGGAGCCATCATGATGGAATTGCAGCTGTACATATTTCAGACATAAGGGAAATTGATGGTCCATGCACAAAGAAGATATTCCAGATGCTTAATCTCATAGAAGGTATGATTTGAAGGTTGCAAAAATTGATTTTTGGGATTTTGAACTTGCTGTTATCAACTATTTCAGTTTGCCCTACACTATGTTTGCTTTCATCAATAAGAGGACAACCATGAGAAGAAATAATTTCCAAATTCCCAAAGCATTTTCAGCCATTGGGGATTGGTCCCTTCTCATCTCATTCATCATTGCAAGGGAAATAAGGTGTTTGATATGGGAAGATGGTAAGCATGACAAAAATCATTTGGTTGTTGATCATAACACTGTTGTCATACGCACTTCTGAGCTTGCACAATGACATATTTGTAAGCATACAGGTGGATTCAATCATGGGAAGTGTTGGTTTTCAGCTCATAGCATTGTTGGCAATCTATATAGGATCATTTCCAGCTCCTATATCACTTTGGTATGGGTATCATCATGCATCTCATACTACAAAGAAAGACGAGGTAAGAAGCCCATCTTCGATTCAATTTCAAGTTTGTTTCCGTATGTGGGATATGGATGTTTTTGTGAGGCTCGCAAAAGGTGAAACTTCTGATTTCAAGATTAGCACTACTGATGATTTTATCATTATGAGTGCGGAGATGAAGGAAAGAACAAATAAATCTTATGGGGAACACAAGCAATATAATCATCTTCATATAGGAGGTTGTTTGCACCATTTTTATGCATGCAATTGATGTGTTTGGGTCATCAAGGTAAGGATTGTAATTCTGATTTTTCAATCTACAGTTCCTTGAAAGAACCGAAGGGAATGTGGGATGATAAATACTTTGACCCAAGGGTCAATTTGAGGGCTGTCTAACAGAGGAGGCCTGCTGTTTGGTGCATTTTCAGTTTGGTCTTCTCAAGATTTTGGAGCATAAAGGGACATCTTAATAGTTGGGAGTTGTATTCACTACACACTAACATGCTTGGACTATTCTATGCAAGTAAAAGTGGAATTCCAGCCACCTTCATTCTGATTTTTGAAGGGGAAAAAGCAAGATTACATTGGTGTTTGGGACAGACATGAGGGAAATTGGGAACAACCAATGTTTGGATGGTAATTATGAGGCCTTGGCAAGCATAGAAGAAGAGTTGGTCATCATACCCACAAAGCAAGAATGGATGAAGAAGGGGACACATTTTTTCTTTAATGAGTTTGCTTCATGTGCAGGTACATCAAAGAAGGAGCAGCTGAGAATTATTTGGGATCCGGGTACTTGTAATTGCTTGGGGACAAGCAATCTTGGGAAGGGGGACTGTCATGTCCTTTTTGGAGATTAGCAGAATTGAAGACCTTAACCCATTCTCCTCCCCGTGGGTTTAAGGAAAGAAGCAAGGGGAAAGACTTGGATGACATTTTCTAAATAGATATTTTCATTATTATCATGTATTCCTGTTGGGAAGCCAAGCACTCCAATAGATGAACTCATTTAATTAGAATATAAAGTATTTTGAGCATGTAGGCTCCAAATACAAATTAGATAATTAAAAGGTACTTATTATAAGGTCGGCCATAAGTTATGATGTAGCACCCCTTATTGTTATAAAAGGAGGTTGCTTGGCCATTTGATTATCATGTGAATTCTATTATCTCTTGGAAAGATTGCTTGTGAAGCATCTCTCTACCTCTCCTAAGGACGAAAACCCTTGGAGAGTCTTGTGTGAGACAAAACCCTTCACCAAGTCTAGGGAAGACTTCAACACGGGAGTCTCCACCCCCTTGAGGGATTTCTTTGCTGTTGTTATCTTAATTTCAGCCTTAGGCAAGTTGCCCTAAGGAGCTCTTTGGGTCAAATATTGAAGATATTGCTTTCCTTTTGTTATTGATGCAAAATTGGCTTCCTTCAAAGTGGAGCGACTCATTTGTGGAGTGATTTGGTACATTATTTGGTTGTTCTAAAAGGGCGACCAACATTGAATGGTGTTTTGAAGTATTCAAGGGTCTTTATGTGTTTGGATTACATCATCTCATTGCATATAATTTATAAGGGTGAAATTTGGTTTTACATTGAAATTTGGAGGGTTTTGGCATGCATAATCAGATCTGAAAATATTTATTTATTTCTGCAACTAGGGTTTGAAGGAAATTCATTCCAACATTCCTAGGCTTCCAAAAATTATAATTCCTTCACCAATTGATTGCTGAGCTTGAATAATAATTTCATAATATATTTGGAGTGATCTTGCATGGTTTTTAGGGCATTTCCAAGAGGGGCAAATTGCTTGAAAGGCAGGTTTGGCATGTTTTGGTGGATGTTTGGGCAAGCTGATTTGATATTTGCATTCGTTATATTTTTAAACCCCAAGATCCCAAGTTTCATGAATTTTGGAGCTTCCTAGGTAAAGTTATGAATTTTTAAAGTAACTCACAGAAAGGGTTTATAGAAAATTCATATCTTCATTTCTAGGGCACTAAAAATCAGTTTTCTTGCATCTAACAATTGCTAGTTATTTCTCATAAATTTTGAGCATATTTCCTAAAGGTTTGAGTGAGATTTGTGCCTAGGAAAGTGTGTTTGACTTCTCCTAAGAGATCGCTGCCCTAGGAAGGGCATAATTTGCAGGTTGCAGGGTTGATATCAGTCATCTACAACAACTTTCTAACCTGATTTTTAAGTTGCATTATTAGCCCTAATTGGTCATTTGTTGAGTCCCCCTAAAAAGGGACATTATATGGTTCCACATTGTATTTGCAGCCACCAAGTGGATTTTGATCATAAGGAAGAGGTGCTCTTCTTCTAGTGACATTGACAAGGTAAGGGTAACTATCATAAGGTTTTTGTTGGTCACTACAATTTTGAATTTGAATAATGAAATGCAATGTTACGACCATGATGGGATGTTCTCCCCAATTTCATGTCTTGGGCTATGCATATCTTCTTTGGACAACAATAGAGGGGCAAGTTTGAAAACATTCTTTCATTTAAAATTGTATGGAAGAGGGTTCACTCATTGAGATCGAATCAAGGCCAACGTCCCAACATATTTGGTATTGTTTGGGAAGAAATTCGAGGCAAGGTATGAATGTTACACTTACGTACTAGCACTCATAAGTTTTGATTCAAACCAAATGTTGAAGAGATAAGCTTGGGGAAACCAAAATGGATATTTGGAAGTGCATCACATGAATGAGAATTTGAAAGATGTAAACATAAGGAGATTGAATAACATGCCAATGAGGCACGATGAAGCGGTTGAAGGAGTGATGATGGGATCTCTTGATTTCATTGATATGTTTTCTTTAGGTGCAGGTTCCAAATATGGGACAACCATGCCACAATTTCCCAACTCCTATGCTGCTGTCATGAGCATTTTCAGCCCCTACAGTACTGCTATTTCATTGATGCACTTACATTCAAGAGCATTTTCGTAGTTCCTATATGGTTCATACCTCTGAATAGAAATCATAATAAATCGCCGATAAATCACGATTTATCGAATGCAGAAAAGAAAATGATTAATCTTTTAAAATATTGCGATTTTCCTTCTTCCAATTTATCGGCAATTTCTGGCAATTAAAACCATTGAAAATCGTGCAAATAATCATGAAAAATCCTCTGTTAGGTTTAAAATGTCAAAATAGGAAAATACGTGGCCATTTCAAAGTGTTTTGAGGTAGTTTTCTATTGTGCAAATTCATCGTACCTATTTTGTTGGGGTTTCGATCGAGACGGGTTTCGAACACGTTTAACAGGTTTGCATTTCACGTTTTCAACTATTGCGCATCAAGTTTCAGGTTTGCCGTTCATTGTTAGTTTTCGTGATTGCAAACAACTATTGCTGTACACTTGTAAATTGCATTTGCTTGAAAGGTTGTGACTCATGAAGCCTTTTGAATAAACCCATATTATGCATATCCTACAATCATTGACCATATTTGTTTCAGGAAATCAGTCGAATAGTGAACAAGCAAAATGATTCATTAGAATAATTGTGATTCGTGGGTATGATCAAGTGATTTGCGATTCTGCTCATATGCAGTAAAACTTTTGGTCACGTAAGATTGTGATTTGTTGGCTAGTTAGAGAAAAGCGGATTTGTAATTGATAAGTTTCACACTACTCTAGATAGTGAGGTTTGGGTTTTAGTTATTGCCCAGTTTTCTCGTGATCTGCTGACTTGTTAGAGAAAAGCGGATTCATAATTGATAAGTTTCACACTACTTCCGGTCATGAAGCTTAGCTTCTACAATCTATGGCAGTTGTATGATTTCATGAGGTGTGGGTAGTCTTTTCAAAATATACTTATGGGCCTATGATATTCTATAGATTCACTGTCTTGTGTCATTGAAGTTTTTAACAATGTTTTACATTTAATTTAAGTTTTGTTGGCTAGATTTTATGCATAGCTAAAACCTAGGCAGTCATGAGATAAATCTCCCTCATTTACCGGTGAGGCTCCCGTGTAAGATTTCTGTCAATTATGTACTCTAATAACTATCTGTGGGTTTTACTTTAACTGCGAAGCTCATGAACCATAGCTAAGCAATTCTGCAGCAAGTAAGCAACTGTAAAGAAATATTTGTAGAAGGGGGAATAGTTGAATACGGAAAGAAGGAGAAGAAGATGTGTAATCCAACCAATAGTTTATAGAGTTGGTCTCATACACAGATAAAACAAATAGATCTCACAATACAAATCAAAGGAAAGGAAAACTTCTAATCTAAATCTTAGACAATGCAAAGTTTATCTAAAGATCTACACAGAAGTAAGAAGCCAATGCACCGTATTGACACAAAGTTCTCCGGAAATCTGCCTCTGTTTAATTCCTCAGCTTTCAGAAAAGATATCAAGGGTTTCAACACAAAGTCTGGAACTCAAGAATGCTGATTACAAATTCTGATCCTCTAACCCGTAGGTTCTTCTTCTATTTATAGTGTATAGAAGGAAATTACAAATAGGAAAGCAATAACTGAACTGACACATGCGGAAGCTATAAAGAAAACAACTGGGAATCTTTCCCCTGAAATTTCTCTCTACATGACATGCATCTGAAGACTAAATCAAAGCTTTGCATGTCTGCCACCTATTCTCAATTAAGGACCTTTTCAGATAACTAAAAGTAATGGCTTTTAACCAATTACTTTAGTTTTACAATTTTGTCCGAGAAAATAAGAATAAGAGAGGAAAGGGAAGAAGAAAGAAAATATGTCAGCCGTCATACTCTATGCTTTTTCTTTGTTCTGAAACTGAATATACTTGTCAAACATGTGACTCAGTGTCTTCCCATCTTCCTTAGCAACCGTTTCTTTCTCAGTTTTAAACTGCAACAATCCTCTGGACAAAGCAACAGTGTTAGCCTTTACCTTCTCCAAACCAGGCCCATACCCCTCAATATCTGCATGAAGCTTTACGAGTCTGCCAATTGAATCTAACGTGAAAGGCATGATGACTTCATCAATCTTCTTTTGCACAACCAGAATAAATTCCTCACAGGAAGCAGGCAACTCATCTGGAATGTTCTCTGGTACTTCCCCCATCTTCATTTTCCAGCAACTTGCATCCTCTTCAACATAAGCTTGAGGATCTCCATGCGGAAGGAAACTGCTATCTCTAACTGCTTCCCCTTTTCTATCAATCCGTTAGGTACAATTTTCTCTGCAATTAGCACATCCTCTTGCAATAAATGTATCTTAGCTAAGGTATCTAGATGACTTTCAACAACTATGTTCTCATCTTCTATCCTTGTCATTAGTTCCTTTAGCTGAGATAATGCCCTGTGCATATTCTCCAAGCTAGCTGGTATTCCCTCGAACTGCTTTGAAGCTTGGTGAATAATTTGCTCTTTCCATTGAGCAATAGCTTTGACCTGGTTCCCTGCATCTTCAATCTCTTCAACCAAACGGTTGCATACCTGTTCCTGCACTAACACAGGCTGAGAAGAAGGTTTGGCAACCTTAGTGATGATCTCACATAACTGGGAGATCTGCATCTGAAGCCTGTCTTTTTCTGCCTTCTCCTTGTCAAGTTTAAGGAATAAAGCGTCTATCAGTGTCTGTGTATCTTGCTTTAATCCTTCCGTGGTGATTTTCCCCAATGGTACTTTGGTCACCGATATGTCTGTCAGCAGTTAGCTCTCCCTTTTGTTTCCCTTCAGCTGGAATGACAATTCAGTGAACTTCTGCCCCGATTCTTCAATAATCAACCTTGAAGTTATTTTAACAGCTTTAGACCTTTTGCCTCTACCTCCCAAGCTCATAAGCAACTGCAAGTCTTCCTCTTCCAAGTTGATTTCTTCTCTAGCCTCTGGAACTGTCTGCAGAGCCAACCAAGATGAGAAATTATTCTTTGGGGAATGAGAAGTCACCGAATGTACCACCATCTCATGCTCCGACTCTGCTGCATCCGAATTCACCACAGTGTTATGGCTGCCCTCTTCTGAATTGTCCAAAGACAATGCTCTTTCAAACTCTGCCATTTGTGCTTTCAACTTCTCCGTAGGGAGAGGTGAAGATCTGGGTGGCTGAGGAACAAATACGAACGATGCTGGATTCAAAGGTGGAATAATAACATCTGTTTGAGGTCCTGGAGCTGCGGAAGTGCTGTGAGTTGACGCTGGAGAAGCTTCATCTGAAAGTAGCACTGGTATAATGGATGTAGGCTTGCCTTTTTCCAGTACCTGAGACTTCTTGTATACTTTGAGCTTCTCTGGCCCTTCTGCTACTCTCACCTTCATGTTTTCTCTTGCTGGAATCCCCTGCCTTTTTTCGGTATGAAATTCCCTGTGATCTGGTTCATCAAAGCCTCGTCCAAGCAATACCCCTTTGTTAGCAACCAATTTGAGGTGTTAACTAGGACTGCGGAAGACCTCTCCTCAATTGTGTGACAACCACCCACACTCTCCTGAAGAGCAGCTCTATCTCCTCCCATTTGATGATATGTGTCAAGTACCACATGCCCATCATCTGAGAGATTTGTAGGTATCCGTGCTAAACCATAGTCAGAAACCTGCTGCACTGATAACCTGCTGAAATCTCCTTTTTGACTTCATATTCGCTCCTGCACTTCATCCAAAAGTCTTCAAGTGAAGGAACATGTGAGTATTCTTGGGAGACTGTCCTCTTTGCTATCCCATATGGGTCAAAGTTCATTCGTGTTAGGAAGAACTCATGCTCATACCCAGAAAACATTTCTGCTTCAATTCCTCTGGCTTTATGGATGCTCTGACAACTATAATGACCCACTGTGACTGGAAAGCTACCCTGTAGACTTGTGCCGTTTTGACTGTAAGTCATGCAACTCTACGAGCTGCCTGCACAACTCCATGATGACCCACTTATCACTTGGGTATTTTGGCAACTTAACTTGTTCTCCTGAGAAACCACTAACCCTGAGATATGTGAAGTTCGCAAACTGGATGAAGATACAACCATGCTGGGAGACAGCTTGCTAGTCTTCTTTGCTCACTCCGTTGGTCTTCAGATCACTATTTAATTTGCAAATGAATCCGTAGAAGAAGCCATTGTTGACTACCCTGTAATCCTTGTAGCATTTAGGAATTGTCAACTGCGGGAAGCACTCATAAATATGATCTTTTGACAATATGCCCCGTCTATCCAGTTTGGAAAATATCCCCTGAGAAGCTGCTGTATATACAAGGTATGAAGTCATTTTGAAGTTGAATGTCCACCTCACACTTTGGAGTTGCTCATTGATGTTGTCACTGATGATCTCCGCCCAATTAATTATTGAATCAACTCTGTTGATCTCAATGGTTCTCACAAAGGCATACATCCATGAGCGAAAGTTATTGGTATTAGCTTCCCCATTTATCCTGCAAAGCAATTTGGTGATATCATCAACTTCTTGCACAAGATTGGATCATGGAAGAGTCCTCGGGAATTTTGATGGTGCTCTGGGCTTCTTCATGTATTTGTTGTTCATTATACCCACACAATCTGCTTTATGCTTTTCCCATCTATTACCAGCATCCTGCATGCTAATTGCAATCACCACTGGCCATGCCAGAAGCTTAAGGCAATAATTAATGAATTGTGCATCCAACCTGATTATTGTCTTCCCTGCAGCATCTCAGACTGTCCTAGAAAGAGGATGATAAGACCTTGCACACTCCATAACAAACTTGGGCAATTGAGGTGTGACCGGAAATGCTGAAGCTTGAATAATCCCGTTACTTTTTATTGCCCGCATAAGGGATGATCTTCCGGTGGCTTTGGATCTGTCAATCAAATCAGTGATAGGTTCAGGGCCCATGTCTGTATCATTGATTTCGGTAAGCCTGGAAACAATGCATGATTCTGCTGACCCTTCTCTTTCATCATGCTTCATCATGCCTGAAATAATCTTTGTCTGAGTTCTTTTTCTTTTATTTTTGCCAGAAGATCCTGCAATTGGATCAATTTGTGCAGATCCTGCAATTCCTTCTGATTCGGAAGATATATTCAATGTATCTGACATTGATTTTGACTTCTTTTCACCAATATGAGCACCTGTGATGAATACCTGCAAATGATTAAGACAAATATGGAGTCCATGGCATGAATGCTTAATTTCTATCACCAAAATCTGCTTATAAAGCCTGCTGCCCTAAAATTTGAGACTTTGCTTGCATGCCAAACAAGCTAAAATATTATTTAATTCACCTGGGCACTTATACCAACATGCAGATGCTTTGAATAATAAAAAGAAAGCTTCTCCAACCCTAGGCGCCAAAACTGGAAGCTTCCTGGCAATGAAAAATATTCTTTAATGCAAATCACTCCTTCCCTTGGCGCCAAAACTCTCCAGGGCAGCATGCTCCATCAAAAAGAATTAATTGTCTCCTCCTTATGGCGTCCCATGCTTATATAGATAACTGCATGCTATATTTAATAATTGCTTCTTCCTATTTTTGGCAATTATTAATAATAAGTTATGTTTTTTCTCTCAATTTGGGCGCCCAAGTTTGCATGCTTTAGCTTGCTTTTCCATGTAATTCTTTTATTTATTTTTAGCATGCTTCTTTGTCTTCTCTTTGGCTTTCCTTCAATTTGCTTTGACTTTCTTCCTATTTTTGGCGCCAACTTTAGCTAGGAATAAATAAAATAAATATCATTAAATGCATGTACTTATGCCAAGGTGGGTCGCACTTTTTGGCTAGAAGACATGCTAAAAATAAGAAGACAAAGCAATGGGAATTTTTACCCTTCCAGGCAGCTCCAAAAATCCCATCTTTCACTTAAGTGATTTGTCTTTAATGATGGGAAAAAACAACCTTCCAGGAAGGCTTAAAATTCCCATCTTCCTTCCACCACCAAAATTCCCATTGGCAGCTTAAAACCTTCTTTCCAAAAAGTGTGACTTGCATAAAAAGAGCTTCTTTCTTAAAAATGTGACTTGCATGGGTGAATAAAACTTCCTTGATGGGAATTCTTACCCTTCCTGGCAGCCCCAAAATTCCCATTGGTACTTTAAGTGATTTATCTTTCATAATGGGAAAAAACAACCTTCCAGGAAGGCTTAAAATTCCCACTTCCTTCCACCACCAAAATTCCCATTGACACTTAAGTGATTTGACTTTAATGATGGGAAAAAACAACTTCCAGGAAGGCTTAAAATTCCCACCTTCCTTCCACCACCAAAATTCCCATTGGCAGCTTAAAACCTTCTTCCAAAAAGTGTGACTAGCATGGAAGAAGCTTATTTCACTTACATCCTTTTTTTGTCAGAAATTAGCACTCCATGATTAATTTCTTCCCTTGTCTGAGGCCATGGATGACTTCCAAAACTTCCAGGCAAATAAACAGGCTATACAGAACGAATGAATGGATCAAGGGGAATTTAACAGACAGACTGCGGAGAAAACCGAAAACAAACACAAGAAATAAATAAAAACGAAAAATGTTGCCAGAAGTTGCAGACAATTGCTTTTTAAAATAACTGCCGGATAGCTGGTCCGTAAAAACTCTTCCTTGGTGAATACCCTACTGAGAGGCGGAATACTGACATGAAAATCTTCAACAAGGTTCAACTGCAACACAATTTATTTTAAACAGAACTTTATTTATTTAATAAATAATTAAATAAAATTCTCTCAGACAAAACCCGACGGAGGAATAAAACGAGTTTTAGCATGTGGGTATTTGTCGAAATTGGCTTATATGATTCTCTGGGAATACTTTAACGTAATGGAGACAATTGCAGGCAATAAAAACACAAAACGACCTGTTACTTTGAAAAGAACGAAAATTTTAAAAAGGGGTAGTCCAAGATTTCAGGGTGAAATCTTGGGGACACCGCATATACTTAAGGAGAGTACAATGATCATCTCACGTGAAAAGCATGAGTGGGAGTGGCTGAGTTTGTTTTCAGCCCAAGCAAAGGATGAAAAGTATGTTGTTGCAGCAAAGGTGAAAGAGGTTGCTGAAGTTTTTCCACACTCTGAAGAGTTCCGAAGGTTGCTTTGGGATCCTGGTATTTGCAAAAGGGAATAAGGAGTGAAGAAGGGAGCTTGCATTTTCTTTAGGGCAAGCAAATTTGGGGAGGGAGGACTGTAATGACCCATTTTCCAATCGATTTTGACTTGAAGACCTTGGGGCCCATTACTACTTCCCGCAGGCTTTAAGGGAGAAAATAAGGAAACTGCATCCGTGTTATGATTGTAATTTGCTATTTTCAGCTTTGTAATATTTTGTAAAAAGGGCAAATTGCCAATTTTTGCATTAAAAATAACATGTTGGTGGCTAAAACTACAAAGCGCCAAACCCCAAATAGAAAAAGAATGTTATAGAGGGGATGTTGTCCCTCCTTAAGTGGGAAAAGTAAATGTCAAAAAAGAAATTAAGAGGCTTACATGGAGCACTCCGCAAGGAAAAGAAAGAAAAGGCTATAAAAGCAAATGTTGGGGCTCATTTGTGGGATCATATGGTGAATTTGATAGTTCTCTTTGGAAATTGGAGCATTGAGCTCTCGTTTTCAGCCTTTGAGGACGAAAACACTCATTGGATTCTACTGGGGATGAAAATCCTCAATAGTGACAACACTTGGAGACGAAAAATCTCATTTGTTGCATTGGCGGCTTCATCTGGGAGTCACATGCGAGCTTCAAATTAAAAACTTCAGAACAAGGGTTTACATTAGGGCTAGGACACCAATTTCTGTTAGGGCACACTTTTCTTGGGCTGCCACATTCATTTACTGTTTGATCTACCCATTTGGAGATTTCGGGATCGCTTTTCATTGGGTTTCTGTGGTTGGAAAAATATGGTTCTAATTTTGTTTGTTAGCTGCCATTTTTGTGGTCATTTTGAACTATCATTTGCATTTTATCTCCAAGTATTTATGAAGATATGAAAATTTGAAGTTTCAACTATTTTTGAGCAATAATTAATTCTAGCAGCCTGTAATTTACGGTTGAAGCATTTATTTTGCATGATTTCATCAAGGGTTTTATGTTGATGGTGTATTTTTGAAAATTTGTGTGGGAAAGGATAAAATCTGAATTTAACCTAGGTCGCTTAGGGTTTGGTCGACCTAAAAAAGGTTGCTTCCCTAATCCTTAGATAAAATCAGTTTGCTGTTATAAAAATCAGTTTACCATCTATTTGTGCCGTTTCCCTTTGTTTTCAGTTTCGTCCCAAAAAGGGACACTACACGCTTAGCCCTAGTGATGAACCTGATTTTCTATTTCCTGGGGCAGCAAACTGTATGAGCTTTTCAAGACAATATTCTCATGCAATATAGACTGAAAATCCATATAGAAATATCCCAAACACTTCATAAGTTCAACAAGATGAAATTTTGAGTAAAGATATATTTTATAATTTTAGTTCAAGTGCAAACACAACAGAAACTTCGAAAATTCAAAGCTCCATAAATTCTTGGAGTTTCACCACTAACAAATTCTCAAAATGATCTTGGAGAGACCAACTATCAAATAAAAGTGAAATCACAATTTTCCAACCACGGAAAGCTCTCCAAAAATGTTCCCGACCTCCCTAGGTGGGTAGATAAAGTGGAGTAAGGGTGCCAACACCCTTGAAAGTTCTCAGATGGAGTAGAAGCGCCTTATGCAAGGATAAACACCTTGTTATTCCAGAAATTTGTCAACGAAGTCCTCTTGCGACTCCCAAATGAAGCCACCAATGTACAAAAGAGGGTTTCCATCCCCAAGTGTGATCGTATTGAAGGTTTTCATCCTCAATAGGTAACCAAGGATGGGATTTCATCCTTCAATGGCAAGAAGAAAAGCTATACTAGCTCCAAATCCAAGTAAATGTCAAAATGATGAATGATAATGATCCCTCTCCCCCTCCGTTCAAACCTCCTTAAGTACCCTTCTTTCGCACCAAGGATGACTTAAAAGATCAATCTTCATGGCGGACCTCTTAATGAATGGGGAAGTGCACTTTTAATCTTCAGTTAAGAAGACCAACCTCATAAAAAAGGAAAGAGTATTTATTTTTCTCCTTTGTAGCTCTCAAGAAGGCTGACGTTAATGAAGGAGAAGATAGAAGTTCCTTGTTTGCTTTGTCACTCACCTAGCACGTAATCGAATCACTCCAAGCCATAATTAGTAATCAAATAAATAAGTAAACTACAATCGCTTACAATTATGGCAATGTTCACCTCCCTTGCTTACCTTTCTTGAAGCCCATAGAAGATGGAATGGGCCTAAGGCCTTCATAGTGACTAGCTTGGAAAAGGGGACTTTATAACGCTACACAACTAAGGTATGCAAGTTGACCGTGCCAAGGTTAACAAACATGTACAAGCCTCCTTGCTTAATACACAAGGAAAACAACTTTGTTCTGTTTTACATCAGTCACAATGCATTTTTTTGGTAGAGAAGTTTACAGAAATTCTGTGGGTTTCTGTTAGCTAAAGATATGAATAAAACATTCTTTTTCATGTTAGGAACATATCTAACATTTCTAGCTATGAATTTTGGCATTATCATTCAACATGATGTGGATATCCCCAATCCCTTCTATTGCATGGGATCTTCCATCCCCTAATGAAACTGAATCATAAGAACTCAAATTTGCATGAAAATTTACATACCAATATTTTTGACACGTGAAGTGTCTAGATGCTCTAGAATCAAAAAATCAACACCTAGTAGGGATGCCATCCAAGCAAGATGCCATGAGGGCATACTCTTCTTCAAATTCTTATTTAATTACTGCTACATTTGCTTGTCCCTTATGCTTTTTGTTATTAGCAAGGGCATATTGTCTCTTTCGGCAATCCTTCTTCACGTGGCCAAGTTTATGATAGTAGTAACACTTTACTTGATAATTAGGAGATGATCCTTCAGGTTACATTTCCACTTTCCTTTGGATTGAGTGGCAAAAGCACTCTTGGTTTGTCCAGAAATGGACTCAAGTGTTTGAGTTTGTCTCCATTCCCTTTGAACAAATAGGAACTGACTTTATCAAAAGCCAAAGTCTGACTTTTAGACGTCAAATGCAGAGCTTCCTCAAATGTATCATATGTGGAGGGAACTTTGTTCAACATCAACGCCACGAAATAGTCGTCATCCGCCGTTTTGTTAATGGATGTGAGCTGATCTTGGAGGTCTTTCATCTAAAGTACGTGCTTTGACAGCGACCCACGCTCTTACATCCTTGCTGAAAACAACATATTCTTCAGGCATAACAGTGACTCTTTTTTGAAGCCATGTATTTGTCTTTCAGATTGGTCCATAGCTCACTAGCCACAATGGTGTTCCAGATCTCTTGTATCAAATCATCGGATTTCTTAAAAGACACGTATAAAAAAATGCTTACCCAAAGGGTTGACAGTGTGCAATCAAGCACCTCCTGAGGCTGAGAGAGTTTCTTTGTATTTAGCTATTCTCAAATAAACAAATTGAGCATATGGCACTTAGTGGCGTTGTAATGATACATAGTGTATAACTAATACATATTATATGTTATAACACCACAATTACACTCATGGAAGTCAAGCAGAGGTAAAAGCGTTTGAGGTCTACTAGAAGGGATAACATACTGACTGTGTAGTGGACCATTTAGTTTAATAATTTGTTGGTAAAGTTTAAGTGGATTAATCTATAACCTCATTCATTTTAATTTTAATATGTTGGTTAATTGTGTGCATTAACCTATAACCTCATTGATTTTCATTTTTATAAGAAACTATAGCCGGAACTAAAGAGTGTAAAGAATGATGTATTTATTTGCAGGTAAAAGGGTCAGAAGTTAAGAAAGATGGAGTGGCTGTTGGATATGCATCGAGTCCAATAGAAACTGTGAGTTTTGAAAATTGTGGAGATATTTGTTTTTAGATATATTGAGGAAAGTGCGTTAGCTAACACTTATTTCTATTGTTTGGTTTATTGAGAGACAATTCACGTCTTAAATTCTGTACCGATTTGAGTACTATCTCTGATTACTGTTAATCTTCAGATTTGGTATGAAATATTGTGCATTGTATAAAGTAGAAAACATCATTGTTGTTAAAGGACTGGCTGTCTGCTGGAGTAAAATACCTCTTTTAACAGCTCGGTCTTGTGGGCATGGTGAGTATATGTTTGGGATCGACTAAAGACCTTTTGTACCTGAAGTGAGCACTCATACAACAGAATAAGCTAGACATAAAGCAAGTTATGCGATGTAACCCTATGTCATATGTAGGGGACATGCCTTTTAATTGATTCATTTTGACCCCTGTCCCGTGTTATGCCAGTAAGTAAACAATAAGACATCCGAGTTCTTTCGCAAAATCCCAAATCCTATGGTTGACATAACTTATTTTTCTTTTGGGCATATGGTGATTGTACTTTATGCTTCTTAAGATTCCTTATGAAAGCTAAGGATAAAAAAATTCCAGGTTGGGAATGGGCATATGAAACCATGCATGATATGATTCTCATCAAATCAAGCACAAGTTCGCCCCTTAGGCTAGCTGGATTTATGGCTATCCATGCATTTTCCTTATTGCCTCCCATGTGCTAATTATACATAAAAGCATGTGTATGATAGAAGTTTTACGTACATAGTGCATTGTAATACCCCTTTTCCTGGCTGAAACTGAAAATCAAAGAATTTGCACAAATCCAAATAGTAAATTGAAGCAAACTGAAATTAAATTCCCAAACCCTATCAGCAGGTTGTAAATATATTTTTTTATGATAGAAATCAGCAACAAACTTGTTGGAAATAATTTAGAAACCCTTAAAAATAATATTCTTCAAATCTGAAAATGATTGCAAGAGAAGCACTGGAAAATATATCATTTTTTACCAATTTAATATCAGCTAGAAATTAATTAACAGTGAATACCCTCACAAATATGGCTGGAAATGAAGCATTCCAAGCCCCAAATTGAAGTACAAATGCAGATTCCAGTTGCTAAAAATAAGAACACAATGATGGCTGAATTTGAAGTTGCCGTGCCCTAGATTACCCCAAGCTCCACCTTAGGGCAAGTTGCCACCCTTGGGAAGGGCTGGAAATACCTTCAAAACTGAATACAAACTCGTTATGAGATCACTCTTTTGCAAGATTGAGGGGTTTCATCCTCAAACTAGCCTACTATCGAGAGGTTTCATTCTCAATAGGTCTTCCAAGAGGGTTTTTGTCCTCAATTGATGATAAAGAAAGCAAAATGTGCTCCAACTCTAAGAGAATAAATTCCAAAACATGCATAACCTCTTCCAAGCCAAGCGACCCCTTTAAATAGCTAGAGGTGGCACCAAAAACAAAAAGAATCCTCTAAAGAGGACCAACCTCCTTGGGGACATAATAATTCGTTTTTCTTTTATTTTTCAATTGACCTTTCTCTTTTTCTTAGCCAACATAACCATACTTAGAAAATTAGTTAAAAAAATGCAAAACTCACAAAAACAACTAAACATCATGACATTAACTTCCCTTGCCCATTCCCTTTTTTGCCCATAGAAAGTGGAATGAGCTCAAGGTCTTAAGAGAGAACTAGCGTTGAGAAGGGGACATTACATACATCCTATGAGATTGATAGAAAAAAAGAAGAAAGAACTATATTAATTTATACATATTACCAAAAATAGGTCAATGGGAGTCAAAAATTATATTTAGTTAGACTAGAGAATTACTCGGGTAAATACTAAGAACTAAATAAAAGTAAACATAACAAGAGGGGTGTAATGTCCCCTTCTCGGGGCATTTTTAAAATGGAAGAATTGAAGACCCTCAACCCATTTTCTCTCTTCATGGGTTCGAGGAGGGAGCTTGAAGATGGTCCTAAGGTGTCTCTGTTGTCTATTATTTGCATTGTAACCCCTTGGCATGCCTAGCGCTACAATTGGGAGTCTTATTTAATCTTAGAATGTGCACATATGTTAGTTACTTCTATTATTTTAATTAGAAAATGATAAAGTGCACATAAAGGGAGTTTTTTAATATTTTAATTAAGTTTTATTAATTTTCCCTTCAAAAGGGAGAAGGTCGGTCATTTGAGTGTTGCACCCCTTATCTTATAAAAGGAGGTTGTATGGTTGTTCTTTGGCATGTTGGATTTGATCATTTATGTCTCTCCATGCTTGGAGAAATGGGATGTATGCCCTAGCTCTTCAACGTGCTCTCTTTCTCTCATTTGATTTGGAGTTGAAGTAAATCTGATCTTGATAAGGATCCATTAGTGTTGTGTGTGGCGAATTGCACTAGGAGAGCTTCCTTGCCTTAGCACATTTATTTATTGTTGTATGATTTGGGAGCATATTTGTTGGTTTTCAGATATGTTGTGTTTTGCAATTAATTTCATAATTTTTGGAGATGATTTGATGCCCTAAATGTGCTAGGCGACCTAATTTTTAGGGCAAAATTAGGGTTTCGTGTTTGTTGTGCGAAAAATAATTTTGGAATATTATTCTTCATATTTTTGTGGCTTAAGATCCAAAGTTTCAGCTCATTTGGACTTCTTTAGCAAAAGATATGAAATTTTGAAGTTATGTTGCAGAAGGTTTTAAAAAATAATTTCCAGAATTATTTGGCATGTTTTGGTGATCATAAAGCAAGATCTGCAAATCTGATTTGTTTATCATTTATTTCTAAGCAAGGGAGGTACTTTGTGGTGTGTTTGGAGGCCGAGAAAAGTGTTGGCAATATTTTATTAATTTCTTCTAAACGTAGCGCCCACATTTGGAATTTTAAATGCTATTTTGGTGGGGTTTAAGTGCTAAGAAAAATCTGATTGTTAGTGCATTGGAAAGCTCTAAAATTCTAGTTTATTATGCATTTGGTTTCATGCAAAAAGACGGAGTAGTGATTGAGTTATGAATTTTAGAAGTTTTCAGCTGTTTGCAAGCTATTTTAAATTAATAGTTGCTGTTATAAAAATTTGAACTGGAAAAGCTTGGGTTTGCAATTGGTTCTCCCATCTAACCCACCACCTTGGCTAATTCCAACCCCATTTTGGGTTGTAATTACTCTGACATTGGGTTATTTGAGGTTGAATTAAAACGATTTCATCCTTCTTGGTTCGATTTGTGTTGAAGGTGCTGCAAATTTTTATTTGTCCCAAAAAGGGGACATTACAAGCAGTTAACCTAAAGTGGTCAAACCCTGAACATGAGATTTAGGTATGAGAACAAATAGTTTTGCAATGGGACAAATCCTCATTGAAGCATGGAGTTGATGAAGATGAAAGGAGGAGACTTGCATAGGGGATGGGCAAGACTCGGCCAAGGGAAACCAATGTAATCGTCATCTATCAAATAGGACACGTAGAATATGGTAATGCTAATAGGGCATAGGGGGACATTTTGGAGAATCTAAGGAGGACACTAACTGCTCTCACATAACCTCTCCTAACATCCACAACCAATGAACTTATGGATGTAGAGAAAAATATGGTAATGTGTATTTACCAATGTGATCTAAGCTGCAAACAATGGAAAGGCACTCAATGCCAAAATGAAGTAGATCTAATTTTCCAAGAATGAAACTAAGGGGATAAGGATGCAAACAGGAATCTGATTTGTTCCCATTTGTGTTTGAATTGACTATAACAAATAAGCACATTCCACCTATAATACCTACAATTAATTGGAAGAAGTAATCAATGGGACAACTTTGGGGATCCATTGTAAGGATCTACTTTTTTGAATATCAACATTTCAAAGAAAAAGAGTCAAGAACCTTTAATCAAGTATTTGGAAGAAGGGGGAAAAAAGACTACTCAAGTCTTTGTATAGACAATGGTACTCTCTCGAGTCGTATAAATAGTCCCTTGAGTCTTGTAGTGGATGGAAAACCTAAAAATAAAGTGCTCCTCAACCTCCCCCTCCCAGAAGGAGCATAAATGGTAGATCTTGTTGCCCCACAAAATATTGTGGTCTATCTCAACTCGAAACTAGTGGGAGAACATTTTTAGTTGGCCAAGGTGTCCCAAAGTTATGTGACCAATGATGCTAGAGATAGTCTAGGCGAGACTAAAATATGGTTAAAAACATTGGGTTCTCAAGTAGGTGTAAGTTATTGTAGTTTCCACACATTCTGTTTTGTACAAAAAATTAGACTTTGGAAGACCATCCCCAAAGGTATTGGATATCATGACACAAGTTGATGAAGCTCACAAAAATAAGCAAGGGCATCAAGCTACATCTTATGTGAAGAAGGATGACTAGGAGAAAATACTATGTATTTCAATCATTGGTAGAGAAATTGTGACCCTAGTAGGTAAATTTTGTAATGTGATTGCTTCATGTTTTTCTTTGTTGTTTCCTTCATTATTGTAGATCGACTGGGTTGGTGAGGTTTTAAGACCAAATAAAAGATTAAGACTTAAAAGGGGGTTGGCCTTGCCTTTTTGGCCTTTGGCGCCAAGGATGGGGTATTTAAGGAGTGATTGGTGTTCATTTGTGGACATCTATTTTGGCACACTTTATCTAAATTTGACCTTTGGGCCGTTTGCTCATTGTCTTTCGATGTTTGGGTGAAAATCCAATTGTGTGTCTTTCCAAGAAGGACGAAAACCCTTCTTGTGGCTGGTTGGAGGACGAAAACCCTCCATCCTTGGTTGAAGCAAAGTTATATTGAAGACCTTTTTGCAGTTGAAACAAAGTCATATTGAAGACCTTTTTTGCAGATTTGGGGCATAGGAGAATAAGGAAAGATATATACAAATATTTGCATGCATTTTAGAGCCATTCCTAGTTGGAGCGACTAGGGTTTGATGGAATTTGAGTGCCTTCTATGGCACAAATTGCAAATCTACTTTCTTATTCGGATTCGGCATATTTTATAAGGTCAGTATCTATATTTTTATGATTTTTTGGTGGTATTTATCTATCAATTTCAGCATTGGTTTATGGCTGCCCTGCAGCTGTCATTCATTTAATTAAAGTAGTGTGTCTTCGCTGATTTTCTTCATTTAATTGTTGCAAATGGAATGGATTTTGGTTGCCGTAATTGAAATAATTATGTAGAAGTATCTATCAGCTGTGGTGCATGATTATTTGGTGAATTCTAAGCTCTTATTCAGTTCGCTTTAGGGTTTGGAAGGTTATTTCAGCTGCAGTCATAAAAATCAGATTATATTTCGTTTGTGGTGTGTGTATTTTCAGATCTAATCCTTGGGGTTTGTGGCCAAATCCATATCTTCATTTTTTGTCGTAAAAAAGGGATATTACATCTCCTTTTTTGGCTCGTGCTCCACTATTTCACCAAACCCTTGTGTCACTATGGTGCTGTTTGGAAAATCAGCTAAGAAATCTACTCTGGCAAGAGTGTTGGGGGTTTCTAAGACTCCCAAGGGTTGTTCCCTCTTAGTAACGAGTTGCTGCAATATATCTTCCTCCTTAACTTTAGAGGGATAGGCATGTCCATCCTTGTATAGCGAACTTGGGAGTTTGGCTCCCTCTTCCTCAAGTTCCATAACCTTTTCTTCCTTTGCCAACAAGATGGGGCTCTTCTCCTCTAGGGTTGGGATATCCTTCCCTTGATCCTTGCGCATTGCTCGGGGCTTGGACCAAGTTTCAATGCCCACTCTATTTTTTCTCCATCCTGCAAACTTGAAAAATGATAGGGCATCACGAATAACTTTTGGAAGGTCTTGATGCTCCTCAAAGCTAGCTGCAACATTGTTAACCTTTGAAACCCTAGGCTCTTCCTTGAATGTCCTTCCCCTTTGTAGGTTTTGCATGGTGAAGTCTAGAGAGTCCAAGGTGTCAATTAGTCTTTCTTGCATCTTCATCATTCTGTCCATCTTTTCTTCACCTCATAAGAAACCCTCAAGCTGGGAAGATCGAAGCTCTGATACCACTGTGATATTCCTTTCTAGGGTAGAAACACACAAACAAAGAAATCACGCAAACTCCAAACTGAATGCAATATGATTTTTATAACTATAGATCCAATATTACTTGAAGCTTTAGCAACGAACTGAAATTTGCATGTTAGGGCATCAAACACCCATCAAACAAGATGAAATTAAATATACCAATACTTCTCCAAATTATATATAATTAATGGAACCATTACCAAGCCAAAACATATGCCAAATCTGAAATAATACCCAATTGCAATTTATTTTGGGGCAGCAAAATTGCAGTCCACAATAAAAGCTAAAAGTGAGGGTCTCCAAACCCCAACAATTACAAAATATGGAAGATATTGGCCTTATAAATTATGAGAAATCTGAATATCAAATAATAATGAAGCTTCGTGCCTAGATGACACCCAAAAACACTCTAACACTAGTCGCTCTCTAGGAGAGGGGCTCCAAACAATGCAAAAAAATCTTGAAATGACTTCTCCTTGATACCCTAGTTGCAAATGAGCAAGATTGTCTTCAATATTTGCCTTTACACCACCAATTTTGAGAGTATTCGTTTTCCAATATGCCACAAGGAAGGCTTTCGTGTTCCTTAGATGCCACACTAATGGATTTTCGCCCTTTAGTGGAGTTGGATTAGAGCAATGAGCCCTATAACCAAGTAGAAAAGTATATATGTCCAAATTGATGATCAAAATGAGCCTATGCGACTCCCTTTATACCCTTATGGTAATGCCAAAGGTCTAATGGATGAATTATCCCAAGACCTACCTCTTTGGAGCTCTCCAACCCAGCTGATCTGTCTTAGAGGCCAAAATACAAAATAAAAACATAAATATTTATGAAAGAAATCTGAAATGTGATCCAAGGACTTCCCTTGTTCTTCTTTTTGCCCACGGGAAGAAGAATGGGCGAGGAATTGTCAATTTGAATTAATACGAAAAATGGGGCATTACAGACACTCAAATTTGTCACCCTCCACTTGGAAGGAGTTGCACATGAGTGGTGGTACCATGGCATGATCACAAAAGGGCATGGATCGATCACTACCTAGGAGGAGTTTAGTTAAAGGCTTGCAGAAAAATTTGATAGGGTTGATCTGGAAGTGCACTTTAGGGAGTTGGCACAGTTGAAATAATGCAGCTCCCTGGATGACTATGTGGCTGAATTTCAAATACTTTCGGTGATGGTGCCAGATGTATCCGAAAAGAGGCTTATGGTTTTGTTTGTTGAGGGTTTGGTGGACCCCCTCAAGGGGTTGGTAAGGGCTTTCAAACCCTCTTTTACTCCAAGAATCAGTCAAAAAATCCTTTGATTTAGAAAATTCATCTCCAAGGATAGCCATGAGTAGTGGGCAGCCTAATACCGCTTTGGTTACTGGGAAGCCAAGGACAACATTGGGGTTTGGACAACCAAGGACAACAACAACAAATGGGAAGCAACTGGGATCTTCTGGGTAGTCCAAAACAACATCTTTGGGGAAGCCAAAGAAGCCATTACAATAAGTACTAAACATGCAAAAGGAAGTTCTAAAACAAGCAATGCATGGGACACAAGGAATGACTTGAGGAGAAAAGGGTTGTGTTTTAATTACAAGGATCCTTGGTCATTGGATCACCATTGCTTAAGTAAGGGGCATGTACCTTATATTGAAATATTTTCAGATTGTGAAGAGGAAGGAGTTGAAAGTGAAGAGGTGATGCCAAAACATGAACTGGACTCTTTGGACAACACTCTTGCCACTTTATCTGGTGCCCTTAGATATCATCCTTTTTCGTGTGAAAGGTGTGTTGAAGGGTCAAAAGATATCAGTTTTGATTGATATCGGTGCTACACATAATTTCATTGATGAGGGTTTGGGTGCTAGGATGGGGCTTGAAGCAGAAGACTTCAAGGGTTTCAAAGTGACTATGGCTAACAAAGCTCAATATCACCCTTGGAAAGCATAAGTATGTGGCGACTTTTTTGTGGTTGGCATAGGTGAGATAGATCTTGTACTTGGTCTTCAGTGGTTGCACTCTTTAGGAGAATTCACACAAAATTACCAAAGTATGGAGCTGAAGTTTAAGGTGGAAAGAAAGGAAGTTGTACTTGAAGGCATGGCTAATGGAGCTCCACAAGTGGTCATGTCAAAAAGGATGGAAAGAGCCTTCATTAGAGGGAAAGTTGTGTGGGTTGCTCATTGTTTGTTAAGTTCTGCTCATGCATTTTTAGAACAACATCCCTATCACAGATATTCAACCCTTAATTGATAAGCATGCTAAAGATTTTTGGTAGATATTCACTACTCCATACCGCCATCCAAGAGCCTACAAGGAAGAAATTGAGAATGAAATTAAGGAGTTGTTTAAAATGAGTCACATTAGGCCTAGATCTAGTCCTTTTGCTTCTTCGGTTGTGTTGGTTAAGAAGAAGGATGGAACCTTAAGGATGTGCATTGACTAGTGGTTGTTGAATAAGTAGACCATCAAGAATAGGTATCCCATACCTAGGATTGGTGAATTGTTGGATGAGCTACATGGGGCAGCCTTCTTTTCCAAAATTGACTCGAGATCCGACTACCATCAAATTCGGATAAAAGAAGAGGCTCTGTCAAAAACAATATTTAGATGTCATTTTTGGCACTTTGAGTTTTCTAGTAATGCCATTTGGTTTGAATAATGCACCAACCACTTTCCAATGATGCATGAACCATGTTTTTAGCAAGTATTTGAGGAAATTTGTGTTAGTTTTCTTTGATGACATCTTGTTCTATGGTATGACATGGGAGGAACACCTCCACAACTTGGATATGGTACTGGAAATTTTGGAACAATAGTCCTTTTATTCAAAAGAATCCAATTGTGAGTTTGGGTTGATTGAAATTAAGTATTTGGGACATGTGCTGAGTGCACAAGGGGTTCATGTGGATCAACAAAAAATTCAGGCCATCTTGGATTGGCCGCCACTTACCAATATATCATAATTGAGGGTATTTTTGAGTTTGTGTTGCTACTATAGGAGATTTGTGAAAGGGTTTTCACAATTTCTCCCTTTGAGCGATTCAACTAGGAAGGGAGCTTTCAACTAGTCCAAAACTAACCAAATAACATTTGATAAGCTCAAAAAGTTGATGAGTTCTTTCCCCGTACTTGTTATTCTAGATTTTTCTATTCCATTTGTGCTTGAATGTGATGCTTCGGGTGAAGGTATAGGGGCTGTTTTTATGCAAAATACGCATCTCATTGCATATGAGAGCCAAAAATTCTATTCGCATGAGCAGAATTACTCCATCTATGATAAGGAAATGTTGGCCATCATGCACGCATTGGCCAAATTTTGCAGAAATACTTGGTTTGTGGAAGAAGGTTTGATGGTCAAAACTGAACATAATAGCTTAAGGTTTTTTCTTCACCAAACGGATTTGAATGACCGGCAACAAAAATGGGTAAGTAAACTTCAAGCATATGATTTGGATATTGAATATGTCAAAGGGAAAAATAATGTGGTGGCGGATGCTTTGTCGAGGAAGCCAATTCCTTGCTCTTTTGATGATGTTGCAATAAAATATGGAAAGGTGAAGGATGCATAAATTTCAAAATAGCCAAGGTTGCAATTGCTTGTGGGCAAACAATTTTGGGAATGGACGACTATAATGTCCCTTGTTTCCAAGCTAGTTTGATTTTAAGACTAGATTGCATGGATACGAGTACGGTATTGGTACGCTAAAACGGCAAATTTTTTGCAAAATCTCGGGTACGGTACGCTTTTGGGTATATATATATATATTTAAAGAAACATTTGCAGTACTTATTGAAATTTAATACTCATACAACTTAAAATCATTCATAGAACATGAAAACAAATTTCCAATACTTTGAGAATTGAGACTTGAGTTTGTATTGATTCATAATGTTCAAAACATAATAGTTAATAACATAAATTGTATTATAGATTTGATTAATCATTATTAATGCCTTAAGCTTGAGTTAGACGTATCATTGGACATTAAAAAAACATTTGAAGTCATGAAATATTTTAATTCCTTTCTCAAACCAAAGGAGGGCAGAACAACGTCTTGTCAAGGCAGGGATCTTGTCATTATATTTCTGATTCGACGAAATCGATTTGTAGGCTTGGCACATAATGTCAAATGAAGAGAAGATAGGCTGCCCAACCACCAAGTGCTTCACTTGTTCCCATGCCTTCTAAATTGACTGAAGAATAACGACCCATGAGGAGCAACAAGAAAGCCCCCAAATAGTAAGTCAACCAAATGAATTCCTTTTTCATCTCTCTCGACCCTTCAGAGCTTATTGGCAATTTTGAATCTCACACAAACTTTCCAAAGTTCAATTCCAATCAAAGCCCTCATGTTTTATTGATATTTTTGCACTTACAAAAAGAACGAAACTGAGGGATACGTACCCATACAGGCCCTGGGTATGTCTCGGGTACAGATTTTTGTACCCTGGACGTACCCAGGGTCTGTGGGTAACGTACCCACAGCATACCCAGGGCCTGTGGGTACGTACCTAGGGCAATACCTGTACCCAAAACATACCCAGCTTGGTACGAGGGGGCCCCTTTTCCAAGATGCAGTCTGAGTTTTAAGACCTTGCGCCCATTTCTACTTCCCATGGGCTTTAAGGGAGAAAATAAGGGAAGTACATTTGTGTTATAATTGTAATTTGTTATTTTCAGCTTTGTAATACTTTTTGTAAAACGGAAAATTGCCAATTATAGCAATAGAAATAGTAGGTTGGTGGCTGAAGTGCAAAGTGCCAACTTCAAAATAGAAAAAGAATGTAATAAGGGGGAGTTCGTCCCACTTTAAGTGGGAAAAGTGAATCTAAAAATAGAAATAAAGTATTTCTATTATCCCACACGGAGCGCTCCACAAGGGAAAGAAAGACAAAAGGTTGTAAAGGTAAATGTGGAGGCTTAGTGTAAGGGTCTTTTGGATGAATCTTGATATTTCTCTTTTGAAAATTGGAGCATTGAGCTCACATTTTCAGTCTTTGAGGACGAAAACTCTTCATTGGATCTTATTGAGGACAAAACGCCTCAATAGTCGCAACACTTAAGGATGAAAACCCTCATTTGTTGCTTCAGTGGCTTCATCTAGGAGTCACAAGTGAGCTTCGTATTCAGAATTTCAGAACAGCAAGTGTTTCCATCTGTGTTAGGGCACAATTTCCAGTCAAGGTCACACTTTTTGGGGGTTGTCATACCCATTTCCAGCTTGGGCGACCCCTTGTAGGGATTTTGGGACAACATTTTGGCAGTTTTTTGTGGTTCGACAAATCTGAATTCAATTTTTTTTTATAGCTGTCATTTTGTGGTCATTTTGAGTTATCGTTTGCATTGTAACTCCAAGTATTTCAGAAGATATGAATTTTTCAAGTTTCAGCTGTTTGAGGCCAATAATTAATTCCAGAATTCTATACTTTGATGTTGAAGCATGTATTTCTAGAAAATTCTGCATTACTTTATCAAGGGTTTCAATTTGTTGATATATTTTTCAAGATTTGTGTTTGAGAAATACAAAAATCTGAATTTTACCTTGGTAACCTAGGGTTTTAGGGACCAAAAGCAGGTTGCTAACCCTCTTTGGCTCTAATTTCTATGTGGTTATCATTAAATTCAGGTTTCTGCATGTTGCTGTCATAAATTTCAGCAATGTTCCATTAGGGTTTTCGTGAAAATCCAAATTTCTCAAATCTGAGCCTAAAAGGGACATTACAATTGAATCTTGGGTAGATAACACAAGTATTGAAATTGAGGTACGGAAAATCATGCTAAGCTGGTTATAAGATTGGAGAACATGATCATACCTCCTTATAAGATAGAAATGTCTTGAAAGGTTGTAAGTTGGTAACAAAGTATGGTATGTATGCATAAGACCTTTGGATAAGAGCGTATTTAACTTCGATAGTCCTTAAATGTAGAAACCAAGTATGGTAGTTGGGACGAATAGGTTAGGCCTTTAGTTGACTTGAAGCAGCTAAACAATTAAATGAATGTTGCCCAATGGAAGACCTCCAATATGGGTCATAACCCATAAGTCAATGTGAGATTAACCAAAGATCATATTAGAGTGAAAAAAAACTAAGTTGTGACTTGGTTAGGATGGAAATGTGTTTATATAATGCCTTTTCCCACCAAGATGATTGATGGTGATAAAAAAAACCGTCCTGTTTTTATGTTCCTGGCAGAGAGAGTTGTTACATTAAATACACATCTCTCTCACTTGATGAATTTGTTTAATCATCCCAATATTTTGAACTAAATCGTACTATCAATTGATTATTATTACTATGTTGGCCACAACACAAGCCACATGTTGGAGATGATTATTCTTCTTACATAGCATAGCACACACCTTGGGGTGATTATAGTTGGTATATAAAAAATATCATAGAAATGGTATGAACTTTGTGGTTCACACAAATATGCAATATAGCACAAATCAAACTATTGTACTGATATAGATAATAAGAGAACAATAACTCAATAACAAGGAGCACTACTGCAATTAATATTGAATGGATGCTCTCAAATTAGATCACTATGACTATATCTGTAGTGGGATCCAAGACAATTGTTCTCCAATGACAACATCCCTCTTACATGATGACATAATATAATTACGTGTGATTTGAGCTTCATCTCAATATGTTAAACCAACTCATATTAATATGTAAGTACTATTACCACGCAAGCCACTTCTTGAAGAAGGCTATATTTGGTACACAACACAGGCCCCAATCTAGGCCACACCTTGGTGATGACCGTCTAAGAAACATTGGGAGAACTGAGAGAGATAGAACATAGAAGCTGGAGGAAAAATGATGATCTAGTTGTTGGGACTATGGAGTGACGAGGTAACATGGATAAGATGCATGTTAGGGCGAGTGCATATAGAAAAATACAATTTTACTTACAAACAAGGCATAATCAAGGAAGAATACATGTAAATGAAAATGAATGAATGATTGAAATGATGTACATGAGAAGAGGATAGAATGAGGGAAAAATATGTAATATCCCCTTCCCAGTTGAAGACCCTTAGCCTATTTTGTCTTCTCGACAGCTAAGAAGCAAACTAAAAGGGAGACTTAAGTTCTATTATTTTATTATAAAGTGCAAAAAAATAAAATATAACATTATAAAAAGCACTTATAATAAACTAATGGACTTAATATTAAATTAAAATGTTGTAAAAGAAAACAAAGGAAAAAGCACTTATTAAAATTGTAATATCTATGGAAAAGTATGACTTGTACTAGGAGGAAAAAGAAAAATAGAAAAAGGCAAAAGTTTATGGGTCATAAGTTATTCCTTCCAAGGAAATGCGACTTGCATGAGGAGAGCTTTTGGAGGGAAAGAAGCATTTAATGTAAAGAAAGGTGATTGGTTGTTATTTTGGGTCACGAACTCTATTTATGCAAGTCGACTTGCCTTTGTAGAGACACACTTGATCATTATCCAATTTCTGAATTATAGCTGAAGCTTTGAGCTTTTTGTTTAAATTATTCTAAGGATGAAAACCCTTAGTATTTACCTCTAGAGGACGAAAACCCTCTTAGAGAATTTGAGGATTTCCTAACCAAGGTTATCCATTGTGTTTGCAAGGATTTTTTAGTTTATTGCAGCAGTGAATAAAGAAGTTTTGCAGATTTCTACGAGGGTTTGGTAAAGGAAAATTGCTGTTGTGTTTCTTTTTCATTTCCACCAGAAGTGACCTATCTAGAGATCTAATGCATGAGGTGTTGGAGCTGATTAGAAGCTGATTTTATTACTGTTCACAGATCTGATTTTTAGTAATTAAATCAACCACTTTTTAGAATTATTGGTGTTGAAAAAGTTACCATTTCCATCTATATTTAAGGGCAGCTGGTCCGCATATTTTATTAATTTATTTCAGCCTCCATTGTGTCTAAAAATATGGAATGTTCTTCATCTTTGGGCTTCATAAATTCAAGGGACCAGATTGATGTGGAGAAACAATAATTTACTTGCTGATTTTTCTATATTTTCTCTCATACCCTAGTCGCCATTTTCAGAATATAAATAAGATCTGCAGTGGTTAGTTTGATAAATATTTTATAAAATTGCATTTGGGTTTTGGATTTGCTTAAAAACCATTTGGGGTCAAAAATGTCCATTTGGGGACATTACAAAATATTAAGCATAGGGAAATATGATAGAAGCACGGTAACGAGATTTGGACTTGGACTCAGAAAACCAATTTTTTACTCAGACTCAAACTTGACAACAAAACTTGGCCAAATCTCAACAAATTTGAAAAACCATTGAAAATAGAGAATTCTGGAGAAAGAACTTTAAAGTACATCCTATATCAAAGCAACATTGAATACATTTAACATACATGTGTATACACAAAGAAGTAAAGAATGTGATATTGAATGTTTGAAGTTGAACAATTGAACTTGAAACTTGAGAGCCTATATTAAATAAGAGTTGCGTTTATATTCATACAATTGTTTCCTTGTGCACAGATTACTGATTTTTAGATCTATGGAAATGACATCAACAAAAAACATAATGTACAAGGGATATTTAAGGTTGAGAAGATCTTGCATCATTCGACCCAACACAATATGTGCCACATTGTAGCACGTGATGTTTTGTGTATGCCAAGGTAGCACTCTTGTCATTCTAACCGACCTCAAGGTATCAACATGATCAGCCTCCACAACATTTTTGTCCCTAAATGTACATGCTCTCTCCTTCTCCACCCCAACACTATAAGCTCCACCTCAAGATCAGCCTGATGGACCCATACATGTTCTTCCTCTGTAAGCATAGGATTGTCATCCTCAACAAGTGAGTGTTTTAGTGCATAAGGGTGACTTTTACGTTTGGGTTAGTGTGCTTTTTCAACTTGATTGTGTTTCTTATTTTTGAGTTTTAAAAGAAAAAGCAAAAACAAAAAGGCCTCAATGAGTCTGTAGGTGGGACTTATGAGTCTGATAGGACTCTTCAGATTCACTTGCAGACTCACTGAGTCTGTCAAGTTTTCTTCAAAATGGTTTTGCTTCTGATGCCACTTGTACTGTTTCTAAGTTGTGATATAATTAGTGTTTTGGAATATTTCCAAATAATAGGGATAGATGATGATACAACATATGTGAGGGTTTCTATGATGATTAGTTAGGACCATTTAATAGTATTTGATTATTTATTATTACATTATATGCTATTTATTAGGTTTCCTTGTTATATTTATATTGCAAGGCATATGATACTTGTAAATATTTATTGGCATGTCAGGCTAAGTATGAAATATAATAACTAGTAACATACTAATCTAAGACTGTGACTCCTAGAATTTTTTTTCGTGAAAAATGCATCTTACATGAAGCTTACATCAATTGCATGCAAGAGTTACAAGGAGATTAAAAATACTTTTTGGCGGTGAACCTCATCATCCAAGACAAATCCAAAACAACTTGCGAGAGCATTTGAACTTCTTGATGTTTGGAATCTTTGGAAGTGTATCTACTTTTAAATATAGTCGAACTTCTTGTTTGACCCATCATAGGTAATCAATTATCTTGATGTTCTACAGTATCTGGATTAAGAATTCCAGTAGAGGAAAAATATGTTATTTCCTTGTTTTTGTGTCTAGAGATGCCTTGGCATTTTGGGGTCTTAACATTGACACAGTTTAATTGTCTTTTCAGGGATATCATATAACTTGAGAAGATGTTTTCATGACACAGTTTTCAGTTTTGTTTGTAGATTATAGAGGTTAAATGTCATTTCAGTTTGTAGTTTGGATCATTGCAAGAAATTTTGATGCAGCATCCAATATTGAGTAGATAGATTAATAATAATATATTTATTCTTCTTGGTTTGTTCAGATAAATTATGTTTCAGCGCATGATAATGAGACATTATATGACACCATCATGTGGAAGGTATGCGTAGTGTTTACTCTCACAACTTGATTTCAAATCATTGTGAAGAAATTTAGAAATATAATTATATAAAATCTAATCAAATTTCATTCTATTGTTTATAACTCTCTCCCTCTCTCTCTCTCTCTCTCTCTCTCTCTCACACACACACACACATTGTAAAACATTCACTTACATGATGTACTTATCTACAGTAATTGTTTTTATTTATTTATGCAATTTTGTGTCTAATCCTTGCAGACTGCAAAGGAAGTTCCATTGGATGAGAGATGCAGGATAAATCATTTGGCCACGAGTATTGTAGCACTATCACAGGTTTTCCTAAAAAAATGAATAGGATTTTAGTGTTTGAACTGAAAGTAAATTTTTTTTTTTTAAATCATTCGGAATTTAGGACTGTAAGAGAAAAGTATTCTTAAATCTATTTCATTGTGAAAGCAAATCCATGATCCCCCAAAAAATGAATATTTAATTATATAATGGGATCTAACTGTACAAAACAACATGGTAAATCAAACCACTGAGTCTAGGTGCAGATGTCATGTTTGGTTGAACAGTAAATCTATTTTATGCTTTTATTTGTGTTGTTTATGATTAATGTAACATGGAGGAGTGGTACAATGTTCGACTATCACTAACCATTTGTAGATATGCATTCTTGGGCATTCTCCACCAATCTTATGGGGATCCTATGAATTCCTCTGACACCCACCCCTAAAAAATAGGGCAGCAACAAGGGGAGAAGTTGGTCAATAACAGGATCAATAGCACGATCTTCATTTGTATGTATCTGATACTGATTTCTAGATAATACTGAGAGCAGGGTTCCTCACGTGTTAGTTTTGTAAAGGGAGATTTACCTCTTTACTGGAAGAAGCTCGTTTGAGTTGTTGGAAGTAGGACCAGCTTGCCACCACAAGCAAAAGGCTATCTACCCGTTTGATAGGCTTCATTTCAACTTCAAGTATCCTCATTATTAACTTGCATGTTGTAATTTCCCCTTTTCTAAATTAGAAATACTTAATAATATTTTAAAGTTGAGCCCAGATAATTATCCATTTATGGTAAACTTAATAATATTATTATTAAAATAAAATGTATTTTTAAATACTAAAGCAAAAAGACAACCCTTAGCCGATTTTCATTATTTTCAGTTGGCTAAAAGGGGGGCAGAAGGGGAGGAAGGAAGTAAATTATTTATTTAATTTTAAGCAGTAAAGTAATGTTACTTATTTGCACTTTAATTAAATTATTAAAATGAGGAAAAAGTGCATATAATTAATTATTTTTAAATACCCAAGTGGAGCGACTCAAAAGGAGAACTAAAAAGGAGAAAAAAGGCACTTAATTTATTTTAAATGAATGCCACATTGGAGCAACCCAAATGGAAGGGCAAAAGGAGGGAAAAGAAGGAGCAAATTAATTCAAATTAAATCCCAAGTTGGGCGACCCATTTGGGGAAATATTATGGGTTTTTGTGCCACCAATTGCCTATATATAGAGGTCACTTGGCTCGTTTGTGGATCATCTTGTCTACTGATAAATTTTTCGTGGTTTTTGGGCTAATTGCTCAACTATTTCCATTTGAGGATGAAAACCCTCTTGTGTGGCCAACAAGTGAGGGCGAAAACTTTTCTTGTTTGATTTAAGAACAAAAACTCTTCAATCCATTGAGGATTCTCCATCCCAGGGTTTCAAAGGATCTTCAAAAAAGATTGATTTTGCAGATTTTTAGGTAGGGTTTGGTCGAAGAAGGGCTGCTAGGGTTCTATAAATATTTTTATGCTCTCTCCTAGGGTAGCGACTTGGCTTGTGGAGGAGTTTGGGGGTTTTTAGGGCATGGCAATTCAAAATTCTTCCATAGTCAGCTTTGTAATGTCCCCTTCTAGGAAAAGTTAGGAATTAACACAAATTTGATCACACATAGCTGTAAATAATTAATTTCCAAACCCCAACTGCTGCAAAATTCAAAAATCAATTCCCGCTTAACCGTTCATGCAAAAATCTTCAAACTTTGGATTTTGGGTCACAAAAATATGAAGAATAATATGCAAAAATCAGATTTCGCACAGCTAACCCGAAACCCTAATTTTGACCTAAAAAGTAGGTCGCCCAACATTTTTAGGGCACAAAAAATCCTCCATGTATTATGAAATCAATTTATCTTTATTCCTCCTAATTTATATAATCAAATGCAATATTAAATCAACCCCAAATTGCAGATCTGAAATAAATATTAATTCACCATACCTAGAAAAGCCTGCAGATAGCTGAAATATTCTAAAATTGATATCTCACTCAAAACTCAATATTTCTTCACCAAATAGAATGTAGATTGTTCTATAAATTAAAATCTTTCCAAAGAACTAAAGATCTAAATTTTTTGACAACCGAAAACCCTCCAAACCAGCCCCCAAAATCCTCAACCCAGTTGCTAGGGTTAGAATAAGTTTATTGCATTAAAAATCAGATCATAAAACACCCAACAATCATCAATAACATCCAAATATCCTCCTCAAATAAATGCGCCACTTATCCAAACAAATCGCCAATGCTTGCAAGCATAAATCATACAAAGAACATACTTCAACACAAGATAACTCAACAAATGGAACAAGAGAGAATACTTCAATTGATCAAACCAACGCCCTAACTTCCCACGCAAGAGAGAGAGAGAGAGAGAGAGAGAGAGAGAGAGAGAGAGAGAGAACTTTAATGGGCATGCATCCCAACTCCAAGCATGGAGCATAAAATAAATATCATCATAACATGAGTCTAACAATGATCCTAGCACTCCTTTTATAAACAAGGAGGCACAAAATTCGAAATCCCTAGGAGAAGGAAATTATTAAATAAAAAACAGTTTATTTTCCCTAGGTGTGGAGATGGGAATGATCTATGAGGAATACCAAGCTTTGAGGCCAGCCATATGCCAAGAACTATCTTTCATTGATTATGGCACTTTGAAGTCAAATAATGGTCATAAGGGTGGAATAAGATTTCATAACAACCAGCCATAGAAGGATATTCAACAAATGTTGAAGAAAAACCATGAAAAACTTTGGGATCCAAGATATAGTGTCCTACGGAAAGGTCATGAAGAAGTGTTGCTAGAAGAACCAAAGAAAGGTATGACTTGTGAAAAACATGAGGTTTGCATTAATAATGTTAAGGAAGAACAGTTGGAGCTACAAGAAAGTGAGAAGGAACAACGTATAGAGAGATCCACCATACATGAGGAAGAGATTCATGATGAAGAGTTAGGGTTAGGTCAGCAACAAGATATAGTTTTACATCATGCATGGGAACCTGAAAAGGAGATGCTACAAAAAACAAACTTGGTCTTGCAAGTTGGAATGATTGTCATGTCCCTTTTTTCGAGCCAATTCCAATTGAAGACCTTGGCCCAATTTTCTTCCTCATGGGTCCAACCGAGCAAGCTAGAGGTGGCTAGCAATGTCGTCATGTGCTTCATTTCATGTCCATTTCTTAATTGGCATTGTAATTGTTGGTGAGCCTAGTGCCTAACAATAAATTAGAAATAAAAAGCTATCAGTGAGCATGTAGGCTTCCAAATACCAATTAGAAATTAGAAAGTACGTTTATTTAGAGGTCGGCCATCATTTACATTATGGGCCCCCTTATGGTCATAAAAGGGAGGTCACTTGGCCATTAGATGATTATGTTATGTGGATTTCTCATTTTTCGGTAAAGGATTGCTTGTTAAGCATATTTTCCTCTCACTCAAGGATGAAAACCCTTGATTGAGGCACTCCCAAGGTCGAAAACCCTTGTGGAGAAGTGGTGTAGACGAAACTGCACACCACGCCTTGATGGATATCTTTCTATTGCTAGTTATAACAAATTTCTGCCCTAAACGACTTGGTTAGAGGTGTATTTTCAAGGATATTGCTGGTTTCTATGTGATCACTTTGCATGGTTGAGCTCCCTATGATTTATAAAGGGTAAATCTTCCATTTTATCAATTATTTGGTGCAAATTATATTTTATTTCAAGTGGAGCGATCTTGTAGTGAGGTGTTTTTTTAGTATGAGCTCTGAAATTTTTGACAAATCTGAAAGCATCATCTTATTCTCTATATTTTATTAAGGCCAATATTTTGAGTTTGGTAATTTTTGGTGATAAACTACTATTTGAGTTATGAAAACTTGGGAATGTAACGCTAAAGTTAAGGGTTTCATGTAACTCATATCTTCATTTCTAGGGCATGCAAATTCAGATTTCTAAAAGCACGAAATTGAGTGATAATGGTTATATCTATTAATTTGTAGTAGATTCAATTGGGGTTAATTGCAAACCTAATTTCTAAAGCTCTGAAATTGGAGTTATAAGGTTTTGTGGAACAAATCGTTGCAGTAGAATAATGCAAAAATCATATCTATTTATCAGTTAGGCTGGAGTGACTCACTTATTGACTTGATTATTTGTTGCATGGAAGCCATTACAAGTCCTGATTCGTGTTGCCATTTTTTAATGCCCATTTTTGGGATATCAAAATGACTTGACCCTTTTATCCACCAAAAACGAAAAAAGGTTAGCCTACCTAAGTACAAGGAAGAAATATTTAAGTATTCTATTCATTGCAACTATAAGTGCTACTCAAGATTTGAAATTAACGGTAATGGTATAGTTCTTCTTCACACTAGGTCCTTTCAACAATTTTGTCATCATGGAAAGCATTCTATGAAGTTGTGAAGATCACGAACACAGCTTGCAGTTGTGAGCATGTAGCTTCTTCCAATCAAATCCGAGATTGTTTTGACATGGGGATTGTGGATGATCTTTTGAGGATCAAGGTAAATGTCTCTGTTAAGTTTCCCATCTCTTGCACTTGGAATGTAAGGAAATTTAGGAGGATGCATATAAATCTTGTTGTGCATTCTAACAACATGGTGAAGGATGAGTTACTACAAAGAGGCTTCGTCATTCCTTGCACCATAAAGCGTAATGTCCCCAAATGGGACGATTTGACCCTAAGTTGGATTTCTGGTAAATCCAAACACCAATACAGATTTATAAAAACTTATGGCAATTATATTAAGAGCAGATCTGAATTTAAAATGAGAAGTGCGACTAGGGTTAAGTATAAAACCCAAAAGATTCAACAATAAAAATCAATATCCCTTCATTCTAAACTGATTTCCTTATTTTTAACAGCCCATGTAAGAGTGAAAACTCATATTTTTAGAGAATAATGAGCTGAAATAACACTCAGAAATATGCAGACCAATATGGCTGGAAATGGTACTTAATGACCCTTCTAAAATCAGGTCTAGAGAGAGCAATACAAAAAAGATCTGAAATACCTCCAAACACACTCAGAATTGTAAGGAAATGGGTCGCTCCACCTTAGGTAATTAATTTATTTTAAACCAATCTGCTGCAAACTATGTCACAAAAACCCTTCTGCAATCCACTTATTCGCTGCTGAAATAAACTGAAATATCTCTATAGGCACAATGGAATCCCTTGTGTAGAGATCCCTCTCATACTCTTGGGGTTTTTCGTCCACAAGAGGCAAATTCTAAGGGGTTTCATCCTTTGAAATAATTTAGGCAAAGCTCAAAAGCTTTGTAATGTCCCCAAATGGACATATTTGACCCCAAATGGATTTAAGGCCAATCCCAAACACCCAAATACAATTTATAAAAGATGCAGCGATTTATTAACATGCAGATCTGAATTTAATCTGAAAAGTGCGACTAGGGTAAAGTGGGAAACCCAAACAAATCAACCAATAAAATATAACTTCTCCACTCCAATCTGATCTACCAATTTTATGAAGCCAAAATATGAAAGAAACATACATATTTTGATGGACAAGAAGGCTGAAATTAATTTATTTTGAAGCAGAAAATTATGGCAACTTAAACAAAAAAATTCATAACTCACTCAAATATGCTCCGATCCAAACAAATAAACTATGCACGGATTTACAAAAATAGGGGGAATGCAATAATGTTACCCATTCATGCAAATGACCACCACAAGTGCTCTAAACAACCAAAACACCAATTCACCCTTAGGGTTTTGGGTTGGAAGAATTCATAAAACATGATTTGTTAACAACAATCCAAATCAAATCAAAACCCCTCTAAATACCTCAAGAAGTATCCTAGAAGTGGGTCGTACAATATGATAGAAGGATGGAAAACACAATTGCAAATTTGCTTCAAACCCTTGATCCAAAAATCTGCAAAAACTCCTTTATTCACTGCTGGAATAAAACTGAAATGTTGTTGCAAGTACAATGGAATCCCCTATGTAGAGATCCTATCACATACTCTTGGGGTTTTCGTCCACGCAATAGAGTAATCCTAAGGGTTTCTGTCCTTAGAAATAATTCAGACAAAGCTAAAAGCTTCAGACAATAAATTAGAATATAAAAAATGATCAAATGTGTCTCTACAAAGGCAATTCGACTTGCATAAATAGAGTTAGTGACCCAAACTAGCCACTTATGCAACCAATCACCTTTCTTTGTATTAAATGCTTCTTTCCCTCCAAAAATCTTTCCTCATGCAAGTCGCATTTTTCTTGAGGGAATAACTTTTTTTCTATTTTTATTAAATCCATAATATTTTATTATAAGTGCTTTTATAATATTTTCTTTATTTTTGCACTTTATAATAATTTATTAGAACTTAAGTCCCCCTTGTGTTTGTTCCTTAGCTGTTGGGGAGACAGAATAGGCTAAGGGTCTTCGACTGGGAAGGGGATATTACAGTCCTTCCTTCCCAAAATTGCTTTGCTCACAAGCAATTCCAAATTTGTTTTTTCCAAGTGCCATGCTCAAGAGACAAAACATGCTAAAGTGTTCCAAGATCCTTGCACCTGTACTTGTCAAATGAAGCAGATCTTGCAAAACATGCAAGACTCATAATGCCCATATTCGTAAATTTGGAACAAGGAATCCACATGCTTTATTCTACCACTTGCATTACTGTACGCCTCATGAATAAAGCAAATTTGAAATCTTTCATTATGTAGCAATAAATATGACCCATTATTATGCTCGTCATACCTTGGAGTATCATCAATGTCTTCACCATCTTTTGCTTCCATGATACCATTTTGAAATGAATGTGGAAGCCCCAAAATGATATGCCCTAACATTGATAGAAACCCTTTCCGTTCTAAAATTTTGAATTTTGAAGCTCAAATGTGACTCACAGACGAATTCGCCAATGCAACAAATGAGGGTTTCGTCCCCAAGTGTTGTAACTAATGAGGGTTTTCGTCCCCAATAGGATACAATGAGGGTTTCCATCCTCAATGGATGAGAGAAAGAGACAAAGCGTGCTCTGACTCCAAGAAAATATCAAGATCCCAAAAATGCATAATCTTCTCCAAGCCAAGTGAACCCCTTAGATAGCTCATATGTGGCGCCAAATCTCTAAAACATGATCCCAATGAGGACTGACCTCCTTGGGAGATATGTTTCTCCTTTATCTTCAAGCATGCACTCCAAAGGCAAACCTCTTTATGAAAATATAAGTTTCTTTTTCTTTCTTTTTTCCCATTCCAACTTTTTTATTTTTTATCCTTGTTGGTGACAAAAGAAATGAGTATTGAAAACACCTTTATATTAATAATAAAATTAAGTTGCCTCTAAAATGGAGAATCGACCGGGCCCTCCTCGGGATTTTCCGTTATGCATTGGGAAATAGTTCTTTGGAATAATTAGAATCAAATTTGTTGCAATCACAAGTTGTCACCTTATGCGGGAACACCTTGAAACATGTATTCCATGCTACCATAACTATAGGCGAGGATGAATAAGGAGGAAAAATCTTTTGAAATTTGAGAGTGTTGCTGAAACAAAATTATGATCCCTTCTAGATCCTCTTCTAAAGATCCATCCAACCTATGCTGACCATGAACCTTTTCAGAAGATACTTCTTTTTCAAATAGTCATAAAAGAATTTAGATCTCTCATCATCCTCCTGAATCCATTGAAGAGAAATATGTGATAAGGAGCTCAGATTGGTCTCAACACATTTGCGAAAGAAGTGGTTTCCAAAAGGGACATAAAAAGTTAAATCTGAACAAGATTGGACCATGCAAAGTATTGCAAAAATTTAAGATCGCATATGAAATCGAGCTAACTGGAGTAGACCTTTTAACTATTTTCATCATAGGGCATGATGAAGGAGGAAGCACAAATTCAAATTTAGATTCAAAGATTGATTGGCGAATGTAGATACCAAAGAAGCAACATGAAGATATGGAGAGGATACTTGGCATAACAATTAGTAAGAGGACAAGAGACAAACTATAGTTGGTCAGATGGAAGAGCCAAGAGATTTGGGATGCGACTTGGATAAGTGCATTCGAAGTTGGAAACCATTGAATACCATCAACATAGTCTCATGTAGGAGGTTATGTTTTTTTTGTTACCCATAGTGTACGATATAGGAACATTTGGCTTCAATTGCAATCTTGCATCACCACATGTTAGTTAAGAAAATAAGATAAGTCTAGCATTGTGCAAGTTATGATTACGTTTGCTTATTTTGTGCGACTCCTATTTTGTGCCTATGTTTATAATAAGTGCACATCTTGTGAGTATGTGAGGGATCCTACGAGCGTGTGAGAGTCTTATAGTGTTTTGCACCATTAGAAAGCATGCAAGTAATGTAATGTTGTTTTACGCCTACCTTCTAGTGTGCTTATAATTTTGTAATGTTCCGCATAATCTGTAGAGTGCACAAGTGTCATGTAATAGTTCATGGTTGTCATATGTTGCAGCATGTTCAGAGGAGCTAAGAAAGGTTTGTGGTATGTTCTAGAGTTCTAAACATCTTTCTGGAGGTAGTACAAGCATGTAATTCAATAGTGCACCATAGAAGTATATTTTTAGCAGAGTTAGTCCATGCGTGGAGAGTCTCCATATGTGTATGTGGCATTCCCAGGAGCACTTTCAGAGGCTTGCATTACCATATTGAATTCATCTCAATGGCACTTATCCACCATTGAAATTGCAATCTCGTCGGAGCTGAATTGTGATAGCACACATGGATTCATTTGAGAAGCCAGTGCATAGTCACATGTGTAAGGGCATATCGTGACTTGTAAATTTTAGGATTTCAAAGTTCAACATAGTTTGAGGAGCCGACATGAGTTCATCTAACTTATAATCATAATTGGTCAACTAAGTCATTGTGCATCGAGTTGTGTTATCACATGGCGCTATTCTTAGATAGATGATTGGGACACATCTAATGTTAAATTATAAGGTGGGTCTTGGGAGTTAAAGAAAGGAAGTTCACGCAAGCAATACTAGTCACGCAAGCAACCAAGTTCATGCAAGCAATACTAGTCATGGTAAACATATGGATTGGACTTGAGAGTGTCTAACTACCCTAGGGCTAAGGCCATTCCCAAACTTATGTTTTTCCTTGTAATGATGAAAGAATTTCCCAAGAGCATCCTACATATTATGACCTTTGTAATATCCTCTTCCCAATCGAAGACCCTTAGCCTATTTTGTCTCCCCGATGGCTAAGGAATGAACGCAAGGGGGACTTAAGTTCTAAATATTTTATTATAAAGTACAGAAAGAAATAAAATACTTATAATAAATTATTATGGACTTAATAAAATAGAAAAGAGAACTAAATGATAAAAGCACTTAGCAAAAAATGTTTATTTCTAGAAAAGTGCGAGTTGCACCAAAAAGGCAAAAGAAAATAGAAAAAGGAAAAAGTTCATGGGTCAAAAGTTATCCACCCAAGGAAAATGTGACTTGGTCTAGAGAAGAAAAGGGTTGGTGGAAGCATTTATTAAGGAAGGAAAAATGTGATTGGTTGTTGAAGGTGGCCACTATGCGCAATTCTTCTATTTAAGCAATAGGAATTGCTTGGAGAGGACACAGTTGATCATTTTATAATCTCTGATTTTTATCTAAAGCTCGGAGGTTTTGTCTAAATTATTCTATGGACAAAACCCCTTAGAACTCCCTCTTGTGGATGAAAACCCCAAGAGTATGTGAGGAATCTCTACACAAGGGATTTCATTGTGCTTGTAAAGATTTTTCTGTTTACTTTAGCAATGAATAAAGAGGATTTGCATTAGGGTTTGTGGAATAAGTTTGCAGCAGTTGATTTTCTTATCTATTCCAGGTGGAGCAATCCATCCCATAGCAATTTCTGAGTTGTTTTTGAGGTATTTCAGACCAAAATCGTATTGCTATATCATAATCTCATTTTTATGATTAAATCAACCAATTTTCAGAAATTTTCCAGCCCAAAACCCTAAGGGCGAATTGGTGTTTTGGCTGTTTAGGGAACTTGTGGCGGTCATTTGCATGAATGGGTAACATCATTGCATTCTCCCTTATTTTTTGAATCCGTGCATAGTTTATTTGTGTCGATCAAAGCATTTTTGAGTGAGTTATGAATTTTTGAAGTTGCCATAATTTTCTACAGATTGGGGTTTCAAAATAAATTAATTTCAGCCTTCTTGTGCGTCAAAATATGTATGTTCTTTCATATTTTGGCTTTATAAAATTGGTAGATCAGATTGGAGTGGAGAAGTTATATTTTATTGGCTGATTTGTTTGGATTTCCCACTTTACCCTAGTCGCACTTTTCAGATTAAATTCAGATCTGCATGTTAATAAATTGCTGCATCTTCTATAAATTGTATTTGGGGGTTTGGGATTGGCCTTAAATCCATTTGGGGTCAAATGTGTCCATTTGGGGACATTTCATCCACGTTTTTTTGCCATTTAAGGACAATTCTAGCCAATAAGTGTCACATATATCATTTGTTTGTCAACTTCTTACCTATGCCACATACAGCCCAAAGACCAGTTGTTTTGGTTAGAAAATTCAAGCACATTATAAATGCATTTAGCTTATTCAATTGTTATGCATCTTTTCTTCCAACCTCTTCCTTTTAAGATGTTGATAATAAATTACGCATGTTGGTTTTGTACATAAGGTATTTGAATCATCAAAGATGTTGTTTATTGTAGGGTATACCATTTTTTCACGCTGGGGAAGATATGCTGCGCTCCAAGTCCCTGGATCGTGATTCATACAACTCTGGTGATTGGTTCAATAGGTGAATCTGATTAGTGGTTTTATATGTTGTAGAAATGTCTTGTGGGCTTATTTTTTTATGTTAATGCAAATTTTACCTTGTTATATTCAAATATGTAGCTGCATGTGTTAATGTGATCAGATAAAATAAAATGCTGTCCTCTCTTGCTAATTTTCAACTCTACATTATCGTTTCCCTTGGTTTCAGTTCTTACTCAACTTCACCATTGTCAACCTTCTCCTTGACGGTGAATTCTTATATTATTCTCTCCCTTTCAATAGTGATCCCCTTGTTGCACTGATGAAATATTTCCTCAATAGTTCTCCCTCTTCCGTTCTACTTCTCCCAGATAGTTCTCTCAATACCATCTTGATTCTCCTCAATGATTTTCTCACTATTGAATAGGTTCTCTTCAACAATTATGCTTCTTCCATCTCTCTCCCCAACAATCCTCTCATCATCTATCCCACCTACAACTCTTCTATTTACAATGTTGAGTCCCTCATTGAAAATTTCGTCTCACTCCTCATTTTCCTTATTAAGGATCACAACCTCTCACCCTCTCTAAGGCCATATGTGTAACACCTTTGGTGATACCCACATTGCACAACAGCAGTTGTCTTAGAGTCTCTTAGTGTTGTTTCCGTGCATGTGAGTTGTGACTAGCACTTACATGTTGACTTGAGGCCCATATGCCATTGATATATGTCTCACTAGGGAACATCTTATCCATTTCATACTCTACACCCCTTTCCTCCCCCCATTAACTAATCGTATGGCCCAAAGGGGTTATTTGTGATGTCACCTCAAGGATTCATTGTATGTCCTACTATCACCTCATGGCTTTCTTGAGAAAGTAGCATGGCCGTCACCACTTCTCTTTGGGTTTTGTGATCGGTCCAATGGTTATTCTTGACACACTTTACGGATTACATTAGGACATTTGAAGAATTGATATGACCCTCCTTCCCATTAGAGCACCATATAAGGAATCTCTACAAGCAATTTGTACAGGCCGTGACATGATCTATTATTCCCACTACTACTTCAGACAACCCATCAGGTAGACACTTAAACCATCTTATAGCTACTCTAGTAGAGCTATTAGGCTATTGACAATGATATCATTTAGGAGTTGTGCCTTGCTACTTCCTTTCCTCTCAACTATTACTTCTCTTTGCCTTGGGTATATACGTTCGATACACCAATTGTAGTTTAGTCAGTGCACTGCTAGTTATTCGTCCAGTGGATCATCTACACCTCCCAACCTTGTACTATTACACGGCCTTTGGATTCTAGGACATGGATTAGTTGATACTATACATTCCATTGGGATTGTTTTTGAGGCCGCTACGTTATAAGATACATTTCCTTTATTTACTTTATTGCTATCTTGTATCAATGATGGTTTGGGTTATTGATTGTGTCACACATGTTAGATTACACTAGTATTTTTATTTTTATGTTATACCCATTTGAATGTTCATGTGGGAGCCAAAATTTTCAAAATTGCATTCTCTATTTCTGGTCATTTTTTTGCAAAAAACGATAAAGGAAGATATTAGGTTAATTTTTAGATTACTGCTATTAATCTGTGTTATATTGCATGCTATTTCCAGTATTTGCAACTATCATTTGATAGTATGTTCTGTGCCTGGTTGGGATGTACATCTATCCAAACCTTATATTTTCATCATCTTATCTCTGTTTTCTATGTAACCCTTGATTGATCACGTTATTCTCAGGGCTTGTCCTTGACCCAGGATTCTTTCCCTACGTTATTGAAAATTATTATTCGGATATTTTCTTTCTTTTTCACTCCATCTTCTTAGCATTGGTTTCTGGTTCAGGCTCTTGTGATTACAATACATTGTTAATATAGCTGGTTCCCTTGATGTCTTTGTATTTGGGAATGTCTTATATTGCTTTTTTGCTATCCAAGCAGATGTTCACTCTGGACTGTTACTCATGTTTGGGAGTAGGGGCTTCCTGCTTGTATGACACAAAACGAAGTTCACCAATGCCTACGTTGACACTGCATTTTCACCTGCTCTTTTCCTTTTCTCCGTTCACTCAATCTTCATGGTGCTTGAGAGTTGGTTCCCTCTCTACCTCTTGTCATTCCTCGCTTCTTGTCTTCAATTCAAGGTAGAAGCTAGCTAGGAAAATTGACAATCATATGCTTGAAATGTTCACTCCAATATAGATTTGTCTCTAATGTCTACAAGGGGAATTTTTCCGTCCTCAAACTCCTGATGGATAAATTTGTGTGGATGCATCCTAGATTGTACTAAGACGTTTTTCTAAATTCTTCTTCCTCCTTGTTAGATTTATTGACATCCACATTATGCCCAATCAACTTTTAGTTGGTTTTTATTTATTTATAATTTCTTCTCAAAATATGGTTACAAGACGAACAATTTGGTGATAGACAGCAGATTCACACAACCAAAAATGTAGGGATATAAACTTCACATACAAATATTATTTCCAATGTACTGAACATAAATGGAGTAGTATGGAAATATCACATCATACAGAGAATACAAAACAAGATAAAAAGATATATGATGCAAGTCCCATCTACAATGAACAATGATCACATGATCCTACTATGATGACACTGATGATATCTAGTACAAACATATTGCTCGAGAGGAGACACGAAGGTGGGGAAGAACCACCACTATTGGTCCTACTAATCAACAAGAATTAACAGCTCATTCTCATATATGTTTCACTTAACATATAACTTTCCAAAATTTGGCAAACATATGGCCCCAAGTTTCAGCAAAAGAGGTAACCTTCCAGTGAGCATTGATAGAATCAACTTGAATGTCTTGAGGAGGGAGTAACTGGAAACCAAGCCATGGTTTGTACTGGTGAAAGGGGTCTGCACATGCCACTTATAGTATTTCCATCACCTGGAGGGTGAATGAACTCCAATTTTGTGGAGATGCTCATCCGGAATAGCTTGTTGAATCTCAGTGATTCATGAGTGATCACTAGTGTTAAGAGGGAGCTTAGCATGAAGGGTGGGCCAAGGATTCTCTGGTTTGTTTGCAATAAAGGTCATAGATCACCTTGATTCCCTTCTTGAACAATCTGAGACTTTTGAGCCAAGGAAGCATAGCAGAGGGAACACCATAGTAGGAAAGAACCGGGCACCACTAGAGGGATTGAGAATTCAATGATAGCCCATATGTGAAGCCATTCCCATCCCAAATTAGGTGATGTTTAAGCAGCTCCCAGGCTTTCTAAATAGAGCAACAAAAGCTCCAACAATTTTAATGGGAACGGGAGTGGATAAAAGGGAATGAAGACTAATACCCTTCCATGCCATACAGACTGCCCCGAGTGATGCAATGTCGGAGTATAGCATTTCATACCTCATCTCCTTCAAGATCACGAATAATCCACTTGACATAGAGGGTTATTCCTTGGAGTTTGACATCGAGTAGGTGAAGACCTCCAATCTCCCTAGTTTTGCAACAAATATCCTAGGAAATTTTGTGGAAATCTTTAGAGGCTTCAAAAGTGGACCAAAGGAAATCCCTAAGGAACCATTCCAACTTTGAGTAAGAGTCTTTTTAAAGGAGCCCAATAGGAGGAATAGTAAACATGGGTAGCTGCCAAGGTCTTAGAGTACACTTGGAACTTACTAGCCAGGGAGAGAGGTTTGGTTACCCAATAGCAATTTTTTTCCCAATTCTTTGAAATTCATAATGCCATAGATCTATAGGAGAAGATGGAAATGAAAAGGGGATGCCAAGGAATTTGAATCTCTATCTAGGTTGAATACAAGACTTCTTGAAACCTTGGAACCACTGAGGTAAGGGAGTGTCAGATTGCATGTTGTAGCATTGGATTTTCTTTCATTGTATAGGGAAACCTGCTGCAACACAAAAAAATCCCAAGGCACCCCTTGGCATTGGCAACAGAAGCTTCCTCTTCAATAAGAGTGACGAAGGAGTCCTTAACAAAATGACCATTGACCATCTGATGTTGGGTTTGAAGGGGGGAAATGCCTTAAACTAAACTTTTGGAGGTGTAATCAACTAGAAATTAGATAAGACCATCAGCTGCTAAAACATAGAGGGAGGGAGCCAAAAGACAACCTCGTCTCATGCACCTAAAAAGCCCGAGTAGGTTAGACTAGGCTCCATTGATGGTAATATAGGAACATCCCTCTTGGAAAAGCATATTGACCATTTCCACAATTATGATCCCGAACCCCAGATCGTGAAGCATAGCAATAATGGACCACTCAATTTTTGTCATAGGATTTCTCAAAATCAATTTTGATGACAAGAGTTTTCTGTTGTGAAGAAAATACCCTTTCCATCCCTTTGCAGATGACAATGAGATTAGCTAAAATGTACCTATTGCGAATGAAACTAGTTTTCTTTGGGTGGGTTATAAGACAGAACAAATATCCCATACGTGGAGCAAGATCATTGGCAATAATCTTATAGGAAACATTCAAGAGCGTGATAGGGTGCTAATTGGAAATGAGCTTAGGTTCCTCAACTTTAGGAATGAACTTGATGTTTCCTTAATTAACGAATTCACCAAAGCAATTGGTTTGAACAACTTCACGTACACTTTGTGTAAATCCGAGACCACAATATTCCAAGGAACTTGGTAGAATTCACAAGGAACGCCATCAATCCAAAGGGCTTTGCCACCAACCATTCGAGAAACTTTGGGCCCACCATATCACAAAGAACATGGAAGAAATCACAAGGAAACCATCAATCCAAGGGGCTTTATCACCAACCATTTGAGTAGTTTTCTCGTGAAGATCTTCAATGGACAATAAACAATCACAAGAAACCCTTTGGCTCTTGGAGAGTTTGCAAAGAACCAATTGCAAACATTTCATGAGAGAAACATCAAGGACTATGGAATTGGGTTGAGTGAAAAACACCAAAATAGTAGATAGCTTAGCGAGTCTTTGGTTGGAGTCAATGATGGCTTTGAGTTTGTTAATATCTCATCTAGATCTTATGAGGGAGAAGAATTCAATAACCATTGTCCCTAACTCTTAGCCAATACATACGGGCTCAAACTTGGGCATCACGGGATAGGTAAGCCTCTTCAATCTTGAGCTTGTGCCTCCACTCGACAATGCCTTTTCAAAGTTTCTCATTGAAAGGAGTAAGCTCTAATTCCTAGGAGGAATAGATAAACTCACAATATGAAGCCTCAAGAGCCTTTCGGGGAAAATATTCTTCTTCTTTTCCATAAATCTAGAGGAATGCAAAGGTTTGCGAAATGGTATCCTTCCACCAAGAAATCAAACCCATCTCTCTAGCAAGGGGTATCACAAGGATCCAAATCCATTTGATATGGGGATGAGTCCAGTCATAAGTGAGGTAGGGTGTGTTCAGGTAAAATTGGAACAACAATTAATACTTGATGCATCAACCACTCAATGCAAAACTGGATGGGGATAAGATCAGATAACACTTCTCCTAGAACCATGTTGATAGGGCAATTTAAATTGTTTGCAAAAAAGAACAGGCTTTGTTGCACAAGAAGAGCTCTATCTAATAATTTCACAACCCTATCGTTTCCTTGTCTTTGATTGGACCAGGTAAACCATAGGGCGAAGGAGGGGGGTCGTTAGTGTTGTTTGAGATTAGACAACCCGAGCTTGTTACACATATAAAACCATGCGTTGCTTTTACCGGAGTGCCATTTCATTGGGAAGATCCTATCGTTATCTTCCATGGATTCAACCATGTTGAAATACCATACATAATCTAGTTGGAATCCAAAAGTGTTAGCAATCCACTGCCAAAATGCCACTCTTTCCAAAATAAAGTTGGAGGCTCCGAATTAGAACTCAATGAAACTCGTTGATAAATGTGCTCTTGAGGCAAAGAGTATACAAAAAATCACTCGAAACTCAGCGATCCACATCAACAATGAAAACTTAGAGAGTTTCATTAAGTATTTTCATTAGTACTTGGTGAAACTCACTGAAGTTCCTCTGTGCACTAGGTCAACAATGCATTATAACACCCAGTTGAAAAAGTCTTTTGTACATCTAAAGTCTGCTTTTTTCTTTGCGACTACAATGAATGTATTTGATTGCCATGAATTGGAGCTATAGTTTTTAGAATATGAAGGAATACAACATATAGTTGACAAAAACAAATAGTTTGACAATTGAGATTCAAAACATACATGTAGGAATGATAACAGTACTTTCTATTTTTCTAAGTCTCTAGTTTCTAATTTCTAGTTTCTAACAGCTAGGTCCAATGGTTTTCAAGGTTCCATATTCAATTGCTTAAATCTTATGCTTCTCCCTTTGATTAGCATCTAGGGTTTTTTGTTTAAAACATTTTATTTGTTCTTATAGGGTTTCAATTGTCTACATTTACAAGAATGACATCAACATCAGGCTTAGCTACACTTAGCAAGTGTAATTCTATTGACCTTTCTTGAAAGTATTGTGAAGGGACATAGGCCAATTGTGTGATATGCAACTATTGTGGGATGAAGATGAGGTGTTAGTCTCCTCAAATACCACATCACACAAATATTTGGAAAAGACGTGGTAGTGTGCATGCAAGTGCCTTTAGAGGCTCAAAGAGAGACGGTTGCATGCCTTGTGAATTATGCGAAGAAAAGAGAGGAAAAAATGATGAAAGTTGAAGCACTTGAAGCCCTAGTGAATAGGAGGGAAGCGAGAGATGATTACGATATTGAGGCCATTTCAATTGCCCCAACTCTAGGGGGTCGAGGATGAGGATGCAACTCATCTAATGGAGATAATTTCGTTCTTTTTTGGTTACTCGAAGTAGTGTTAGGGCACAACCTTCACTGGAAAATACTAGGTGGAACTAGGAAATGTACAATGAAGCAAAGATAGTTGTGGCAAACGTTTTGTAGTAACTAGGAAGTGTACAATGAAGCAAAGATAGTTTTGGCAAACGTTTTTTACTTTAACAACATTCCATTAAATGTGACAAAAAACTCATATTGAGATAATTTAGTCACTGAATTGACCATTGCCGTTAAGTGGTTCAAGGAACCTACTCATGATTTGAGTGGCCTGTTGGAGGATTCCATCAAACATATGCGAGGGATTATAGAAGAGCAAAAAAGTCTATGGAAAAAGAAGGGCTGCAACATGTTTTGTGATGGGTGGATGCATGGAAAAACTGCACATTGATTAACTTTGTAGTAGCTTCATGTGGGTAGTTGGTCTTCTTGAAATCAATTGTTGCATTCCACGAAGTGAAAAATGCAAATGTGTTGTGTGATATGTTGGATCAAGAAGTGATGGAAGTTGGTGTGGTGAATGTTGTCTAAGTTGTGACAGACAACGTAGCAACATATGTAACAATAGGGAGACTTCTTGATAATAGGCACTCTACACTTTTTTGCGCCCATTGCTCAACCCATTGCATTAATCTCCTACTGGAGGACACATGAAATATGAAATGGTTTAAGAGGCAAGAAATTTCTCAAATTTCATTTGTGATCACCCTTGGGTGGTAAGCTTGATGAGAGAGAATGATAACGGAAATGAGCTTGTGAGATTGGGATTCACTCGATCTGCCACAACCTTCATCAAATTGTAGAGCATTGTAGCCTCAGTAATATCTCTTAAGAAGATTTATGTGAGCATACGATGGTTGTAGTCTTGCTATGATAGGAAGCCTGAAGGGGAAAGTGTCATAAGGACCGTTTTTGATGATGTGTTTGCAAAGCATGTCGATAAAATTAAGGTGACCATAAACTTAACAATTTTTTTTATCTATCATCTATTTGTTATAATTATTTTAGTTTGAAATTTTAAAATCTTCTTAATTATGAAATTAAAATTGTGCACTCTTTTTCTTAGGTCATAGGACCTTTGACTAGAATTCTATAGTTGGTGAATGGGGAGAAAAGCCCAATGGGCTATTTGCATATGGCCATAACAAAATATTATGGACAATACCAAAGAAAATATGGACCCATTCGATGCATAATTAATCAAAGATAACCAATATATACATACATCAACCTACTATTTGAACCCTAAGTTTTTATTTTTCCAATCATTTTAAGACTGATGAAGAGGTTATGGATGGTCTTAATACATGCATAAATAGGATGATCCTCGACGAAGAAACTAGAGATGCAATTGTTGATGAGTTGCATATATATAAGACTATAGAGGGGAGGTGTTTTTTTTAGCACTATGCATGAAAATAAGAAACACCAGTCAGCCAAGTAAAAATAAATTAAGTCATTTGTTTTTAGTCTTGCTACATCCGATACTAGAAATCTTTCATTTATTCAAGCCTAGTTGACTTACAAAATTATAATTATGCTATTTGCAAATTTGTGGTGAGAAGATTATGGTACAAAAACACCAAATTTTTAGAGGCTAGCCATATACATTTTGTGCCATATGTGTAGTGCTTCTGGGTGTGAATGAAATTGGAGCATGTTTGAAGCTGTTGACACAAAGAAGTGCAATAGGATGACAATAGAATGCCTCAACGACCATGTTTTTGTGCAATACAATCTTCGTCTTCATGCGAGACAAGTGAAGGGAGAAGAGAGTCATGAAGCAATTTACTTGGATGAAATCAATCCATATGCGGATTGGATTGATGATGATGTTGACCCCATGTTTACTGAGTACAACATTGCAAAGTTCGAGAGGGAAAAAAGGAATCGATGGTGGCAGAAGAAACAAAGGCATCAAGAGCTGGAGCTGTTGATGAGGATATAGATATCTTTGGGGATGATATTATTGCATAGGAGGAATCTTTACCCTACTTCTAGGGGGTAGAAGACCTAAACTCGGCATTGGAAAATGATTGAATATTTCATATTAATATATTTGGTGCATTGACGACGAAGCTACTATAGTCTATGATTATAATGATTTTTGGTCGAAAATTAATAGAAAATATAATTGTGCATTCCCTACGTTCATTTCTCATGTCAATTAACAATATTTTACATGTATTTCAAGTTTATTTTATGAATATATATGTTTATTAAAATAGCAATAAAGTTGGGGAGTAATTGTGAGTAATTGTTGAGAGACTCCCCGAATCCTGAGTAAAAGTCAAAAATTTTGGGCTGGCATGTAATGCTCATGTACAAATTTTTGAACTATGGTTGGAAGTGTAAATGTTGGCAATATTGAGGGAGCGACCATCAAAATAAAAAAGGGTCCAAACTACCTTATGAGTGACTCAAAATCCTAATTGATGACATGGGGAGCAATTCTGGTGTAGTAAGTGTAACCACTCCACCATGTCTATATTATGATTGGACACATGGCACAATGCTCCCTTCCAAATAGATCTAGTGGCGGAATATTGTAAAAACTATGAGATTTTAACTTGTAGCAGAGACACACTTTCATATCAACAAAAAATGACAAATGTCTCTAACCTTAGAGACTTGCACCATAAGTCAATAAGGCTTCTCACATTCCAAGTGTAAACCAACATCGGGAAACATCGAGGTGGTTGTTGTTCCCATCATCCATGCCATCTAAAGTGGAAAAGCTATAAGACATGGATGCTTGTTTATTGCCACAAATATAGTCACTAAGTTGAATGTACACCACTTTACTTGAACATATTCACCAATTTCAAGAGGCGATGAAGGAATGCAGACACGCTGCATGATCATTTTTCATAAAAAAGAACCAAAGTCTCTGTTGAGTTTGATTCTTTCACCCTCGAAGGAGGTTTTGATGATTGAGAGGTGGAAACTTGGCTTTGAGGACCTAAAAAAAATTATTACCGCCTATGGGATGTGTGAAATATGTGGCACCACTTGAACTAGCTATTTGTGAATGGCAGAAGAACCTCTCTTGTACACAATAGCTGGTGTTTTACGTGCTCCATGAGCTCATTGGTGGAAAAGCTATGAGACGTGTATACTTGTTTATTGCCATGTATATAGTCACCATGTTGGAAAGTACGCCCTTTTTCTTGAACATATTCACCAATTTCAAGAAGCGATGAATGACAAGGACAGGAATGCATGATCATTTTAAGCTAAAAAAACATCGGATTCTCAGTCAAGCCCAATTCTTTCGCCTTCTAAGGAGGTTGCAACAATTGAGAGGTAGAAACTTGGCTTTTAGAACTTGAAAAATTTGTTCTTGCCTATGGGGTGTGTGAAATATGTGGCATTGCTTGAGAAGTAGCGGGAACTAATTTGTAATATCCCCTTTCCAATCAAAGACCTTTGGCCTATTTTGTCAACCCGACGGCCAAAGGAAAAATATAAGGGTGACTTAAGTTCTATTACTTTATTATAAAGTGCTTAAAAAAAACATTATAAAAAGCACTTATAATAATTTAATGAACTTAATAATAAAATAAAATATAGAAAAGGTAAATACATGATAAAGCACTTAGTATAAATTGTATTTATTTAGGAGAAGTGCGACTTGCCTTAGGGGAATAAAAAATGGTTAGAAAATATAAAAGCTCATGGGACAAATGTATTTCCCCTAGAAAAATGCGACTTACATTAGGATGGAAAAAACTGTTGGGAAAAACATTTAATATGGGAAAATATTAAATGAATGCATAGGGAAAATCATTGTAAGTTGATTGGATATTGTAGAGGTTGTTTTGGGTCTCTTCCTCCTTTATAAGGAGAAGTCGACTTGAGGGGATGGATTGCATATTCACTTGATAATTTTATGAATTGTATCTTAAGCTTGTAGCTTTTGCATAAAAAGATCTAAGGACGGAAACCCTTAGTATTTCCCTCTTGTGAACGAAAACCCCCAAGAGTTTGACAAAAATTTCTATTCAGGAAATTCTATTGTGCTTACACAGATTTTGTAGCTGATTCTTGTTGAATACATGACATTTTAGATCAGAAATCTATTGCTGCTTATTGTATTGAATTTTGGGAATCGAAATAAATTAATTTCAGAATTTTTGGAGCTGATTTGATGCCCTAAATGTGCTGGGCGACCTACTTTCTAGGGAAAAACTAGGGTTTCGTGTTTTCTGTGCGAAAACTAATTTTGGAATATTATTCTTCATATTTTGTGGCCCAAGATCCAAAGTTTCAGCTCATTTGGACTTCTCTAGCAAAAAATATGAATTTTTGAAGTTATGTTGTAGACAGGGTTTTAAATAATTTCCAAATTAATTTTTGGTGATATTTGAAATGGATCTCAGTCTATTTATTGCTGCTGCTGTCCATCTATTTTTATACAATTTATTTGAAGTATTTAACAACCATTAAACCCTTCATATTGAGTTTATTGAGTTGGGCCATTAAACCCTCACTCTAGGGTTTATTGAGGCAATTATAAGTTGTGTTCAGATTTGATCAGGAACTTGATAAGAACCTTGCATATAATAAATTGCAGAAGATGATAAAGAACAAGAGATATGGACATTAATTGAGATATGATCCTCCAAAAGAGGATCATAACAAGGATCATAAATAAATAAATTGTAGAAGATAACACAACACCAGATATATGTGGGGCCAAGATGCCCTAATATGCAATATATTCAGAATATAGAAGATTACCTTTAAGGTAGGGCAACACCATAGAATACTCTTTAAGGAAGGAATCACTCTACAATATCTCAATATGGGAAGTCCACTTCGAGGGGTACACCTCCAATAAACCTCTACCAAGTAGAAGAATCGACTCATACATCCCTGACATGAATCATAATGACACTCACATCCCTTATATAGATGGGTAACACCTACTCTTAATGGATGGGTAACACCATAATCCCAATGTAATTAATTCGACTACTGTGACCCAATATAACTAAGGGGATGTGTGCCACATGTCGTGATCAACCCATATACATTATAAATATATCCCATGTGAACCCATACTATAACTAAGGGGATGTGTGCCACATGTCGACATCTCCATCAACCCATATACATTATAATATCATATATCAAGGTACATAGCATTGCCTCCCTCCTTGACATGTTTCGTCCCCGAAACGTTAGAAGAGGCCATATAATAAGTGTGCTTTAAATTTTCATGCACACTGTCGCCATGCTCGATCATTTAACCACCCCTATGAAATCCTAGTGGGTGACGTTGCTCCAAACCCGATTCCATATTCCATTGTGACTCATCTGATTCCATCCTTGTACATATGTGTTCCTCCTCGGCATCCATGCATATCCATAATAATTATTCATGTGATTCCATGTCATATAATTGTTGCTCCATTGATTCCATGTAAAGACATGATTATTCCTCCTCCAATTCCCTATATATCTATATAGATTTCTGAGCTTGATGTGTCCTAACATGACTGCCTGATGTTTTCCCTCTCATGATGATGTGGGTGTCTATATGGTGCAACCTTAGTATCGTGCAACGTTATCAATCTTTTCCTCTACTTTATTTTCCTCTTCACACCTTGTTTGCTATTTCTTTTTTCTCTTGAGTAGATGAATTATTATTATCTTTTTCATCTTTTTCATCAACGTCTCCTTCCTAAATAATTCTTATACCCTTCTTCACCATCTTCAAATTCATCTTCATGATCCTCATTTTATATTAATTTTTTTCCTTGCTAAGTGTGATATCTTGCAGTGTAATTTTCTTTTTTTTGTACCACAATTTCATGAATTTCTTTTGCACATTAAGATTAACTTTTCACAATGTCTCTAACCAATGATATCCAAGAACAATATCCATACCATCCATATCTAAAGCATAAAAATTTGAATGTAAAACATATTTATCCATAGAGAGCTTTAAATCTTCACAAACTTGAATATGCTCGCCATACACTTGAGCTTCCTTAATATGCTTTGTTTGCACATGTAGATTTTGAGTTACACCCATATTGATGAAGTTATATTTGTTGCTAGGGTTTATGGAAACAATTACCTTTTTTCTTTGAATGCACCCTTCAAACTGAAAAATTGAAGTTTCCTTCCTTGGATCTTGATCATTTGTCTCTTCTTTTATTTTTCTAATTGTTGTTCATCTATCCATGAAGACTTGTTCCAACTCCTCCCAAGACCAATTAGACCTTTCCTTTTCTAACTTAGAAAACCAAATCCGTGTAGGGCCACTAATCCAAAATTTGAATACCCAAGTACCTGATGATGTAGAATAAGTCTCCATCAATTATTCCACCATTCTCTGGCATCAATATCTCCATTTCCATAAAAATCGTTCATCCCCATGACCCACAAAAAACTAGGGTTTTAGGAATAAACCCTTTTGATCAAAATTTTCTCTAACCCTTTTGGATAGAGGTCGACCAAAAATCTGAAAACACAAAACATAGACCCTAATTATATTTTTGAGAGGTTTCTGAAAATGTAAAAATAAAAAAAAATTCTAATATTGCGACCTGTGGAGCAAATTTGTGAAAAACCATAAAACTACAAGCAATCTCACAAAATAGATCTAAATTCTATGAAATTTTAGGAGTATTACCGTGAAATATATTCACAATTCGTCCTTATTTAGAAGATACAAACGAAACCTTAAAATTAGGGTTTCAACCCTAAAATGAACATATCTTTTGCAAAACAACTCCAAAAAATCTGAAATTTGGAGGGAATATCCCTTGAATGATTTCTCAACTTCCCAAAAAAAATCTCTGAAAAAATCAACGTCGATCTCTAGATATAGCTGAATCACCAACATTAAGGTTTCATCTCACAAATTGTCTAAATCAATGCTCTACTACCAAATGATAACATCTTTGCTTATGATAAATCAGAAATATGCATAATATAATCAATATCAACACAACGCGAGATATTTGTGGGCCAAGATGCCCTAATATGCAATATACTCATAATATAGAAGATTACCCTTAAGGTAGGGCAACACCATAGAATACTCCTTAAGGAATCACTCCACAATATCCTCATATGGAAAGTCCACTTCGAGGGGGACACCTTCAATAAACTTCTACAAAGTAGAAGAATCAACTCATACATTCCTAACATGAACCATAATAACACTCACATCCCTTATATAGACATAAATTACTCATAATGGATGGGTAACACCTAATCTCAATGTAGGCCGAATCATTACCCAATATAACTAATTCCTATGTGAACCCATTTATTATAAACATATAACTAACTAAGGGGATGTGTGCCACATGTTGGCATCTCCATCAACCCATATACATTATAATATTATATCCCATATCAAAATTCAAATACATAATTTAATAAAAGAAAAACTATTTGAATTTGAGACTCAAAATTAAATAAAATGAAATAAATTATAAAACCATTCTGATTCAAGTGACAATAGCTGATATTCATATCATTAATCTCATATTCAAATACACCAACAATTGTCTATTGTCAATATTACAAAAAGAAGAGGACAAGTATCAACCTAAAAATCAGAATCAACATTTGAAGCAACATCCATGAACTCCTCGCTGGAACTATCATCCTCGTCCTCAAAGGTAAAGCCCAATCAATCCCCGTTGGAGCTAAAAACTTGGAAAAGAAGGTGAATGGCAAGTGGTTGCAACAGTCTTTGAAGCCCATATGGTTGCCACCAACTCACTGGCTTCTCCTGTGCGAATGTTACCCTATCCTGCTTTGCTGATGTTTTGTACCCATCAAGTTCAGTGAAGTTGAGCCATTCCAACCTAATCTGTGACGCCTCCTGTGGACTATACATTTTTTTGAAGGCCTTCATAAGGCCCTTCTTCACCTCATCATCATTCAAAGGGATAATTCTACGTGGCCTCTCTACATACCATTTGGGATTAAGTGCATGCACAAGCATATGAAGAGGGGTGTTCACCTTCTCCCATCTCTGTTGAATAATGGGCTGGATATGTTCATTGTAGAACTCCAAAGTGAGGTCCCTCACATGAATAACTTCCTTCATTTGCCTAAACATGTTGTCAATGCACTCATAGATCTCACCAAGATTGGGGCTGTCAGAATCCCCATATTTGATTGATACTAAAAAACTGGAGCTATAATTGATATGATGTATTTCATATCCAACCCAAAATGTTTCCCTCAACACCACTTCCTTCACTCTTTTCCCTTGCTCACCTAGTCCCAATCTTGTGTCATAATCATAAATTTCAGGAGCTCCTGCAACTTGAACATCCTCTCCAACAAAATAAAATAGGATGCAAAGCAGATTCAACTGGTTTTAGAAATTCGTTCTTCGAAAAATTTCAAAAGAGTGCCAATGATGTGTCGTGATTGCATATGAACTTCTATACGTTTCTAGCCTCATTCACTATCTGGTCCAACCCACTGAATCTTCCCTATGTATTTCAGTGCATTGTTCATGGCATGCACACAACATGGGGTCCAATAAATATGATTATACTCCCGCTCCACAAGCTTTGCCTACTGCTCTAGCACACATAAGTTGCATTTGTGACAAACTTGGTACAACATCTGAAGGTCCAACCTGAATGGCATCCTTCAACAATCTGAAATTCGAACTCAATATCTTTCTGCTTCCCAGAACAACTCATTGCTCTCAAGATGTACGGTCCATCTTCGTAAGAGACAATGATATTGATAAGAGGACGGTGTCTAATATACGTCCACCCATCCATGATAATGCTACATCCTTGTGACACCCATGTGAACCTTCATCTCCTCCATCAACATATTAATCTTGGAATAGTTTCTATCCAAGATTGTTGTCCTCAGTTTGGTGTCTCCAGGAGGCACATAACTTGTACCTACTTTTGCTACCTTAGCCATAGCTTCCTTATGATAAGGAGAGCGAGTGACATTAAATGGGATCCTAGTAGCATAGAAAAATTTCCTGATAGCATCATCTGCCTCTTCCTTTTCTTTTGAATCAAACATATCTACAACTGGATTGGGGGCTGCCCCCACGACCTTTCTCTTCCCTCTGTTTTCCACTTTTGACATTGCAAAACTAGAACCAGACCAAAGTATTCACTAATTTTGCCAGTCATATGATGAGCTCAAAGGAGTGTTAGCTGCAGTGCTAGTACCATGAACTTATGGAACATTGTCCGTGGTATTTCCATTGAAATTTTTCACCATCTCTGCTCTCTCATCTAGTGAAAGGGCCTTACAAAGACCAACCCCCCTTCCTGTAAGGTGCAACAAGTGTGCATTGGTCTTGGTGATGCTGCCATGCCAAGTCAGTGCCCATATGTTGCACTTACATAGTTTACTCCCCCCTCCAGACTTGGGGTACTCAAGTATCTCAACAAATTGTTGCGATGGCTTCGTCTTATCAAATGGTCTAATAGCAAATTTGGACAACATTTGAGAGGGGCAATTGATAGCACTACCAGCTGAACTACCAGTTATCCATTGCCACTACATTTTGTTTCCCTTCTCCACTTCTTCCCATTATGGCAATCACCAACACTTCCACCTATCTCAAGTTCAACCCTTTCCTCTTCTGATTCATACTCATCACTTAGAAGAAGAACTTATGGTGATGATTGTTGCAATGAATAAAACAACCATACTAAATATTAATGAATTAATTAAAAAAAAAGATAATTATAAGCAATGATTATAATTTAAATTTAAATTTATAAACAAGAAAAACAACCATAAGTTATAGCTATATAACCTGATAATGCAAAGGGGACACCTGTTGGTGGTATGAATATATGTGTATTTAGATATCATCTGATCTATCTGCTTCCCTTGCACTTTTTTTTCCTGGAGGGACAACTCTTATGGTCGCTCCAACTTTGTGTTTATCCTTATGCTTGGTCATGAGTAGGAGAAAGGTCCTAGTTTGAGCAATCAACGGCTGATGTTGTTTTACATCTAATTAGGGCCACTGACTTAGTAGCGGGTTGCCTCTGGGACGTGGTAATGCTTATGATTTGGAGTGATGATGATGCTCTTAGGCCCAGCCTCGTAGACTACCATTGCGATCCCACATGTACGGCTGTCCAAAAAACACATCAAAAACATCTAATGGTGCAATCTCACATACCACCATATCCTTGGATGGTTTGATTGATTAGGGAAGGTGACACTGTCAATTCACATGGACATCTTTACCTTGATTGACCTAACCAACAAAGTATGGGTTGTGGGTGAGGAGTTGTTACAAAATTAAGCCTCTTTACTATTTCTGGAGATATCATATTCTTTTGATTCCCACTATCTAGGACAAAGTGAAGAGTCATACACCATTTACCCATATCTGCAAGTGAAATAGTCATTTTGCATCCTCTTTTGGTGGGGGAAATATTCGTGTTGTGGTAACAACGGTATACGGATTTGCATCCATAATCGTCTCCCCTTCTTCATGTGCACCTTGATTCTTTGCGGAGGCATCTCTTACATCTGGCTCTCACGACTCTATTAGCAGAATTTTGTTGAAATTTCGACAGTCCTTCATGTTATTTGCTACCTACTGTTGTGCTTCTCACATCACAATCTTGTGTGTTTTCTGTGGCTTTTCTTTCCATGCCTACTTCTTATCCTATTTCTGTGGTGGCGCATCTTTTCTTTGTTGTTTGGTGTCAACCTTTCCCTTTCTTTGAATAAGAAAGGATCTTTGTTTCCCTTGCGTTTGGACCTTTCTTCAACCTTTACTGCATATTGGTAGGATTCTTTGAGAGCATAGTTTCAAAAAATCGTTATCGACATGCCAAATTTTGACTTAGATATTGGGAATCGACAATTTATCGGCATTAATCGGAAAACTTTATCGTTACTATTAAAAACATTTAAATTCATAAAATAAACTTAAATTAAATGTAAAAAACATTGTTAAATAATGCGGGAGGTGACTCTATAGAATGTCATAGGCCCATATGCATATTTTCGATAACTTAATACTATATTATATTATGATATTATGATAATTTGTATATTATTATAAATTTATCAATATAAATACTATATAAATTTATATATTATTATAAATACTGTATACTATAATATTATGTATATTATTATGATAAATACTGTAACTATATACGTAACTATTATAAACGATTTATCTTTATTAAAACTGTATAGGTATGTAATTAATGTATAATGTATACAATATATACTAAATATCGTCTAGGGCATATAGTTTATTATAAACTAACTATATACTAAATAAAAAACGTCAGAGACCTAAGGCCACGGATAATCTATTTGTATATCTATGAAAATAAATAAAAAAATGAAGTTTCCATGAAAATGGTTGCAGGAAGCCACGAAACCATGAAATGCTCTAAACCAGACACGAAACTAGGTCGCAGGAGAAAATACGAGTCGCAGGAGAAAATACGATTCGATTTGGTCTTTTTTTGTATTTTAAACCTAAGCCACGTGATTTTCAACGATTTTTCCCTACGAGTTTTCACGATTTTTTAAGTTGTTAATCACCGGAAATCGCCAATTTTATCGACACTTCACAAATCACGATTTTCAGAAAGATTAATCGTTTTACTTGCCCTAAATGATTAATCGCGATACTCGGCTATTAATCGCGATTTTTTAATATAGAGCTCGAGAGTATTGATGTCTACGAATTCCATCTCTTCCTAGATATAATATCGCAACCTTGTAATGTCCTTTTTAGGGCCGAAACTAAAAATAAGGGTTTTAGCATAAACCCCAATCTGATTTAAATCTGATTTTGGAGCAGCAAACTGAAAATTAAATGAATACGAAAACAGAGATCTGATTTTTATAACAACATCATCAAAAACACAAGATTTCACCCAATAATATCACCCTATAATTCATCCACAATATTTATAGACCTTTTAGGAACACCTTAGAAACAATTTTCAACACTTGAAAATCCAAGCAAATATTCACCTGGAAAATTAATTATTAACAGAAGTACAGTGAAGAGAAATAATCAAAATGAGGGTTTTCAAACCCCAAAAATGCCCAAATAAGAGTGATTCCAACCTTATAAATTATATTAAATCTGAATATCAATAAATGAATGAGTGTCGTATTGTAGAAGGCACCTAGAATGACCTCTACCCTAGTCGCTCCCCTAGGAGAGGGCTCCAAAAATATATGCAAAGTCCTTGTAGGTCTTCTTCTTGATCCAAATTTGCAAAATGTATTCAATAGAGATTGTTAATTCACCAAAATGGAGAGTTTTTATTCTCCACCAATCCACAAGGAAGGTTTCCGTCCTCCTTGGATGCCGCACAAGAGGGTTTTCATCCTCAAGTGGAATGGTATTGAGCAACCAACCCAACAAACCAAGTGTAAGTGTAAATGCGCCAAAAGATGATATCCAAATGGGGTCATACAACCTCTTTTATATCCCTTTCATGGCGTCAAAGGCCAAACAGATGAGGACCGACCTTCAAGCTCACTTTATATTTTAATTCTTTGTTGGGAAACTCCTAATCGCGACTGACCTTCCTAGAAGAGGTAAACACTAAAGAAAAACATTAAAAATAATAAAAGAAATCAGAAACAAAGCTCAATTACTTCCCTTGTTCACTTTATCTTCTTGGCCACAGGAAGAGAATGAGACAAGTCTTTATTTGGGCTCAATTCGAAAAAGGGTACATTACAAACCTCCCTTCTCGAAATCGTTTGTCCCTAAACAATTGCAAATGTGGATGTTCCAATATTCTTGCACTTTCCCATGTAGCCATCTTCAAGGGGTCAATTCCTTCCAATGAACCAAGTATTCCTTGATACTTCGATTCCTTAACTTCCTCTCATGAACCTCAAGATGCTTTCTGGAATTAGAACCAACTTGCCCTCTTCATCTAATGGGTGGCAACTCGAGTGAGGGAGAGGTGCTGTCCAAGTGCCTTTTTGAGGCACAAAACATGAAAAATATCGTGTATTCTACTATGTTATGGAATCTCAAGTTCATATGCAACATTTCCCACCATTCCTTTTACCTTATAAGGACTGTAAAACCGTGGTTTCACCTTCTCTGCACCTCTTTGTTTGATTAGAACATTGCTTATAGGGTTGCAACCTTAAAAACACCATATCACCCATTGCAAATGACCTCTCTTTTCTATGTTGATCTGCATATAGCTTCAAGCTTATTTTGAGCACGTTGGAGATTTTCTTCGAGCTCTTTCAAGATATTAGGGCTTCGCTGAATTAAATCTTGGGCCTTCGGCACTCTACTATCCGTCATAAACTAAATCAACAAAAAATGGAGCATCATAACCATACAAAGCTTTGAAAGGAGACATACTGAATATCGACATTTGGAAGGTGGTATTCCATAACAAAATTCAGCCATATGTAACCATTTTACCCATGCTGATTGTTGTATATCAATGTAATTTCGTAGGCATCCTTCCACCCATTTATTAACTATTTCTGTTTGTCCATTCCGTCAGAGGGTGGTAGCTAGTTCTAGGAGTGAGTTTGGTACCTGTCAATTGAAGATGGAATTCTTGCCAAAACATGCTCATTGATCTACTGCCCCTGTCACTTACTATATCCTTGCGCAGCATGCATGAAGTCTAAACACTTCCATTAAAAAAGCACATCAGTTGTTATAGGTGCATTGTACTTAGACAGAAGTGGGAATAGGCAATGACCTGTATTTAGTGAGTCTATCAACCACCACATACAAACAATTATTGCCACCTTGAACCATGGGTCAACCCTGTGATGAAGTTGGTGTCCCCAAGCAATTTCACCCTGAAATGGCTTGAGACTACCCCATGTTAAAAAACATTAAGTTCTTTTAAAATAATGAGTCATTTTGTGTGTTAATTGCCAGATTGAAGTGTCTAAATTGTGTCATTAGGCCTATTCCCAAGAGAGTCATATTAGCCAATTTCACCAAATACATAGATGCCCGAAATCGTTATGATTATGTCGCTGGGGTTTTGCCTGCAGGAAATTTTCTATTTCAATTATTCTGAGCCCCGTTAGAGGCAAATTATGTTCCGGTTTAACCCTGTTGTGGTCTTACATATCAATATTCCCATATACCAGTAGGGTTTTAACAAGGAATGAATCCTGAAGACTTTATTTGTGACTTCTGGCAATGTGCATGCGTTTTTGGTGTTTTCTTGTTTTGCTTTCTTAGATGAAATTTCTCTAGGTCAATTCCTTTGACGGTTCAGTCTGTTTTCTTTGCCTGGAGTATTTCCTTGGAAATCATCTATTGTGACGTCATGTCAGAAGGAATTTGCCACATCGAGGTCTGGTCAAAAATTCTCTCTAAAAAGATGAAGTCATGCACAAAAAGGGCCTCTTCTGGGCAGATCACATTTTTGGGAAAGGAAGGTTTTAAGCTACAACGGGATTTTTGGTGGTAGCAGGCAGGTGGGAATTTTGTACCTGCCTAGTAGGGTACTTTTTCCCATGGAAGCAAAGTCATTTAAGTCATGATGGGAAAATTAGAGGCAGCAGGCAAACGGGAATTTCTTACTTACCTTGCAGGGTGAAAATTCCCATTATAAAATAAAAGAAAATCACTTAAGGCATTGATGGGAATTTCTTATCTGCCTTGCAGGGTAAAAAATCCCATTATGAAAGTCAAATAGCTTAAGTGGATCATGGGATTTTTGGAGTTGTGGTGTAGGGTGAATAATCCCATTAGAAATTGACTTTTAAAAATAGAATTCACCCTTGCTAAAAAGTGTGACCCACCTTGGGTGAATAATAATGCATTTAATAATATTTATTCGCCCAATTTTGGTGCCCAAGCATGAGGAAAAGTCAACACATGATGAAAGGATAAAGAAGATTGGATATAGAATTCTAAAATTAAATAAATTTAATTTATTTAATGCAGCCCCCTCTCATGCAAAAAAGTGCGACCCATATTGAGGAGAAATAATACTTTTTAAAGTATTAATTAATGGAATTAATCCCTATTTTTGATGCTTAAGGTCAAAGCACACTGTGAAGTCAATGTGGACTGGAAGTAGAAAGCTAAAATTAGATAAATTTAATTTATTTAATGGCAGCCATGAGCATGCACAAAATAGGTGCCCAAATTGAAGAGAAAAGCATGTTAATTAATTAATTAATTGCCAGGAATAGGAGGGGCAATAATTAATTATAGAATGATGAAGGTTATATAAGCATGGGCTGCCATAAGGATGAATTAATTAATTCTTTAGCAAGGAAGTGCAGCCCAGACAATTTTGGCGCCCAAAATTAAGAAGGAATTTTGCTCAGAAGAAGGTGTTTTCACTGCCAGAAAGCTTCAAAGTTTGGCGCCTAGGTTTGAAGGAGCCTGATTTAAGTCTGATTAATTGTCTACATAGTGGTATAGGTGCTCAGGTGAAGTTGACAAAATTCATGCATGCTTTACATGCAAACAAAACCTCAAATTTTGGGGCAGTAGGCTTGATATATGCAGATTTTTATGATTAAAATCAAGTGTTCATGTTCCGATTGCCATCTTTGTCTGAATTAATTGCAGGTATTCATTACAGGTGCTTATATAATTGAAAGGGAGCTTAAATCAATGTCCAATACATTGAACATATCCTCCGAATTTGAAGAAATCTCCAGATCTACACCGGTTGTAAAGAATTCCGGCTGAATAAAAAGAAAAAGATTTGCTCAAACAAAGATCGCTCCAGCCATGGCAAAGCGGGATGAACGAGAAAGATCAGCAGAATCATGCATAGATCCAGATCCGTAATTGCAAAGGCTTCATCCTCTTGTTTTGAATGCAGTCTGTGAAGAAGTCAGTGCATGGAGAATTCCTTCCAGGATCTTGTGCATGTTCTCCCAATCTTCCAGTTGAAGCCTTCATTGAATTTGCATTCACCCAGAGTGCTTTCCAGAATTTTTAATTACTCATATGCAATTAAAAATAAAAATGATGAGTTATTTACGGCAAACAGTGCACTGATGCGTGTACTAGGGAAAAACTACAAAAGCTTCAAGGATAAGAGAGAAGACATGTCAAAGGCAATACCCGCAAGCAAATCACAGTCACTTCCAGATCCAGTTTGGTGAGAATCAAAGGCAAAAGAATCAGCTGCATGCAGAATATGAGAAAGGACAAGACTGCAGCTTTTCTCTTTCTTCTTCTTTCTCTTATTTCCTCCGACAGTAATTGAGCGATCAATTAAATTATAAAACTTAAGTGATTGGTTTAAAAGCCATTACTCGAAGAAGTCAACTACTTGGAAATAGGTGGTAGACATGCAAAATAAAAGGTTCTATCTTCAGTTGCAAATCATGCATGTCATGCAAAGAGGAATTCCAGGAGGGAGATTGCCAGTTGTTTCTTTTCCGACTTCCACATGTGCCAGTTCACTAAAAACTTTCGACTTGTAATTGCCCCTCTACATTCTATAAGTAGAGGAAGAACCTACGGGTTAAATGATCAAAATTTGTAAGCAGCATTCTTTTATTCCAGACTTTGTGCTGAAATCCCTGATAGCTATTTGAAGTAAAGGAATAGAAAGGAGCAGATTTCCGGAGAACTTTGTGTCACGGTGCATTTTGTTTCTGACTTTTTTTTATCTCAGATCTACTTATAAACTTTGTGTTATTTTAGATCTAGATCTGAAGTTGCCTTCGCTTATAATTCTCTATGTTAATATCTATTGGTTCTGTCTATGTGCATGTAATCAACTCTGTAATCTATTGATTGGGTTGCACATCTTCCATATTTCTTCCTTGTGTTTATATTATTTCCTTCTTCTTTAGATATTTCCTTTCTTTAACAGCTGCTTACTTGCTGCAAAACTAACATCTATGGTTCATGAGCTGCATGGTTAAAGTAAAACCCCTAAATAGATACTAGCATATTTTATTGACAAATCATACATGGAAGCCTCACCGGTAAATGAGGGAGATTTATCTCATGACTGCCTAGGTTTTTAGCTATGCAGGAAATCTAGCCAACAGAAGTCCATAGAGATACTTCCCCATTTTTGAGTGGGAATCGGAAGTGGCTGTAGGAGCCTAGCTGGAAATGCATCTTTCGCTTTGTTTTGTTGGCACGCTAGACACTCCTGGATGTATTGAAGGACTTCCCCCTTTAGGCCTTTCCAATAGAATCCTTCCCTCACTTGTTTGTATGTCTTAAATAACCTGGATGACCAACTAAGGGTCGTCATGAATAACCCTCAACATCTTACTCTTCACCTTTGATTCGAGTACCAAATATACTCAGTACTTGTAATAAATGAGCCCATCCATAACCTTGTACCTTTCATCAATCATTTCACCTTCAAAAACAACATTAGCAAACTTGTTCTTGACATACGCAGCTGTAATCAAATATTTCCAATCTGCTTCTATCTTAGATAAAGAGCAAAAATATGATTGTCATGACAAGGTGTTTTCTACCAAGTACTTGACTTGAGGTGTTTCAGGAAGCATACCTTGCAATGTAGCCTTCTTACCCTTGTCTGTAAAGTTTATTTCCATGTTTTAGTAATTAAAGGTCAGTTTTCCCAATGAATGCAACCATTGGACCCCAAGCACGAGATTCATATAAGCCATGTGAATTAAATAGAAATCAGCACATACCTCGTGTTTTCCCAATGTGACTATGAGTTGGGGACACCACCTTGTGCATGGCATAGCGTAACCATCCTTTACCTTAACCGTGAAACCCTTGAAGTCTTCTACATTCAAATCCAACTTGGCCACCAAGCACTCATCAATGAAATTATGAGTGGCTCCACCATCAATCAAAATCATGACCCCTTGCCCTTGTAGGTCACCCTTCATTCGGAATGGATGATAACTAGGTGCACCGGACAAGGTAGCAAGAGTGCCCTCCAAACTTTCTGGATCTTCTTTAGGTATATTATCCTACTTTGCCTCATCAACACAATTTTCATCATCCTCACAATATGAAAATACTTCAATATAATGCACTTTACCCTTACCTAAACAATGGTGTCCTGGAGTCCATGGATCCTTGCAAGAGAAGCATAAATTATTCTTCGTTAACTCATTTCTCGTCTCTCCTCCATTGCTAGTTTTGGGAAGCTGCTTGTGAATAATAGACATCCTTTGGAAGGGCTTCCTTGGCTATTCCAAGGGAGTGTTTCTATGTAATGTCCCCAAACGGACACTTTTTGCCCCTAAATGGATATCAGGCAAATCTCAACCTCTAAATGCAATTTATAAAAAATATACCAACTATTTATGATGCAGATCTGATTTATTTATAGAAAATGCGACTAGGGCGGATTATGAAACTTATAAAAATCAGAAATAAATCATGATATTTTCCACCATAAACTGAGATAAAACTTATAATATTTCACCATCAATATATTTGTGCAAAGATCTGAATTTTTAGAGCTCATATATAGCTGAAATGAATTTATTTTGAAACCCTAGTCTGCTAGAAAATTATGGCAACTTCAAAAATTCATAACTCACTAAAAAATGCTCCAACCCACACAAATAAACCATGCACAGACTCACAAAAATAAGGAGAATGCAATGATGTTATCCATTCATACAAATGACCACCATAAGTGCCCTAAACAACCAAAACAACAATTTGCCCTTAGGGTTTTGGGTTGGAAATTACAACAGAAACATTTAGATATATTTATATTTGATATGCTGAAAAATCAGCTCTCCTTTATGCACACTGGAAACCCCAAGGTGGAGAGTCCTCACAAACTAGAGGAAGGGTTTTTGTCCTTATCTATTGGAGGGTTTTCGTCCTCGAGAGTGAAGATTTAAGCAAAAATGCTCAACATACAAATTTGGAATAAGAGAATAAACAAGTGATGTCTCTCAAGCAAGTTCTCTTGCTTAAATAGAAGAATAGGGCCCAAATGGCCACTCACTCTCACATCCAATCAGAAATTTCCCCTCATTTAATACTTTCCCCCACTTGCTTTTCTCCCCTAGGCAAGTTGCATTTTCCCTTGAATTAATAACTTTTGCTAAATGCCTTTTTCCTTTTTTTCCTTTTTCTATTTTTATTTTATTATTAAGTTTATATTATTTTATTATAAGTGCTTTATAATTTTTATTTTTTTTGCACTTTATAATAAACTATCATAACTTAAGTCCCCCTTAAGTTTATTCCTTAGCCATCAAGAAGACAAAATGGGCTAAGGGTGTTTGACTGGGAAGGGGATATTACATTCTATGCTATCCCAAGGGTCTTTTCGGTTGTCCTTCACTTGATTTAACCTTGGAATGCCCGCTGATCGCTACTGTTTTTGGGGCAGCACCTTCAAGGTCCAAAGATTTTTTGATTAACTCTTGAAGAGACAAAGGATCAAAGGCTCTAACCATCTTGAGTGGTTCGGTCAAACCCTCGATGAAAATAACCACAAGTCTCCTCTTTGTGACATCTGTAATCATGAAAAAAAGTCTTTGAAACTCAGCCACATACTCATCCACTGTGCCTTGTCGTCTCACTTGTGCAAGTTCCTAGAAGTGAACTTCCGGGTCAACTCTATCTAATCTATCTGTGAGTCTTCTACAAAACTCATCATAGGAATGGATCTCATAGTGCCCTTGTGTCATCAATCCATGGAACCGCCACTCATGAGCAATCCCCTCTAGGTGAAGGGTTACAAATTTGATGGCATCATCCTCCATCATAGGCTTCAAAGACAAATATGTATCCAACTTTTGGATCCATGCCCTAGTTGTCCCTTTGGTCGATCCATCAAAAATAGAGAAGGTCATCTTCCCCAACACATTTTGCACCTCTTTTTGTGGCATATTTTGTCTTGGCTCCGTCCTAGACCTTCCTTTGCTCGTGCCAATGAACTCAACAAGTGTAATGGCCTCCTGTATCTCTCTTGGAAGTGCCATGTACTCTTCATAGCTTGTGGCAATGCTTTTCCCCTTAGAGCACCTTGCTCCCGTCTTCGGAATGGCTTTTTCCCTTGGAAGGAAAGTAGGCCTAGTGGCTGATCCGTGAGCTGATCCATAGGGTCGCCGTGAAGTATTTTCTCCGGATGAGCTGTCGTCTCCATTATGAACCCTAGGTTCATGAAATCTCTGAAAATATAAGGCTAGGAGGTCCATGGTGTTTGCCAATCTCTCTTGCCCTTCAATGAGCTTGTTGATCTTGGCTTCTTCAGGATCTTGGGGAGCCATACTATCCTCTTCTCTTGGCTGGTCTGATTTTCTCTCTCTGCTAACAGTAGAGGAAACCCTTGTTGCCCTCTTCCATGAAACCCTTAGGATGGGAAGAACGAAGCTTTGATACCACTGTAATGTCCCTTTTTAGGGCTGAAACTGAAAATAAGGGTTTTAGCACAAACTCGAATCTGATTTAAATATAATTTTGGACCAGGAAACTGAAAATTATATCAGTACAGAACAATGATCTGATTTTTATAACACTCTGAAAACCCAAGATTTCACCCAAATATCACCCTATAATTCATCCACAATATTTATAGACGAATTAGGAATACCTTGGAACAATTTCCACCATGAAAATCAAGCACATATTCAATTAACAACAAAAGTACAACAAAGAGAAATAATCAAAATGAGGGTCTCCAACCCCAACAATGCCCAAATAAGTGTGATTCCATCCTTATAAATTATATCAAATCTAAATATCAATAAATGAATGAGTGTTGTGCCCTAGAAGGAACTTAGAATGACCTCTACTGTAGTCGCACCCCTAGGAGAGGGCTCCAAAAATATATAAAAGTCCTTGTAGGTCTTCTTCTTGATCAAAATCTCCAACGAGTCGTCAATAGAGATCTTCAATCCACCAAAAGGGAGAGTTTTTGTTATCCACCAAGCCACAAGGAAGGTTTCTGTCCTCCTTGGATGCCAAGAGGGTTTTTGTCCTCAAGTGGAATGGAATTGAGCAACCAGCCCAACAAACCAAGTGTAAGTGTAAATGCGCCAAAAGACGATCTCCAAATGAGGTCATACAACCTCTTTTATACCATTTGCTTGGCGCCAAAGGCCAAATAGATGAGGACCGACCTCCAAGCTCACTTTATCTTATAATTCTTTGTTGGAAAACTCCTAATCCCAGCTGACCTACCTGGAGGAGGTAAACACTAAAGAAAAACATTAAAAATAATAAAAGAAATCAGAAACAAAGCTCAATTACTTCCCTTGTTCACTTAATCTTCTTGGCCACAGGAAGAGAATGGAAAGAAGTCTTCATTTGGCCTCAATTCAAAACAGGGGACATTACAAACCCGCTGTAGTATTTGAGAATCTGATGCTTATCGATGTCTGGTATGCACACTTTTGTTGATAGGGTATGAAACTCATTAATGTAGTCTTGCACTATCTGATCACGACCTTGACACAATTGGTTCAACTTCTTAAATTGGTACTCAATAGTTCTTCACTAGATAATATTCTTCTCTGATATCATTTACTAAAATGCCCCATGTTTCTTGGTGTTTTGCATTGACTGTTACATAGCCATTATCATCATCTTGCAAGGAGTATAATTCCCATCATTTTTTGACATGCAAAGATGCTTTTAGAAGTGCAAAGGTTATCTTTTCATCATCAGAGAAATGTGATTCTAATTGATCGAGGCATTTATTTAATTCATCAACATCAATCATTCCTTCAAATTGTGGAATGTCAAAATTGACTTTTTTCTTGGAAGGCATCAGACCTTGAAGGTTCTACTTGATGTGGGTGCAGTTGTGGAGGTAGGTCTGGTTGCAAGGATGACCCGTAAGAGGACATCAGAAAATTGTGCCATCATCACCCTCTTTTGCCTCTCTAGGGCTTCATCAAGTAATTCTTTGAAGGGATCTCCCATTTCCTCCTACATTGCTTGAGATTATTTGAAGCGGAAACGAAGGTAATCTGAACGTTTGCGAGTCTTGACATCGTGCTTTTGGTATTTTGACCTCATGTGTTCTGACATGCAAGAGTGGAATGTACTTGCTCAGATACCACTGATCCAAATTGAGTTGTAACCCGGTGGACAACACACTAAATGATGGTTCTTAATGTGCTATAGCAATCAATTCACAATGAAAGAGCTATAGAAACAAACTAGTTTTATTGCATCATTTCAAATGTATACAAACTAGCAAACTCTATAAGAGAGATGTATGCCTAGAGATCTCTCTCTTTATTCAAAACAAGATGCTTTATAGATATACAATGGAGAATATGAAAAACTGCTAAAAATACAATATGAAGGGTTTCGGATGGGAATCAAAAGGTCATCCTACAGGGATACCATTTGTATCCACGTTAGGGACGGATTCACAAAAGTGGAAAAAATTCCGAAATCTATCCTATTATTACTATTATTTTATTTACTGCTCCTTGTTCGGGTCATATTTCCTAGCCCCTTGACCCAAATTGCTAACCGCAAGGTCTGTCAGAAAGATGACGGAACTAACTTGAAATACATCACTTCAACCATAGCACCTCAGCAATCATCGTACAGTCTGAAGCCCAGAAATGGTCCGAAGACTCTTGAAAATGTAAAATACTAAAATCTGTCATAAACAGCTAAAAATATATTTTCAGAACTTTCAAAAACTAGATTTTCAGAAATCTTGTTTTCTTCTGTGATTGAACTACAACTACGATTATTTTCTTCTCTGCAACTTGCATTTTAAAATTGACTACATTGATCTTTATTTGCAGTGTTGTTTCCAAATAGATGTATCAAAAATGCATTAATCTTCATTATCAGGTTTTCCATTAAGTGATCTCTCTTCCAACAGATGATCTTTATTTGCAGTGTTGTTTCCAAATAGATGTCTCCAAAATACATTAATCTTCATTAGCAGGTTTGCCATTAAGTGATCCGAATCTCTTTCAACAGATATCATGAAGTAACTGTCATGCTACAAGCTGCACCAGGTACAATGTATGGACGCATGTTGATAAGACAGCTAGTCTGCAAATTGCAGCACAATCCTCTCTTCTCTATCTTCAAACGGATCTTGAGGATGTCTTCACTCATTTTTAAAGTCTTCGAACAAACGTGTCCACGAGTATCAATCTTTATGAATGAGATTTTTTAGAAATCACCTTCACAAAGTCTCCTTTGTCTCTCATGCGAGTGCATTCTAACATATCTGTATACAGGGTGCATGTACTGAGTTATGCCTTCTTTCAAACAGGCATCAAAATCAAAATTCTATGATACCAAATGTCGGGGTTGGCCATTCAGCCATTCATGGTTTCCAAAAATAAACCATAAAGAGAGAATTGCATCAATTTGATCTCAACTTGAGCTTATTATTCTCATAAAAGCTTTTCCTTGATAACACTATATTATAATTTTTTGGTATTTAATTTTGTTAACTACCAAACTAACAACCATGTATGCACTAGTAATCACCCACTCCTAAACCTGGTCCTATACTAATATAAAACATTAGTCATTATGTTGTATTACAACAAGTGTTTTAAAAATTGGCCGAATCGAAACTGGAACCGGCCGGTTCAATAGTAAAGGGAACAAACCGGTAGAAGAACCGGCTCAGGGACTGGTTCTGTACTGAACTGGTACCAAACTGGTCGGTTTTATCCCAAACTGATCTGAGCCGGTCTTTGCCAAAAAAAAACAACTATTTGACATTTAAAACTCTTTTTCATTTAAAAAATCCAACTTTCTAGTTGGCTTTGTTCTAGTTTGATGATTGATGTTTTGATTATTGATATTAGACATGTTGTAGTTTGTAGCATATTGATTTTTTGGACTCTAGGAGTCTAAAGGTCAATTAAAGCCTCGTTGTTTATGTATTTTGTTTCGGATCTGTATTGCACTTGGTGTCATCTTGCTATATTTACCCTTACATGGTATACACATGAGAAAACTGCTCACATTTTGTCTCTAATTGTACGGAATTATGGTTCGAAATCTTTGAAATATAATTTAAAATTTTTTCATTAAAATGTAATATATATATTTTTTTTAGTAAACTGGTTCATAAATTTTAAACCGGTCCGATTCCAGTCCGGTTCCGGTCAGACCCTCGGCTAGTTCTGATTCCAACTATTTAAACATTGATTACAACAATGTTGTATATACCTGGAGCACACCATCTGGTCATGAAATAATTTGTATAGGATAGCTAACATCTATTGATGCAATTTTTAAATAATTGTGGAAATCAGTGTCTTCATTCTGCCAGCTTTATGATATTTTTACCGGATGTGAAATTTGCAGGTTGGATTTCAGCTATGAATCCAATAATTGGGGAGTTGGATTGCCTCCAAAAGAAAAGAATGGACATAACTGGCCTTTGTAAGAAAGCCTCCCAAGTACTCTATAACTTATAGCTATACATAAGTTTTTAATTATATCTATACTTTATTTTTTGTAAAGCATTTATCTCATATTTTTTTCATGTTGGCATTTGAAATAATTTAAAAAACTTTTCAGAGAAAAATAATAATTCAAGATTGTACTGTTTCTCTTCTAATCCAATTCTAGGGCGATTCTCTATCAAAAGCATTGATTTCCGTTTTCTTTCTTTGTTTTCTCATTGTTGGCAAAGCAGATATAGAGAATTCTTTTGTTAAAGTTTAAAGACAATTCAATTATCAAATGTTAATGTTTGCCATTGGGATGAGCTTTGACTTTTGCAGAATGAAGACATTTCTGGCAAATCCTTCCTTTAGACCAACAAAGCATCATATTCTGTCTTCTGTTGAACATTTTCAAAATCTGATGAGAATTAGACGCTCTTCACCTCTTTTTCGGTTGAGGACTGCAAATTCAATTCAAGTAAGAATCATTTATCTTATGCCTTTGTGAAAAATGGATTTGAATTTTGCTTGTTCAGGTTATACTGTTATAGGCCTTCCGCACCCTTTGAATATATACAAATTTTTATGCACATCCACAGGATTTTCCCCCAGTTCTGTTTTAAAATCTCTCTTTTGTCTCTCTCTTTGCACTTTCCTCTTGGTCTTGAACACCTTTAAAATTTGCTGAGAATTAGACACTGTTCACCTTATTTTTGGTTGACGACAGCAAATTCTATTCATTTGAGGATGGCAAATTCTACTCAAGTAAGAATAATTTATCTCATCCCTTGTGAAAAATGAATTTTAAAAATAACTAATTCGGGTTATAGACCACCTGGATCCTTTAAATATATACAATTTATTATCACATCCCCAGGATTTTCCTCTTTTTTGTTTTAAAAACTGTCTCTTTTATTTCTCTCTTCGCACTTTTTTCTTGGCCTCTACTATCTGTATTTTGAAAAAGAAAAACAATAGAGCAAGAAGAATTTGGACTGCATGAGCTGACAAATTCCTTACTGAAAAAACCAGACGCAACAATCATCAGGAGAATCCTTGGCTTGGCTAGGCTTCCACTGTTCAGAATAATGAGAAAACGTTATAGAGAGAAAAACAGTGGTTATTTTGAAATTATGTTCATTTTAAATTACAAATGTTGTGTCAATTTCTTAATTTGATAGAAGGAAAGAAATATGATATATTGATGCCTATGAATAAATGAATTAGGTTAAGAGGTCTCAAAAAGCACCAGTCATAGAAAACAAGTATCAGGGTAAAACGATCATTGGCAATGAAACATAACTATACATAAAGTACAAGAGAAGGTAAACAAAGCAAAAGGGATAATCTCAACTGGTTAAACACTGAGCCATATGACATGGTACAAGTAAAAATAGCTTGTAAGGGAAACACCCCTCCTGGAAAGATAGAGCTGATGAAGACAAGCAGGAAACTATGATTGAATGCAAACACTGCCATATGTCTGCAGCAAGGATTGGATTGAAAGAACCAGAAACATTTTCTATCACCACAAAAGGGCATGTACTGAGAATGCTCTTGGGGAAAGTATACAATGCTGAGGGGGTTGAGTAGGACAATCCTAGGAGGAAGCCGAGTACTCCCATTAGAGCCTCCCTAAGCATCCGAGGCCATGAACCTTTGGTAGAAGAGAAAAAACTAATAATGGGTGTTTTTCTTTGTAAAGACAGCCACAAACAAAAGGAAGGTGCTCGATACCAAAACGATGCAGATCCACTCTTCCTGGAATGAGACTAAGGGGGCTGGTGTACGTCGGTAGCAACACACGAAGAGGAACATTGTCTCATTGAGAGCGCATCGTGTTCTTATTTGAAATTTATTACTTTGTTGATTTGATATGTCTAGTACTTCAATACTATCCTCAAAGACAAATAAATCCTTGAGAGAATATATGGTTAATACCTAATAGCTTTAACATGTTGTCATGACTTGGCTTGTTCGTAAAATATCTTCATTGATATTATCGGTGCTTAGACAAAACACATGAAGCTCTCAAAACAACTATACAAGAAATACATGATGTTGTAAATGGTTGGAATGGAATGGGGGCCCTTAAATGGCATGACTATGCAAATAGAATGTCTAGAACGACCTCCATGAGGCTACAATACTGAAAGAAAACACTATAGACACAAGTCTTCTTATATGTCTTTGATCTTTAAAGAAAATTATTGTCAAATTGGCTTCTTGGATCATGGCTTTGGAGGATTGCATGAAGACTTAACATAACCTCATTGAGAAACAATAGATGACCGTGGGGGTCCAAATGAATGACAGGGCGCTTACATGGTGGTGGTCCCATGTTTAGTTCCTACCCGCAACCAAGCAATTTCTTATTCAAACTTGGAACAATTTTATATATGTATTGTCCCCTTTTCTAAAATAAAATAATTAATAATATTTTAAGTTGGGCCCGGTTAATTCTCCATTTTAGGGGCAACTTAATATTATTGTCAATATAAAAGTAATTTTAATGCTCATTTCTTATGTCGGCAAAAAGGATAAAAAATAAAAAGGAGATGGAAAGGGAAAAAGAAAAGAAAAGGAAACTTATATTTTTATAAAGAGGTTGGTCTTTAGAGTGTATGCTTGAAGATAAAGGAGAAACATATCTCCCAAGGAGGTTGGTTCTCATGGGGATCATGTTTTAGAGATTTGGCACCACATATGAGCTATATAAGGGGTTTGTTTGGCTCATTTGTGCATCATCATCTTATCTAAAAATAACTTTGCATGGTTTTTGGGATGATTGCTCAATTACTTCCACTTAAGGGCGAATATCCTTCGGTGTGGCTAACAAGGAGGACAAAACCTTTCCTTGATTGAAGAACGAAAACTTTTCAATTTGTTGGGGATTCTCCATTCCGGGGTTTCCAAAGTGCTTCAAGAAGATTGATGTTGCATATTTTCAGCTGGGTTTGAGTGTACAATGATTTCCAGCCCCTTTCCTAGGGGAGCGACCCAACTTGGGGAAGAGTTCGGTTGTTTTTAGGGCATGGCGACTTCCAACTCAGCCATCATTGTCATCATATTTTTAGCATCCAGAATCTATAGTTGGACTTCATTTTTGGGGCTTGGAATCTCTATTTCAACTATTATTGTGAGTTGTAATTCTGTTGTCATGAATTTAATTACAACTTTATAGAATCTCCAAATTTGCATATACTTTGGAGTTCTTTTGCTTGGTGTTTGTTCCATTTGTTGAGTATATAATTTTGGAGAATATATAAATCAAGTTTCAACTTGTTTGGATGTGTTTGATGCCATAAAGTGCAAATTCAATTCACTGCTATGGTTTATAATAATTTTCAGTCGGCTGTCATAAAATTCAGTTTACTTCCAATTAGGGTTTGTGCTATTTACTTTGTTTATCTCAAGGGAGAAAACATAGTATTGGTGACCTAGGTTCTTACCAAAAGAAGTCGTCATTCCGATGGTGGAAAAACAAGATTCAGTGGGTCACAACATTGTGGCCAGCTATGAGGAGTATATGACTCTTCCAAAAGAGATTCGTGATGTCGTTTCACTTGCGGAGTTAATAGGAGTTAGGAAGGGTAGGTCAATGCCTGAGCCTAGATCTCAAGTGCCACAAGTGGATCCTTATCGTTCCTTGGGGAAAGTGACACTCCACAATTGAGGGTTCCATCAAAGGAACAAATGTTGTATGGATGAAGATGCTAGGTTTAAACCCTAAATCACAAAAAGAAAAAGATCCAACTAAGGTAGTAGTTACATCAGCTCTTCAAGAGGTCGAGGAAGAAATCATGGGGCATGAACCGGAAGAAGAAAAATCAAATGATTTTGAGGGGGAGTTCCAAGAAGACCTTGTTGATAGGCATACACAAGAGAAAAGGGCTTTAGTGGTTGCTAATGTTGATTTTCAGCTGGCTGGAATTTTTAGAATAACAACCTATAAGAAACAAGATAACAATGTTCACGACTTTAGCAAGAGCTATGAAGGTGCTCCATAGATGTGTCCACAAATTATGGATGAAGTCAAAGCAGGAAAGACTTCACTTGTTGAAGATGAAGAGCCTAAGAGAAAGGAGAATGCTGATCCTAACTCAGTAATTCTAAGTCACAAGGATGGAGGTGCAGAAGATATTTCAATCATTCTTCATCCGACAAAGGAAGGTGAACATGTTAAGGAGAGCCTAAGGTATGATACTAATGATTACATTTCAGATTTGTTGATTCCTCCTATGTCACTGCAATCTATATTTCATCCTGAGCAACGTGTTAAAATTGATGGAAAGACGAAGGGTTAGCATTTTGACTATATCTATGATTATAATTCAAAGCATAGAACTATTGGTTCTAATAGAGGCTTGATATTCTTACAAAATCCTTGTTGCCTTGGAAAGCATGCTAAGAAGGTTGATAGGGTCAAGGATCACTTGTAACCTAGGGCATGTGGATCCTTTGAGTCAAGCTCAAGTTTGTTTTTGCATATGGGATCTAGGTGATCTTTTGTGGGTCAAATTGTATAGAGGCATTAACGTCACTGTTGAGTTCTCTTTCTCAGGCACTTGGATTGAAAGGAAATTTATGAGGAATCATATAGAGATTGTTGTGCATTTGAGCCTCCTTGTGAAGGATGAGATGCTACGAAATAGCTTCATCATCCCTTGCACCAAGAGGTTACAACAACTCACGCTAGCTTTGGAAAGAAACATGGTAATGTCCACATTTTCATTTTTTGTACAACAGTCATTTCATAAGAATTTTTTGCTTCTCATCAATGCACATGCCCTTAGAAGAAGTCTTGCAATAAAAGTAGATGTTGAGTTCATGAATTGTGTTTGGAAGTGAGCAAGATGGATGTTATCTTGTTGTCTCAAGTATTGTAACTCAGCCGGGAATTGAAGGAATGATTGGAAGTAATAAAAGTCTTGATTGGTGGGTTTTAAAACATGCTGCCATAAATGTTTGTAATGCTGTTATAGACATTCCCAGCTTATCCAACATTCTGTTTGGTGCCACACAAAAGAGGACAGTCATGAGAAGGGATAATTTCCAATCTTTTGGAGCATTTTTAATCAATAATGACTTGTTCCCAGCCACCATCATTTTAATGTTGAATGAAATACGTGGTTACAACTGTAATTTGGACAACATGATTGTATTATTGGACAACCATCGCTTGTGCGTAAATTATGAGTTGTTTGCAAGCAAGGAGAAAGAGTTGGCCATCTTGACTATAAGGCATGAAGTGGTGAAGGCGGGAACCCTTGTTTCCTTCAATAAGTTTGTCCCATGTGCAGGTACAGATATGAAGAAGCAAGAGCAGCTAATTTTGCTCTTCACCCAAGCAAATGATAGGGTTGTAGCTGAAGATGAAGATGACATCATAAAGAATGATGTGTTGGTGTTCACATGTGATTTCACCTTGCAAGAAAATAAAGAATTTTCAACCATTGAGTGGAAGGTAAGTAGGGAAGATTGAAGATAAGGGTGAAGCTAAGGACAACAAGAAGTATGCAGCCCGAGATACTTTCTTGACAACCTCAAACAGTCATTTTTGAACAACTAAGCAGTTTGCTACAGCAAGGTAACCTTCCTGAGTGGTCTAATTTGGGACAACCCTTCATAATGCTTCATAGTTTTCTATTTAGAGCGGAATACCATTGGAGATTGGTGAATGATATAAAGTATGATGGAACTAAATATGAGCCTCATGGGGTAGCTCAATCAGAGCAGCACAACAAAAGCATGGTAAGTTAGCACCTAATTTGGCGATTCATGCCAAAGAGCTCCAACAATTCATGAAGGGGATGTGGAAGGATGTGTTACTACCCCCAAAGGTTAGAGAATATTTTTGTGGCAACCATGAGTCCACTTGCCACCAATAAGGCTGTTGTCCTCATTTTTGACAACCGTCTCATTATTTCAGTTGTGGTTAGATGTTCTTCCACCATAGTTGACAAGGTTGAGATGAAAGGTGAGGATTGTTTTAGCTTGTCAAGATGCTGATTGTTCCCCTATTTTTTTCTCCATGATTGAGATTGTAGCAGGCGAGAAGGTTTTTTGTACAGCTAAGTATGCAAAGGAAGAGGTTGTTGCCGCTGTTTTGGAAGTTGAGGATGAAGACAAAGTTGAGGCAACAACAGACCTCTTCTTTAAGACATCTTTTAAACCTCACGGGCTACCAAATAACATCATTAGTGAGAGGGACAACAAGTGTATGAGCTTGTTTTTACAAGAGCTATTCCATTTTACCGGCATAAGAACTAGGATTTTTGAGCACTACAACATGCTTCATCTATTGGGCATGGTACTTGGGCATGTGAGCTTGCATTTGCTAGAGGGAAAGCAAATTTGGGAGGGAAGGACTGTAATGTCCCCTTTTCTAAAATAAAATAATTAATAATATTTTAAGTTGGGCTCGGTCAATTCTCCATTTTAGAGGTAACTTAATATTGTTATTAATATAAAAGTATTTTTAATACTGGTTTTTTTGTTCGAAAAAAGTATTAAAAAATAAAAAGGAGATGGAAAGGGAAAAAGAAAAGAAAAATAAACTTATATTTTCATAAAGAGGTTGGTCTTTGGAGTACATGCTTGAAGATAAAGGAGAAACATATCTCCCAAGGAGGTCGGCCCTCATGGGGATCATGTTTTAGAGATTAGGCACAACATATGAGTTATATAAGGGGTTTGCTTGGCTCATTTGTGCATCATCATCTTGTCTAAAAATAACTTTGTATGGTTTTTGGGCTGATTGCTCAATTACTTCCACTTAAGGGAAAAAAATCCTTTGGTGTGGCTGATAAGGAGAATGAAGCCCTTATTTGCTTTATTGAAGAACTAAACCTCTTCAATTTGTTGGGGATTCTCCATTCCAGTGTTTCCAGAGTGCTTCAAGATGATTGATGTTGCAGATTTTCAGAAAGGGTTTGATTGAAGAAGAGTTGCTAGGGCTTGATCACCATTTTGGGCCCACTCCTAGGGTGGCGACTTGCTTGGAGGTGGAGTTAGGTGCCATCTGGGGCACATTTCTTCATTTGGAGTTGATATTCATAATCCTCATAATTTTAGATGTTGATTGGACACTTTCATGAGATTTTTGGGGCTTGGAATCTCCATTTCCAGCCTTTTTTGTGAGCTGTAATTATGTTGTCATGAATTTAATTACAGCTGTATAGAATTTCCAAATTTGCATATACTGTTGAGTGCTTTTGCTTGATGTTTGTTCCATTTGTTGAGTATAAGTTTTTGGAGAATTTATACATCAATTTTCAACTTGTTTGGATGGTGTTTGATGTCCTAAAAGTGCAAATTCAGTTTGCTGCTAGGGTTTATAATAATTATCAGTTGGTTGTCATAAAATTCAGTTTAATTCCAATTGGGGTTTGTGTTATTTCCTTCTTTTTTCAATTTCAGCCCGGAAAGGGACATTACAATATTAGCCATCATGACAGTCTAGTTGCTGTAACTTTGGAACCCTAAGAGAATGAATTTAACACTACATAGACCCATTTAACCAATTTTCCATCAAGTTAGAGGTATAAGACTCTAATGACATCCTTTTTTTTTGTTTCTTTCTACTTTATTTTACAATCTCCATAAGTAGGGGCATTGCTTCTCACCATGTACCTCCTATGCATCCTATAATCAGGGCATTGCATCCACCCGTACATGAAGCATTTCAGCCTCCCTCACATTCTTTATAGTGGATATCCCCTCCACAAGTAGTGCATGTAAGTTGACCAGAATATGGTCAACAAGTCTATGAGGAATATCATCCTCCAACACATCATGGATGGTGGAGTCTCCCTCTTCCCTTTCTTTTAAGTTAACTATATCAGAGTCAACAAGCTTGTACCGGTCACCTTTCCCAATGCCTAGGGCAATTACTTGTTCATATTTCATATCCAACACTACACTTTTGCCCAGAGAAATTTATAACAATATTGATATTTTGTTTTAACTAATGAACAAACTAGATAATGTTATGCATGCTAGGATCATACCTATCATTCCTTACTAAGAGTTTTTTAGCATTGTTTAGAACTATATGAATATCTTCTATACCCTTTAGTGCAGGTAATTGTCCATCAACTAATGCAATTGAATCAAAACAATTTGTATTTGCTATAAATGTAACATACCAGTTCCTTTGACAGAAAAAATGTCTGGATGTGCTGGACTCAATGATTCACCAACTAGTAACACTCTTGTTCGAGCATGATGCCATGAGAGAATATTCCTTTTTAGAGTCCCTTTTATATGCAATTGTTATCACATTTGCCTCATCTAGTGGTTTTTAATGTTGGGAAAGATCATACAGCCACTTCCGGCAATACTTTTTGATATGCCCAACCTTACGCCAATATTGACATTGCACCTGATATTTAGAAGATGATTGACTAGGAATTCATTTCCTCTTTTGTAATGTCCCTTTTAGGGCTGAAACTAAAAAAAAAGGAAATAACACAAATCCCAATTGAGAATAAACTAATTTTTACAACAGCCAAACAAAATATATTATAAACCCTAGCAACGAATTGTATTTGCACTTTTAAGGCATCAAACACCCTCCAAACAAGCTAAAAATGGATGAATAAATTCTCCAAATATTATACTCGAGAAATGGAACGAACACCAAGCAAAAACACTCCAAATTATATGCAAGTTTGGAAATTCTACACAGCTATAATTAAATTTATGACAACAGAATTACAGCTCACAACAATGACTAGAAATGGAGATTCCAAACCCCAAAAATCTCAAATGTTCAGCCTCTAAATTAATGAGGAATATGAATATCAACTCCAAATGAAGAAATGTGCCCTAGATGGCACCCAACTCCACCTCCAAGCAAGTCACTAGCCTAGGAGAAAGGCTGTAAATCACTATAGGATCGAACCCTCGCTGAAAATCTTCAATAGCAATCCTCTTGAAGTACTTTGGAAACCCCGGATTAGAGAATCCCCAAATACATTGAAGATTTTTCGTTCTTCAATCAAGCAAGGGTGGGTTTTGTCCTCCTTGTTAGCCACACCAAAGGATTTTCGCCCTCAAGTGGAAGTGATTGAGCAGTCAACCCAAAAACTATGCAAGTTATAATTTTTTGACAAGAGATGATCACAAATGAGCCAAGTGACCCCTTTTCTACCTTGTTGTGGTGCCAAACCCAATTAGAAAGCTTTCAATTAGGACCGACCTCATAATGGTTACTTTTCTATTATTTTTCCTTTTGGCTTTTCACCATCTTAACCCAGCTGATTTGACTTATGTAGAAAACTATTAAAGAAGAATGCAAATGCTTACGAAAATAATTGAAACACATGACAATTATTTCCCTTGTTCATTTCCTTCTTGCCCCTGGGAAGTGGAATGGGATCAAAGTCTTCCAATTGAACTAGTTTGGAAAAGAGGACACAACAGTCCTCCCCTCCCAAAATTGTTTGCCCACAAGCAATTGCAAGCTCTCATGCCCAAGTACCTTTATACCAAAATGAAGAAATATGTTGTAAAGCTCCTATAATCTAGATCATGTACCTGTCAAATGAAAGAGCTCTTACCAAAACAAGCTCATATATATGTTGTCCCTCCTCTTATTGATGTACTTTGGTAGCCCGTGAAGTTTGACAACTTCCTTGGAAATGAAATCAATTGCTATCTCAATTCTTTCCTCTTCACTTTCCCCTTTGAAAATAACATTAGCAACCTTTCTCAATGCATACTCAGTTTTACAAAAAGCCTCCCAATTTGTTGTAATTTTAGTCATAGAGCAAAAAAATGAGGAATAATCAGCAATTTGATAAGTTGAAACACATTCCAATGTGGCATCTTCACTTTTGGTTTCAATGTTGTCAACTATGGTGGAAGAGCATCCTCTAACCATACACATGAATGTAACTGAAATAATGTGGGAGCTGCTAAAAATGATGACAACAACATTAATGGTGGCAATTTGACTCGTGGCTGTCATGAAAACACTTCCTCTAGCATTTGAAGGTAGTAATACATCATCCCGTGTCTCCTCCTTGCTTTGTTGGAGACCCTTTGCATGAAGATTCAATTTAGGAGCCCTTTCACCTAGCTTTTTCTGCACTACTCTGATATTCAAGTGGGCTGCCGTTGGGATCTTTCTTTAGTGCTTTTAGTTTCTTCACTAGGAGGGATGTATATCAAACCATTCTCCAACTCTTGATGGCATTCTTCACTCAATGGCAAACTCTGAAGCATTATGCAAAGTTGAACCAAAGTAGACCACTTGAAAGAGTTACCTTGCTTCTCATATATGTGAACATGCAGGTCTGAATCATGCTTATGCTCTTTCTTCTCTTTCTTCTCCATTCCTGGACCTGCACACAGAGCAAACACATTAAAGAAAACAAGGGCTCTCAACATTACTTCTTCATGCCTCATAGATATGTGAACTAGCTTTTTTCCTTTGCTTGCATTGTCCTCAAAATTCCCCTGCATATGATGGACTCTCAAAGGTCCATTCATGCTGTCCCAAGTATGGCTATAGATGTACCATTGCAATTTCTTGCTCAAAATCAACATTATGGTGGCCGGAAACTCTTCTAAAACAACGGCAAAAAACACCTCATTGATGGTAGGCAGAAAACACTTCCACCTTGTGATTGACAACACTTTGGTGACTGTCATAAAAGGGGTTAAGGGGTTGGAATCTGATGCGGACAGAAGCAAAAAGAATAGGATAACAATTGTCGTACTTCAAATTCTTCACAAAATTCAACCATATGGGGATTGAAAATGCTTCAACAACATCAACAAACTGAAGATTACTCCCATGTATGGCTAAGACTACTTGTATGGCTGCAAATACAATGTTGGGAAAACTTAGAAATGCTGATAACATCAGTATGAATTATTATGACAGCGTGTCTTAAAACCCATAAAACATGACTTCTACTACTTAGTCTCATACCACCAATTTCCAGTTGGTTTACCATGCTCGGGGCAACAAGATAACATCCATCTGGCTCATTTCCAAATGTAAAATTTATGAACTCAACATCCACTTCCATTGGAAGACTTCTTCTAAGAGCATGTGCATGGATTAAGAACTGAAAACCTATATGATATGACTACTGTTTTAAAACTGAAAGTGTGGAGGTTATCTTACCATGTGCAGCCCACAGATCTTGGCTTCTTCCAGTAATTCTTTCCATCTTCTTTATCGTAGCAACTTGAGGAGCTCCACTTGTCATGCCTTGAAGCACAACCTTTTGATCATCAAGTTTTAATCTCAACTCCCTAGCTTGATAGTTTTGGGTAAATTCACCCAAAGAATGCAACCATTGGATTTCAAGTACCAAATCCGTACCTCCAATACCAACAACATAGAAGTCATTACTTACCATGTGCCTTCCCATAGTGAGCTTGAATTGTTGGATCCTCTTGGTGCAAGGGATGATGAAGCCATTTTATAGCATCTCATTCTTCACAATCAGGTGCAAATGCAACACAATCTTTATATACATCCTCGTAATTTTCCTTCCATTCCAAGTGCAAGAGATGACATTTACCTTGATCCTCCGGAGACCACCCATGCCAAAGCAATCTTGGCCTTGAATAGAAGAAGAAACATGCCCATAGTTGCAAGTTGCCTCTTTGGACCTAGCATGCTTCTTAAAATATTTACCATGATGACAAAAATATGGCAGTGACATAGGAGGAAACAACAAATCAAAAATATGGTGATAGCTTGGTTTTCCCACAAGGAGCTCACCGTCCTTTGCCTTTGCTCCTTCAGCAAGTGAAGATCTTCCCGCCTTGACTCCTTCCATATTTTGTTGACGCATGTATGGAACATCATCATGGTTCTTTCCGAATTCAAAAACACCATCGGTTTGCGTCTTATTGATTGTTGTTCATAAAATTCCAGCAAGTTGAACATCATCACTATCAACAAGAGATTTGGCTTCAACCACCAAATTCTTTCCACAATTTTGCAAATCAAATTTTTCTTCTTTCCTTGGTTCATGCTCCATGACTTCTTCCTCTTTCTTTGGAAATTCTACTGCATTGAAAACCTTTTTTGGTTCTCCATCTAGCGACACCTCTCCATTTCCTTCAACCTTGTCTTCTTGAGACTTCACCTCAAAACCCTCTTGCAGATTTGATTTTTCTTTTTCTTCTTTCAAGAGAAACCCCTTTGGGTTTGGCTCCTTGGTGTACTCTTATGATTTAGGGTTAAACCCTAACATCTTAATCCATGCTCTAGCTATCCCCTTGTTGGAGCCATCTAATGTGGAGAGTGTCACTTTCCCCAAGGTATGTTGAAGATCCTTTTAAGGCGCTTGAGGTCTAGGCTTAAGCCTTGACTTACCCTTGCTTACTCCTATGGATTCCACAAGCAACTAGAACTAGAACTTACTCCTATCCCCTTGCTTACTCTGAGTCTGAGTCACTAGAACTACAAGGGGCTGCCTCATCTAAGGGAACCCCAACCAATCCCACCTGTGCATCCTCCTCATCAATCTGTAAAGCATCTTCGGGATCAACATCCCAACGTGTGGCTGGAGTTTGACGATACTCAGGAGTTTGTCGAGCCTGAAGTCTCAAGGCACTATGCACGGCTACTAACTTCTCTGCTCATCAAGAAGTAAGATGGTTCCTCTTAACTGTGTGGATGATGCCATATGTGAACCAATTACTCTCTACAGCAGAGGAACTAGCAACCTGTGAAAGGAGGCGAGTGGCAAGAATCCTCAAGTCTGGTGCATCCTTGCCATGCCATGTTCACCATCCAATAGGGTCTAGTTGAGCTAATGTAGCTCTATCTGTCCTCCGCCTCTGGGTTGCTAAATGTTGGTCCATGGAGATTGACAAAGGATAGCCATTGGGTCCGCAATAAAGTGGACTCCTCATCAATGTACATCTTTCAAAAGGCGTTCATGAGCCCTTTTTTCACCTCTTCATCATTAGATGGAGGCACTCTCCCAGGTCGTGTTGCATACCATTTGGGATTTAGAGCATAGGCTGCCATATGAAGTGGGGTGTTCATTGAGTTCCACCGCCGTGTTACAATGGGCCTAATATGCTCCTCATAAAATCCCAAAGTAGGATCCCTGCTATGAATGCCTTGCTTCATCTGTCCAAGCATGCTATCAAATGTCTCATAAATCTCTCCAAGACTAGGAGAGTCTGTATCAGCATATCTTATGACCCCCACTACAGGTCAGATGAAGGAGCAAACATATCTTCAAACAATTTACAAAAAAATTAGAAAACATTAAGATTCAAGAATGAAAAACTAAACTAATTTACAAGTTATAAACATGGATAAAATATTAAAAATATTTAAAAATTAAAAACTAAACTTACATATATAAAATCAGCAATAGCTTACCTGACTATGGTCCACCAATCATCGTTGAGGATCTTTTGTTTCACACCTTTTCCTTCAGAAGTGTTTGCCTCTGGTCATCTACCCCACTCCTGATTAACCATCATTAATTGCAAAGCCTCCTACACCTCAAGCATCCTCTCTAAAAAAATGAAATAGCTCGCATATCTAGTGTCCACAGGCTTGAGGAATTCCTTCCTCGAAAAAGACTTGAATAGAGCAAGTGAGGTGTGATGGTTGCAAATGAACATCTGTATGTGTCTAGCCTCTGCCACCACTGCCTTCACCCAATCTATCTTTCCAATGTCTTTCAATGCATTGTTCAACGCATGAACACAACATGGAGTCCAAAAAATGTGCTTGTAAGCACCCTCAACCATCATGCCAGCTAACTTACATACGCGGGCTGAATCAGTCACTACTTGTACAACATGAGAGGGCCCAATCTCCTCTATAGCATCCTTCAAAATTTGAAATTGGAAGGTTGCATCCTTCCTCTTCCCTGTACAATCAATAGCTCTAAGAAAATAAGAGCCAGCAGGACATGTGACAATGATATTGATGAGTGGCCGATGTTTAATATCGGTCCACCCATCCATGATGATAGAGCAACCCACCCGTATCCAAGTTTGCCTCATCTCCTCCATCACCACACTCACCTTAGAATATTCTTTATCAAGGAGGCTAGTTCGTAGTTTGTGTTCTCCAGGAGGGACATATGAGGAACCAACAACAATTACATCTTTGAACATTTGTTTGAAGAAAGGGGAGCGTGACGCATGAAATGGTATAGCATTGACAAAGAAAAATTTGGCAATAGAAGAGTCAACTACTTCCCTTGATTGCACATTAAACATACCTGTAACAGTAGAAGTCTTTCTCTTTTCCTTGGCATAATCCCCTCCTCTTTGACTTTCAACATCCACACATTGGATAGGCGGCACTTGTGTAGTCTCCAATGGCATCCCTTTTTTATTGTCTCACCCTCCATGTGCAACCTAGTCACCTCGGTCTTCTCCGCTAATGATATCCTTTCACAACCTTTTACCCCTTGTCCAGTTATGCCCAAAAGATGCGAATAAACCCACGTGTAGCTGCCCCTAAATTCTTTGTTGCACATATGGCATAACTACACTCTGCTCCCCCCTGAATTCTTTTTTTTTTTTCTTTGTCAATGGCTGTTACAAATTGTGAAAGAGGCTTTTTAGCATTGAATGGCACCTTTGCATAGATTTTGAGGAGTTGTGAAGGGCAATCAAACGGATTATTTGAACCCATTGTTGGTGAACACTCTCACTCCCTGAAGAAACCCTAGTTTTGGCTCTACCTCTATGTTGCATTGCCATTTGAATCTCTTCACCCTCACTACCCTCACTGCTGCTAATTTTTTTTTATTGGAAATGTAACAACCCTGCAATTGCAAGTAAAAACAAAATACAAAAAAAAAAAAAAAAAAACTTGCTAAGTTTGTGAAGCTTGAAACTATGATAAAAAAAATGAAAGAATGAAGAAATAGTTTGTGCAAATTTGTAAAATGAACAAAGGATCATAAACATACCTCTAATGGAGTAGAATATTGCTCTCTTGCCTTCTTCTCACTGCTGCTCTCTATTCTTCTCTATGCTCTTTTCTTTCTTTGTCTTCTCCTTCACAAAATTAAAAATGAGTAAAATGAGTTTCTTTTTTTTGTTTTATTGTTTGTTTTTGGTTTAGGGCACTTAGAAATTCAAGTGGGGGTCCTTGTGGGCCCCCATATTGCTTTACTTTTATTTAAAAGTCTTTTTTTTTTTTTTAAAAGTTTTTTTAGTATGAAATGCGCAGGGGATGGCTGGGCATCCCAGTACAGTCGAGGGACTTCTAGAAGTCCCCTAGCCGTACCGAGGGATGCCCAGCCGTCCCCTGTCCAATTTTTGACGTCCCCGGGACGTTTCACATTTTTCGAAGAGTTTGGGGACGTTTCCTACCCGTCCCCGAGGTTCCGAAAAGTCCTCGGTACGGGGACGAGCTGAAAAACATAGGGGACGCGTCCCCGTGGAACATAGCCTAAAGTTACATTCTAAGCTATTAAATGACTCTACGATGGCCTCATTCCATATCACATTCAATATTTACTTTTAAGCAAAGTGATCAAAGTGAAGAGGAGAGCAAGAGGAAGAGGAAGAAGGGAAACTGCAAGAGAAAGCAAGAGCAAACAAGAGGTATTTAAAATTTTATTTGCTTACAATGTTTGATAATAGTCTCTAGTTTTTGAAAATTTGGTTTTTATGTCCATTTTTTAGGGGCTGTTTTTAAGTTTTTGTATCTACATTCGCAATGTAATCATGCTTATAGTTTGTAGCATTTTACAAAATGCATATTGCATAGGGTTTGGTTGTAAGGGTTAAAAATTTAAAATTATATATATTTTTAAATCTTAAAACATAAATCTCTTATTTATTGATTCATTGAATAGGTTTGGCAAAGTTTACCATGATAGTATGATACACATTCTTAGAAACAATAACATTAGAATACAAAAACTTTGATACACATGAATGTAGATACAAAAATGAAAAACGTATTACTCCTATATTTGATGTTTCAGTTTCTATGTTTTTGTTTTTAATTTTTAATTTTTTTTGCATATGGTTATGGGCCTAATAGCCTATGGCTGTGTTTTTTCAAATCATTGCATGTACTTGTAGTTATGGCTGCTTTTTTATTCATTGCACAATGCATATGGTTAAGGATGTTTTAATTTTTCTTAATCATCACATATATTATATAGTTATTGTTGTTAAATTGCATAATACATATAGTTACGGCTATTTTACTTGTTTATAAATTAAATTATAATCATTGCCTATAGTTATTGCTTTTTTTAATTTATCGCATATAGTTATGGTTTTTTTTTTAATTCATTGCAGCCACAACAATCATCACCATGAGTTGTTCCTCTAAGAATGGTTATCAATCGAAGGAGGAGAGGGTTGAGATAGGTGGAAGTGTTGGTGATGACATAATTGGGGGAGGTGGAGAAGTGATACAAAATGTAGTGCCAACGGCAACTGGTAGTGCTACCAATTGCCCCACTCAAATGCTGTCCACATTTGCCATTGCATCATTTGATAAGAAGAAGCCATTGAAACAATTTTCTCAAATACTTAAGAACCGCAAGTCTGTAGGGGGTGTAAACTATGGAAGTACAACATATGTTCAAAGACTTGACATGTGTAATGTCCCCTTTTCCAAGCTAGTTCGACTTGAAGACCTTGGGGCCCATTTCTACTTCTCGTGGGCTTTAAGGGAGGAAATAAGTGAAGTACATTCATGTTAGAATTGTAATTTGTTATTTTCAGCTTTGTAATATTTTTGTAAGATGGCAAATTGCCAATTATAGCACTAGAAATAGTAGGTTGGTGGCTAAGGTGCAAAATGCCAACTTCAAAATAGAAAAAGAATGATTAAAAGGGGAGGTCGTCCCTCTTTAAGTGGGAGAAATAAATGTTAAAAAATAAATAAAGAGTCCCACATGGAGCGCTCCACAAGGAAAAGAAAGAAAAAAGATATAAAGGTAAATGTGGGGGCTCATTGTAAGGATCATTTGGTAAATTTGATACTTCTCTTTTTGAAATTGGAGCATTGAGCTCTCATTTTCAGCCTTTGAGGATGAAAACCCTCATTTGCTACATTGGTGACTTCATTCGGGAGTCTCAAGTGAGCTTCATATTCAAAATTTCAAAATAGAAAGGGCTTCCATCCATGCTAGGGCACGCTTTTTGGGGCTTCAACACTTATTTCTAGCTTGAGTGACCCATTTGGATATTTTGGGATCACTTTTGACTGGGTTTCTGTGGTTGGAAAAAATTGAACTTAATTTTGTTTGATAGTTGTCATTTTTGTGGTCATTTTAAGCTAACATTTGCATTGTATCTCTAACTATTTATGAAGATATGGCTTTTTGAAGTTTCAGTTGTTTTTTGACAATAATTAATTCCTGCAGGCTGTATTTTGTTGTTGAAGCATTTATCTTGCATTATTTCATCAAGGGTTTCAAGTTTATATATTTTTGAAGATTTGTGTGTGAGAATTTCTAAAATCTGAATTTCACCTAGGTCTCTTAGGGTTTTGGGGACCTAAAACAGGCTGCTACCCTAATTTTTGCATAAATTCACACTGTTATCATAAACTTTCAGGTTTCCACATGTGGCTGTCATAAATTCCAGCCATAGTTCACATACTCGTACTTGGTAGACCAAAAAAAATTTGACTTGGCAAAAACTCGGCAATACTTGGGAATACTCGGCAACTTAAAAAATATACAAATTTATTTAAAAAACATAAATTTTAAGCAACATATGAAATGGCCAAAAACTCGCCAAAACTCGGCGAGTCAAAAATGGCGAGTATTTATGGAGATTACTCGTTTGGTGGAATTTTTGGCGAGTACTTGCCGAGTTTTCTAACTATGATTCCAACAATGTTCCATTAGGGTTTTGGGAAAAATCCAAATTCCTCAAATTTGAGCCCAAAAGGGACATTACAATATGGTAACATCACCAAGACCAATTCACACTTGTTGCACCTTACAGGAAGGGGGATTGGTCTTTGTGAGGTCATTTCACTTGATCAAAGAGTAGAGATGGTGAGACTTTTTAATGGAAATACCACAAACGACGTTCCAAAAGTTTCCTGGTACTAGCAGCGAGGCTGACACTCCTTTTAGCTCTCTTATGATTGGCGTTCTAGTTTTCAAATGACAGAAATGGAAAGTTGAGGGAAGAGAAAGGTTGCGAGGGAAACCCCCTATCCGATTGTAGACATGTTTGACTCAAAGGCAAGGGAAGAGGCAGATGATGCTATTGGAAAATTTGTTATGCTGTTGGGATCCCATTTCATGTTGCTTTCTCTCTCTATTATAAGGAGGTTATAGTCAAGGTAGCAAAAACAAGTACAAGTTATGTGCCTCCTGGAGACACCAAACTGAGGACAACAATTTTGAATAGAAACTATTCCAAGGTTAATCTGTTGATGGAGGAGATGAAGGTCAATGGGTGTCACATGGATGCAACATTATCATGGATGGGTGGACGGATATTAAACACTGCTCACTCATCAATATCATTGTCTGTTGAGCTCCAATTTCAAATTTTGAAGGATGCCATTGAGGAGGGTGGACCTTCAAATGTTCTACAAGTCATCACGGATGCAACTTATGTGTGCAGAGCAACAAACAAGGTTGTGGAGCGTGCCTACAATCATATTTATTGGACTTCCTGTTGTGTGCATGTCGTCAACAATGCAATGAAAGACATAGGGGAAGATTTAGTGGGTTAGCAACAAAGTGAATGAAGTCAAGGACGTGCAAAAGTTCATATGCATTCCCCACACATCATTGCCACTCTTTCGAAGCTTTTCGAAGAAGGAATTCCGCAAACTAGTTAACAGGCACTTCGCATCTTGTTTTATTTTGTTGGATAGGATGCTTGAGTTGCAAGAGCCCCCTACAATTTATGATTATGACACAAGATTGGACTAGGTGGTGTGAGTCCAATACAAAGGGAAGAGAGTGAAGGAAATGGTGGTGAGGGAAACATTTTGGGTTGATATGAAATACATCAATTATAACTCCAATTTTTAGCGTCATCAAATACTGGGATTCTAATAGTCCCAATCATGGTGAGATAAATGATTGCATTGATAGCATGCTTGGGTTAATGAAGACAATTATTCGGGTGAGGGACCCCACTCTGGAATTCTACCATGAACATACTCAACCATCATTCAACATAGATGGGAGAAGTTGAACACCCCACTTCATATGGTTGCATATGCACTGTATCCCAAATGGTATGTGAAGAGGCCAGGTACTCCCTTTGGATGACGATGAAGTGAAGGACCTTATGAAGGGCTTTAAAAAAAATGTATAGTCCAGAGGAGGCTTCACAGATCAGGTTGGAGAGGCTTCACTTCACTGAACTTGATGGGTACCAAACTTCAGCAAAGATGGACATGGCAGAGTCGGTGAGTTAGTGGCGACTGTAGGGCATCCAGGACTACTGCGAACACTTGCAATTCGCCTCCTTTCCTAGGTTTCTAGCTCCTCTACCTCTGAGAGGAATTGGTCTATATATGGTTGGATCCACTTTGTTAAGAGGAATAGGCTTACCTCTGCAAGAGTGGAGAAGCTTGTTGTTGTACATAGTGCTTTGCATCTTATGGATCACAAGACAACTGAGTACAAACAAACCCCAACATTATGGTCGGATGTAGATCCCGAGGACCCGAGGCAGGTAGAAGAGGACAATACTATACATCGGGGATTGATTGGGATTTACTTTGAGGATGGGGATGATAGTTCCAACAAGGAGGAGTTCATGGATGTTGTTTCAGATGTTGATTTTGATTTTTATGCTAAAACTTGTCCTCTTCTTTTTGTAATATTGACAATTGTCGGTGTATTTGAATTTGAGATTAATGATATGAATATCAAATATTGTCAATTGATCAATAATAATGGTTTTATAATGTATTTCAGCTTATTTAATTTTTAAGTCTCAAATTGAAATGGTTTTATTAAATTATGTATTATCAATAATTTAAATATATTTGATATTTATGATTTCAACTTATTTAAATCTCAAATAGTTTTATTTCATCTTATTTAAGTTTCAAATGGTTTTATTTCAGCTTATTTATATAGTTTAGTCACTATATCTTTATATTTTAAATGTTTGTATATTTTTTTAAGAAGTCATCCCCCCCGTCTCCAAAATACAGAATTTTTTTGCCATCCCGAAAATCTCATCTCGTTGTCCCAGAATCTTAGGTAACATTGTAAAAGATAGAAAAATATACTAGAAAAAAACTATGCAAATGCTTTATGTTATGGACTGCACCCATGCCCTAGCATAGACTGGTTGTATAAAAGGTCCCCTAATTGCGATCTCTAAACGTTGCCTATGTTGCGTTTTTTGCAAAATAGAATTGTGTTTTCTTCGCCTGAGTGCCTGACCACATGCCCAAGACGTTGCCTAATGTTATGTTTTTCTGCAAAACATAACTTGTTCTCTTCACACAATCCTTATTAGGTCTTCTTAGACCTTCTCATGTTCTGTTAAATCTTGTAACAATGTTTTCCCTATGCTTCCTTTTACATAGGCATTGTCACATTGAAATTGTAACTGCTTGAAACAATAAAAAATGAATAGGTGAATGTGTTATCAGTGTGTTCTCTCGACTTTGTTCACACGAATTTCCCTCCTGATCTTCCACTGTTGTCCAATCGTTTTCACATGTAACATCTATAAGAAATTTCTTTTGGTTGTTTTCTCCTTGCCGCCGTGATTTGATTACTGTTAGTTAGTTTGTGTTACTCGTGATCCTTGCAAAACATCAATACTTTCTTCTAGTTCGATTCTGCATACAAATCTAACGTGTCTTTGAATTTTGACTATATTTCCCTGCAAACATGAGTGCCCTAGTGTGCACAATCAAAGAATGTCTTGATTTGATAAAAACGTCTTCAAAACTTTTGGTTTAATCTTTTCTCTGCAGGTCTCTATGACCTCTTCAATCTTCTTAGTTGTGACCTTGTTGTTTGTACCCTACTCCAATGGCTTCTCCAAACATCAAACACTTCAAGGCACCAATAGCATTGATACCAATATTAGATGTAAACACAAAAAGAATGAAGAGAAACCAGAAAGCATACGACACACTGAGATATGTGCATGTTCATCATTTTACGATGCTGAAAGAAGTTACATTGTAGTTGGGGAAGTTCATAACTGAACATTAGTTGATAGATAATTAATAGTTCATTAAGTGTTAACTAATGTATTTTATTAAATTCTTCTCTCAAAAGTTGGTTAATGAGATCTCGTTACCTCATAGAGTACGTCCTCTCCCATACTTGTTGAATTTGATCACTCTTATCTCCATTATACACTCATTCATTTTTTTTATTGAGCATTTTCATAACATGTTTGAGTGTGATGTTACTCTATTTGATTGTTGTAACATGCTCCTTGACACACCTTGATTGTAAAGCCTCAAAGCTCTCTTTGATGTCTTTCACGATGTTCATTGGTTACAAAAGGATAGCAAATATATTGATGCAATTTGTATTTTTTCAATCCTTTATTGTCCATGTCTTTATAGATAAGGGCTTCACATTCACTAAACCCCATTTTATAGGAAATCCCTGTTAATGAGGAATTTCATAGTATGTTACTATCCATAGTTAATACATTGATATCCATATTTAAGATATTGATGCCTATACTACGTAGATATCCATTCTTTTTCGATGAATTACCTGCTTAAAAATTAACTTCAAATGTTTCTATTAGTTGTAGTCTTTAAAGTTTTAAGATAAGGACACTTCAGACTCTTTTGTGACACCCGTTTTCTAGTATGTAGGCTTTCAAATTAGTGAATGTTGATTGAAATAATGGTTGTTTGCATCATTCAGGAAGCAGAAGTAATAGTTTTGTCTTTGACCTTTAACAACCTTTTGAAATGTAGATCAATGCTTCAAAATCTATATCATGCCTTAGGCACGGTATTTACGTAGGGAAGACACCCAATGGATTATCATATAGAGACATTGTCATGTGAAGCTTAATTGTAGTACCTATGACAAGGAACTGTGCAGCTTGGTTCATACACTCAAGCATTGATGGTGTTACCTTTTTGGTAAAGGGGCTCTTATATATATTGATCGCCAACCACTCTACTCTTTGAAACCTGAGTTCAAGATTCTAGAACATTGACAGAAAGACATCTCAAATGGGCCTCATATATGCAACAATACCGTTTGGCAATCAAATACAAGGAGAAGACCACCATTAAGTGGCTGGCTTCCTTGGTAGACCTCCTTTCAAAGTCCATATATAGGGGGCATAACGATAGCAGCTGCCGAGCTCGACAATCTCTATTCTGGCTCTCTGTTTGGAGGGTGAAGGGAGTGGTTCTCTTTCTCCATATGGGTCGGGTCTCCATCTGGGTTGGGAGGCTCTTTAGACCTCGCCCTCATTCTTCGGGTGAGTGATTTGTGTAGTTCAAATAAGGGTGGGTGAGTGCAAATATAGAAGATTGGGGCTCTCTATAAAATATAGATATGGCGCTTCAGCAGCTGCAATAGCTGTAACAAAAATTGAGAAGATGTCCTCCTTTACTTGCGTACTGTCCAAAGAATCTAGCTCACCCCTCCCCCTCCCCCTCCCAGTCCTTCCTAGTGCCTAGTGTCCAGTGTCTGGTTAGACAACCTATCTACCTATCTGCGATCTGTTTTGATCATAGTTACCATGTTCGAAAAGTTCGGGTTGTTCGGATAGGGAAAAAAGTTTGGAAGTTTGGAATTTTGTAAAAATTTGGTTCGGTTCAGTTTGGCTCGAAAAAATTATTAATTTAAAAAAAATATAAAATATGAATAATTACCAAAAAATTTATAAAAACTAAAATACTTATTAATAATATACTAAAAGTTAAACCTAAAATAATTAAATTTATGTAACTAATTACTAAAGTAACTTAAACATTCGGTAATAAATTCAAGTATTACTATTATTAAGTATTAATCTCTACATATTGCTGTTAAATTATTAATATGTCTCTAAATAATAAGAAGTTGCTAGGTCCAAAAAGGTGCAAAAATGGATTTTATGAAAATAAGAAAAATATCTCCATCAATGCATAGAACTCGAGAAAATATACACTTTTAGAGAAAACGGCACCGGAAACTGAGCCACAGAATGAAAGTTATGGCACATGCAAGTTTTTGCTGCTACATCTTCCCGAACCCTTTCCAAAAATGGCAAAAAATCCAAAAAAAAAATTTTTTGCCAAAAAAGGAAAAAAAAAATTTAGACCCAAACGAACCTAGCGAACAAGTTCGGTTTTCCCTAAAAATTCGTTCCGAACCGAATTTCGCCTGTGTTTGTACGAACATGGTAACTATGGTTTTGATACCAATGACAACATATGAGTGGAAGGACCTTTATCCTACATATCATCATTTTGGTCTTATTGTTGTATTTCTTGGACAACCCACAATGGTCAACCAAGTCCCTTCCTAGATTACACATTACGGGACTCTTAATTGTACAAGTTGAATCAGCTGTGTCCCATTCAACCTTTCTTGCTAACTTTACTTAGGAAGGCACTCTTCTTCATACAGTAGACATTTTGGTGTACACACGATTTAACAGCCAGCATTATTTTCATTGGGACTACATGTAGAAATATGTTAAGAGATCTAAGACTTCCATTGGGAAGCTGAGCTGTATCAGCCCCGATTGTCGCATGATCATGGGAATTTTTCTTCATGGACGATTATCAGTAGTTTTTCTGTAGCTTAGGAAACATGACTACAACTTTGTCATTGTCTGCTGGACTTTCAAAATGGGTTTTTTGATTCCTTGGAGTAAGTCTATAAATGCTCCCAATGCTGGAGAATGTTTTTTTAACATGCATGGATCAACTTTGAACTACCAATCAACATCATTTCAGGTCACGACTATATTTTGGCACCATATCATTTCTACACCAACAAGTATCTCACCCCGACACAAGATTCTGCGAGCAATGAAATGTACGTCCATAAATCAATGGATGCATATTCCAAGTTCCATGATCATGTTTGGCTAAGCTGCCCTAAAAAGGGAGTACTACTCCTTCAAAGTCACTCAGGTCTTGCACCTGACCCCAAATGGCCGCTGTAGAGGAATTGAATCTTGGTAGGATCATTATGAGCCAAATGTCTCACCAGTTGAACTTTTCTCATGAAGGCATTATGGTTACTATTTGGCTGTAAGTTATAGTTTACATCTTTCAATTGGCAAGCTGATGGTCAGATTTGGTTATTAATTGCACCTCATCCCATACTCTGCATCTACCATCAGCAGAATAACAAATGGGACACACAACTTGTGCATTATGTTCCATATCTATATTGAGCTACTCACATTTCCCCAAGGCATTTACTTTTTTAATTTTGTCATGGATTTCAGCCCTTGGTGGTTGGTGCATAATGAGATGTCAATACCTCTTTCAAAACCAGATGTCTCCTATCAACAGGAGGAAAAGACACACATCTTCTTTGTGCACAACTTGGCCAAAAATCAATGTCAAATTTCATAACCTTTTTCAGTAACCTTATTGTGAGTGGCTTTCATTTAGATAAACAATAATTTTAGAACAAGCATCATAAGATTAAACAAATCCATCATGGCCTGTCATTTGGATCTTCCAACTCAGCTCGGCATCCATGGCATCCAGCCAACATTAGGAAAGTCAAACGTTTTTTCGAGCCTTCACACTTGCTGGAAGAGGTTTCAATCACACAACATAAGCTACTATTATTGACTTCAATCTCCTTTGGTGAGGACACCTTGCTCAATATTTGGACTTAAACAAGTCATCTCAAGCAGAGCGCCACCTATGGTTGAATGCAAAGGAACTTTATTGACACAGGTGAAGTGGTTCACATAATCTGCAGTTCTCCATTAGAGAAGAATTTGGGGACAATTTTCAGTAAGAGGAAGTGACGAGAACTTATAATTCAGTTATATATAAACATATAATCAACTATTAAAATGAAAAGAATTGGACAGCCTTTTTTATGTATCATAGGTACTCTATGTATTCGCTTATGTAATAGAAGATTGCGGATTTGTGGAGTCGAAGAACTCTCTTCTATATGTGCTTGTCTCTCGTCTCTTCCTTTCTTGTCACTTACTTATCACTAAGGGCCAGCACACCACGTACACGAGTAAAATTTGAACAAATTTCTATTGCTTTTTTCATGTATATATGTACTCATGTTTGTATGGATGCATTAGTAGGAGTGAAATGAAAAATTACTCGTTTGTGAAATTTAACTAATATTTTTGTTGCAACTAGACAATAACTCCCATTAAATAGGAAGCTAAAATCTAGTTTCAATAGTTTTTTAGTTTCTCTTATACATAAAATTGTGATTTTCTCAAATTTTATGTGTAAGAAGTTTTTGACAAAATTCAAATTCCTTTCCTTTTATGATATCTTTCATTTATAAATTTATAATTAATTCTGACATATGCACTTAAGTTTCTTTAGTAGATGGTATCATTATGCTTTCAATCTGCAACTTAATAGGATTCAATCTTATTTTTTGCTTATTCTTTATTGGTATTGACAGCTTAAAGATTGATTTTGTGTATAATTTGCGGGTAATAATCCAGGCAAGGGTTCGCTTCCACAATACTGGGCCCTCATGGGTTCCTGGGGCTATTATTATGAGCGTTGAGGATGGCAATGAAGGGATGCCTGGTTTGGATCAGCTCGATCCACTGTATGTACTATTTGTTAGTGCTGTTTATCTCATATGTATGTTTAGTTTTTATGCTCTTTCTTAGCTCCCACACTATTGGCATTTTTCCATCTCTGTTCGACCTCTTCTGGAAAACTTGAACTTCTCTCCCTTTCCCCCTTGACAACAACAAAAGGGGATTGGAGCTTTTGTCAGTATTGTTCAAAACATTTTATAATTATCTTTTAAAACAAAACATATTTAGCCAGCCTAAAACTGGGCTACAATATCTTGACATAGGAAGACTTCTGAATGTTATGTTAATTATCATGAGCTGGTATGCAGAAGTTAGTCTACAATAACACAAATTTCTTTGATTATAGGTACCGAAGAATTGTTGTAATATTTAATGCTCGCCCAAGCAATCTCATAGCTCCAATTTCTGCACTAAAGGCATTACCACTTAGTCTCCATCCAATACAGGTAATTTTAATTCTTCATTGATTCAAATTTCAGTATCTTAATCTTATTTATGGCATCCATGATATTCTTTATTTTTTTTTGTAATTGAGTGGTTTTAGAAATGCCTACGTTGGAACTATGAACTGTTGCCTTACTGCTATTTTCTTGTTATTCGGCAGGAGTCATCATCTGATGCACGTGTTAAAACTTCATCCTATGATACAATCACTGGTACATTCAATGTTCCACCGAGGACAACCTCTGTGTTTGTGGAAGTTAGGTAGGTTAATGTCACAGTGTCTTTAAATATTCAGAGGCAAATAAAGCAACTAAAAATGATGCCTGATGAGAGTTCTCTTTACAGTTAAACCATTCAAGTATTATTATATGTATAATACTACTTGAATTGTATATATGCCAAATATTTGGATTGTTCGTTTGAAAGTCAAATATTATACATATTTCCATGTGTATTATAATTATACCTTTCATGTTTCCCTTGCATATGGTTTTTGTGCATAGAGTACAATGAGGTACCGCCATCTAAATCAATAACTTCTAATAATGCTGAAATCTCAAATGTAGAAGTGAAAATCCAAAAATCAATCATTACAGAAAATATCTAAAATAACATCTTCGAAGAAAACTTTGCTTAGTATTTGGAGTGAAAGTTTGAATCATTTTTGTGTCCTCATCAACATGGGTTTATGATTTGATGCTTTCAAATTCTGTTAGGAGTCGTAAAATTTAGATATTGTAAGTTAGAATTGAGATATGGGAATTTAGAAGTTAGATAGTTTTAGGAAGAAGGTCACAGCATGCACATCAGGATCAATTTCTTCAGACTCGTCAGTGGAAAGTTTTCCAGAAAAAAGAAAAAAACATTAAAACAAAATTTATATATTATGTATGGTTTAAAAATTCTGAGTATTATTTGACCAAGTCCGAGACCAAGTCCAGCATGAGCCTCCTGAGCTTGTGCCAAGTCCAAGTCTCGTGACTAGTGAATATTGATGTTCTGGTCATTTGAGAGTTCATCAAGTTCCAATGATCTTTTTCTCAACATTCCTCTAGAAAAATTTCAAACCCAAAATCCTTCAAAGACTGGTCAGTCCTTAGGAAATGCTTTTCATTGTAAATGTAATATTTTTTCATTTAGGGAACCGTTTTGTTTATAATAAAAGAAAGCTTTTAAGTTTGAACCATTTTGTTTGTAATGCAAGAAAGCTTTGAAGTTTGAACCATATTAGCATAGCCTTTTCTGCCATATGGGCATATTACCTTTTAAATAAATACCATTACCCTTTTGAGCACCTAGCCTTTGCAGTTTTCTTTGAGCATATGGCTTTGTTTAAACTTACAAATGCCTTAGTATACCTTATTTTCTTTGCATTCTCGCTACGTCGAGCTTTCAATCTACCAAGTACAAAAAAGGTGGGGAAAATATCTAGGGAACTGACATGGGAGAACTATATTTTATAGGGACATAACATGTTTATTTGTTAGGATAAGAACTAGTTGAATATAAAAACATAGATGGAACCAATCTAAGTTTTGTTATGGCACTGAAATCACAAGAGGCTTTCTCCAACACTTGAAGCTTATACACATATAAGGTGTTAAGTTTACCTTCATGGGCTGTACCGCAAATGCTTCAAGACTGGCTACAATGGGCTGCCACAATGTTTTGAGTGTCTTTGAAAGAACATTTGGTTAATAACTCTTAACCATTTTTGGTGTACCCTTTTCTTCTTTGTTTATTTCCTTTTGTTTTTCTGTTTAGTTACTTTAGTAGCCAAGGATCTTCTTACCCCGTTTCTTTTATTGTAACTGGTTATACCTTTGAGTTCCATTGACTTATTTTTGTCATTTTTGTACATCAATATAATTTCTTTCTTCCTCCGTCCCTTACTCTCTAATCTCAAGCCTTTAAAGTTTGACATTTCTTGGAATGAAATTGCTCCTAAACTTATATGCAAATTTAGTTAGACAATGATATGCAAATTCAATTTAAATGACAAATATTTGCTTTAGACTTGGGTCTTATTTATCTCCAAGCTATTGGATATCCATCTAATGGAAATGTCTACTTATTTTAATCACTAAATGATAATTTGAAGTTAATGATTACTTTTTAGAGTCAACAAGAGTTAGGATTCAAATGGTAATGCATCCTTACTAGAATGTCTAAGTTCAAACCTTTAGTACTAGGAAAAACTCTTGGAATTTCTCCAATTGATAACAACCCAATGGTGTTCAATATTCTCATCTCTGTACTGAATACACGAGAGTTAACCCTAAAATTGTGATTATTCATTTAGGGGCTAAATTGTCAATCTTGAATCATTTTCATTACACAACCTAAACAAGGCACTAGAATGAAGTTTTAGGTCTAGCTTGCATCTTTATTATGGAGTGCTAGCCTATACCATTTGAAATGCATTATCATTGAGCACAGAGAGATTCAAGAAGAAAATTATATACTTTGAAGTTTATTAAATTATCATGCACTTCTGCATGTAGGACTTTAAGTCATGAAGAGTAACAATTGCTTGAATACCATGCAAAAGTTTTTTTATTATTGGTAAAGGGTTCTGGAGGGACCTTACCCAAGTTTACAGCAGAAGGCTCAACAACCAAGATAAACAAAGTAAAACAGTGTGGTTTTTTTATCCGTGGGGTCCACACCGCAACCAAAAGAGGAAAAAACAAAGGCAGGGGCCAAGTGATTACAAAGAGCCCAGAAACAACAAATCGACAGCAAAAAACGTAGCTATACATCAACACAAAAATTGTTGCACCGAGAACAAGGAACCAACAATATTAACCAACAGACTTGCTAAAAACTTTGATAGACACCTTGAAAGCTTGGTAGAGTTTGAGGGCAATGGTGATGGTGGGATCCTAGTTTGATGCCTTGAACTTTCTTGTAATCTTTCCATTCTTCCAAGCCATATCCGGGATGCCACTGGAGTCGTAGATTTGCCGGATGTGTACCTGCATAAGGTCCAGTATAGCACTGTGCATAGCCAAGCAATTGTTGTATTTGTCCTCAAGATTCTTAAACTTAGTTTCCAAAGCAACAATTTCATCTTGGAGGCTTGCGTTGGGGTCCGAGGCTTCCTCTTTAATAATAGACTTAAGCAGAAAATCTACATTTTCTTCAAGGGTTTTAACCACATTAGCCTGCATGTTAAATTTATTTTCCAAACTGGTGCCAACATCAATATTGGGGAAAAAGAGGGGGGGGGCTATCATCTACCACAATTTCTTCGCCTTTCGTGCCAGAGCCCACAACTTCCTTGCCTTTATTGTTGCTACGGAGAACCCTTTTTGGGGGTGGCTCTGAGACAGAGTCTCTATACATTGGATTTTTAGACCGGATACAGGTTTGCTTAGGGAGGGGAGAAACCACAGCAGGGAAAGGGCCATTTCCAACAACACTAGACAAGTACTAACTAATGAGATAAATGACAGCCTGATGGAAAGGGATAGTCCTCTTATGGCCCTGAACTTCAAGAATGGATTTTTCCATTGACTTCAGAATGTAATAGGAGAGGCTTACCTTCACCTCGCGCCTAAAGTGGTTGAGTAGGACCAGATGATACTGCGGAACGGTGGAGAATCTCCCTTTTAAAGTGACATAGCATACCATCATCCGTGTCACCTCATCATACGGCTGCAAGATAAAAGAAACCAAAATGCCCTCCTTTTTTATGTCAAGCATTTCTCCGTCCGCCAAAAACAATGTTTCTTCTGCTTATCCATTTTGTTCCTAAAAAAATTATTCCCTTCCATGCTAAGACTGGTAATAAAAGAGATGAATTCCTCAGTGATTTGGAAGCTCTTATCTCCAAAGGAGACATTACGGTCTTTCCAATTCGCCACGAACTGATTGGATATATACTAGTCATGCCCTTTTATGTGTTGGATGAAATCGGTGAAGCCTTCCATATTAATGGTCTCCCCAAAGCTCAATTTGTTCCTGCCATTGGGGATCAAATTTAGGTTCCACATGGCAAGAGGCACCCCCATTCTGAAAACCCTTTGAGAATTCACAGAATTAAACTGAAAGTTGTGAACAATAGACTTCTCAGCAGCGCTTCGACAACCTGTATGCCTGTGCGAAGCAGAAATAAAATCCGCTTTTTCCCTGAAAATTTTTTTGTGATCAATTTTCAAGAACATGGAAGAGTAAATTTGGGCATGCCATGCAAAAGTTGAATCATTGATGGTGAGACACATACTTTACCAAAATATTTATAATTTTATTAATTTCATGGTCCAGTTTTTAGCTTTTATAATTGACTTGCAAATTTAAGTTTGGTCTTAATGGTTTTTTTTTCCTGCGATATAAATCTTGTTAATTTTCACATTTTATTATTATGATTTTCACATTTAGGATGAATTTTTCTTGAGTTCATACTTCAATTTAAAATGTATTGATTTATGCTTTGCATAGAAATAGATTTTATAAGAGAATTATGTTCTAAAGATGATAGGATGCCATATTTTCAAATGCACTTTTGTATATTCCTCTTTTAATAGGATGTCTTAGTTACGGATGCAATTTTTTATATTTGTTCTTGTTATACAATAAAACATAAAATTAAATAATATGTGGATCAGGATTTGTGCAATAGCTACAAAATTCGCATTCAATAGAATATAGAATAGGGATATATAAAAAAGGACTAACCCCAACTTATTTTCCTATTCTTTTAGATATATTATGGATTGTTTTTCAAGTTGCAATGAAGTTTGGAGTGTTGTCTTTCACTACTCTTTCGGGTTTATTCACTTATAAGTGTGTGCTCAGCTCCACTCCCATGTAAACTAGCAAACAATATTGTGGATGTAATTCAAGTCGGGGAATAAATAAGTTAACAAGACCACATTGTTAATTTTTACAATGAAAATTCCAAGAAAGTGACAAGTTTTTAGCTTGCATGTAGTGAAGAGTGGATTTGTGTCATAGTTCATATGCATGGTGTTGGCACAAAATATTCATAAAAGTAGAGCACTTGGTAAAATTGTTCAATACATATATGTTTAGTGTTTTGTAGAAAACATAGATATTTTGGTTCTCATTTTTTGCAACTCCTTTTTCAAGGTGGATTGATTGTGGTGATTAGCAGTCCACTAAGACTTAGTAGCTTATACAAACTAAAGTTATGAAATTCAAAGCTCATAAATGCATTGTTAATAGTGTCACTTTAGATTGTAATAAATATTATTTAGAAAATTGTAGTGTGTTGTCTACACAATTAAGAGAAATAATTGTATACACCTCGAATACAATGTCAAAGTGTCAACATTTTAGATGCAATTTATTAGTATTTCTAACCATATGGACAAGGCTACGAGATAGGCTTAAACACTATTGACGTCTTGATTAGTTTCAATAAACCTTAATGAACATTATAGAAATTTAAGTGTTCATGTTTTGTCATTTATGTACCGGCTAGGATGTCTACACCATAGTCTAAAAACTCATACTTGCCAACTACTTAACCCAAAAGTTTGACCCATATTCGAACTTGAAAAATACTCTGCAACTTTACACTATAAAAAATTCATAAAATAAGCTTAAATAACATAGAAGACATTCTAAAATGACATGAGAAATGAATGTATTTAACACAAGTATATTTTCCTTTAATTTTTTACCATAAAAGAGTATTAAATGCAAATGCTCATAGTCTCATGGAGTTGTGGACTATAGTGACATAGTCATCAATGCACCAAAATATACTAATATGAAATATCAAATCATCTATAGTGCTTAGTATAAGTCTGTTACCCCTAGAAGTGAAAGGTAAAAATTTCTCCTCTATAGCGACACCAACTGCATAAATCTCATTTGGATCCTCGCCACCTCCTCTGATGCCTTTGTTGCCACATCACCTAACCTTTTATGTGTTTTTAATCCAAAGAAACAATCTCCTCCTTGGTAAACATGGGTTATCCATGCTTTCAAGATAAACGATCTAGTCCAAATATGGATCATTATCATCCAACTTAATTGCCTCATGACTATCTTACCCCTCCATTTGTCTCATGCAAAGAAAAAGATTGTATCAGACAAAAACAAGGTCATTGAGATATTGTGTTGTTAACATGTTGCATTTTTGTGTTAATAATTTGAAGCATACTCCACTTTTGTTCACACCTAAAAGAGCTACACAAATGGCACAAAATACAAATGGCTAAGCTTAGCAACATAATCATCTCTACACAAATATGAAAATACAACATTTATAAATTTGTAAGACAATTAAACGTACATTTATTAAAAAAGTTTAGTATCTATGTTCATAAACTAAAAGCAAATGATTCAATTTGTTTTTACCTACTAGTTGGAAATTTCTTCTTTTAATGCATGCCAACAAAGAAAAGAGGCTCCCTTTTGCAAATTTGTAGCTCATCAAAAAGGTTCTCTATTTTCTTCATCAGGGACCATATTTTCTATGTATGTGCTTAGGCTATACATGACCTCGTAATCAACCCTAAATGAATTGAAGAAGATGTACTTAGAGTTAGAGGTGTGTGTGTGTGTGTGTGTGTCAAAAGTATTGTTTGTTCCATATTCGATCAATTAGGTGCCTAATGGGCTCATATTTTCTTGTATTTTGTCCATTGTGTGTGTGTCAAAAGCATTGTTTGTTCCATATCCGATCAATTAGGTGCCTAATGGGCTCATGAAATGTCCTTCTTCCTAAAATAACCAGTTGAAGACTCTTCGCCCAATTTTGTTTCCCGATGGTTAAGGGGTGATAAAAAGGGGAACTATAGTTTTAATAAATTATTATAAAGTGCATAAAAAAGAAATTTTATAAAAGACATTTATTTTATTAATGGTTTAATAAATTTAAAAAAAAAAAAAGATAAAGTGAAATTAGAAAAGAAAAAAAAAACAGTCACTTTATATTTTTATTTCCCTTGGGGAAAAAATGTGACCCATGTTGGGGATGAGATTAATGTCAAAAAAGAATTAAATGTGAGAAAAAGCATTTGATTGGTGTTTGTGGGTGGCTACTAAGGCAAGATTGCTTATAAAAGCAAGTGTATTTGGCTTTGTAAAGCATATCTTTTATTTTACAAAATATTTTGATTTTGCCTAAGCTTGGAAGCTTTGCAAATAAACTTCAAATGAAGAAAACTCATTGAAGTCATTTTTAGAGGACAAAAATCCTCTTGAGGTTTAGAAGGAGAACGAAAACTCTTTTTTTATTTGAGAGAATTCTACATCCAGGGGTTTCCATTGTAGATCAAGGATTTATTTGTGTTTTTCAATGTTTTCCAACAATGTTTGAGGGCTGTAATGTGTAGATTTGGGCAAGGGTTTGAAGGAGAAGAATTGTTGAGACTTCTCTTTATTTCCAGCATCTTCTAGGTAAAGTGACTCATCCACGAAATTGATTTGTGGTGTTTTGGATATGTTTTGGAGTCGATTCGTATTGTTGTTCCATATGCTGTTTCTAGAAATTAAATCAGCTAATTTGTATAATTTTTGGGTCAAAGAATTGGTGTTTTCAGTTGTGTCTAAATGAGCATTATGCAGATCTTTTATAAAATAAAACAACCTTCAATTGGATCTCAAATTGGTATTTTTCTTGTGTACTTGCATTATTAAATTAGTTCCATTTTGGTGATAAAAAGTGTTTTCTTTCAGTTTTGAGTGATTTATATATCATATTCAAGCCGCCATTTTTGAATTAAATTCAAATCTGCATTTAAAAATTTATGGTATATCTTCTATAATTTGTCTTTTGGAGTAGGATTTGCCTCTATTCTGTTTGGGGTTAGAAAATGTTCATTTGGGGACATTACAACTCATTTTTTCTTGTATTTTGTCTATTATAATTTGTTATGGCCTATGTGGCCTTGTTTATAAACCCTAGAGTTTATTTCCCCTATCCACCAACCGTAGAACTCTTACCAGAGGCTTTGACACTTGGAACAAAATAACATCCAATTTTAAAATCAAAATTAAGCAAATTTTGAGTGGAACAATTGTCAAAACATAAATGATAAATAAAAAATAACTATTTAAAGTTACCTTGATGATTTCATTTGTTGTCTTTGCAAAACATCATAAAAAACATTTTCTTGACCATTTCCCTAGCGACACCCTTTTTATAGAAAGATTCTACCCATCATGTACTCACATAGATCTGATTAAGATATGGTAATGAGGATGCAATGAAGTTTGTGGTAAATCATGTAGTCACACAAGCTCCTTTTCATTGGTGTGCTCTCATGTTAAGATTAAAACAATGAATAATTATAAATGTATTTTTTTAGATTTATTACTCCTACAACTTTTTTTTCACTATAGAGTGTGATTTAGATTTGCAGAGCTAAAACAAAATGATAATTTATATATCACTCTATTCTCTATTTCTTGAATTCATTAAGGAGAGCTTACATTTATAGATTTGATAAGATTCTAAATGTTAAGATTCAAATCTAATTATCTATCTAACTCCTCCCTAAAATATCTCACAAATACCATTAACATAATTTGGTTTAACAACCAAATATCTCACTAACCTCTAACTAATAATAACACGAATGTATTGATACATTAATTTATCACTAAATATATAGTGAAGCACTAATAATTCCTAGCATTCCCCTCCTTAGTGCGAACATGGTAGAAAAACAATTACACTTCTTTTTGCAGGTTGCCACATCTGCTCGCTCATGATCTTGGTACATCATTTGAACTAAAGGTAGAAGAAGGAACACATCAACTTCTTATAAACCATGTATTGTCATGAACATATATGGCTGATCTAGTGTGGGAACCATGTACGAGAACCATTTGTTTATCAATTATTTACCGTAGGGAACTCATTTGACCTATTCAATGTGGGAACTCATACAAGAACCATACGTATAACCTTAAATGGTTTTACAAAGGTTGACCACAAACTTAGGTTTGAAGAGGAACACATTTGATTGTTCAACTTCTACAAGTATCATGATGTTGCTTTTCATTTTGCTTTGTATTCTTCACTATGTTATACATCGGGGAAGTACATCGGAATCATTGCAAAGTGAACATGAACAAATACATGTATTCCGAAGGAAAAGCACACTATCGCACACACAACTGAAACTAGAATGTTGCACAACAGAAAAGAAACACCTTAAATTGAAAGCAAACTTACAATTGACAAACAAACTGCCACCACAACTTCTATGCAGCCCCATCATTGGTGACTAACGAGAGGTCATTGATCGGCTTCTAACCTCCTGTGCCTCCATCCTCCATTATGTTTTTGTTACTTATCAAATATAGCTTTGAGGATCAATTACAATGTGGACGTCAGTTACCCCGAAAATGCATTCGTAAAGTATTTTTTTTTTTACTTTTGATGACACCCCTATGACAAGGATGGCACAATGACATTTGATTACAACACATAATTACTCTTTTCTTTGACAATGATGACCAAGTTTTAAAACAAATACTTTGACGATATTCTCTTGGACAATGACAATACAAAATGACTTATTGGCAATTGTTCATTGACTTATACAAATAACCTTAACAACAATAGATTTATACATATGAATGAATTCAAATTGTCTTAATAACAAAAGAAATTGAAGACTTACAGACAAAATGACATAGGAAAATACCTAAAAGACAGGTACTTATTTATAAGAAAAAACCATAGGCTTGGTATTTAGTGGGACTCAACTCCTTGAATGCTTTTTGTTTGCATCGACAACTTGGTGCTAGCTTTGTACAACTCGACGTTGTAACCAAGGTACATTGATGTGGAGAGATAAAACCAAGGCAATGAAATGTGAATTCCAATACAATACAAAAGGCATTTTGTTGATCCAATTCAGAGGCACATATGGAGAGCATTGACTGCTAGAAAAGGTATTTGTATACCAATACTGAATCAAAATGCCAAGTTCGCATTCGAAATGATACCAAATCAATCTCAATATCGAAAGGAGGAATTTTCGGATACAATAACATTTCTCATCGCCTTAGAGGAGTCATCCCTGATGCAAATTAGGATTCAAAACAAGCGTTGACTGAAGTTTGTAGCCAGTGCATATTCTCAATCCAACTATGTAGAAAACTCACAAAACTAGCGGTAATCAATGCAAATAGGACTCGTAAGCAATTTCGATATAATCCATAAGGTTGGCATGAAGTAACTGATATGTGAGGTGATCGTAGTTACAGAGGCATGATTTATCCAAGAGCATATGATTGCGACAAAACATTAATCACTTATAAGGTTTGGCAAATCTCTGACATTCCTCCACATACATAATGCTTATGTTATGAAAACATAATGTCAAGTCAAGGCATCAAAACAGAGAAATGTTGTACATTCCACCAGATATGCAATTTCCAGGTCTACAAATAGATTCGATAGTGATAGATGTGCATACATTCATGGATCTAGCCTAGGAGACAATGTAGGAAAATTGTCAATGGAACGTAGGCCTAGGAGACAATGTAGGAAAATTGTCCATGGAACGTAGGCATATGATGAAATCTGAGAGATGTCAGAATGAATAATGTTGAGCTAGATACTTTTCATTATGTGGAATTGGTAGCAATGATAGATTTCAGTTGAAAATAGCACTTTGAGTGGGTGCTCCAACTTTTACTCCAATATAAAAGCAATGCTCTTCTTGTAATATTGATGCGCTAAAATTAGCAGGAACTTGAAAATGTCATAAATTGAGCTCTGGGTTTCCATTTGAGTCCGTTTTTTTAAACCATATGTTTCAATGATGATGAACGCATTAGGTCAACCTAAATCCTATCGATTGGAGCAAGTTTCAGCACATTTTCGGGCCCTAAATCTGCCATCTTGAGGATAAAAATTAGGATTTAAGTTGTTGTTCGGTTTTTTCCTATTTTCAGGAATTAGTTAATTTCAGTCTATTAGTTGCATTATGAGTTAGAAAGTTGGCAATTCCTCTAATTTAGGAATGTATAAGATGTGTGGAAATTTCTATTCCTGTACGAATAAGCATGCGAACTTACTAAGAATAGCAAGGTTCTAAGTAAACTGCTAAAAATAGTAATTTCCGCCAGCTAGAGTAGATTTAGTCAAAGTTAGTTAGAGTTTTCTTGGAAACTCTAGTTGGGAGTTGTTTTCCTATTTAGGAAACATTTTAATTCATTATTCAATAATGAAGAAGGAGATCTATTTTCTTTTGGAGTTCATATTATTTGCAGTATATCAAGTTTGTTTATAATTTGGCTACATTATCTGGTATCACAGTTGGTTCGAGTCTTTTTTTTAAAAAAAAGAGGAAGAGGAAGAGGAGGCGGTATTGCCCAGATGAATAGAAATATGCAAGATCTACAGAGGTAAGTTGTTGCACTTGTTACAATGATAACCCAAAGAGGAAATCAAGGTGGAGATGACACAGATGAAGAAGAAGTTTGTGAAGAGGAGGAAACACAAGCGCCACCATTAGATTTTGAAGAAAGGATGCTTTGAGCATTAGAAGGAAAGAATGATGGGATAAGAGTTGATGTTTCAGAGTATGGTGGTATTCTAAAACTAGAGGAGCTGATAGATTGGTTGACTAGCATGGGGAAATGTTTTGAGTGGAAGGCTATGTCAGAAGAAAAGAAGGTAAAATTTGCATGCATGAAATTGAAAGGTCATGCTATGTTATGGTGGGATCACCTACAGAAAGAGTGGTTAAGAAAGGGGAAAGAAATAATTAGGACGTGGAGTGAGATGGAGAAGAAGCTGAAAGATAAATTTCTCCCTGTGGATTATGCACAAACCCTTTACAGGAGGTTTCAGAATCTCAGACATAACTTACAAACAATGCAAGAATACACTGATGAGTTCTACAAGTTGTCCATTCGTGTAGAGCATGAAGAAACTAGAGGAACAAATGGCTACAAGGTATGTAAATGGATTAAAATTTTCTATTCAAGATGAGATAAGTATGCATAGGATTAAGAGCATGGAGGATGCCTATCAATTAGCCTTAAAGGCCAAGGAAAAGCAAAATCGTCAAAGTTTTAGGAGATCACCTGGAATGAATAGGGGGGCCTCATCTTCCTTTCGGGGATGAGCTAGTTTCAGCCAAGGTAGGGGAGAATCATCTCGTGGATTGGAAAAGAAAGAAGATATGAGACAAGATTTCCAAGATCAACAAAGAGGTAGAGTATTTTCTAGGGGTAGAGGATATGCTGGCGATAGAGGATGGGAGGCTCCACGAAGACCATTTGTTTGTTACAGATGTGGTGAAGAGGGGCATCGGGATTTTAAATTCCTGCATTATTATACACATGAAAAGAGGCAAGGAGATGCTCCAAGAGTAAATCTTGTTGAAGCTGAACAAGTAGAAGATGAACAGGACCTAGAAATTCCACCAGATGTTGGAGAAAATATTATGATCAAGAGGACAATGATTACTCCAAGAAAGGATATCAAGGGGGATGCATGGCTGCGTACAAATATTTTTAGACCAAGATGCACTTCAGGAGAAATGTATGTAATGTTATTATTGATGGTGGTAGTTGTGAGAACATGGTTTCAAATGAGATGGTCAAGAAATTGGGTCTACATTGTGAGAAGAATCCTAACCCTTACTGTATTTCATGGTTTAAGAAGGGTAACATAAGTTACTATTGATAAGAGATGTTTAATAAGTTTTTCTATTAGGAACAGTTACAAGGATGAGATTTGGTGTGATGTTATTCCTATGGATGCATGTCATATGTTGCTAGGAATACCATGGCAATTTGATAGAAAAGTTATTCGTGACGGGGGAAAGAATACTTATACTTTCTGGAAGGATGGCACAAAAATAGTTTTTCTACCTCTTAAGGAAGAGGGGAAGGCTGAAAATATGCTTTCTGCAAAGGAATTTTTGAAGGAGGCAAAGTAAACTAGTTTTTGTTATGCACTAGTCACAAATAAGGATGAACCTGTAAGTGCACAAATACCAGTAGAAACAACATAATTAATAGAAGAATTTTCTGATGTTATTCCTGATGAGCTACCGGATGGATTACCACCCAAAAGAGATATTCAACACCATATTGATTTGATTCTAGGGTCTTCACTCCCAAATCAATCGGCTTATAGGATGAGCCTAACATTGCATGCAAAGTTGAATAGGCAAGTGGCAGAGCTTGTGAGAAAGGGCGTCGTAAGGGAGAGCATGAGTCCGTGTGCAACCCCAACTTTATTAACACCAAAGAAGGATGGAACATGGAGCATGTGCATGGATAGCCGAAGAAATCAATAAAATTACAATCAAGTATAGGTTCCCAATACCTCGCCTTGATGATATGATGGATGTGCTTGTTGGATCTAGGTATTTCACTAAGATTGATCTTCGAAGTGGTTACCATCAGATTCAGATTAGAGAAGGAGACGAGTGGAAAACAACATTCAAGAAAGGAAATGGATTATATGAGTGGTTGGTGATGCCATTCGGGTTATCCAATGCACCTATTACTTTTATGAGACTGATGAACACCATGCTGCGGGAGTATAATGGTAAGTTTGTTGTGGTTTATTTTGATGATATCTTGATATTTAGTAAAACTAAAGAAGAACATTTGAAGGCATCTAAGGGTGATATTTGAAGTGTTAAGGAAAGAGAAACTCTATGCAAATATGAAGAAGTGCACATTTATGCAAGAGAGTTTGGTATTCTTGGGATTTATTATTTCAGCAGATGGGGTACAGATGGACTCAGAAAAGATAAAGGACAATTATTGAATGGCCTACTCCACTGAAGTATAATAGAGGTAAGAAGCTTTCATGGTCTAGCAACATTTTACAGAAAGTTTATTAAAAATTTCAGCAGTATTGTAGCACCTATAACAGATTGCACAAAAGGAATGGAGTTTTTTGTGGACAAAGGCAGCTGAGGATAGTTTTCAGTTCTTGAAGAAGAAGGTGACAGAGGCACCCATTTTGGCACTACCAAATTTTGATAAAGTGTTTGAGGTTGATTGTGATGCCTCACATGTGGGTATTGGTGTTGTTCTAAGTCAAGGTGGAAAGCCAATAGCTTTCTTTAGTGAGAAACTGAATGAGGTAAGAAAGAACTACTCTACTTATGATGTGGAATTTTATGCAATTGTACAAGCATTAAGGCATTGGAGGCATTACTTAGTGCCTAAGGAGTTTGTGTTATTTACAGACCACATAGCCCTGAAGTATGTGAATACACAAAATAAGTTGAATAGTAGGCATGTAAAGTGGGTATCATTTTTGCAGGGTTATACTTTTTCTCTAAAACATAAATCAGGAAAACAAAATCAAGTTACAGATGCATTGAGTAGGCGTGTGACTTTGTTTACCACTTTGGAAAATGAGGTGGTGGGTTTTGAAGCAATAAAGGGTTTGTATTCTTCTGATTCTGATTTCAAGGATATTGTTGAAAGGTTAATTCGTCCATTGTCAGAAAATGCAGGAGATGTCCAAGATGAGTACATTTTACAGGATGGCTACCTATTCAAGGGAAGCCAACTATGTATTCCAGTTGGGTCTATGAGAGAGAATATAGTGAAAGAGTTACATAGCGGAGGATTGGCTGGGCATTTTGGTAAAGATAAGACGATAGCCTTGGTAGCAGAGAAATACTATTGGCCAAAGCTGAAAAGAGATGTGGTAAGATATGTGGAGAGGTTTCAAATTTTCTAAGTTTTGAAGGGCCATGCACAGAATACAAGGTTGTATATGTCGTTGCCTATTCCTAAAGGGTCATGGACAGATCTGAGTATGGATTTTGTTTTGGGATTACCAAAAACACGAGGTAATGACTCAATTTTTGTGGTTGTTGATAGGTTTTCTAAGATGGTTCATTTTATTGCCTACAAGAAAACAAGTGATGTGACAGGCGTAGCAGATTTGTTTTTCAGAGAAGTTGTTTGTTTGCATGGTGTTCCAAAAACCATTACTTCAGATAGGGACACAAGGTTCTTAAGTCACTTCTGGTCAAATTTATGGAAGAAATTGGGAACTCAACTATAGTTCAGCAGTTCCTATCATCCTCAGACTGATGGGAAAATAGAGGTGGTAAATCGGAGTTTGGGAAACCTATTAAGGTGCATCACTGGGGAAAAGCTTAAACAATGGGACTTAGCATTACCACAAGCTGAGTTTGTATATAACAGTTCCATAAATAGATCCACAGGAAAGTCTCTATTTTCAATTGTGTATGGGAGTAATCCAAATGGGGTGTTAGATTTGGTACAACTACTAGTTGATGGTAGAGTCAGTGATGATGCAAAAGCATTTTCCGAACATATACAACAATTGCATGAAGAAGTGCGGAAGAAGATGCAAAATAGTAATGATAAGTATAAGGAAATAACATATGTGCATAGACAGGAGAAAGGTATTTACAATTGGTGAGTTGGTTATGGTATATCTGTGGAAGGAAATGTTTCCAAAAGAAGCCTATAACAAGCTGAAGTACAAGAAGATTGGTCCCTACAAAATTGTGAAAAAAATAAATGATAATGCTTATGAGGTAGAATTGCCAGGGAATTTTTATATTTCTCTAGTGTTTAATGTTTCAGATTTGTACTCTTTTCATGGGGATGGTGCAAAAGGGGATGTTATTGATGAAGTAGTAGATTGGAGGCAGCAAGTTCTGGTGAAGAAGAAAGAAGAAGTGGATCAGATTCTAGATAAGAAAACAATGGACACACGACATGGGAAATACAAAAAATATTTGGTACATTGGAAAGGACACAAGAGGAAAATACTTGGGTCACAAAGTGGGAGATTAAGAAGTTGGATGCAGATAAATGGAAGCAGTTTGAAGAAGACAACTTACAAGAGCTCCATTTTTTTCAGGCAGGGGAGAATGGTGCGCTAAAATTAGCAGGAACTTGACAAGGTCATAACTTGAGCTCCGAGTGTCCGTTTGAGTCCTTTTTTTTTAAAACCACATGTTCCGATGAGACAAATGCACCGGTCAAACAACTATATCTAGTTCGGAGCAAGTTTTGGCACATTTTTGAGCCCTAAATCCACAATCTTGAGGCTAAAAATTAGGATTTAAGTTGTAGTTCGGTTTTTTCCTATTTTTGGGCATTAGTTAATTTTAGTCTATTAGTTGCATTATGAGTTAGAAAGTTGGCAATTCCTCTAATTTAGGAATTAAGAAGATGCGTGGCAATTTGTGTGTCCGTATGAATAATGCATGCGAACTTACTAAGAATAACAGGTTCTAGTAAACTGCTAAAAATAGTAATTTCTGCCACCTAGAGTAGATTTAGTCAAAGTTAGTTAGAGTTTGTTTGGAAACTCGAGTTGGGATTTGTTTTCCTATTTAGGAAACATTGTAATTCATTATTCACTAATGAAGAAGGAGATCTATTTTCTTTTGGAGTTCATATTATTTGCAGTATATCAAGTTTGTTTAGAATTTGGCTACATTAAATATATTAGTCCCTTCGATGATTATTTCTCCACTTGATGGATGCAACCGCAACAAGCACACATACGTATTAATACTATTCTTGCAAATTAAATTAATCTAGAATAGATTTCCCTAAAGATTTTCCATAATCGGGGCGATAAAAATTGTCTGCACCAAGTTTATTTCATTCTTCCATGGCACTTGCTATGATACCAAATGCAGATGGTTCAAATTTGTAGAGATGAAACAAAATGATAATTTGTATTTTACACTATATTCTCTATTGCTTGAATTCATTGACAAGATCTTACATTTATAGATTTGATAAGGTTCTAAATATTAGGATTCAAATCTAATTATCTATATAACTCCTCCCTAAAATATCTCACAAATAATATTAATGTAATTTGGTTTAACAACCAAATATCTAAATAACCTCTAACTAATAATAACATGGATTGATTGATACATTAATTTATCACTAAATATATAGTGAAACACTAATAGTTTCTAACATTCACCCATGTCAACATTCTTAAGTCCTCAAGTAGGATATCAATGCAATAGGTTATGTAAAGGCTTCAAAATAGTGAAGGGCTCTCCTCAAGAAGTCTCCCTAATGTAACATATCTTGTTGTATTGTCAGCCACAACCTGGATGACATTTTTCACACCCACTTCCATAACAATCTCATTCAACATATCACACAAACAATTGCATTTTTCACTTAGTGAGAGGCATTAATTGACTTCAAAAATGTCAACTACCCACTTGAACCCTTTAGAAATTTAATCAAGGTGTGTGATGTAGTCAAGAAACACTAACAACCATCAAATTGACTATCAAAAGGTTTACAGCAACCAAATTCCACCTTACTTTGCATATGGAGGATCAACAATAAGCCTATAATGGCGAAAAACTTGTTAGAATTTTCTCAAACTTTGTCTAATTTGTCAAATATCTCTCTAAATCTCCTTAACAATCATTTTCCCATCTTCAACCCTACATATACACCTCATTCTATTGTTATTAACTTCTTTGAATGACTCAAAAATGAAGAAATTATCACTTTGTTCTATCTCACCTATTTGGTGAACCCTTAGCTTAACTAGCTCTTCTCCAAGCATGCAACCTATGGTATTTTAACTTATTAACTCCTCCAATTCCTTTCTCTATGTTCATGCACTTTGGCCCAATGTTAGAAACAACAATGAAATTCATTCAAAACCTCAAAACTTCATACTACTCTTCCTTTCACAAAGTTGCCCTAATGCTTCTCAAGCCAAATTTGTTGCTCCATTGGTGCAAATGAGATTCTAAGGTTACCCATAAAGGACTAACACATTCCACAGTTGCATTTCACCCTCCTTGACATGCTCTCAAAAATTTAGAACTCAATTCTTCCTATCTTCCTTTTTGTGATTTTGTCTCCAAACCCTTGTTTAGGCTTCCTAGAACAACTGTCATCTATATATTTGCCTTTGATAATTTTCAATGCATAATAAATAGGGTTTTTGGACACCCATTAATCCTTTTAACATATCCCTAAAGTTTCATTATAAAAATATAAGGATTTCACCTACCTCTTTTGCAAATCCACCCTTCGAATAAGCCCCTTTGACTATGTTTGAAGTCTCTCTCTCAAACTGTCACAAAAACCAACAATTTGCACCATTAGTTTCTAAATTTTCTTTCACAATATCTTTCTACTGAGGATTGGCATGATATGTTGAATCTTTTAGGTCAAAATAAGTTGATTTTCCCAATAAAAAATAAAGCCCTAGCACTCCCACTCACAAACCCTCTCTGTGATCCCAAGAGGAGTTTTTTAGTGATAAATTTTAACATACTTCAGTTCAAGACCTATAAATTTTCATAGAGGGTTATTATGATAATAGGAAAAGTATTTATTTACCAGTAGGGGTTGAAACCAAGGGCAATTTGTCTTTTGATTGATATTTTTGTTGCCCTAGTGTAGGTGTATACAGTTAGTCCACAAGTCTAAATGCCTCCTCCTAGCTTTTTAGCGCAATAGCTTCAAGTGGATCAACTTTCCTAGTGCATCAAGAACTCTCTACTTCTCATGGATCCCTAAATGATCAATAATGTGGCCTTTGAACCTATGCACAATTTAACCCGATCCTTCATAGTTTGCTTAACTTGGAGACTCTTTCTTGTCCTAACTTCAGAGGTTTCTTACATGCTATGAAAGGTAACTCTACTATCAATCTTCAAACCTTAAATAACAAGTTCCTTACTCAACATCACGTGGTTACTATTGATAGAAATACTTGTGATCCTTGACATAGTCCAATCATCCAAAACCTTGGCATACTTCTCCACAATCATGTACAATCATTTATAATAGTTCCCACACAAAATCAAGAAATTTCCATTCAATTCATCAATAACTTGGAGACTCTTTCTTGTCCTATCTTCAGAGGTTTCTTACATGCTATGAAAGGTAACTCTACTATCAATCTTCAAACCTTAAATAACAAGTTCCTTACTCAACATCACGTGGTTACTATTGATAGAAATACTTGTGATCCTTGACATAGTCCAATCATCCAAAACCTTGTCATACTTCTCCACAATCATGTACAATCATTTATAATAGTTCCCACACAAAATCAAGAAATTTCCATTCAATTCATCAATAAAACCTCAATAAATATTTCCCAACAGGTCATACAAATGCAAATAAAGATATCAATAACAAATTCTTGATTCCTAACTCTGAAACATGCTTCATAAGGTAAGATCTTATACAAAAATAGAGTTTACTATTCATTTGTTGGATTGCATTACAAAAATGGAGTTCCTTCCTTTTCTCTTCATCTTCCTTTCCTCGATTATCCTCTTCCTCATTCCTCCCCACCTCCTCTTGGAGGTATCTCTCCTTTTAACTGTTCTTTCTTGAAATCTTCACCTTAAATGCAACATTCCCTCAAAACTTAACTCGCTCTTCTCATTCTAATAAACTTAATTTTATCATTTTATCACTTCACTAACTCCTCATTAGTTCTCCCTTCATCCTAAGATCACCCTACTCAAATGAGCACCCTATTTAGGTCATGTAGGCTCATGAAAAATTTATATGCTTCTTCATTTACAACTTTAGGCCCTTGAATTATGACTTTAGGAATTCAAATATTTAAATATGCAACATTGGAGGGAAAACTCCAAACATCACCTAAAGAGACTTAAATACGCCAAATGACTTGGAGACTTGTCAAAACACCTAAGTGAGACTATTCATATCTAGAATAAGCCTATCCCACATTGAATACCAAAATTTTGTCATTTACAAGTGTACAAGGTTTGATGCTCCTACATCAGTGTGGTTTCTTCCAAGTATCTACCCATTAGACATAACGTTACAACCCTATTTAGGCCATATTTTTTTGCTCATTTACAAAAAAATATGTATTTTTTAGGATGTCAATTAATATTAAGCCTCTCAAATCATGAATAGGGGCCTTAAAACCCTTCCTAGTAATAGTTAACATACTTGTCATATTCTCCATGTATGGGATTTTTGTCACATTGAATGGAATAGTGTTGGAATACCATAAGTTTTCCACAACAACTCTTGCTTCATTATGTGTTTCTTGGTTCAAAGTTGTACCGTCAAGTGCAAGTTGTGGCCCATGGGTATTTCAAGGAACAAAAATCCCATGTCTCATTGAACTCAAAATGCCTTCTACATATGATCTTTGTCGTTGAACCACCCTTGGGGCAATAGAAAAACCAAAGGGTCCTAACTCATTTGAATCATCTCTTGTTGCCCCTATTCATTACAACTCGAATTATATCAGTCATCCTTTTTTTATTTTTCTCTTTCTCCTCAGAAGAAACTAGGGTAGTAGTTATCTCTCTTAGGGCCTCAAGGGGCACTTATTTGCACAATTGCACTTCATTTCCTTGAATTCATGTTATGTGGTGTTTGAGATGCTTAACACATGCACTTATCTTAAACCTGCAACAATTACATATGAGGGAATTTTTATCTAGGACATTTACACAAGGCTTTAATGCATGGTTGTTAAAAAAATTTAGGCCCACAAGCAGGTTAACTTGATGCCATGCTTGAAATGGAAAACTTGAAAATTAAATGTTATAGAACAAGCATAAAAAATTAAGATAATCATTGGTTTTTAGTGATAAAGAAATTTGATGCAAAAAAAAATCATTTTGGTTACTCTATGAAATGGATATTCATTTCAATTCCTCCAAATGTCAAAATACTGTCTATCATAATAGGAAACCATTCATGTGGATTTATACACAAGTTTATCTACTAAAATTATTGCAAGTAATTTTGAGATTATTTTACAATTTCTGCATATTAAATGACCAAACACAAGAAATATACACTGGAATCGGTAAATGTTCAAAACTTAAACCATAAAACATACTTATATACTTTAAAAATTCCTCTACCATGTAGAGCATTTTTTTTTATTCATGTAAATATAATGACATGGCAATGGGGGCAAATTTTTTAGGAATTTATGATAAACTTGATACAATTGGTATTAAATCACCTCAATAATATTACCTAAACATTTACATTGGCATTTTTCACTTCGGTAGACTACACACAATCAATGATCATTCACCCAGAATTTAAGAATCAAAATTCAATTAACTAACATATTTGCCAATACCATTAAACATCAACCTTGTATGAGGGTCAATTTCACCATTGCGGTTATAATGTTCACCTATTATTGGGGCTATAATCATCTTGAAATCAACACTTGTGGTTTGTATCATAGGCTTAATCGCCACTATTTTATAATTATTTGGGATTCACCATATTTTTTATCCATTGTTTTAAAAGTTGGTAGGTTTCACCAAGTTTGACCTTGAGTTTATATACATGCAATTAAACACTCAATTGTGTTTTTACAAATTTTGTTTTGCTTGAATTTTTTATTAAGATTTAGTTGATTCTTGAATCTTTATGTCATACAAGAATGAGGGAGTTTTTAGTGAGCCATAGACAACAATCTATAGGAATTCAAATCCGTGACATTCCTCCACATACATAATTCTCATGTTATGAAAACATATTATCAAGCCAAGGCATCAAAAAGAGAAATGTTGCGAATTCCACTAGATATTCAATTTCTAGGTCTGCAAATAGATTAGATAGTGATAGATGTGCATACATTAATGGATCTATCCTAAGAGACAATGTAGGAAAATGTCAATGGAATGTAGGCATATGATGAAATCTGCGAGATGTCAGAATGAATAATGTTGAGCTAGACACTTTTCATCCTGCAAAATTGGTAGCAATGGTAGATCTCAATTGAAAATAACACTTTGAGTGGGTGCTCGAACTTTCACTCCAATATAAAAGCAATTCTCTTTTTGCAATATATTAGTCCTTACAATGATTATTTCTCCACTTGATGGATGTGACCGCAAGAAAAACACATACTTCTTAATACTATTTATGCAAATTAAACTAATCTAGAATAGATTTTCCATAATTAGGGCGACACAAACTATCTGCCTAAAGTTTTATTTCATTATTCCATGTCACATGCTATGATACCAAATGCAGAGCACAGTTCATATTTGGAGAGCTGAAACAAAATGATAATTTGTATTTTACACTTTATTATCTATTTCTTGAATTGATTAAGGGGGGGTTACATTTATATATTTGATAAGATATTAAATGTTAGGTTTCAAATCTAATTATCTATCTAACTCCACATTAATATATCTCACAAATACTATTAACGTAATTTGGTTTAACAACCAAATATCTTACTAACCTCTAACTAATAATAACATAGATGTATTGATACATTAATTTATCACTCAATATATACTAAAGCACTAATAATTCCTAACATTCACCCATGTCAACGTTATTAAGTCCTTAAGTGGGATACCAATGCAATGGGTTACATAAAGGCTTCAAAATAGTGAAGGGTTCCTCTCCCCAAGAAGTCACCATGTTGTTACATATATTGTTGTATTGTCAGCCACATCTTGAATGAAATTTTCCAAACCCACTTCCATAACAACCTCATTCAACATATCACACACCGACTGCATTTTTCATTTAGTGGGATGCATCAATTGACTTAAGCAATTTCAACTGCCCACTTGATGCCATTAAAAACTTAATCAAGTTATGTTGCCTTCCAATTATCTACCCATTAGACAAAATGTTATAACCCTTTTTATTCCATATTTTTTTCTCATTTACAACAATTTATGTATTTTTGAGGACGCTAATTAATATTAGGCCTCTCAAATCATGAGTAGGGGCCTTGAACCCCTTCCTATTATTAGTTAGCATAGTTACCATATTCCCGATGTATGGGATTTTTGTCACATTAAATGGAATGTTTTTGGAATATTGTTGTCATGCAAATGTACAACAGGGAAATTGACAATTTCTAAACATGACAACGATACCCTTGTACCAAAATTTTCACATTTTATCATTTCGAGGAACCCCGGGTCTACCCAGCTAGTCCAGTAACCTCTCAATTGGTGTTAATCCATTCCCCTAGGTGATTTAGGAAATTCAAATCAACCCCCTAGGTGATTTTAGGAGTTCTTTGAAAAATGCAAACTTTAGGCAGCTGTGGGAAGGGCTATTACTGGCCTTCCTAGGACTGGAGCAACCCCATGGAGCGGAACAAAAAATATGAACCAGACATGAAAGTGAATCAAAGGCCTAGGAACATAATGGACTTGATTTAGGAATATTTAGGAAGGATCTAGAGAAGTTGGGACAGTTTCACTTAAATCAAGGTTCACACGCCTACGTAATGAACAAGCCAAAACAACTATTGAGCTTCTGAAGGTGATTCCAAGAGCTTTGGATGGATTTACGAGAAAACCTAAACTTACTCAAAAAGGTAATTCCAATACCTACAAGATGGTGAAATTATGTTTTTCACAACACTTTGGCGCAATGGTTTTGCAAGCAGTTTTTCTGTACGATAGAAAAGTGACAGGTGCGCATGAGAATCATCAAGCATCCTTTCTCTGTACCCGACCTCCCGAGGTCATGCCAAGACAGCCGGTGGAAATGAAATATATGCAAATGTGGACAAATTAGTTGGGAAATCCTATATCCTCGATACGCAATAATGAGATCTGCGAATCCAAAGCAAAGAAGGCTCTTCTAACTTGAACTGGTGTTATGGATTGGTTTAACACTATAACTGTTCAGAGGCTCCAATCAATGTCGAGCTCTGCCGAGATCCTATCTGTTGGTTGTTGGATTCATGGAAAGTGACCTGTAGGTGCTTCGTATATATTTCCAAACAGGGTCATGAAAGTGGTAGCGAGAGGTGTAGTGGATTTACAGGAAACTATGGATGGTTTTCTGGTCTGACCCATAAAATATTAGCTTGATCAGTTTCTACGTTCAACACAGAAAGTTGTGTAATGATATCCGGTGGGAGCGGTGAGGATCTAAATACCAGTGTACATAAACTGGTGTCAATGCTTAACTGATTAGCAGGCCCGTTGGGTTGTGGGACCTAAGGATCACAACCATGAGTTCATGGTTGCTGAGGACCTTTTATGGTCATGTGAAGAATCAATCTCTTCTTCTGACTATCCAGTAGTCATAAGATTTTTCAGCTTCTATGTTTAATATCAGGAGTTGTGTGATCTTCTCGGAATACCTCACGGGTGTCCTAGCAACTTGTATGCATAAGCCTGTGTCTATGTCAATGAGAAGGTCTCCTGCATCTGGCTGTGGAACTAATGGATCACAACTGAATTTTGGCTCTCTTTTGGGTTCTTGTATGGTCATATGGACATCCTATCAAGGCAATCTATAGTTGGGTTGATTTGACCAGAATTCGTATGCTTTGTCGTCTTTGATGTTTAATTTTCTCAATTACTCACTAATTGCTTGTGGGTTTGTTGTTGTTTGGAAGACATGGATCCTAAGACCTTGATCTATATCCACTAATGCCATGAAGAGATTTGGCTGGGGTATCACTGGTTTGAATATGTAATCCCTGGGCTCTCTTGGTCCCATAATAGTCATGCAAGAAATAACCAAACTTAACTAAATGAAGTAAACTAATTATGAAAATGAATCTACGCTATGCTTGTTCTTTTTGTATTTTCAGAGATATAAACTTGAATGATTTTAAAGAGTAATTAATCTAATAAATTCAGATAACAAGTAACTTAATCTAAGAATGAAATTAAAACAAGCAAGGTAGCCAGATGTAGCTATTTTCCTGTGCACTTGTGAGTTGATCCTGAATATAAATATCTAACTAATTTAATTGAAAGACCTCCAATCTTACCTCAGAAGTGAGGAAAAAATCATAGCTTCTCAGAAGCTATCATTCCCCACAGCTTCCCCGGCAATATTGAAAGTGGCTTTAACTGAAATGAAATGATTCACTACTCTATTTGATATATTGTAACTACAACTTTGACAATTCAAACCTGGAGTCTGCAGAATAGAGGCAAATCCAGTTGTATCGTAGCTTGTCCCCTCAGTGTGATCTCTTCGTTCCTACGTGTTCTCGTGAATCCAAAAAAGGTGAGAATGTGACAATGGCAAGAAGGAGAAGATATTTGAACAGTGGTAGCTTGGAGGTAAACCGAACAGAATGCAAGTAGGAGAGAGATAGCGCAAGAGAACAGAGCTTGGCTATGCGATTCCTAGCAGGATTGTTGCAGGGATATGACAAACACACCTAAAATTCTAGGACCTATTCTTCCTGTGACGAAACAACAACCTATAATTCTAAGCAGAATCAAGATTCAAATGAACTTAATCTAGAACTGATGTTGTATTATGCTAAGCCAGTTGTTTGGAGAACAACAATGGAACAAAATGAAACTAGAGAGATCAAGTGATCTCTAAACCAAAAAAATGAGGAGCCTTGAACTGAGAGGTTGAGAACTTATGCTAAGTCTAAACCTGTTGAGACTTATTGAGGAACTTTCAAACACACACTGAATAATAAAACATAGAGAGAGAGGGGCCATTTTCTTGTAAACAAGCTCAGTATTTATAGCTTTCTTACTCACCAGAAGGCAAGTCCAAATTGCCATGCTTTATCATTAAAAATGGAGGACTACTATTACAAAGTGGCTGGAAACTCTAAACAAAGTAGAAGTGGCTGAGAGTTGCAAGTGCAACTTGATTTTTCATGTTGTTGAGTGCACCAGAAGGTTCTGGAAAGTGCGGGCAGGACCGCCGCCCTGTGCAGGGTGGCGGTTATAGGACCGCCCTGTCTTGGGGCGTACTGTCCTAGGCAGGCGGTCCTATAACTAAAGACCAAAATGCAAGGAAAAAGGGGGCAGGGGTTAGAATAAAGCATGCAAAGGTTGGATAAGGCATTTTAGGATGCAAATGTATACTCGGTGAGCTTTTTGGATTCCGAACACCTTGCGAAGAGATCTGAATCATCATTGGGGTTTTCGTAACCTCTTTCCGACAGTACAGTACATACAATTTTGGGTACGTACATATTGCCCCCTTGGAGAAGCGTTTTAGCCATGAAGAGGCATAAAATGGTGGGTCCGAGTATGGCGGTCCCAAAATGGGGAGTTAGAAGCTATACCTGACACGCTCGTGTGTCGCAATGTCACCATCCAAATTCCCGTTATCTGTAAAATGAAAAGGGGACTCAAGTGTAGATAGATAAAAGAAATCAAAAAATAAATACTAAATTAAAATGAAATGAGGACTCACCATTTGCGCGGGGATAAGAACTTACCTTCGTCGGCACTCCAACTCTACATAATAACACTCAAAACAAGATTAGAATACTATATATATATATATATACGAGCTCATTTTACTATTCATTTGTGCATATCGATTTGGTAATTTTTGAGCTCTGGGACCCACGGTAACCATTTTCAATGAGAGTGCAGTCAAAATGTTCATTGTGAGATCGTGATCATGCCTCCGAGAGCAGGAGATCGACCCGTGAAGTCTCAGGTTAGTTTTTCTCAATTTATCATTTTTGAACCTAAAATATAGAAATGTTGAAATATTTGTCTTGGGGGGATCATTTTTGAAAATGTTAGTGTTAAATGAGTCTCTAGGGGGGATGCCCATAGGGTAGGTTTTTATTTTGTCAAAAATGATGTATTTTTGTTGTTTTAAGCATTTTTAGGGCTTTAGGGGCGTACGCCAATTCGGCACAGGACCGCCACCCTGCACAGAGCGGCAGGTCATGGGACCACCGCCCTGTGATGGCGGTGGTCATAGGACCACCACCTCAGAAGGTGGTGGTCACGGAACCGCCACTCTGCACAGGGCAGTGGTTCTGAACAGAAAGTAAAAAAAGATGTATAAATTAATTGTTTTTGCATTTTTGACATTTTTCTATGTTTTTGATGAGCTTGCCTATTGGATTATGTTACTAACTTGCTCTTTTTCTCTATTTTGGGTGGATGCAGAAGGAGGAGGAGTATATATGGTGGAGTAGAGAGAGGGAGTGTGATTGGCTCCCAGCAGTGTTAGACTCACTGACCCAGATAGAGTGAGACACTCTGCAGAGGGCTGGTATTTTGAGGATTTCACAGGTTCCTCATGTTGCTCCTACCAGTCACATATTGTGTGACTTATTCTCATACTGGGATGCAGACCGGAATACTTTCCGGTTACCAGGTGTTAGGGGTGAGTGGACTATCACCCTGGAGGATGTTTATCACATACTGGGGTTCCGATTCTTGGGAGGCAGTTGTCTCTTAAGACAACATAGGATCTAGGTCTCTAGATGGTTAAGTGGGCTACTTATATGGGAGATGTTGTTGTCTCCTTTGGTTTGAAGAAGGGGGTGAAGGTTCCGTCTATTGCTACTGCTCCTATCCCCACCATCCGTAAGGCCATTATGGGTATCCTGGCCTCACGGTTGATTGGGGATAAGGGAGGAGATACTCTATTATACTGCTGGTCTCCCGTGATTGCACAGATTGAGGCTCATGGCCATATTTATGCTTGGGGAGTAGACATTCTTGGGACCACATATCATGACTTATACAGGGTGGTCAGGTTACAGGGGCAGTCTTGAGTCACCCTACTCTAGTTATGAGTTGGGTGTATGAGCGTATCATTCCCTATGGGAGGGTGTACTAGCAGAGGATCTGGGGGCTGTCAGGGCAGTGAGGTGGATGGGGATGATAGTACTCAGGATGCCACATCAGCCAGTGGCTTCACTAACTACTGTAGACATGGAGGCCACTCCTTATCAGGCCATGGTAGGACTATGGGGAGAGGAGACACATACATTGATTGTCCTGCTCTACTACAGGTCAGTTGGTAGACAGGATAGGGAGGTTGGAGACCCACCCATTTGATCGAGTCCCTCAGTAGTTTGGCCTCCCCTATGTTGATATGCTTCCTCCAGTGGGGCCAGTGTACAGGTTATATTCGTGAGGCCTGGGGAGGTCCTAGAGGAGGCCGAGGTTGGACCACAGTTACTCTTGGAGTTCCTATTGTGGTTAGGCAGGTGGTTCATGCTCGAGGGGCAGCTGGTGCTCCTCGAGCACCCTTACTTCAGATTGGGGCTGCTCCTACTCATAGTGGAGAGGGAGATGAGCCCATTGATGTGGACTCAGACTCTGAGGAGTTCACAGGAGAGGAGACTGAGGAGGAGACGATGGGAGAGGGGGTTGGAGGTGAGGCCGGTGGGATGGACGAGGAGGATGATAGTGATTCTGAGTGGCATGACACTCAAGGATATCTTGAGGGTGGAGAGGGTAGAGGTAAGTGCGGAGAAGGAGACCTTGGTCTCAGAGAGATTGCCTCACCAGGGCACTAAGGGAGATGATGAGTCCATGGTGGGATGTCATTTTTGTTCCAGATTTTGGGGAGGCTCTGTAGTTGGCAGCAGCATCAGTAGCAGGCAGATCCTAGAGACCCCACCTGGATGCCTGGAGATCCGAGTGAGTTACTACTCTTCTCTCGACCCTGTTAGCTAGAGATGTTAGTTGATATTTCTTTTTTTGTTTTTTTTCTTGTTTTTGGTGATTTTCTAACTTGTTATTTCTCTTTTTTATTTGTAGCGACTGCTCAGGGATGGTGGGATTTGATTCACTGGGTGTGTGTGGACACCCTGTTGCTCCCTTCAGGGAAGACTCGGGCTCAACTTACTGAGGACGTTGGAGAGCCTTCAGTAGCTGGCAGACATACTGATGTGTTTTCCCCTGTCTGGAAGGTGGAAGAGTTAGTGTCTTCCCTTCGTACTGAGGTAGCTGGATATAGGACTGTTGAGCACCTGATGAGGTGGAGCCATTCTCATAGTGAGACCACAACCAGTGGCCATGATCATGAGCACTCCCATCATTTAGTTCATTCAGAGTGTCATCGTAGCAGGAGCCCTAGACGCGGTCGTGCACCCTCTGAGGGATCCCACAGGGATTGAGAGGCCATTTGGTCTTTTTGTAGTGATTTTGTCAGATGTTTATATGAGTTGTTTTTGTATTTTTCGGGCTCATTGAGCATTTTGACCATGCCTAGTGCATGATGGCATTGTATATAAAACATGATTTATATATATATATATATATATATATATATTTTTTGGATTCAGATCTTCTTTGTATCTAGAGTTTTTTGTGGTTTGTTTCTCATGTGTATACTAGATGCTTTAGAATCTCTATGTTTTTATATGTTTTTCAAAATGTATGCAATGGATGACAAGTGATAACAAATGTTGAACAAAATGTTTCTCTTTTTGTTTGTTTTTTGTAATACTGATATGAGATGATACAAACATACTGTAGTACTGAACTTTTGGCTTCTTTGGGAAATATTCGTTGCTTCTTCTTGTTTTGGAAAAATGTGATGAATATGTAGTGATAATGAGATGAACTTGCCCCATTCCTAACTCCACGCAACTAGTAAGATGCAAGGGCTCAACACCAAGAGCTGGGAAGGGCACAAATTGTATGAGTTTGACTGAATGGAAATGATGAGAGAAAGACAAAGTATTGACAGAAACCAAATTTAGACCTACATACTTACCTTACTCAAACCTGCTACATAGCTCTAGAATGCAACTTACTTTCCAGTTTATCTAGACTTAGATCCATAAATGGAAACTTGGTTGACAAAATCTTGGTTTTGAGGATTTGATCTCTTTGGAACTTGGATGCTTAATTTCACTTTTCACAATACACTTTGTTTTGAATTTTAAAACACTAAGATTCATTAATTTGCATGAATGGACCCCCTATGCCTTGCCCCATGCTACTAGTAAGAAGTATGGGCTTATCACCGAAGGCAGGACATAGGCGAGTAAGGGCACTTCTTTCCTTTCCCAACCTCACACCACTAGTAAGAGATGCGGGCTCATCACCGAAGATTGGTAGGGAAAAGAAGTGTGTAAAATAAAATATTTTGTTTGTTTAGTATTTTGGATTCAATTTGACTTTGACATTTGTGATCTGTAATTTTGGAGTATCCTTGTTTCAAAGAGACGTAAGAGGGATAGATGTGACACCAAGAAGCTTCTAGAACAGACCGTAGGTAAGAACAACTTAACCTAGTAGAAGAAAATGAGTATGACCAAGTATGCAGGCCTTGGTATGGTTTTTGTCAAGATTTTGTCTATCGAATTGATGAGATGATTTCGAAATCATTTGATGATATCATGAAAATTGAAGAGATATGATTTGAATGCTTTTGCCAATATTTTCAGAAGCTTGTAATAAATTGCTTAAGAATAAGTTCCTTGACCACAACATTTACGAAATGAGTGAACAAAATGAACTAACTAAATGACTAATGCAATGCAGGTTAACATAGTATACAAATGGTGATGCTGATGACTTATGCGTAAAACCATTTAAGATGTAAGGAATTGATAGTTTCATTAAATTCCTCACCTTCTAGTGTACACAAGAGATACACACCATTTCCGTAGTCCTTCATGACTCAGTATGGGCCTAACCACTTAGGCTAGAATTTCCTTCCTTCACCGGTTTTCTTATCAATCTCGACTATCTAGTCTTAGAACTAGATCACCCTCATATATTTCTCGTTCATAGAATTTCTTGTTATATTTCCAGCACATTCAGTCAGCGTAGGATCTGTGCCTTTTCTCGACATTTAACCTAGCCTCATCAAGGATTTCTAATTGAGAGAGTCATGCCTCTCTATAGGCTTCTTCTCCTAAGATCCCTTGTAATGAGATGCGGAGGCTAGGTATTTCAACTTCTATTGGTAGAACTGCTTCGGCTCTGAATACCAATGAGAAAGGGGTTTCCCCTGTTGGTGTTCTTATTGATGTTCGATAGGCCCACAAGGCTGGGTATAGCTTTAAATGCCAATCCCATTTGTTCTCCTTAACTGTTTTGAGGAGAATGGTTTTTAATGTTTTATTTGTGGCCTCAGCCTGTCCATTGGCTTGGGGGTAATAAAGAGAAGTCGTGTGATGGTTTATCTTGAATTTACTACATAGTTCATGGACTTCATCATTCTTGAAGGATGTTCCATTATCTGAGATAATGACTTGTGGGACACCATACCTACAAATGATTTGATTTAGAATAAACTTAGCAATTACGGAACCTGGTACGGTGGTGAGAGGCATGGCCTCTACCCATTTTGTAAAGTATTCTGTGGCCATGATTATAAAGTTATGGCCATCTGTTGACAAGGGAGAGAATTTCCCTATCAAGTCTAAGCCCCACGTGGAAAAGGGCCAAGGGGTTGCGATTGGTTATAGAGCCTGTGCCGACATGTGAATCTCGTGGGAGAATTCTTGGCATTTGTGGCATTTGTGCATAAACTCTATTGCATCATGTTATAGGGTGGGCCAGAAATAGCCCATCCGATGTATCTGGCATGTGGCCTCCACATACCCCGCTATGGGAGAAAGAATTTCCCTATCAAGTCTAGGCCCCACGTGGAAAAGGGCCAAGGGTTGCGATTGGTTGCAGAGCCTGTGCCAGCATGTGAATCTCGTGGGAGAATTCTTGGCATTTGTGGCATTTGCATCACTGTTCATGTTCTAGGGTGGGCTAGAAATAGCCCATCCGATGTATCTTGCGAGCAGTGGCATGGCCGCCAAAGTGGCCTCCACATACCCCGCTATGGGATTCGTAAAGAATCCTTACGGATTCTTCCGTGTCAACACATCTTAACAACATTCCATCGAAGGCTCTGTGATAGAGCACCTGTTCTAAGATGATGTATTTAGCAACGATAATGTGTAACCGCCTTCTTTGTTGGGATGTGGCCCCTTCTTGGGTATGTGTGGTCCATGATGAAATTGATTATGTCGGTGTACCAAGGACATGCAGAGATAGGGGGCTGGTCTCGACAAAATATACACACTCATCGAGGAAAGTCTAGATCTACTAGATCACCTCCATTTAATGGATTGTCAGCCAACCAGTCTGCAATGATTTTCCCCTTAATGGATTTTTGGTTTACAAATGTTAGTTCAAATTCACCCATTAAGGTTATGAAACATCCATCCTTTTTAGACAAAGACCCTTGCGTGAGGAATGTCTGTAAGTGATCTGTCTTGACAATCACCCTTGTTTCTTGATTTAGCATGTAATGTCTTAAACGTTTTGTTGCAAAGACTATGGCAAGGCATTCTCTTTCTACCTGTGTGTAACGTGTCTCATAGTCGAGCAATGTCTGACTAATGAAGTAAACTACACGTTCTTGTTTATCATCATCTTCTTGAGCCAACATGCAGGCTAGTGAGACATCAGTAGCCCGTGAATACAAGATCAAAGGATGATTTGGTCTAGGAGGCATTAGTGTGGGAGGGGACAACAAGAAGCGTTTAACTGCCTGAAGGCCTCGTTGCATTCTTCTGTCTAATCAATGCTATAATATTTTTTTAATAAATTGTTGATTGGATGAACAACAAAACTTAAGTCTGGGATGAACCTTTGAATTGCACCGAGTTTCCCAAGAAATGATCTGATACCAGACTCGTCTGATGGTGGAATCATTTCAAGAACAACCCAGATTTTGGCCAGGTCGACATCAATCCCTCGTGACAATATAATGTAACCTAGAAGCTTACCTCCTGTTACACCAAATACACATTTCTCTGGATTCAATGTGACACCATATTCGATCAATCATGAGAGAATGATACAGAGCACTTTTGGGTGATCACAACACTTTTTGGCCTTGGCCAGCAAGTCATCTACGTAGGATTCCACAATCTTATGAATAAGGTCATGGAATATATATGTCATTTCCCATTGGTATGTAGCGCCAACATTCTTAAGACCGAATGACATGACAACATAATAGTAGGTTCCCCAAGGAGTTATAAACGTGGTCTTGGCTTGATCTTCCTCAGATATTTTAATTTGATTATATCCTGAGAACCCATCCATGAGGGACAACAACTCAAATCCAGTTGTTGCATCAACAATAACGTCGATGGATGGTAATGGGAAGTCATCTTTGGGACAGGCTTTGTTAATGTCCCAAAAGTCTATGCAAATGCATATCTTCCCATTCTTTTTTAGAATGGGGATGATATTAGATACCCATTGTGAATAGTCAACTGGTTTGATGAACCCCACTTGGAGGAGTTTCATCACTTCTTCTTTCACCATGAGAGCCACTTTTGGCTTCATTGGTCTTGACTTTTGCTTGATTGGCTTTGCATCTGGTTTGGTGACAAGATTGTGTACCATGATATGTGGTGCAATTCCCGTCATTTCTTTGTAACTAAATGCAAAAGCCTTTTGATGTTCTTTGAGGATCTGGGTATGTATTTCTATCTCCTCTAGAGTTAATGAGGATCCCAGTTTCAAAATCTTTGGTTCTTCCTCTGTTCTGATATTTATGTCGATGGTTCCTTCGATTAAGGAGGCGTTGCCTTCCTCAAACTCGGAGGGGTTGGGGGTAATTCCAAACTCCCTTCATTCTCCACCTCGTAGATTTTGAGATTCTCTTGCGGGGGAGATTCTATCATGGGATTTCCAAAATAGGAAGAGGAGCATGGGATTAGAGAGAAATCAACTATGGAATGAGTGAGATGTAGCTCTGACAAGGTGTTTAGATATTCAAGGGTCTCCTTATCACTATCAGAGTGATCTAGAGTGGTAGACTCATTCTCAACTTCCACATGTGTTGATATCGGGATTATTGGTACTTTATGAACCAAAGGTTCAGTACGTATTGATACCATGAAATCAGTATTTTCCAATTCATTGCTTGGAGTGAATCAGGAAGCTGAGGTTGCTACAGAATCAACGAGAAGGTTCTGTTCTCGACGGGATTGCTTCAATTGATATGAAGTCAAATCCCTTTGTTAGTCTTAGTACCGCCATTTTATAGAGTTGCAAATGTTCAGCCCTAGTCTCATATACCTCAGATAGTTGGTTTGCAACTAATTGCGAGTCTCCAAGTACTCTGATATTACTAATGTCCATCCTTTTGGCAATGATAAGGCCAAGAAGGAGGGCTTTGTATTCAGCCCCGTTGTTTGTGCACTCGAAATTTAATTTGAAAGTGAAAGGTAGAACCTTTCCCTTGGGAGAAGTAAGGATCACACCTGCCCCAACACTGAAATGACATTTTGCTCCATCAAAGTGGAGAGTCCAATAATAATTTGGAAAAATGGAAGTTGGGACACCCTTAGTCTCTACTTCCTTTGTCTCAGTTACTTCCACCATACAAACTTCATCCGCAGGTATGGAACCAATTCCTAGGGTATGTCCTATACCCATAGAATCAAATGGCAGGAGAATAGGTAGATCTTTCTCCAGTAATTCAACAATTTTTATAGTGGTTCCTAGTGAAACTGTTTCTATAATGATGGTCTCATCTTTGACTGTTGGGATGCCTTTGATTAAGTTTGTGACTTCTAGTTCTGTTGTAGGCGCCAGCTTTTCTTCTGGGTTTGTATTGACTGGTTTGTTGAGCTGATTTATTGGGAGCTCAAATTTAGAATGGACACCTGGTCTTTTCTTCAAATCTGCTAGGTGTATGTCGAAAGGTTTTGGGTCGCCTTGTGCTACAAATATATTTCCTAGGTGTAGAAACCTTACTTCTTGAAATAACATGGAAGGGATTGCCTTCATGTGATGTATCCAAGGGTGACCGAGAATCATATTATAGTTGGTTTCCTGATCTATAATATAAAATTTAGTGAGGATTTTTTTGGGTCCTAAAGTGACTGGTAGTACTATAGTCCTGATTGAAGTTGCTTTGAGGCTATCATAGCCCCTTAGCGTGTTTCGTGTCGAAGAACAGTTCGTTTCTCCATATCCTAGCTTTTGAAGAAAAGTGAAGGGGACTATGTTAACTACTGCCCCATCATCAATCATTGCACACTTAACGTAGTTGTTATAAATCCAAACCTGCAAGTGCAAGGGTGGATCACCTCTACATGAAATTTCAGCATTTGTTGGCATTTTACTTATGTCGAATATAAACTTGGTATCCCTATTTGGCTGCCCTGGAGGGTAGACGTCAAAGTCTACATGGTTTATGTGAGTTTCAGGGGGAGGCGTGATGTTGATTAGATGACCAAGACCTAATGCTTCTAAGAGAGCAAAGCTCTGTGAGTGGGAGAGTTCTTCAACAAATCTAAAAAGGAAATGTGAGAGAAGGTCTTTGTTAAGTTCATTAATCAAATCATAGGATCCTACTAGTTTACTGGTGTTTGTAGGAGCTTTGTCATGGTATTAGTGAATAGGTTAGGAACTGTGAGAAGATAGTCCTTTGTTCTTGTTATAGTTTCATACTTTCAACCTCGGTGTCTAATTACTATCCAACTATCTTGTATTACCATTCGAACCTAGGTTGGGGTGCGAGAGTTGGATTCAATGAAGTTGAAGCTTCATGATTGTTATTTCCTATTATGACACCTTTGTTTGTTCCATTTGGATCTAACTTGTTGTTGTTAGAATGATTCGGGAGAGGATCATTGAAAATATTGAGAGGTGCATTTTGAGGAGAAACTGATCCCATATAGGTATTTGGTGTGGGTATAGAATTTTCCAAAAACATATCTACAAAGAGTTGTACTTTGATCTTCTAGTAAACGCTCCAAGAATTTATTGTAATTGTGGTAAGTCCTAGTATCATGACCTCAGATTTTGTGGAAGCCACAGTATAAATTGGGATTATAGTTCCCGTGGTCATTGGTTTAAGTCTTATTGTGGCCCAAAGTTCCAATTAGGCTGTTGATTGTTATAGTTGTAATTTTGAGGTTGTTGCCTTTGGTTTTGGTTTTGATATCCATCTGAGGCCTCAGGAAAGGCCTTGTGACTGGATTTGCTATTGTTGTTACTTGTTTTTGTGGTTTTGGAGGATGATTAAAATCCACTGTATTGATCACTGAAGTAAGTTATTATTAGTGCGTTGATTGTTAGCAGGTGCTAGGGTGTTCACAACATTTGCACTTTTGGCTTGATCAGTGACTCCATCTATTGTAACCCCATGGTTTTTGTTAAGGATCTTGGGTCCTTGATTGGTATTTCCCATGTTGGGATAAGTCGTAGTGTTTTGATTGGGAGTGATTAATCTCCCATTTGTTCCATAAGTCTTACGACCACTATCTATCGCCGCTTGATCTATTCGGAGAGCACTCTCAAGTACTTCATCATAAGTCCTTAGCGGGAACTTCTGGACTTCTTCCTTTATCTCTTTGCTAAGAGAATGAAGGAATAAATCACATAGTTCCATCTGATCCATGTTTGGAGCACTTGCTGAAGAGTAGAGGACTGTACGCCATCTTTGAATGAAATGGGCAGCAGATTCATTGTGCTCTTGTTTAATGTGTAAGAATTCCCTGATCCATGTTCTTAATAGTTTGTTCATGTCAAAAGCTTTGATGAATTCTGACATAAGTTGTTTTAATGAATGTATCGAGGCTTCAGGTATTCTATAATACCAATCAAGGGTAATACCTTCTAAGGTTTTAGGGAATATTTTAGCAACCACCACATCCTAAGAGAGTAGTTCTCGAATGGCCGTGGCATAGGCCTTGATATGAGCGTTTGGATCTCCCTCCCCCTTGAATTTAGGAAAATCAGGAAGAGGTCTTGGAAGCATGATGCTTCGTACAGTGAAATCTAAAGGCTCTTTTAAATATTCTAAGCAAGTCCCTACCGCATAGGTTTCAACCATAGATGGTGCCTGTTGAGGGAGTGGAGGTGGAATGGGTTGTTGATATGGCTTAGAATATGTATTTACAGGGGCGTAAGGAAACCCCTGTGGTTGAGCAAACATCCTGGGAGAAGAGAACATATCTCCCTGTGGTGATTTTTAATAAATGTTTAAGTAGGGAGGAGCATTGCTATGATATGGATTGTTTGGTACTAAACTGGGAGGTATCATATTTTCAACTGGAGCAACATTTGAAAATGTGGTTCTAGTTAGTGCTTGCTATGGATAGCTATATGATTGTTGAGGAGGCATGCCTAACGTGCATGTTCCTGTAAGGAGTTCAATTTGGATAGAATGATGTGGGGGTTTGGGAATTCCTGTTTACGCCGAGTGTGAGGCTTGATTTGATTGAGAAAGTTCTAGTCCTCTAACCCTTTCAACTAGAGCCGAGATGACTTTGATTGGTGACGATATAGTGTTCTGTCATGGTGGATGTTGTGATAACCCTTGAGGTTGCTGAGGGGTATGGTACCCTGATATGAATTGATCGTTACTTTTCCAAACTTCACCAAGAGTATTTTCCATAGGTGGAGAAATGGGGGTGTTTTCTTGGAGCAAGGTGTCGGGTTGTGTTTGTAAACTTCCTATCGGTGGGTACATGTTTTGGAAGCGTTGTTCGCTTCTAGGTAGCATGGTAAGTAAACTTCCTATCGGTGGGTACGTGTTTTGGAAGCGTTGTTCGCTTCTAGGTAGCATGGTAAGTACTGTCGACACTAAAATTTTCCTCCATAATTTCTATTTCATTAATGTATGTATTAGGAAAATTACTTGCTAGGGCAGAAATTTATAGTTGTAACAGATCATCAGGCTCTGAAATATATTATCAATAAGCCTAACCCATCAGGGAGGATAGCAAGATGGATAATCTTGCTACAAGAATTTGAATTTGATATTATAGATAGGCCAGGAAAGAAGCATGTCAATGCAGATGCACTCTCTCGAGCCTATGATAGTTTAGGATCATCTTGTGATGATGATGATTTCCCCGATGCAACATTGTTATCCCTTGACACAATCCCTAGTGAATACATAGATATTTGGAATTATATGAATGAATTCAAGTTTCCTGATGGTGCCAATGCAAAGACTAAGAGAAATATTACTCAAGCTAGTCATCCATATTCTATTCTACATGGAGCATTATTTCGAATAGGACCTGATGGACAGTACAAGAGGGTAGTTGGACGTGATCAAGGAAAGGAGCTGCTAGAAGAATTCCAAAATGGTACATGTGGAGGGCACTTCTCTGGACAACTTACAACAAGAAGGATCTTTGATGCAGGTTATCATTGGCCCACTCTTTTTAAAGATTGTTATAATTATTGTAAGACATGTGATATTTGTCAAACACATGGTAGGATTCATGCAGCATTGTGGGCATATAGGGAAACATCAAAGTCAGCAACAGGATACTCCCCATTTCAGTTGGCTTATGGCATTGATTCAGTTCTTCCTATTGAGTTTGATATTCCCACTGTGAGAGTTATGAAAAATGAAAGGATGGATGAAAGTGATTCAGTAAAAGAAAGGTTGGTACATCTTCATTTGCTAGAGGAAATGAGGGAAATAGCAAAGGATACAAGCCATAAGAAGAAAATGAAGCAGAAGGAATACTTTGATCAAAAGATCCGATGGTCTCCATTTCATGTGAATGACTTGGTCCTAGTATATGATTCCAGATACAAAAAAAGAAGACAGAGAAAATTTCTTCCAAAATGGATGGGGCCCTACAAAATAGCAGCTGTGCATGAAAATGGTACGTACCGACTGGAGGAATTGGATGGCACTCCCATTATGAAATGGGTCAACCACGACAAGTTAAAGATTTTCCAAGCACTAGAATAGTCTACTCCGAGGACGGAGTAGCAGCTAGGAAGGGGGAAGATGTCGACACTAAAATTTTCCTCCATAATTTCTATTTCATTAATGTATGTATTAGGAATAGGATGTTGTTAAGTATAATTACTAGTAGCGTCTGATAGAAGATAACGGCGCCGTTAGTACAGTGTCGCCAATAATGTGGAGTACGGTAACAGTCAAAGTACAATAGGAATGTTGTAAAAAGTAAATATTTTTCGTAAGTGGTCCGGTAATGTTAAAATGTCAAAGTTTGGGTAATTAGAAAAGTAGGGTCTACATGATTAGGAATTAGAAATATTATATTGGTAATAAGGACAAGGAGTGAGGTCATAAATATTTTGTGTATTTTATTTTTAAAAAGTCTAAAAATGTGGAACCCATGTAAAATGATAAGGTTTATCTTATCTTAAGGGATAAGCCTGGAAATTCTATAAATAGAGAGGCCACCCCCCTCATTTAGCATAGAAAGAAGTAGTGAGAAATATTGTAGGAAGTGTGCAAAGGAAGCCATCAGTTAAAGGTGTGTTGAAGAAGCCATCAAGAGGTGTAATTGTAAAGTTTCTCCCATAGTCTTGTTGAAGTACCTCATGGGTGAGATTGTAACAATTTCATGTTAATATTATAATTTACTTTGATATTTCAGATTTTTCATCATTCCGTCTTATCATAGTCGATGGTATTCTTGTGTTCGGTTGTTGTTTTGTTTCCAGATTACATCCACCAAACTAAAGGTTGTGCATTAGTAAATAATCATAGCACGAGGAATTCCCGGTGAAGAATTATCATAGTGCCGGATTGGTGATGACATTTTGGTTCCGTTGCTGGGACCATTCCTTGTTGGTGGATTTTCTGGAGAGATATTCCCACTAAGTCAAAAATCAATTGGAGGGTAACCTTGTTTTTACTGTGCATAGTAGTTACCATGGTAAAGTCATTTTTACCGTGAATAGTAGTTACCATGATAAAGTCATTTTTGCTGTGAATAGTATTTATCACAGTAAAGTCATTTTTTACTGTGAATAGTATTTACCACAGTAACTTCACTTTTTACCGTGAATAGTGTTTACCACAGTAAAGTCAGTTTTTACCGCAGTAAGTCAAGTTTTACCATAGCTTACCGTGGTCATTTCTATAGTGATTCCAATTATTTGTGCACATAAGTCTTGTTAATTGTACTTGTGGGTTGGTATTTCACGGTGGTTACTTTTGAAAATGGGAAAGATTCCTATTTTTTCAGCTCAATCTAATGAAGATGCTTCTTCTTTCATTCAAGAGTTTAAGCGATCTTGTATTTGTAATAGCCTTATAAGAAGGGAACAATGGACTGAATCTTTTCCTACCTTTTTGGATGGTTCAGCACTTAGGTTGTTTGAAACACTAGGTGATAATGTGAAAAATTCATGGGATTTATTAACTAAAAGTTTTCTTGAAGAATTTGGTGAACAACAGAAATATGCAGATCTCATGATTGAGATCACAAAGTTATCCCAAGGAGAGAAGGAGAAGATAAGGGATTATCATGCTCATGTTCTAGAGCTAAGGAGGAAGCTCGATGCCCAGATCTGGAAGGAAGGACTAGCGGATGGGTTGATGAATGGCGTGGATAATCTCCTCTGTAAGCACTTCATTCTTGGGATGAAGCCAGAGATCAGACAACGAGTGAAGTATGACCGCCCAGCTACCATTGAACAAGCAAAGGAGATTGCAAGAAGGCAAGAAGAAAGCATGGAAGAGGAGCCCAAAGAAATTGTTGCTAAAGAAGAGCCTACACCAACACCTTTGGTCCTGAATCCACAACCACTCCCGGTGAGCACAAATATTTCTCCTAATACATCTATTGAGTATGAAGATCTGCTCAAAAAGATGGGTCAGTTAACTATTAATCTTCTTCAAGGAAAGGAATTTAGTTCTCAGGGAGGAGATAGAGGTCCAAAAAGAAATATTTCTGAAGTTGTTTGTTATGGTTGTTATAAAAAGGGTCATTATAAGTATAATTTTCCAGATAGAGCTTCTACATCTGGTACAAGAGATAATGATAAAGGAAAAGCACCTGTGAATTCTTTTGATGTAGTAGATAAGAGTAGAAATAATGAAGTAGATGTGTTTGTAACAAAAAGAAAGAAAGAAAAAGATAATCAAGATGGAAATGATCCTAAGAATATGAAAGAAGAAACTAGTAAGAAACATAGGAGAAGAAAGTTGGGTATGTAGGATTTTCTGATTTCACAAAAGGTCTGTAAATATTACATATGGTCAACTCTTGGCTATGTCTTCTGAGAAGAGGCGGGAGTTGCGAGGTGGACTCAATGCTCGAAGAAGGAAGGAGGTTGAGGTCCCTATTTTGGAGGCAGAGGCAAATCCCTATGCTCCACAAGCTGAGGTATTATGTAATGGTATTTCAATTCATGATGTCTTAGTTGATGGAGGTGCTGCAGTTAATGTAATGACTGAGTCTGTACTGAATATGTTGGGTTTAAAAATTTATCACCCTTCAACACTTATGTTAAGGTCATTAAATAAAGGAAAAACTAAACCAGAAGGTGTAGTTTCAAATGTGGTAATATCTGTTATGGGTGTGGTATGTGTGGTAGAATTTCAGGTGATGAAAAATGGTACTATTGTGTACCCAATGCTGCTGGGAATACCATGGCTAAGGAGAGTTCATGCAAGAAACTACTGGAATGAAGGTTTCATGACACTTGGACATGGTAGAGAGAGGGTGAAGATAAATGTGATCCCTCGACATCATAAGGCAGAACCTGTGGATTCAAGTGATGAAACTGATGATTGGACATCCTCTGATTACTCTAGTACCAGTGAAGTGGACACTGAAGATGAAGAAAGCGAGGTGGATGTTTAAGTCATGGATATCCTTCCAGTCACACCAACTCATGACCCCATAAAATTATCTGAAGAAGAAGTTGATGATCGTCTCCAACAAATAAAGATTGGTGATGCTGTGATGGAGAGTGAGAAGGAATCCTACCTCAAGCTCTTTCGAAGGTACATACACCTATTCACTTTTGATTACAAGGAGCTCCGTCAAGTAAGTTCGGTAGAACATTCTATTGAGCTAGTAGATGGTGTTAAGCCCATAAAGCAAATGCCATATATAATGAATCCTAATTTTTCCAAGACTGTAAAAGAAGAAATAGATAAGTTGCTTGATGTAGGATTCATATTTGCTGTGGAGAATTCAGAATGGGTTTCTCCCATTGTGATCTTAATAAAAAAGAATGGGAAGCTACGCATTTGTGTTGATTACAGGAAGCTCAATAAGGCAACAAAGAAGGATCATTACCCTCTTCCATTTTCAAATCAGATATTGGACGAAGTAGCTGGCCATGAGTGCTATAGTTTTGCTGATGGATATAGCGGTTACAACCAAGTTCGTATAGCAGAGAAAGATCAGCTGAATACCACGTTCACCACTCCTTGGGGAACGTTTTCTTATAGAGTTATGCCTTTTGGGTTGTGTAATGCTCCAGCAACATTCCAGCGTTTGATGAATAGGGTGTTCGAACCCTATATTGGGACCTTCATCAGAGTATTTTTGGATGATTTTTGCATCTATGGGAGCAAGTTGGACCACCTGCACCAAATGGAGACATCATTTCAAAGGTTAGATGAAGCACAAGCCTCACTAAACCCTACAAAGTGTGTCTTTGGATGTTCTAAAGGTGTTTTGTTAGGGCATGTTGTATCCAGAGATGGTATTGGTACTGATCCTGATAAAGTTTCAAAAATCAAAGATTTACCATTTCCTCTTAATAGAAGTAAGTTGAGATCATTTTTAGGCCATGTGGGTTACTATAGAAGGTTCATCAAGAATTTCTCAAAGATTGCACAGCCACTAACCCAGTTTTTGAAGAGGGATGTTACTTATGAACCAGGAAATAAGGCGCATGAAGCTTTTGGACAATTGAAGTAAGCCCTAGTGTCTTCACCTATTTTGAAGAATCCAGATTGGAGCAAGCCATTCATTGTGTACACTGATGCCTCAGATGTAGCACTAGGAAGTACTTTGAGACAAAAGGATGAAAATGGGAATGAACATCCAATTTACTTTGGGAGCAGACAAATGAGCAGTGCTGAGGTAAACTTACTGTAACTGAAAAAGAGGCTCTTACTATCATTTTTGCTATAAAGAAGTTTAGAAATTGCTTGCTATGGTAGAAATTTATAGTTGTAACAGATCATCAGGCTCTGAAATATATTTTCAATAAGCCTAACCCATCAGGGAGGATAGCAAGATGGATAATTTTGCTACAAGAATTTGAATTTGATATTATAGATAGGTCAAGAAAGAAGCATGTCAATGTAGATGCACTCTCTCGAGCCTATGATGGTTTAGGATCATCTTGTGATGATGATGATTTTCCCGATGCAGCATTGTTCTCCCTTGACACAATCCCTAGTGAATACATAGATATTTGGAATTATCTGAATGAATTCAAGTTTCCTGATGGTGCCAATGCAAAGATTAAGAGAAAGATTACTCAAGCCAGTCGTCCATATTCTATTCTGCATGGAGCATTATTTCGAATAGGACCTGATGGACAGTACAAGAAGGTAATTGGACGTGATCAAGGAAAGGAGCTGCTAGAATAATTCCACAATGGTACATGTGGAGGGCACTTCTCTGGACAACTTACAGCAAGAAGGATCTTGGATGCAGGTTATCACTGGCCCACTCTTTTTAAAGATTGTTATAATTATTGTAAGACATGTGATATTTGTCAAACACATGGTAACCATAAGACTTCATCAGCTCTCATTATGTCCTATTCTTCCCCTTGGTCGCTTTGAAAAGTGGGGAATAGACATTGTAGGTCCACTTCCAACTACATCACGCCAAAATAAGTATATTGTAGTTGCCACAGATTATTTAACCAAGTGGGTTGAAGCTAGGCCATTGAAAATAGCTTCCATGGATGAAGTGGCAAGGTTCATATATGAACGCATTGTCACCAGATTTGGATGTCCATTAGAAATTGTAACAGATCAAGGAAGCCACTTCATTAATGAGGTGGTAGAAGCTTGTCGACACTAAAATTTTCCTCCATAATTTCTATTTCACTAATGTATGTATTAGGAATAGGATGTTGTTAAGTATAATTAGTAATAGCGTCTGATAGAAGATAACGGCGCTGTCAGTATGGTGTCGCCAATAATGTGGAGTACGGTAACAGTCAAAGTACAATAGGAATGTTGTAAAAAGTAAATATTTGTCGTAAGTGGTCCGGTAATGTTAAAATGTCAAAGTTTGGGTAATTAGAGAAGTAGGGTCTACATGATTAGGAATTAGAAATATTATATTGGTAATAAAGACAAGGAGTGATGTCGTAAATATTTTGTGTATTTTATTTGTAAAAAGTCTAAAAATGTGGAACCCATGTAAAATGATAAGGTTTATCTTATCTTAAGAGATAAGCTTATATGTACAGATAAGAGTTAAGGTATGGAATATGATTCATCAGAGTGGATTTCTTATCCTATCTTAGAGATAGGATGGATAAGCCTAGAAGTTATATAAATAGAGAGGCCACCCCCCTCATTTAGCATAGAAAGAAGTAGTGAGAAATATTATAGGAAGTGTGCAAAGGAAGCTATCAGTTAAAGGTGTGTTGAAGAAGCCATCAAGAGGTGTAATTGTAAAGTTTCTTCAATAGTCTTGTTGAAGTACCTCATGGGTGAGATTGTAACAATTTCATGTTAATATTATAATTTACTTTGATATTTCATATTTATCATCATTCCATCTTATCATAGTCGATGGTATTCTTGTGTTCGGTTGTTGTTTTGTTTCCAGATTACATCCACCAAACTAAAGGCTGTGCATTAGTAAATAATCATAGCACGAGGAGTTCCCGGTGAAGAATTATCATAGTACCGGGTTGGTGATGACATTTTGGTTCCGTTGTCGGGACCATTCCTCGTTGGTAGATTTTCTAGATAAATATTCCCACTTAGTCAAAAATCAATTGGAGGGTAACCTTGTTTTTACTGTACATAGTAGTTACCATGGTAAAGTCATTTTTACCGTGAATAGTAGTTACCATGATAAAGCCATTTTTGCTGTGAATAGTATTTATCACAGTCAAGTCACTTTTTACCGTGAATAGTATTTACCGCAGTAACTTCACTTTTTACCGTGAATAGTGTTTACCGCAGTAACTTCACTTTTTACTGTGAATAGTGTTTACCACAGTAAAATCAGTTTTTACCGTAGTAAGTCAAGTTTTACCATAGTTTACCGTGGTCATTTCTATAGTAATTCTAATTATTTGTGCACATAAGTCTTGTTGATTGTACTTGTGGGTTGGTATTTCACGGCGGTTACTTTTGAAAATAGGAAAGATTCCTGTTTTTTCAGCTCAATCTAATGAAGATGCTTCTTCTTTCATTCAAGAGTTAAAATGATCTTGTATTTGTAATGGCCTCATAAGAAGGGAACAATGGACTGAATTTTTTCCTACCTTTTTGGATGGTTCAGCACTTAGGTGGTTTAAAACACTAGGTGATAATGTAAAAAATTCATGGGATTTATTAACTGAAAGTTTTCTTGAAGAATTTGGTGAACAACAGAAATATGCAGACCTCATGATCGAGATCACAAAGCTAACCCAAGGAGAGAAGGAGAAGATAAGGGATTATCATGCTCGTGTTCTAGAGCTAAGGAGGAAGCTCGATGCCCAGATCTGGAAGGAAGGACTAGCGGATAGGTTGATGAATGGCGTGAATAATCTCCTCTGTAAGCACTTCATTCTTGGGATGAATCCGAAGATCAGACAACGAGTGAAGTATGACCGCCTAGCTATCATTGAACAAGCAAAGGAGATTGCAAGAAGGCAAGAAAAAAGCATGGAAGAGGAGCCCAAAGAAATTGTTGTTAAAGTAGAGCCTACACCAGCACCTTTGGTCTAGAATCCACAACCACTCCTGGTGAGCACAAATATTTCTCCTAGTACATCTACTGAGTATGAAGATCTTCTTAGGAAGATGGGCTAGTTAACTATTAATCTTCTTCAAGGAAAGGAATTTAGTTCTTAGGGAGGAGATAGAGGTCCAAAAAGAAATATTTCTGAAGTTGTTTGTTATGGTTGTTATAAAAAGAGTCATTATAAGTATAATTATCCAGATAGAGCTTCTACATCTGGTACAAGAGATAATGATAAAGGAAAAGCACCTGTGAATTCTCTTGATGTAGTAGATAAGAGTAGAAATAATGAAGTAGATGTGTTTGTAACAAAAAGAAAGAAAGAAAAAGATAATCAAGATGGAACTGATCCTAAGAAGATGAAAGAGAAACTAGTAAGAAACATAGGAGAAGAAAGTTGGGTGTGCAGGATTTTCTGATTTCATAGGGGCAAGGACCATACTCCATCTTGGAAGATCTGTCCAAAAGGCCTGCAAATATTACATATGGTCAACTCTTGGCTATGTCTTCTGAGAAGAGGCGGGAGTTGCGAGGTGGACTCAATGCGCGAAGAAGGAAGGAGGTTGAGGTCCCTGTTTTGGAGGCAGAGGCAGATCCCTATGCTCCACAAGCTGAGGTATTATGTAATGGTATTTCAATTCATGATGTCTTAGTTGATGGAGGTGCTGCAGTTAATGTAATGACCGAGTCTGTAATGAATATGTTGGGTTTAAAAATTGATCACCCTTCAACACTTATGTTAAGGTCATTAAATAAGGGAAAAACTAAACCAGAAGGTGTAGTTTCAAATGTGGCAATATCTGTTATGGGTGTTGTATGTGTGGTAGAATTTCAGGTGATGAAAAATGGTACTGTTGCGTACCCAATGCTGCTGGGAAGACCATGGCTAAGGAGAGTTCATGCAAGAAACTACTGGAATGAAGGTTTCATGACACTTGGACGTGGTAGAGAGAGGGTGAAGATAAATGTGATCCCTCGACATCATAAGGCAGAACCTGTGGATTCAAGTGATGAAACTGATGATTGGACATCCTCTGATTACTCTAGTACCAGTGAAGTGGACACTGAAGATGAAGAAAGCGAGGTGGATGTTTCAGTCATGGATATCCTTCCAGTCACACCAACTTATGACCCCATAAAATTATCTGAAGAAGAAGTTGATGATCGTCTCTAACAAATAAAGATTGGTGATGCTGTGATGGAGAGTGAGAAGGAATCCTACCTCCAGCTCTTTCGAAGGTACATACATCTATTCACTTTTGATTACATGGAACTCTGTCAAGTAAGTTGGGTAGAACATTGTATTGAGCTGGTAGATGGTGCTAAGCCCATAAAACAAATGCCATATAGAATGAATCCTAACTTTTCCAAGACTGTAAAAGAAGAAATAGATAAGTTGCTTGATACAGGATTCATATTTGTTGTGGAGAATTCAGAATGGGTTTCTCCCATTGTGATCTCAATAAAAAAGAATGGGAAGCTATGCATTTGTGTTGATTACAGGAAGCTCAATAAGGCAACAAAGAAGGATCATTACCCTCTTCCATTTTCAGATCAAATCTTGGACGAAGTAGCTGGCCAGGAGTGCTATAGTTTTGCTGATGGATATAGCGGCTACAACCAAGTTCGTATAGCAGAGAAAGATCAGCTGAAGACCACATTCACCACTCCTTGGGGAACATTTTCTTATAGAGTTATGCCTTTTGGGTTGTGTAATGCTCCAGCAACATTCCAGCGTTTAATGAATAGGGTGTTCGAACCCTACATTGGGACCTTCATCAGAGTATTTCTGGATGATTTTTACATCTATGGGAGCAAGTTGGACCACCTGCACCAAATGGAGACATCATTTCAAAGGTTAGATGAAGCACAAGCCTCACTAAACCCTACAAAGTGTGTCTTTGGATGTTCTAAAGGCATTTTTTTAGGACATGTTGTATCTAGAGATGGTATTGGTACTGATCCTGATAAAGTTTCAAAAATAAAAGATTTACCATTTCCTCTTAATAGAAGTAAGTTGAGATCATTTTTAGGCCATGTGGGTTACTATAGAAGGTTCATCAAGAATTTCTCAAAGATTGCATAGCCACTAACCCAGTTCTTGAAGAAGGATGTTACTTATGAACCAAGAAATAAGGCGCATGAAGCTTTTGGACAATTGAAGGAAGCCTTGGTGTCTTTACTTGTTTTGAAGAATCCAAATTGGAGCAAGCCATTCATTGTGTACACTGATGCCTCAGATGCAGCACTAGGAAGTACTTTGAGTCAAAAGGATGAAAATGAGAATGAACATCCAATTTACTTTGGGAGCAGACAAATGAGCAGTGCTGAGGTAAACTATACTGTAACTGAAAAAGAGGCTCTGGCTATCATTTTTGCTGTAAAGAAGTTTATAAATTACTTGCTAGGGCAGAAATTTATTGTTGTAACAGATCATCAGGCTCTGAAATATATTATCAATAAGCCTAACTCATCAGGGAGGATAGCAAGATGGATAATCTTGCTACAAGAATTTGAATTTGATATTATAGATAGGCCAGGAAAGAAGCATGTCAATGCAGATGCACTCTCTCGAGCCTATGATGGTTTAGGATCATCTTGTGATGATGATGATTTCTCCGATGCAACATTGTTATCCCTTGACACAATCCCTAGTGAATACATAGATATTTGGAATTATCTGAATGAATTCAAGTTTCCTGATGGTGCCAATGCAAAGACTAAGAGAAATATTACTCAAGCCAGTCATCCATATTCTATTCTATATGGAGCATTATTTCGAATAGGACCTGATGGACAGTACAAGAGGGTAGTTGGACGTGATCAAGGAAAGGAGCTGCTAGAAGAATTCCAAAATGGTACATGTGGAGGGCACTTCTCTGGATAACTTACAGTAAGAAGGATCTTGGATGCAGGTTATCATTGGCCCACTCTTTTTAAAGATTGTTATAATTATTGTAAGACATGTGATATTTGTCAAACACATGGTAACCGTAAGACTTCATCAGCTCCATTATGTCCTATTCTTCCACTTGGTCCCTTTGAAAAGTGGGGAATAGACATTGTAGGTCCACTTCCAACTACATCATGCCAAAATAAGTATATTGTAGTTGCCACAGATTATTTAACCAAGTGGGTTGAAGCTAGGCCATTGAAAACAGCTTCCATGGATGAAGTGGCAAGGTTCATATATGAACACATTGTCACCAGATTTGGTTGTCCATTAGAAATTGTAACAGATCAAGGAAGCCACTTCATTAATGAGGTGGTAGAAGCCCTAGTCAATCAGTTTTCTATTAAGCACATGAAGGCAACAACATACAGGCCAAGCATAAATGGACAGGTGGAATGAACAAATTTTGTGTTGTGTCAAATTCTAGCAAAAGATGTAGCCTTGCAGGTACATAAGTGGGATAAAAGGATTCATGCAGCATTGTGGGCATATAGGGCAACATCAAAGTCAGCAACAGGATACTCCCCATTTCAGTTGGCTTATGGCATTGATCCAGTTCTTCCTATTGAGTTTGATATTCCCACTGCGAGAGTTATGAAAAATGAAAGGATGGATGAAAGTGATTCAGTAAAAGAAAGGTTGGTACATCTTCGTTTGCTAGAGGAAATGAGGGAAATAGCAAAGGATACAAGCCATAAGAAGAAAATGAAGCAGAAGGAATACTTTGATCAAAAGATTTGATGGTCTCCATTTCATGTGAATGACTTGGTCCTAGTATATGATTCCAGATACAAAAAAAGAAGACAGAGAAAATTTCTTCCAAAATGGATGGGGCCCTACAAAATAGCAGCTGTGCATGAAAATGGTACGTACCGACTGGAGGAATTGGATGGCACTCCCATTATGAAATGGGTCAACCACGACAAGTTGAAGATTTTCCAAGCACTAGAATAGTCTACTCCGAGGACGGAGTAGCAGCTAGGAAGGGGGAAGATGTCGACACTAAAATTTTCCTCCATAATTTCTATTTCATTAATGTATGTATTAGGAATAGGATGTTGTTAAGTATAATTATTAGTAGCGTCTGATAGAAGATAACGGCGCCGTCAGTACGGTGTCGCCAATAATGTGGAGTACAGTAACAGTCAAAGTACAATAGGAATGTTGTAAAAAGTAAATATTTGTCGTAAGTGGTCCGGTAATGTTAAAATGTCAAAGTTTGGGTAATTAGAAAAGTAGGGTCTACATGATTAGGAATTAAAAATATTATATTGGTAATAAGGACAAGGAGTGAGGTCATAAATATTTTGTGTATTTTATTTTTAAAAAGTCTAAAAATGTGGAACCCATGTAAAATGATAAGGTTTATCTTATCTTAAGAGATAAGCTTACATGTACAGATAAGAGTTAAGGTATGGAATATGATTCGTCAGAGTGGATTTCTTATCCTATCTTAGAGATAGGATGGATAAGCCTGGAAATTCTATAAATAGAGAGGCCACCCCCTCATTTAGCATAGAAAGAAGTAGTGAGAAATATTGTAGGAAGTGTGCAAAGGAAGCCATCAGTTAAAGGTGTGTTGAAGAAGCCATCAAGAGGTGTAATTGTAAAGTTTCTCCCATAGTCTTGTTGAAGTACCTCATGGGTGAGATTGTAACAATTTCATGTTAATATTATAATTTACTTTGATATTTCAGATTTGTCATCATTCTGTCTTATCATAGTCGATGGTATTCTTGTGTTCGGTTGTTGTTTTGTTTCCAGATTACATCCACCAAACTAAAGGCTGTGCATTAGTAAATAATCATAGCACGAGGAGTTCCCGGTGAAGAATTATCATAGTGCCGGATTGGTGATGACAGTACTCCTCATCTAAAAGTGGGAGTGGATTTGACTGCCTACTAATTTGTGGTCTAGACAAAACCTGAGGAGATGAAATGGATTCTCCAGTAAATGTCATATTGTTAGAGCCAGAGGGCTCTAGTTGTTGTGTTTGTGTGAATTGATCCAGCTCCTAAATTCAGAATGAAGAACTAGGGCTAGTTCGTTAAGGAGGAGTCTATGATGACAAGTAGTTGTCAGCCCATGCAGAAAGTGATGGTGACTGTTGTCTACTCATCTAACCATAATATGCTTTGAGACCTGAGAGAGGTTTGTCGTATGTGTCGTATCTCGACATATTCTAGGGGTAAATAAATACCCGCAGAATAATGGGAAGGAGTGAAGATGGATTAAATAAATGGAAATGAAAAATGAGCAGCTATTCCTTTAACGTCATGTTCACCAATTTTGTACGATAGAAAAGTGACAGGTGAGCATGAGAATCATGAAGAAGCCTTTCTTCGTACCCGACCTCCCAAGGTCGTGCCGAGACATCCGATGGAAATGAAATATATGCAGATGTGGACAAATTAGTTGGGCAATCCTATAGCCTTGATACGCAATAATGGGATCCGTGAATCCAAAGCAAAGAAGGCTCTTCTAACCTGAACTGGTGTTATGGATTGGTTTAACACTATAATTGTTTGGAGGCTCCAATTGATGTTGAGCTCTACCGAGACCCTATCTATTGGTTGTTGAATTCATGGAAAGTGACCTGCAGGTGCTTCGTATATATTTCCAAACAGGGTCATGAAGGTGGTAGTGAGAGATGTAGTGGATTTACAGGAAACTATGGACAATTTTCTAGTCTGAACTAGAAAATATTGGCTTGATCAGTTTCTACGTTCAACACATAAAGTTGTGTGGTGATATCTGGCAGGAGTGGTGAGGATCTAAATACCAGTGTACATACACTGGTGTCAATGCTTAACTGATTAGCAAGTCCGTTGGGTTGTGGGACCTGGGAATCACAACCATGAGTTCATGGTTGTTGAGGACCTTTAATGGTCATGTGAATAATCAATCTATTCTTCCGACTATCCAGTAATCATAAGATTTTTCAGCCTCTATGTTTAATATCAGGAATTGTGTGATCTTCTCGGAAAACCTCACAGGTGTCCTAGCAATTTGTATGCGTAAGTATGTGTCTATATCAATGAGAAGGTCTCTTGCGTCTGGCTGTGGAACTAATGGATCAAAACTGAATGTTTTCTCTCTTTCGGGTTCTTGTATGGTCATATGGACATCCTATGAAGGCAATCTATAGTTGGGTTAGTTTGAACAGAATTCGTATGCTTTGTCATCTTCGATGTTTAATTTTCTCAATTGCTCACTAATTACTTGTGGGATTTTTCTTGTTTGGAATACATGGATCCTAAGACCTTGATCTATATCTACTAATGTTGTGAAGAGATTTGGTTGGGGTATCACTAGCTCGAATATTTAATCCCTGGGCTCTCTTGGTCCTGTAATAGTCATGCAATAAATAACCAAACTTAACTAAATGAAGTAAACTAATTATGAAACTGAATCTACACTATGTTTGTTCTTTTTGTATTTTCAGATATATAAACTTGAATGATTTTAACGAATAACTAATCTAGTAAATTCAGATAATAAGTAATTAATCTAAGAATGAAATTAAAACAAGCAAGGTAGCCAGATGTAGCTATTTTCCTGTGCACTTGTGAGTTGATCTTGAATATCAATGTCTAACTAATTTAATTGAAAGACCTCCAATCCTACCTCAGAAGTGAGGAACAAATCATAGCTTCTCAGAAGCTATCATTCCCCACAGCTTCCCCGGTAATATTGAAAGTGAGCTTTAACTGAAATGAAATGATTCACTACTCTATTTGATATATTATAACTACAACTTTGACAATTCAAACCTGGAGTCTGCATAACAGATGCAAATCTAGTTTTATCGTAACTTGTCCCCTCAGTGTGATCTCTTCATTCCTACGTGTTCTCATGAATCCAGAAAAGTGAGAATGTGACAGCGGAAATAGGAGAAGATATTTGAACAATGATAGTTTGAAGGTGAATCGAATGGAATGCAAGTTGCAGGGATACGCCAAAACACACCTAAAATTTAAGACCTATACTTCATGTGATGAAACAACAACCTATAATTCTAAGCAAAATCAAGATTCAAATGAACTTAATCTAGAACCAATGTTGTATCATGCTAAGCTAGTTGTTTTGAGAACAACAGTGGAACAAAATGAAACTAGAGAGATAAAGTGAACCCTAAACCAAAAATGAAGAGCCTTGAACTGAGAGGTTGAGAAATTATACTAAATCTAGACCTGTTGAGACTTCTTAAGGAACTTTCAAACATGCTGAATAATAATTCATAGAGAGAGAGGGGCCATTTGCTTGTAAACAAGATCAGTATTTATAGTTTTCTTACTCACCAGAAGGCATGTCCAAATTGCTATGATTTATTATTTAAAATGGAAAACTACTATTACAAAGTGGCTGGAAAATATAAACAAAGAAAAAGTGGCTTAGAGTTGTAAGTGCAACTTGATTTTTCACGTTCTTTAGTGCACTGGAAGGTTCTGGAAAGTGTGGGCAGGTCCGCCGCCCCAGGCAGGGTGGCGGTCCTGTAACTAAAGACCAAAATGTAAGGAAAAGGGGGGTAGGGGTTAGAATAAAGCATGCAAAGGTTAGATAAGGCATTTTAGGATGCAAATGTATAATCAGTGAGATTTTTTTGATTCCGAACACCTTGTGAAGAAATCTAAATCATCATTGGGGTTTTCCATAACCTCTTTCCAACAGTACAATACATAGAATTTTGGGTACGTATAAACACATGTCAGGTCCAGGATTTTGACATAATTTTGTGTCCCTCACATCCCTCAAGATCAAGGACATCAAGGTTGAAAAAATTTACCTAGTCCCCATAAGCCCTTTGGACCCTCATACAACCTCCAAGATCACTAGTTCAACTCCTAGGTGCTTGTGGGAGCTCAAAGCCTTCATTGTTGGATCGTTGACACGTGTCATCACCTGGCACGCCGTGAAAATGGATTTCCCTCATGTCCCTTTGAGGTGAGGGACATAAAGGTTGTAAAAATGTGCCTAGCCCCTCCATGATGCTACAAGGTCCCTCATGTCACCAGCTTCCAACCCCTCAATGATTTAAAGCTACTTTTTTGGCTTTAATATCCTACTGTCAGATCTCCACCACGTGTCAAACTGAGGCGCGCTGTGAAAATTGATGTCCCTCACATCCCTTTGAGGTGAGGGACATTAGGGATATGAAAATTCACCTCTCTCCATACCTTTGAAATTTTCAAATTTTAAATTCCCTCCTGCTTCTAACATCTAACATTACCGTGCACAACTTCCTCTTCAACTTCTTACCACCATTATGCCATTGTCAAAGCTTAAAGAAGCTCCACCATAGTAATAAAATCCTCTTTAACATGGTGATACATAGCTATCATAAGAATATTTCATCAAAATAAGGAGAAGAAACGACGAACAAATAAGAATAGTGAAACCCCATTGCAACAAAATTGAATTTTGAAGAAATTTTGAAGAAATTTTGCAAACAGATGCACGGATTGAAAAACCATCTTTTGATGTTCGTTACTCTACCAAAAATCATCAAAAAAATACCTTCAAACCCTCCTCCTATGGCATAAAACATTCATAGTGAATAAATTATCTTTTCGACCCAACAGAGAAAAAAGCTTGACTTCCTGTCAAACCGGCGGTAGGATTGAGCTAAAAAATTTCCCTCAAACTCCAAATGAAAAACCTATTGCAATGGAGTTAATTTCATTGCGATCTGAGACAAAAACTAGACCTGTAAATTTTGAGCTCCATTAATGGCCACCATGGCAGCTCCGTGCCCGAAGCCACTGCCAAATGAATTTTTTTAATTTCATTTCCAAGCATTCTAATGGGTGAAATCAAGTGAAATTCAGAGGACGTGACCACGAAAATGAAATGATTCTAAAAAAAGTGTTCCATCACAAACCAAGAAGTGGAATTCCACTTTCTAAAAATAGTAATTTTTCCTATACAGACTTGTTATGTTTGGGAAGTCACTATCAAAAGTAGCTATGACAGTGGCAATGTGAACTGAAGATCACTAGGAAGCCAGAATGATTGTCTGGAGCCAAAAAAAATGATAATGACCACTTCCTAAAAATAGTAAGTCTTCCATCTAGGCACTTTATATTAATAGTAAGTTACACTCAAAGGGTAGTTTTGGAACAATAATCATCCAGGGGAACATCATCATTCGAGATCATCTATGGGAATTTCTTATAGGGAATTTGAGATCCATCCTAAGGAACCTGACAATGTCTTCTGACTCTCACTACATGGTGCGGGTCATAGGTATATCATACACAGGATGGGAGTTACTTTCATCGGCGGAACAGTTCATTCAACTTGTCAAGCATCCGTGAGCCAAGATGAATGAGTTTCTTAGGGTGCAAAGATTTCAGAGATTCAAAGTTCATTGCATTGGATCATCCCATCGAGTCATCTAGGAGGATCGACAGAATTTATCGGAGGTAGAGTCTTTCATCATCAACATCATTCTTCCTTCTTCCTCTCTCTGCTCTCTCTCTCTCTCTCTCTCTCTCTCTCTCTCTTCTCTTCCCCACAACATTCTCTCTCTTTTCAATGTTTTAATTTTGCATTTGGGGTTGCAATTTTTCATAATGCCTCGAGTAATTAATAATTACTTTATTTTCAATGTAATAAGTCCCCCTTAAGTTATAAAAGGGGACTTAAAGTTTTCCTAAGAATGTGAAAAGTTTCAAGGCATATGAAGGGTCAATGGGGGTCATATGAAGAGTCTTTTCTCTTCCTATAAATTTTAAAGCCATTCCCATTTCAAAGGGTTGGTGATTGATTTTGTAAACTCAAGAGTGCATTGAGAGAACAAAGGAGATAGTGAAATTCTTCCATTCCCCATTCTCAAATTTCCTCCATTTCTCCTCTATGTGCAACTTTTGTTTAAGCAATCAATAAAAGAAGAAGGAGCTTCTAACCTTTTTTGATTGAGGGATTTATTGATACTTTGTGCTCATAAATTCTAATTGGTCTTGTTGTTATTTGTAGAGTTGTTCTTCTCATAAATGCATGTGTTGAAATTTCTAACTAGTGTGTGCATGAATATGATTTTCTACCTATGTAACATTAGTTCTCCTATCTCATTTCTCACTCCCATTTCTCGCTTTATACAGACAAATTCCTCTCTAGCAAGAAATTGTTAGCTTTTCTGTAGGGTCAGTGGAGTGCCCTTGTTGGATCCCCGACCATAAGGCCATCAAGAAAATCCACCTTTTTCACTTGTGTATGCATATACAATAGCTACACCTGTTAAGTAGAGGGACTTAGATTCCCAGAGCGGTGGTAAGAAATCCACAAATTTGTCCCCTGAAAATTTTTTCTCACCAATAGTTTTTGGCACCCACCGTGGGGTAGATTTAGCAGCATCTGCACCCAAAATACAACCGCAAGGTCCAAATTTCAAAAAAAAAAAATATTGAAAAAAACAAAAAAAAGGAGTTCATGAAAATCCATTGCTAAAAAATACATTGTCAATTCCTGCAAGTTACCTTTCATATTCCACAATGTCTTTTCATATTCACACTATAAGAATTTCCAAAAGATGACTAAAGGAAGATACACCAGGTTGAATAGGTTGAGAGGTGTCGTTGATTCCAATTTCGAGGCTTTGCAAAATCAGCAAGAATGAATTAGAGATAATCCATACTTCTTTTCTCAAGCCCCCTCTCCATCTGGCTCTTCAAGAAGTTCACCTGGAAATCCTATCCAAACTCCCATGGTTATACTCCCCCTTCAAATTCTCCCATTTTTAACCACCATTGAGCATTGAGTTCCCGGAAGAAGAAGAATTTATAGAAGTAAGAGCTTGAAGAAGAAGTAGAAATGACAAGGGAAGATGAAGCAGAAAGACCTCAACCCATTGTTCCATGGGGAAGAAATACAGGCCCGCTTGCTCTTGAACTACCCTCTTCACAATCTACCAACAGGTTCCCAAGTAACTTTCCAAATTTCAAAGGTGATGGCACACAACATTCCTGAAGAACACATCACTGATTTCACCACATCATGTGGAATTCTTGGTGTTGAACATGAAGATGTTACCATGAGATTATTCATGGAATCCCTCCAAGAAAAAGCAGTAGAATGGTTCTACCTCCTTCCTGGCTGATCCATCACTGGTTGGAATGACATCAAGACTTCCTTCGAGGAAAGATTTAAATCAACTGAAGACTTGTCAAGACCTCTTGGTGCAGTTGGCTCAAATGAAGAAATGAGAAAGTGAAACTATGAGAGACTTCATGGCTCATTTTGAATGGTTTCTTCATAGGATACCAAAAGAAGATTCACCATCTGAAAAAAATATCAAGAGATTCTTCATCAATGCTCAATCACCAGAGGTAGGAGTTTTCCTATGAAGAGTTCAACCAAGGAACATTGTAGAAGCAAAAAGGATGGTCATTGAACTTGATGATGATCTCATCCTCTTTGGAAAGATCAAGAATCCATCAAAGGGCAAGGCCCAACAATCCTAGAGATGAGAGAACAAATCCATTGCTGCAAAAATTGGTGAATGAGATGGCATCGTTGAAGAGGGAATTTTTTGAACGAGTATCTTCTCAAAGAAACAACACAAATATCAAATTGTAGGAGCACCCTGAAGGCTTGCCTTGGAGGCCCCACCCTTGAATGCAAGTTGTAAGAGTAAGGAAAATGAAGAAGAGCTTGAACAAGAAAGTGAAGGTGGTGATTTTCTAGAAGTTGATGAACTTGTGAATGATACACAAATTAGATTTTGTGAGTATTCTAAAGGTGATGAAGATGATGAAGAAGATGTACCAGTTTCTCATGTGTAGTATTCACTCGTTCTCAGTATGAGAAGGGAACTCCACTCTTCCTCCATGGAGACTCCTAAAAAAAATAAGTCAAGATATCCAGGAGTCCTATTGTTGAAGCAATCCTATATAATAAGGCTCCTGTAATTCCAAGTAAGTCTTCTAATGCCTCTTCTAATTCTAAATCTAAATTTTCTCCTATAAAAACTAGCGTTTCAAAAGTTCCTAGTGTGTCATTCAAAATACCCTCCATTCCCCAAACATCAAACCCTGCTTCCAAACCTACCCCCAACTCCAAAATCAATCCCTTCATTCCCCTTTTCCACATATTCTCCCTTTGACTTTGTAGAATATGTGAACAAAGCCAAGGTGTAAATTACTGAAACTGAATATATGCGGACTCACCCGAACAATTCGAGAGATTTGTTCAATACATCAGAAGTGGTAGTTTAACACCTAATGATGTAGCTCCTAGTTCTAAAGGAATACTACCAAACCCACCTACACCTCCATCACAGAACATGATTTCATTGAGTGCATCCAATACTGATAAGGTTGAACCTTTCTATGTCTCTCTTCTTGTTGGAGATTATGTATTGAACAATTGCATAATAGATTCTGGTGGCCTCTGAACAATGTAATGCCTATAAAGGTTGCCAAGGCTCTCAAAATCACCATGACTCCTCCATGTGGCTCTTGTTACTCCTTGGAGTCAAAAGAGGTCCCACTTGTAGGGAAGTTCAAAGATGCATAGGTGGCTCTCGCCAGATTTCTAGGAAAGAAAGTTTCAGCGATGATTTTGGTAGCAGACATTCTGGATTCATTTGGAATGTTTCTAAGTAGGGGTTTCTATCAGTAGTTGGGAGGTAAAATTCATATGAATTGGTCTTCCACAACCATACCATTGAAGGGGGACATGGAGAAATTGCTTCTAGAGAAGAAGATAAGGTACATGGTGTGAAATTTTGGAATTCTAGAAGTCCAACTCGTATCAAGATAGTAGGAGGATGAATATTTTCATAATGACTGAAGAAGAGTATGATGTTATTCCCATCTTGATAGGTCTAGACATGCCTTCCCAGAGAGGTATGGAACTTGAAGAAGCATTAAGGAGATTTGAGTTACAAGAGGGCAGCCCTGAATTGCTAGAATGCAAACCATGAAGAAGAGGAAATGGTTCTTGATGATTTTCAAGCAGAAAAATCAGCTTATGTGCTTATTTGTGATGAGGAGATATTCTCATTCCCATTTGAAGATGAGGAATCCCTCGATCATGTCACCCATGAAGAGACCAATCCAGTCTACAATGAGCCCTCGAACAGTGGGAAAGAACCATCTGTACAAGAACTGCTAAGAGCCGCGGAAGAAACAAAAGACCCTGAGCTCAGTCTCGAACTCCTGATGCAAGCCATGAATCTACAAGACAAGCGTGAATCTGATTTGAAAGCCTTAACTAGTGTGAAGGTTGGACATGTTTAAATAAAGAAAGATGAGGAATCCGACGTCTCTCTTGAGCCAATAATTTATGGATACAATGATGAAATGGAGATATTTTCTTTCCCATTTGAAGAGGAAGACTCTTTCCATGATGAAGAAATTGAAGCAAGGAGTTTTGAGGCCTTTGAAGCTGAAGCTCCTCTTGATGAAGGATTGATAGAATGCAACGATTCCCAAGATAATGAAGTAATCCCTCCAGATAGTTTCCTTGAGACGAAAAATAAAGATTCTTCGAAGGCATACAAAGATGAGCTGCATGAAGTAACAAAGGAGGTCTCTGTGCAAGAACTATTAGATGTAGTGGAAGTTGTGGAAGACCCCGAGATGATTCTTGATCTCTTAACTTGTGTCATGGCCATACAAGACAAATATGAGGTCACTTCCAATCCTCCCATCAGTACTCAAGCACCTCATAGTGGAGTAGAGAAAAAGGATAAGTCTAAGGTTTCTCATGGAGAAGAGGTCAATGAGCATAGACCTGGGAAAGAAAAGAATCTATAATGTTCAAGTAATTTGAAATGAAAATCAGCCCTAGGGCAGTGGTAGGATGCTCAATGAAGAATAAAGTAGATGGATAAATGTGGAATGCAACTGGAACTATGAAACTGATTTCAAAGAGGATGAAGGTAGTAGAATTTCCAAGCGAAGGCCCGAGCATCAAGAAGATCATGTGGACTCAATCCTAAAAAAACATAGATAGTCATGAAAGCACATGAATTTCATAAACAAGTTAAGGAGAGGAGGCTACTTTCTAGAACCAATCAATGGCTTCGTAAAAAACATCACTCAGTGTTGCCCACTCATTGGTAACTTTTGAGGAATAAAAAGTACTTTAGTGAAAGTGGGTTTTCCCCTACCTTGTACCATAGGTGATTGTTAGGTTTGTTTCCCTTTCTGTTGTGTATTTCCCTTCTTGTTGCTTGTTGTGTGTTTCCTTCGTAATTTGTGTGTGTGTGTGTGTGTGTGTTTCTTCTTGTTCTCTCTCTCTTGTCAAAGTTGTACATGACTCTGTAGGGCTCAATGGATAAGGCACTGATATATAGATCATATTGTCTAAAGTTGAGATTATGGATTCCCCATATCATGTCTTCACTGCAATCAGTCCATTTCATGTCCCCAAGCTAGAGCCAGTTGTTGTCATGTAAATGTGCAACAAGGAAATTGACAATTTCCAAGCATGACAACTGATACCCCTGTGTTAAAATTTTCAAGTTTTATCCTTCCAAGGACACCCCGGGTCCTACCTAGTTAGTCTAGTGACCTCCCAATTGATGTTAATTCATCCCCCTAGGTGATTTAGGAAAGTCAATTCAACCCCCTTAGGTGATTTTAGGAGTTCATTGAAAAATGCAAACTTCAGGCAGCTGTGGGAAGGGCTATCACTGACCTTCCTAGGACTGGAGCAACCCCATGGAGCGGAACAAAAAAATAAATAGACACAAGGATGTGAATCAAAGGCCTTGGAACATCATGGAAGTGATTTAGGAAGATTCTGGGAAGGATCTAGAGAAGTTGGGACAGTTTCACTAAAATCAGGGTTCACAGGCCTAGGCAGTGCACATGCCAAAACAATTGTTGAGCTTCCGAAGGTGATTCCGGGAGCTCTAGATGGAGTTAGGAGTAAAAAAAAAAACATTCTTAGAAATTAAATTCCAATCCCTACAAGATGGTGAAATTATTTTTTTCACAAAACTTTGGCGCAATGGGTCTTGCAAGTAGTTTTTCTCATGCATAAGTGGAGTACCAGATCAAAAATCCTCTTTTCTCAGGGATAAAATGGAGAAATCAAGACCTGAGACACCCACCATTGGATTCATAATGCCATTTCCATTCACGATCATATAAAATTTCATCAAAAACGTCCATAGGGAGCTCAAGTTATCGCTGTTTCAAGTTGTCCCTCTTGGAGCGAGTTCGGGAGTTAGTCAAAATTTGATTAAGACATGTGTCAGCTCCAGGAGCCTGGCACAATTTTTTGTCCCTTATGTCCCTCAAGTTCAGGGACATCAAGGTTGTAAAAATGTACCTAGCCCCCATAATCCCTTTGGAAGTGACCCCTCCCTCTTGTTATTCTTGACCCTCATGTCAACCCCTCACAGGATCACCAGTTAATAGCTCCATTAGGTTGGAATGATAAACCAGGTGCTTGCGATAATGCTCATGGAATTCTTTGATAACACTGGTATTTCTATTCATTTGAGACAATTGGATACGTTAAAACTATCAATAAAAATTCATTGTATTTTTTCCAAAGCACACTCTCACTCTGATGCTTCTACATGCTGTGCAATTTGATTTCCCTCATGTCCCTTTGAGGTGAGGTACATCATGGATGGAAAAATACACCTAGCCCTCATGATGCCTCAAGGTTCCTCATGTGACCAACTTCTCAGCCCTTCAGTGCTTTAAAGCTACTTTTTTGGCCTTAATCCCATGCCCATCGGATCTCCACCACATGTCAAGTTGAGGTGCACTGTGAAAATTGATGTCCCTCATGTCCCTTTGAGGTGAGGGACATTCAGTTACATGAAAATGTGCCTCTCTCTCATTCCTTTGAAATTTTGAAATTTTAAATTCCCTCTTGCTTCTAACTTCTAACATCTAACATTCCTTTGTGCATAACTTGCTCTGCAAACTTTCTCTGCAACTTCTCACCACCACTCCGCCATTTAAAAGGTCAAACCAGCTTCACCAAAGAAATGAAATCCTATACCCCATGGTGATATGAAGGTCCCAGAAAATATTTCAACAAACGAAGGAGAAGAAATGAAGAACAAAGAAGAAGAACAATGAAAATTCTCCATTGCCGCAAAATAAAATTTTGAAGAGATTTTGCAAACATATGCATGGATTGACAAACCATATTTTTCTGATTCATTCCTCTATCAAAAACCATCAGAAAAACACCTTCAAACCCTCCTCTTATGGCATAAAACATTCACAACAAAAAAATCCTCTTTCCGGCCCAACGGAGAAAAAACTTGATTTCCCGTCACACCGGAAGTCGGAAACAAGCTAAAAACTTGTCCCTTAGAACTCCAAATGAAAAACCTATCACAATGGAGTTTATTTAATCACAATCAGAGAAAAATACTAGACCTGTAAATTTTGAACTCCATTAATGGCCACCATGGCAGCTCCATGCCCTAAGCCACTACCAGGCGAAAATTTTAAATTTCATTTCCAAGAATTCTAATGGGTGAAATCAAGTGAAATTTGGAGGATGTGATTGTGAAAATGAGCTGAGTCCAAAAAAATATGGTCCATCACAAACCGAGTAGTGGAAGTCCACTTTCTAAAAATAGTAAGTTTTCCTATAAAGACTTGTTATGTTTGGGAAGTCACCGAAAAGTGGCTATGGAGAAGGCAGTGTGCATGAAGATCACCAAAGCTAGAATGATTGTCCAAAGAAAATGTGAAAATGAATAGTTACTAAAAATAGTAAGCCCACTATATGGGTGCTTACTAAAAATAGTAAGTCACCTCAAGAAGTGGTCCGAAGGCTGTGCGCAAGAGTGAAAGAGGGAGTTCATCACAAAAGGATGGTCAAGAAGAGGCAAAAATCACCTTTCCAAAAATAGTCTTCCATCTGGAACTTACTATTAATAGTATGTTACACTCAAAGGGTAGTTTTGGCACAATGGGAATAGAAAGATAATCATTTAGGGGAACATCATTGTTCAAGATCATCTATGGGAATTTCTTACAGGGCATTTGAGATCCATCCCAAGGAACTCGACAGGTGTCTTTTGACACTCACTTTATGATGTGGGTCATAGGTATATCATGTGCAGGGTGGAAGTTGCTTTCATCGGCAGAACAGTTCATTCAACTTGGTACAGGGTCAGTTTTGAGTTACCTCTTCTGAAGGAATATTCATGAGTCATGTTCGTGGTCATTAGCAAAGTCATTCAATAGTGTTCTTAAACACTCAACCCATTGGTGTCTTCCCATCTAAAGAAGTCATCTTAGGGTGCAAGGAGTTTGAAGATTCAGAAGTTTCACTAGAGGCAGAGCTTTCTATAGACAAGGATCATTCTTCCTCTCATTTGACATCTCTCTTCTTCTTCTATCTCTTCTCTTCCTTCACCCCAACATTTCTCTCTCTTCTCAATGTTCTAATTTTACGTGCACTTTTCACAATGCACTTAAGTAATTCATAATGTCTTAATGTTTCAATGTAATAAGTCACCTTTATAGTTATAAAAAGGGACTTAATGTTTTCCTAGGAAGGTGAAGAGTCTTAACTCATGTCGAGACATACAAAGAGTCATTAGGGAGTCATGTGAAGATTCTATTTCTCTTCCTATAAATTGTAAAGCCATTCCCATTTCAAAGGGTTGGTGATTGATTTTGTAAACTCAAGAGTGTATTATACTTTGAGAGAACAAATGAGATGGTCAGATTCTCTTCATTTTCCCCCATTCTCAGTTTTCCTCCATTTCTCACACTATGTGCAAATTTTGTTTAAGCAATCAATAAAAGAAGAAGGAGTTTCTAGCATTTTTTGAATAAGGGTATTTATTGATACTTTGTGCTCATAAATTCTAATTGGTCTTGTTGTTATTTACAGAGTTGTTTCTTCTCATAAATGCATGTGTCTGAAATTTCTAACTAGTGTGTGCAGGAATATGATTTTCTACCTACAACATTAGTTCTCCTATCTCATTTCTCACTCTCCTTTCTCGCTTTACAGACAAAGTCCTCTCTAGAAATAAATTGCTAGCTTTGCCGCAGGGTCATTGGAGTGCCCCTGTTGGACCTGCGGCCATAAGGCCACTAGGAAAATCCACCTTTTTCACTTGTGCGTGCATATATGGCAGCTGCATCGGTTAAGTAGAGGGACTTAGACTCCCATAATGTTATCAATAAATCCACCAATTTGTCCCCGAATATTTTTCTTGCCAATAGATACCATAAGTTTTCCATAACCACTCTTGTTTCATTATGTGTTTCTCAGTTCTAAGTTGTACCATCAAGAGTGCAAGTTGTGGCCCATGGGTATTTCAAGGAACAAAAATCCCATGTCTCAATGAATTTGAACGGCCTTCTACATATTATCATTGTTTGTTGAACCACCCTTGGGGAAATAAAAAAACCAAAGGTTCTTAAATCATTTGAGTCATATTTTGTTGCCCCTCTTCGTCACAACTACAATTATATCAGTCATCTTTTTTTCTTTTTCTTTTTCTCCTGAAAAGAAAATAGGGTAGTAATCTCTCTTAGGGCCTCAAGGGGAACTTGTTTGTAAAATTTCACTTCATTTCCTTGGAATTGCTAACAATGTTGTCATTGATGGGTTCATTCATGGGAGAAGGATGATTCTGAGTGGATGGGGCAAGCTTTATGTAGGTTTGGGATCCAAAGTGCTCACTACAGCTAATGGGAAGGAAAGGATAGATCCACAATGGGCATGTAAGAGATATGGTTCACCAAAAAATTTAATAAAATTAAATATAGGATAAGGACACTATTGATTAAATGGATATAATAGTATTCAAGCAAGATGAAGCAAAGTAAATGCAAGCAAGAGTGAAAGATATGAGATAAAGAACGACTCATCTTGTATCTGTAGGTCTAAGCTGATTCTAGACTGATGAGTAGGCTATAAAGATAGATTTTGATTTTATTAGTTCTATTTCTAATTTAGGAAAGTGGCAATCTCAGGGACAAGAGAATTTTGATGGGGACTAGGCCACCCAAGTGCTAGCATTTATTCTGGGAATTAGTTTTTGCGAAAGTGCTCAGGATCTAATTCTTTCTTTGTCTCTTAATGTCACTCCTTATTTGATGTGTGTTGCATCATATTCATTTTTTCGTTCCTGTAACGTACAAAATAAACCCTAGATACTTGCACAATACTTAAGCACACATTAGATGAATAAAAATATGCATATATTTGAGTCAAACTGACCTTAGGGGTTACCCTAGTGTGATTGTCACTAAGCGCTACACTACATTTTAGAATCTATGTAGTAGGATGTACCTCTTGAATGTCTGCCTCCCAAATGAGGTTAAATAAAATGTATATATATGATTCCTTTGATTATGTTTCTTCCTTAACAAGAAATAAGTAACATTCGAAAGATAAGAAAAATAGATAAAAATGATAGAGGTGCCCAAAGGGGACATAAGTGCCTGGGTGCTCATGTCCCTAATGGGCAGTCATGTACATGATACACAAAAGGATAAACAATGAAATCAATGCTGAGTAGGATGTTGGCTAGTACACAAAACTATAAGTTTTCAATCAGAAACAACAAACAATAAAGATGAAAAGGATAAAAGCAATTCCAAATCAAAGTAAATGGTTGTTAATGAGTAATTCTCTAAAAGTTAGGAATCATGCATACAAATCATGTATTTAGAGGCTATATATACATAACATGTGTGTGATTTAGTGACTAAAATTAATACCTACATTAGAAGGAAGCTCTAAATTTGTGTTATAATTAGAATAGGTACATATGGATTGTTACTAATTGTGGGTGGGATATCATTTGGGTAAAAGATATAGACTTATCTATTACTTTTCATGTTTTCATGATAGAAATGAAAACAACAAGTTGTGTAATGGAATACAATGTAAGAGATTGTAATGTTTCATATAATATGTCTTTGTAGATAGGAACATTTTGTAGTAATTCGAGCAAAGATATCTTAGTGTGGGTATTATTTAATTGGTCTAAGATGTCGAACCCCATAGAAGGAACATTAATTTTAGAAACAAGGGTTATAACTAGGGAAGGAAGTGGTGGGTTCCCCCAATATCTTGATTACTATGACAGGTTGTGACAGTGTTAACATCAGTAGACATGGGGGACAAGCCAATTTACGTGGGTGTTGTCATTTATGAGGAATATATTCATCTTTTACATCAATTTATGTAGGATTCTCTTCAGTCATGAAACAAGTAGAACCATCATATAATTCCCCTCCGCTAGACAAAATATGGGCATGGACTTGGATAGAGGGATAGAAACCCATTGAATAATGAGGGATTTTCCATCTAGGTTTGAAATGATAGTCATTAAATATTGAAGGAATTGGCATAATGATTGGAAATATTTGGGGTTCAAAATAAGAAACCATAGGGCAACTAAGGTTTTAGGACAAAATATGATTCAAGAGTTGGGTTCACTAAATTTTTACACCCTAGTTGGATTTTAGAATGTTATTATATAGAAACTAAGAAGAATGTAAGGGTTAGAAATAAACAGATTATTCTTATCAAATCAAATTCTAACATCAATTATACATGACCAGAAAATTGTATTCAAACTTGAAATGAACTTAAATGATAAACAACTAATTCAAAACATGAGAGGAGAGATAGACTTAGATGTTCATGATTATTTAGGGATGATTTAGGTGCTCGTGGCATTAAAATAGGAATATATGAAAGTGTATATTTTTTGTTGGAGATTCAGGAGTAAGAAACAGAGTAGATGCAAGACTGTACATATTATGTATGGCCTAGGGAGGAGTTGTATGATTTAGGACACGAGAAGTATAGTTTCAGGCCCTGATACACTTAGATCTCCAACTTCTTGTTTGTTTCAATTTCATGTAAATGGTTCTTGTTGTATGTATCTCTTTCTTGCAAATATTTTGGATGACACATGATAGTCTACAATAAATTAGAAACCATAACAACCTATAGAACCCTCTACCAAAACATTAGTAGACAAAAGGAGAAAACATATACGAGCATTTGAGGATGGATCAACCTTGGTGGTTAGACTCCTAGTTGTTGAGAAAATATAAGTGTTGTACTACATATCCTTATTTAGGAAATCAAGCTTCATGTAGTTCTCTTAGGTGCATGTGTAAATGTGTATATCTATCCAAGCCCCTTGGGGTTCCTTTGTGTCCCTTGACACCAAGATCGTAGGATAAATACGTAGCATACACTATATCTAGTACAATAGTATTGATATGTGGTGTACCGAAGTTACGTGACCTAACCATTGTATTGATTGAAACCTTCATGGAATGCTTGGAGATGAATTTACTCTAGTTAACACATGTCTCTATGATCTTTTCATCTAGATGGACAAAGCTCGACTCTTTGACTTGGTTAATTTCTTTAGACCTATTATATGGACTTCCCTAGATGATGTGTAACTAATTTAAGAATATTTAAGAACCCTTTGAGTGATTTTGGAATGATGTTTGGAATAAGATATTATAAAAATGTCATGTGAGTTTTAAAGTGATAATGAATTGCCTATATATTATCTGTAGGTGATATATTATGACAAGACCAACCCCAAAAAAATGGAATGATTTGAAATTGAAATCAGAGTAAGTGATTAAGAAGGGCAGGACTGTATATGTTGGATAAGACTGGACCCCACATTCCAACCCTTATATAGAGTTTTGGATATGATAGAGAAACATCAAAAGTGAATGTTGTGTCGTGAATATCATATATTTTATGTTGCTATGATGAAATAATATTTCCATAATTAACAACAAATGATAGTGTAAATATAAGCAAGTCATAAAATCTTTAAAGAGATGAAGAGATTGGATTTTGAATGCAATCAATTTTCTTAGCAATGATACGAGGTCAAAATTGGCATCACATAATAACTTGCTACCAAAGTTTAGTGTCTACACATAGTTTGATAAATCAAAGTAGGTGTGTTTACGCCCTTTTTATATTAAGAAAAATGTCAACCTAAGATCTTTAGTGAATTGAATTTACACTAGGTGGATGTATGTTTAAATACAAATAGTTATTCTAATTATTTAACTTCCAACATTAATTATAAAATATAATAATAACATTCTAGATACTCATAACAAAAGTTAGGATCTTGAAAATACAAGAGGATGAGTGAAATTAGTGTTTTTTCATATTATTTTGGAAAGTTATGGGAATATGCAATGCTGTAACATAGAGATTTGAACCTAGAGGAACTTTGGAAATGGAATTTTCACTGAAAATTATCCTGGAGTAGGATTGTACCAATATGATAGGACTATTGTATGACCTTGACTCTTTTTTATGGTCTTGGAATTTATATATTTATGAGTCTATAACTTTATGTGTCGGTCTTCTTCTTGGATTTTGGTATAGTTGTCAAGCCCTAGTTGTTGATCATGCAACAACATTCTTTGAACATACTTAACATCATCTAAAACCCTAGCTATGGATGAAGATTCCTAAAAATAATCATTAGTTGGGTTGTGGGCACCCTCATGCACCATCAATGTTGGAAATACTTTGAAGAGGCCTCAAATTACAATTTTTTATTCTCCTAGCATGTGATATCCAGATAGCTTAAATAGATTTCAATTTTTTTTTTTACAATACTTGCTTTGGATTTGGATCTTGCTAAATTCTTGGAGGAGAGATTTTTGAGTGCTTTAAAATGAGAGAGGATTTTGTCTTGACCTATTGAGAATCTTCAGACCTGATGTGTGTGCTTCCCTAATGATTGTAGATGTGTTATTGTAAGATTTAGGAAGCTATGAATGCCTTTTGCAAGTGTAGGAAGTAAGTGTATCAATGTAGTGTCGTAGGTTTTCCAAGTTAGCAAATGAGGTAGTATTTACTTGCTTATATAGGGCTTCGTAGATTATCTATCTAATACAAGCCAACCTAGATGAATTAGATGACCCAAATAAAGATATGAATTTGAAAGAATAGCTAGAGTACATGTCAGTCCAAGATCGTAGAAGTTGGCCAATACCATATATAAAATCTTGACCAAACTATACAGCCTTAGCTTGGGGTAGAAAATATGTCAAATAAAGTTTGAAACTTATTACTTAGTGTCTCACTATGGATTTTATGCATTTTTCTCTCAGACTTTTTCAACATGTCAATGTGCAACGATGAATAATCTAAACAAGAAACCTTAAAAAATAATAAATGGGAATGGAGAGATGAATTATTAATCATAACAAGAGTGTGTTGTCAAATAAAATGTTTTCAAAGTGGAAATCACCAAATTTGAGTGTCTATATTTCCCCATTTAAGTATGAAGTAACAACTTTATGCTTAAAGGAAAATTTACCTAAGTGTGTAAACACACTTTTCCTTTTCTTGAATGATTTTTGTATAGTTTTTTTGTTGTGCTTGGTGTTTACATACACCACAAAGAATTTTTTTTTCTTGTAGAGGGTGAAAATTCCATTCTTTTCTTGTGCTTGAAGATGTTGCATTGTTGATTTTGGTCGAAGGATTGGGGGTAATCATTTGCCAATTTTTCTATGGAGAAACCAGAATGTTAGGTGCATGCAATCTAACATGGAATACCAAAGAGAGAAGAAGAATAAGGAACACTAAAACATCCCACTAAGGAAAAATACCATGTATCAAAGTTATTTAGTAACTCTGATATCTTTCCCTTTGATATAAAGAGGAGAGGAAAGTATGCCTATGAAGAAATTTGTCACTTTGATGTCTTCCATAACCCCATGGACCACGCTATTGTAGACATATCTAGGCATGATTTTGTGAATTAAACACAGAATAGAAAAGAGGATGAATGTTCTAAAGCCCCTCTCATGTGCCACACAATTGAATAGAAAATATAGTGTGTTGAAATGCTGAAGTAGAAAGGAGACTCATGTCCCCAATATCTATGAAACTATAGCAAAAATTAAATTCCATAGCGAAGGAGTAAAGTATTGCATACTCCCTGTACTAATCTGTACTGACTCTGAAAATGTGTCAAAAACGTGAGAATGAATCTAAAAACCAGAATCTTCTCATAAAACTAATGTTTCTTCTTCTAGGAAACATATATGGGAAGGTCAGGACCGTTCTATACAATCTTGACCACAATTATGAACATGTGAATTTTGTCTAAATTTCTATGTTTTTCTATATTTTGAGTACACATGCTCTATTTTACATGTATCATATCCCAAAATTATTAATGTGTAGGTTGTAAGTTTACAAATGAACCCAAATAGATGCCCCCTGTTTTAAGGAATGTGTGAATTTTTTTTAGCATGTGGCTCAAAAGAAAGAGATGTGTGTTATTGAAGGAGATGTATAATATGCTTTAATAGAGTTTAGAGTGCTGAAGAGGTTGCCACCTAGAATAATCTGTACTTGTAAAAATGGAAGGTGTTTGTGCATGGTGAAAACCGTGGCGTGCACCAAAAATAGTGATAGTAAATAGATGAAAACCACATAGATAATAACAAGAGTAGTCTAGATGCATATAGAAATTGTACAATCAAATTCAAGAAGTAGGAAAACAATGTCACACACAAGGTGTAAAGCCAATAAACATGGGACACCTATATTGTCACAAGACAATAAATGTTTTTAAGCCTACAAACAAGAGCAAATGATAGAAAACAAGATAGGCATGATTCCAAAAACTTAGGACACCCACAATGTCATAAGACAATCAAGACACATAGGCCACACACAATGAAAACAAGAAAGTAGTAACACACACAAGTAAGTATGCATGAAACAAGTTGTCAAATCATGATAACATGATATAATAGCAAAAATATGTGAAACAATAGATGTCAATGCTTCACAATACATATGTGTTAGTTTTTTTTATCTCAAAGGATAACATGTAAACAATATATGTAATCAAGCATAATGGAGAAGTACAAAGGAATTATAATGGAACCATAACACCTGGATTTAATGTAGAAAGAGATGCCCCTAGATGAATAGGAATTTTGGGTAAAGGAGTCGACCAACATCTATCATTGTGTAATGCTCTATGTATATATTGTATCATGCTCAAAATACCTTGTGAACGCATATGTGTAAAGAGTAAAGAAGCATATTGTCTATCAAGCCAAAGTAACAAAAAACATGTATAATATAAATTCGTAATAACTCAAGCGAAGTGTACAAGTCTTGATTTTGTATTTTTACAAATATATGCTTGTTTTTGTATTTTCAAAGTGCTTAAATATGTACATTAAAGAGGGGGTAGCATGAAATAGGTATCATCTAGGATATAATCAGTTATGGGATCATACCTAATAGGGGTTTGGTTTGGCATGTTGTGAAGCTTTTGGTAGTAGGAGTTGAAGAAAATTCTAGTTTTAGGAAATTGGTGTAAGGCGATGATATATTCTTCATCGTTATAAGGAGGGACTTAGAATCCTTATTATGAATCCAATGTGTCATATTGGGATTGTAATCAAAATAATGATCATTAAAAATAACAACCACGCCAGTAAGTAAAGGAAAAGTAATGCTATAGTTATGCATAAAGAGAGTTCAAGATATTGTTGGCATGTGTGTTCTTGTATTGTCATTGATATAAAAGGTGCACATACATTAATGACAAAGGGTTGATGATAAAGAGTGCAAGAGGAATTTTTTAGTGATGATGACATGGATAGACAAGTAGTGACAAGGATGGAAGAGTGGAAATGATGAATATTGTTTGGCCAAGTAGGTCTTATCGGGAGGTCTAGTCAACATGGGTGATGAAGCATAAAAAATAGAGATGCATGGATGCTTTTAAATCATGGTAGAGGCATGTAGATCATGTTAGTAATGTGATGAGACACTCATACATGTATTAGAAGGTGATTTCAAGGTTTGAGCATGGTTTGTAGGTCTCCATCTAGATCTAGTCTAGGTGTTTGGTGGCCTATGAAGCATGAAGTTTTTTACGTCTCACTCAACAAGAGTTCTAAAACACATTAAAAGATAACTAAATATCCCAATCAAATATGGGAAAGGTAGTAAAGTGGTAATATTTTTAAAAAGGTAACTAATATATGACGCTTAGGGTTATACATTACCAAGGTAATGCAACTAAGTCGTAACATTCGACGAAGATAATAAATCGTGATGGAGGTAAGATTAATAATTTTTCCGAGAAAAATTAATATATACACTTATTAATGTTTTACTTTCGAGTGGTGGAAAGCCACGATTAAATTAAGAGGGTCATGGGTCTCATTCATTTTCAAAGTGGGCCCATGCCTTCGAGAAGGATAACTGGATCAATGACCATTTTAAATTATTTAAATTATCCCGCTACAGGGATTCTACAATTATAATCTAAGTTTATATATATATATATATATATATAAGCTCATTAAATTAGTTAGATCTGAGGTTATATTTACTTGAAAATGACCAAATTTTGCTAAATTAATAAACCTTATAAAACATCTTAATAAAATGAAAAGGGACCTTAATCACTTAAATTGTGCACACTCAAGCACAACCCTTAGATTAGATCAATATCCACCATAAGATCATAAACAACCCTAAAATATGAAGATGAGGATATATTTTCCAAACTTAGGTTTGTTTAATTTTATTTTCTTATCCTTCTCCAGGTTCATTCGAGTCTCTCTAGAATTTATTCTCCTTATTATTTTTTTGCAGGAATGGATTCAAATCAAGGGAAAGAGGATACAGATCATCCTCCACTCTTTTATAACATATCTCCAAGATCTATACTTGTTAATTGGAGCATTGGAGTTTGATTTACATTTTCTTTTGAGAGAAAAACCCTCAACCAGGGAAAAAATTCAGAGTAGTTCTTTGTTTTATTTATTTTGTATATCATCTAGAGAGTTGGAAATTCATTCTTTATATATATATATATATATATCTGTGTGTGTGTGTAAGCTGGCCACATTTTAATGAAGCCCCGGGGGGCAATTTACAGTGAAAATGACCTAATGGCTTGTGCATTATAAAAACGGCCCAAGGCAGTGGCAAGGGAGGAGAGGGTTCTATTTTATATAAGTGTAGGGGAAAGGTGGGAAAACCATCACAACTCCCCCCACATTATATATATGTATGTGTGTGTGTCTACACACACATATATATACAAGAACAAGTCAAATTTACACATCTGGATGCAACAATATTTATACAAATTCTATATTTGATTTAATACATACACAATTGCATTTTAACTCTATATTTGGTTAGATACGTGACTCTTGAAGGAAAATATATCACAGTCCCTCTCAAACATCTAGTTTTTCTAAATCATTTCAGGAGGAATATAAAAGTTTTTTTCCCTCATCTTATCTTGAATTCTTTGGAGCATTATATCCTTTAGGTTCAAAAGTACACTCGTGCTACTCCCCTTCACCAAAGGATTATCCTTCATTTGCATCATTATTGTCTTGCACAAAATCCCACCATTCCTCTGACCCCTGCCCCTCCTAATCCCCATCATACTCATGTTCCCATCATCCCTTCCCCCACCACTTTGGGTTAGAGGAAGATAAGAATGAAAAATACCTCATACCCTTTAAACCATCCTTTTCCCCCAAAAATAATTCTCCGCAGTAGTAAAAAAAAAGATCTTGAACTTGTCCAAAGTCTGTTACATATGGGTCAACCAAGTCAAAGCAGTAACGCGGTGGAGAAAAATGGAGAATTGCAGACAAGGATGGATGATATGGAGAAAGACTTAGAGGCCCTAAAGAAAGAATTGAAACACTTGGAAAAAATATAGGGAAATCAAAAAATGGAGAAAGATCCTGGGATTCCTAAAATTCAAATACAAGAGATCTAAAAGACACTCAACTCTCTTGATAACATGGTTGTGCATATAAAGGGAAGACATGAATCTATTTTCAGAATTCTTAAAACAGTCTACAATTTTCAAGAACAACAAGTGAAGAAAATTTGTATGCTCAACAATATTTCAGAGAACATATGGGGGGAAGGGCCAACACAAGCTCAAGTTTTCAGTCAGATTGACAAGAATTACCCCACTCATTTCACCGTTGTCACCTTATTCAGTGCCCTACATAATTTGAAGAGAACTGTTGATAGAGCACCGAAGTGATGTATTTCTTTCAAACGTGCTGAAGACTGACAATATAGTTGTTATTTTGTTGTTTTTTTGCTATTGACAAGTAGTTCTATTGGTTTTTTGGTAATTTGTTTTGCAAGTATTTTTAATTCCGTGGTGCTTTCATGCAAACATATGATTTTGATCACTCTTTGAACTGTTACTTTATATTATCTGGCTCTTGAGACTTTTTTGTACTGTGGTATAGTCCCTTCCAAAAAACTAATTGACAATAATATATATATATATATATATATATATATATATATATATATATATATATATTGCAAAGTTCATATTTATAAAAGTTTATTTTATTTATTTAGTAGAGGCATTATTTTAAAACAAATATATGAGTAAATATGGACACACACACAAAGTGATTTTTTGTGAATATAATTATAGCAGAAGAGATGATTTCATAAAGTGTAATTCCCAGAACTTCTACTTATTTTAAAAGAAATTATTTCAAGTTTCCTAAGAAAAAAATATTTATACAGATTTTAAACCAGAAATTCTAGCAATAAACTTGTACAGGAAGAGATATTTCAACATGAATAAATCAATTCAACATAAATAAATATGCCCTTTTTTTTTCTTTTTCTTTTTAACATTACACAATGGAAAGAGTAATTTATTATAATAGATTCATTTTCCTACACACACACACACACACACACACACACAAGCTGGCCACATTTTAATGAAGCCCCTAGGGGCGATTTACAGTGAAAATGACCTAACGTCCTGTGCATTATAAAACCGGCCGAAGGCCGTGGTAAGGGAGGCAAGGGTTATATTTTATATAAGTGTGGGGGAGAGGTGGGAAAGCCATCACAACTCCGCCCCCCTCCCCCCCCACATTATATATATGTATATGTGTATGTGTGTGTGTCTACACACACACATATATACAAGAATAAGTCAAATTCACACATCTGGATGTAACAATATTTATACAAATTCTATATTTGATTTAATACATGCATAATTGCAAAAATAATTTTTATGAAGTGAATAAGGTATCAATTACAGCTTCCTATCATCAGTAGTGTTAATGAAAATTTCTGACAATGATCACCGACACAAAACCTTGTCCTCTCATTTTCTTGATTCATGTCAAGAAAATTTACAGAGAATCGTATTTCAAATTTTTTAATAGCATAATCAATTTTTAAAGAATTGGTACGACTCTCGAAAATAATTTTTTGTGTGTACATCTCAGTCGTGTTTCAATCCTAGAACATATACAAGGTCATAAAAGGGAACATTTCAGTTTAAAGATCATAATTTGAGTAATTAGTTACAAGATTATAATTTGGTTGGTCAGCATAAGGATTATAATCTAGTGACGAGCCAACACATTTGTAGACATGGAATCTATTGAATGCATGCATGTAATTTAAGGACAAGTGGAAAATATTTCATCTTATATGTTGACACATGAGGAAACGTGTAATCTACATCATCTAGTTGTTTGGAGAGTCAACCAATGTAATGTTTAATGATTGCATGTAAAGTGAAACATTGGTCGAATCAAGGAAAGATGAAGACTTGGGTGATCTTTTCAGTAGTGGGAGGAGATACCATATGTGAGAAAGCATGAATCATAGTATTGAATTTGGATTTATGATGAAATTCGATGCCGAGCTTGAATGACCCTCAATGTGAATACTGAAGCCTATTGATTCCAAAACAAAATGTAATTTTAATACATATCAAAGTGGAAAGATGAAGTCAAACTCAATAAAAGTTCAGTCTTTGATGTTAATAGTAAGACAAGTGAAATGATGAGAACAACTTAAAATTTCCCACACAAAATAGTATTTGTTATATATGCTCCACTACATTCTCTCAATAATTCTTGCATTATTGATAAGCCCACAATTTGCATGGAAAAGAGAAAGAAAAATGGAAAAATCCATTAGCTTCCACGTGTGAAATCCAGCCACACTGTCGATGCATCCCCATCATTTTTACACTAAATAACAAGATTAGAAATAAATGTTCATTTAGATATACTCCATGTATATGTGGAGGCATTTGGCATCAACCATTTCCCTTGAAATCAAATATTTTCCTCTTTTTGTCCTACTAAACACCATCAAACTCTATATCAGATGATGCCAAATTGAAGAGCTCAAGGAGACCTTTCCAAATGATAAATTTTGTAAGATTTGAAGCTCTTGAGCAAAAAACACACACACACACACACACACACACACACACACACACACACACACACACCACACACACACACACACACACACACACAAAGTATGTCATTTGAATATTTTGATGTTTGGATGAGCATGAATGTGACACGTGACAGCCTTTGATTACCCTCATAGGTTTCCTCTGCCTACATGTGCGTTGGTTTTCCTTTTCCATGTGTTGGTCTCTAGTTGGCTATGGGGTTAGGATTTTCTTACGTGTGTGCTTTTGTTTTCTTTTGATTTCCCTTTCTTTCTTCCGAACTTGACGCCTTTTTATCAAATTTCACTCATTCTGGGCATAAAGTGTGGTGGAATTCCACCACATTTCCATTTTGAAAAGTTGATCATCACTATGCTCATTACAAAGTGCAAGCCAATAAGAAAGCTCCATGCACCTTCGTAGTGTCAAGTTGTTCTTAAACCTTCGTGAAGCATGGACCAATATGAAAGCTCCATGCATACTTTACAATTCACCTTCAATTATAAGATCTTATCAAAGCATGAAGCATAAGCCAATGAGAAACCTCCACACTCCTTACAAATTTCAAACTATGTCAGACCTTGATTGACCATCGCAAAAGGTGGGCCAATAAGAAGGCTCCACATATGTCTTCGGATTTCTTAGTGTCAAACGGTTCTTAAACCTTCGTGAAGTATGGACTAATGAGAAAGTGATGGGTTGGAAAAATTGATTAAGTGTTGGTTGGATGTGTGGAACATTGAAGAATGTAATTGGGGCATGTGGACGTGTGCAAGGGTCAGTTAAAGTGGCGTGTACCCAGGAAGATAGACTCAGGACTTAGCGAATTTTGTGTACATGGGCTAGAAATAGAAAAAGTGAGTTGGAGTGCAGAAAACACAATAGAGAAAAGCAAGGAGACTTGAGGACCAAGGAACATCTATTTTGAGATAAAGCACATGTGAAGAGAAGATCAAAGGTCATGCATAGATCAACCTAATAATAGGATTAAAGTAGATTCCACCTTATCTCTAGATAGGTTAATCCCCTTATTACTCCACAAGCAGTAAGATTTATGGCTACTTTTGTATATACACATGGGATATTTATGACACATGCAGTCTCCTTTTGAGAATGTAGGGATAGATGTTGAAACCAAATGGCAAGTCCCCACCCCTATATATATTGATCCTTTTTATTGTTTTGGAGTAGACACGTCAATGAAAGAATGCGTTCAAGCTGTTAAATAAGTATATTTATGATCTAAAGGAGGAAATTCCTGGCGTCTTGTTCCATCTGCCTAAACCCACATTCATGTAATGGGTGGAGCAACTATTATACGATGATTTCATTGTAATTTCATAGTTGTGGTTGGATAACTGATTATTAATGTCAATTGATCATGGTAATCGTATGGGGTACATCTGATCTTAGGCCTTATCTGAAGCTATTATGCAACTCTAGAAGTTCATGGTTTGATCAATGTTATGATTTACACTTGAACATATCTAATTGTTATTGGTTAATATCAACATGCATGTAAACATCTTAACAAGCCTACACAAAGGAGGAATCCTGGTAGCTTTGTGCGCTTTAGGTGAGCCATCATCAGATCTATCTGAATGAAGTGTCATTGTGCCAGTGTTAAGGTGCTAAAACAAAGGCTACATTTTTGTTCCATCGTTGGGACCTATTTTCAAACTATTTATGAAGTAAGTGGTCCTCTGCTCCTATATGGAAGAGAATATATTGATCATCATGAAATTGAAGGATGTCGATGGTGGGCGAGTTTTCTTTAATCATTTCTAGGCAGATGAGAGGAATTGTTTGGGTGATGTGATTAGATTGATAAGTCAATGGTCCTAAAGACATAATATTGACTAAAAAAAGTTTTGTGGGATGGATATTGTATTGTCGGTATCCATGGGATGATCATGCTCTATTAAGGATGACAGTTCTAGTTTTGTGATGTGTAAGGATGCAATATATGACAATGGTTCGGTAGTGGGTCTTTCATATCCTAATCCATATTTTTTGTGTGGTTTGAGGGAATTTTTTACAATTAAATCGTGGATTCCTTTTTCGTAACGTCCAAATCTAAACCCTTTCCATGTGTAACAATGGAGATACATTTGAACAAAGGGTAGATTATATAAATAGTTGATGTCTAATGTGAATGACATGGCGTGGTGTTGATGAAGGTATTATGAGGAAGGACGATCAATCCCTCCATATATGAGAAAAAAATTTAGATACATAGGACCGTAGGAGATAACATCTCTGACTTCAGGCTCATACAAGTGGTGTTTATATGGCCTACCGTATGTATTGGGTGTGGTAAGAAAATTAAGCACAAGGATACAGTACTCCTAGAGGGAAAGACGTTCCATAACATCACCAAGGGAGGAGTCGTCAGGTAGTTTAGATGATGGGATAGACGTACTAGTAAATACTTTGTTGAAGGATTCTAATTTTGATTTAGGTATAAAAATTTCATTTTCATGGTACGTCATGTTTCAGTTGGCAAAAGGATTAGGATCCGAAGGGAGTGTGAACTTTTTACCCTCGTGTTCATACTTAAGACACCAGTGGAGTGTCTAGGGGACAAAACTCATGTTGTGTATCCAAGGTTTTCCTATGGTATGCTATATTAGAACTCCCCCCTCTACAATATAGAAGAGTTCAAGAATATTTTTAAGGCCGACTTTAAGAGGAAGAATGACCATTCCCAATGTGGGAGTGATTGTATCGTTAAAAGCTCGGAGTAAGACGAGTGTTTAGGCATTAATGGTATTTGGTAGTCGAATTTTATTGAAAGTAATGGATGCAATGCCACCATCAATCATGACTATTCTGATAAGGACATCATTTATTTGGGAGGTGATGAAGAGAAGAAAATAATGGTCCTCAAGCCGAAGTGATGGTATTTTAGTAGAGTCAAAGGTGTAGTCACAAAATCATGCACTTACTATTACATTTATACCATCAAAGCATGTTATTTTATATATGGATCTTACGTAAGAAAATCATTCACTAATGACTCATCCCCTAGTTCTGTCATCATTCATTTGGTCATCATCGTCATTTGTCTTGCACAATTTTTAGTTGTCAGCACAATTTTAGTCATCTCCTAGGGAGTCTCAAGTGTCGGTATTTAGTCATTTCTCGTCTCTAGTCTTTGACTAGGGAACCTAGGGTAGAATTGGGGCACCCATGGGTGCTCTAGTCCTTATTTTAAGTGCCTTACTCCCGACAATATTTGCATCTAATTTAGAGTTTCAAGATTGATCTCTATAATTTTCCCTCTCATTCTCCTAGGTACTAGTCAACATGTCGGGTCATTAGTGTCAAAACTTGAGCAAGAGATTCCTATATAAACATAACATACTATCTTATATGTGGACTATCTACTATTAAGAGATAGCTATCTATTAAGGCAAGGGACTACATTTGGGCATTATTCTTCATCACATAGTAAATAAGAAGGGTTGTATTCATTCTATTCCATCAAACATTTACGTTTTTTACATCTAGTTATTCCCCCCTATCTTTGTGTCAATGGTGCTAGGGCACCTAGGAAAACAATTACACACACAAGCACAAAAAGCTACATTGGGTCTGGATTGTAGTGGAATGCTTATTTGTAAGTCCACCATTATGGCAGCTAAGGTCATTCTAACCCTTTCATATGTATCTTTCTTTTGCAGGTAGATCTTCATTATAGTTTTATGGCGACATAAGCAAATTTAATGTGAAAATAATGTGACAAAGATCGAGACATTGTGAATATCTAGTGACACTTCTAGATTTAGATCCTGAGCTATTCTGTATACCAAAGCACCCATACTACAGCCTAGGGCACCCACATGTATCATGATCCTCTTCTAGGAAACCCAGTTGGGTCAAATCTTCTTCTACTGTAATTTCTTGTGTTGTACCATCATACTCTGCTTCGTTTGCACATCATATTGTTTTGTCCAGAATCACAGTGAGGTAAGGCATTTTCAAGTTAGTACCTTATCCCTCCTAATTTAATTATTTCATTTCATTAAAAATCACAAAGACCCAGATCATAAAAACAAACTTATGATCTGATCTTTACACGGGAATTATTGAATCCAAAACTATAAATACATATCATTTGTTTATTTTAGTTAATCATTCACCAAGAAATTCAAATACTTGTTTCAAGCTCCCAACTCTTCCTCCCCCAAAAATAAAAAAAAGAACCTCTTCCCTATGGACATGAGGGGTTAAGAAGGAAATAATGCCACATAAGTCAAGAAATGGGAGGGCAACAAATGTCACCCTCCACCAAAACCACATCTAAACAAAATGCAACAAAATTACTCCATAAAATTAAAATTGGGGAAAACAAATTTGGCTCCAAGTAATTATGAGAAGATTCAAATTTCAATAAGCATTCCCAAAATCAAAACTCCATAAATTTGAAGTGTGTGGGAGGGGGGAAAATGGTCCAATGGGTCTCATTTGTATTTAAAAGAGCCCACCCCCTAGGGATGGGGGATAGGGCCCCTTTTCAATGCAAATCAAGTCCTTTACTTTCCATTTACCCTTCCTAAATGGCACATTTTTTCCAAATCCAAGTTTGGGAAAAATGTGACAATTAGGAGGGGAAATTAGGCTCACCTAATCCATGATTAGGTGGTCTAATCCCTCTTAGTCAAGACACATCATCACATACCACAAAATATGTCAAGGACAACCAAATATGGCATAAAACACCAAGTTAGCATTAACAAAAGTAGGATAAGAGTAAACTCTTAGAAAAATACAACATGAACATACATCACGAAGGTAAGAGGTATGCCAACCATCACATAATAAACCAAATAAAATATAGGAACAATTCAAAACATGGTGAAAAGGTGTTGTAAGTTGATACATAAGGAATGGTTTGGCCTCATGGGTCTTTGTGCTAATTTGGATGCATTGACTGAACCCCATGTTCTCTCATGATCTAATACCTGTTTCCTGCACACTCAAGGAAAACCTCATATATTCCTAATACGATAATAAAATTGTCATAATATCAAATGCGTAAAATCAATCATCCATAGATAGTCATGCCTACTACATGATATAACATAGAATGAGCCATCTGCATAGTAAAATGATTAACGACCACGAGTCCTATATGAATACCATAACAATACATGATTGAGATAAAAAATAACCATGATATCATCTAAATCAATATAATTGATTAATGAAAATTATCACTGAGTGCCCCATAAATAATATGTTCACAAGAGTTCGCATCCTAGTGCTAGAAAATAATGATATCATGTATAGTGTCATATCATAACAGTGTACTAAAGTAGTAATGTCCTTGTCAAGTAATCATGTCATGATGATAATGTCCCAACAAAATAGATAAATAAGTAATAATGTCCCTATCATCATGATAGTATAGATATAATGATTCGTACGTGACCAAAAAACAAGAGTATTGAAAGAGGTGGGAACTACATCCCCCTCCCCTAAGAACCAAATTCCTCTAGCAAGTCACTGGAAGAGGTAATAATAACAGACCCATAGTGGTGTCACATCCTCGCAAGTAGCTGCAACATCATTGTATCTATCCCACTAAACTCTAACCTTGTCCAGGTCACGCCCCCAAAGGTCCATCCTCTTATGCTCCAAAATATGCATAGGATCCAAAGTCCACTGACCTTCGGCCTCCACCTGCAAGGTTGACCAATCCAAAACATGAGCTGTATCGAGAACATACTTCTACAACACTGAGACATGAAACATATTGTATTCCTGAGATAGGTGTGGTGGAAGATCTAGGTGATATGCAAATGGACCAATAGTCTCCAAGATCTTGAAAGGTCCAACAAAATGAGGGGATAACTTATATCCGTTCCCATAACGGATCATAACTCTGTGTAGACACACCATGAGAAACACCTTATTGCCCATAAAGAAGTGATGCTCTACCCTCTTCATGTCAATATACACCTTCTAGTGTGCACGAGCCTACTCTAAATTCCATTGAATGAGAACAACCTACTACTCCATATCCAAAAGATATGTAGGACCAAGAAAAATCCTGTCATATAACATGTTTTAACTCAACGATGTCTTGCAAGGTATCCCATACAAGGCCTGATAAGGTGCCATGTTGATGGAGCTATGAAAACTATTGTTATAAACAAAATCAACTAGATAAAGGTAAAGATCTCACTTCATTTGTTGATCCATCACATGCATCCAAAGCATGTCCTCAAGTACCTAATTTACCCTCTTAGTTTGTCCATCTGTATGAGGGTGATATGTTGAAATGAAGTTAATCAGATTCCTCACAGCTACCTGAAAAGAGGTCCAAAACTTAGAAGTGTAGATTGAACCATGATCACAAATGATCTTCCTATGTATAACATTAAATATCACTACATCGTCCATAAATACCTTTGTAATGGAAACAACATTATATGATAACTTCGTTTGAGAGAAGTGGGAGACCTTGGTCAATTTATCCATTTTCACCATGATGGCATCATGATGAAATAATAAAGTGGGAAGACCAAAAATAAATTCCATGGACACCATGTCCCATTTCCACTCTGGAATATCATGAGGGTATATAAGAATGTCAGGATGAGAATGCTCAGACTTCACCCTTTCGCACTCAATATAATGGGATACAAAATATGAAATATCATGGTGTAACCCTGATAAAAAGTAAATTTATCTCAAGTCCGCATGCATATTCTTCACCCCAGGATGAGCAGAGTAAGGTTCCTGATTTACCTAAGAAAGAATCAATCTTTGAAAATAACCTGCTCTACGCACATAAATGCATCTCTGAAACCGAAGAAGACCATCAGAATCCAATTTTCACCCTGCGTACTTGCCCACCAAGGGCCCCAAGACTTAACCATCTTCCTGGCTCCCTCATAGAATATATCATCTAGAAGCTACTAAAGTATCCTTCCTCTAAGATCTGATCATAATGTCAAGGCATAAATCTAATTTCTCTACCTACTCAAAGCATCTGTGACAACATTATCCTTCCCCTTGATGTATTAGATGTCCATATCATACTCATAGAGGAACTCCATCCAACATCGTTGTTGGGAATTGAGGTTGGGCTGCGAAAAGATATGTTGAAGGCTCAAATAATTTGTCCTAAAAAAGGGGTTTTCCTAGAAGGAAATGCCTACAACAAACTAACATGTAAACCAGTGGTGCAAGCTCAAGATTTTGGGTGGGGTAATTAAGCTCATAGTCCTTAAGCTTGCAAGAAAAAAGTGAAAATGTGATGCTCCTACATGAGCACCTCAACCTCAATAGATGCATCTGTGCAAACCATGAAGTTGACCAAATGATCTATAACCATGAGGATGGGCATCATAGTCAATCATTCCTTAAGTAGTTGAAATTCCTTCTCGCACTTCTCTGACAAATAAATTTTTTTCCCTTTACGCTTGTTTTTACCTCCCCAAGGGTTGTGAATTTTCTTCTCCATTTTTAAATTTTTTGGATAAGGTGACTATCAAAATGCCCTTGTAAGGGTCCCATAAGATAGAGCTAATTTCAAACAGTTAGTCATTTTTCAAAAAAAATAGTTTTGAGGATTTTTCTTTTTTATGCGGGTATTTCAAATTTTTCCATCCCTCATGTCCCAAGTTCCTCTGGGCTGTCTATTCCCCAATTTTCTGATTTTCCCACATGGCCTTGCTTTTCCTTTGTTTTCAGTCTTTTCAGATTTTTGGGAAATTGTGTCCCAATGTCCCAAGGACTGTCTGGGTTAATTATTTTATGACTTATCTGATTTCAGTGTGTTACAGGTGTTTTGGATTTTCATGTCCCAGATGTCTCGAGTGTCCCTTGACCTCCATTTCCCTACATGACTGCTTTTGCCAATTTTTATTCACTACAATTTTTTTGGCTACGTGCGTCGCATGTGTCTTGTTGTCCCTAGATTTGGTTGTGTGCATTTTCTGCTTCCCATTCAAATCGGCTATTTCGGCTCCGCACGTCCTAGAAGTCCTAGTGTTCCATGGGTTATTTGTGGACATTTGTTCTACATTTTCTGATTTTCATTGTCTTAGGTCGGCATAGAGTATTTATTACCTCATTTATTTTACCTCGCTGACCTACTTGAGTTTGTATGTGCATAAATAGTCAAGGTAATTGGTCATTTTTACCATCTCGCTTGTATTTGCTAAAGTCTTTTCAAGTTCCCTCTCTCCACTATTTGTAGCCGTGGTCGAGTTCTGTTCCATTATTTTCAAAATTCATAGGTATCAGAGAAGCTATGAATCGTCAAAGCATTGCTCGAGGAACTAAGGAAATTTCTTTCACAGAGACCTGCTCCTACTATAAAATGAAGATTAGTTTCAAGGGACACAAACACCTGTCTTCTTTGGAAACAACTATACTAGATATAGGTGATCGTGAGGCTCAACACCTTTATTTGGACGATTTCTAGGCACACATTAATTGTGAAAACCCTTCTCCCATCGCTCAGCTAATTAAGGAGAGTGGAATTGTAGAAGCAAGGGGTTTTCCAGTTTCTGTCTAATGTGTTGACACATTGCTAGCTTGTAGTTCCAGTTTTAACCCAGAGACAAAGGAAATTATTGACCTTCAAGGATAGGTGGTGGCTCGACTCGATGAAGATTGTATTAGTACTACCTTTAGGATTCCCACAATTGAAGGCTCGAACATTCTTACCAGGGACCAGGCAAAACTTCTTTTTTATCAAGACAGTGAATGATATAAGAGCAGAGTGGCCAAGTCTTGGTTTAAGAACCAGAAGAAAGGAGCCTCAAGGTTTTCCAAAATAATGTACAGGGTTGATTTCCATGAAGAATTTTCAGATGTTATCACTCTCCTTGCCAGGATAATGGGAATTCCCTCCACCAATGAGTTTCATTATTGGATGTGCCCTTATATCAATATTATATGTGAGGGTAAGAAAATCTTGAACTGGGCATGGATAATCTATGACATCCTAACTGAAAAATTGGTAAATGTTTAAAGGACTCAAGCCTTCTACATGACCTCCTATCTGATGTACACCATTTCGGCTTACAGAGAATGGTTGGGTTTCCCCCATGTTGAAGACAAGAAGGATGCTCCCATCTACGAGTACCGTTAATAGTTAACTCTAAAGTTCAGCAATCATCATTTCAGGAGAGTGAATGATGCATTCACTATGTACATCACTAGATTGTTGGAAGGAGATACTACTAGAAGATTCTTAGATGAGGAAAAATAACTGATCAATGTCTATGAATTTTTTAAACCCAATTCAGGAAATTTTCATATATATGATTGGTTGGATTTGAGGGACAGCCCCTAAAACTCCCTATGTACTACAATGACAAGATGGATTTGGTTGAGATATGTAGATAGTTGGATAAGATGCATAGAACCTAGAGGGATAAGAAGATTGTAGTTATTCAGTTCCCAATCACATTGGGTAACTACACTTGCAAGACTACTTTGGATACTCAGAACATTGATAGAACAATTGACCCTCTTACCCTTCAATTTTATAAACCCAGAACTTGATTTGATATTAAGGAGTTCATTTCCACCAATTTCAGAATCGGTTATTAGTAGCTTGTTGATATTGAAGAATACTAGGCTGATTGTTCTGACGATTATGAGGCTCGGAGAAAATACTATGGAAGATTATCTCTGTAAAAAATGAGGATTTTGGTATATATAATGTTCCTGAAGGATTTGAGGATGATGATGAAGAACTACATTTTCTTGAGTATGATAGATAAATCAATCATACTCTTATCGAAACCATTGATTGGTTTGTAAAGGAGAGAGATGATTTAAAGGAGCTCAACAACCATGTCTTGGTGAGAACTAGGATTTGGTTTGACAGGAAAATTAAGATGATTAGGGCAAGGAAATTTAGGTTTACTACTCAAGATACTTCTACCCCTCAGAAATAAATACCTTCATAAGCTCCTGAAGCACATGAACAATCTATTCTTTCTCCACCAAAATCTTCAACTCTGGTGTACACAAAGAAGGGAAAAGCTAAGAAGGATGATAGGGTAGAGGAGGTTATTCAGGAGAGTGAGAGGCTACCCTCTCCTAAGAAAACTGAAATACTACCTAATGAGGGAGTAATTATGGACCTTTGTGATGATGAAAGTGAAGGAAAAGAGAAAGAAAATCCAGAGGAGAATATACTTAAAGAAAGTAGTGTGAAGGAGGATCAATCCAAGAAACTAATTTCAAAATCTATGGAAACATATACTAAGGAAACTCCCATCACCCAAGTGAAACCTCTATGTTAGAAGTGACTATTGTAGAAAATATAAGTGCAATGAGTGCATCTGCACTCAAGTCCATTGCTCCTTCCACTTCTAGTTCTTCATTTTCTTGGGTACAACCATTGCTAGAAAGTAAGAAAAGGAAGGCCACTTCAAATATTGTTGCTCCTAAGTTTGATGTAGTGGAAACACTTCTAGGTATTACTCCTCCCCCTCCAGCTAAAACTACTAAGGTCACCTCTAGATTGGTTGCAGACTCCCAAGGCCAACAATTCATGGAGATTGAAAGACCCAAGCTTGACAAGGATGAAAAATACCTATCAATGGGTGATCTAGAATTAACAAGAATTTCTCTTAGTGAATCAACACCAGAAAGTGAGGTGCATAACCTAAGGGAAACAATGTCTAAAGTGATTGAAAGAGTTGAAAAAGGGAAGAATACATAGGAGCAATTAGAGGAGAAGAATCTAATTTTGTCAAGATTCATCAAATCCTTATTGACAAAAGATAAGGTACTTGACCCAACTCCCCGGCTTTTGTTCGCCCACCTATAATTTATCTAATGATGAAGTTCAATCCATTAAAGATATTCATAGGCATGCCACTTATGGGAAGGAAATGGAATCCATGGTCGATGAATTTATAATCACAGGTTTGAATTTCATTGAGGAAACATTCAAGGTATATGAGAAAATTGCTAAGATTCAGTTAAAATTCACCACCGCACTTAGTGGTTTGCATATGGAATTGAAATTATGGAGTGAATGTATTCAAGATCTTAGAATAATGAGTGATACAGATGTACAATTTTTTTTTGTAAAATAAGGTATTTGATGATGAAAAGTTAATTATTGGCAAATAGTTTTTTGAAAGGGACTATACCCTTGAATACAAAAGAAGGCCTGAGAGCTGGAATAAGAGTGAGAAACAGAGAGAATGGATCAAGATCCAAGTGTTACAACGAAGCTCCAAGTAGCTCAGAAACAACTACTCAACTGAGACAAAACAACAGCAAAAAAACAACAAACCGACCGTAGAGAAACAACAGAAAAACAACAAAAATCAGCAGAAGCTCCCAGAGCTACTTCTTGGTAGCTTTATCGATATTGATCTTGATTTTCTTCCAGGCATGAAACATACCCAAAGTAGTCATATGGGCAGCATCAGTCTTATCAAGCTCCTCAATGGTTCTTTTGCTTTCTTTTTCGTTGCCCCAAAGTGCAGTCGGGACACCGCTGAGGTTGGAAACACTTTTGGCATGGCCCTCGATGAACTCCTCAATCGCCCTAAAGGCTAAAATGTTGTAATCATGTCTAGTCTTGGCCTTTCCTAAGCGGAAGTCTAAGGAGGTCAGCTTCTTGAATATGTCCTCAATCTGACTGCTATCAATGTTCCCCTCTTCCTCCCTACTTTTCTTGCCTTTCTGCTTGGTTAGGTTCTTGACCTCATCCTTCAACAAATTCATATCAACTTCTAAGGCCTCCAACCTCTTAGAAGAGCTATCCATCCACACCTCTCAGGGACTGGCACTACTGATGTTCAGCAGGTCATGAGCAATCTCAAGGTCAAAAGGCTCCTTCTCCACAGAAAGAGTCTCAAGGTTGAGCCTCCTGGAAGCCCTGGTGACTGGTCTCCTAGAGGTAGAGGCGAGGTGGGTGACGGGAGCAGCAGCAGGGGGAATGGAAGGAGAAGATAGTGGAGTCGGCATGGGGGGGTGGCAGCAACTGGTGGAGGGGGGGCAGCAGCAGGGGGCAGCAGGAGAAGCAGGGCTGGCAGCAGCAGAGCCCATCAAAGGGGGAGCCAGGCTAGGAGAGGAAGGAAGACCAAGGTACTTCAGTAGGCAGCATTTATGGATTAACAAAATAAGACCCTGATGCAAGGGAATCACCCGGGTTTGTTTCTGAAACTCCAAAATGGAGCGTTCAAGGGAGTTCAGCAGATAATGGGGGAAGCAAACCAATCAATTCCTACGGAAGTGGTTTAAAAAGATTAGATGTTTAGTAGGGGACAGTGACAAACCTACCTTCCAAGGAGATGAACCGAATCATCATACGAGTGACCTCGTCATAGGGTGATGGAATTGAGCTAACAAGCAGGCCCGTTGTGCTAAAAGTGAGCTTCTCAGCTCCCTCCACAAATATTCTTTCTTCAGCCTCTTTGTCAACCCTTTTGTTGAAGAAGCGGTACCCCTCCAAGCTAAGGTCGGTCGCTTCAACAATGAGATCTTCATTGATTAAAATCTTCTAACCCCCATAGTCGACAGTCCTCTCTTTCCACTCCTTGGCAAAGCGAACAGATATGCTTTGGTCATGTCCCTGCACCTTATCAACAAAGTTGGTGAAGCCTCCTTTGCTGAGAGTGTTCCAAAGCTTTGTATTTTCCTTCCAGTCGGGGTCAGCGAATGGTTCAATTTGGTAGGGAGGCCCTCTCATCTTCTCTGTGATATATTGGCTACAACAATTTCTCAAATTTCTGTGAGCGTAGAGAATTGTCCGCTGCTTGCTGTTGAAGGCCGCACAAAAATGAGAACTATAGCCGTTGTTCTTCTCACGAATGACTGCGTAACGGCTGAACTGAGCCTACGGGAAGTCGCGTGTGAGAGTAACCCTTTCCCTGTCAACAATCACATTACAACTTTCATCGGTTTCCAAGGAGCTATGAATCCAGATAACAGAAGCTGTAGTACAACCCGCATGCGCGATTTTCAAATTTAGATAACTCCACTTGAAGTTCCCCAAATAATTCTTACTATCTTGTATATTTGATATTATTTGCCTCATCATCTTCATTAAAGCAACACGTGTGAGAGTGTTATTGAAGCTGAACCTCCTCCAAAGATTAGGACGCATCTCTAGGGATTGCTTGCATATGAAGGTCCGCATGAATGTTGTTGTGTAGCTGATTAGGGATACTGTTGATATCCCAGATGGTGAAATTTGTATTAATGCCATAATTGGCCAGTGCATCCGCCAATTTGTTGCCCTCCCTGTAAGTATGCATAATTCTGATGCTATTGAAGGTATGACTGATGCTTATGGATTCAGTGATAAAATCCTTAATACTCCAGCTAGGAGATGAGGACTGATTTAGAAGTTTAATGATATTTAGGGAGTCCCCTTCAACAACAAGGTTCTGGATATTTTGAGCTCGTGCAACTCTCAAGCCCCAGAGAGCAGATAATGCTTCAGCAAAATGATTGGTTTGAAATCCCATTTTTCCAGCATATGCAGCAATCAAATTACCTTTGTGGTCCCGTATTGCTCCTCCTCCTGTTGCTGTCCCAGGGTTTCCCTTAGAGGCCCCATCAAAGTTCAGCTTGTACCAATTAGGATCAGGAGGATGCCATTTGATCGAAGATCTGTCTATCCTATTCCCAGGATTGCTCCAATTCCCAATCTGCCAATTGGATAAGATGTACTCTTCATTCTCAGGATAACTCTTGTTCTTGGGAGGTTTGAATCTGGCAATATCCTCTTTGATACCTTTAGAAATTTTGCCAATACTGAGCTTATAATTTTGTTTCTTATTTCTGAAAATGATATCATTTCTGTCCTTCCAAATCCTCCAAATTAAATGTGGGATAGCCAATTTCCAGATTCTTTTGATAACACAATGCCTGAAGGGTGGGTTCCATTGATTCCATAGCTGATTAAGATCCTTCGGCAACACCCAGAGAGCTTCGAATTTAGAAAGGACAAAGTTCCAAATTCTATTTGCATAATCACAATGTATGAACAGGTGACTGATATCTTCATAGTCATTCCTACAAAGATGGCACCAATTAGGGATTATTAATCCTCTTCTCATCAAATTGTCAGTGGTGAGAATTCTACCTCTGATGGCCAGCCAAAGAAAGAAATTTATTTTGGGAGTTAATTCGGGCATCCAGATCTTGTTCCAATTAAAATCAGATTGATTGCTATGAAAAAGATTGATATAACCAGATTTGACTGAGTACTTCCCATCATGGGAATTATTCCAAACCAACTCATCCTTGGAATCCAGCTGACTTAAAGGGAAGAGATCTAAAAGATCCTGGAGGGAGGAAGTAATTTGTTTCAGATCAATTTGCTCCACAGTAAGTTTTTTCCAATTCTTGCTGGTGCCATTTCCTTCAATGTAGTCCTTGATTTTAGTACCATACTTGCTTATAAGGCTGTCCTTAGCCATCCCAAATCTGTCCATTAGATTACCACTAAACCAGTTATCCTCCCAGAAGTTTATCTCCCTGCCATCCCCCACTTTCCATTTGCTACCCTGCTTGATGAAGTTTCTGCTCTTGACCAGATTATTCCAAAATATGGAGCCATAGGGGAGGTGTTCATCATGCAGAAAGGAGAAAACAGCGTGATGATTTAAATATTTTGCTTTAATTAAATCAATCCAGGGCTGTTTCTCAGACAACATTCTCCAGCCCATCTTAGCAATGAGTGCCTCATTCATTTTCTCAATATTTTTTATGCCCAGCCCTCCCATAGACTTCGGGGTGCAGACCTTATCCCAGGCCACTAAGTGGAATTTGAACTTCTCTTCCATGCCTTGCCATAAAAATTTTCTTTGAGTCCTCTCAATTTTCTCTCTGAAGGAAGAAGGAATTTTGAAAAGCAACATGATATAGATGGGCAGACTTTGGAGAGTACTTTTAATAAGTAGGCACTTACCAGCACTAGAAAGAGTGGCACCTTTCCAACCAGCCATTTTTTTCTGAAATCTCACCAATAATTCATCCCACACCTTGTGAGAGACTTTCTTAGTGCCGAGAGGGAGGCCTAAGTACGTGGCTGGAAGTGCACTTATTTGACAGCCCAGAATTTTAGCAATTTTGAGTTGTCTTTCCACAGGGGTGTTGAAAAAGAAAATGGTGCTTTTATCATAATTAATCTCTTGCCCAGAAGTAGATTCATAGAGTTGTAATAGAGTCTTGATAGCTTTCACTTCCACAACTGAAGCCAGAAGAAGAAGGATAGTGTCGTCCGCAAACTGTTGATGGGAAACAGTTTGGCTGATGGAAGTGGGTTTAGAACCATATAAAAGGCCGTCTTCAACCGCTTTGCCAATTGTTCTACTAAGGCTGTCAGCTAAAAGAATGAAGAGTAAGGGGGAGATGGGGTCTCCTTGTCTGAGGCCTCTGCTGCTGGTGAAAAAACCCACAGGCTCCCCATTAATAACCACCGAGAACCTGGCTGTAGATATACAAGACTTAATAATTCTTCTAAATTTTTTCGTGAACCCAAATTTAGTTAAAACTTTGTCAAGGAAGACCCAAGATACCTTGTCAAAAGCTTTATTCATATCAAGCTTAAGGACCATATTTTCCTTCTTGTTATTTTCCATGGAATGTATAGTCTCGTGAACCATAATCACTCCGTCTTGTATTATCCTGCCTTTAATAAAGCCACTCTGCTGCCTTGAGATGAGATCATTCATTATGAGCTGTAGTCTAGTAGTAATGATTTTGGTAAAGATTCTAAAAATGGCATTAACAAGACTGATAGGTCTGAAGTCCTTGAAATCTTTTGCATCCATTTTTTTAGGTGCCAGCACAATGTGAGTGTTATTGAGCTCTTTAAGAAGATTTCCCGTTCTATAGAATTCATTCACCGCTTTGAGAAGATCCTCCGAGCAGATTTCCCAGAACTTCTGAAAAAAATTAATAGAGAACCCATCCGGTCCAGGAGCCTTATCCCCTTCAAGAGAAAAAACAGCCTTTTGCAGTTCTTCAAGTGTGACAGCTTTGGTGATGTCTCTGAATTTCTGGTCCTCGATATTATTCTGAGGGATGGCCTCCAACATAAAGGAAATAGCTTCAGAGTTGCTGACATTTCTCTCTTCAAGAATATTTTTGTAGAAGTCAAGCGCTTCTTTCTTAATGTTGTTGGAATATTTTATGATACTCCCGTTGTTTTTAGAAACCTCTAAGATCCTGTTACAGGCTCTGTGTTTCAAAGTAGTCATGTGGAATAACTTCGTGTTCCTGTCTCCCTCTTTAAGCCAGATAGCCCTAGATTTAAGGCACCAAAAAGATTCTTCTCTACTACAGATCGTATGCAACTCAGAAAGAATATTCTTCTCATTTACTTCATCTTCAGCCGATCTCCCCAAAGTATCCATTTTTAACTCCAGATCCTGAAGCTTTTGTTTTAACTCTTTCTTTTTTTCAAATACATTTCCAAAAACACTTTTATTCCAGATTTTGACTTGCTTTTTGACATTTTTGAGTTTTTGAATCAATCTAAATTGAGCAGTGCCTTCACCATTCCATTCCCACCATTCTTTTATCTTATCATAGATATTGTCATGTTCCATCCACATCTTTTCAAATTTGAATGAGCTTCTTGCGGGTTTAGTCCAATTGAGAAAGTTTAGAGCAATCGGATTATGATCCGATCCAATTCTGGGTAGGGAAGAGAGATGGAAGTCTTGACTAAGAATCCAGCTTACTGAGATTAGAGCCCTATCCAATCTCACCTGAATGAACTCCTTTCCCAACCTTCTATTATTCCAAGTATACTTATTACCATGCAGATCCACATCTAAGAGGTTTTGTTCAGCAATAAAGTCAGCAAAATCCTCCATACCATTAGAGAAGGTGGAGGAACCTCCAAACTTCTCGCTTGGGTTTAGCGGGGAGTTGAAATCCCCCATGATAAGCCAGTTAGCATAGCAATGTTGGTTTCTAAAGTTTTTAAGATCAGCCCAGAGTTTTTTTCCTACCACTAGTAGAGTTAGGGGCATAAATGTTAGACAAGATCCATTCACTCTTATTCTCAATAGTGACAAATTTGATTGCAAGATGATTAATATTATCATTAAGAATCATACCAGTACAGTGCCTTCTGTCCCAAAGAGTAGCCAGCCCTCCGGAAGCTCCCTGAGAGTCAACAGCCGCCATTTCAGAGTTATCCCAAAGATTCTTTTTAATATTTTCAATGGTCTTTGCTTTCATCTTAGTTTCTTGTAGAATCAAAATGCTGGGGTTACTGGAATCCCGTAACTCCTTGATGGTTCTTTTCTTGGAGTTTCCATTTAGGCCTCTAATATTCCAGGAAATAATCTTCATTTGGAATGATTGGTGGTTGGTATTGCTTGCTGGTTGCAGCTGACGCTGAACACCATCTGCAATATCCCTCTCCGTCTTTTTTGATCTAAGAGTATTTTTAGAAGGTCTTCCTCTTTTTGAACTTCCTCCAAAATCAGCTATTCATCTAGCAAAAGACTGAGTTGTTCTAGAAGTAGAGGTGTCCCAATTGTCTATTTTCTTTTTTTTATCACTATACAATGATTCTGGAATCCTTTCAAAGCCTTTCAATCTTTTTTTCTTTTTTGAAATGACCATTGTGAATCCAGAGTCTAGATCTTCCGTTTCCATGGCAGGCATAAATTCCCCCTCTTCTCGTTCTTTATGAATCCTATCAGGCGTGTGAACAGAAGCTGATCTGGTGCTGCAGCAGACTGGCAAAGCCACTGTTGTAATGCTGGGACACGGCAGAAGATCCGCATTTCCATTCTCCCCAGAAGAGAAAATCTCCAAAGGCTCTTTTGTAGTCATATCTTCTTTGTTCCAAGCTTCCTCCCTAATGATTGACTGAATTTCTTTCTCCTCTGACTTGTCAATATGAGAGTGCCCAAGAGGGACTAAGTTGACCTTCACAGAGCCATCTTGCTCGTTCACTTCCATGGATACCTTAACATAGTCTTCTTTATTAGATGCTTCAAAAGGTTTATCCAAGGATGTCTTCACAGATTTGTCCAAGACTTCTTTGTTAGGAGCTTCAGACAAAGCAAAAGTTGTGGCTTTGGGGCGCCAGACTAGATGCTTCTTTATTTGAGTTCTAAAACCCCTTTTTTTTTCCCTTTTCTATTTAGCTCCAAATCCTTCTGGCTAGGATCTTTGTCATCAATCTTTCTATCCGTGCTTGGATCCCTGCCAACTTTGTTTAGAACAGTGCCTATCCCAGGCTGTTCAGCATCCAAAGGAGGGGTCTTCTTCATGGAACAGTTTTTGTCAGAGTGACCAATGCTGTGACATAGATTACATCTTAAAGTTTCGACCTCAATTTTTTGGGTCCAAGACCCAAATCTAGTTTTCAAGATTATGTGCTCCGGAAACTCCTGATCCATAGCTGAGAAAATGCAGAACTGAGCAAAAGCAAGCCTGGATCTGTTTCTTGTGGGTCCATCCAGCCCAATAGGTGCACCTAGGGATTTTGCAATATTTAGCAGTATTTCATCATCCCATAAATGCAATGGCAGTCCTGGTAACCTACACCAGATTGGGATGGTGTTTATATTTTCAGTATTCGGATCAAAACCCAGATACCATTTTTTCAAAAAAAGACCCATATTACCCAACCACCAGGGGCCTCCCAGTAGCACTGAATCCAAATCCTCTTGCTGATTAAATTTAGCCAGGAAGAAACCTTTTGGCATAATGGTAATATTTAGGGCTCCCTTAGGTTTCCATTTTCTCAAAGCCCATTTTCTAATGAAATCAATATTAGGTCTAGAGCTAAGAAACTTACCAACAAGGGAGAGATTCTCTTTGCTTAAGGCTCTATCAACAAATCCATCTGGGACCCTTAGACAGGTGGCACCCTCTTTGTCCATTTCCCATGTGAACTGATCAGTGATTTTCGGACCCACTTTGGGGTTAGGGCTTTGAAATAGCTTATTCCAGGCCATAGGTGTGGATCCCAGCATTTCCCCATTTTCGTTTATAGCCGTCCGATTGTGGCCTGAGATCTACTTTTCCTCAGTAAACTTTGTCATATTGCGCAGACTTTCCGCGGCCAGAACTGCAGAATCCGCACTGATAGTGCCTCCAGCTTTTTCTGCGTTCGTACTCGTGCCCACAAGCGTCTGATTCTGGCTATAGAACAGCCTTTCCTCAACATTTTTAACCTTAGTACGCAGACATTCTGCAGCCAAAACTGCAGAAACCGCGTCACCATAGTTCTCTCCATCGCTATCATGTCACAAACATGTCATGTATCATGTCATGTATGCCTTCTAGGATATTCATTGCCACATTTTCAAGGAGAATTCAAATGATAAATTCTCTATCCAAGAAATCAAGTCTCAGTTCAAGACATTTGTTAAAGAAGATTTGTTCAAATAGGACACCATATCTAATGAGAAGATGAAAGAAATTTGCGCCCTGCAGGAAACTATTACAAATGCTAATAAAGAATTCTTTGAAAATGCAAAGTTTGGAAAATAAATGGAAAAGTGTCTCTCATGCAACTACCATACAACAATTCCCCGGGGCATGGACATAGTAGAAGCATTGAAAAGATTTTAAAATCAAGTGCTGAAGAGAAAAGGGGCTATAAACACTTCTTCTAGCATCTCGACATCCTAGTTCATATTTTCCTTTCTTATTTAAAATATATAATTAAGGTAGCTGTTATCTCTTTAGTAATATGCTATGTAAACAATAGATAAATTGGGATTATAATATTTAATTAGATACTAGATTTTGGGATTAAAAGAAAGGAAATTGAAAAGGCTCTTTTTAACCATTTTTGGGTTATTTAAGGAACTTTTCTTGTCATTGTAAGGGATCAGATTTTGATATCTTGGATGTAAAAAGAACATTGAACTACTAATAAGTACATAATAAGTCTCACCCTCTCTCATGCTTTATCTATTTCAACTCCTTATCTGATTCTTATGAAGCTATGTGTATTTAAGCAAAAACTTTGTGTCTTTCAGTTGATATCGTATTTGGAACTTTGTGTCTAATACATGCATGTCCTGTGTTTTTATATGCATAGTTTAAATCTTGTTATTTTATCAAGCATCAGTAAGATATCATTCGGTAATCTATATGTTTGAAAGTGTCTTCTCCCTTCAGTTTCTGAATACTAGTTCTTCTATTCTAGAATATTGAACAAATGTTTATATTGTAAATAGCTTTTTTAGCTTTCTCTTTTTGGTTCAATAAGGGAACCTCTCCCATAAAGAGGAGGGACTACTATTCCCTAACTGTTGCTTGTTTTCAAGATAAAATTTTACAACCAATGACACTGAAGGGAAGTAATAGGATTATTAATCCTAGAAAAGTTCTGAACAAAACGATGCTAGTAACCAGCTAACCCCATAAATCTCATGATCTATGTCACGATGGTGGGGGTTGGCCAATCAATAATAGCATGGATCTTTAAGGGATATATAGAGATACCATCACCTGTGATAATGCACCCCAAGTAATGAATATTGGACTAAAAGAAGTAACACTTATTCTAATTCCAAAACAACTGATGCTCTCTCAAAACCTGTAATACCCGTTGTAAGTGCTCCTATTTCTCCCCAATCGAGCGAGAATATATCAAGATGTCATCTAGAAACACAATGACCATTGAAAAATCTATCCAAAAAGGTCCTAAAAACCCCATTCATGAGGCTCATGAGAACTGCAGGTACATTAGTTAGACTGAAAGGAACAACTATGAACTTTTAATGCCCATATCAAGTCTAGAAAGTTGTTTGTGGATCTCTTCTTCTGTGATATGTAGCTAATGGTATTATAACTTCATAAATGTCTTTGAGAACACTCTGGCTCCCCTCATCTAATCAAACCAATCATCTTCATTGTTACCTTGTTCAACTATCAGAAGTTAACACACAAACAAAGGGAACCATCCTTATTCTTCACAAAAATCATTGGTGCGCCCCAAGGAGACACACTAGGTCAGAAGAGGCCCTTCTATAAAATATCCTCTAACTGAATCTTGAGCTCATGAAGCTCAAGTGTGGTCATCCTTTATGGACCATGGGACACGGGTGCAGAACTTGGAACAAGATCAATAGAAAATTCAATCTCTCATTGTGGTGGCATCCCCAGGAGTTCACTAGGGAAAACATCTATAAAATTTCTCAAAATAGGGTGCTCATCCAAAGGAGAACTTGTTGGAGTCTCCTCCAATTTATCACTAATCATAATAACAAACATCTAACACCCCTTATGCATGCTACACTTGGGCTGCATAGTAGAAATGATATGGAGGGAAATGGGTCTCTGAACCCCGAATATAGCTATGGAGTTACTTGTGTCATCCACACACTCAATATAATTGTGTTGGAATTCTACTTTATCCTAATGAGAATGAAGCCAATCGATACCAAGTACAACTTCATAAGATCCCAATGGAAAAAATTAGAGGTCTAAGGTAGTAGAGAATACACCTAGGTCTAAAACACAAATCTCCACATATGAGTCTACGCCAAGCTTGGCCTTAGTGGCTAACTCTACCTGTGACCTATCTTCCTACCTAGAAGCCATCAATCCACACCTATCCACTAAAGAGGGTAATATAAATGATTTAAAATCTCCTGAATCAAATAATACAGTAATAGGTAACCCCTAATTATACATGTCATCTCTATGGTCATGGCCTGATGCTTGGCATAACGGTTCTCCACCACGGCATAGACATGATAAGCATGTCCTACATCACCAACTATCCTCTTAGAAGCTAATGCAGTTTTCTTCTCGGTAAAATTTGGTCTCTAAGGATTAAATTAAGCATAATGATTTATGGCCCCACAAATGAAATAACTTGGTGCATCCATGTGTGACTGAGACCCTCCTATACTATTATGTACTTACCCTATAGGTCCCACTCTAGATGAATGTTGTGAATGAGTCTAATTAGGTTGTTGGATCCTCGGCCTCTTGTCTCTACCCAAAATGTGGTCATTATGGCCCCTACCTCACTAACTATCTTGGTCCGGCCTAGTCCTCTATTGCTGAGAGGGATGATGTGAGTGTGGAGGTAGTTGAGAAGATAACTCAAATGGTCTAAACCTTCCTCCTGGGGGTGAGACAAAACCGTGTGATCTCTGATCCTAAAATGAGAGGACTTGCTCCGTTAATTTTTCCTGTTTCCTATCCCGAGACTCCTACATCCTAGTCTCATTCTCCTCTACAAGATAGGATTTATCCACCTCCTTCTCCAAGGTCGAGGTAGATAAAATCCTCACTGATCCTGTCAAGTCTTCCTCATGCCCCTGATGAACCTGTTCACCTACAACTTCTCATCCTGGAGATAGTCAACATATTGAATCCAGTCTAAAAATCTGCACTCATACTAGGCCATTGAACTGGAACCTAGTCAGAGATCATGAAACTTGTTGATCCTCTTCTGGATAAAGTTCTCTGATATTTACCAATCCCTAAAAAACTCCTCAAATAGCTCATAGGTGACAGTCTCACAAGTCAAATGGAGATTTTGCTCCTCATTCCTCAACCAAAAGCATGATGTGTCGTGGAGGAGGTGTATGGCTAGGCGGGATTTGACATTGCTCTCATAAATATGCAATCTTAAAGAAATTGTTTAAGCTTAGGATCCAAGAAATGTCCCCAAATCCATCTATCATGTTCCTCCATACGTATGGTGGGTGAAGTCTAAGGAGATCACAAAGGTGGCACCGCTTGATGTCTGCCCATGATGGTTGTTTCTCTAACCACCCTTTGAACATGCACTGAAGGGACTGTAAGACCTCTCTTGTTGGGTTGTAATCTCAACTTACGGGTTGTGTGACCTATGTCTTTGTGAAGAGACATGCATGTGTGAGTAGTTGAGTGTGAATCCTCATCTAGGGTGTATCTCTCTATGTCACGCTGAATATCCTCTACCACTGGACTCTTGTTGGGTGCAGTAAGTCAATTCAGAAGGACCCCTATTATCTTATGAAGTATCATCTAAGAATATGCAAAACAAAATCAAGTACTAGGTGCCTCTAGGTGGTGGCCGCCCAAGACCCCGAGTCGACTGCTACACCTGATCCGGTATCACGCACCGCGTTCATCATACACGAGGGAAAAATGGGTACATTAGAATTTTGTTGAAACAATTTAAAACAAATTGAGGTTTAATTATATTTTACTACCAAAAGTTAATTAACTAATCCCCAGAGAGGTCTGGTGTTGAAACAAAGCTTTGATACCAGATTTCGTGCCTCATTTAATGCGAGTTACCAAAACACGGTTAAAAGATAACCAAATATCCCGATTGAAAATGGGAAAGGTAATAAAGCGGTAATAATTTTTTAAAAAGGTAAAGATTAAGATTCATAAGATGGTATATATATGACAGTTAAGATTACTCATTACAAAGGTAATGTGACTAATTTGCAAGGTACGACGAAGTGGAACCAATTTGCAATCGTGAACATGACTTGGAGGATAATAACAATACTTTTGCTTCGTTAAGACAACATGACAAAAGCGACATCAGGGACAAGAAGTCGGCTTAACGCCACATCCACAAGTTAAATTAATTACGCACATTATTACTATTATTAATATTATTATTATTATTATTATAAAGCTTATTGACGATAAGAATATTATAATCATGATAGGTACAAGCTTAATAATTGTTCCGAAGAACAGATTAATCTATATACTTATTAATATTTTAATTTCAAGTGGCAAAAAGCCACGATTAAGTTAAGAGGGTCATGGGTCCCATTTGTCTCCAGAAGTGGGCCCATGCCTTCGAGAAGGATAAATGCAGATTAATGACCTAGTCTTAAATTATTAAAAAAGTCATCCCGCTAAGGGAATTCCACAATTATAAACTGAGGTTATATATATAATATCTATATATTTAAGCTCATTAAATTTAGTTAGATCATGAAGGTTAAGTTCTACCCGAAAACAATTACCAAAGTTGCATATAATCAATAAGCCCTTATGAAAACATTGTTAATAAAATAAAAAGGGACCCCAAAACACTTAAGTTGTGCACACTCAAGCACATCCCTTAGATCAGATTAATCTCCACCGTAAGATCATCAGCAACCCTAAAATCCTTGAAGATGAGGATATAATTTCTAAAACCTAAGTTTATTTCATTTTCAGTTTCTTCTCCATTCTCCAAGTTCATTCGGGTCTCTCAAGAATTTATTCTCCTTATTTTTTGCAGGGATGGATTCAAGCTCTAGGGGGAAATGGATTCACAATCTCTCCTCCACTTTTTCTATGACAGATATCACTAGAATTTACATTTGTTGTTTGTAGGGTTAAAGATTTAATTTATGTGTTTATGTTTGGGTGAAAATCCCACAACCAGAGGAAAAACTCAGATGAAGCTCTTTGGTTTATTTATTTTTATACCATCCAGAGAGTGGAGATATTAAATTCTTTTTTCTTTTTCATGATATTATAAGGTATATATATATTATATGGCCGCATATATATCATATATGCCCATCACGTATGATATATATATGCATGGTATAGGCCGTATATATATAAGTTGGGACACATTTTAATGAAGCCCTTGCAGGAGATTTAAAGTGAAAATGGCATAACAACCTGTGCAGGGTAAAAAACTACCTAAGGTTGTGGCACTGGGAGGTGAGAGTTTTATTTTATATAAGTGTGGGGGATGGGTGAGATAACCGTCCCAGCCCACACACCACAATATTTATGAAACTTCCATACTTTTTTTAATAAAACAAATCTTCCCCTCTCACCTTCAAAAGCTACGGTTTTACCATAAATCCACTATTTTTTCTAAAACCATTAACATCCTTACTTTATTCAAAAATATTTACAATATATTTAAACAGATTTTATTGTGTGTGTGATGTGTGTGTGTAAATAAGAGACAAATCAATTATGATTCAACACAAAAATAATAATTTTTTCTGGTTTTTTTTTTTTGTATAATAAGCTAATATTTTTACACACACACACACACACACAAGAACAATTCAAATTTACACATCTAGATGCAACCTGATTTATGCAATTTTTATACTTGATTTAATACAAACACAATTACATTTCTATTTTTTTGTAAATTCTAGATTTATAATAAGTTCAGTTTATTTATTTAATAGAGAGGGCATTATTTTTAAACAAATATATGAGTAAATGTAGATATACATACATACATATATGTACACACACACACACACACACACACACACACACACACATGTGTGTGTGTGTGTACATGTATCTCCCATAACTACTTGTTTAATATATAGTCAAAGTTATCTAACAACAACAATTATCTAAGTAGAAATAAGGTGATTTTCTGGGAATATAATTACAACAGAAGAGATGATTTCTATAAAGTGTAATTCCTAGCACTTGCTACTCATTTTAAAAGTAAATTATTTCAAGTTTCCTAAGAAAAAATATTGTGCAAAATTTAAACCAGAAATTCCAACAATAAATTTGTACAGGAAGAGAAATTTCAGTATGAATAAATCGAGTTCAACATAAACAATTATGCCTCTATTTTCTTGCTTTTTTCACATTACACAATGGAAAGAGTAACTGATTATAATAATTTCCTTTTACTGGATTCCATATTTTCATTCCAAGATGAAGATAACTACAATTTAATAAAAAAGGTCAAGTTTTACAACTTGATTTTCAAGTGTTGGCATAATTACATCAACAAAATTTTAAGGCATGATTCCAATCCTTCAAATAACATAACTAATTCTTCCATAACATATTTATATACTCAATTCATAATTAATAAACAAAGTAAAATTCAAGTAAAAAATCCCTCCTCTAAAGAGGAGACAATCTACCAAAATTTTGGCTCAAAACATAGTAAAAATATGCTTTAGATTTGCAAATATGCAACTTCCAAAATAGGCTCCATCCATCTCCAAAACAGACAAGGTAAAAACCTCCATTTGTATGTACGGGTGAATAATAATTACATGTGTAATTATTATTATGGTAAATTAGTGAAAGTACATTTACTATGTAAATGTAAATAGTAAATGTAAAATGTGGTTAGTATGTGGTAAGTTAGTAAGTTAGAATAATAAAACAATTAGTATTGTTTTATTATTATATTGGTGAGAGGTTGAAACCATATGGGTGTATGGTTGTACATGAAGACAAATGTTGTTGTAAGGATTTTTATTTTACATCTCCTATATAATGGAGTGTAATTAAATAGTGAATGGATAATAAAAATATAATATAGAGTTGTTGATTTCAATTATTGTCTGTGTAACTATTTCATGGATTCTTTGTATTAGATCAGATTAATTTCTACATGAGCCTGGTTGACCACCCAGCCATTTGGCATCATTACATGCCACCAAGAAGATCAAGATGGCATGCTAGCCTCCCCCCAAGCCCATGGGAAAGAAGGAACACATCCCACCAACACATAGGGAGATGATGAAACCTTGTTTTATCCTATTTTAGCCTATGTGAAACCCTGTTTTATCCTGATATCATTTTACACTATATATAATATTGACATTTTATAATTAATACCTTACTATGTTTTGGAAGGAAATATTATGCATATTATTGTTATTACTTCTTCAAATATGGCTTGAATGAACCTTTATGAGTATTAACAATGTATTTGGAAAAGTATATGTTGTGGCATCACGGGAGTTAACTACAGACCAATGCAGGAATTGTTTAATGCAGTAGCGCATGACTCACTTTATAGTTTAGGAATTGCCTTTGCATTAGTGCAAGACTCACTTTGGAGAGCATGACTTGTCCAAAGCACTAATGTGAACTCGTTTGAAATAAGGAGCTTGCATAAAGAGTAAAATGGATCGATGGATAAATGATGAGTTGATGTAGCTGGCACACTAGTTGACAAAATAATCAAAGAATTAAATGTGTACTACTATCTCAACCTTCATGTGGATAAGGAGGACCAAGTAATCCCAACTTAACACCAGTTTCTTGAAGACGTGGAAGTAAACAAACAACAAACACATAGATTTATAATCATCATGATTATAAAAAATCAATTCAATATCTTATGACACTGAGTGACTATCTCAAAAGAGTCAATTATGGGCCTTATTTGTAGTTAACATGGTTAATTTTACCCAAACATTGCATGATTAATCCTTCCATGATTGTAATTCTTAAATAATTCTAGTTGTTGTTATATGTATCTTCCAGTTAGGTAGTTATTATTAATTTCTAATAACTAGTCCTCTTCTAGAGAGACTATGATTACTCTAAACATAGAAGAGAGAATGTAGTAGGAATAAAGAGTTAGTTGATTATTGTAAGAATAGTTCTTCCAATTTAATAAAGTGTTGATTCAAGGGAAAGCTCAACTTGTGTGATTTATAAACACTAAACCGGATTAGAGGGAAGGAGCAAGAGCCACTTCTCCCCAACGTGAAGGGATAATTTATGTTATTCAACATTAATTTGGTTTATCAGTATCACATTCTTTTTAGTACTTTTAATTTTGCATTCAATAATCCTTTGTTGTCAATCAACTTCATTTCTTATGGTGATTAATATAAGTATTTGATTAATTTCTTTATTAAATAAATATTGAGCATAGTTCAAACATCTTCTTTTTTTATAAATAGCCATGGAAACCGCCTTGGAATGACAAACATAAGATATTTAAAGTAAGATCATCAACGACGCTTGTCACTTTTTGGCATCATTCCCAGGGAATATCAAGGTGTTATCAAAGATTACGGTACTAACTAGAAGTGTTGCATGATTTCTTGGTAAGTTTCCATTTAGAAATTTTATTTCCATAAATCTTTCTTTTGAAGTAAGAATACCTTGTAGTGACAACAATAATATTTTGTGCTTTGGAGTATGTGGAACACAAACAGTCATTAATCATTGGTAGTTAGGGAACTCTTTTCAGTATGATAGGATTTTATGTTTATACCTATAGACCATGGAGGTAGATTTATTAGAATTAACTTGAAAAACCCCCTTCAAAACCAACCTCTGGAGAAACTTGTTTATTAAGAAATGATGGATGATGAAGTAGATAACCCCAATTTTGTAAATGATGGTAATCAACCACTTGGAAGGAAATTCACCTATCCTATACAATTGGATCATAATGATCAAGCCCCTGTGAAAAATGTATCCCTTCAATTTTACCAACCTTCAGGGGATTAGTCTCAGAAGATCCTCATCAATTCCTATTTGAGTTCAAATTCTTGTTTCAAACCTATGATTATACTTCAGATACCTATAAGATCAATTTATTTCCTTTGAATTTAAAAGTCACAACTATAGGATGGTTCATGGGATTAACCCCTAACTCCATCCATAGTCGATAGGATATGGAAACAATTTTTTAGATAAATACCAAAACTACTGCAGAGTCATGGACATGAAAGAAGAACTTTTTAGAATTCAACAAAAGGAGGATGATAATGTGGAGGACTATCTTGATCAATTCATCTTCCTTCATAGGAGGTGTGGTACCGGTTTGGATATTAATCTGCTCAAAAAATTATTCCTAAAGGGATTGGATGAAGAAACACATGAATCCTTCAATATTATGGGAAAAAGAGACATGAACAAACTAGAGTTTATTGCCATCATTGACATTTGTAGGAACTACTCCCAAACTCGCCCCAACCTTTGTAGATAGAAAGGAAAAATGGATAATGGCGATATATCTAAACAAATAGAAGAGATTACAAATCTATGAACAAACCTCTTAGTTCAAAGTAATACAACCATGGATAGGGATAAAGCCAAGAACATAGAGTCATTGTTCATCTACTATCCAAGATGTTGAAATAAGCATGGGCTCAAGGATTGTCCCTTAGAAAAAACAAACATATGTACTTTCTATGATCTAAAGCATGCCACAAATCAATGTGAATTTCTTCCCTTGTTGAAAAACCAGCTAAAACAAAACACACAAGACAAAATTGAATTAAACTATATGGGCCAAAGGCAAGGAGGGAATTTTCAATCCAATAAAAACCAATACTACACACCAAAATCGCAATGGGTCCCAAATAAATGGAATGCACCATGGCCATACCCCCAGCCTTGGGTTCAACAAGTCCCACAGTAATGAAGTCGTCAGTGTAATCAGTAATGCTTACCCAAGTTATTATCAACAATCCTAGAATCAAAACCCAAACATTCTACCATTTCAATAGTTTAATCCTCAATACCAACAACAGGGGAATGTACCTCAAGTATCAAGGTAGTAATATTATAACCAAAGAATACCCCAAGGTCAACAAGCTTTGTTGACTAGGCTTATAAACACTACCCCATCTGAGCAACCTTCCCAGCCACAAATTCCAACTCAATCTGTGGAAAATCCTTAAAATGTGAGGCAGGTTAACCTAACATACACCATGGAATCAAATAAAAATTCCATAGTAAATTATGTGGATTGTAGAAACATCTTGTTGTTTTCAAGGAAGGTTACCTTAAAATCTCCATCTCATGTCATAGAAGAAATCCTCGAAGATGAAGAAAATCTAGAAGAATCGCAACTTGATCATGTTGTTGAAGAAACACCCCAACCAAAAGTTGATTTTTTTTTCCAACTAGACTATTGGAGAAACACAACAATGTAATTCATGAACAACCAGAGTTAGAGGTAATGTAGGGACTGAGGAAATTGAGTTTTGGAGTTCCTTTGTTACAAGCTCTTAAGGAAATTCTAGAATTGAACAAAACCATCAAAGAGCTTTGTGTTAAGACTCCAGGTAGAAGAAATAATCAACATAAAACCATCCATGTTGATGGGAAACTTGCTAGTATACTAGAAGGGAATATGACCCCTCCTAAATATAGAGACCCTGGAAGTCCTATTGTTACAATTTTCATAGGAGATGTGCAGATCCCAAACATTCAAATTGACTTAGGAGATACTATCAATGTGATTACTATGGATACCTTGTCCACATTGTCCCTCCCTAAACCACAGTCAACCTCAATAGCTTTACAAATGGTAGATCAATATGTAAATAAGAAAAAAGGGATTATAGAAGATGTTACCATCACCATTGAATCATGGGATTATTTAGTAGCCTTCATGGTCATAAAAATGAAGAACAAGAAGATTGAATACCTTTTAATCCTAGGATACCCTTTGTTAGCTATTGATTTCACCCTCATTGATTGTAGAACATGGAATATGGTGATTACAAATGGACATGATTCTAAAAATTTATCCATCTACCCAGCTGCAAAACCTTTTACTATAGAAAATAAACAAAGGTGGAAGGACAATTTAGATGAATCAAAAGACATTATCTCTTCTTTGACCATGGTCATAATTAAAGAACACTCTAATCAAATTCAGGATGGTGACCATGAGTCATAATTAAAGAACACTCTAATCAAATTCAGGATGGTGACCATGAGTCTTGCATTAGACAGAGTATAAATCCTCCTCTTAATCATGAGTCTTGTGTTGGATTGAATTTAGTCCAATGCTACAACTAGTGGAAATAAGAGATGACATGATGAATGATGATAATCATCCTATCATCTGCCCTTTTCATGAAATATAGACTTGGCCGAGTCTATTTTTAAAAATATCATTGATATTCACATATTACTTCCCCACAAGTGTCCTTTTAATTCATATTAGAGAGAGTATCCAATTGTAAATTCTCTCCATCCAGACACCAAGAAATTACCTATTCTCCCAGGGAAAATATTGGCAGTAAATAGTTGGATGACTAGTCAAGAAGAAAATACTCTATTTAAAATTTTATGCTCTCATCCTCAAGAATTTTCTTTTTAATATAGTAACATGAAGGGTGATCATCCTAATATTTTTATGCACCACATTTACATAATTAATTCCAGGCTAGTCAGACAACCACAACAAAGGATAAACCATGCCTTAAGAGACAGTAAAAACTGAAATTGAAAAAATTATTAAGGTTGGATTCATTTATCCAATCTCAGATAGCCAGTGGGTTTCTCTATTGGTGATATTTCCTAAAAAGAATGGGAAATGGATGGTTTGTGTGTATTAGAGGGAGTTAAACAAGGCTACCCATCGAGATTCCTTTCCATTTCCTTTTATTGACCATTTTTTAGACAGATTGTCTGGGAAAAGGTATTTATCATTCCTTGATAGGTTCAATGGGTACAATAAAATAACACTAGCACTAGAGGATCAAGATAAAACTAATTTTACCTGCCCATGGGGAAACTTTTCTATAAAGTGTTACCTTTTGGTTTATGTAATGCTTTCGTCACTTTTCAAAGAGCCATGTTGGCAATATTTACTTATCTCACTCATGATTGTGTTGAGATCTACATGGATGACTTCACTATTTATGGGGGGAAATTCCAAGAGGCAATTGAGAACCTAGACAAGGTCATTTCTAGGTGTGAAAAACACCAATTATCCTTAAATCATAAAAAGTGTTTTTTATGATGGAACAGGGGATAGTCTTGGGCCATCACGTTTCGGCTGAAGGAATCAAGGTAGACCATGATAAGGTCAGTATTAGTATAAAACTTAAATATCCTATAAATCAAACAGAGGTAAGAATATTTCTTGGACATGTTGGTTACTACAGAAGTTTTATTTTAGACTTTATCAAGATAGCTTTTCCATTGTTAACTCTCCTAACTAAAGAATTTGAATTTGAATGGACAAAGGCATGTCAGCAAACCTTTGACACTATAAAGGAAAAATTAACAAATAACCCTATATTACGAGGCCCAAATTGGAAACTTGACTTTCATATACAAACAAATGCTTCCAATGAAGCAGTATGGGTTGTACTTGGACAACAAGTGGATGGGGAATCAATGCATGCTATTTATTATATCTATAAAAACCTCTCCCTTGCTGAAAGGAACTACACCACCATAGAAAATAAATTTCTTGCAATTGCATATGTAATTAACAATTTTTGCCACTATATCATAGGCTATGAAGTGATAGTGCACACTGACCATTCTTATACTAAGTACTTAATGAATAAACCTTTAGTGCATGGAAGGATTGTAAGGTGGCCATTGTTATTACAAGAATTTAATATTAAAATTATTGACAAACCAAAGAAATCAAATGTTGTGGCTGATTTCCTTTCTAGACTAACCATTTCAGGAAATGATTTTCCAAATGAACATCTATTTGTAATTTCTATTGTCTCACATTGCTTTGCAAATATGGATAACTATTTGGCTATAGGGAAGTTCCCCACCTTTTTCACACATAATAAAATAAAGTGATTGATTAAAAAAAGTGTGATATATACATGGTTGAATGGAAAACTTTTTAAATGTGGATCTAACCATGTTCTACGTAGGTTTGCAAATGAAGATGAGATATTTGATATAAACATGACATGTCATGATGATCCATTAGGAGGACATTATTTAGTTAAAATAACCATGCACAAAGTCCTAAGAACTGGCTACCATTGGCCTTCCTTGTTCAGAGATGTCAAAAAGTATGTGTGGAGGTGTGATCAATGTCAAAGGATGGGAAAGCCAACATTTACATATGAGATGGCACTCCAACCTCAAGTTGTTTGGGAACCATTTGAGAAATGGGGGTTGGATTTCATTGGACCAATTGACCCAAATTTTCAAGGAAAGGAGTATATTATAGTTTTTACGGATTATGTCACCAAATGGGCTGAGGTGCAAAATTTATAATATGCAAGAGATGAAAAAGTTATAGATTTTTATATGAACACATCTTTCAAAAATTTAGGGCACCAAGATCCATTGTTTCAGACCAAGGACCACAATTTATGTCAAGTGTAATCAGTTCCTTTATGGAAACATACCATATTAAGCACAAGAAGTCATCACCATACCATACATAGTCCAATTATCAATGTTTACTAGAATAAATATTGCCTAAGTATCATAGGCACATGGAAAGAGGGAGCATAGAAAGAGAAAAATGGCGCACTGGGGAAAGTCAGAGTTTGGAACTTAGCCATTTTGCATGCACGGGATAATAATAGGATTGAGTTCAGAGCACACATTGGATAAAGACAAGAAGACTTGAAGGATACAAAAAGCTATTGTGAGAACAAGAAGAATATCAAGGGTCATGTAAAGCTAAGCTAATAATAGGATTAGATCTAGAGATAATTATATGTAATCTATTATTAGGCGAAGCTTGTATACTCCTTAGTTACTTTTTTAGTGGTGTATGGGTATTCACAACCTATTTTGAGAGTGCATGGGTAGTGAAGGGAAAGTTCCCACCCCTTATATATATATATATATATATTATATATATATATATATATTTGCACAGTTTTTATGTGCGAGTGAAATCAGATCACATCACTCAGAAAAATATGAGTGCTCATCCAAAGTGCGCAAAGGTACCAGGTCCCTATTTTTATACCATATTTGTCAATATGTTAGAATTATCATTCATATATTCCATAACCAGAAGTAAGTAGTACAACATAAAGCATAACAATAATAAGTTCATAACCATAGTGCATAATGATTCAAACCAAGATCAAGATCAAATTTACCATACAATAACTAGTAACAGATACATCAAAAATAAATATCCATCCACAAAGATTCGTATATTAAGTCATGATAAAATCCATATATGAATACATTATAATTATCATTACAAAGTCATGCATGTAAAATCATACCAGCAACATAACTCTGTAACAATCCAGTCTGATTTCACTCACACACAAAAACTGTATATTTGCACAGTTTTTGTGTGTGAGTGAAATCAAACTAGATTGTTACAGAGTTATGTTGTTGGTATGATTTTGCATGCATGACTTTGTAATGATAATTATAATGTATTCATATATGTATTTTATCATGACTTAATATACGAATCTTTGTGGATGGATATTTATTTTTGATGTATCTGTTACTAGTTATTGTATGGTAAATTTGATCTTGATCTTGGTTTGAATCATTATGCACTATGGTTATGAACTTATTACTGTTATGCTTTATGTTGTACTACTTACTTCTGGTTATGGAATATATGAATGATCATTCTAACATATTGACAAAGATGGTATAAAAATAGGGACTTGGTACCTTTGCGCACTTTGGATGAACACTCATATTTTTCTGAGTGATGTGCCAATGCATCTAGGGTTTGAGTAAGAAATAAAGACTACAGTCAAGTGGAAGTTACTAACAGATAATTAAAGAATATCCTAACCAAAACATTGGATTTCTCAAGGAAGAATTGGGTTCAAAAGTTTCCTAAAGTATTGTGGGCCTAGAATACTACTTGGAAAACAACCACGAGATTTACTTCCTTATGATTTATTTTATGGGAAGAAGCCCATTCTTCCCATAGAATTTGAAATTCAAACCTTGAGAACAACTGTTGAAGTGATAATTGAATTATCAGAGGCACAACAAGAAAGTATTATTCAAATAAATGAGTTGGATGAGATGAGACTACATGTATTACATCAAAATAAAATCATCCAACATCAGAGGTAGGTATGACATGACAAACAAATTAGGCCAAGGAAAATCCAAAAAGGAGATTGGGTTTTACTATTTGATTCAAAATACAAAGACTTAAAGGGTAATCTACAGACAATATGGATGGGTGTTAGAAGTGACAAGGACAGAGAGGGGGGGGGGGGTGAATCAATCCCCAATAAAACCTTTCACACTATACTTCAGGATATCAAACACACAAACTCATGAAGCACAAATATCAATGTGTAATTCAAAAGAAAATATACTTCACGATGAAACAACATCAAAGAAATGATCATAAGATATTCACAAAACCACTTATATTGATAATCAAATCAAATCACCATACTTTTATTGATATTCAAATCAGATCAGAATGAATGATGTCTTCAATAATAGTCAACAATATACAATGAAGAGCTATCAAGACAATCAACTTTGTCTCATGAACATATATGAAGATATAATTCTTTGCAAATACATTCAACTCAATATCAGATCTAGAAAATACTTCAATAAACCTGCAAATTACATCAAGCATGCTAGGGAAATATCATTGAAACACATAACACAAGATCTTTCCTTCTTCTTCAATTCACCATCAAAGAAACATCACCATCTTTGCTTTTCTAAAATACTCCTCATGAAAATTCAACTCAACTCACTGACCCAGAATGATGTTCCAGGGGTTTTGGGGTAGGCCCATGGGTTTTTTCTTTGTAGCCAAGGGTTATTCAAAATAATATAAAAGGGGTTGCAAAATATTATTAACAATTTTCCCATAACATCACTCTTATAGCCTCTCCATGATTCAAATTCAAACTCAAACATTTTCCCTCCTTTTTCATGACCTAATGCATCTTAAAAACATCCCAAATACTTTTCTCAACAGCCACAAGTGACCCAATTAGGTCATCCTAACTAAAAACATCATTCCATGCTCCAAAAAGACTCAAATCTCCATGGGTAGAAAGATAAAATTATCCTAACACCAAAACTATGACTTTTTCATAACCCATCAATCACCATAAATATTTAAAATAGTCATTTAAACATCATACATGGTCATAATTTTCATCAAACTAATCAAAAAATTTCGTTAAATGGGACCATTTCTTCTTATACTTCTCAAAACACCTGTATTCCAACACCCTTTAGGACCTTGTCTTCACCTTTAGGCCTCAAGATCACACAAAATCATCTCAAAATATGGCATTTAACAATTATATGGAAATGGAAGGACCTGTAAAACACTCCTAAAAAATTTAGAGCTCATAAAACATTCACCTGACTAAAACCACAACCATTTTTTTCTTCACCAAACCAAGCTTCCCAAAAAGTTGTTTTCAAAGATCAATTGATTAACAAACTTCCTGGAACATTAAATACTTCCAGATGGATTCATTTTATGAAAAATTAATCCCTCTATTAACTCTACAAGTTAATATAAATCATCACCTAATCCATTTAATTCTCCAAAAAACTGAAAACATCCAGCAGAACCTGTCCTGTCCTACACTGGTAAAAATAAATTCTTCTCACAAACTGACCTAGAAACCATATCAAAACTAAACATCATGAAACAAACCCTATATAAATGAAAATATATTCTTAATCCTATTCCCCAAAAAAACTTGAATAAACTCCTAACTCCTCCTTGTAGCTCTTGTAATGTCCAATTTAATGAAGATTGTTTTTTATTGCTCCAAAACTACCCTTTGACCAATCAACCTAAATAGGGCACACTTTGCACTTTTTCATCATCACCATGACCTAAAAACTTCATGTAAATATATAAAAACTCTCGGGATCTCATAAATGGAAATTTATTCATTACCTCATTTGAAGAACTTTGCCACAAACTAGAACTCTTTAGAAACTTGAATTTTTAGGTGGGGCCCACATATGACCACGTGCTCTAAGATACCTTTCTAGAAATATAGAATAGTCCCTCTACAACATCAAATCATGACTTTTCAACTAGCAATCAAAACAGGATTAGTATACACACTTTTCTGTAAACTACTATAGACTAGGGTATTAGTAGGGTTTAAAACCAACTTTCCTTCTTAACGATTATTCATAAAAACTAGAAGATAAAACTACCTAATTATTTTTGTCAAACCTTATAAACTCAATATAGAAACATCCTGTGAAATCCACAAGATTTCCCATGTAAAGCACATAATTCAAGGTTGAGCATTAGAAGGTCCAAATTGAGTTAGAAAACACACTACTAAGTACCTTGTTTCACCAAAACTGATGTATCATGAAAAATACTCATCGTGGAAATCTGATTTTTTTCCCACAGCATCAAGGGTAAATCCTAATAACATCTCAAATCATCATAATGTCATGTATATATCTCTTAATTTCTCCATCCTATCTCATTTTCATAGCTTTCCGTTAGGATTTTACACTGTAGAAGGTCTAGGGTCAACTGAAATAACACTATAACTCATCATGAAAACACTCAAAATGGTCCAAACATACTTGATACATCATGATACACCTTCCTACATGCATCCATGAGCTTATATAACTCCATACCTCAATCTCATACCCCTAGCATCCATACCTGCTCCAAATGAGCACCTGAAACATGGTCACCAACCTATATCTACACCTTTCACCTCATATGAGTGCCCAAGAACTCTCAAAACATCCTATCCTATCATGCTAACATGCTTCTGAAGCAACCAAGAAGCTCCAACCACCATGCAACATCATCTAGGCTAGTTAGGTCACTTGAATAGGCTTACAAGAGCAAACAATCCTTATTGAAACATCAAGTGCACCCATGAAAATAAATGAAACACATGTCTTCATCACTCTAAGAAGCATCTGACCCTACTCCATCATCCAAATTTTTGATTAATGAGGTTTTGCATCAATGACAACACCTATGCAACAACATGCCAACAATCTCCCCCTTTATCATTAATGGAAAACCACCTGAACTTCTCCCCCTTTTTACATTAATTACAAAGGATACATGTACCTTCATGTTATTCATCTTTCATTAGCTTCATAGTATCATTCTTTGGTTAGAAACATCAACCAAAGATCTCAATTAAGCACAAAAACTTGAAATTTTCACTAAAAACCTGATTTTCCTCTTTGTAAGCATGAAAAACACCATGCCTCCCCTAGGCCAAGCATTTACACCATATGAATAAGATCAATAAATCATGAATAAACATCATATCCTACCTTTCATTTATCCAGATACATCATCAAATTTTCACCTTATAGGCATGCAAAAATTAGTCATTTTTCACCCCAAACTCTATTTTTATCCTTCATGAAACCATTCTAGCAGAGCATCTACCTAAACCATACACTCATGAGATCATGCCAACAATGTCATAAATGAGCATACAAAAACCATCATAACTTTCATTCTTAAGATACATCTTCTTTTCTAAGCACAGGTAATTAGCTTTTCAATACAATCTCTTGCTCTCCATATCACACTAGAACTAAGATAGCCGTGAAGTAGCTCTCCAGTAGTTTTAGGACCAACTTTGACATGTCCTAGAACATCATCCACACCTTGAACCATGTAATTTCAAACTCCATGGACTTAATGCAACCATATCTAGTAGAGGGACACAAATTCAATAAGCTTTACCTTGTATTCTTTGCCAAAATTACTGTCTCAAATACTTAAGCTCAAGTCCTAAACCATCTTCAGTCTTTTAACATCCATAAATATAAAGTCCCATACCTTAATCATTTTTGGTCCAAAAAAATATTTGATGAGTGAAAACCCAGAAATATACCTTATTTTCTTGAAACCATCCATACATTTCTCCAAGATTCTTAGAGCACCTATTAGAGAAATGTATACATGTTCCCCTGTCATCAAGATGCCTTTACAGGCATGTATGGCACTGATTTCAAGCCTCAACACACTATTTATACCAAATTCATCAATTGATCTTGCATAGGTCACTGACACTACTTATATTTACGTCAAGAACTAGACACCATGAATACCTTACCTTTACATAAAGGTATTCAAGACATACCTATTCTCCTGAGATACTAACACTCCAAGATACTTAGCCATATACTCTGTGACTTATCATTATATATCCCAGTAAATCTTGCCATAACCATTGATCAAGATGTATGAATACTTGTAGGCATCTTAAATCACCAAATAACCCTTCATGATCAAATAAAATTATTCTTTTCATGATATAAAATTACATTTGAGATGATACAAACATACCTCATAAACTTGTGAAAAACATATGCTCTACCTCACTCAATTACCATACCTAAAACTGCATTTTAATGGTACTATAGTATCTTATCAGGATCACTTAAGGTCAATTCAATTATTTGAATCAAATTCTGATTTGTACACCTTCATGAGACCTCACAATAACATCCATTTTCTACAAGTATAGATCAACTCTTTGAAATATCAGTTAAAACAATATAAGTACAAGTTATGCTTTATATACATGTCATGTAACTTGAAGAGAAATTTTCACTCATGATGTAACAAATGTGCCAAAATAGTACATGAGATTACCTTCTTTTCTCAACATAGGAATCATAACCCATTCAATCATGTAAATCCATCTTCTTGAAGAGTAAGACCCAACAAATATTGCATCTATGCCTATACTTCATAATTGTGGCACACAACATAGAACTTTGAGCACATATTTCCTCCACAACTTCACATCATTTATCACTATTGCATCAAATTGAAATGAACTAAACCATGTAAAATTAATTTTATTGGTTATAACTTATTTCAGACCTTGATGGAGATTTCATCACCCTCAAGGAGTTCTCAGAGTCTCATCATAAGATTAAATCATGACCTACAAGCTTATGATGTAAACATTTCAACCTAGGAGGATAACATCTTACAACTTACCCTTAATGGCCTTTTAGAATCTAAGCATGGGTTTCAAGTCTTTTCATATGGATCACCACATCTTATCTTCAGAGATTGAACCTTGTATTATTATCTTCTCCAATTATTTACAATTACATTGGAGCCCTTATAATTTTAACCATCACAGATATTAAGCACAGAAATACCTTATGGGATACAAAAAAATCATGTATAGGCCTACTGTAGAAATTCATACATACTGAGGTCAACATTCAATAGAACCAAAACAAATTTCATGGTACTTTCAACCTTCTTTTCATTCACAATGATAAGCAAGTTATTTCACTTTGTGAAGCAACAAGAGTATCATACCATTCTTAACAAAAACTGAGATCAACTTCTTTTCTCATCTACACAACTCATGGAAATATTTACACAGTATTCCCAAACTCCTGTGGCATATTTATCTTGGTGCGAATAATCCTGATACATGTGAAGAATCATTTACATCTCTAAGATCACATCTGAATTTACAATCCTTATAAGTTTTGTAAGACAATAACTTTGTTCTTAAGAGGCATCTTATGAGTACATACAAACTTTTAAATACTCATTAGACGATCATGTAAAAGCATTTAAAATACACTCAAAGCATAACCATAGTCATGAACCAAATACACTATGACATGATGTACATCTCAAAACAGTTTGGAGCACCAAAGGATCATTAAGGGAAAGCTATCACACTTTTAACCTTTTAACATCTTCTGTACACTCATCCATAGGTTTCACATTCAATCGTATGTCATATGAGGAGAATCATGCCAAAACATTATACTTCATTACATCACCAACCGAAATCTCTCAGGTCCTACCAGCCCTTGAAGCAATGAAAATACATCTAACTTTTAATGAATACCTTATCATAGAAGAGATATTACCCATTTTAGACACCCATTTGTCCAATATAACATCTCTAAGAACCTTGAATCATTTCATTTGAAAATCAAACCAATTTTCATGTTCATCTTTTTTAAATTAGGTCTTTTACACCTTTACTGTCAAAAACACAATACTGTCAGAAATTCCAAGAATTATACCATTTTAGTGACTTGAAGACCACTAGAATCTTGAAGTACACACTTTCTAGATATTTTCAAAATTTTTTAGTCTTGGAAACCACCATTTGTACCTTCAAACACATCTTTCCTTCCATACCACTCTTAAGAAGCTTACAGAACCAATTATGACTGAGAAACTTCAAAATGTATGACTTTTTTTATTTTAATACCAAAACCTTGACCAACATACTAAGGGACTATCACTAGAATCCTGATCATTTTTTTCCATGATTTAGAAGTATGATAATTCAATTTCATACCTGAAATCCTTGGTTTGAACTTAGTCATTTCATCATGAGCACAGTTATATACCCTCCTAAGATAGTTTCCTGATAAATAATCATTTGATGACTCATTCAAACTTTACATTTCCTTTCAGATCATTAGAACCTATGAATTTATGATAGATCATCATACATGGAACATTTTAGACCTCAGACCTCACTATATGACCATGACTCAACAATGAATGACAATGTAGACCTGGAGAGACCTCACACACCATGAATTACTCCTTTGAGATCATTTCAAGCTTCATTCACATCATAGATACTTGGACACACTTGACTCATGTACTTGAAACTCATGAAAACCTCATGATGCACACTATTTGACTCAGAGATTGACTCTTTGATACACCACAGACCATGGACACTCTCTCACAAACTCCAATTAACTGACTCAGAATCAAAAAATGACCTTTCCATGATTGAAAAGACACAACAACCTTCTCATAATACATCAGCATGACACCCATATACTCACTAAGACATCTCAGATATAAAATAGATTCTTTTTGATCACAACAAATCTTAGAAACCTTCTTGAAAATCTCAGACAGTTATACATCCTTGACTTATATGCTTTGAAGAACAACAAGACATGAAATCTTGACAAACACAACATGACCAACCATATAAATAGAAGAACGTGCTATATGAATTGAAGAGACATACCTCAACACCATGAGAAGATACACACTGACCAAGACATCGCCCCCTCACTCCAATGCTTCATTATAACCAATACACCTCTAAAAATCCTAGTAGAGGCATATATCATCATGTAGGAGTAGATGAGAGACCTAAGAAGGTCTCAAGATTTCTTTCGGCCCTGTGACTGATTCATTATTTTTTTAATCCTTCACTTGTCACAATAGACTCCTCATTTTGATTAGTCACACTCTTGGAATCCTCTTGAGCACTTTGACTAGCCTCTTCCTTATTTTTGTATTTCTGAATTTGTTGCTTAGATCCATGTGTTTCTTTCTTCAACTGTCCTACATCACAAAACCTTGTAATGTGTCCTACCTTGTGGCACCTAAAGCATTCCACTTGTCTTATTTTACACTCAAAATACCTATTTCCATTAACTATTACAAGTATAACAATATCCATTAAACTCACTTACATACCTTCTAGTGTTTGATTGTCCATTCTCTGCAATACTTTGCAAGATGGCCCTTTTCATCACAAATGTAACATACAACACCATATCTTTGACCTACCTTTTTCTCCTTCTTGTCTTGACATTATTATTCCTTCTTTCCTTCACAATGATGTTCCTAAAATTTTCCTTTGCAATCATCCTTCTTCTTAAACCTTAGGACTACACATGGGTTAGTACATACTGTCTCTATATCTATATGCACCAAACTTATATCAATTACCATGAAAAACACCATACCTATATGCATTTGGCTTCATGATAGATGATCTTCCATGAGATGGAAGATTTGAAATATCTCCCTTACTTGGCTTCCTTCTTTCATTAGATCCTTGACTTGATTCTTTTTCATTCTTCTCTATTTTAGATGAATCCTCCATGAAATCCTAGGCCTGTTCTATCACCATAAACCTTTTATTTTCCTAACATCTTACTCATATTTTCTGAACTCTCTTGAAAATATAATACCTTGCTTGTCATGGTGCTTAACTCTTTCTTTAGTTCCTCTTTCTTAGCATCATGTTTGAGACATTCTTCCCTCTTGATCTTCAACTCATCTTGTTCCTCCTCAAATCGAGCCTTAAAAAACTTGAGTGCTTCCTCAAGAAATGCAACCAATTTCTCTAGCTAAATTTTGTAGCCTCTATTGGGCCAAAAAAATCCCCCATAATTGTCCCCAAAGATCACCCTATAGTTTGTGAGCATACTTTCAAGGGGCCACTCTGATACCAATTATTAGAAGTGAAAAGGACTGAGAGGGGGGGGTGAATTAGTCACCAATAAAACCTTTCACACTATACTTCAGTATCAAACACACAAACTTATGAAGCACAAGTATCAATGTGTAATCACAAGAAAATAGACTTCACAGTGAAACATAATAAAATAAAGGATCATAATACACACAAAAATCCACTTATATTGATACTCAAATCACATAACCATACTTTTATTGATATTCAAATCAGATCAAAACGAATGATCTCTTCAACAATAGTCAACAAGATATAATGAAGAGCTACCAAGACAATAAACTTTGTCTCATGAGCACATATGAAGATATACTTCTTTGCAAATGCATTAAACTCAATATATGATCTGAAAATAATGCAAAAACCTACAAATGAGATCAACATGTTAAGGAAATAAAATTCAAACATATAACACAAGATCTTCCCTCCTTCAATTCTCCATCAAAGAAACATAACCATCTTTTCTTTGCTCAAATCCTTCTCATGAAAAATCAACCAGCTACTGACCTAGAATGAAATTCTAGGGTTTTTTGGCTAGACCTAAGGGTATTTTATTTGTAGAAAAGGGTTCTTCAAAAGAACATAAAAGGGGTTCTAAAATATTAGACACAATGTGCCCATAACATCACTTTTATAGCCTCTCCATGAATAAAATTCAAAATCAAACATTTTACCTCCTTTTTCATGACTAATTAATCTTAAAAACATCTCAAATACTTTTATCAATAGCCACAAGTGACCCAAGTAGGTCTACCTAACTAAAAATATCATTCCATGCTCCAAAAAGACTCAAATACCTATGGATAGAAAGATAAAATTACCCTAACACCAAAACTATAATTTTTCATGATCCATAAATCACCATATATGTTTAAAATAACATTTAAACATCATACATAGTCACATTTTTCATCAACTAATAAAAAAAAATTGTTAAATGGGATCATTGCTTCTTATACTTCTCAAAACACCTGATTCCAACACCCCTCAGGACCTTATCTTCACCTTTAGGCTTCAACATCACACAAAATCATCTCAGCTATGGAATTTTACCACTATATGAAAATTGAAGGACCAGTAAAACAATCCTAAATAAGTTAGAGCTCATGAAAAATTCACCTTCTCAAACCACAACAATTTTTGTCTTCACCAAACCAAGTTGCCCAAAAAGATATTTTCAAAGATTGTTTAGTTAAAAAACTTCCTAGAACATTCAAGACTTACAAATGGATTATTTTGATGAAAAATTCATCCCTGTTCAATCTAAAGATGATAAAAAGTGTCATCTAATCCATTTCATGCTCCAAAAAACTCAAAACATCTAGTAGAACATGTCCTATCTTGCACTTGAAAACATATTTTTACACACAAACTGACCTGGAATCCATATCAAAACTAATAATCATGAAACAAACCTTATATAATTGGAAACATCTTTGAATTCTCTTTCCAAAAAAAATTTAATCACCTCCTAACTCCTCTTGTATCTCTTGTAATGTCCAATTTACTAAAGACTCATTTTTGTTGCTCCAAAACTACCCTTTGACCAGTCAACCTAAATAGGGCACACATTGAAAATGTTCACCATTACCATGACCTGAAACCTACATGGAAATATATAAAAAAATACTGGGATCTGATAAACAGAAATTTAGTCATTACCTCATTTGAAGAAATTTTCCACAAACTGGAACTCTTCAAATACTTTCATTTTTAAGTGGGGCCCACATATGACCACATGCTCTAACATGCCTTTTTGGAAATATGGAAGATCATTGTACAACATACAATCATCAATTTTCCATAGAAATCAAAACAGGCTTAGTATACATACTTTTCTGTAAACCGCTATTGACTAGGGTTTTACTAGGGTTTAAAACCAACTTACCTTCTTAACGTTTGTTCATAAAAACCGGATGATAAAAATAAATAATTATTTTTATGAAACCTTATAAAATCAATATAGAAACATATCTAAAATCCAAAAGGTCCCATACAAATCAAATAATTTAGGGCGAGCATCAGAAGGTCCAAATCGAGCTAGAAAACACACTACCAAGTACCCTGTTTCACTGAAACTGATATATCATGCAAAATAATCATCATGGAAATATGTAATTTTTCCCACAACCCAAGAACACATCCTAATAATAGTTAAAATCATAATAATGTCATTGATATCTCTCCATTTCTCTATCCTATCTCATTTGGATAGCTTGCCCTTAGGGTTTTACACTGTAGAAATTAGGGTCAACTAAAAGAACACTATAACTCATCATGACAATACTCAAAACAGTCCAAAAATACTAGATAAATCATGGTACACCTTCCTACATGCATCCATGAGATTATATAACTCCATACCTCAATCTCATACCTCCTTACATCCATACCTGCTCTAAATGAGTAGCTGAAACATGGTCATCAATCAGTATCTGCACCTTGCACCTCATGTGAGTGCCCAAAAATTATCCAAACATACTCTCCATCATGCTAACATGTTTATTAAGAAACCAAGAAGATCCAACCACCATGCAACATCACATAAGCTTGCTAGGTTACCTGAATAGACTTGCAAGAGTAAGCAATCCTTACTGAAACATCATGTTCACCCATGAACAAACCTGAAACACATATCTTCATCACTATGAGAATATTATGACCCTACTCCATCATCCATTTTTTTATTAATGAGGTTTTGCATCAATGACAACACCTATGCAATAATATGCCAACAATGGGGCCATACGAAATTGAAGAAGTCTTCAAAAATGGAACAATTCAACTTATTCCAATTGATGGCGAGAAGAAAGTGACATTGATTAATGGACATAGATTTAGGCTATACCACAAACTAGAATCTAAAGAGGAATTCTAAAGTATGATTCAATAATATTCAGCTATGAATTGTTTGGACAAAGTATCTTTGTCTAATTCAACTAAGAGCTAAGTTATTTCTTAGTGAGAATAAGGAGGAGATGGTTGAAAAATAGAAATGGTGACCATAATACCTTGAAGCATTTGCTGAAAACCAACAATGGCGTAAAAGGAATGATAACCAGATCGTACCAATCCAAGAACACAGATGTTAATCAAACACCATGATCAATTGGATGAAAGTAATTCATCAGAATAACTTTACATAAACCTTTGCAAAAAAATGAGCATCAATATCATATATTATTATGGAACTCAATGAAATACAATCAGAATGGACCTTGCTTATATATGCAAGGAATAACAATCTAAGAACCATTCAAAGTCATAGATCAAGCCATAAATCAAGGAAATAACTAGTCATCAAAGAACTAGTCAAGACCATAGATTTAGGAAATAACTAAACATCAAGGATCTAGTCAATATCATATATCAAGGAAAGAACTAGTCAATACCATAGATCAAGGGAAGAACTATACCTAACAACTAGATAATATCTGCCTAATATCTAAATAAATAAAAATAAATATCCACACACATAAGTAGGTGAGGATAAATACAATATAGGTAAATAAAGTACCTAGGTGAACATGAGCTAAGGTAAATACCTTCTCAAACACCCCCCTTAAGTGAAGCTAGGGGCCAAAATAGAAGTGACTTGTCCATAGTATAAGTCCCAACAACTAGGCTTGATGAGGTACTCATGTACAATATACCCATGAAGAAATATTGAACCAAAAGAAGGAAAGAATCATGCTAGAAGGAAAGATAAAGAAGAAGAAGAAGAAGGAATATGTTCTCACAAACACTCCCCAAGAACAACTTCTAAAATCCAAAGCATGCCACACAACTCAAGGTAATGAGGTGATGCAAAAGTCTTCATAAAGATGTCTGCAACTAGCTGTTGAGTTGGAATGTACTCCAAGAAAAGAACTCCATCTTGATATTCTTGGTCCGCTGGTGCTCAAAAGGGTTTCGAGAAATGTGAATTGCACTTTGGTTATCACACTAAAGTATAGTCGGTGAATCCTATGGGAATCCAAACTCTGTCAATAACTGTCGAAGCCAAAGAATTTTCTGAGTCATTATAACTGCTGCCCTGTACTCTGCCTCTGAAGATGAAATTTCAATAACTTGTTGTTTTTTGCATGCCCAAGCAACTGGAGAAGAACCAAGACAAAAAGGATAGCCATAAGTGGAATGCCTATCATCAATAGAACCTACCCAATATGAATATGTATATCCAACCAAGTAAAACCCCTAGTGTAGTCTAGGCCAAAGTGGGAAGTTTCATGCAAGTAACACAAAATCCTTTTAGCATCTTGTATATGATTACTATGAGGAGAATGTGCAAATTGAGATAAAAGCCCTACTACAAATGAAATAACAGGGTGAGTATGGGTAAAGTATATGAGACTTCAAACCAACTTCCTATAAGAATTAGGATGACGAATTAGAGTGGTACATGTGGAAGTAAGAGTAACTCCAAACTGAAAGGGAGATGGACTTGGCTTGCAATCAGTTATATCAAAGAACTGAAGAAGATCATGGGTGTAATTTTGCTGAATCAAATGAATCCCTGAATCTATCTGAGAAATCTGTAAACCAAGGAAATAAGGTAATAACCCAAGATCTGTCATGTCAAATTGTGTATAAAGAATGATCTAAATAGTTTGAATGTGGGAAGAAGAGCTATCAGTAAATAACAGATCATCAACATACAAGACAAGTATCACAATATCCTCACCAATATGTTGGAGATACAATGTATGATCGGAGTGGCAACGAACAAAACTAGTAGATAGAAGAAAATAATCCATCTTCTCATACCAAGCCCGAGGTGCTTGTCTAAGACTGTAGCGAGACCTTCAGAGCCTACAAAAAAGAGAAGAATCATGAACAAATCTAGTATGTTTCTCCATGTATATTTCCTCTTGTAAACTTCCATGTAAGAAGGCACTCTTCACTTCCATCTGGTATACGGGCCACCCCTGTGATGCAGCAATAGTAAGTACAAGGCGTACAAAATCCATCTTGGAAATGGGTGAAAAAGTCTCAAAGTAATCAATACATTCAACTTGTGAAAAAACCTTTGTAACAAGATGAGCCTTATACTTGTTAATGGGCGAATTTGGTTTGGTATACCCACTTATACCTAACCATCTTTCTTCCTTTAGGAAGAGATACCAAATCCCAAGTATGATTCTTCATCAAAGAATAATACGCAGCTGCCATCACATCATCCCACTCATGTATCCCATGAGGCTTTGAAAAATACTATGGATCCTCATAAACTACCTGACATAAAATTCTAGAACCTGTAGAATGTGGGTGATGATGCTTAGTGGGTGGAGGGTACCATATGAAAGGTGCTACCTCAGAAACTTTAGTACGAGCCCACTTAGGCATAATGACAACATCCGTGGGAATAGGATCATCAAAAAAATATATAACCACCTTATCAACCTCCTTAAAGAAAGGATCCTCAATACGAGATGAAGAAGAAGGAGACATGGAAGAAGATGAAGAATCATGAGTGAAGTGCTCATCAAACTGAACATGTGCTCGAAAAAGAATGGCATGAGTATCAAAATCTAGAAGTTGATAAGCTCTCATTTCCTCACAATACCTGACAAAGATCAAGGGTTTTCTCTTCTTATAGAAAGATTCACTTTTCTTCTTTGGTAAAAAGGCCCAAGCGTGGCTCCCAAAGACTCAAAAAAATGAGACATCTGGCTTAGTGTTGGACCAAGCTTCCTCTGGAGTCAAATTCTCAAGTGCCCTGTGTGGTGTGTGATTCTGAATGTAGTTAGCACAATTAAGTACTTTTTCCTAGTAGATAGGAGGTAAATCTCTAGAGTGCATCATATAGTTAGCGATTTACTTCAAATTTATATTATTCTGTTATGCTAAGCCATTATTTTGTGGAGTATGAGGAACTTAATGCTGGTGACTAATGCCTTGAGTAGACAAAAAATCAGAAAACTCATTACATATGTACTCCCCCCACCATCAGTGCAAAGGTTCTTTATGTAACTAGAATACTGTTTCTCAACCAAGTCCTTGAAGAATTTGAAGTTTGAAAAAATATCAATTTTGTAGTTGAGAAAATAAACCCAAGTACACCTCGATAAATTATCAATAAAGGTAAGTGCATACTTGGCTCCATTGAAAGAGGGGGTAGGAAAAACCATCAAGTCACTATGCACAAGATCAACTGGTGAAGAAAATCTCTTGGAAAAGTTATTAGGAAATGGATCTTAGTGTTGTTTCCCTAATGCACAGTTAGAGAAAAATCCCTCAAGATAAGAAACTCTAGGAAGACCATCTACCATACCATTAGTGCTCAACTCCTTCAAATATTTGTAATTAAGATGTCCAAATCTTTCATGCAAAATCTTACTCTTTGAATCTGCATGAGAAACCAATCTTGTCCCTATAGAGGAAGTTTCATAAAAACCCTCAAATTGATATAGTCTAGAATTATGATCAACAATACCTTGAGAAACAAGTGAATGAAGCTCTAACAAAGTTCATACTTCTACCCCATGTGGTGTATATGTCACTGTTTTTGTTTGACCAGAATGACAAATCTGATATACAAAAAACAAATTTTTGGTAATGTTAGGAACATACACTACATCTTGGATACTGCCACCATTAAGGTTTATATCACCTTTTCCCTCAACAAAAATAAAGGAATAATCTCCAACCTCAATTTTAGAATTAGAACTCAAACCTAGAAAAACAAAATACTCCTTGGAAGAAGTCATGTGATGAGAAGAACCAAAATCTATAACCCAAGTATTTACAAGTGGTTACTGAGATCTCCCAACAACATTAAGTGCTTTGTCATGTTGATTAGAAGAAGGTGGAGTGGAGATAGAAATTTTATGTTTCTTGATTGTATCCTCTAAGGCTTGCATTCACTTATAACACCTATGTTCTTCATGACCACTACCCCTACAAAAAGAACATGAAAGGCTAGACTTATTCTTGGATTTATAAGACTCCTTGGGTTTAGAGTTGTTTTCTTTGGGTTTAGGAGCACTTTGAGATGGAGAAGGGTTGATTTGGTTCTACTTTTTGGTTTTCCATTTCCCTTAGGATTAGATGCAACTAATGCATTTTGAGAGGTGGAAGACTCAAGGTGAGACAATTTGGATTCTTCCCTAGTAAGTCTTTCACAAAAAATTTCCAAGTCAGGCATTTTGAATGTGTCACCTAAGGCATCCATGCTAGAGAAAAAGGTAGAAGAAAATATTTGAAATGGTCCTCTTAACTTGGATAGAATCAAGTAAACACACTCTTCATCTTTCTTATCTCTTCCACTTCCCTTCAACTGTGTCAACAAATGCTTGAACTTGGTAAGATAATCTATAATTGTTGGAAAATACTCAGGATTAAGAGAGGTGATCTCAATTTCAAGTTACATAGTTCTCATATGATCCAGCTTACCAAATAAATCCTCCAATTTCTCCCATATTTTTAAAGGAGAGTCACATTTTTCCAAATGAAACAAAATACTATTATTTACATAAGTTCCTATCAAACCTATACACTCATCAAATTTGCACTGGTACTGAAATTTCTCATATTCTCTAGTGAACACTGGTTGTTCTAAAGAAGTTAAAGCCCATAATCCTTTCCGCTTAATTATTGTTTCCATATGTGTTAATTATGTGTTGTTAATGGCTCGACATGATCTAATGCAAAAGTAGATAAAGATGCCATCCTACAAAAATCACCAAAATAAATGCAAGAACCAAGCAATGCAACAATAGCCCCCCTAATTTTGGATCTTTATATTGAGTGTGTGTTACAATATGGAACTTTATAATTATATTTTTATTCTTAAAATAAATATTTCCAATGGAAATAGCACAAAAAAACAAGCACTTTTGCAAAAAATGGCACTGAAAACCACGTTACTGATCAAAAGATACAAGCTTTTCAATATTATGCTCTACTATTTATTTTGATTTCCACTAAAACAGAATAAAATGATCTTTCCTTTACCACAAAATAAAAATGAAAGGGGGCTGGAGTTAAACACCCAGTAGTAGGAAGCTAGTCAATACCATAGATCAAGGAAAGAACTATACCTAACAACTAGATAATATCCCAAATAAAAAGAAATATCCACGCACATAAGTGGGTGAGGATAAATACAATAAAGGTAAATAAAGTACCTAGGTGAACATGAGCTAAGGTAAATACCTACTCTAACATGGCGGCCATTTATTCTAAAAATTAAAAAATATAATAATAAATGTAGGTGGTTGAAAACTGGAAATGGAGGTCACCACCCTTCAATCATGCAGGCAATAAATGAAAAACAATACATGGATAAAATATCAAAGACACATTGAAATGATAAACCAAATATGTGACAAGTGAAATTAATTAGGTATGCACATTTATTCTCTTCTTAAATGTTGTAAATTTAATTTATGAAATGCTCATTATTGTACTCATGCGAATTGACAACCTCCCTCTTTCCCAATGTTCTCACATGCTTCACATATCCCAAAAAATCCTTCATCCATCTCTGTATTAATCTCCACATGTACCCAATTACTCCCTCCTTTATCGTTATCACATTGAGATTTGTAGAAATTTCCCAATTTGCATTGTTCTACATATAACCGTTTTGTCTCCATATCTCTTTCCCAATGCTTATTTTAGCCATTACACTCTTGCACTGCTAGCAGTTCCATTCTTGTGCTAATTACTATTTCTACGACATTGTTTCTCCATTCATGTGCTCCATTATTTTCAATTGTGTGAAATTACTTTCTCTATTTCAAGCACCAGTCATGGGGTTCACACTTAGGCATGAACTGATAAGTTCAATAGAATTGTTAGCTGATGCAAAGTCGGTGGAAATTTTTGAAAAGGAAGGATGGCTTGATTTCCTTCTTGTATATGAGGGGTTCAACCCAAAAACAATAGAGGAGTTCACAAATAACATGGATGAGGGATATGCTACCATAAGAGGTAAGAAATTCTTGTTCAGTCCCACTATAATTAGCCATATTTTAGGAATACTAGAAGAGGATCAGGTAGTTAACTATAGGACCTTCTATTCTGAAATTATTAAAATATTTTATGTGGGAAAGAAGGAAAAATTAGAACCGGTTATGGATTATAAAGGAAAAGATAAAGGGATAAAAATAAGTACTCTCCCTGAGCCTTGAGCAAAAGTAGCTAAGTGGCTAATCAAATATTTCACCTATGAGGGACAATATGAGATCATTTTGGGCCCTGTTTTGAGAATTCTTATATACCTTCTCAATGGCCAAGTTAAAAACCTGAAAAAAGTGCATTTTCTTCAATTATTGGTTGATTATATCTCCTCTGTCACTAAAAATTTCTGTTTGGGTGCCTCTTACTTGAAATATTAAGGCCTAATATATTTAATTTTCAAGCATCATTTTTTCAAGAAAAGACATGGCCTCAAGAAGTGGATGAAATTTTAGAAGTATGCCATAGATTCTGGATTGATTTTAGAATGAGGGACTTCCACTTTTAAACCACCTAATAAATGCCTTAGGGCATCTAGGCATGTGCAGAGCCTCAATGAACCCCAATTAGAAATTTTTCCTTCTCAAGAAGAACAAGAGGCAACTGCTATTATGAAAACCCTACTCCAGACACCACATATGCCCCCCCTTCATTATGTGTCACCCTCTATTCCAGTTTCATAAAAATAAGTTGATCAAACCCTAACCATTACTAATGAGTCTCCCAATCAAGAAAAAGGTAAGGCACCCATGGTCAAAGGAGAACCTAGTTCTCCCTCGATTCAGAAAAAATTATGCCACAAGTATTGTCTCTTTCCAAAATTCAATTTTAACTCTAAATAGCCCAAGATAGAATTACACCAACTACATCCTCTCCTTTAAGCTAAAGAGTCTAGTTTCTCCCAACTAGACATTGAAAAAAACTAGAAATTACAATAGCTACATCATACTATAGAACAACATGAAAAGAAAACTCTTCAACTTTAGCATGCTCTAGATGAGAAGGAACAACATAACTAAAACCTTAAAACAAATGCAGAAGAGTTAAATGCATCACTTGCAATTTTGCAATAAAATAGAGAGGAAATAGGGCCTATGGCCACCACAGAACAAATAATTCAAACAGAATTTGTGTTTCCTCATATTATTGTTTTGAGAGGAATGGCTAAATGGATGCAAGATTGCTATAGAATCAGGGGCTTTGATGATGAAAATAAGATTTTAAAATAAGAGAACAAACTGCTTCAAGATAATGTGCTTAATGTTTACAGGCTGTATGATCAGGATCTCTCATGCATGTATCCTTATAACTTCTATGCACTATTTTTAAAGGAGAAATTCTTCATGTGACAGATTTTGAGAGTTTTTTCTATGAAAGATACATAATTTGATGATGATAACAAGTTTATTAGAGCATACATAGGTGGAGATGATGTTGCTAAGAATTTACTCTGTGAATTTTATGTTCATAAGTTCCTTATCCTTGAACAGATTGAGATTCCACTTAATTTATATGTGGGAGAGGTACAATTAATAGCATTTATCTCTACTTTGAGGCATCAGTCCTTATGGAAGGAGCAGAGAGGAACATATGTTTGTGAGGAAGCTACTACATGCCTCTTAATGAGGCATGATTTCCCTCCCCCCATCCAGTTTTTCAACAGATTTCAGTCTTAGGTGTATTGTTTACGAGTAGTGGAAAAGTATAAGGAAATTATGAGGAATTTTGTCGAACATTTCAGGGAGCAGGTACTCCCAATTTTTAATGTTAATTTCCTTACTTTCTAGCTGAGATATGGACTACTTCTAGAGGCCTAGAAGGAGGTAATTTCACCAACTAGCCTCCACTAGTTGCTGAAAAGGGCTAAAGACCTCTGTAAAATCATTCTGGAAATGCAAGAAAAGTGGGTTAGAATGTGTTATAGACCTCCATTAGTCATAGCCCCATTACCATGATGGAATTCCACTAATGATCAACCTAAAAATAGTTATAAAAGATGGAGAGATACAATCATAAAGTTCTTTGGCTTTTGTAACACTGACTTAGATGAGACATGGCAAATTTTTTCCAATAAATACAATTGTTCAAAAAGTATTGAGAGATTGAATAAGTACCGGGAGGACCTACTAGATCTCAAGTGTGGGGGAGTGATGAACCCTTATTTTTCCATGTTTTAGCCTATGTGAAACCCTATTTTATCCTAATAACATTTTTCACTATGTATAATATTGACATTTTGTAATTAATACTTTACTATGTTTTGGAAGGAAATATTGTGCATATTATTGTGATTTTTATCTTTTTATTGCTTCTTCAATATGTCTTGAATGAACCTTTATGAGTATTAACAATGTATTTGGAAAAACATATGTTGTGGCATTACCGAATTTAACTACAAACCAACATAAGACTCATTTAATACACTAGTGTAGGGCTCATTTTATAACACAAGACTCTCCCTTGCATTAGTGCAAGACTCGCTTTGGAGTGAAGGACTCATCCAGAGCACTAATGTGAACTCGCTTGAAATGAGAAGCTCACGTAAAAGAGGAAAACAGATCGATGGATGAATGATGATTTGATGTAGCCGGCACACCAGTTAACACATCATTGGAGCATTAAATGTGTACTACTATCTCAAACTTAATGCAAATTATGAAGACCAAATAATCCCAACTTAACAAAAAAAATTCTTGAATACACGGAAGGAAAAAAACATCACACTCATAGATTTATAATCATCATAATTACACATAATCAATTCAATATATTCTAGCACTAATTAAATGTCTCAAAAGAGTCAATTACAGGACCTCATTTGTTTTTAACAGGGTGAATTTGACCGCAACATAGTATGGATTAATCCTTCCACGATTGTAATTCTTAAATCACTCTAGTTGTTGTTATAGGTATCTTCTAGCTAGGTAGTTGTTATTAATTTCTAATAATTAGTTCTCTTCTAGAGGGACTAGGATTACTCTGAATATAAAAGAGAAAATAAAGTAGGAATAAGGAGTTAGTTGATTATTATAAAAACAATTCTTCCAAATAAATGTAGAGTTGATTCCAGGGAAATCTCAACTTGTGTGATTTACAAACGCTAAACCAGATCAGAGGGAAGGAGTAACGGCCACTCCTCCAAAACGTGAAGGGATAATCTATGTTATGTTACATTAATTTGGTTTATCAGTATGACATTCTTTTCAGTACTTTTAATTCTACATTCAATAATCCTTTGTTTTCAACAAACTTCATTTCTTATAGAAATTAATATAAGTATTTAAAAGGAATGATAACTAGATCATACCAATCCAAGAACACAGATTTTAATCAAACACCATGATCAATAAAATGAAAGTAATTCACTAGAATAAATTTACATAAACCTTTGCAAACAAATGAGCAGCAATATCATATATTTTTATGGAACTCAAAATGAAATACAATGAGAATGGTCCATGCTTATATAGATAAGGAATAACAATCTAAGAACCAATCAAGGTCAAAAATCAAGCCATAAATCAAGGAAATAACTGGTCATCAAAGAACTAGTCAAGACCATAGATTTAGGAGTAAACTAGACATCAAGGATCTAGTCAATACCATAGATCAAGGAAAGAACTAGTCAATACTATAGATCAAGAAAAGAAATATACCTAATAACTAGATAATATCCCCCTAGTACCTAAATAAATAAAAATAAATATCCACACACATAATTGGGTGAGGATAAATACAATAAAGGTAAATAAAGTACCTAGGTGAACATGAGATAAGGTAAATACCTACTCTAACACCCCCCCTCAAGTAAAGCTAGGGGCCAAAATAGAAGTGGCATGTCCACAATATGAGTCCTGACAACTAGGCCTGATGAGGTACTCATGTACAATATATCCATGAAGAAATATCAAACCAAAATAAGGAAATAATCATGCTAGAAGGAAGATGTTCTCACGAACACCCCCAAAAACAAATTCTAAAACCCCAAGCATCCCACGCAACTCAAGGTAGCGAGGTGATGCAAAAGTATTTGTAAAGATGTATGCAACCTACTACTGAGTTAGAATGTACTCCAAGCAAAGAAATCCATCTTGAATGTGTTGACAAATGAAGTGGATGTGTATCTCAATATGCTTGGTCCATTGGTGCTCAACTAGGTTGCGAGAAATGTGAATTGCACTTTGGTTGTCACACCAAAGTACATTCGGTGAATCCTATGGGAATCCAAACTCTATCAATAACTGTTAAAGCTACAAAATTTGTTGACTCGCTATAATTTCTGCCCTATACTCTTCCTTTGAAGATGAAAGTGCAATATCCTATTACTTTTTACATGCCCAAGAAATTGGAGAAGAACCAAGACAAAAAAAATAGCCAAAAGTGGGACACCTATTATCAATAGAACTTGCCCAATCTGAATCTGTATACCTAACCAAGTAGAACCCCTAGTGTAGTGTAGGCCAAAGTGGGAAGTGTTGTGCAAATATTGCAAAATCCTTTTAGCATCCTTCCAGTGACTACCATGAGGAAAATGTGAAAATTGAGATACAATCCCTACTGTAAATGAAATATTAGGGTGAGTATGGGTCAAGTACATGAGATTCTCAACCAATTTCCTATACAATGTAGGATCACGAAGTGGTGTGGTACATGTGGAAGTAAGAGTAACTCCAGACTGAAAAAGAGATGGATTTGGCTTGCAATCAGCAATATCAAAGTGATTAAGAAGATCATGGGTGTACTTTTTCTTACTCAAATGAATCCATGAATCTATCTGAAAAATATGCAAACCAAGGAAATAATGTAATAACCCAAGATCTCTTATGTCAAACTGTGTAGAAAGAGCCCTCTGAATACTCTAAATGTGGGAAGAAGATCTACTAATAAGTAACATATCATCAACATAAAATAAAATTATCACAATATCCTCACCAACATGTTGGAGATACATTGTATGATCAGAGTGGCAATAAACAAAACCAGTAGAAAGAAGAAAAGAATCCATCTTCTCATACCAATCCCGAGGGGCTTGTTTGAGACTGTAGAGAGACCTTCAGAGCCTACAAACAAGAGATGAATCCTGAAAAAATACTAATCGGCTGCTCCATGTATATTTCCTCTTGTATATATCCATGTAAGAAGGCACTCTTCACATCCATTTGGTATATGGGCCACCCCTATGATGTAGCAATAGTGAGTACAAGGCGTACATAATCCATCTTGGCAATGGGTGAAAAAGTCTCAGAGTAATACATACCTTCAACTTGTGAAAAACCCTTTACAACAAGACGAGCCTTATACTTGTTGATGGACCCATCAGCTGCATATTTGGTTCAGTATACCAAATTACACCTAACCATCTTTCTTCCTTTAGGAAGAGATACCGAATCCCAAGTATGAATCTTCACTAAAGAAGAATACTCAGCTATCATCGCATCATCCCACTCCTATATCCCATGAGCCTTTGAAAAAGACTAGATCCTCATAAAATACTTGACACAAAATTCCAAAACCTGTAGAATGTGTGTGATTATGCCTAGAGGGTGGAAGATCCTGTATGAAAGGTGTTGCCTAAAAAATTGTAGTAAAAGCCCACTTAGGCATAGTGAAAACATCATTGGGAATAGGATCCTCAATGACATCTATAACCACATCATCAATCTCCTCAAAGAAAGAATCTTCAAGATGAGATGGAGAAGAAGGAGGCATGGAAGAAGATGAATCATGATGAGTGGAGCACTCATCAAACTGAATATGTGTTTGAAAAATAATGTCATGTGTATCAAAATCTAAAATTCGATAAGCTCTCATGTCCTCAAAATACCCTACAAAGATCAAGGGTTTACTCTTCTTATCCAAAGATTTCCTTTTCTTATTTGACACAAAGGCCTAAGAATGGCTCCCAAAGACTCGAAGAAATGAGACATCTGGCTTAGTGTTGGACCAAGCTTCCTCTAGAGTCAAATTCTTAAGTGCTCTGTGTGGTGTGTGATTTTAAATGTAGTTAGCAAAATTAACTACTTTTTCCCAATAGATAGGAGGTATATCTCTAGAATGCATCATACAGTTGGCCATTTCCTTCAAAGTTCTATTATTTCGTTCTACTAATCCATTCTGTTGTGGAGTATGAGGAACATAATTCTGGCGAATAATGTCTTGAGTTGCCAAAAATTTAGAAAATTCATTGCTGAAGTAATCCCCCCATTATCAGTACGAAGGTTCTTTATGAAACTAGAAGATTGTTTCTTGACCAAAGCCTTGAAGACATCAAAGTGTGAAAAAACATCACATTTGTACTTGAGAAAATAAACCCAAGTACGCCTCGAGAAATTATCAATAAAGTTAAGTGCATACTTATCTCCATTGAAAGAGGGGGTTAGAAAAACCATCAAGTCACTCTGCACAAGATCAAGTGGTGAAGAAGCTCTCTTAGAAAAATTCTTAGGAAATGGATATTGGTGTTGTATCCTTAATGCACATCTAGAGAAAACTTCCGTAAGACAAGAAACTCTAGGAAGACCATCTACCATACCATGAGTGCTCAAATCCTTCAAATATCCATAATTAAGATGTCTAAATCTTTAATGCCAAAGCTTAATCTCTGAATTTGCATGAGAAACTAATCATGTCCCTATAGAGGAAGTGTCATAAAAACCCTCAAAGTGATATAGTCTAAAACTATGATCAACAATACCTTGAGAAACAAGTGAATAAGGATTCAACAAAGTTCTTACTTCTACCCCATGTGGTGTAAAAGTCTTTGTTTTCCCTTGACTAGAATGAAAAATTTGATATACATAAAACAAATTTGTAGTGATGTTAGGAACATATAGTGCATCTTGGATACTACCACAATCAAGTTGTATATCACCTTTTCCCTCAATAGAAAGAAAGGAAGAATCTCCAACCTCAAATTTTTGAAGTAGAACTCAAACCTAGAGAAACAAAAGACTCCTTCGAAGAAGTCATGTGATGAGAAGCACTAGAAGCTATAACCCAACTGCTTGTAAGTGGTGATTGAGATCTCCCAACAACATTAAGTGCTTTGTCATGTTGATTAGAAGGAGATGGAGTAGAGATAGAAATTTTGTGTTTCTTGACTTCATCGTCTAAGGCTTGCATTCGCTTATAACACCTATGTTCTTCATGACGAATACCCCCACAAAAAGAGCATGAAAGGATATACTTATTCTTGGATTTATAATACTCCTTGGGTTTAGAGTTGTTTTATTTGGGTTTATGAGCACTTTGAGATGGAGAAGGGGTGGATTTGGTTTTACTTTTATGTTTTTCCCTTGCCCTTAGGATTATATGCAACTAATGCATTTTGAGAGGTAGAAGACTCAAGGTGAGACAATTTGGATTCTTCCCTAGTAAGTCTTTCATAAAATGTTTCTAAGTTAGGCATTTTGAATGTGTCACCTAAGTCATCCATGCTAGAGAAAAAGGTAGAAGAAAATATTTGAAATGGTCCTCTCAACTTGGATAGAATCAAGTAAACACACTCTTCATCTTTCTTATCTCTTCCACTCCCCTTCAACTGTGTCAAAAAATACTTGAACTTGGTAAGATAGTCTATAATTGTTGGAAAATCTTCAAGATTAAGAGAGGTGATCTCAATTTCAAGTTGCAATAGTTCTCATATGATCCACGTTACCAAATAAATCCTCTAATTTCTCCCATATTTTGAAAGGAGAGTCACACTTTTCCAAATGAAACAAAATACTATCACTTACATAAGTTCCTATCAAACCCATACACTCATCAAATTTGCACTGGTACTAAAATTTCTCATATTCTCTAGTGAACACTAGTTGTTCTGAAGAAGTTAAAGCCCATAATCATTTCCGCTTAATTATTGTTTCCATTCTAGGTTTCCATGTGTGGTAATTATGTGTTGTTAATGGATTAACATGATCTAATGTAGAAGTATACGCCATCCTAAAAAAATCACCAAAAATAAATGCAAGAACCAAGCAATGCAACAAAACCCTCAAGCAATGCAACAAGAACCCCCTAGATTTTGGCACTTTATAATGAGTATGTATCACAATATGACACTTTATAATTATAGTTTGATTCTCAAAATAAATATTTCGAATGGAAAGAGAAAAAAAAACAAACACTTTTTCAAAAAACAACACTCAAAACCGAGTTATTGATAAAAAGTTACAAGCTTTTCAATATTATGCTCTACTATTTGTTTTAGTTGCCACTAAAATAGAATAAAATGCTCTTACCTTCACCACACAAGTAAAATGAAAGGGGGCTGGAGTTAAGCACCTACTAGCAAGAATCACAAGCTTTAAGCCCTCATATGACCATACCATATGACCAGGGGCTAAAGATTTCAATGGATGTGTGAAACTTACTATTTTGGGGTGTGTCATTTGTTTTCGAGAAAGTCACATCCAACTACTTCTTCTAGAATCCAAAACACACATAAAATAACTTGTGAGGTTTTCTTATGTCTGACACGAATCTCGAGGTAAACCAACACGTTTATCCACGCCACAAAAAAATACCAAAAAAATGAGTGCATCTTGAAATAGTCAAGTTTACAGTTGATCTTAGGGTTTTACCACCTTCTAGATCCAATGGAAGACTCTATTTTGCATAAAAATACACGCAGCAAAAAATAAGAGAAAATACCAAATATATGGATATATAAAGAATGGTTGCAAAATGAAACTTAAAGACAGATGTCAACAATAATCTCCTGCTCTGATACCATAAAAAGAATGATAACTAGATCATACCAAGCCAAGAAAATAGATGCTAATCAAATGCCACGATCAATAAGATGAAATTAATTCTCTAGACTAAATTTACATAAACCTTTGCAAACAAATGAGCAACAATATCATATATTATTATGGAACTCAAAATGAAATACAATGAGAATGGGCCTTGCTTATATAGGAAAGGAATAACAATCTAAGAACCAGTCAAGGTCATAGATCAAGCCATAAATCAAGGAAATAAATAGTCATCAAAGAACTAGTCAAGACCATAGGTTTAGGAGTGAACTAGACATCAAGGATCTAGTCAATACCATAGATCAGGGAGAGAACTATACCTAACAACTAGACAATATCCCCCTAATATCTAAATAAATAAAAATAAATATCCACACACATAAGTGGGTGAGGATAAATAAAATAAAGGTAAATAAAGTACCTAGGTGAACATGATCTAAGGTAAATACCTAGTCTAACAATATTTAGATAATTTCTTTACTAAATGAATATTGAGCATAGTTCCAACTGTTTCCTTTGTTGCAAATATCCATGGACATCGATGAACTGAAAAACATAATATAATTAAAGTATGAGCATCAACGATGCTCATCAATAGAGTTTAAATGCAACAATCAACATTCAAGACTTGATTTATCACATCAAATACATTTCAAAAAATAAATCAACCAAGAAAAACCATGCTTCAAATATAGGGAAGAGGGGGATGAATATCCCATTTTTTTGTAAATCAAAATCTCTATGTAAACAAAAAATTATTCCAACTTATCTCTTCATAGATTCAACACACCTTATCACTCCATAATTACTCCCCTTATCTCTCCATTATCTCCCCCAAGAAGGGTTTTCAAACACATGGTTTCCTTTATTGAGGGTGGGTATGGATTTTGAAACCAAATGGAAATACATCCCTACCTACAAGCCAAATGTAGGAGTCAAAATTAAAAGAAAGAATCTCTTTCAATCTTTTTAAACAAGCATATAAAATGTAAATGAGGAAATTTCTCCCTCTTCCCATCCATCTCCAAAACCCACATCCCTCTAGGGTGGGTGGAGCAGCAAATATAAAATACATAAACATTCCTCTCTCATTTATTTACATAATTCAACTTATAGAAAAATTTCAAAGAACAATTTAAAATAGAATCCAAGGGGGTGAAAGATCCTACATTGTACTCAAGCACAATCCAACAAAGAAGTTCACCAAGAAACCCAAATGCTTGCTCCAAGCTCCTAACTCTTCCTCCCCCCCAAAAATATTTAAAAAAAAAAATTCCCTAAAGACATGAGGGGTTGAGAAGGACATAATGCCACATAATTCAAACAATGGGCGGGTGAAAAATGTCACCCTCCACCAAAACCACATCCAAATAGAATGCAACAAAATTACCTCATAAAATTAAAATTGGGAAAACAAATTTGGCTCCTAGTAATCATGAGAAGAATTAAATTTCAATAAACATTCCCAAAATCAAAAATCCATAAAGTTGGAGTGTGTAGGAGGGGGAAAAATGGGCCAATGGGCCTCATTTTCTTTGGAAATATCCCACCCCCCATAGGGATGGGGGCTAGGGCCCATTTTAAATGCAAATCAAGTCATTTTTTTTTTCCCTTTACCCTTCCTAAACGACACATTTTTCCAAATTCCGAGTTAGGGAAAAATGTGACATTTAAGAGGGGAAATGAGGCTCACATAATACATGATTAGGTGGCCTACTCCCTTATAACCAAGAAACGTCATCACATACCACAAAATATTATAAGGACCACAAAATATGGTATAAAAAAACCGAGTTAGCATTAACTAAGGGAGGATAAGATTGCATACTTAGAACAATACAACATCAGTATACGTCACAAAGGTAAGAGGTAAGCCAAACACCACATAATAAACCAAATACAATATAAAAACAATGCACAACATGATGAGAAGGTGACGTAAATTTATAGAGAAGGAATGGTTTGGCCTCATGAGCCTTTTGTGCTAATTGGGATATATTTCCTAAACCACATGTTATCTCATGATTGAATACCTGTCACCTATACACTCAAGGCAAACATCATATTTTCCCAATATGATAATCAAAGTACTACAATATCAAATGTGTAAAATCAATCATCCATATATAATCATTCCTTTTATACGATATAACATCGAATGATTCATCTACATAGTAAAAGGATTAACGACCATGAATCCCATATGAATACCATAACAATACACGATCAAGATCAAAATTAACGATGATATCATCTAAATAAATATAATCGATTAATGAAAAGTAACATTGAGTGCCCCATAAAACATGTTCAAAAGAGTTAACATCCTAGTGCTAGCAAATACCATTATTATGTAGAGTACCATATTATAATAGGGTACCAGAGTAGTAATGTCCATGTCAAACAACCATGTCATGATGATAATGTCCCAAAAAAATAGTAAAATAAGTAATAATGTCTCTATCATCATGATAGTATAGATACAATGAGTCGTACGCTACTAAAAAACAAGAGTACTGAAAGAGGTGGGCACTACATCTCCCTCCCCTAGGAGTTGAATTCCTTTGGGAAGTCACTAAAAGAGGTAAGAATAATAGGCTCACAATGGTGTTGCATCCTCCCAAGTAGTTGCAGTCTCATCATATATGTCCCAATGAACTCTAACCTAGTCCAGGTCACACCCCCAAAGGTCCATCCTCCTATGCTCTAGACAACACACTGGCTCCAAAGTCCACTGACCTTTGGCCTCCACCTACAGGATAACTAATCCAAAACATTATTTGTATCAGGAAAATACTACCACAACACTGAGACGTGAAACATGTTGTGTGCCTAGAATAGGCATGGTGGAAGATCTAGGTGATAGGAAAATGAACCAATAGTCTCCAAGATCTTGAAAGGTCCAAAAAAATGAGGGTATAACTTATATCCCTTCCCATAACAGATCAAACTCTTGTTCAGACACACCCTGAGAAACACCTTATCACCCATAAGGAAGTTATGCTCTACCCTCTTTGTGTCAGCATATGCCTTCCGACATGCACGAGCCTACTCTAAATGTTGTTAAATGAGAACAAAATGTTGCTCCATATACTGAAGATATGTGGGACCAAGAACAATGCTCCCATATAAACTTTCCCAACTCAATGATGTCTTACAAGGTCTCCCATACAAGGCCTCATAAAGTGCCATGCAGATGGAGCTGTGAAAATTGTTGTTCTAAGAAAACTCGACCAGATAAAGATAATGATCCCACTTCATCTGCTGATCCATCACATACATTTTAATCATTTCCTTAAGTACCTGGTTCACCCTCTCAGTCTATCCATCTGTATGAGGGTGATATGTTGAATTGGTGTTAATCTAAGTCCCCAAAGATGCCTGAAAAGAGGTCCAAAACTCAAAAGTATAGAATTAACCACAATCGAAAATGATCTTCCAAGGTATAATATGCAATCTCATTATGTCATCCATAAATACTTGTGTAATGGAAACCATATTATATGATAAATTTTTCAGAGAGAAGTGGGAAACCTTGGTTAACTTATCCACCGTCACCATGATGGCATCATGATTAAACGATGAAGTGGGAATTTTTTTTGGTGTGAGATGAAATGCATTGGATCATCAAATGTGATGATTGATGTATGTAAATGATTCTTTCATATTTTAGATGGTGGTGATTTGGATTCTTTACAGGAGGTGGATCCCACTCATATTTGCATGTTTTCGAAAAAAATTGGTTTGCTCTCAAGTTTTCCATTTGACCTATCAACTAGATTTATGTTTTGAGTATAAAGGAACCTATGTTATATGTTTGATGTGATTTCAGACCTTAATGAAGCCATTTGGAGGTCTGCATGGTTCCAAAAATGAAGATTGGTTTTTAGGCCTAATATGTTGTTTTTGGCAATCATGGTGAAAGAAGGTTATTGGGAATGTGTGGCCTAAGTAGAATTATCTAATGGATATGATGGAATTATATGAATCCAATATTATGTGTTAAATTTTTTTATTCCCATAGGTCAGTTTGGTTGGCAAGGATGAGGTCATAAGTTGACCTACTTGACAAGGTTTAAGGATAGTGAAGGTTATTTGGTGAAATTGGTCTGAAATGCCAATATCTTGGCTCTATTCGTGATGTCTATCCATTGGAGAGTTATGAGGGGTTAAATTTTATTCTCTTACATCCATTAATAGGTCTTGAAAGTGTCAACATGGGTGTGAGAAGAGAAAGTTTCCAAGACTGGTTTCTGGGCATCATAAGTATCCTGAAGGACAATGATCTTTTAATGACACTATGGGGTGATTCATGAATTCTGAAGTGGTTTGAGATGTTCCTTGGGTCATTTTATTTCTAATGAGGGTATACATTCCCTATTTGAAGTGTTATGGTGAAGATTTGTCTTCATCTTTGAAGACTAGTTTGTTGAAGGTGTACAGATTGAGTAGGAAACAGTCATATCTGATGGTGTTATGAGGAAAATGGATAGTGTAGATGTTCCTGAGATAGTATAAGGAGTTGTGATGATTTGGATGACATTTTTGGAGACTTTGGAGTATTTATGGTGCCTCCTTGTGCCCTTAAATTCCAAGAATTTTTCATTGGAATTGGAACTAGCCTTTTAGGCCTAGTTGTGCAAGGTTGTGTATTTGGATCATTTACGACCTATATGGTCCTTTAATGTAAATTTATGTGATTTTTTAGGTTTTTTAATGTTTTCATGACTGAAATTAATGGTATTGGTTGACCTGTGGTTGTTGCTATGATTATTCATATATATAAAGTGAATGTAGTGGCTCATTTGAGCTAGAGGTGATGAGAGAGGAAAGTGCAAGCTAGAGAAGGTGAAAGAGTGTGTTAGAGGGATCCAAGGAAAAGTTAATAATAAGTATGAGAAGGTGAGAAGGAAATATATATAAGGTATTCAAGTTCATTAGAATAAATTATCTTATGAAGGGTCAGTATTGAACAAAGTAGGAGAGATTGTTGTTTGAGAGGGTTTTGAGGTCTTTAGCTAAATCAACGACCACAATTTGTTATAGGATCAACAATTACTTCACTAATCTTCATCAACAGGTGGTCAAGTCAATTTTTTTTCATCTTGGGGGTAGTATCCTCCTTATATAGTGGGTGTTCCTTGTGAAGTGGGTGCTTCACTAAACAAATCTTGTGTGATGTGTAATATTCATGCAAGGTTTTTGAATTGAATATTATATTCAAAATTTTCACCGAGTTTTCTTCCCCCTTAATATTTTCCCACTATATATTTTGTTTCTTGTTTACTCTCTCATTTATTTGTATGGTTTTTCATACTTAATAAGTTCTCATTGATCAATGTATGTTTATTTGATGCTTTGAATGATGTATGCAATCTAAGACAAATATTTTTTTAAAGGACTAATTACCCCCCAATCCATTGTGCTTCCATAAATTTGTATCAACACAAGTCCTTTTAAATAAGTCCAATCACTTGAAGGATATCCTTTGAAGCACTAAAATGGAAATTCAGGAGAGTGACACTTCCACTAGCAAAGCTTAATTGTTTGATGGGTCAAACTATGCATTTTGGAGCATTGGGATGAGGACTCACATCATGTCCTTGGGATGTGACATTAGTAAATGTGTATTAGAAGGGTTATATTGTTCCAAAAAATCCTCCAACCATTACTAAAGATAAGAAGGCTAGAAATGATAACTCTAAGGAAATAAATGTCATCTTGTGTGGTCTAGCAGGATCAGAACTTGTAAAGGTCATGCATTGTACATCTACTAAGGAAATGTGGGGAGAAACTTCAAGTATTTATGAAGGATATTCCAAAGTAAAGATAGAAAATATTCAAACATAAAAGAGCCAGTTTGAAATCCTAATAATGAAGGAAGAATAATCCATTGATATTTATCTACTTAGAGTTGATCAAGTGGCCAACATCATTAGAGGCTTAGGAGAAGAAGTAAAATAAGTAATGGTTGTAAAAGGCGTTGAGGTATCTAACTCCAAAATTTTATCTGAAAGTGACTTTCATTAAGGAATCCAAGGATTTGAAAGTCATGTTAATGGATTAGTTCCATGTGATTTTGACAACATATGAGATGAGGGTCTTTGATTCATAGCCTATCACGAAGGAATTATATTTCAAGGCTATGAAGAAGCCAAAAGAAAAGAAGACCACTAATATTAATGAGGCTGATATTGATGATGAAGAACTGATTACAATGTTTTCTAGAAGGTTGAAACCTAGTTCAGGTAAGTACAAAGGTAAGTTTCCTTTTAAATGCTTTAAACTGTGGGGAAATAGGTCATTTTTCTAAAAAAATACCTTATAAGCACAAGGATGATGATGATGATGAGAAAGATGAAGATCATTAAAAGAAGACTCACAAGTCTGACAAAGGCAAGAAGAAATTCAAAATGTTTGAAAACAAGAAGTTTAAGAAGAGTTTATACACCAAATAAGAATGTTGCTCATTTGATGAAAGTGATTGTGTTTTACTTTGATTATGAGTTTGATCATGAAAATGGAGGTGATGAAGTCTTGTTTATGGTCAAAGAAGTTAATATCCCTATATGTGAAGACTCCATACTATTTGAAGAGACCTGCATGCACTCTGAGGAATAAGAAGGGGGAGAAGACCTAGAAATTGAGCTAATGTGTGTTCAGACAGAGATAAAGAATGTTGATAAGAATGTTAAGAATTTGAGATCTCAAGTGAAAGAATATGAAGGTATGATTCATGATCTTGAAGAGAAAAATGGGTCTGAAGCAGGTGATCTTGATGATATAATCAGAAGGTTAGAAATGCAGATGTGTTTCATGACTATAAGCCTACAATCGAAAAAGGAATAATGCATTAATTTTGAAGAAGATATGATCCTTCTAAGAGGAGAGTTTTTTGAAGCATCTAACAAAGCTAAGAAATTTCATAAGTTTGAAAAAATATCCAAAGATTTTGATGATATATTGGACAGTCAGATATCTATTACAGGAAATAAATGATTGGGGTTCAAGGAAGACATCAGGGAAAATAAGTGATGCATAAAGATATTGTTACAATAAAATATATTTAGGGTCTAAGTACCAAATAAGGGTAGAAGGAGAGCAACTTTAAAGACATTGTGAAGAAAAAATTAGTAAGGCCTCCTAATGCATCAAGGTATAAGAAAATTTTTAATGGCTATTGTTATACTTGTAATGGTTTTGGGCATAGAGAAAAGGATTGTATAAGGATAGTCAAAGATGATCACCATAGAGGGATAGTAGATATGATCATTAAAGGAACATTACATGCTATAACTGTCGTGAAAAATGACACATTGCTAGATTTTGACTATATGAATCATCTAGTCAAAATTGGAGTAATGAAAGTCCTAAAGGTAATAATAAAATGGTATGTTTTAACTATAATAATGTTGGACATGTGGCTAGAGAATTTTTTTATGCTCCTATAAGGAAAAATAGGAGGTGTCAGGGTATTAGAGTGTAAGGGAAGAGGTAATGAAGGTTGTGGGAGCCAAGAGAAAACAATGTCATTTCACCTCAAGTAGACATTGAAGCAAAACATGAAGTTTCATAGTTCTCTAATCGAAAGAAAGAAAGAATAAGTGAGTCACATGTGTTAAATAGGTCATGGAACCTCTTCAACTTGTGTTTCTAGAGTCCTCATGTAGTACGATGTATCTACTAGTCTTCTTATAGACATTTATCATCCAAATGAAGCATGGTGTTAAGGGGGAAATGGATTATTTGAACTATGACACAGTAGAAATACAATCATAATGGAAATATGTTCTCATTGGGTTATTGAAGGTCTCCAATATATTTATAATATATTTTAGGTGTTTTCATATAACAAGGTTGTTAAATCCATGAAGAAAAAATTAATTCTATATGATGATTTTATTAGACCATCAGAGGCATGGTGTAATGTTGCATTCTAGGTATACTTGTGTGTTGGATTATTCTATATGCTATGTATCAGCCATTCATTCATATTGTGATATGTATTAAGTGTGTCCATGCATCATGGAGGTAGTATGAAGTGTTTAATGAAAGGTAAAGTCTATGGTAGTCAAAAGGGTGAGTTTTTCAATTGATATGCATTATTACAAATTTGTATGTGGGTGTTGGTGTTAGTAGTGAATATCAAACAATAATTTGGAATAACATGAAGGTATGCAAGGCTACTCAGGTCTAGAATGAAGGTTTAAATATTTTTGAAGATCTATAGAGGTTGTGCAAGTACATCAAGAGCTAAGGTATGTTTTTGAGTTTGTCTTTGAAGAATTATCTATATGGTAAGAAGAATCACATCTTGTTTCTACATATGTATGAGGATTCATAGTGTTTTGTATGACTACATGAGATAAGGGGGATCTTGAGTGCTCATTGTCCTAATAGTTTGAGGCCAGAAGTGTTATCATTAAATTATGGTTGAAGAATGCATCATGATAGGATATATTATGTTGTTGGGTATTGTAATGATGAGTAACACGTGTATGAAGACTTCATGAGACAAGAAAATGTGATAATGATCTTCAAAGGGTGTCTAATGTGTCAAGAGGGGATATTTTGGTAGATCTATTGGTTGTTTATAGGAATACTAAAATAGGGAGTTAGTAATATTGTCAAACAAGTTGTGATGACATAAAAAGAAGACAAGAACACTAAAAATTTGTTTCAAGACTGAGGTATGTGATATAACCTATCTCTATGGTATTTGGTCAAGGTATGTGCTCTTATGTTTGCATAGATAGTTAAAGGATGATGGTATGTTGTCAGAGGTAGAAATTAGGTGGTGTTTCATGTGATTATTATGCTCATGTAGTAATGAGAAAGTTGACAAAATTGATCTGAGGAGGAGCTTTAAGGATCTTGATCTTAAAGATGTGACTAGTCTGTATATAGAAAGATCAATTCTTCATCTATGAAAGGTCTAAATAGGATTTCAAGCATGATGTTATACTAAAAATTATGTAGGGATTTATGTTTTTTATATGACATGCTTCTACTCAGGGGGAGCTATAATGCTCTCATGACCTGATGAAGCCAAAAAAAAGTTAAGAGAGGAGTAACATGACATTGATCCTATTTGATGTTTTTAGTTGATGTTTCCAATCAAGAGGTGGTCCTAATATGTTGATGAAGATGGAGACTATGTGTTATAGGTATGTTCCTTTGTAAGTAATGTAAAAAGGGGGAGAAGTATTAGGTTTTTTTCCATCAATGACGAAGGGGACATTGTTAGCATGTGTGCTTATGTTGTCATTTATGTAAAAGGTGAAAGTATATTAATGACAAAGGGTTGATGATAAGGAGTGAAAGAGGAATATTTTAGTGATGATGGAATGGGAAGAAAATTAGTGACAAGGATACAAGAGTGGAAATGGTGTAGATTACTTGGCCAAGTAGACCTTATTAGGATGTTTAGTCAGCATGGGTAATGACACATGAAGAAAAAAGATGAATTGAGATTTTTAAGCATGATAGAGGCACGTAGAGCATATTGGTAGTGTTATGAGACACTCATACAAGTCTTAAAAGGTGATTTCATGGTTTGAGCATGGTTTGTAGGTCTGATCTAGACCTAGTCTAGGTGTTTTGTAGCCTAATGAAGTAGGTAGGTTAGTTGCAGAGGTATGTGGGCCCATGATGTCATGAAGAGGAGTGAGACATGTTTTCTAAAAGGTGTTAGGGCTTTTTGAAGGGATTTAAATTATAGGTATGGTCTAACCTACTTTGTCTAGGTCTAAACTAGACCTAATTCTATGACCTAACTATGAAATTCATGGTGGTTGAGGTGATGAAGAGAAATGTATGATCAGGTTAGCATTTGCGAAGTTGAGAGAGGTTGTCGTAAAGATGTGGAAAATTTTTTAGGTTTTATGTTGAATATTTTTCATGATATGATGTTTTTGGCCTTATTGAGCTCAAGAAGTTATGTTTTCCAGCTCAATATAAAATGTTTTTTGTTGGTTAACACTTGAAAATTTTTCATGGGAACTTGAGCCATTTAGGGATATTGAAGCATGGAGCTAAGAAGTTTTTAGAGTTGTAATAAATTAGGTCCTTTACTTTATGAACAAATGTTAAGAAGCCAAGGAGGTCAAAATCCATAAAAAATCCCTAGTTCACGAGTGATAGAAGAAAACTTTTTGGTGTGAGAAAAATGCATTGGATCATCAAATGTGATGATTGAAGGATGAAAAAAAATCTTCGAACTTTAATATGGTGGTGATTTAGATTCTTTATAGTACGTGGATCCTACTCAGATTTACATTTTTTAGGAAATTTTGGTTTTCTCTCAGGTTTTCCATTTGAAATATTGACTAAATTGATGTTATGAGTCGAAGGGAAGCTATGATAGATGTTTGAATTGATTTTATTCCTTGATGAAACCATTTGGTGGTCTGCAAAGGTCCAAAAATGAAAAATGGTTTTTAGGCCTAATAGGTAGTTTCTGACAGTCATGGTGAAAGAAGGTTCTTGGGCATGTATGGCCTAAGTAGAAGTATATAATGGATATGACAGAGTTATATACATCTAATATGATGTGTTACATGTGATTAACTAAAAATGGGAATATGGGGGATAATTGATAGTTAATCTGATCTAGAATCAAATGTAAATACAGTAAATAAATATAAAAATGACCCAAGTAACTAATACCCTAACATGTAAGAAGAGAAAGGAAAAGACTTAGTTGATTCAGAGGTAGATCTGAACTATGTCACAAAGTGAATAGAATAATCTAGAAGTAGGAAAGAATGTGTAGAGGTCTTGAAAAGTATGGATTTGAGATATCTAGCTAGACCAAAATGCCTAGAGAGGGACTAGGGCGCTCACGAGCGCTTTGGTCTGTAGAATGGGCACCCTGGTATGTGCAAAAGGTATAATGGGTGGTTTGGAACCCTCATTATTTGTCGCATTAATTTCTCTGCAATGTTTTAGGTGTCTTCTATAAATCCTAGATGATGAAAATACCTACAAAATACCACAAGAATTATTAAAACCCTAAAAAAATAAGAATGCAAATGAATGGGTTGGAGTGACCTCAGCTGCCACAAAAGTGGGCTTACTAACTTATTGATGCACTACATTTCAAACTGAAATGTAGTTCTGGTGTGTGTTTACATCATGTTCCCTAGGTGATCTTGTGCCAGTCACACTTTGTGAAGTAACGAGCAATAACTAGATATAAAAATGTAGTAGAATGGTGGATGAAACAGAATAGAATCCCTTTCCCTATGCTTGTGTGATGCAGATGGATCAACCTTGTATTTTGTGATGGATCTAATGGATGTAAATGATCTCCAAATGGGTGCAAATTTAGGTGGATGATAGTAGTGACTAGAGCTTGGTACCTCATTATGGTCATATAACTTTATATGTATATGGTTCTCTTGATATAATTTCGTAATTAACCCTAAAACGGTTTACCACCGAAAAGATAAGAAGATGAAATGACTAGAAAGTTCCCAAAAAAGTGGTGGGAAAGTGGGAAAAGGATTAAAGGACCCCCAATGGGACCAGGGTGCCCATGAGCACCCCAATACTAGCCTGGGTGCCCCAATCAAGGCTAAAATAACGTAAAATGATGAAACCTGACTGGGTATGTGGGTGAAAGAGGTCGGGAATGGTGAAAGAAAATAAAGTAAGATGGCCAAAAGATGGGGGTTATTTAGTACTTTATTCACTCAAAAACCTTCTAAATAGTAGTATCAAAATGATACTAAATAATATCTAAAGTACATGATTTTGTGACTACATTTTTCCCTTACTTTATGTTGGTGAGTAGAAATATCGATAACAAAAAGTAGACAGAGATGCGTACTTGATGTCTATGAAGATTGTAGTAGAAAAAATGCCAAAGGACTAGACAAAGCATGGAATGAAAAATTGATGATGGAGCGTGGAAACTAGAGATGAAAATTTTCAAAAAAGTGATGAGAGTGAACCTAGGGTAGAAATTTGTGTTATAGCTGGTGATGTGTGTAATGTACTTGTTATCCCAAATTTACACCCCTACATATTTGGATAACCTATTAAATATTTTAAGTACATGTTTTTGATGTGCGGAATACTGTCAAATTTAGCCCCATTCATAAGAGAAAGACAACATGTGCTTTGGCTTGGTCGAACTTGATATTTACTCACGGTGAGCTGGTGAGCCATGGTGAAAAATGTTCAAGTTGGTGGTCGGGCTCATTATGGAAATTGAAAAATTCATAGTGTTGGACAAGTCATGGGTTGGACGACCATCCAACCAGGTTGGTTTTCTAGGATGGAAAGTCTAGAGGTTGGTCGGTAACGTTGTGTATGACCCATGGGTTGGATGACATATGGTTAGATGCCTAGGTTAGACGGGTGGAGTATTGTATGGAAGAGGCTGGTTGGCCAAGTGGTCAGACATGTGTGTCGACGTGGAGTTTTTCGGTTGAGATGGACAGATAGGTTAGTCAGCCAGCTGACTATTGTGGTAGTGTGGTGATGAGCTCATGGTTGGATGAGTTAGTAGCATACATAGGAGTTTGATGGTGTCTAACCCCTTTGAGTTTGATGGTGTCTAACCCCTTTGGGTTAGATGGAACATGGTTAGATAGATTGGTTGGTTGGGTAGCACATCGTATGGGAAGAGATAGATAGCTATCCAACCTCCCAGGTTGGATGGCCCACGGTGTGAATCATAGTGACTCCCTGGTTGGTTGACGTCTAGAAGCATGTATAATCATGAAGTTAGACACCGTCTAACCCCTAGGTTAGACAACATTGAGGTTGGATGACCTACTCACAAATTATATGGATCATGGTTAGATGGCCATCCAACCCAGATATATAGAAGAGATGATGGGCTAGGAAGTTTTCTCAAAGGAGGTTATACAACCCAACGAGGATGGACGTCTACCCAACCCAATAGGGTTGGAAGACCAACACCGTTGGACAAGTCACAAGCCAGGAAAAGGTAGGTGGGTGAATGACAACTCAACAACTAGAATTAATGAGGAATGGCACCCATGAATGCCCATGTGTAAGAAAAGTACCAAATCATATGGCTCCCCATACCTATTTAATGCATCCTACCAGTTGGTGACCCAAATTTCCTATATATTGTAAAATCTACCTCATTTTGAGGGGATTCATTCTGTTTTGTAAAGGAACTCTGTCAAAATTGTTCCAGAGCTATTGTGAGCTAAAGGCCTTGAATTTGGGCTTATTGTAAAGGATTTTACCTTGTGCCTATATTGTAATGGATTGTGCATGTTTTTGAGCAATAAAATTGGTGTTTTGTGGCTTTTCTTTCCCTAATTCGAGTTGTATTGCATATTTTTCCTTCCATTATGTTTGTAGGTATATTGTGCATGTTTATCTCTTTTGCAGACCTTTAATTTGTTGTGCTTTATGAATCTAGGGAATAAATATTGTTTTAGCTTGTGGCACTTCTCTCACACCCTCTCCCACCTTTTTATTCTCTCTATTTTCACTCACTTGGATTGTCTCACCCTTTCTTGGTGCATCACCTTCACTTAGAGTAGATTTAATTTTATGCATTCTTCTATCCCTGTCTCCTTGGAAAGCATTAGGGTAGGATTAGATTAGTTTTCCATTCTCTGCACTTTGGAGAAGTTGGCACTAGGTTAGGAGAAGAATTCAGATTTCTCTAGAGGATTATCCTACTTGCAAGGTCCCACATTGCAGGATAATCCCATGTTATGTAGGTTACACTGATTTTCTCACACACAAATCACAAGCAATCAAGGGTGTTGTAATTTTGATAGTAATAATTTTGGCATGCCCGGTGGGACCAGAAGTGTCAATTTTTTCCAAGGTTTATCAAGATTGGATGTGCATCTTGGTGAATCCCTAGCCTTTGGAGGCTTTATAGTAGCACATCTAGGTGACTCCCAGGGTCATAATTCAATTGGTTTCAGTAGTACTAGTGACCCAAGTACATGAGAAGGATCCAAACTCGGTCCAGAGAAAGAGAAGAAGGTGTCTTTGAGTACTTACAGTTATCACCAGGAAGAGGAAGGAGAGGAAGAAGAGTACAAAGGTCTCCATCTCCACCAAACAGAACATTATCCAACACCTCCACCTGGTCGACCCTTCCTTCAATCGACTAGGGTTCTCAGGCCAATCAGGATGGCACATCAGCAACCACCACAAGGACCACCAAATCCTATGTCCACTTCACAGGCAGTAGCCCCACTTGCCCTCAATGCCTAGAACCCTATTCTAGTTACAACATTAAAAAATATTCCCTACTTCACTGGGGGAGAACCACACGACTCCTCGTTGACCATATTTAGGATATTGGGAATATCTGTACCATTCATGAGATCAATGAAGTGGATGTTGCAGTTAAATTGTTAGCTTCCTCTTTCAAAGGAAATGCCTTGTGGTGGTTCAGGAGCTTAGCAGCGGGGTCCATTACAAACTGGGATCAAATATGTGCAACCCTCTATAACCAGTTCATAGAAAGGGAGAACAATATGTCCTTATTGGAGCAGTTGACAATGGCACAATCAAGAGGGCCCCTAATGAAAAAATGAAAAATTTAATTTTTGATTTCAGTGGACGTGGGATCAGATCTAGATTTTTGTAAGGCCAAATGACTGAAGGTGCATTTCTCTATTTCCTTAAAGCTTTAAATTATGATATATCTGATGATACAATCTATGGGAGGGATAACACTTACCATAGGCTTATGCCATAACTATTAGAGTTGAGAATTGTCTAATCCAAGCTAGTAAACTAGCACCTAGGCCACCTATGCCCCTATATCCAGAATTGGGAAAATCCTCTACTAGTCAAGCACCTGAAATAGCCCCTATCCCAACCCTAGAAATCAAAGTAATAGTGAGGCTTCCACTTCTTTGGGAAATTCACTCGAGCTTCAAGAGCTCATGAAAGTGCTACAAAATTTTGGGAATGAGTTAGTGACACTCAAGAGGTAACATGCCCATAATTTCAGACCCTTTCAGCCTCAATATTAAGCTAGGCCCCCATATCAACAAAATAGGGCTCCCACTCAAGCTTCCAATCAAAATCAAGGGCAACCTCCTACTGCCAAACCTTCTCAGCCTTATAATTTGAATGTAACATCAACATCAAGGGATCTAGTTCCATTCCAGAACAATATGGCACATGAATATGAATGGTATCCTCCATATGGCTACTATTATGATCAAAAACATGCTTCCAAGATCCGTCAAATCAAGCTCTAGTGGTGTAGACCATTGGCATGCCTCAAGAGGTGAGCCAAGAGGAAAATCAGCAGCAAGAAAGTCAACAAGAGGCACCTCAGACTGAAACCACATTGGTCAATTGGCAAGTAGAAGATTTCTGTGGAATCAATCAATCTCCTTTCCATAGGGTGTAGCTACTAACACATGATCAAAGAAGAGGAACATAGAGGAGGGGAAATCATCTAGTCCAGTTACTTCTCAGCCCACTCCCACATAATAAGGAGTCAGTATACCAAGCATAACTCCTAGTGCAAAAAACCAAACTAAGGCCTCTGTTGTAACAGTTACCGAATGTATATAATCAGCCAAGGGTTCCAGTTGTAGCAGCCCAGGCATCAATTCAGGTGCCAGAAAAGGTCATTCCATCAAGGGAAAACAAAAGGAGAACCCACCTCCATTCAATATCATCAATCAGATGAAGAAGACCAATGTCAACATTTCCATGTGGGAATCATTGGCAATTCTAGGGCAACGAGATTTATTGCAAGCAACTATGGAAAATTGGTCCCCTTCTAATGAGCCATCCAAAAATTAGGAGAGGGTTATTACTAACATTGCACAATAAGGAGAAGGTCATTTAGGTAAGAATGTGAAGCCTCCACCATTCTATGTCTCATTGATCATTGGAGATAAGTTAGTACAATAATTGCATGATCGACTCAGGGGCGAGTAACTCAGTAATGCCGAAGCAAATCACACATAAATTGGGCTTAAAATATGAGCCTAGTATTGAAGGGAGTAGTGCAATTGGACGAGAAAATAATAGGGACAGTTGGAGTGATCAAGGAACTGAGCCTTACACTCCATGCTTGCCCAAATGTCACAGTTTTACAAGATGTATCAGTGATTGACTTTCCACCACTATTTTCTTTGTGCCTTTCAAGGGATTTCATGACCAAGATTGGTGGGTACTTGTCAGCAGATTGGTCCCACATGTTATTTAGGACAAGGTATGGAGCTAAGGTTACTATCAGGTTGGAGCCAATTGCACACTTTCACATTGAGCCCCATGTGTCTGAGCCCAATAAATGCTAATTGTGCAGTATTTTAACAGGAGGATTGTTTAGATGCCTATGAACCAGACACCAAGGTTGGGACTATTCTTGATCTGACACTTGATGAGTGGGCTCACAAAAGGCATGGCTATGATCCATACAGGGAGATGGAAGAAGTTGAGTTAGGCATTTATTTTCTACATGAAGAAAATCCTACCCATCCTTAGCCTCACTAAGCTAGAAAATAAGGATGTTAATGAAGTTATGAAAATGCTATTTTTGATGGTTCAAGGAGAAACAAGATGTTGGAGGAGGTGCGGTGATTTTTTTGACAAAGGTATGAAGTAATACTCAAATTTTGTTTTCTAGTTTTCACTTTTCAAACAATATAACTGAGTATGAGGCTTTGATTCATGGATTGCATTGGGCAAGGAAAAGGGGTATTAAAAATTGTAAGGTGTTTGGAGATAGTGATTCAATTGTCAACCAGGTTAGAGGACAGACATGTACTAAAATTATCTCCTAAAAGCCTACAAAAATCGGGTATGGGACCTCATGGAAGACCTTGAAGCATTCAACATTCAGGCCATACCGAGGAATAAGAATGAGGCTGCGGAAAAACTTACAGCAATTGGAGTGACATTTAATGTGGTGGACAATATTAAGAGAGACAAAAACAACCACATATTCATGTAATTGTGAGGCTAGATGTACCAGATAATAACACAAGTTGGTAGGTGTTTGAGAGTGATCAATAGATCATCAACTTATTGTAGGAGGAGGCCAAGTTCTTAGCCTAAAAATCAAGACAAATTGGAACAACAAATATGGGGATCAAGTGGTGCAGTATGCAGACAAAACAAATTGCCTAAAGGGTTAGTGACTCTAGAGTCAATTTTCAACCTAAATGATCAATTCAAAAAAGAGAAGGCCAAACATTCATGTCAAAAGGGAAGATTCAGAGCCCATTTCGGTTGGAGAAGGTAAACATGCTCCAAATTGGTAAGATGAGCACAGATGAATAGAAAAATATGAATTTGTGCAACTTTTCCAAGAGTTCCCAGATGTCTTTTCTTGGAGCTATGAGGATTTGAAGGGATTTAACCCAAGATTAGCACAACATATAATTGAATTGAATCTGGAGGCTAAGCCTATGTCAGGAAAAAGCAAAGGCCAGTTCAACCCTCATATCGAACCTCTTATGAAGAAAGAGATGAATAAATTGATAGAGGCAAGCATCATATTTCCAATCAAACACTTGAGTTGGGTAGAAAATCTAGGTACCATTCAGGAAGAGAAATGGAGAGATCAGGTTGTGCATGGACTTTTGGGATTTAAATAGGGCCTCCCTCAAAGACCACTACCCACTTCCTTCCATGGAGTACATATTGTAGGTAGTTGGGCCAGTTCAGAAAGATTTTCCCTCTTGGATGGATATTCAGCTACAATCAGATCATGGTGAAGGAGGAAGATCAATTTAAAATGGATTTCACCACAAAATGGGGCACTTATGCCTATAAGAATATGTCATTTAGGTTTGTCAAATGTCAGAAACATTTCATAGGGCTATGGATATGGCATTTAAAGGGATTTTGAACAAAATAGTGCTTTTCTATCTTTATGACATCACTGTGTTTTCCAAGAATGCAGAAAGCCACCTCTTTCACCTCATGTAGGTATTCAAAAGGTGTAGGAGGTTTGGAGTGTCTTTGAACCCAAAGAAATTTATATTCTTGGCTCATGAAGGCAATTTTTTAGGCCATATTGTGTCTAAAGAAGGGTTGACTATTGATCCAGAAATGGTTTGAAGCCATTTGAGCATTTCCGCTGCCAAGTCATAAGAAGGCTCTCCAAAGTTTCTTGGGGAGGATTAACTTTGTATAGAAGGTTCGTGTCATATTTTACTGCTCTCGTCAAGCCATGATAATGATGATGTTGAAGAAGATCATGGCATTTAAGTGGATGACAGAGGGAAAAGAAATATTTGAAGCTATCAAGGATGCTATATCTCAAGCTCTGAAACTCATCAATCCATACTTTTCCAAATACTTCATGCTCTATGCTTTCGGTGGTTCAGAAACCATCTCCACAATCTCTGGTGTAATAAAATAAAGAAGGACTGGAGCAACCTATTACATTCTTCAACCAAAGCTTGGAGGATTATGAGGTAGGATACTCTTTCATTGAAAAACATGTCCTCACAGTTATTAGGAGTTTGAAAAAGTTCAAGCATTTGGTCTCAAATAATAGGATTCATCTTCTAGTATCCTCATGTGGGAGTTAAATACTTCCTCTTGAAAAGGATTTGAATGAGAAATGAACAAGTTGGATCACCTGTGTCATGGAGTATGACATAGAGATTAAAGTCACCAAATTGGTCCGTGGAAAAGGGTTGTTTGAGTAGCTAGATTCTATTCAAAATGTTGAGGCAAGTGATCAAAGAGAGGTTGTTTTGGTATTACAAGATAATCAACAACATGTAAATGATAACTTGCATACTCCTTGTTGGACTTAGGATATGATATATTTCCTACAAATAGGTCTATTCTCTTCAGGGACGATAAAAATGAAGAGAAGGTATTTTAGACTTCAAGCCATTCCATATGTTTTTATTGATGCTTCTTTGTTCAAGAAGGTCGTTAATGGAGTCCTATTGAGGTGTGTTGGGACAGACCAAGTTGAAAGGGTGTTGCAGTAATTTCATAATGAAGAAGTTGGAGGTCATTTTTCTTGATGAGTGTTGGCTCTCAAGATCACAAGAACTGGTTATTATTATCCAACACTCTTTAGTGATTGTTATGCTTGGGTTAGGAAGTGTTAAAAATGTCCCTTATTCATGGGTAAGGAAAAGTTAGCAGCACTACCACTTCATCCCATTTTAGTAGATGATCCTTTCATATAGTGGGGATTGGAATTCATCGAGGTCATTAATCCAAATTTTATCCAAGGCCACAAGTGGATCCTCAATGCAACCGATTATTTCACCAAGTGGATTGAGGTAGTGGCACTTAAGGAAGAGAATGATTCTAGCATACTAGACTTTTATGAAGGGATAGTGACAAGATTTAGGGTACCGACCACCATTATATTAGACAATGATTTAGCATTTCTTGGAACTAAGATCACATAATGGACTGTTAGGAATGGAGTATACCTCAGCACTTCATCAAATTATTACCCCCAAGGTAACGAATAAGAAGAGTCCACAAATAAGAATTTGCTGAGAATTATCAGAAGGAATCTAGATGAAAATCAAAGGACTTGGCATACCAAATTAAAATCATCCTTATGGGCTGATAGAGTCACACCCAAAGTGTCAACGGGTAACTCACCTTACAAGATCATCTATGGTAAGAAATACAAGATTCCTATATCAATTGAGTTGCCAAAATTGGAGCTCATGAATCATCTAAAGCTATCTAAGTTTGAGCCCATGGAAGCCAGGTATGCTGAACTCATAGAGTTGTAAGAAATAAGGGAGTATGCAATGTAGGCCATGAAGAAGGACCAAACCTTGATCAATAGGAAATTCGACAAGAAATCCAAAGCAAGGACCTTTTAACAAGGGGACCTTGGTACTGGAATGGGATGTGGATCAGGCTAAGTTGAGAAAGCATTCCAAATTTGATGCCATATGGAGTGGCCCCTACATGGTCACAAAGTGTAAAAACAACAATGTTTTCTAGCTATCCAAGTTGGACAAAGAAGAAATTCTGATTTTGGTTAATAGAATCTATCTCAAGCACTACTTCTGAAAGGAAATCCTCACCCTTGTACATATTAGTTTAGGTATTAAATTCCTGTAAGTTCTCACAACACATTTCTCTATTGTATTTTTAGGTTTGATTTTGTAATAAGGTCTTGTGCAAGCTCTACATGTTTCCATTTTGAGCATGTATGATTTTGTATCTTTGTACATAATTGTGCCTTTGTTTCTCTTGCACTTTGTATTTTTCAGGCAAGGTTTTATGGAAGCTCCAGATCGGTTCTATCTATGCAGTACTTCAGAAGAATTTAGGGGAGGGTTTTTAATGAAAGAACATTTTAGGTTTTATATTGAATCCATGCCCAATGGATGCTTAGAGTAAGCTGGTCTCTCCATCTAGCAGGCATATGTCCCCTAAAGGTCGTCAAACTGTTATCCCAAATTTGTACCTCTAAAAATTTGGATAACTTATTCAAGATTTGAAGGGCATGCTTGTGATGTGTGGGTGGCTATCAAATTTATCCCTAGTCAGAAGATAACTACAACCTGTGCTTTGGCTCAACCAATTTAATCTTTACTCGTGGTGAATGTTTGAGTTAGTGGTCAGGATCATTATGGAAATTGAAATTTTCACAAGGTTAGACGGGTCCTGGGTTGGATGGCCATCTAACTAGGTTGATCGGCTAGGATGGAAGGCTTGGGGGTTGGTTGGTGATGTTGTGTATGGACAGGGTTGTATGGAATATGGTTAGATGCCTAAGTTGGACGAGTGGAGAATTATACGGAAGAGGTTGGTCAACCATGTGGGTCAGATGGGTGTGTTGATGGGGTTGGTCGGTTGAGATGGATGGATAGGTTAGTCAGTCGGGTTGGTCAGCTGACTATTGTGGTAGTGTGGCGACAAGCTCATGGTTGGATGATTCAGTAGCGTACGAAGGAGTTGGATGGCACCCAACCCCTTCAGGTTGGATGACACAGGGTTATAAAACTCAGTTGGTCATGTAGCACATTTTACAAGAAGAGATAGATGGTCGTCCAACCTCCCAGGTTGGACAGCCCACGATGTGAAGATGGTGACTCCCAAGTTGGTTAGCAACCATAAGCATGTATATTCATGAAGTTAGACACTATCCAACCCCCAAGTTGGATAACATTGAGTTTAGATGACCTACTCACAAATTATACAAATCATGGTTAGATGGCCATCTAACCTAGATATATAGAAGAGCTCGCAGACCAGAAAGTGTTCTCAAAGGAGGTTGTACGACCCAATGAGGGTGGACATCCACCCAACCCAACAGGGTTAGATGACCAACATGGTTGGACAAGTCATAGGCCAGGCGAAGGTAGGTGGGTGAATGATAGTTCAACAACAATAATTAATGAGGCATGACACCCATGACTTCCCGTGTAAGAAAATTACCAAATCGTATGGCTCCCCATATCTCTTTAATGCATCCTGCTGGTTGGTGACCCAAATTTCCTATATATTGTAAATTGTTCCTCATTTTTAGAGGATTCATTTTGTTTTGCAAAGGAACTCTATCGAATTTGTTCCAGATCTATTATGAGCTAAAGGTCTCTGATTTTTTATTTTTGTAAATAACTTTGCCTTGTGCCTATATTGTGATGGATTGTGCAAGATTTTAAGCAATAAAATTGGTGTTTTGTGGATTTTATTTCCCTAATTTGGGTTATATTGCATTTTTTCTTCCATTATGTTTACAAGTATATTGTGCATACTTATCCCTTTACAAGACCTTTAACTTGTTGTGATTTATGAATTTAGGGAGCTAAATAATGTTTTAGCTTGTGGTGCTTTTACTAGCCCTATCTCACTTTGTTTACTTCCTTTTTTTCACTCACTCAGAATGTCTCACTCCCTTTCTTGGTACATCACCTTCTCTTAGAGTAGGTTTAATTTTATGCATTCTTCTATCCATGTCTCCTTAGAAATAATTAGGGTAGGATTAGATTAGGCTTCCATTCTCTACACTTTAGAGAAGTTGGAACTAGGTTAGGAGAAGAGGTCGGCTTTCTCCGAATGATTATCCTACTTTTTAGGTCCCACACTATAGGATAATCCCATGTTATATAGGTTACAATGATTGTCTCACACACAAATCACAACCAATCAAGGGTGATGTAATTTTGTAGTAACAGTACATGCATGGTTAGTATGGTGTGTGCTGTTGCAAAGTGTTGTTGTCGACATCATTGTTGTTTCCCCCATTTGAAGGCTTGTTTCTCATACATCCAAACCTGCAAGGATAAAATGATCAAGTGGTAAAATATGTACATATGTATGTGTAAAAATGTAATGTAAAAGACGCATGTATATGAATGTAAAATACACAAATGAAAAAAAATTGTAAATGGAACATAGGCACCTAATCCATGTCGAAAAAGAGAGTGTAAAAGGATATCTTGTATTGTCGTGGTTTTTTGGGTGATCCAATTCCATATGATGAAGAAGTGTACGAACGAATTCCATTGTATCCTCCAACCTGTAACTGCATCCCTGAATGTGTGTGAAGGGATCTCTGTATGTCCTAGTTTTTTGGGTGATTGGACGTCATTGACTTACAAAGTATAGGGAGGAATTCTGTTGTATCCTCTAGCCTTTAACTACTTCCCAAAATGCTATGGACTATAATATCCTGTAAAATATGTTGTTCTAAGGGTTCGTAGACTTTTCTGAACCCACTCATTTTATGTAACCCACAATGCCAAGGGTGGAAAGTGCACTGAACTAAACCAATGTAAATACATTTTGTAGTATATAAAACCCCAAATGATTCCCCCCTCATTGGTGGTTCATGTGATGTCATTGATAGGAGAACGTGGCCCCAAAATATGACTAATCAAATGTACTTTGCAACTCTACTCTGCAGGGGGGAGGGAATCCACCTGGTAGAAATGAAGGCACACACAAACAAGAGGCTATCTAAAGACAAGTGTTAGTACAAACAAGCATGCATGTATAATACAATATGTAATATATGCAAACAATGTGTAAGCTACCAAGTAAAGTAATGTAAACACGCAATAAGACAAGTAAGCCACAAAAAATGGGATGTAAACATGGGACATCAATCACAATGTTGCAAGACATGCAAGGCCATCATGACCACAAAAAAAACAAGTGTGCACACCAAACATATGCAAGGCCCGCATACAAGAACAAACAATAACAAACAAAGTAACAAATAAGTATGGAATCAAACATCCATGCATAACAAATACTACACATGAAGCACCCATTAGCATGTTAGGAAGATAACTGGTATGTCAAACGCATGTATAACCAAGTAATGTAAAGTGCTAAGTACAAAATGAAACAATAACACCCGTGAGAGATGAATGTGGATGCCCTAGTGACTAGTGTAGGAAGGGTAGAAAGCAAGCATCCGTGTTGTGTGTAAGAGACTTGTATCTGTAATCACAACTAGAAAAAGACATGAATGTGTATGTGTGAATGATATAGATAAATGACATACAAGTAATCTAACTAGCATGTGTAATAAAGCAACCATAAAAAACAAAAGTAACAGTAAAAGAAACCATAATATGTAGTATGTTGTGGACGGATAGAATGGAATGTAAGATGGATGGTAGGAGCCACATACCCCTTGAGTGAATGGAAATGTATACAATGAGGTTCATTTGGTTTTTCTCCTCAGTAGTCATGAATGAACCATAAACAAGAGTGGGTCGTTGGGAAATGGTCGAATATGTTGTGTCTAATGCATTGTTATGAGTATGTATGCATAATGATGATGGTATGTTACAAATAGAATAAATGATGTGTGCATTAGCCCTATAACCTAAGCAAATATCATGACACAATGAAGGAATGAGTGATGATTTATCCCTAAGCATATATCACTACTAGATGGATAAAAGGGAGTGATGATGTAGCCTAAAGTGTATACCACTATAAGATGATAGAGTAGGTGACCATGTAGCTTATAGCATATGTCACCACAAGATGAATGGTAGGGAGTGGTGATGTAGCCTAAAGTGTATACCACTACAAGATGGAAGAGTAAGTGACGCTTTATCCTATAGCGTGTGTCACTATCCTATAAGTGTTTCATGATGGAAGGTCAAATGATGAATGGGTAGTAATTATATGGTCCATTTGATTTGTAAACCCTTAGAAGTTGAGTATGGACTATGGAAGTAAAGTGCATCATAAGGTATTGAGTGTAGCACGTAAGAGACAATGCAATATAGGTGATGATAATAGACGACCATGTGATGAGTAGGATGTGGGATATGTTATGTGTATGATGTAGTGTAAAAATGCATAGATAGGGTAATCGTGTGAAATTTTTGCTATGTGATGTGTATGATGAGGATTATGTAATTCTAGATGCAAGTGCGACACATGTATGATGAGGACTAGTATGATGTCTGACGTGTAGATGTGTAAATGCAAAAAATGATGTAAACTAACTATATAATGTGTGATGTAAGATGTGTGATGTGTGAATAGATGTTGTGTGTAGTAACTACTGTGCAATGTGTAGGGTTCATGTGTATTAATCCCTCAACAATTGAGTGTGAACCGAAGCACGAGAGTATGTCATCGGATAATGACGATGCTAAAATGTGTGATGAATATGACTATGTGAGGATATGAATGTATAACTACCCAAAAATGAAAGATGGGTTGATGCTAATATGAAGGGGTGTGTATGAATGATATTTCCCTAAGTGCATGATGGTGAGTATATTATTTAATAAATAATATATGAAAGTGGTGAAGTATCATAAAATTTTGTAAGATTGATTCAGTAATGAGATAAATAATGAGAAATTGTATAGTATGTGTGACGAGTGATAGATGATTGTAGATGTATGTATGTATGAGTGGTTATGGAATGGATAGATATGTGAATGTAAGATGAAACAAGGTTTTTAGTCATAGCAGTCCCCTTAACCATAAGAATATGATTGTCATCAGGAGGGTAGAGTGACAAGAGTCACCTACCAAAGACCAAGTTTGCGTTTAGTGGTGGAAGCATGGTCGACAAAGTAACAATATGTGATTATGGTGGAATTAGCAATGTGTAATGATCGTTAGTATGTGGATTAGTTTATTTCATGTAAGTAATTAGTTAGAGCTTATACTTGAGAGGAGGTCAAGTTGCACCGAATTTTAAGGGAGGTTTCTTAGGTTGATTGGTGATATGATAAACAAATTATTTGTACGTGATTGTGAACTAATTTTGGTAGGTGATTGACTTGGTGATTTCATAGATGGATGGGTAGGAGGAGATGGTTAACTAATTGTGAGAGGTTGTTGTTTAGGAGGTGGTTGAGTAACGTTATCTTGATGCTCATTAGATATAGATGAATCAGGTTTAGGAACCCAATGGAATTCATCATTTGTATTAAAATGTTGTGTAGCAAATGAAATAAAGCATCGACTCTCAAGATGTTTGATTATTCATGGTAAAGTGTGGAAATCATTGTCATTATGTCCATTGATTCTATGATAATTGCAATATGGATGACCTTGATATTTTGTTAACCAATAAGGAGAATAGTAATGAGTAGGTGATAGAGTGATTAACTAATGACTAAGGAGCTGAATAAGAATGTCATGTTGCTGCTCAAATATGATAGGCTCAGGAAATAACATGTCTTGAGGTTCAACTAGATGACACGTATTAGACATAGATTACATATAAGAAGTAGAATGAGCAAAAACATGCGATTGAGAAGAATCCTTAAGTTGTTGAATTTCATATTTGATAAATATAATCATGGATTCCATAGCCATAAACTTCTCTTGAAACAAAGAATGTAAATATTGAATTGAGTCCAATAGGGGTTGATAAGATGGAGGATCACTAAGGTTGGTAAATATAAAAGTGAGCATAGGAATTAGTTCCTGTGGTGGCATATTGTCATCAAAATACTTGGTGTCTAAGGATTTTTGTAAAATAACTTGGCAATTAGGATATCTCTTACGTAAATCAGATAAATAAACTTGACCCATGATAGAGGAAAAATGATGATCCTAAGAGTAAAATATGTGGGGTTCACCAAAATGATTAACTAAAAATGATAATATGGGGGATAGTTGATAGTTAATATGATCTAGAAGGACATGAAAATATAGTAAATAAATATAGAAATGACCCAAACAACTAATCTAATGAAAGTATAAACCCTAACATGCAAGAAGAGCAAGGAAAAGACATATCTAATTCGAAGGAAGATCTAAACTATGTTGCAAAGTGAACAAAATAATTTGGAAGAAGGAATGACTATGTAGAGGTCCAGAAAAGGATGGATCCGAGCTATCTATCTTGTCTAGAGATCCTGTAGAGGGACTGAGGCACCTGTGGGTGCTCTGGTCTGTGCAAATGTTCTAGAAATGAGTTTCATAGGTCTAACATGTAGTCCAAAACCCATGTTATTTGTCGCATTAACTTTGTTGCACTACTTCAAGTGTCACTGATAATCCTAGATGATGAAAAGACCTACAAAATACCACAAGAAGTATTAAAACCCTAAAAAAAAAAGAATATAAATGAATGGGTCAAACTGACCTCAACTACCACAATAGTGGGATTACTAACTGAGTGTTGCACTACATTTCAGACCCAATGTAGTTATGGTGTGTGTGTGTGTGCACATCATGTGCCATAGGTGCTCTTGTGCTAGTCACACTTTGTGAAGTAACGAGCAATAAATAGATGTAAAAAATGTAGTATAATGGTGGATGAAATATAATAGAATCCCTCCCCCTATGCTTGTGTGATGTAAATGAACCATCCTTGTCCTTTTTGATCGAGTTAATAGATGCAACTCTAGGTGGATGATGGTAGTGACTAGTGGTTGGTCCCTCATTATGGTCTCATAATTTTATATTTATAGGGTTCTCTTGATCCAATTTCATAATTAATCCCGAAATGGCTAACCACACAAAACATAAGTTGAAATGGCTAGAAAGTGCCCAAAAAGTGGCAGGAAAGTGGGAAAAGGATCGGGGTGCCCCTGGTAGGACTAGGGCACCCTAGTACTATCATGGGTACCCTAGTCAAGGCTAAAATTACCAAATTTGATTGGGAATGTGAGTGTAAGAGGTCAGGAATGACGAAAGAAAATAAAGTAAGATGGCCAAAAAATGGGGGTTAATTAGTATTTTCTTCATTTAAAAACCTTCTAAATAGTATTATGATATCGAGACTAAATAGTATCTAAAGTGCATGATTTTTTGACTACAACATGTTTTGGTTGAGTCCTACAAGTTAGTTTGGTTGGCAAGAATGAGGTCATAAGTTGACCCACTTGACAAGGTTTAAGGATAGTGAAGGTTCTTTGGTGAAATTGATCTGAAAGACGAATATCTTGGTTTGGTTCATGATTTCTATCCATTGGAGAGTGATTATGGATTCAATTTTATCCTCTTCCATACATTGATAGGTCTTTAAATTGTTAACACATGTGCAAGAAGAGCAAGTTTCCAAGACTGATTTATGGGCTTCATAAGTATCCTAAAGGAAAGAGGCATTTTGATGACACTATGGGGTGAGTCATGAAGTCTAAAGTGGTTTGAGATGTTCCTTGGGTCAATGGATTTCATATGAGGGTTTTCATGCCATATTTGAGGTGTTATGGTGAATTTTGGTCTTCATCTTTGAAGATTGGTCTATTGAAGGTGTCAAGATTTAGTAGGAAATTGTCCTAATTAATGATGTTATGAGGAAGATGGATAGTACAAATATTCATGAGATGGTAGGATTTGAGATGATGTGGATGAAATATTTGGATCCTTTGGATTATTTATTGATATTCCTTGTTCTCTTGAAGTTCAAGAAGCATTCGATGGAGATGGATCTAACCTTTTAGGCCTAGTTGTGCAAGGTTTTATGTTTGGATTATTGCCGACCTATATGATCCTTTCATGTAAATTTATATGAGTGTGCATGTTTTTTTTAATTTTTTCATGACTCACCTTAATGCTCTTGGGAAACCTATGGTTTTTTTTTATGATGATTCATGTATATAAAGAGAATGTATTGGCTAATTTGAGCTAGTGGTGATGAGAGAGGAAAGTATGAGCTAGAGGAGGTGAAAGAGTGTGTTAGAGGGATCCAAGGAAGAGTTAAAAATATACATAATAAGGTGAGAAGGGAAGAGTAGAATGTATTCAAGGTCATTAGACCTGATCATCTTATTAAGGATAAATATTGAGAGAAGTAGGAGAGAGTGTTGTTTGAAAGGGTTTTAAGGTGTTGAGCTAAATCAATTATCATAATTTGTTTCCAGAGCAACAACACTTAAATGATCTTTATCATCATGTGGTCAAGTGGGTGCTTAATCATCTTAGGGGTGGTAGCCTCCTTGCATAATTGGTGTTATACTAAATAGGGGTGGGCGTTCCTCATGAAGTGGGTGATTCACTAAAAAAATATTGTGTGATGTGTAATATTCATGCAAGTCTTTTGAATTGAGTAATATATTCAAAAGTTTCAATGAGTTTTCCTCCCTTTGAGGGTTTCCCAATTTATATCTGGTGTCTTGTGTAATCTCTCATTCATGGGTATGGTTGTTAAATGCAGACATAAAATCACACACTTTGGGTAACTATCTAGTCCTAGTTGCATACTACTATTCATATGATTCCTATGTTAGAAAAGTACTGATTAACCCATGTCTTTGGCCACTTTTCTTTCCTTTCAGTTGGTACTTTCAGTCTCGCACTTCTACTTGTTCAATCTGTACTTTTACCCTTCATCATTTTTTTAACCCGGACACTAGCACCCATCTAGGACTCGAGCGCCAGGTGTCGTCATCCCATTTGGGTGTTCCTGTCCCCTTTAAACTTTACTCTTATATTTTTGGGTCCTTTCTAGTTGTTTGAACATTTTATCTTTTGGTATTCAGCCTTTTCAGGGTTAATTGTGAAATTTGAAGCAAGGAATCATATAAATATAAATTTATGTGACCATAATAAAGTACTAAACATTAAGCATTAATGTCACCACCTAAGAGTGCATCCATCCAAGGTATTTATAGCTCCATTTGCATCCATCTAGTTCCATCACAAGGGATATAGGTTGATTTTCTACATCACACTTCATAGGAGGGGAGTTCTATTATATTCCATACACACATTACTTACATTCTACATTTAGTTTCTTACTCACTACCTCAAGTGCAACACACATACGAGCACCTAGGGCACCATTACTTACACACACACCTAAAACTACATTGGTTTTGAGATGTAGTGCAGTGCTCATTCATAAGTCCATCAATTTGAAATTTGGGGATAGTTTGACCCCTTCATATGCATCTTTATTTTTTAGGGTTTTGATTCTTGGTTTGGGGTTTTGCAGGCAATTCTTCCATTTCAGGTTTACGAAAACATTTGACATGTTGGAACATCATGATTAAGTGGGATGGCCACCCCTTAATTAATATGGATCGATCACTATTATATAGGTTATTATTTAATAATATGAAATATTTCTATTTCTATTATTAAATGTGCTAACTTAGGTATATAATTTAGGTTAAATATTTAATATCATGGAATGATAATATTTCTAATATTAAATATTATAAACCTAGGTGTATGTGTCAACTGTTTAGGTTGAAAATGTGGGTCGGGAAACATACCCGATCACCTTATATAAAAAGGACTTTAGGTCCTCATTTGATATATTCGATATATATCAAAGGTGAAAATTATTTACCCTTGTGATTAGGGTTTGAAGAAGGAGGTGATCTCACTAGATTTAAGTTTTGTTCTCTGAAAGTAAAAGGTTATTCTTAAGTGGTTTTCACCTTAATGGGGTTTTCCACTATATATTTATGACACGTGTATTTATCTTTAGTATGTATTTATGTATTTACTTATTTCATTACATAATGTTTAAAATTTAATGTTTTATGGTTTATGTTAATATTTAAATGCATTGGTTGATTAAATTCATAATAGTTATTATCCTCTAAATTATAACATGAAGAAGTGTAGTAGCATACATGTGACAAGAAACGAAGGAGTGTAGACATCTTGCGACCCTAAAAAGTTGGGTTTTTCGACCATCTGTGTACACCAGGACATCTAGAATATAGACTAGGGTGCCCATGGGTACCCCTATCCCTCTCCAGGTGCCCCAGTCTAGTAAAATCCTTCAAATATGCATTTTCGTAGGCTCCTAATTAACGGTTAGTCCTTCATATTTTCAAGATTTCTAACTTTGTGCACTTTCTAGAACTATGTGAACTAGCTAAGTCTTTTCTCCTCTTCCTTGCACATTAGGGTTTCATATTTGCTTTGATTAGTGGCTTGGATGTATTTCTACATTACATTTATCATTTATTTAGTGCTCTTATAACATCTATATTAGACTACAATATTCCATTTTAGTTTAATCATTCATGGTTAATAATTTCTCATTGATCAATGTATGATGATTTTATGCTTTGAATGGTGTATGAAATCTAAGACAAATAAATAAATTTTTTAAATGATTGATTCATGCCCCCCCCCTCAGTCCATTATGCTTCCAACCACATAGGAGTACCATATGAAAAAATGATTTAAAAGGTAAAGGTAAGGTACATGAGGAATACCTGGAGGTCATGAAGAGGTTGTGCACCCATTGTTGAAGACCAAGCTGATTGTAGATTACTCCTTTTTATCTTAGAAGGACTACCTGAGAAGAAAATCAAGACCACAAAATAGAGTTAATAACATAGGTCAGTGGATTTCCTAGTGTGAAACTAGATCCAAGAAGCGGGGTGCTTCCTTGAAGGTTGTCAATCCACATCTTAATACAAATTAATGTTGATAAATATCATGAAATGGAAATTCCTACTGTAGTTATATGATTTGGGTATCTCACACAACACAATAGTCTAAATCTAATCTAAATGATGAATATAAGATTAAATCTAGGAGAATGGTCAATTGTCAGGGTCTATAGGTATGAAAGAGGGAAGAAAGAAGGTCTGAGTGAAGTCTTGGGAGGTTTTGGAGAGTTTTGGGTGGAGGAATGAGCTTGTTGGTTTGAGGGGAAAATGTCAGACACAGAGACCAATGCTAGTTGGGGAACCGATGTCACTCACTAGTTATAGTCGAGATCGGTTGGGTAACTGATCATGGTAGGGGAAAATTAGGTTTCAAAGGTAGAAAGAGGTTGATTTGGGATCTCTGTGATTACATAGAGTATTGGGAGGTCTTAGGTAGGGTGTAGGAATTTAGGTGAAGACTCAACATGGGTAAAAGGGGTGGTTGAAAGGGCAGAGTGGTTCCAGTTGGTAGGGTGTCAAGTGAATGGGATACAAAGGTATCCAGGAGAGGAAGGAGGTAATTAGAAAAAGATAAAGGATCTAAAACCAAAGCTAATGAAATCAATAACTTGGTTAAGAATACTTATAAGAGATTGAAGATTGGTAGAAGGTGGTGGTTGGTGGGTGTGCATAGGAGAGACGAGCCAAGATCCAGTGCCATGAAAATGAAGGTTGAGTGCTTCTCCGTGTGAATGGTTCAAGCCTATGAAGTCGTAGATTGGTTGCTGGTGGAGAGTTTGATGCTCTAGTGCTCAGTTGATCATCAAGGTGTCAATTGAATGCCAAAGATGTGAGATCAAAGAATGCCAACCAAAAGAAGAACCTAGGAAAAGAGTTGAAAATGCTTATTTAAAGGAACCGATGGTGGTTCCTTGACTGGTGCCGACCGAGGAATAACTGGCATTCGGTTAGGGAGAAATAGTCTTATTTACTAAAAATAACCTTTTCTCTCCCTTTTTGGCATGAGTCAAGAATGGTTATGGGTTAGGAGTCTTGATTCTCATTAAATCACATGAGAAATTAGTGGGAGAGGTAGTTGGAAATTAATATTAGGTTTAGAAGAAGTCTCAGTTGGTTAGGGGGAGTGATGACTCAGTCTTAGTTATTAAATGGGCTTGGAATGGGTCTAAGGTGAGGTGGAGGGGTGAGGTAATAATTAATCTAATATAGGTAATTAGATTAATAAAAATATGTGAAAGGGGTCATGGTAAGGGGGTATGTAATAAAAGGGGACCTAGAGGGTGTCATCCCAATTTTGGGTGTCTACATTTTCCCCTTTTTTCATGTAGCTTGTACTAATAAGCGACAGATGACAAAAACAAGAAGTGGATGCCCCAGATATGGGTGGAGGTTATCCCCCTCAAACTAGGAACTAATGTAGTGGAAGGAAGAATCGGTGATGGTTTGATAAGGTGGTAGGTGATGAAAAATGGGGTTATGTGAAGGTATAGGCAATGGTGATGATAGGGTGATTGAAAGGTGGAGGCAGTCAAATGCATGCACACACTTAGAATGCAACAAGGCACAAGGTTGAAGAGCACACAAATGCTAATTCATCAATGGTTGATAGTTTATCTAAACAAGGGTGATGTGGTCTAGGTATCCAAGGTATAGGATGTGATCCTGGAAACACAATGAGGCTAGGTGCAGGAATGGGTATAGGTGTGTTCCAAAACACCAAAAGGTTTGGTTTGGTCGAGATAAATGTCATGAAATAAGGAGAGGTAAGGTCGGTAGGATAAATAAACATGGGTAGCATTATCACATAGAGTGAGTAAGAAATTTGATTGTCATATAGGCGAGGTTTTTGTCATATAGGTAAGGTCGGGTTGGTGAAGGTATATAGGTAAGGTCATGGGTAAGGCCTAGGTGAAGGAAAACATGCCCCTAAGTATCTGTAGGGAGTTGGTGAGGTGGTGAGGCTTGTTAGGTGAGCCTGTAGGGAGGTTTTAGGGATGTGTCAGCTAGAAAAAGGCAAGCGAGAGAAAAAATTAGGTAAAATGAAGCATATTGGGTTATATGTAGGGTGACCGATGCCGGTTCAGAGGGAACCAATGCTGGTAGGGTGACCGATGCCGGTCACCTAGGGAAAGACCTAACTGGACATCAGTCACCAAAATGATGAGATAAAAATGGAATCCCAACCCAAAATGTGCTCATTTGAGCATTGGTTGAGTTGGAAAATGAATAGTGGAGAGGTTATTCAAGGAAGATGAAAAATAGTGCTAGGAGACTGAGTTGGTGAGAGATAAGTGGGTGGAGGAGGTGATTTCATGGCCCCACGTGCAACTATCTGATTGGTTGGAGAGTTGGGAGCTATTTGACATGGCAGAGGTAGGGGAAGGATCAGGGGTGCTCTAGTTTAGGCTCCAACCATCCCAACACAGAGGCAATGGCGAGTAGAGGTAGGATTTGGGCTTTAAGCTTGGTTTTGTAGAATTATAGGTACTAGAAATGCAAATTTTTTTGTTTTTTTTTTTTTTGAAATTGGGGTGAAATCAAGGTATGAGAGGGTGTAATTAGATTAATTAGGGGTGAAAATGAACTTAGGGCCAGTTGGAAGTGATTTGGGTGGGTTATTTGGGTGTATTTTTTGATTTTTTTGCAATTGGGGGCTTGGGGGTTTGGCCTTGGGGCCGAACTAGTAACCAACATCAGTTGGTTATTGGCAACATTGGTTGACTAACCAGCTATAGTCAATGTTAAAGGGGACCGACATCGGTAGGGGAACCGATGTCTGATTGCTCAGTTAAATAACAAAGTGTAAGAAAATGTTGATTTAGGCTGTCTAAGGGAGTGTGAGGTTGGGTAGGGTGGAAAAGAGAAGTTCTTAGGGAAGGGTTTGGGTAAAATATGATGTTATAGGATGATTTTGGGAGGGATGGGGTTGGGTAGGTCAATAGGTGAACTAGTGGGAGGGAAGATAGGTAAGATCAGAAAAGGGGGAAAATAGTGGAATGGAGTGGGCCGAGCTAACCTCCGAAGACCCCATGTCTTCTGAGTGCTACCTACATAGCCCTTGCAAAAGGGGCCTCAGGCCGATGTAGTTCTCCCATAGGACAGGGAAGAATATGATTTTGGTAAGTAGGTTGGGTGAAGGTGAAACGGTCTAGGTAAGGCATGGTAAATATTAGGCAAGGTTGAGTTTTGAATAGAAAGTCAAAAGGGAAAATGATTAACTTGTGTGGGTGTTGATGATGTAGGCTAGGAAACAGATGACTATGAGGGACCAAATTCCACCCTTCTAGTACAGATGAGACCCACCATTTTGGATGAGGAAGTGGGAGCACATGCAGGCAGTTGGGCTAGGTGTGGTGAGGAGGTACAGGAGGATTGCACGAGACCATAGTATGATGGTAGCCCTCATCGATAGATGGGACCCAGCTACCAACACCTTCCATCTGCCAATGGGAGAGATGACCATCACATTAGAGGATGTATACAAGATTCTGTAGCTTCCGATCATTGGGGAGCCACTTTATCAAGTTGTCATCTACAGATGTGGTAGATCATATTGATTATGGTGTTTGGGCCAGCCATGATAGAGCTGACATACCATAGTTGTGAGTATCAGTTATGGTGCGATGTATGTGGTGCATCCTTAAGAGACCCATATTTTAGTGTTGATGATGGTTGGCATCAGTTGTTTCACCCTTCCAGACTCAGAGGGTGGGAGGTTTCCATGGGCCTTGATGGGAGTTCTAGAGGACATGGTTTTTGACAAGGTTTGTTTTGCATGGGCACCAACTTACTTGGTTCAGCTGTATAGGGAGCTTTGGGATTACAGAGGATACATCGATATGGTCTTTGTTGCACTTATTTGTTACACTGTTGGGCATATGAGCACATTGTGTGCCTTCATCTGCTAGGTCTACCATGATAGGGGTGACACATGGGTGTATATAGGGTAGGATACAGAAATGGTGGCTACTGATAGGAGAGAAGGTGAGGGTGGATGGGGTGATTTGGATATTACATACTATCAATGGGTACTAGATAGCCTGTCACCTATAGAGATTCTATGGAGGCCATACCTCACTTACCCAGAGTTCACAGGCATGGAGGAGGAGCTGGAGGGTCTAAATATTTTGAGATGGATCCAGAGGGCACAGGGATGAGGAGCACAAGCTCATACCTATAGATCAGTCAGATGATAGTTTGGATTACAAAAGAATGTGCCCCAGACATTCCCATAGTACCATTGAGATGATGTGGAGAGGCCATTACCTCTTCCATAACCAACACCACCAACAAGAGTGGAGGAGCAGGTAGTTGATGAGATGATAGATGATGTTGGGTGCACATGGATGGGTATAGGAAGTGGTGGACAACATAGTTATAGGAAACACCAGCTAGGCAAGGACAACCAATTTGGCCACTGTTATCAGTGAGAGAGATAGGATATGGGGGCAGGTGATAGGACTACAGGCCCAAGTTACTACTTTACAGGCACAGGTGGCCACATTACAGACACAGTTAGTGACAGCACAAGCACAAGCTGATGACGGGGGACACATGGCTGCCCCTCCTTCACCTCTGAGGGTACATGATGGGACACAGATATAGGGACATGGTCCATCATCATAGGTATACGGTACTAGTACATGGTACAAGGATAGGGAAATGGACAATAGGGGATAGGGACAGGAGGTCCATAGCCTCAGGGATAGGGATATACAAGGTAGTGGAGTGATGCCACCACCATAGGTGGTATCGATGGACCAATACAGAGAGGTTGTGGCTGAGGCTAGATATTATGAGGATCAGATTACAGAGCTTGATCTCCCTATTGTCATATATGCTACCTATAGAGCACAATAGGAAGTTGTAGGATTGCATTCATGCAGTCAGAGGTCTAGCTCACAGACCCATAATGTTAGTAGTTTAGCATAGGGATCCCATCATATCCATAGATCAGGGAGCCACCATACTCATGGGAAGGGCCAACAGGAGGTGACTAGTGCACAAAGACAGAGGCTAGGTGATGGGACAAGAGAGAGTGAAGAGGCACCAAGCCCTCCCAGGGATGATGAAATGATGGATATTGTTTTTTATTTTTGATTTATGACTTATATATACCAGCCTGCATGCCGAAGAGTGAGTTGTATATGAGATTTTTTGAGAGACTTATTTATATCTGTGTATACAATGTATTGACACACAGACTTTCTAGTATATAGATGATGGTATTTATATCTGTTGTGTTTGGTTTCATTTCCATTGTATTTTTATCATGGAAATTAGATGTAGGTATGATTGATAATGTTGTGTTTCAGTTTAATTTCCAATGTATTGATATTATGGAAATTAGATGTGTAGACATGGTGATGATGTATGGTTTGGTTTGGGTTTAATTTCCAATGTATTGATATTATGGAAACTAGATGTAGGCATGGTTGATGTTTGGTTTGGTTTAATTTCCAATGTATTGTTTGGTTTGGTTTAAATTTCCAATGTATTGATATTATGGAAATTAGATGTAGGCATGGTTGATGATGTTTTGGTTTGGTTTGGTTTAAATTTCTAATGTAATGATGTTATGGAAATTAGATGTAGGCATGGTTGATGATGTTTGGTTTGGTTTAATTTCCAATGTATTGATATTATGGAAATTAGATGTAGGCATGGTTGATGATGTTTTGGTTTGGTTTAATTTCCAATGTATTGATATTATGGAAACTAGTTATGGGGTGGGAGAGAGGATAGGTAAGATAGGAAAAGTTAGAAAGATCATGTAGGAGGGGAAAATAATGGTTGAGCTAACCTTCAAAGACCCCATTCCTTTGAAGTGTTTCCTACATAGCCCTTGCAAAAGGGGCCTCAAGACTGATGTAGTTATCCCATAAGATAGGGAAGAATAAGATGGTGGTAGGTAAGTTGGGTAGGATTGGGTAAGGTAGATTGTGGTAAGGTAAATTGTGTAAGGGGATAAGATAATGTATTGGGTAAGATTGGGTAAGAATAGATGGTAGGTAAGGTAAGATTGGGTAAGGTAGATTGTGGTAAGGTAGATTGGTAAGTATTGGGTAAGATAGAGTTGGGTAAGGTAGATTGTGGTTGGTAAGTGTATGATGTTATTTGATTTAATTTCCAATGTATGATGGTATTATGGGAACTAGATGATGGGTATAGGTGTGGGTGAGATGAGAATAGAACCAAGATATCTGATGTCGATGGTCTCATCCTATTGAAGAAGCAACAAGTAGACAAAGGGGAACCAAAAAGAAGTGAAATGCTCCATAGTTGGCAAGGACCATAACAACCATACCAAATAGGCTTATGAACATAAACCCCTTGATACATTGCATGATTGATAGGTCTATGGTTGAAAGAAGTTGCATGATCACAAAGTGTCGCATGAGTGCCACGTCCCTTGAGTAGATAGGAGAAAATAAAAGAGGGTAGGGTGGAGTGGTTTTTTAGCATAACCTTGTTGTGGGATAACATGCCCCTTCTGTAAGATACCCAAAACCAGCATAGGCAAGTCCATGACCAAAAGTTTTGTATTTTTCTTGATTTTTTATTTTTTGCATTTTTTTTTTGCATTCATAGAATGATCGATGCAGGAAGTCTATATTGGGATGAATAGTAGTGTCTCCTTGAGGTCTTCGTGAAGTTGATCGATGCAGGAAGCTCCAAGATAATTTTTGTTTTAAAAAATAATTTTTTTGTTTTTGATAGACTAAGTACAACATGTGGCTAGATTTTTATAGCTGTCCTTCGAGGGAGAAGTCTACTTATAGTAGTAATAGAGAGACATAGATGTTCATTTGAGGGAATCATCTATTTGTGAGAAGTTTGACTCAAGGAGTAGAATTTTTGTTATCCCAAAATTTTTGCATTATTTTGGACTTGTAGTCATGGAAAAGACTATAAAGGAGTATAGGCCTCTTTTATGAAGGAAAAACCATAACATAAAAAATGTTAGCTATGAAAGAGGGGTTTCAAGTGACAAATGACCATGGGATTCCATCCTGAAAAGGATGAAAAGTATCCATGAGAATCATGCCATGAGTAGAGCCGTGGTACTCATATTCAAGATAAGGCTGAATGGTGATGGATAATCACACAATTCTTTTGAGTCATTGGTCCTTAAAAGAGGTAGGTGGAAGGAGAGGTTCACTCAAGGGATGAGCATATATGAGACATAAAGTGATGTAGTAATTTATTCAACAATAGAATGGTCAAAGATGCAAGGCATTAAGGGGATTAGGTTTGGGTTTACCCTCAAGAGAAGATAAATGATAAGTTCTTGATCCATAGGTATGGGTGACAATATAAGGTCCAAGCCAATTAGGAGAAAACTTTCCTTGTTTACTTTTCTCCATTTTGGTTACATGTTGATTTTCCTTTAGGACAAGATCACTGATATTGAATGTTCATTCTTGAACGCATTTGTCATAGGCACACTTAATGTGCTTTTGGTAGATTTGGAGGTGGTCTAGAGTGTTTAAACATTCATTCATCCAGTAGCTCAAGTTGTGCCAAATGTTCTTGGCGAAAAATCATCATCAGAGAGGATATATTTAAGAGATATATATAGAGATGGAATTTGGACTTTGAGAGGTAGGATGACCTCTGTACCATAGACCAAAGAGAAAGGTGTGGCAGCGGTAGAGGTGTGAATGCTGGTACGATAAGCCCATAAGGCAAAAGGAATGTGTGTGTGCCAATCCTTACTAGATTCATCAACCACTTTCATAAGAATTTTGGTGAGATTTTTTTTAGAAGATTCAGCTTGACCATTTTCTTGTGGGTAATATGGTGAAGAGAAACTAAGTTGAATACCAAATTTGTCACACAGTTTGTGTATAGGGTTTTTGTTTTTGAATTGTTTTCCATTTCAGCGATGAGGCGATGAGGAACACCAAAGCGAAAAATGATATGGTGGTTGATAAATTTGACTATTTTCTTGGCTTTGGTAGAAATGAGAGGGATGGCTTCCACCCATTTAGTGTAATATTTAGTCTCCGTGATGATCCAGTGATGACGTTATGAGGAATTAGGGTTAAGCTCCCCAATGAGATCCAAACCCCACTGAGAAAAGGGCCAAAAGTCTCTGGCACGACTTGTAAGGCATGACTAGGAGTATGATGAAGGTTAGCATGCTACTGAAACTTCACACATGTTTAACATAGTCACAATAGTATTGGTTAAGGGTTGGTCAGTAGTAGCCGAGTTGAAGGATATGCTTTGTAATAATGAGGCCACTAATGTCCCCCAAAAATCCCATCATGAATTTATTTGATGGTGTACGGGATTTCAGAACTGGTGAGGCATTGCACAGGAGGATACCGTTAAAGCCACATTTGTAGAGAAGACCTCCCATGATGACATAACAAGAGACACTTTTTAGGAAGGCTCATCCATCCATTGCGAGTGAGATCTAGAGGTAGGATTGAAAGTGAGAGGTAGTCAATGAAACTGCTTATACCAAATGTCACATGGGTCAGTATCGATGCTACCCACAAAATTAAGGCCGGGGATAATATAAGAAGGTGACTAAAACCATTGTATTGTGACAAATATTTTTGAGTCTAAAGGTGAGGCAGGTATTTGAGAAGCAAGACAAGCCATGGTATCTACAAATTTGTTAGTGGATCATGGAGTGGCTTGAATGAGGTAGTGATCAAACGTGGTCAAAATAGGTCGACATGATGTTTATACTTTTGAAATCTCATCGTTATGAAACTAGTATGAAACCATTGATTTGGTTCACAACTAGTTGAGAGTCACCAAATATGTTAATGGATTTAACATCTAGGGAAATGGCAGTTTTAAGACCTAACACAAGAGCTTCATACTCAACTATGTTATTTGTGTAGTCAAAGTCTAGTTTAAAGGATAGTGGCATAGGCTCACCATCAAGAGGAATGAGGATGACCCTTGACACCTCCCCCGTGGTGAATTTGGATCTGTCAAAGAATAATGTCATTTGATAAAAAATATCATCAGTGGAGAGGGTGGCGATAGATTCATCAAAAATCAAAGTTTGAGGATTGATTCCCAGGAAGAGGAGTGTCTACAAGTTGATCCATGATGGTTTTTCCTTTGACAAAATTTTGATGAATGAAATCTAACTCCAAGTCTATAAGAAGCATGAGCCAATGAGTGGTGCGTTGGTGTTGGTAAGGTTTGGCATACATGTAATGAAGAGGGTTGGTGTTGGTAATGACAAACATTTTGTGATTAAGAAGGTAGTGGTGAAGTTTGGTGGCCACAAAGACTAGGGCTAAGAAAATATTTTCAGCATGAGTGTACTGATTTTCATAGTCTAGAAGAGTATGGATTATGTAATAAACCACTTGTTCCCTATGTTTTGCTCATCATGAGAGAGCATGACACCCAAGGAATGGTAAGTAGTAGAAAATGTAAAGGTAAAAAGGTTGATCATCTTTAGGTGGAATGAGCACAAGGTGGCTGAAGAAGGTAGTTCTTTAACGCTTCGAAGGATTTGTGACACTCATCATTCCAATGGAAAGAAACATCCTTTTTAAGGAGGTGGTGAAATGGTTGGACATCAGTCTAAAGTTGAGAGATGAAGCATTAGATGGATTGCAATTTTCCTTACAAGCTATGAAGTTGCCAAAGGTTAGTAGGTGGAGGCATGTCAAGAATTTCCTTGATCTTAGCAGGATCAACTTTGATACCCCACAAAGAGATGATGAAACCAAGGAGCTTACCTAAGAGAACTGATGAAAACACACTTCTTTGGTTGAAGGTGAACACAATATTGGATAAGGAGGTCAAAGATAACTTTAAGAATGGCCAGGTGTTTGGCGATGACACTTGGACTTACCAAGAAGGTCATCGACATAGTCTTCCAATATGTCATGCATGATGTCATGGAAGATGTAAGTCATAGCACGTGCTGATAGGTAGCACCATCATTTTTCAAGCCAAAGGGCATGATGCCATAGTAGAAGGTATCCCCAAGGGGTGATGAAGGTGTTTTTGTGTTGATCTTCTGGAGTGAGTAATATCTGATTATAACCCGAAAACCCATCCATAAGAGATAACATCTCATGGCTGATTGTAAGATCAACTAGTTGGTCAATGCTTGGTAGAGGAAAGTCATCTTTTGGATAGGAAAGGTTAAGGTCATGAAATTTAGTGCAGATACGAAGTCCCCTCGGTCTTTTCATGATAAGAACAATGTTAGAGACCCATTGTGGATAGTCAATAGGTAGGATGAAGGAAACAAAGAGAAGGTGCTGAAGTTCTTCTTTCACAAGAAGAGTAATGCGAGGATGCATTTTACACAGCTTCTGTTTCACTGGGTTTGGTGCATCAGGGTTAGTTATGATATTGTGAAGCATGATATTAGGGTCAATACCTGACATATCACTATAAGACCAAGAAAATGCATTGTTATGATCACGAAGAAAAGAGGTGAAAGATTCTTGTTCCATGGAGTCTAAAGATTGGCCTATCTTTAGAATTTGTGGGTCATCCTGAGTGTGAATGTTGATTTCTATGGTAGATTCATTCAACATGGTTTGTGTATCAGAGGGTAACAACCTTTGAATATAAGAATCCTCCACACCTAAATAGGTCAGAATAGAATCATCATCCTGACATTGAATGACATTTATAGAAGGCATATCATCATCCAACATGTCAGGATAAAGAAGAGGAAGGGAAGAGGGAACCTCACCATCACATTGATAGGTCAGAGGTCCCAAGGAGATGGTGTTCACAAAAAAAATTTAGGTGGAATGGATTCGGGATCCATAGACTCTGTGGGAGAAGGCGCGTGATAGGTGAGGAAGGTGGGGAAGGATTTTCATCTTCTATGAGGGTGATTCAGGCCTTCTTAGGAGGAGGCTTCCTAGGAAATCCAAGACCACAATGGTTTTTTTGTTCCTAGTGGTGCATGGTATGACGATGTGATGACCTTGTTCGTAATGACCAAATCTGAAGCCTTTCCAGGCACAATGGTGAAGAAAATTAAGTGTGAAAGCTGCATTTTGGTGAGGTAGGAGAAGTCAGATGAAAAAGGTCTGGTTTGGAAGGGAGGTTCAATAGAATAAGAGGAAGTGTCAAGCCCCCCATAGGTTAGGTTGGTGTGAAGGTGGGGAGGGTTGTATGGTATGACCTCTCCTATATGATGATCATAACATGGGTGTTGGTGTAGTTTTCCATACTCCTAAGGAGTAAGGAATGTGTCAATGCTGAGGAGGTGGTATTCTCCGAGTGAAAGGCATTGAAAAATTCCTACCAAGGGGTTTATGGTTGGTACTTGGGTAGCAGGTATAGATGAGCTATCTGAAGCCTGAGAAGATGGGGCATTAGTAGAGGGTGGAATAGGAGGGTCGGTAGGTGGGTTAGATGAGGAAAGTGAAGTGGAAGAAGTGGTAGATGTGGTAGATTCCTTAATTGGGATTAGGACATCATTTGGATGGTAAATCATATTACAGGTTTTGAAGGGGGAGGGATCTTCCCAAATGGTGTAAGGTTCCCCTTCATATTCAAATTTGAGGCAATGGTGAAGGGTGGAAGGTACACAAGCCATGACATGAATCCAGGGATGACCTAACAACATGTTATACTGGAACTCTCCTTCGAGAACGTAGAAGAGTTTGGGAATAGTTCGGGGACCCACACAGATGTGGAGGAAAATGGTGCCAAGGGTAGTGGTCATGGCATTGTTAAAAGATCGAAGCATGACGGGGTTTCTAGACATACAATTAGCTGGTATGCCTATTTTTTCATAGGCATGAGAAGAGATGATGTTGATGCTAGTGCCCCCATCAATCATAACACATTTAACAAAAATATCATTAATGTAAGTGGAGATGAAAAGAGTGGGATCAGGATCATCAGGTTGTGAAGGGGAAAATATCTGATTTGGAGAAATTAATGGAAGCAATCTGATGAGGGGTAATGAGGGTGGAAATAGGTGAAGTGTCATTGGGTGGAACCTCGATGGATTGCAGGACCTCAATGAGGGCCTGAACGATGAGAATCATAGGTTTGAATCAAGTCATATAAAGACATCTTCAACGGGGATTGGTGAAGTTATTTGATCATTGAATGATGTGTAACCCCAAAAGAAGTAGGTGATTCCATCCCAAGGATGGTTATCTTGGGGGAGGTGCAAGTGTAATGGTAGGTGAAGGAGAACTAGAAGGGTTACCAAAATTTTCCTTTCCTTTGTCTTTCACGTGTTGTGACCGAGTGGCTACACGCACCATGTTAATTTCAAAGATAGGAGGAGGAAAAGAGGGTTGTTTAGGCTTACCTTTATCCCTAGGTGGATGTGAAGGAAAAGGTTGTAGAATGGGTTTGGGACTAGGTTGTGTGGTGATGGGAGAAGAAAGAATGGAATCCTCCTCCAACAGATCATCTTCTTCGAAGAGACCATCAAATCACAAAGCTGAAGGAGAATGTTTTTAAGAGCCTTACAACTCTTGACATCATGCCCTGGTGAGTGATGATAAGCAAAAATTTTTGTGTCATCAAACCCTACTGGTTTAGGTTTGAGAGGATCGTAAGGCTTGATAGGTGGAAGTGATATAGCAGATGTCTCTAACAATCAAGCAAGGATGTTAGAGTAGGATCCTACCAAAGGATCACAATGAGAGGTCAAGGTTGTCTTGGGTGAAGGGGTAGGTGACCTTCATGAGGGGGGTGAGGTGAGAGATCACTGTTGGTGTAACTACTTTTTTGGTAGGTAGTGAAGGTTTGGGTTTAGGCTGCGCCTTCTTGGGTAAAGGTGGAGGGAAACATCGGTGAGGGAAAGGAGACTCAGAAGGTGTAGGTATCTGAGTAAGCCAAGGAAAAGTGTGGGTGTTGGAAAGAGTGAGGGTAAAGGTAGTGAAGAAGGTGTGGGTAAGAACGGGAGGTGAAGGCAAGGATATAGGTTGTCACACTTTGGTTTTTCCTTGGTAAAGGGGTAGGTTAACCAAGGTTGAAGGATGTGGGCCCAATATTGATGACAGAAGGTGAAGGTGAGTGAGAAGGTGTGGGGGATACCAGGTGTGAGCCCTAAGAGGTTGGGTCTTCCTTTTAGGTGTCGGAGTAGGTTTTGTGATTGGTGGTGAAGAAGTTGATAAGTCTAGCTTCACAGGGGGATGTAACAGAACTTGGTACATGGTAAAACCCCTAAGGTGGTAGTAGGTTTTTGAGTAGATGGAGGCTTGAGTGGAGGGGGTGCTGATGAAGAAGGGGCTAATACCACCGGTTCAGGCATAATAGCCTTAGTCACTTTGAAGATATTTGGATATATGGTAGAGGTATCAAGGGAGGACATTTGCATTTGTGTGGAAATGGGGATTCTAAGGCATCCCCAGAGGGTAGTGTAATCGACGTACTCCAAGTGGTCAACCAAATGAGAGAAGGGTTTTGGAGTAGATGAAGAGGATGATGACTTGTGTTAAATCCCATGAAGAGCTTTGAGGCCTGTGAGACAGGGAAGGTCTTAGCCTCTAACTTGGTGGGTAAGAGTGAGGTAAGAAGAGCGATGGGATCTTTGAAGACCTTTAGAGAGGTATCACCAATAGGAAGAGTAGATAAAATTGGCTCCTTTATGGGTTGAGGAGAAGGAAAAGTGGGTAATGTAGACTCCTCTATGGTAGAGAGGATGATAAGGTGGGTTCCTCTATGGGTAGAAGAATGATAAGGTGGGTTCCTCTATGGGTAAAGGGGTAAGAGGTACAAGTAAGGTGGGTTCCTCTGTGGGTAAAGGAAAAGGAACATAGGTGAGGTGGGTTCCTCTATGGTAAAGGAACAGGTGAGGTGGGTCCTCTATGGGTAAAGGAATAGGTGAGGTGGGATCCTCTATGGGTAGAGGAGTTTGTGTAAATATTTCCTCAATAGATGTTATAGGAGGAGACTAGATAGAAGGATCAGACACTATATTGAAGACTGCATGAACCACATGTACATTGGTTTCTTCTTTAGATGTCTCACCAGTGTGAGTTGATGAAGGGGCATGGTTAGGAAAAGGTTTTATGAAAACATGTCCAAGTTTTCATTAGCAGGCACGTTAGGGTTGTCAAGGATGAGATCACCACTGTCTAACATTCCTTGCACAATGTTTTTTAAAGGTTTTGCAATTTGCGTCACTATGTCCTCTTACGCAGTGGTAATTACAGAATTCATTTTCTTTATACCAAGCTGGTGTGGGGTGAGAAGGATCAAAACCAGTATGTGGTTTGATGGGAGGAAGAGTGATGGCTCCATCCTTCAACAAATTTTCCAATATGGAAGAATAAGGCTCCCCAATGGGAGTGTAACTCTTTTGTTCATACCGATATTGAAAATTTTGCACCGAGCAAGAGATTGGAAGGAGGTTTAGATTGATTGGCTGATGAGAAGGTGCCATCTTTTAGAACTACCACGTTAGCAGATCCTTTTGGCTTGGGATGGTTGTTGGGTGGTTTGAAGAAGACTCATTTGATTTGAAGGTGGCATTTTTGTTACGCAGTTTTAGTTTGTCTTCTTCGAGGGCATGCAGATCTCAAGCTTCCTAGCCATGGTAAAATACTTGTCAAACATACAAAACATTTGAACCTAAAGAGTTGAGGAAATGTGTCTAGCACACACCCTTGTAAACAAATCTATGAGCTCAGGATGTGGGAGAGAGAAGGAAAGCTGATTGATTAGGCTTCACCACCATGCGACAAAATCAGCGATAGACTCATCATCATATTGATGAATAGAATATAAATCTGTGATAGAGACCTTTTTAGAAATGTTTATCAAAAAGTGATCAAGAAAGGTCTGTGCCAATTGATTAAAGGAAAAGATCGAGTGCTTGGGAAAATCATTGTACCAGTCTAAGGTGGTCCTGACAGGGACATGGGAAAGGTACAAAGGAGCAAGGCATCATCATGGCCTATTAGGTAACAAACATGTCTAAATGAACACAAGTGCTATTGTGGGTCCTCCTTACTATTGAAGTAGTTGAATTTAGGTAGCTCCCATTGTGTCGGGATATGGATGAATAGGTATAGAGGGATGGATGGGTTCATTACAAATCTCATCATATGTTAAGACATTACAGGACCTAGAAACTTGAGGCCTCAAGCATCTGCATTTTATCCATCATCATTTTAATGAGATCCATTGTGGGGTTTGATTGAGGGATTCCCCCTGAGGTATAAGGGGCTTGATAAGATGAATGGGTCATAAAAGGCATACCAGTATGTGGTGGTGCCGAGTATGTGAATTGAGACATAGGTATGTAGGAAGTAGTGGACGAGGAGGGCATATACCCCGAATATGCCATTGAGGTGATGGGTTGTGTTTGAGGTAAGGTGGAAGTAGGAGGGGCTTGTGGAAAGATCCTCGTGGTGATAGGTGGAAGAGTTTGGGGAATAGAGACCACCAAATTCTGAAATGGAGTGGAAGAGGTCAACGCAACCGGTGGTTGTGTAGGAATAGGTACATAAGATACTTGATGATGATATAATAGGGGTAGTGGATATGGGTACTGCAGATGTCGTGGGAGAGAAGATGTCAAGGATGTAGAGGTTACGTGAGAAGTAGGTGGTTGCAAAATAGGATTAGGAAATGCTAGAGTAGTTTGGGTGGCCACATTAGCATTCCTTGATATGGAAGAGATGGTAGAAATGGTGGGCATGGAAGTGGGCATTCCATAAAGGGGCTGACCTGATGAGTCATGGGTGGAAGAAGTAGCAAGGTAATGTTGCAAGGCCTTGGTGTTATGATCAAGGAATCTAGTGAATTCCTCATCACCTACAGGTACATTCATCAGAAGAATTAGGATCCATTGGAGATGAAATGGAAGGTGGCAAAGGGCTAGAAGGAAAAGGTATACAACTTGCATGGAAAGCAAGATCTCACACCTATTGGCGAGTCCAAACCATATAGAAGGATGGAAAACAGGTACTCTGGGCTCTGTAAAAATGATAGAAACTCAGAAACAAACTTTTGGAAAATGTATGGAAGGTGAAATTAGCTCGTTGTTTTTGACAGAAAATAAAAAACACAGAACTGATATCAGTTGTCAATGAACCAGTGCCGGTAGTTGCTGAAACTGAACCGATGTCTGGTAGGTAGAATAACCAATGTCAATTACTGAAACTAATGTTGGTAGGGCAGGTTAGATCTAAACTTAAGAAATTTGAAATTTCTAAGCAATATTTTGGTCAAAAGAAGCTGAGAACTGGGTTGTGTATATCAATTCTAATCTAACACACTCAGAGAACCAGAATTAACTGATTGTGATGGTCGAGTGTGAAAAAAAAGAAATAAAGAAAAGTGATGAAATATGATCTCACACCTCAAATAGTAGAAGACAAGAAAGAAAGTCACAAATCCAACAAGTAAAATCTAACAAACACGTTATCCTAGGAATAAGATTTTAGTGTTTTGATGGCTTAAGCCTTAGGACTGACTGTGAATATATAGAAAGGAGTGGATATAAGGTACCTAGAAGCCAACTATGGATGGTTTCAGGAATTTTTTGGTGGGGGCGTCCTTAATATACCTTTTAGTACGTGAGGTCCAAGCTCTGATATGACAATCCAGCCAGAACACCGGTCAGGGCCCACTATCAATGGGTGTTTAAATCCTTGATAGCTTCTTCTAGGGATTTGGGGAATGTTTAAGAAATGTGTTGTTTGTTTGAGTGATTTGGAAAAGTGTGTGCAAAAGTGGACTATGCTTAATTACCCAATCATCAACTGGTCATGACCTCCATTATATTTGATTGCTAATTAGACTATGTGAGCTAAATGCAAGAATACACAGGATGCAATGCAAAAATTTTAAACCCAAATCGAAAGATTGAGATTGGATGAAAGCAATAGTGAATAGGAATAGAGTATGACTTTCACTAATGCAAGAAAGAAAGAAGAAAGAATGATTCATGTTTTAATTTACACCAAATGAAATGTGACTTTTAGAGAAAATAGAAGAAAGAATGTTACCAAGGAGAGATTTAGTGAAGATTTTAGAAAGGAAACAATCAGAAATGCAATCCTAAATGAATATAAGGAACCCATAAATGATGAGGGTCCCATTGGCATGCCAAAATGTTTCACCACATAGGATTACCATATGAAAAAATGATTTAAAAGGTAAAGGTAAGGTACGTGAGGAATACCTAGAGGTCGTGAAGAGGTTGTACACCATTTTGAAGACCAAGCCGATTGTAGAGCACTCTTTTTTGTCTTGGAAGGACTACCTGAGAAGAAAAGAAAGACCAAAAAATAGAATTAATAACATAGGTGAGTGGATTTCCTAGCATGAGCTAGATCTGGGAAGCGGGGTGCTTCCTCGAAGGTTGTCAATCCACGTCTTAATATAAATTAATGCTGATAAATATCATGAAATGGAAAGTCCTACTGTAGTTATATGATTTGGGTATCTCACACAACACAATAGTCTAAATCTAATCTAAATGATGAATATAAGATTAAATCTAGGAGAATGGTCATTGTTATCAAGGGTCTATAGGTATGACAGGGGGCAGAAAGAAGGTCTGAGTGAAGTCTTGGGAGGTTTTGAGAGAGTTTTGGGTGGAGGAATGAGCTTGCTGTTCTAGGGAAAAATGCCTGACATAGAGACTGATGTTGGTTGGGGAACCGATGTCAGTCACTGGTTATAGCTGGGATCAGTTGGTAACCGATCACGGTAGGGGAAATTGGGTTTCAAAGGTAGAAAGGAGGTTGATTTGGGATCTCTGTGATTACACAGAGTATTGGGAGGTCTTAGGTAGGGTGTAGGAATTTAGGTGAAGACTCAACATGGGTAAAAGAGGGGGTTAAAAGGGGAGAGTGGTTCCAGTTGGTAGGGTGTCAGGTGAATGGGCTATGGAAGGTATCCAGGAGAGGAAGGAGGTGATTAGAAAAAGATAAAGGATCTTAAACCAAAGCTAATGAAATCAATAACCTAGTTAAGAATACTTATCAACGATATGAGATTGGTAGAAGGTGGCAGTTGGTGGGTGCATAGGAGAGACGAGTCTGAGATCTAGTTCCATGTGACAATGAAGGTTGAGTGCTTCTCTGTGTGAATGGTTCAAACCTATGAAGTCATAGATTGGTTGCTGGTGGAGATTTTGATGCTCTGGTGCTCAGTTGATCATCAGGGTGTCGATTGAATGCCAAAGATGTGAGATCAAATAATGCCAACCAAAATAAGAACCTGGGAAAAGAGTTGAAAATTCTTATTTAAAGGAACCGATGGCAGTTCCTTGACCAAGATCGCCGACCTGAGGAATAACCGGCATCGGTTAGGGAGAAATAGTCTTATTTGCTAAAAATAACCTTTTCTCTCCCTTTTTGGCATGAGTCAAGAATGGTTATGGGTTAGGAGTCTTGATTCTCATTAAATCACATGGGAAATTGGTGGGAGAGGTAGTTGGAAATTAATATTAGGTTTAGAATAAGTCTCAGTTAGTTAGGGGAAGTGATGACTCAGTATTAGTTATTAAATGGGCTTGGAATGGGTCCAAGGTGAGGTGGAGAGGTGAGGTGAGGGGTGAGGTAATAATTAATCTAATATAGGTAATTATATTAATAAAAATATGTGAAAGGGGTCATGGTAAGGGGGTATGTAGTAAAAGGGGACCTAGAGGGTGTCGTCCCAATTTTTGGTGTCTACAAAGACCATTTATTATGTTGTTAAAATATTGATAGTGATTAGTGTCATGTCCAAAAATACGATGATAGGAACAAAAATAGATACAATTTGGTAAGAAAGAGTTTAAGTAGAGTAATGACACTTGGAAGGTAAAAGAAGGAGGCCTCAATCAAGTAAAGTAGGTAAAACTTGGTATGGTGTGTCAAGATGGATTAGGATTGCAGTAGTGTGCATACATGGAAGAGAATCCAATGTATTGACAAATTTTTTTAATGGAGCTAAAATGATATCAGAAAGACTGGGGTTGGTAGTGCTATTATAAGATATATTATCCGTAAAATGATAATGCCAAGGTCTGGTGGAAACAAAGAGAGAATGAAATATAGATTCATATTCATTGAATTTCTATTAAAACTAAGATCACACAAATTTTCATCGGTGAAGGAAAGGGTCTTATTGTCACTATTACTAGAGTAATCAAGTGTATTTGGTTGATGGGTAGCACCTTCCAATAGGACTTGAATAATTATTGGTTGTGAGAGAGTAACAAAATATGAAGGAAGAATGCTAATATATGTGGTCATATCAACAAATACATATGGTGTAGGATCAAGGTTATGACTGGTTTCACCAAAAACATATGTGTCCACTTTATCCATAGGGATGAGTTGCAATGACAGAGTGATAGAATCAAGTTGTAGATTTGACATATAAATTTGACAATACTGAAATGGGCTAGGATTGATAGTTATAGTGTGTTGAGTTTTTTTATAAAGAAATTTGACACAAGAATGGAAAATAGATGGAATATCTTATATGAATGGTTTTCAAGGGTGACCCAAGATAAATCTATAATGAAGGTCATTATCTATGATGTGAAAGGTAGTTGGTAATAGCTTGGGACCAATGAAAATATTCAAAGGGATAGTGCATAATGTAGATCATGTAATGTTATCGATGCCACAAATAGTATTGGTATTATTGATTGAACTATAAGAAATACCCATTTACATAAGAAGAGACTTAGGACATACATTAAGGCTAGAGACATTATCAATTAAAACCTAATTTAACAGAAACAAAAATATTGTAAAACCTTAATTGTCGAGTCACAATGAAATAAAAATAAATTAAGTACAAATCTAACCTAAGAAATAAATAAGTAGAAATTGAAAACCTTAAGTGCCATAGAGGGAAAACAAGACTTAGTTGATTCAAAATAATCTTAAAGGTGTTCAGATCTAAAGAATTGATGAAAGAGGAAGGCAGACTGTCGCAACAAACCCTAGAAAAATGTAGAAGTGTGATAATAAGATGGAATGTGGTGCCTAGATTAGGTCAGGGCCACATGGGCAATGTAGACCACTATCGTGCACTCATGACTATGAAAATGGTTAGAAAGTGATTTATTTTATGTCACTTCAATGTCACTGGACTTCATTTAATGATCATCAAGCCTGCTTGTAACCTGCAAAACAAAAGATCTCTTGCAAAATGCCAAAGCAAATCAAATCCTAAAAATAAAAAATATGCAAATGGGGAGTCAGACTGACCCTGATAGTCATCCGAAATAATGAAATTACAACCAAATGATGCACTACATCTCAGACTCCATGTAGTTCTACGCACGCATGTGTGTAGAATCATGCGCTAGGTACATATTGTACTAAATGCACTTGAATAATGAGAAAATAACTAGATGTAGAAATGTAGATAGATGTGTCGAGTCCAAAATGAACTTCCCCTCCTATGAATGTATGCAGTCCGTTGTCCCTTATGTGAGTGCTAGATGGATTTTTTGATTGATGAAAGAGAATCAGATGCATACCTCAAATTTTTGCTTCACTAGTCTTCTAGGGTGTCTTAGTATGTTTTGAGGTCCTACTTAGCCTATGTGGACCTTCATGCTATAATAAGTGGCATTTTGGAGGTTTCCCTCCAAAATCCACATTTGAAAATTCAAATGTGCCTAGTTATGTAATCTATCCTAGGTATTAGTGAACTAGGCCTAAGAGTTAGTGTGATAGACTCTTAGGGTGTATGCACAAATATGGGGGGCCAAAAAGCAGACACAAATCCAATTTTTGGCCATAACGCACTCGCGTTATGGCTCAGTCGCACTATAACGTGAAAAATGGAGAATCTAGGCTGCATTATAATGTGATTGCGTTATGGTTCTGGTTTACCAAGCCGAAATGTGCTCACGTTATGGTTTTCTGTGTGTTTTTCCACATTATCCGTCCCAAATAGACATATTTCACACTGGAAATAGGAATGCGAGTGCGTTATAACACAAGCACATAATAACACACTCATGTTTCATCATTTTGGGGTTTAGAATACCTAATCCAAAGACATGGATTTCTAAACCAGAGGTTTGGATTGTGTATTGCGTGATTAAAACTATTTAATATAAAAACATCAAAATTTCACGTGTGCACCCCAATATCTCATGCATTAAAACATAATATTCAAAAACAAATTATACAACGATGTCAAGACCATTTCTACCTTAGTTTAATTCTTTCATCCATAATTTCTTTTACTAGTGCATTGTTTTCTTGCAAAACCTATGCATACGTTTTGGTGTACTATTTATGATTTTTTCATCCAAATTAAAAAAAAAAGTGTTTTTTCCTAAACTCCATTCTACATGCACTAAAAAAAGGATTTTTTTCTCAAATTTATGGGGGTGCACATACATATATTTAATTTTTGGGATATGTGGACTTTGAAAATTAATTAATAAATTGTATATTCATCCAAAAATTATGAAACTTTAGTGGGACCTCATACATGGTCTTAGCTAACTTTCTATTTGAAATTGGTTTTTATAAAAATCAAAAAATGGGGGGGTGCACACACAATTGGTTCTTATATTTTTACACAAAAATAGACATACTTTGTGTGTGCGCCACATTTGAGCCTCTTAATCTCAACCATTTTTTATTTTAAATAGTAGTTTAGAAATTAGAAATTAGATTCTTATCACTTTGTAAAATTTTGATCATAAGCATGCCGAATTATTCAATGAAGTTCAGGTTTTGCTAATTTCAGGAAAAAGGTGTTCCTTTTTGACCCCCCATCTTTGTGCACTTACCCCTTAAGTTTTAGTATAGGCCTAAAATAAGTGCAATAACATGTTCATATTGTAAACTCTCCTACTCTACCCTTACCATTGTGGAAACTCGCTTAATTTTTCCTAATCATGGAAGAGCTAGTTGTTAGAAGCCTAACTACCTTTCATCTTCTTCATATGCTAGATGATTTGAATGGGTAAGGATGATGAAAATATTGTAAATTTGGGGAGATGAGAGCTCATTGGAGGAGGAGAAACTAGGCTCGGGGAATCTGTATTAGTATGGAAGAACCCAAATAAATAAGATTTCCCTTGTGAAGTATTGATATAACTTTTATGATTTAATGAATACTAGAATTACTTTGTAAAATGAATTGATTGGTTTTTTAATGAATGAATGCATAGTGAGAAGAATGAATGTACAAGATTTTGAAGTCATGAGAGTAATGAATGGTTAAAAAGTACAGTAAAAAAGAGAAGTATATACAGGGAAGGGTGTCTTTCTGATTGATCTTGAACTGTGGTACTATTAAGACCTTTTAATGATACTTAGAACTTATTTAAAGATGATTTAAATGATTTGAAATGACCAATAATTGGGAGATAACGTTGCATAAGGTTTTTTTTAATGTCCTAATTTGAGAAAGGACTAAATACTTTTATTAAGTTGTAACTCTATGTGTGTGACCGTCTTGTATTGAAATTTTGTAAGAATGGAAGATCATAAAAAATTTCATGTTATGATGATACAAAGTGGAGAATGATATCATGCATGAAGATTGTACAGACATGATATTATGAGCTTTAACATGAGTGATGATTGTCAGGGTTTAGTACAGTGATTGCAGCCTTGTAAGTAAAATTGTTAAGGTGTCTTGATTGATAAAGAAGTGTTTAGTGAACATATCAAGTTATTTGTGAAATAAAAAAAATTCTATGGAAGTAATAAGAAGTCTCAGATATTATAAAGCTATCTAAACCGTTTGATAAGAACATTTTTGCTCTAGAATTCTTAAAACCTTCCTTCTTGGGTCAAACACTATCTAAGGTTTTTGGATATAGGAAAAGTTGAATAAATCCAAACCTAGACACTAAAAAAACTCAATACTTTGTATCTATAATATTGGATATGGAGCAGAGTTATATATGAAATTTCATAGTGATTGGTATAGGTTAAGGGTGTCAAAAGGAAAAAATACATTCATCTTTGAGCATGCATGGACTGGGTGGAAGCTTGAGGTCTAATCTTGTCAATAATATATAATCTATTGTTTCTAGGTTTTTAAAATGAAAATAAGTATGGTTAGTATATTTTTGTAAGGGTGTGCATGGTCAAGCAAAGTGATCAAGTTGAGAAGGCTTGAGAGAGCATAAATAATACTTTGTCCAGTCCTTGGAAAGCAAACAGAGTCAAGTGCAAAGGTTGTTGATGCATTATAAAAACATTTATAGTGAGATAATAATGTTGTGATGGTGTTAACGAGTTTATAATACTATTATGTAAAGCACATAACAAAGAACTAAGGTAGGAAGACTAAGGTACCATCCTTGAAGTGGAATTTGTAACAATCATTCCTAGGCTAGTGAAACAACGGTTTCAAAAACTAAGACTACAAGGAAGAAGTTGATTAAAATGGTATGGGAAGTTGGTGTTAAGAGTTGAGGGAAGTTGTTAGAGTTCCTTAGAATATTTATCAAATAACAAGAAATATGGATAGAGTCACAGTTGTTAACTGATATGATTGTACTGTGTAAGTGCCTATGAGCAACTTTGAGTAAGAATTGCAAAACTTGGAATTGAGGAAAATAGAAGATAGAGAGTTGAGGAGAGGATGAGTAGACCTTGAGAAAAATATTTTTATACGGATAAAAGGGACAAACTTAATGTCACAATGAAGAAATTTCAAACCCTAGAACATTGCATTGTAACCCTAGTATAGACAAGAATGAGCAAAACTTGCTAAAATTGCAAAATTGCACAATAGAGAACTTGAGAACTCTAGCAGCATGGAAAACCTCTTAGATATTATGGAGTGAAGTGGATAAAGTGTTTTGAAGGTGAGAAGATTTTAGAGAAATCAAAAACTAAGAATTTGCCTTAAAACCCTAGACTAGGTCTAGAAACAAGCTAGAAATGAGGGTTTGGTGTTTGAGATAGCTAGAGAAAGAGTTGGAAAAATAAAATTAGTGAAAAGTAAGAGAAAGGAATTGAGTATTAAAAAATAAAATTATTTTTGATTGAATGTTTGCAGGTTTATCCCAGTTTGGGGGTTTGTGCCAAAATAGAGCTAATTGACTAGAAAGACATAATTGCAAAAAGTGACATAACATTTCACTGGTAGTGAGTTAGGAGTTGAAATTTGAAATTCACCTTAATGAGGATAATGGGTGACTAAAAATATTACCAACCAAATTTGAAGGTATGTATTTTGTTAAATTTGTCATATTTTTCCTATTTTCAGGGCTAGAAAGACTTGTGAAGGGCTAAAAGGAAATTGGTGAAAAAGGATGTTATGGAACTAACTTGATGGTTTGAGAAAGTGTATTTATTGATAATGAATATGTTTAAAGTGGTTTTGAGTCTTGATACAGTGGTTTTGTACATTTTGTCTTATTGAGCTAGTATTTTTAAAGTGAGAACTAATGAGAAAAGTGAATGTTAAAGATGTTTCCATAACTTCCAAGAAAAATGTTTGGGTGATCTAAGCATGTATGTAGGGTGTCTACATCATTGATTCTCTTATAATTCCTTTGAATGTAACCTTAGGTGGTGATAATAAATTCTTAGAGATTGGTCCTTTATTATGATCACATAACATTGTATTTATATGATTCCATTGTTCGAATTTTGTAATTAACCACTTAAATTCCAACCCACAAGAAAACAAGATGCCCAATAGATAGAAGAGGCCCAAATGATATAAACCCCCACTTACATGCTTCAAATCACCCAAAATGTTTTCTTAGAAGTCACAAAAACAACTTTATCATTCACTTTTCTCAATAACCCATACCTTGCTAAAAAATTGCTCAATATGCCAAAATGCACTAAAAACTGTATCAAAGGCCCAAATAACTTTAAATATGCTTATCATCATAAACTAAATCTATATTCATTATAATTCTTTATACACTTAATTTGCCACTTCAATGCTCAAATTCTTGGTTCACTAGTCTCTTGTTATAAGGATGGGATTTAGTTCACAATTTCTTATCTACCTCTTAAATAATTTCCCTTGTTACCACACACTTTAAAAAAATATTAGACCATCATGAAATTCATTCAAGATATAAAAAAAACTCTCATGCATCTTCTTATTCCAAACTATCTACTAGTTCTTAAGGCAGTATTTTCTTCGTTCAATCATGCACCTAATAAATTTTGACTACTCTTAAGGACTTCCAGCTCCACCTCCCCTATTTCAATACTTCAACGCATTTTAGATCCAATAAGGAAAATCATTCAAAGCTTCAAGTCCCATTTAACCATTTCTTTCACAAACTTTTCCCTCTAACACACTCTTATCTCAACTTATCTTAACATTGCACCCCTTGTTTTTAAGCATCTCAAACTATCCCTAAGACTTCTACCTTGCCTCACTACTTATATACAATTCTAGGATTATCAATAACTTGATTCAAGACCTTCTGGGGATAACTCTTTCATATTGACCAAAAAAATATTTGCTCTACTTCTTCTCAAGAACTTCTTTCTTACTCCTACCTAAGTTATGCTCTTCCATAGTTCCTCCCCTTTAACTATCACCTCAAAAAGTTATATTTCTATGCCCTCAACATATTAGTAAAATGTCAAGGATTAATTCTTTGTACAACTCCTTTCCCTTCATTATTTTTAATTTTTCTCTTAGCACCTTCATTAGGTCCATCTCAGTCAACTATCAAGGTTATATTCATTTTTGTGAAGTTTCAATGCATAGAAAATAGATTTTTGGGTACCCTTTAAGGGAGTTTAATGTTTCAAGCTTGAACTAGGATCCTATCTCCTACCTCCTTTGTCATTTAGCTTCACCAATTAGGTCTCACACTCTGACCTTCCATAGTGATAGTCTATTGTCATACAAGTCTTGGAACTCCACCAATAAGTTACCCAATCCTTTTCAAAAACCTCTCTATATGTTGCTAACATGAATTCTACCAAATCTAAAGAGAAAAATTTATGTCTAGGGCCCTCTAAGATAAAACCCTAGCTCAACTTGTTAGAAACCCTTCTGAGAAACCCGAGAAGGATAATTTGATCATCAAATTCACAAATTACCTATTCAAAACATAAAAATTACCATCCATGTTGATTTGAACACCCTCTGAGAGATTAGATTACCAGTGAATCTAGGGAAGTACGAAAAACCTTCTTTTTCTTTCCTTTTCTACCATCCTGACTTGGTCCTTCATAGTCAAGGTTGTGTTTTACAAATAACAAGGGAAGTAAGTTCTTCAACTAAAATAATGCTCTTCTTCTAATGTAACAAATTCAATAACATCACTAATCAATCCAATTACAGGCCACGGTAAGGTTCTTTTAGAAAATACATGGAAAACTTAGTATTTAACTTACATGCCCAAAGCTTAAATCAGTCCAATGGAGAAAAGGGTTATTATGCCTTCACGCTTAAAGCTTATTATTTCAACACAACATTAGGGATTCCCTCACTGTTCACACTCCTCTAAATGGATATATACAATAACTCAATGATCCCATTACACACGCAATTATATACATCTCAATTTGTGGATTCTTAATCATCACAATAGGATACCCACTATTTCAATCTTATAAACAACAACTTCAAGGTTTACAAAGCTTAAAAGCATTCATCCATACTTCATTATACTTTTTTAAAACTTTAGACGATGGTCGCATTCACATCAAAACCAATATTCACTTGAACATTCACACTTTATCATGCTCAGGGCAGTCATGCACATAAATGTCAGGTTTTGTATCTTTTCCACCTTTCACAAGAACTTTCACCAAAGCAATAATCTTGGTAACTACTTATAATGACTCTTCATTAAATTTTGGCCATATATTTGCATATAACTCCTTCATTAATTAATATTATTTGCATGTTCATACCTTATCACAAACCTTTCATTGCTTAATCTCCTTTATTAACCTCATATTACAAGGATTTTAACTTGTCTTCCCTGAGCCTGCATATGCATATACATTTGTGTCATCATTCAAAATCAATACACTCATAAATGTTCATGCTTCACACATTAAATGTTCAAACATATATTACAAATGTACATAAACATTGTTTTGACTTAATAAGAAGATTATTTTTATGATTGAGCTTATTACACAATGCTTCTTGTGCCTCTTAGGCTCTATCACAAAGACATTTCTCCTCTCCCTCATTTTCAATCTTACAACAACCTTCCTTCATTTGAATACACTCCCTTTTTTATGGATATGAAGGTGGTTAGGGTTTCATTAGTCTTTACTTAAACCCATGATTAGGTCACTAAGTGAGATTTTACCATGGTAAGGGTAGAGTAGGAGAATTTACAATATGAACACCTTGTTACTCTTATTTCATGCCTACACTAACACTTATAATTCTAACACCTAGGCTAGATTATACTGTTTGAATGACTCATTTTAGAGGGAAACCCCAAATGAGCTCTTATTACAACTCTAAGAGTCCAAATGGATCAAACCACCTACTAAACACCTAAAAACACCGTAAAAGACTAATCAAGCCAAAACTTGAGCTATGTACATGATGCTCCTACATCATACTCCCCATGTGGAGAGAAAAAAACTTTGTACAAAATTACTTCTTTCTTTTCTTCCAATTGGTTTCAACTTGTAAAATTCTCTTTCTTACTATTGCATTTTCTTCATTCTTTTCATCTTCAATCTTCCTTGAATCTTCTTTCTTTATCTTCATCTCCTTATTATTATCTTTACCATCAAGAATAATATATTCAAATATTCTCTACTTCATTTGATTTCTTAAATGAGATATTCTCTCAATGAACTTTTTTTCTTCTTCTATTGTACCTGCACATTCACAAATACACAAAATATTAGTTTTAAAAATAACATACTTTTAAGTCTCTTCACTTTCTTCCCTTTTTTGTATTCTCTTCCATATTTTCAACTTCTTCTTTATCTTTCACTTCTTAATTCTTTAAATAACATTCAAGTGCCCATAAATCATCTTCCAATTGTTCTCGACTACTATATACAAACTGAAAATATGTTTTTGCTTGTTCTTCTTTGAATTCTTCTTCAAAAATGAATTCATCCTTTACCTTGTCTTTGATTTCTTATTCTTTTATCTTCTTCTCCATTTGTAGTCTCTTTTATCTTTTCATGAGTGACCTAAGATGCCACTTAACCACCTTTCTCAACACTACCCTCATCACTTTATTCATTTTTGTACTCATGAATTTTCTTTGCATTTCTCTCACTTTTCTTTATAACTCCTCAAGCTGCTCCAAGCTTCTTATTTCTTTGATATATTTTTCTTCCCACAACTTTATTTCTCTCTCTTCTTCTCTCATATTTTCTTCTTTCCTCTTCTTACTACTCTTCATCAACTTACACAATTCTTTGTCTATCTCAACCTCCATATCTTCTATACTTGTCAAATTTTATATACATCTCACCTAGGCCTTACCTAGTATTTTGGTGTTTTTCACTCTCTCTTGATTCAATTTACTCTTATTAAAACTTAAAAGGAGTAACCTATCATTAACTTCACATACACCCACTCACAAAAAGAAATAATTTTTCTTCACTCAGCTTCAATCACCAAACAATTCAAATTCACATACCCACAAAACTTACATTCATGATAACTTTATTCAATAAAAAAATAAATCACCAACTTGATATACCCAATATTTGATACCAAATGATATAGAGCCATGCATACATGCTTCAAATCACCCAAAATGTTTTTTTAGAATTGACAAGAACAACTTTATCATTCACTTTTCTCAATAACCCATACATTGTTAAAAAATTGCTCAATATGCCAAAATGCACTAAAAAACTGTATCAAAGGCCCAAATAACTTTAAACATTATTATCATTATCAAATAAATCTATATTCACTAGAGTTCTTTATACATTTACTTTGTCACTTCAATGCTCAAATTCCTGGTTCACTAGTCTCTTGTTGTAAGGATGGGATTTAGGTCACAATTTCTTCTCAGCATCTTGAATCCTTTCCTCTGTTACCACACACTTATAACACATATTAGAAAATCATGAAATTCATTCAAGATAGAAATTTTTTTCTCACGCATCTTCTTATTCCAAACCATCTACTAGCTCTTAAGGCAATATTTTCTTGGTTCAATCATGCACCTAATCACTTCTGATTGCTCTCAAGGACTTCCAACTCCACCTCCCCTGTTTCAATACTTCAACACATGTTAGATCTAATAAGTAAAAGCATTCAAATATTCAAGTCCCATTTAACCTTTTTTTCACAAATTTTTACCTCTAGCATACTCTTATCTTAACACAACACCTCTTGTTTTTAAGCATCTCAATTTATCTCCAAGACTTGTACCTTTCCTTGCTACTTCAATAAAATTATAGGATTATCACTAACTTGATTAAAGACCTTTAGGGAATAAGTATTTCATATTGACCAAAAACATTGTTCCTCTACTTGTTCTCAAGAACTACTTTCTTGTTCCTACCTATGTTTTTCTCTTTCATAGTTCCTCTGTTTGAACTATCACCTCAAAAAATTGTATTTATATGCCCTCAACATGTAAGTAAAATGGCAAGGCTTAATTCTTGTTGTCACCAAATCATTGCACCCCATGAATAGCCTAAAAATTAATCAGGATATTTGGTATGATTGGGACACATGGGATCACCTCTCAAGCTGTGGGACTTGCCCTTGAGGTGAACCTCCGGAGAAGGCCGACTACCTCTTCCTAAACTAAACACAACACTACTTCCAATGTAAGAAAGATGGCTAACTAGACCTATGCTAATATTTCGTGGGAGTAGGGAGGGAGAATGTAAAGAAATAAAATATATTCTAGAAGTGGTGATGCACCAAGAAAAGGGGTGTTCAAATTATGGAATGGTTAATGTGGTTATGACGCTTGCATCGTTGGCCACCTTCACCTATTGCAACTTGGAAAGGATATAAAATACCACAAACTAGAAGCACACGTTCCTTCGCTAAACCTTAAACATACACAATATAAAGATTAGCTTTGACTTGATACACAGATAATCTATCAAGATAATAATCGCAAGCAACTGTCAAGTATCCACTTGAGAGACAATAATAATGTAACTCTTAATCAACAAAAGGAAAATAGTTTCTCACAACTGATGAAAATTAACCACACTATTCTTTTCACGATATGAAACAGATAATCTGAAATAAAGGTAAACTAATCAATAATGCCAAGGAATTACATTCACAAATCATATAATGAATAATTATTCAACACAATAAAATAGATCTTCAAGTGCAAGGAAACTTTGAATATAATTAAAAGGTTTCAAAAAAACTCTGAAAGCACTCTTCCAAGCTTGAAGAGAAACATCACCAGAAATCTCTAAAAATGTATATATCAAATAATGGAAGCATTCCACTATTTATAAGTTCCTAGGCTGAGCCATTACAACTGGGCCTTTAACTAACTTTTTACTAAAAATAGTAATGTCATTAATAAAAAGGAACAAGCTCCCATAAAAATAGCAAATTTGTTGCAAAAAGTTGACCAAGTCAACCCTACAACTTTGACTGATTCCAGAGCTTGAACATTTCCTTTCATGGCCGCTCAACTTTGGCCTGACTTCACCTGCATCTCCTTTCTCTACAATTTTTTGTTGTCCTTCCTCCCAAACAGCCATTCGATGTCAGTACTCGAAGAAGCACTTGGATAACACCCTGGGTTTCTTCGTCTCCAGGTCCACATGCATAGTGATTCACTACATCCACTGTCTCAATCTCTTTCATGATCTTGGTTGGAAACCTTCAAAGCTTATTTGTGACTTTTCTTAGTCTCCCTATGAAATTATGACATAGAACCAGTCAATCAATGGAGTCACTATTGAAATTCTTTACAACATCATCATCCCGCTTCACCAAATCTTTGAAATTTTCTTTAATCTGGTCTTCGGGAAGAGCATCGATATTTTCATTGAAGAACTTATAGTTGGTGTTTTCAAACTCCTTGGAGATATCATTGAGGGCATCTATAATTTCCACTCGTTTCTCCTCCAATTTCTTGATCAGATCTTGTAACACCTGACACCAGAATTCCATAGCCTTTTGATATTCAAACAATTTAGAGGCATCATCAATTACCTCTTCCTACAGAAGTAAATCAAAATCTTCTTCTCTAATGTCACTCCATGTTGCCAAAGTTAAGTTTAAGTTATTATTATCTTCAGAGAAAGATTCGTCCATTTTAGCAATATTAATTTTTGCAACCTGTAAATCAGTATAAATCTCAACGGCTTCCTTAATCAAAGGATTGGCCTCTTACAAGATTCTTTCCATCCACCCATTTACTGTTCTCCCTTTCTGGCCTAGCTTCTCGAGCTCATGATAGGAAATATCATCGATTGTAGATGAAATTTTCATGGTCGTAGTAGTTGATATGTCAGTGGATGGAGTGGGTTGGGTTACTCTACAAAGTAGTGCAGTGAGCTGCTCGACTTTGGCCTTAAGCTCATCCTTGGTGGCCTTGTCTTTGTCATATTTCTCCAAAAGGGCCCCCAAGAGCAGTGTGTACATCCTGCTTGGCTCCTTCATGAGTAGCCTTCCCCAATGAGAACTTTGAGATCGGGTAGTCTATTGTATGATGGTTTCTTTAGTTTTCCAATTAATAGGAGTAGCCACATCTATCACACGCTCTCCAGATGGATTAAACGTCAGACTTGATATGGTTCTCGGCCTCTTGGCCTGTCTTTTGGGCATGGAATATAATATACTGAGATCCATCACATCTCCCAGAGGAACCTTTTTCTTTTTCTTAGGAGTCTGTCTAAACAACCACTCTGGTATGGCTAGATCCGAGGAAGATGGAGTAGCAGATCCAATACCTAAAGCATCAGTTAGAGTAAGATCACTAGAAATGCCAGCTGATATCTGAGAAGAGGTAGCAATGATGGAAGGTGTGGGTGTGAGGAAATCCATAGGAATTGACAAAGCAATGTTAGGGGTTGAAATTGAAGAAAATGGGAGTGTCAAAGGAAGTGAAGAGGAAATGGGTGACCCAATATTTTCCCCAGCTAATAGAACTGGAAGTGACGAAAATACCTGGGCCATAGAAGGGGATGGGAAGGAAGAAATGATGGTAGAAGTGGAAGGAACTGATATTGGAAGTGATAATGGAGGAAGGGGAAGATATGATGGATCCTGAACGACACTAGGGGATTCACTCACTTCAACTACCTAAGTAGTTGGCACTGTAGATGTTGTAATCTTGGGAGCAGTAGACCTAGAAAGAGATGAGCCACCAACCATAAATGAGATCTTCTTTGGAATGGAAGGAACCCTTTGAGTCGACCTCTTGCCTTTTATGGGTGTTGGTTGGTTTACTATTGATGTAGACCCTGTATTTGTAGGTTGACCTTCCCCTTTGGGTGAGATTCCCAAGGTGGCCAACCAACTAAAGGTTCTCCTTAGAATGGGTCACGCCCTTTCTTTAGTATTGTTGCACTCTTCCACATACCAATCAACCCATGGCAGTGGTTGATTGACAACATTTTCATTCCTGTATGATGGATCTAGGACCTCATCATTGTCCTGCAAGTCTTTTGGCACATCAGCTAATCCAAACTGGTTGTACTTCATCAAGAGTTAACCTTTCATAATCCCTTTTCCGCACAATGTACTCGTCGTGAAAATGAATCCATATATCTTCTAACTGGGGCACATGAGCACTGGACTTACCTGTCTCCCTGAACTTACCCCAATAGTCAAAATTAGTTTGCGGGATGGAAGGTCCCGTAGGGTTACCTCAGCCATTTCTGCATCCACGTTCTTTGCCTTGTGGATATTTGGGCAAGAATACCTACGAATTGAAACAAGGAAATGCATTCTCATTCCTTGTGATGCTTATTTTGGATTTTATGGTAATCCAACAACTACTGAACCAATTCCAAAAGAACCCATTTATTAGTGGGGAACCTTGGCAACTTGCTTGGGGCACCTATGAAACCTGGAATCCAAAGGTAGGTGAATGTGGGAAATTGAAAGTAGATTTCTCCCCATTCTCACACCTCTTGGAAAGCCTCATCGGAAACCCTCCGATTATATAACTCTTTATCGAAACGATAGAGGACAATGACGAAGAAAGCATCATTGATTCTTTGGAAGTGCTTTCTCCCCTCATCCAGAGTAAGTTGGGGATAAAACTCATATATTTGGGAGGTGTTGCAAACACCCCTGGTATTCAATCCTACAAAATCCCCCATAGCAGCAGTCGCATATACTAGAAAAGATGTCATGTAGAAAGTCTTGGTTTCTGCCACCTTGCCCAACCGATAGCGAATGTTGCTACTAATATGTTCACCCCATCGGATAAACTCGTCATTCTTCTTGATAGTTGCTATGTACAAGAACATCCATTCTTGGAATTCCTTTGCAGAAGGAAGACCTGAAACTTTTCTTAAAAGTATAATGAGATCGTTGACTTCCTGAATGAAATCTGATCGATGTATAGTTTTGGGCAACTTGGCAAAATTCTTAGTCAGGTAGGATTTCATCATGACCTTCGAGCATACTTCCTCTTTTTTATCCCAGTGCTCAACTGCTATTTCAGGTGAGATAGTGGCATAATCTTGAATGTCTAGAAGTTTAAACAAGTCTTCAAAGAAATATGGGTCCAGACAGATCACCACCTTATCATCGCTATCTCTTATTGACATAGAGTCCTCGTCGTAGTGGGCTGCTACAGCTAGGAAAAACTCTGGGCATTGCACAGATGTGGGAAAACTAGTGGTAAGGGCAAGACCACTATCATAGATGGCCTGCATCCATGGATTTTTGTTCGGGGCCTTTAATCTTTCCCAGAACTCGGGAAGATCAATTTGTCCTAGATCGGTGTCCCCAATATTTCCTAAGTCAGAGGTCAAGCAGGATTGGGGAGAAACCCCAAGAAATGTGTACTTCATCTTCTCTTTTCCCTTTGAAGTGGAGGTAGACATCAAAACCTGTGTTTTGGTAGTTGAATGTTGTAGAAATTCTGAAAACTTGAAAGCAAGGAAACTCTGAAATCCTGAAACTGAAAAAGTTTGAAAGGAATCACCGAAAGAAATCTTTAAAATGAAATAAAAACTCTAAAATAAATTTTTCCAAAAATGTCAAAATCGGTTTCGAAAACCTGAAAATCTCCAATTCTCCAAAATCTCTGAAATCCCAATTCTCTGAAATGTCTGAAATCTCGAAATGAAAAACTCTGAAAACCTTTGAAAGAAATCTCTGAAATATTTCTCTGGAAAAACCCAAAAACAGTCTCTGAATTCTCTAAAACCTGAAATCTCAAATTCTCTGAAAACCTAAAATCTCCAATCTACTTTTCCTGCCTTGTGATTTTACCAAAAGAACTCTCTGAGATGATTTTTCCGAATAAGTCTGAAAGGATGATATCTGGAGGAAACTACAAAATAAATGTTAACAAGCCAAGTTGGAAATTGAGAAACAGGAGGAAGTATGAGGGACCTAAAAATATCCCCTGAACATACTTGAAAACCTGGAGAAAACTCACACAACAAAACATGGTGAAAAAGAATGACATTACAAGAAAACACAGAGGGAAAACAAAAGGAAACCCAAATGGGGAGAAGGAGGAGGAAAAAGAACTAAACCAAAAGAAAATAAAACAAAAAAAAAGCATACCTTGAAAAATACGCCGCAAAGTACGAGAGTGAAATGTTAGAGCAAAAGTGCAAAAGTGTCAGGTAAAAATAAAAAGTTAAAAATTGAGTTTATATAGAAATCCTGACATTAATGGTAAAAATCCTGATACGTACGGAGGTAGGTGGAAATTAATTACACTCAGAATTTCTGAAGCTCTAAAACTCGAAAGTCTGAAATTCCAAAAATTTGGGATTTCAGACTTCAGAAAAAATGGGAAGCAAAAGATGAATTGGCGATCGAGAAGTCCGAAAACCCGAAAGCCTGAAAATTCAAACTTTCAGAAATTCAGACTTTGGGAAAATTCAAGTAAAAATTCCTAAAAATGACTCAGAGAACTCCAAAAACCCGAAACCTGAAAGTCTGAAAATTTGGATTTTCAGAGTTTCAGACTTCGGAAGTCTGAGAGGGGATTTAAATGAAAATGAGCCAAAAAGTTCTGAAACCCAAAAACTCTGAAAGTCTGAAAATTTAGAATTTTCAGAGTTTTGGACTTCGGAAAACTTCAAAAGAAATTCTGAAATTGAACTTAAAACCTCCGAAAGAGAAAAAACTCCGAAGTCTGAAAATTGAATTTTTTTTGGATTCTCGGCCTTAGCAAAATTCATTGTGCGAGGATTTCTTAAAAAACACTAGCCTGACATATAGCCTTCTTCTGGGTAGGTTAAATGTTTAACATTTTTGGTGATCTCCAGGGAAATCTTGCCTTCTAAGCTTTTATACCAGTAGCCTTAAGAAAAACATTAGGCAAGGGAGTGTAAAAATACAAAACAAAACCAAAACAGAAAAAACACAAGCAAAAGAAAAGACAAACAAAACAATGTGCAGAGCACTTGGAGGAAAACAGAAAAAACTGTACAGGGTGGAACCTCCTCAAAAGCAAGCTTTGAGGTGTATCCCATTCACATGAATGGGAAACTCTTCTCCATTGAGTCTGGATACACAAAAATAAATTTGCCTCTTTGCAGCTTGTGATAACATAGGGCCCGCTCTAGAGAGCATCAAACTTGGCATGCTTTCCTGGTTTGGCATGATCTTCATCCCATTTTAGAACCAAATCCCCTTCCTTGAACAACCTATCAGAGGATTTCTTGTTAAAGGATTTCTTAACCTGAGCCTGATGCTTTGTCAATGAATTCATGGCAGTGTTTCGAATCTCTTCTAGTTCCATGATTTTTGAAAACCTCATTGTTAAGGCCTCAACCTCCATAACTTCAAGCCGATAAGATAAATCTAGGGAAGGCATTTCCAAGGAGAGTGGAAACTTTGCTTCCCTTCCATATACAAGCATGAAAGGTGAAACCCCAATGGCATTTTAGGTGTTATTTGATCTTCCCATAGAGCAACCTTAAGCTGTATATGCCAGGTCCTTTTGTTGGCCTCCATCGTGTGCTTGATGATCCTTATCAGGTTCTTATTATTGGATTTAGCCAACCCATTTCCCTGTGGATAGTAGTTAGACAAAGTCTTAAGATAGACTCCATTCTTGATAGCCCATTCACTTATTTTCATCCTGATGAATGCCATTGCATTGTCAGAGATAATAGTAAATGGAACACCGAACCTAGTCATGATACTCTCCAAGAATTCAAGGACAATTTTTTCATTGCTCTCCTTCAAAGCCACTGCTTCTGTCCAATGGGTGAAATAATTTGTTGCAGTAAGGACCCATTTATGTCCTTCACTGGATGGAGGATTGATCATACCAATAAAATCCAACCCCCATTGAACAAAGGGTTGATCCACCTGAATGGGATGCAATGGGAGAGCTGTTAGCTTCTGTTTTCCTGCAAAAAGAGCACACTCCTTACATTTCCTTACCCAAAAATGGGCATCTTTGAACAAGTCTGACCAGTAGTAACCGGCTTGCATGATCTTGATAGCAGTCATTCATGCCGAGTAATGTCCTCCTGACAGCCCATTGTGGAACTCCTCCAATATCTTACTCACCTACTCTGGTTTGATGCAACGTAAAAGAACGTCGTTCAAATCCTTTCGGAAAAGAACGCCATCCACCACAACATATGGAATAGACTAGAGATGAAAATTACGTTGTTGAATCTTATTCATACTTGGAGGATACACTCCTAAGAGGAGGAAATTTTCCATCTTAGTTAACCAATCAATATGATAATTTCCTTCATCAATATTGAAGAGTGCAACATCCTTATCATCCTTAATTTCCATGTCTACAGCCAACTGCTGACATAATCCCTTGCCTCTGACAAGTTTAGTAGCTTTAATGTGCACATCATATTCCATTACTTTTTTGATCCACCCAGCATGTTTCTCATTCATCTCCTTAATCAACAAAAGCTCTTTAATGCCAGGATGAGAAACCATCAAGTGTACCTTGTTGTTGGACAACATGTTCCTGAAATTTTTTAGAGCTTGAATGACCGCAAAGACCTATTTTTTGACGAAAGAATACTTGAGCTCATACTCCTTGAGGGACTGACTGAAGAAGGCAATTGGTTGCTCCATTAGATCATCATTTTGCTAAGTGAGAATACTTGAAATACTCTCATGACCCGCAAAAGCATAGAGAATAAAATCCTTGTCAAACCGAGGATTTACCAGCATAGGAGCTTGGGAAATAATAGTTTTGATAGCCTCGAAGCTTTCTCTCCCTTCCTTTTGTCCATGATAAATTGAATGTTATTTTTAAGCATGGTCAGTCAGTGGCGTGGCTAACGCTGTAAATTGGGGAATGAATCTTCTAAAAAAAAATTAAAGTTCCCAGGAAAGCTCTGGAGACCTTTCTTGTGACTTAGGAAGGGATAGAGACAAAATCAACTTAATCCTGGATCTGGGTCGATTGAGATGCCTTCAGCTAAAACAATATGCCCCGATAGCTTACCTTCTTGAACTGAAAGAATGCATTTTTTGGGGTTTAGTGAGATCCCAAACTCTCTACACCTTTAGAACACTTTTCTTAGGTGCGCAATATGATCTTCGGCGTGTTTGGAATAGACAGTTATAAAATCGAGGTAAACTAAGATCATATCATTGACGAGTCCTTTAAATGCCATGTCCATGTCTCTTTAAAAAGTAGTCCCATACATTGGACAACCCGAATGACATTTTGTTATATGCATACATGTGCCCCACTTAGTAGTGAAAGCTGTTTTGAATTGATCAGATTCTTGGACCAAAATCTGGATTGTACCCTGAATAGCCATCTAGTAGAGAAAATATTTGAGCTCCTTCCACTATTCTGGAGGATCTATTCCATTGACGGAAGAGGGTAGTGATCCTTTAATGAGGCATGGTTCAGATCCCTGAAATCTACGCAAAGCCAGATCTCTCTATTCTTTTTCCTTACGGGAACTAGATTAGCTACCCATGATGAATGCTTGATGGGAAAAATTATGCAGGATTTGACAAGCTTGGTTAGCTCTTTCCTCATTAGCGGATCAACCTTGGGATTAATTGGACTTTGTTTTTGACGAATTAGCTTAGAGTTTGGATCCAGTTCAATCGTGTGTTGAGCTAGGCCTGGGTCAAAACCATGCAGGTATTTATAGCTCCATGTGAAAATATCATGATATTCCTCTGACACGACTCAATGAAATCTTCCTTTTCCTGAGCAGTGCATACCTTACCAATCTTTTAAAATTTCTCGCTAGCCACCTCAACTTCCTCAAAATATTCTTCTTTTACCACTATATTTGTGCTTTGTCGTTTGGCCCTGGTCATCTGAAATTGAAGATAGATTCAAGCATGACCAATCCTTTTGGCAATTTTTTTTACTCTCATCTGAATGAACTGGTCACCATAGGATTCCTATGATTTACCTTGATGTTTGGTGATGAACTCTGCTTCTTGTTGTATAAAAAGAAAAATTTTCTTATCACTATCGAAAAACTATGCCAACTATTTACATTATCTAGTACTGTAGGATAGAACAACCATTTTGACTATTTGCTACCCTTCCCTCATGATGTTCACAGGTATATCATATTGAGATCCAATGGTAGCAAGCCTGTCAACATCTTGATTTTGATTTCTAGGAACCAGCACAAATTTTGAAAGCTTCGAAAGTACTCTATTAGGTCCCAAAACTTGATTCTTATATGATCTTAAGAGATCATTCTTCGATACATTGCAGAGCTGTTACTTGATGAACCACCAATTTTATATCACCAAAAGGGATCAGGGATTTGATTCCTCTTTGTTGAGCTAGCTGGACAACCCTTGTATAAGAGCCTCACACTCCAGCAACATTATTAGTACAATTGAACTGCAATCGAAAAGATGAGAAATCTTTATCCCCTCCTAGGAGAAATTAACATGAATCCTGCACTAGATCCATTTTTACTCCTTGAACAATCGAAATAATAGCTGTCCACAGTCCTTTAGAGTCGCTGGGTGTCCTTAGCCAACTGAGGTACATGGTTGTTCCTTCTTCATGTATACAATAAGTTCCTAATCTAGTCTCATCCAAAAATAACAGACCAGATTCTTCGTTAGCCAATAAATCAACATACGGGTCATATTGATGGTCTATACTTACCTCATTCAAGAACTGCATTAGGCAATTCTTCTACAAGAGTAGTTGGTTCATGGTTCCGCAACCTCTTCCTCTAGGTGACAAATGGCATATTTACCATTTGTGGGTTTGGACGTGTATGGTTCCACATGGGTAAGAGAAAATTGGTTCTGATCTTATAGTTACCTTTGTCCCATAACGAGTTCTCAAGATCATATACGACCAGTCAACCGATAAATATTTTTCCATCTTGGCAGTGAAATCTTGTGATAAGCAAATGGAAAAAAGAGGGGGGGGATCAATAACTGATATGTCTTGTGTGAATGACAGGATAGGACATGCATGAATAGTAAGATGAAGTCCCTTAATGATTCCAACCTGCTTGACTACAGTACCATCCAACTGGACAACTCCTTTTGAAATTGGGGAATATGGAATCCCCAACACATTTGTAATCTGTTTAGGCATGACAGAGCTACTGGCTCCAAAATCGATCATATAATTATGGACCAGATGATCACAAAGGATTAGAGAGATATAAAATGGTGGTGGTTTATTAACCCTAGAAATCCATTTTGCTTCTGGCTGACACAAACTGGATACTATGGATGCTCCATGACTTGAGGTTTTATCAGTAGTGTCGAAACTATTTAAATCTTCTCGCAGCAAATTCCATTGCGACGAAATTGAGAGAACATCCCACATGATGACACTTAAATTAGTCTTTTTCATCTACTCCATGATACTAAATGGTATTACCCCTACTCTACTGATAACATTTTGAGCGCTAGAGTCCTCCTTTGGGAAATGTTTATTGGGCACTGTAATACTTGCAGGTCCATCACCCTTTGAAGGCCGATTTGTTTATGTAATTTCTTCCCTGTGTCTTTATCCGCTATTGATTGTGCTTGAGGATGTGAAGGAGATGCCTACTCAATATTGGAAGTTAGCTTCTCAGTTGTGGAATTTTGAGGATCCATTTCCCTCTTCTTTGAGCATGTATTTGTAGCTACTGTGGATGTGGCTGTATTCAGTCTACAAAAATCATCAGCTTGCCAATTTAGTAACATGGTTTCCTCAGTGATACGGGTTTGACTATCTTAGGCTGCTGGTTTAGGTGATGAGTTAGATGGGGTGGATATACCTTGTACAATAAGATCTTGAATCAAAACTCCATTTGGGCAGAGATTCTGATTATGGGGCAGAGAACAGGGATAACACTACTCATAGTCCTGAATGAGGTTATTCTGGACTGGAACTATGGCTCTAGATGAATTGGTAGTTGAGGGATTCTGGAAGTTCAAAGGCTTCACATTTGCAGCTTGGGTTATGGCTTAGCTCTGTGGCTGACTGTTTCCTTGAAATGTAGGACTGTTCGTCTAGTATTGGGGTTGAAAGGGGTGAGCATACTGGGACTGTTGCCTCTTCATTGCTACAAGTTCATTCCCAAAAGTTTGTAATAGTGATTTTACCTTAGCCAAATCATTTGAGGGATTGGATGCATGCGTGGCTACTATAATAGAAGTTGTCAAAATTGGGGCAATGACTGGTTGTTGGCTTGCAAGCTTTGTAAAAATAGTAATGGGAGGCTTGGGAGAAATCTTACCTGCTTAAATAAGGCAATTCTCAGATCGTACGGAAACTTCATAAACATCAGGGATAACGGTCCCCCCATGGACTGAATCATGATGGAGACATCACTATTCAATACCCGTAAGTAATATAGAAATTTTCTTTCTAGGGATGGCCTTACCAGTTCTGGGATCCATTTCCAAGTCTTGTCAAAATGGAGATTGAAGTTTCTCATATACTCTTGAGGAGATCGCTTGATAATATGAAATTGTTCTACTAGCGAGAGATTATCACTTTTGTCCTCAAAATATTTACATAACTTTGTGCCTAAATCGTTCTAGGTGGTAACAGATCCGGTAGCTAAACTTCAGAACCATTGAGGCACTATGTCTTTGAATGAAGTAGTAAGGATTCGAACTACCATGTTATCTTCCATGATACTGTGTACTATGTAGATGCTAGTGACATCTAGTATGTGCTCTCGAGGTGAAACATTAGTTTCTCTAGTGTAAAACGGTAAACTTTTAAGGGCAGAAACCGATATGGCATCTCTTTGTGCTAATAGCAAAGGACTACTGGAACTGAACGAAGGAAAAGTATTGGCTGCCATGACGTTCACAAGCTGGTTGTGTCTTGGTGGAAAAAAATATCTTTCAGGAGGATTTGAATGCCATCTATAACGTAAAGCGGCAGTTGATACTGAAATATTTCTTTCCCTTCTTCTTGGGGGATACAAAGAAAAATCTATATGATTATGATTGTACTACCTTGAAGAAACTCTTGTGTAAATTCTTCACATAAGTCATTGTACTAAACTTTGAAATCTAGAGAAATGGAATCACCAGGTACCTTGTGCCAATGGAATGAGAAGAGAAGTACCAACTCTCTGTCCCACCAGGCATGCCAAAAACTGTTAGTTCCAAATCACTGTACCCCACGAATGGCCTGAGAATTAATCAGGACATTATGTGTGATTAGGACACATGGGATCACCTCTCAAGCTGTGGGACTTGTGCTTGAGGTGAACCTCTAGAGAAGGCTGGCTTCCTCTTCCTAAACTAAACACAACACTACTTCCAATGTAAGAAAGATGGCTAACTAGACCTATGCTAATATTTTGTGGGATTAGGGAGAGAGAATGCAAAGAAATAAAATCTATTCTAGAAGTGGTGATGCACCAAGAAAAGGGGTGTTCAACTTCTAGAAGGGTTAATGTGGTTATGATGTTTGCATCATTGGCCACCTTCACCTATTGCAACTTGGAAAGGATATAAAATACCACAAACTAGAAGCACACGTTCCTTCGTTAAACCTTAAACATACACAATATAAAGATTAGCTTTGACTTGATACACAGATAATCTATCAAGATAATAATCACAAGCAACTGTCAAGTATCCACTTGAGAGACAATAATAATGTAACTCTTAATCAACAAAAGGAAAATAGTTTCTCACAACTGATGAAAATTAACCACACTATTCTTTTCACGATATGAAACAAATAATCTGAAATAAAGGTAAACTAATCAATAATGCCAAGGAATTACATTCACAAACCATACCATGACTAATTATTCAACACAATAAAATAGATCTTCAAGTGCAAGGAAACTTTGAATATAATTAAAAGGTTTCAACAAAACTCTGAAAGCACTCTTCCAAGCTTGAAGAGAAACATCACCAAAAATCTCTAAAAATGTATATATAAAATAATGGAAGCATTCCACTATTTATAAGTTCCTAGGCTGAGCCATTAAAACTGGGCCTTTAACTAAATTTTTACTAAAAATAGTAATTTCATTAATAAAAAGGAACAAGCTCCTATAAAAATAGTAAATTTGTTGCAAAAAGTTGACCAAGTCAACCCTGCAACTTTGATCGATTCCAGAGCTTGAACATTTCCTTTCATGGCCGCTCAAATTTGTCTTACTTCACCTGCATCTCCTTTCTCTACAATTTTTTATCATCCTTCCTCCCAAATAGCCATTCGATGTCCGTACTCGAAGAAGCATTGGATAACACCTTGGGTTTCTTCGTCTCCAGGACCACATGCATAGTGATTTACTACGTCCTCTGTCTCAATCTCTTTCGTGATCCTGGCTGGCGACCTTCAAAGCTTATTTGTGACTTTTCTTAGTCTTCCTATGAAATTATGACATAGAACCAGTCGATCAATGGAGTCACTATTGAAATTCTTTACAACATCACCGTCCCGCTTCACCAAATCTTTGAAATTTTCTTTAATCTAGTCTTCGGGAAGAGCATCGATATTTTCATTGAAGAACTTGTAGTTGGCGTTGTCAAAAACCTCCGAGATATCATTGAGGGCATCTGTAATTTCCACTCATTTCTCCTCTGATTTCTTGATCAGATCTTGTAGCACCTGACACTAGAATTCCATAGCCTTTTGATATTCGAACAATTTAGCGGCATCATCAATTACCTCCTCCTGTAGAACTAAATCAGAATCTTCCTATCTAATGTCACACCATGTTGCCAAAATTAAGTTTAAGTTATTATTATCTTCAGAGAAAGATTCGTCCATTTTAGCAATAGTAGTTTTTGCAACCTATAAATCAATATAAATCTCAACGGCTTCCTTAATCAAAGGATTGGCCTCTTACAAGATTCTTTCCATCCACCCATTTACTGTTCTCCCTTTCTGGCCTAGCTTTTTGAGCTCATGATAGGAAATATCATCGATTGTAAATGAAATTGTCATGGTCATAGTAGTTGATATGTCAATGGGTTACTCTACTAATTAGTGCAGTGAGCTACTCGACTTTGGCCTTAAGCTCATCCTTGGTGGCCTTTTCTTTGTCATAGTTCTGCAAAAGGCCCCCAGGGCAGTGTGTACATCATGCTTGGCTCCTTCATTAGTATCCTTCCCCAATGAGACCTTTGAGATCCTGTAGTCTGCTGCTATGTGTTATCCCGTAAAATTGACAAGGGCAATTTTACCGATAACCATACGGAAAATTTTGTTTCGATCCCTTTTCTTTTTCATTGTGTGCTTGGTCTGTGTTCTTGGTCGGGGTTTTGGTTTGCTGGCCAGTTTTAAATGGAATATGATTAAGCTAGTTTTCCCCCCCCTTGTGCTATTCCATCACGTTTTCTTCTTTTCCTCCTCCTCTCCCTCCCTCTTTCCAGATCTGCTGGAAGGGGAGCTGTTTTGAAATGGCTTGGTCTGCTGAAACCTTTTTGAGAAACCTTACTTGTCCAAGTAATTTTTGAAGTGGAAGAGAGGAATAAAGAAGAGATTTGGGTAGGCTTTTATCCAGTGGCGCACTGGCGCAGCTTGTTGCAATAAAGACAGTCACGCCCCTCGGCGCACCTACCCTCCATGCAACATGCTCAAAACCCGCGCCAATGGCGCAGCTTTCCGTTCTGCTGCAGTTGAAATTCATGCGCCCTCAATGGCGCGCCCTTTTTGCATGCTGCAAGTTTGAATCCCGCGCCTCCTTGAAGCCTTTGGCGCACCCTCTATCCATGCTGCATAATGTTTCCATGTGCCAAGGGCGCACCCAGTTTCGATGCAGCACAAGCCTTCTGCACGCAAGTATAAAGATTACATAGGCGCGGGCGCACCCTCCATTGCAGTAACATGATGTTGTGTAAACCCTACATGCGCCGCACCATATTCCTTTGGCGCATCATTTGTCCATGTTACACAATCTTCCCATGCGCCAAAAGGCACACCGAACCCCAATGTAACACACATTTCCTGTGCGCCCTGCTATAAAATGCAACCTGCTTCATCCATGCGCCATGCGCCTTTGGCGCCAGTATAACCTCTGCAACATTCCTTTTCTGTGCGCCTTATCTATTTGGCCTGCCAGTTGCATTTTTCCTGCGCCCTGAGCCTTAAAATCTCTAACTCTTTCTTCTGCTAGCTTTCCAATGGAAGATCAAATGACTAATTCAACCTTTTTGGATTGGGTCTCACTTCTTCTTCGTGCAGATCAGCAACTGAGTTTGAAAGAACACGTCTACGTCAAGCAAGAAGCCCACCAAACCAAGAGGAAAAGCTAAGCTGATAGAAGAAGAGATGAAATACAAATATCAGAGGGTCAGGATGCCCGAATCACAGGCTGAGTGCAGTATGGATGTCAGAGACTCTGAATTGGGTCACATTGACATAGATGAGTTCTGGGTTAGGACTCAAAAAGTTACAAGAAGTCCATGGATGGACAAGTTAATAGGCAGCGCCCTGCACTTCGCCGGAAGAATCCCCGTCAGCGCTGTAAACAACGAATTCATGATGGTGATTGCTCAATGTTACAACAAGGACACAAGATGTGTCGAGAACAGTAAAGGCGAGGCAGTCATAAACACCTCACTGCCCGTCACTTTGAGTTGATACTTGGCATCCCTCATCACCGGAACTACGTGGCTGTTAGCCAACGAGAATGCATCAAGGCCTGGGAAGACAACGAAGACCAGTGCATGCAGTTGATGAATGAGGTCTACCTAAAGAGTAAGAAGTTGGTGACCCGGTGGCCTCAGACTATCCACCGAAGTGATTTCTCAGAGGAGTTCAGTTCCACATATCATCACTTGAGCAGCATCAGAAACAGGCAACCCCTTTTCGGCCGCAGGATGATGATGATGAGTAGCTTCTTCTTCTTCTTCTTCTTCTTCTTCTCTCTATTCTCCGACTTTCTTTTCGAAATATCTAAAATGTGTTGGCACAAATGATGACATCATCCATGTTGCATCATGGGATGATGTCATCCACCAAGTTGTCAAAGTCAACATGACTTTTAGATATTTTGTAAATATCTTGTAAATAAGTGGTTGGCTCCATTTTTGCCTTCTCTCTCCCTCATTTTCTATAAATATGAGAATACTTGTTGTATTCAAGGGTGAACATTTTTAGATAGAAATAGAAGTGAGGAGAGAAAGACTTTGAGCTTTCTTGTAACAGAAAAGAACAAGTAATACAATTATTCAGACTTTGTGCTCAATAGCTGTGTTATACATTAGATCTTTCTTACGTTAGATCTGTATGTGTTTAATCTGTTGGATTCATATCTACTTTTCCGTCATTTGTTTATCAGTATTGCTTTGTTTATTTATGCAAGTAGGTTTGGCTCTGTTTACTACCAAACTAAAAACATAAATCTTCTGACCTTTCTGCTTTGGAATTCATTTATTTTCTCCCTTCGGATCTGTTCTTTCTCTTCTCCCTCTTTCATTCCTTTCTTTTCACAGCCTGGAACACTCTACTGGGATGAGATCCCAACCCCCGAAGGTAGAATCTGTGAGACTTGCATAGGTTCCTGCTAGTGGAAATAGCAATAAACCAGTTTCGCTTTGCTGTCTCAAAGAGGGGCTAAGCCCTGCACACTGTTGACTCGTCTATCCATAGATCTGTCCACGCGACAGATTTTCGGACCAACAGTTTTTGGCGACTCCGCTGGGGAACGGACAGATCTGTCAGATCTATGGTGGTGGTATAATATAAATTCAAAAAATATAAGAAAATCACTACCTGTTTGCAAATCTGCACTTTTGTTGAAAATCTGAAAAATTTGCAAAAGTGCTCGAATCGAAAAATTTTCTTCTGAGAGTCATAGATCGGGCCTAGTTACAGATCTTTAGTTCGCTGAGTTTTTATCAAAATCATTATTTTTCCGTAGATCTGAGTTTTGACTGTTTTCTAAAAAAGTTTGAAATCCTCTGAAAAGTAAAAATCAGATCTGAAAATCAGCTTACTATCTTCCCTGCCATCTTATCCTCGCTGTTATTTGTCATTAACCGCAATCGGTTTTTCGAAGAGGATAGTTTTTAAATATTTAGAAAAGTGCATGCTGCTGGTTTTTGTCAAAAAAAACCAGAAAATCAGCAAGTACAACCAAATATAAATTTTAAATCTGCACCACAACGTCTCAGATCTAGAAGGTACGCTGGCAGGTGAGCCATTTACACGTGGCAGGAGAGCTCGTGGAGAAGTCAATCCTACTTTCGATCGACTTCAAAGGCACAATTTCAGTATAGCACCGACGCACTTTTTATCACTAAGTTCAGCTGATCGGTCAACTAGAAGCGCCTCACCCCCACGGAAGAGCCGGTTTTCACAAGGAGCCTCCACGTCCCTTTGTAGCGCTTTACTGCTCAGTGGAACCACCCTTCCAGCCCGTGTTCTCTTTCCGGCCTTTCAAATGGCGGTACCATGGGGAAATGCTATGGGTCCTCTCGCACTGCCACATCCAGTTCACGCGCTCCCTCACGGAAACCGAAAGAATTTTCCCAAATTCGACGGGAGCGGAAATCAAAGCACGGATTCCCACATATCTGCATTCATCATGTCTTGCAGTATTTTGGATGTGACGCATGAAGATGTGTCGGTTCACCTTTTTCTGGAAACTCTACAAGGGCCCGCAGCTGAATGGTTTCAACATTTGCCGGCTGGATCTATCACCAGTTGGGCCACCTTGCGGGAGGCTTTTGAAGACAGGTACAAGCCTTTAGAGGATGCATTTGCATTGTTATCACGGATCACTCATCTGAAGAAAGAGGCCAACGAGACCATGCGTGATTTTATCGCCTGGTTCAATGCACTAATCAACCGTGTCCCTGTTGCCATGCTTCCAACACCGGAGAATCAGAAGTGTTTCTTCGTGAACGCCATGAGCTCAAAAGTTAGCTTCTTGCTCCTTCAAGAGCGAGTAGCTACCTTGCTGCTCGCTCAGGTTGCTGCCATTCGGATAGAAGACAATTTGATAATATCTGGCGAGTTGAAAAAGGAATCATCAAAGTCCAAATCTTCAGATCCCTCGCCTGCTACTTCGTCTGATCCGGCATTCCAAAAGATGGCGAATGATCTGCTCGCATTGAAGAAGCAGTTGGCCTAGGCCTCTCCCAGTTCCTCATATCGGGACATTCCACGAAGGAGTTTTGTTCCCAATAACGTTTCACAAAGACCGCGTCTACCTGCAACTGCTCCACGGCTGGCGCTTGAAGCTCCTCCGGTCAATGCTTTGGCCGAAATTGAAGAGGAAGAGCAGTACTATGAAGAATCTTCGCCTCAAGACGAAGATGATCAAGATGTCGGTGAGCCGACTGGCGACTCCACTATTGGATACATGGAATTTGATGAGGATGAATCTGATGAAGAAGAAAGTACTCAGGGCTATGCAAGCGGGCAATCCTACGCTGTTTTTACCCGCTCACAAGGAAAAGAAGCAGAAGTTGCTACCCATGTGCAGAAGGAGAAGGTCGTGTCAAACGTGCCTCCAACCATTGCTAGAAGAGGTAATCCTCTTCCTACTCAATTCCCTGTTAAGTCTTTTGCAAAGAATTCTTTTTCGCCCATCTCTCCTCCGAATCAGCCCCCTCATATTCCTATCAAGATCAGTAACCCTGTTCCACCATCGCGAAGTGAAGGACTCATTCCTTTACCAACGCAACCCTTGGCCGCATTCGATATAATAGATCATGCAAAAAAGACCAAGATCCAGATGTCTGAAGCTGAGTATCTTCAGTCAAACCCCGAACAGCTTGTAAGATTGACTAAGTATATCCAAAGTCAAGCTGTTATATCTAATCAGGTTTCCCCAAAAGGAATCCTTTCCACTCCTCCTGAATCCCACATAAATGTTGCTTCAACATCTGCATCAGGCAAGATAGAACCTTTCTATCTCTCTCTCCTAATCAACGGCCATAAGTTGAGCAACTGTATAATTGATTCCGGAGCTTTTGACAACGTTATGCCGGCGAAAGTCGCCCATGCTTTGGGCCTCACTCTTACCAAACCTTTCGGCAGATGTTATTCATTGGAAACCAAGCAAGTGCCATTGATTGGCCAAATCAAAGACGCGCAATTTGTGTTCGCAGCATTCCCTGAAAAGAGGGTAAAGATGACCGTTCTCGTCGCTGACATTCCAGCAGCCTATGGAATTTTGCTGGGAAGGAGTTTTTGCAGCGAAGTTGGCGGAGAAATTCACATGGACTGGTCTAAAGCTAGAATTCCAGTCAAGGGCGTAATGCAAACTTTAGAACTGGAATCCCAAAAGAAGTACTTGGTCACTAGCTCTGAAGACCCCAAAGCCCGAATCCTTTTTGAATCATCAGGGATGGGGAACTACTTCTTATCTACAGAGACGGATACAAAGGGTGTTTTTGTTCAGGAAAAGGATTGTAATAAGATCTGGACCTTGCAATTCGATGGCAGCTGCGCAACTAGTGGATGCGGTGCTGGGGCCGTGCTGATATCTCCTGAAGAGGAAGTCATTCCTCTCTCTTTCAAATTGCATTTTTTCAACACTAACAATACTGCTGAGTATGAGTCTCTCTTGCTCGGTATGCAAGCTGCAAAGGAAAGAGGAATTAAAAATTTAAAAGTTCAAGGTGATGCCGAGCTGGTTGTAAATCAGGTCAAACGGATTTACCAAGTAAAAAATGAAAGGCTCAGGCACTACCGTAACGCAGTATGGGACAGCATCGAAGAATTTGATGCTTTTTCAATAGAGGCAATTCCAAGAGCTCAAAATGATATGGCCGATTCATTGGCCGTTTCAGCATCTCTCATGCTCCCGCACCCGGGTTTGAAAACGAACAAATACACCATTGAAGTGGTTTTCCGCCTGAGCGTGCCAGACAACTCTCAGCATTGGCAGGTATTCAACGATGATAATCACCTCATTTCCTTTCTAGAAAAATCAGAAAATTTTGATGAGTTGTATTTTGAAGGATCCACCTCGACATGCCGCGAATCAATCAACAGTCAAAACCATGAATCAGAGGAGAAAGACGGCATATGTCAGCTCAAAGGAAATAAAATTCCGAAGGGCCTGGTTTCTCTGGAACGCCTGTTTGACAGGCATGACCGTTTTGTGAAAAAGAAGAGGCGAGATGATCCTGACTCATCTCCAGAGACAGAACCAGTCAATATAGGTTCTGAGGCACGTCTGCAATTCGTGAACATCGGGAAATGTTACACGCCAGAAGAAAAGCGGAAATTTGTCAAGTTGTTGAAAAGATATATGGATGTATTGGCATGGTCCTACGCCGATTTAAAGTCCTTCAAGCCAAAGGACGTTCAGCATGACATACCGCTAAGAGACGATGTCAAAGCCTTCCGTCAGAAGCAGAGGCACTATAATCCCAAGATTTCGGGCACCATTCAGGCTGAAATTCAGAAGATTTTGGATGCAAGAATCATCTTCCCTATTCATCACAGCACTTGGGTGGTGAACATTGTGCCAGTACGCAAGAAAAACAGTGAGATACGCATATGCATAGACTTCCGAAACTTGAATCAAGCTTCGCTAAAAGACAACTACCCTCTTTCCATAATGGATCAAGTTCTGCAAGCAGTAACTGGATCAGAAATGCTGTCTATGCTTGATGGTTTTTCAGGCTACAATCAGATTGAAGTCTCGCCTGAAAATCAATTCAAAACAGCATTCACTACTCCCTGGGGTACATTTGCCTACAGCAGGATGCCTTTTGGCCTGACTAATGCTGGTGCTACTTTTCAATGGGCCATGGACTTCGCATTTAAAGTTATGATGGGAAAAGTCATTATAGTTTATTTAGATGACTTAACCGTATTCTCTAAACAACGAAGTGATCATTGTGATCACTTGTAGCAAGTACTGGCCAGGTGCCGAGAACATGGAATTTCCCTAAATCCCAAAAAGTCTGTTTTTGGGGTTACGGAAGGGAAATTGCTCGGCCATGTGGTTAGCAAAGAAGGAACGAGGATAGACATTAAAAGGGTTAAGGCTATTCAGAACCTTACTCTGCCTACAAGCAAGACTGGTATTCATTCTTTCTTCGGAAAGGTGAACTTTCTCAGGTGTTTTGTTCCTGATTTTGCTGAGAAGACCCGCCACATACTGAACATGATGAAAGGATCACCCACTTTCAGATGGAGTGAAGAGGGGAAAAGGTCATTCGAAGAAATAAAAACTTCTGTTGCCCATGCACCGGTCCTGGTATGTCCGGATTTCTCCAAAGACTTCATTATGTATAGCTACGCCTCCGAACATACTGTGTCTGCAATCCTAATGCAAAAGAACTCGGAGGATATTGAATCTCCAATCGCATTCATGAGTTCTCCTCTCAAGCCTCACGAACTGAAAATGACTCAGCTGGAAAAGCATGCCTTTGCCGTTGTCAAAGCGGTGAAGAATTTCAGGTATTACATTCTGAACTCGCATACGGTAGTGCTGGTCCCTGACACGGCGGTGAAATCAATTCTAACTCAGCAGGAGTTAGGAAGCTTGAGAGGGAATTGGATCGCAAAGGTCCAGGAATATGACCTGGATATTAAACCTACCAAGCTGGTAAGGGGCAAAGGCCTGTGTCAGCTAATGGCTGAAAATGAAAATTCAGAAAATCCTAAAGGAAAAGAGGACTGTACCAACGAAGAGCAAAGCCCTCTAGAGGAGCCTGATTCTCTGCCTCTAGTTCTGTTTGTTGCAACTAGCGACGAGTGGTACTCCGACATTGCTTTCTTCCTTACCTACGACGAATGCCCAATGCACCTAACTACGAAGGAAAAGCGTACTATAAAGCTCAGAGCGGCCAGATATGTCATCTGGGATGATGGTTTATATAAGCGCAGGATAGACGGTGTCTTTCTGCGATGTGTTGACAAGCCCCAACAAGTAAAACTGCTGGAAAGTTTTCACAATTCAGCCTGTGGAGGTCATTTTTCTTCTTCCGTGACAGCACACAAGATCATTCGAGCCAGGTACTATTGGCCGACGCTCTTTCAAAATGCGGCTACCTGGGTGGCAAAGTGTGAACCCTGTCAGCAATTCGTCGGCAAGCCCAAGTTGGCTGCCCTTCCCCTAAGGCCAGTCATTGTCAATGAACCATTCAGGCAATGGGGAATTGATTTTATTGGAGCACTCAATCCTCAATCAAGTTCCAGACATAGCTATGTCCTTACAGCAACGGATTACTTCACCAAGTGGGTGGAAGCCATACCTATCAAGCATGCCACTTCTGAGGCAGTGTACAGTTTTATCAAAGAAAATATCATTGTCAGGTTCGGCGTTCCAAACAAAATCGTTGCTGATAATGCTTCTAACTTCTCCTCGCGGGAAGTTATTAGTTTTTGCTATGAATATGGAATAACTTTAGCACATGCCTCGGATTATTACCCTCAGGGAAATGGTCAGGCGGAATCCAGTAATAAGAACTTGGTGACCATCATACGGAAATTAGTAGATGAAAATCAGCGGATGTGGCACAAGTCTTTGTACGACGCTTTGTGGGCGGACCGCATTACTCCCAAAAGATCTCTTGGCATGTCACCTTTTCAAGTGTTATATGGCACTGACGCCAAGCTTCCTATCTCTGCTGAACTTCCTGCTCTGCGCTTGGCACGAGCAATCGAAGATGAAACTTTTCAGAGTTCTCTAGAAAAGAGAATCATGTATCTTGCGGAACTTGAAGAAAAGAGAGTAAGAGTGGTCGACAGGATCACTGAACATCAGAATCAAGTAAAGAGGCTTTTTGACAAGAAGGCCAAGCAGAGAAATTTTCAAGTGGGAGATCTTGTCCTCTTATGGGACAAGCGAAGAGAGCCAAAGGGCATGCACGGAAAATTTGATTCCCTATGGAGAGGGCCCTTCAAAATCAAGCAACTCAATGGAGAGAATAGTTTCTATCTCTCGTATCTGGATGGAGCTGAACTCCCGCTTCCCTATAGCGGGCAACATCTCAAGATCTTCAGGAAGTAGAGCTTGCTCTCTTCTTTGTACAGTTTGCTTTCGTCGTGTGTTTGCTTTTGTCGTGTGTTTCTTTCGTTCTCCCTCCGGTCCCCCTTGTTTTTGACTCTGTTACCCAATGGATAGGCACATGTGAACTGGGATTCTCTACCCCCGAGTTCGCTCAGGAGTAGTCCCCAGAAGGAGCCAGCTGTTATCCCGTAAAATTGACAAGGGCAATTTTACCGATAACCATACGGAAAATTTTGTTTCGATCCCTTTTCTTTTTCATTATGTGCTTGGTCTGTGTTCTTGGTCGGGGTTTTGGTTTGCTGGCCAGTTTTAAATGGAATATGATTAAGCTAGTTTTTCCCCCCCTTGTGCTATTCCATCACGTTTTCTTCTTTTCCTCCTCCTCTCCCTCCCTCTTTCCAGATCTGCTGGAAGGGGAGCTGTTTTGAAATGGCTTGGTCTGCTGAAACCTTTTTGAGAAACCTTACTTGTCCAAGTAATTTTTGAAGTGGAAGAGAGGAATAAAGAAGAGATTTGGGTAGGATTTTATCCAGTGGCGCACTGGCGCAGCTTGTTGCAATAAAGACAGTCGTGCCCCTCGGCGCACCTACCCTCCATGCAACATGCTCAAAACCCACGCCAATGGCGCAGCTTTCCGTTCTGCTACAGTTGAAATTCATGCGCCCTCAATGGCGCGCCCTTTTTGCATGCTGCAAGTTTGAATCCCGCGCCTCCTTGAAGCCTTTGGCGCACCCTCTATCCATGCTGCATAATGTTTCCATGCGCCAAGGGCACACCTAGTTTCGATGCAGCACAAGCCTTCTGCGCGCAAGTATAAAGATTACATAGGCGCGGGCGCACCCTCCATTGCAGTAACATGATGTTGTGTAAACCCTACATGCGCCGCGCCATATTCCTTTGGCACATCATTTGTCCATGTTACACAATCTTCCCATGCACCAAAAGGTGCACCGAACCCCAATGTAACACACATTTCCTGTGCGCCCTGCTATAAAATGTAACCTGCTTCATCCATGCGCCATGCGCCTTTGGCGCCAGTATAACCTCTGCAACATTCCTTTTCTGTGCGCCTTATCTATTTGGCCTGCCAGTTGCATTTTTCCTGCGCCCTGAGCCTTAAAATCTCTAACTCTTTCTTCTGCTAGCTTTCCAATGGAAGATCAAATGACTAATTCAACCTTTTTGGATTGGGTCTCACTTCTTCTTCGTGCAGATCAGCAACTGAGTTTGAAAGAACACGTCTACGTCAAGCAAGAAGCCCACCAAATCAAGAGGAAAAGCTAAGCTGATAGAAGAAGAGATGAAATACAAATATCAGAGGGTCAGGATGCCCGAATCACAGGCTGAGTGCAGTATGGATGTCAGAGACTCTGAATTGGGTCACATTGACATGGATGAGTTCTGGGTTAGGACTCAAAAAGTTACAAGAAGTCCATGGATGGACAAGTTAATAGGCAGTGCCCTGCACTTTGCCGGAAGAATCCCCGTCAACGCTGTAAACAACGAATTCATGATGGTGATTGCGCAATGTTACAACAAGGACACAAGATGTGTCGAGAACAGTAAGGGTGAGGCAGTCATAAACCTCACTGCCCGTCACTTTGAGTTGATACTTGGCATCCCTCATCACCGGAACTACGTGGCTGCTAGCCAACGAGAATGCATCAAGGCCTGGGAAGACAACGAAGACCAGTGCATGCAGTTGATGAATGAGGTCTACCTAAAGAGTAAGAAGTTGGTGACCCGGTGGCCTCAGACTATCCACCAAAGTGATTTCTCAGAGGAGCTCAGTTCCACATATCATCACCTGAGCAGCATCAGAAACAGGCAACCCCTTTTCGGCCGCAGGATGATGATGATGAGTAGCTTCTTCTTCTTCTTCTTCTTCTTCTCCTCTCTATTCTCCGACTTTCTTTTCGAAATATCTAAAATGTGTTGGCACAAATGATGACATCATCCATGTTGCATCATGGGATGATGTCATCCACCAAGTTGTCAAAGTCAACATGACTTTTAGATATTTTGTAAATATCTTGTAAATAAGTGGTTGGCTCCATTTTTGCCTTCTCTCTCCCTCATTTTCTATAAATATGAGAATACTTGTTGTATTCAAGGGTGAACATTTTTAGATAGAAATAGAAGTGAGGAGAGAAAGACTTTGAGCTTTCTTGTAACAAAAAAGAACAAGTAATACAATTATTCAGACTTTGTGCTCAATAGCTGTGTTATACATTAGATCTTTCTTATGTTAGATCTGTATGTGTTTAATCTATTGGATTCATATCTACTTTTCCGTCATTTGTTTATCAGTATTGCTTTGTTTATTTATGCAAGTAGGTTTGGCTCTGTTTACTACCAAACTAAAAACATAAATCTTCTGACCTTTCTGCTTTGGAATTCATTTCTTTTCTCCCTTCCGATCTGTTCTTTCTCTTCTCCCTCTTTCATTCCTTTCTTTTCGCAGCCTGGAACACTCTACTGGGATGAGATCCCAACCCTCGAAGGCAGAATCTGTGAGACTTGCATAGGTTCCTGCTAGTGGAAATAGCAATAAACCAGTTTCGCTTTGCTGTCTCAAAGAGGGGCTAAGCCCTGCACACTGTTGGCTCGTCTATCCATAGATCTATCCACGCGACAGATTTTCGGACCAACACTATGATGGTTTCTTTAGTTTTCCCCTCAACAGGAGTAGCCACATCTATCACACACTCTCCAGATGGATTAACCGTCATAATTGATACGGTTCTTGGTCTCTTGGCCTATCTTTTGGGCATGGACTCCAATATACTGAGATCTATCACATCTCCTAGAGGAACCTTTTTCTTTTTTTTTAGGAGTCTATCTAAATAGCCACTCTGGTATGGCTAGAGCTAAGGAAGATGGAGTAGCAGATCCAATACCTGAAGCATCAGTTAGAGTAAGATCACTAGAAATGCCAGTTGATATCTGAGAAGAGGTAGAAATGATGGAAGGTGTGGGTGTGAGGACATCCATAGGAATTGACAAAGCAATGTTAGGGGTTGAAATTGAAGAAAATGGGAGTGTCAAAGGAAGCAAAGAGGAAATGGGTGACCCAATATTTTCCCTAGTTGATAGAACTAGGAGTGATGAAAATACTTGGGCCATAGAAGGGGATGGGAAAGAAGAAATGATGGTAGAAGTGGAAGGAACTGATATTGGAAGTGATAATGGAGGAAGGGGAAGATATGATGGATCCTGAACGACACTAGGGGATTCACTCACTTGAACTACCTAAGTAGCTAGCACTATAGATGTTGTAATCTTGGGAGTAGTAGACCTAGAAAGAGATGAAGCCACCAACCATAAATGAGATCTTCTTTGGAATGGCAGGAACCCTTTGAGTTTAACTCTTGCCTTTTGTGGGCGTTGGTTGGTTTACTATTGATGTAGACCCTGTATTTTTAGGTTTGACCTTCCCCTTTCGGTGAGATTCCCAAGGTGGCCAACCAACTGAAGGTTCTCCTTAGAATGGGTCCCACCCTTTCTTTAGTATTGCTGCACTCTTCCACATACCAATCAACCCATGACAGTGGTTGATTGGCAACATTGTTATTCCTGTATGATGGATCTAGGACCCTCATCATTATCCTGCAAGTCTTTTGGCACATCAGCAAATCCAAAACTTCTGCACTTCATCAAGAGTTAACCTCTCGTAATCCCTTTACTACACGATGTACTTATCGTGACAATGAATCCATATATATTCAAAATAGGGCACATGAGCATTGGACTTACCTATCTCCTTGAACTTACCCCAATAATCAAAATTAGTTTGTGGGTGGAAGGTCCGCAGGGTTACCTCAACATATTCTACATCCACGTTCTTTACCTTGTGGATATCTGAGCAAGAATAACTTCCAATTGAAACATGGAAATGCATTCCCGCCTTGTGATGCTTATTTTGGATTTTATGGTAATCCAGCAACTGTCGAACCAATTCCAAAAGAACCCATTTGTCAGTGGGGCACCTTGTAAACTTGATTGGGGTGCCTATGAAACCCAGAATCCGAATGTAGGTGAATATGGGAAATTGAAAGTAGATTTTCTCCCCATTCTCACACCTCTTGGAAAGCCTCATCGGAAACCCTCTTATTATATAACTCTTTATCGAAACGATAGAGGACAATGTCGAAGAAAGCATTGTTGATTCTTTGGAAGTGCTTGCTCCCCTCATCCATAGTAGGTTGGGGATAAAATTCATATATTTAGGAGGTGTTGCAAACACCCCTGGTATTCAATCCTGCAAAATCCCCCATAACATCAACCAAATATACTAGAAAATATGTCGTGTAGAAAGTTTTGGTTTTTGCCATCTTGCCTAACAGATAGCGAATGTTGCTACTAATATGTTCGACCCCATTAGATAAACTCATCATTATTCTTGATAGTTGCTATGTATAAGAACATCCATTCTTGGAATTCCTTTACAGAAGGAAGACCTGAAATTCTGCTTAAAAGTATAATGATATCGTTGACTTCCTGAATGAAATCCGATCAATGTATAGTTTTGGGCAACTTGGCAAAATTCTTAGTCAGGTAGGATTTCCTCATGACCTTCGAGAACACTTCCTCTTTTTTATCTTAGTGCTCAGCTGTTATTTTAGGTGAGATAATGGCATAATCTTGAATGTCTAGAAGTTTAAACAATTCTTCAAAGAAATCTAGGTCCAAATAGATTACCACTTTATCATTGTTATCTCTTATTGACATAGAGTCCTCGTCATAGTGGGCTACTGCAGCTAGGAAAAACTCTAGGCATTGCACGGATGTGGGAAAACTAGAAGAAAGGGAAAGACCACTATTGTAGATGGCCTGTATCCATGGCTTTTTGTTCGGGGCCTTTAATCTTTCCCATAAATTGGGAAGATCAATTTGTCCTAGATGGTGTCCCTAATATTTCCTAAGTCAAAGGTCAAGCAAGATTGGGGAGAAACCCTAAGAAATGTGTACTTCATCTTCTCTTTTCCCTTTGAAGTGGAGGAAGACATCAAAACCTATGTTTCAGGAGTTGAATGTTGCAAAATTTCTGAAAATCTGAAAGCGAGGAAACTCTAAATTCCTGAACTGAAAAAGTCTGAAAGGAATCACCGAAAGAAATCTCTGAAAAAGTTTTCCAAATTCAGCGGTTCCGAAAACCTGAAATCTCCAATTCTCTGAAAACCCAAAATCCTGATTCTTTGAAAACCTAAAATCCCAATTCTCCGAAAACCTGAAATCTCCAATTCTTTGAAAACACGAAATCTAAATTCTCTAAAAACACAAAATCTCCAATCTAATTTTCCTAGCTTGTGATTTACTGAAAGAAATCTCTGAGATGATTTTTTTGAATAGGTCTGAAAGGATGATATCTAGAGGAAACTGCAAAGTAAATGTTTTACAAGCCAAGTTGGAAATTGAGAAATAGGAGGAAGTGCGAGGGACCTAAAAAGATCTCATGAACATACTTGAAAACATGGAGAAAAATCACACAACAAAACATGGTGAAAAAGAAAGACATTAAAAGAAAACAGAGGGAAAAATAAAGGAAACCCATATGGGGAGAAGGAGGAGGAAAAAGACCTAAACCAAAAGAAAATAAAACCAAAAAAAACATACCTTGAAAAAGACGCCGCAAAGTACGAGAGTGAAATGTCAGCGTGAAAGTGCGAAAGTGTCAGGTAAAAATAAAAAGTAAAAAACCTAGTTTATATAGAAATCCCGACATTAATGGTAAATTCCCGATACGTATGGAGGTAGGTGGAAATTAATTGTACTTAGAATTTCCAAAGCTCCGAAACCTGAAAGTCTGAAATTCCAAAAATTTGGGATTTCAGACTTCGGAAAAAATGGGAAGTAAAAGATGAATCGGCGATCGAGATGTCCAAAACTTGAAAGCCCAAAAGTCTGAGAATTCAGACTTTCGGAAATTGGAACTTTAGAAAACTTCAAGTAAAAATCCTAAAAATGGCTAGGAGAACTCCGAAAACCTGAAACCTGAAAGTCTTAAAATTCAGACTTTCAGGGTTTCAGACTTTAGAAGTCCCGAGAGGGATTTAAACGAAAAGAGCCAAAAAGTTTTGAAACTTGAAAACCCAAAAGTCTGAAAATTCGGACTTTCGGAGTTTTGGACTTAGGAAAACTTCAAAATAAATTCAAAAATTGAGCTTAAAACCTCTGAAAGGGAAAAAACTCCGAAGTCTGAAAAATTGAAAAAAATTTAGATTCTTGGCCTTAGCAAAATTCATTGTACGAGGATTTCTTAAAAAACACTAGCCTGACGTATAGCCTTCTTCTGGGTAGGTTAAATGTTTAACAATTCTTTGTACAACTCCTTACCCTTCATTATTTGCAATTTTTCTCTTAGCACCTTCATTAGGTCCATCTCAGTCAATTGTCAAGGTTATCTTCATTTTTGTGAAGTTTCAATCCATATAAAATAGATTTTTGGGTACCCTTTAAGGGAGTTTAAAGTTTCAATCTTGAACTAGGAGCCTATCTCCTACCACCTTTCTAATTGAGCTTCACCAATTAGGTCTCACATTGTAACCTTCCACTGTGACAGTCTACTGTCATCAAAATCTTAGAACTCCACCAATTAAGTTACCCAATCCTTTTCAAAAACCTCTCTATATGTTGCTAACATGAATTATACCAAATCTCAAGATAAAATTTGATGGTTAGGGCCCTCTAAGATCAAACCCTAGCTCAACTTGTTGGAAACCCTCCTGAGAAACCCGAGAATGATCATTTGATCATAACTTTCACAAACACCTATTCAAAACTTTAAAATTACCATGCATGTTGATTTGAACACCCTCTGAGAGATGAGCTTACCAGTGAATCTAGGGAAGTATGAAAAACCTTTTTTCTTTCCTTTCCTATTGTCCTGACCTGGTCCTTCACAATCAAGGTTGTGTTTTGAAAATAACAAGGAAAGTAAGTTCTTCAAATAAAACAATGGTATTCTTCCAATGCAAAACATTCAATAACATCACTAACCAATCCAATTATAAGCCACAGTAAGGTCCTTTTATAAACATACATGGAAAACTCAGTTTTTTTAATTTGCATGCCCAAATGCTTAAATCAGTCCAATGATGAAAAGGGTTATTATTCCTTCACACTTAGAAACTTATTATTTCAACTCAACATCATGGATTTCCTCACTTTTAACAATCCTCTAAATTGATACCATTACACACAAAGTTATACACATGTCAGTTTGTTGATTCTTAATCATCACAAAAGGATACCCACTGTTTCAAGCCTATAAACAACAACTTCAAGGTTTATAAAGCTTAAAATCATTCATTCATACTTCATTACACTTTTCTAACACTTCATGCAATGGTATCATTCAAATCAAAATCAATATTCACTCAAACATTCACACTTTATCATGCCCAGGGAAGTCATGCACATAAATCTCAAGTTTTGTATCTTTTCCACCTTTCACAAGAACTTTCATCAAAGCAATAACCCTGGTAGCTACTCATAATGACTCTTTATTAACTTTTGGCCATACATTTGCATAGAATTACTTCATTCATTAATATTATTTACATGGTCATACCTTAGCACAATTTTTTTTTTTTAACTTACAAGGATTTCAACTTGTCTTCCTTGAGCCTGCATATGCATATACATTTGTGTCATCATTCAAAATCAATACAATCATAAATGTTCATGTTTCACACATTAAATGTTAAAAATATATTACAAATGCACATAAACATTGTTTTAGCTTAATAAGAAGATTCATTTTATGATTGATCTTATTACACAATGCTTCTTGAGCTTCTTAGGCTCTATCAAAGATACTTTTCTCCTCTCCCTCCTTTTCAATCTTAGAACAAACTTCCTTCATTCAAATACATCCATTTTTTATGGATGTGAAGGTAGTTAGGGTATCATTAGTCTTTACTCAAACCCATGATTAGGTCACTAAGTGAGATTTTACCATGGTAATGGTAGAGTAGGAGAATTTACAATATGACCACCTTGTTACACTTATTTGAAGCCTACACCTAGAAGTCTAACACTTAGGCTACATTACCATACTATTTGAATATTTGAATGATTCATTTTGGAAGGAAACCCTAAATGAGCTCTTATTACAACTCCAAGATTCCAAATGGACCAAACCACCTACTAAACACCTAAAAACACCCTAGAATAGCTAATTGAGCCAAAAATTGAGTTATGTACATGATGCTCTTGAATAACCAACAGAGGCAAGAAAGATATAAAGAGGTTGGGGCACCTAGAGTGGACGTGGGCACCTGGGCACTGGCACCCTGACTCAAAAAAGCTGAAGTATCGAAAGTTAGACTAGGCAATAGGGTGTGCAAGGACAAGAAGGAAACTAAAAAGAAACCACAATGGCCAAAGATAGTGGTCAATTAGTACTTTTCTTGATTAGGAATCATATGACTGTAAATATGTGATTAGGACATAGAAATGTACCCAAAGTGCATGATTTAATTTCTATATTTTCCCCCATTTTATGTTGTTGAGTGAACACTCAATAACATATAGTAGATAGAAGATGTGTACCTGATTTTAGTCACAAAATCATGCACTTACTACTATAATTATACTTCCAAGTATGTTGTTTTATATATGGATCTTGCGTGATAAAAGTATTCACTAATGACCCATCCCCTTTTTCCATTCATCAGTTAATTGGTCTTTTTCATTGTTTGTCTTGCATAGTCGATAGTCACTAGCACAGTTTCGGTCATCCCTTAGGGAGTCTAAGTTGTCGTTATTAACTTAGTTTTCATCTCTTTTCTTTAACTAGGGCACCTAGGAAGGGATTAGGGCACCCGGGGCACCCTGGTCCCCATTTATACGAGCCCTTGTCCCCGTCACACTTGGTTCTAATTTAGAGGTTCGAGGTCGGTCTTTACAATTTTCCCTCCTATTCCCTTAGATACTAGTCAACATGTTGGTTCATTAGTGTCAAAATTTGAGCAAGAGATACCTATATAAACACAACATACATATTATCTTATGAGCGTACTATTTTCAATTAAGTGTTAGCTATCTATAGAAAGGGACTGCATTTGGGCATTACTCTGCATCACACATTGTATAGGAAGGGGAGTCTATTCTATTCCATCCACCATTTTGTATTCTATCTAGATATTTCTTGATATTCTCTCTGTCATTGGTGCTAGGGCATCCTAGGCACATCATTGCACACACAATCACATAGAACTACATTGGGTTTGAGATATAGTGCAACACTTAGCTGTAAGACCACCATTGTGGCTGCTAAGGACAGCTTGACCCCTTCATTTGCATCTTAATTTTTTTAGGCTTTGATGTTTTGTATGGGGTTTTACAGGTAATTATTTATTGCAAGTGCATGGCGACATTAGCGAAGAAAATGCGACATGCACATGATCAAAGAAGAGTTATTATGAAAACCTAACAACCCTGCCACAATCAAGTTCTGAGTTATTTCACAAAGTAGAGGGCCCAAATTTCAGACTAAGGCACCCCAAGATCCCTTATCCTTCTCCAAGTGCCCCAGTCCAGCTAGATCCACCTCTTCTGCAATTTCCTGTGGTTCGTTAAGACAATAAGCTCTGCCAATTAATCACTATGTCCAGTCACAGATCATAGTGAGGTAAGTCTAATTTAGTTTAGTACCTTTCCCCTTTCATTTGATTTCATTTAAAATATCAAGTAAATTATCTAGCATTTATACTTCAATATATTTCAGTTATTACATTTTTGTAATTCTTAGATTATTACTAAAATATAGATTTTATTTAATCATTGATAACCATATAGATTGATGGAAAAAGCATGTCGAGGAGACAAGAAAAAGCGTTGGAGCAATCAAACAATGAAATATGGAAGCTAGAGAAGAGGAAGTGACACTAGGGGTGAAAGTGTATGTGTATATGTCATGTTGTGCCTGTTGTCATTGTTGCTTGATGTGCTTAATGATGTGATTACTGCTTCCCATAAGGACGGACCTGCAAAAAAGAAGATCAAAAGAGTAGTTAAAGTCATGTATGTGAAAATTTTGATCAAATCTGTAAAAAGTATGTAAAAGTATGCAAAAATACGAAAAGGAACATGTGCACTTGATCTGTGATGAGTGAAGAGTGTAGAAAGGATACTAAAAATTCTATAGAAGGATGCGTTTTTAGGTGAAATCATGCCAAGAATGATTTTTTGGGTGATCTCACACCAATTGTATGTTTTTGGGGCAATCTCATGCCATGACAGAAGAAGTGTAGGGAGAAAGGTCTAGTTTTATTCTCCAACCGTTGACTACTTATCGACGATTTATACACAAGTGTAGATGGTGTGATCCTATTTTTTTCAAGTTTGATCCATTTTGATTCATTTCAATCTAATGCAAATAGAAAAATGGAGAAAGCATGTATGATGATTACTGGAGGATTGTTCCAGTACCAAGAAAACTACTCTTTAGATTATTGTGAACCATATTGATATAAGAAAAATGTTGCAACTACCCCCCTAGTCATAGGAACCTAGGAAGGGTCAGGGGCACCTAGGCACTTGTTTTTATCTATGCACTAACGTTCGTGTTGTGTTGAAAACCCAAGTCAGATTCTGGGCCATTTCTGAGACTGAATATTGTATTGTATCGGTACTAAATTGTGTTGTATTGTGACTGTGAACTGCTGAATGGGGTGTCTGATTCACCTAATGTATGCTCCCCTTCTTTGGGGTGCATGCGATGTGCCTAGGAGAATACAGTCCAAAGGAGAACCCAATGTGAATATGAAACTGAATCCCTGCAGGGGGAGGGCATGTGATTGGTAGAAACCAAGTCACACGCCAAAAAAAGGTTGAAAACATGTATTAGTGCAAACAAGACAAATACACATATAGAAGACAAGGTGTAAGCTAGCACGTAAAAATACAAAGTAGACCATAAAAATATGGTTTCAAACATGGGACATCACTCATAATGTCACAAGACAATCAGGGCCGAAGCGGTAAAAAGAATACAGTATGCACACAATATAAAGGGCAAAGCCCGCAAACAATGCCAAACAATGGAAAATAGTGGAAGACAATAACAAGAAAAGTAGTAGTCTAAAACCATGGTGGAAAATAGATATTTCAAAGTAAATGTGTCACATGAAGCACCCATTAGCATGTTAGAAAGATAAAAATTATGCTAAAGCATGTATTATCTTATATATAAGTGTTCTAGTAAGAATAAGTAGTATAAGTTGAAACAATAACACCTGAAGTATATACGGAAGTAGATGCTCCTAAAATCCATTGTGGGACTAGTAAGAGGTATTGTGCCATGCACCCATGTTGCATGTAATGATCCATGTAAAGTATACATTCACAATTAGAAGGTAGGGGAACACACATGTGTATGGAAAAGAGAGTGACATACGAAATATTTGTCTAGCATGGAAACAAAGTGTACATGTAACGAGTAAATGCCAACAAGATTATGTGCAACCAATATATGCAACATACTGTGAGTATGAATGTAATGGAATGCAAAGTGAATTTGATAGGAGAAATGTTCCCCCCAAGTGGATGTAGATGAGTATGCATGAGATGAGGTTCATTTATAAAGATACCTCGACAGTCAAGAATGAACCATAGAACAAGAGTGTGTCATTGGGAAATTGTTTTAATTATGTGCTAGAAAGATAGATCATGAAGCATATGAGCATGAAAAGTGAATGTGTTGATGTTCATTTCATATTTAGACCCTCAACAGTCAAGTATGAACCATGGAAATAGAGTGCGTCATAGGGTAGTGTGATGTGCAAGAATGTGATGCTAGAAATATGTGTTGTGAATGTGCCGAGTGTGAAAAGTGTAGTGTGTGAGGTTCATGAATTTAGTATTCCATCAATATTCAAGTGTGAACCAAAGCACAATAGTGTGTCATAGGGTAATGCCGATACCATTGTATCAAGAATTGTATTATTTGAGGAAGACTAGATGCAGAGTAGTGAGAATGTGAGACACCTATCAATTTTAGGAGGGGGGAGAATAAGCATGATGCCCCCCAAGTGTATGATGTAAATAATAACATATCTAATAAAATTGAAGGGAAAGGGTCCTCCACTTGATGCTTGTAGACATAAAGGCATGTGACCATGATCTAAGATGAGTGGTGTATGAGACAAATGATGCATTGGTGGATGAGACATATGTTCATGAGATTATGGAGGTGATGAACATTGATGTGAAGGAGATTTAGTGGATATTTATGCCTATGTGAAGATACCAATTGAAAGGATATCTATGCCTATGTGAAGGATACCATGAAGGTGATGTATACCTATGTGAAGGACCCATCCAAATGGTGGACCTAGACTGTTGTGATGGACTAGTAGATTGGTGAGACCGAGTAGATCCTGTGCGAGAGAGGAGAGCTAAGAGAAGATTAATGCTTTAGATTTGAGAGGTTCAGGGGACTTATATTCTCTAACGAGTGCAAGGATAACCTCAAGTGGAGGAAGAGGAAATGGAGTGGATGATGGAACACCTTAGATAGAGATAATTTACTTATCATGGAAAAACTTAAGAAACAAGTGAGTGATGGAGAAGATAGACTTAGTAAAAAAAGGAGCCATGGAAGACCTAAGAGCAAGTCACAACCTTCGATTGAGAAGATGAAATAGGTGGTATGGATATCCAATGTATGGATAAAGGACCCCAACTATGATTGTAAGCTTAACATTACCATAGAAGGAGGGAATTGGATATGTAATTTGTGAGATTGGATACTCACCATAGGCCAATAACAACGAAAGTATCATTGAAGTATGAATCATACTATCTCGATAAGAGTAATGATTAGAGATTAGCATAATTGTTAATAACATCAGATGGGCTACAAGCATTGATATGTAACCTGTGTTATCAAGAATAATTAAGTGCTGGCAGTTGTCCATGCATAGAACGTAATAGTATCAAGGATATTGAGTATGAGGTCGAGTCATATGCAACTAGAAAATCAGAGGAGTCTCAATGAAGAAGGAGCAGACTACATGATATGTAACAAGTTGTGAGCAATACACATATGTAGTGCACAATGAAATTTAGTGAATGTATGCTATGGAGGCTGCCATTGAAGCTTTTCAGGAGTAATGCCAATGTTAATAGTTGGTGTTGCTTTAGATGGCTTATGAAGCACTAGGATTGAACAATATCATATGTTCTTTAATATTACTGATATGGAGATGAAGCCTACTCATGTAGATTTAAGCTATGCCATAGCTAATAACGAGGTACTATCACGTAGCGTAAAATTATGAATGGATAAGGGTTGATCAACATGATGGAGTATGTCTCATATCCATCATGCAAGAATTTCTTACACAATGGATGATATAGTAGAATTCAGACAACATAGCATTGCATGAATCGCAGGGTCTACCCAATAAGAGATTAAATTGAAACGAGGCATCGATAACAAAGAATATTGTTATATCGAAAAATCTTAGGCCCTGACTTGTATAGGTAATTAGATAGTGTCTAGATTTATGCTAGCTGAGCATATGAGAATCATAGAGCACGACATAAGAGTGGAATTTTCAGCAATGAGAAAAATCAGTCCAAATGCATAATTTTATGTTAAAATGGAATGGATCAGGATAGATTATATGAACCAATCACATTATCAACGATATGCACATAGCTTGGGAGTGATGAAATTTTGAAGAAGGGCATATGCGGATAGTAACGGGTGTGATAAGCAGAGTGTCGCAGGAGTAGATTAGTGGAATCAACATATGGAGATGCACGAGATGTGGCTCATTTGAAGCTAAATGAATATAGAATGTGGTAGATTCATGATATGAGAGAAGTGAAATCAAGAGTGAATGATATGTCAGAGTATGGGTCCTGCATCACCAAAGAAATATTGTTTTCAATGATGGATAGCAGTGAAGGGCAGCCTGGGAATGTATGACAGGAATATCAAGGGGTTGAGTGGAGGCCATGGAAGTCCATAGGAGAGAATTTTAAGGGGTGCCTAAGAAGCATCGCTTAAGAATTTTTAGTAGTAATCAAGCATGAAAAATATGTAGAAGATGGGTAGATTGTCACGCAAAGATTGACAAAAATTGGTAAGCTTGTCTAATTTCTCATGATCAAGGATGAGTGTCTTCATCATATGATACATTCACTATCAGTTGTTTCAATGCCATTAAGGGTAATAAAGCGAGGAGGGTTATACAAATTCAAAAATTTGATTTAAAACCCTACAGGAAGATAGAGGAAGACCTTGATTTGCTCAAAAGATAAAAGACTAACCACTATGGGTAATGTGCATAAGAATAAGACCCTACTTAGAAGATAGGTTTTGAATGATTGGGTTCAACAAAAATGATTTAATAAATATTGAAAATTCTGTAAAAACCTAATTGTAGATTCACAAATATAATAATAAGAAATAAAGTACAACTCTAACCTAAGACAATAAGCAAGTAGAAATTGAAAACCCTAAGTGCAAGAGAAGGGAAATAAGAGACTTAGCTGATTTCGCAATAATCTGAGATGTTCTAGAGCTGGAAAATTGATGAAACAGGAGGGTAGACTGTTGCAATCAATCCTAGAAAAATGTATAAGTATCAAAAAATGTTGGACTAGGGTGGCTGGATTGGCTCAGGGGCACCTGGGTTGAAGATCACTGGTTCTGGTTCACCCACGACTACAAAAATGGTCAAAAACTGATTTTTTTAGTCACTTGCAAGATGTTCACTAATATTCTCTTTGATCACTTGTATGTCATTGGATGATTATTGAGTTCACCTGTAACGTGCAAAATAAAAGACCTCCTGCAAAACCCCAAAACACATCAAATCCTAAAAATAAAAAAAAATACAAACTATGGAGTCGGACTAACCCTGGTGGTCACCCAACAGAGTGAACTTATAACCTGAGCATTGCACTACATCTCAAACTCTATGTAGTTTTGCGTGTGTGTGTATAGAATCATGCCCTAGGTATCTCTTGTGCAAGATGTACACTTAAATACTGACCAAGTAGTAATATTTAGAAATGTAGATATATGTGTGGATGTCCAAAATGAACTTCCCCTCCTATGTGTGTATGTAGAAGAATGTAGTCCCTTGTCCCTTGTGTGAGTGCTATATGGATGCTTTGATGCTATTAGAATGCCTTTGGATGCAATCTTAGGTGGTGATAGTAATATGCTTAGAGTTTGGTCCTTTATTATGATCAAATAGCATTGTATTTATATGATTCCCTTCTTTTAATTTCACAATTAACCACTAAAAGTTTGACACATAAGAAAAAAAGATGCTTAATGGCTTAAAAAGGCCCAAAAGAGGTGAGCAAGATACAAAGAGGTCAGGGGCACCCAGAGGGGATGAGGACACTTAGGTGCTGGCATCATGGCTGGGCACTGGTGTCTAGACTCAGAAAATCTAAAGTATCAAAAGTTATACTGGGAAATATGGTGTGTAAGGCTAAGAAGGAAACCAAAAAGAAAGAAAAGTCACCAAAGACAAGGGTCAATTAGTAATTTTCTTGCTTAGGAATCATATGAAAGCAAGTTTGTGATTAGGACCTAGAAATATACCCAAAGTGTGTGATTTAGTGTCTACAAAACCCACTTAATGAGGAAGCTTTAAATATGTGTGGTGCTAAAAAGATGTGGGCATGTATCGGAACCAGAGATATGAGGGACATTGTTAGTTTTAAAGGTGATAGTCAGTTGGAGCGCCTTAAAATTGTCCAAGAAAGAGGAAAAATTAGTTGTTTGAGTATTATTAGGAAACATAAAAGAACTCAAGGTATGTTGCAATATGTCTTCTAAAACATGATATTTTTGAAGGATCTCTAAGAGATAAATATTAGCAAATGTATTCTTAAGTTGTTCTAATATATCATACTCCTTAGATGGTGCAATAGGATTGGTCACCAAAGTTGTGGGTGGAGGAGGTAAAGAGAGGTTTCCCATAGGGGATTCTTAGGGTGGCGTGTAGTGACAACATTAACAGCATGAATTGTTGAATGTGAGTGAAAATGTGGAGGGAATTGAGTAGTAACATGGGTAACCTCAGATTGTATATCCACATAAGTGAGGGGTATCATCCAAGTGCCATATATGATTAACATAAAGAATCTTTTCTATATGAAAAGCATTAGCTTGAACCAAGCTACAGGGATATTGGACAATTCTACCATAAAGGTTGGATTCCTTATGATTGAATATACTATCATACAAAATGGAAGATAATGGCATGGTGATATAAATGAAAAATATGAGACAACACCAAGAGATAAAAGAAGAGCATAAGCAATTTGTCGATTAGCAAGCCTAATACAAAAGGATCTAAGGAGATTGTATATTAGGTAAATGGTTCAATCATAAGAGGGTTCATCAAAATGTTTACACTCTTTTTTAGGTTAAGATAAATGTTAATATAAGATCTTAGTGAATTGAATTTACATTAAGTGGATGTAGGCTTCGATACAAATGGTTATTATGATTAATTAACTTCCAACATTAATTATACAATATCATAATAACGTTCTAAATGCTTGCAACAAAAGATATTAAATTAAAAACATAACATGATGAGTGCACTTAGTTTTTTTCATATTATTTTGGGAAGTTATGGGAATGTGTAATATACTCATCCTAGATATAATAGGGAGATCTAAATTTTGAGGATCTTAAGAAATGGAACTCTTACTAGTCAAATTTTCCTAGGGAATTGGACCATACTAGAATTAGAGGATTGTGCCATATGGTCTTAACCCTTTTGTATTTTCTATGATCTGCTCTATTTCTAACTTTGTAACTTTATGTGTTGGTCTTCTTCCTGGATTTTACTTTCGTTGTCATGCAACGAGGCTCTTTGAACATATTGAACATCATCTCAAACCCTATCCGTGGATGAAGATTCCTAAAAAGTAAACATTAATTGGGTTATGGGAATCCCCGTGCACCGCCAACATTGGCACTACTTCAAAGAGGCATCAAACCACATATCGTTCTCCACCTATCATGTGATATCTAGATAGCTTATCAATTTGACAAATTTCTATGAAAATACTTGTTTTGGTTGTGGTTCTTGCAAAAATACTTATAGGAAGGATGTTTGAGTACTTATAAATGAGAGAGAATGTTGTCTTGACCTAGGGAGAAGCTTTAAACCTAATGTGGGTGATTCCTTAATGACTGTATATGTTTAATTGCAAGATTTAGGGAGCTATGTATGTCTTTTTCAAGTGTAGAAAGTGAGGGTATCAATGTATTTCTATAGGATTTCTAGGTTGGAAAATGAGGAAATGTTTACTTGCTTATATAGGGCTCCATAGATTTCCATTTGGTTCATTAATACATATTTTACTTTATTCAAACATATTTTTCCATTTCAAACATTCTCTAATCCACTAGGTTTCCTCATTCTATAGTTTATAACTATAAGAACCATTTATAATCCACAAATGAACTTCTTAAACATCATAATAGACATTCTCTATCTTTATTCTTATTATGAACATATCTTTTGTATTTCCAATGGTTATTATTATCCAAATAACTCTCCTAGTTATCTGGGTAACTTGTATACACATTCTGGCTCTCAGTTCCTCATTGAATGTTACACGCGCTCATGTTCAGTTGGACACTCCTTGGTTGCAGTTTCCCCTTGGCGCCCCTTCTTTTTCCTCAAGCACCCTTGCATGCTTTCTATTATCTCCTTCCATTTTCCTCTTCCTCTTTGTTCCACTCCTCCCTTACACCCACCTTCTGCGCATTCACCTTGCTTCCTAAGTTAGTTTCTTCCCTACCCATGCGCCTCACACTTGCTTCAATCGGCTAAGTCCATGTCCCTCTCGTGCGCCGCGCCCATTACTTTGTAATAGTTGTGCCTTGACCATGTGTTCTCTACTCACTAGTTTTCCTCTTTTCCCCACATGTCATGTGTGTGCCCTTTTGTGCCTTCCTCTGTGCGCCCTCCCCTCGCACCCTCCTTTGTGCCCTTTTGTGCTAGGTTTCTTTTGACATGCTTGAGTGTGCCACACGTAATTAGTAAAAGTGCACCAATAGGGCACTGAATCCTTGCAACAAATCAATGAGTGACACATGGTAGAAATGAAAAATATTTACACAGTTGGCCATCATTTCAGCCAATCCATGTGCGCCACGTGTTTTGTGTGCGCCAACAACTCTGACATCTTCCGATAGCCCTATCTTTTGCTACAAAGCTCAGATCGGCGCTTGCCTAGACTTGTCAGAAAGCTGCTGACATCAACTACAGTGCTAGAAATTCAAATTCAAATTCTTGGTGGATCTGGTAGGTGAGAAATGGGAAAACATCTTTCTTAGCATTAATGAGCATATCTGATTGCTCCAACCACCCGATTTGATATGATCCACCCTCCTTTCTTCTTTAACACACCAAACAAGCTTGGGGAAGCATATTTCATAGATCTCTAGGTGGATTTGTAGGCATTGAATGCTTCTTGTTGGTGGTTGTATTTCAAATTCAAGGTTTTCCCTCCTTCTTCCTTCTTCCTCCATGGATTCATCTATAAATGTAAGAGATAGACTCATTTATTATGTTGGACACTCTGGATCCTTACGCATTTTGTTAAGGACTCCATACTTTTTGTATTTTGAGTTGCAGACCTCTAGATCTGGCTCTCACATGTGGATATCAGGCCTCCTTCATCATTGTAACAGTTCTGTGCATTTCTGGAAGTAATAGAAGCATCATTTTGTGACTATTCTCTATCCTAACGTGTTTGCATTCCTCCTTCTTACCTTTTCTTTTGCGTTGTGTGTTGGTTGTGCTATTTCAGGTCCCTTGCAGTTCCATATTTAGTTGTGTTCCATGAGAAGGATATGGTAGATATGTGTTTAGCTGTGCTACTCATGCCTAGCCTCCTTCCATGCATTTCCTTTCATTTTTCACTCAGAACAGATAGTGTTCATCCCTCTTTTCTGGTGCTATCACCTTTTAGTGTAGTTTCCTTTCATGTCATCCTTCTATCCCTGGTCCCTTGGCATTATTAGCTTAGTTTTCCCTTCCAGCACTAGGAGTAGCAGTAGCAGTAGAAATAGATAGAGGAACCGGCCTTCTCCAGAGATCCGTCCCAAGCGCGCAAGGTCCCACAACTTGGGGATGGTTCCATTGTGGTCTCAAACACCTCATCCCTTCCGAGATCTAAGACATGGGTGCACATTTGAGTAACCAAACAGTTTCTGCACACCCGGTGGGACCAACATTGAAAGCTCAAATTTCATATCTCTAAGTTCTGGTGTGTGGACTTAGTGTTTCAGCCTTTGGAGGCTCATTTCAACACATCTGGTGACTCCCAACATTTTAAGATCTATGTTTCAACAGTCCTATGAGTGCCTTTCATGAGAAGAGTGCATACAAGAAGAAGTGCATCAGCTGAATATTCTTTTGAGTACCTCCAGCTATCCTTGAGAAGAGTTCATTCCAGAAATCCCATGTGTGCATCTCTATCTCCCACGTGCACGTGCCCATTTGAACTCCTCCTCAAAATAGACAACTTGTGCACCCTGCAATGGTGCATCAACCACCTCCTCCACTGAGAAACTTTGTAAACTTTACTGGAGGAAGTCCCTTGCTATTGTTGTGCAACATGATATGCCAAATGGCACACTCAAGAGTATTCCATACTTTACTAGTGAGAATCAAGTCACCCCTCAAGAGCATATCCAGGATATAGAAAACATGTGTTCACTCTATTTGATCACACATGATGATGTAGTAGTCAGGCTGCTTGCAGCCTCTTTCAAAGGTAAAGCACTTCAATGGTACTGAGGCTTGAGACTTGGATCTATCACCACCTGGGATGAGCTGGGAACAACTCTTTGTAATTAATTTGAAGATAAGTTAGATCACCTATCTCTGGTGGAGCAACTGACAACAACAAGGAGGGCACCCAATGAGTAGATGACTGATTTCAACATCAGATTTCAGAAGACTTGGGACAAAATCCCTCTTGTGGTAAGACCTATAGCCCAACATGCTTTCCTGTATTATCTGAAGGTTCTCAATAGTGATATTTCAGTTATGATCCAATCCATGGGAGGTAGGACTTTACCAGCTTCTTATAGTATTGCAGTAAGGGCAGAAAATAGTCTTATTCAGGTGGGAAAGTTGGCTCCTAGACCACCTATGCCCTTGTTCCTAGAAATGTCACAAGCACCCCAGCCTTCTGTGGCCTCTATTCCTGTTCCTGAGAAAAGTGCGCAACTAGTTGCCTCAACATCCTACTCTCCAGTGCAACAGAAGGAAGATGAAGAGTTGAAGGCCCTTGATTAGAAATTTATCAAACAAAGTCATATCATTAGAAAAACAATAGGTGCAAGCCTATAGAGGTAATTCTAATCAGGTGCATGGCCAAATAAATCAGCCTTGGTGAAATCAGTATGGAAATCAAAGATACATGCCCAACCAGTAGAATGATAGATGGCATGCCTAATGCACATCTACCCTTACAAGTTGTTCCTCCCATGCCTTCTCTTCCAGCACCCAGTGCAAGTCGGGCGCTTGTTCCAGCTCAGAAAAATTTGGCACAAGAGTCAGAATGGTGCTTCCCTTGCAACATGCCTCACAGTCAATATCATTGTGCCAATGATGCACACACCAAGCCTTCATGATCCAGAATGCTTCAGTCTGTGAGCCTTCAACAAGTGCCCCTGAAGCAGATAACCTAGAAAGACCAGAAGCTCCTCCAGAAAAAAATTTGATGTTCTTTGGCGCAGAGGACTTCTGTGCAATCAACCAAGCTGCAAAAGATACAAACAGACCACGTGCCCAAGTTGTAGACAACACAAGATACAAGAAAATAATGTTAGAGTCAAGTGCACAGGTCCTACTCCCAACAACGCAAGTAGATCCTTCAGAAGCAAAATATGTAGATAGGGCATCCACTAGCAAAAGCACTCAAGTTCCTACATAGGAGGCTCCCGCACAAAGCTCCTTCTGAAGCAGCGCGATACTTCTCCTTTGGTAGGTCAAGCCTCTGCTCTAGCTAAAGTTTAGGCTTCTATGCCTGAATAGTCAAGAAGGGATGTTGTTTCCCAAATGCACAAGACTGGGGGCCTTCCATTTAGCATTGTGGACCAGATGAAGAGAACAAACATAAATGTCACAATGTGGGATGCCCTGACCATTCCATCTCAGCAGGGATTGTTACATGAAGCTCTGGTGTAACTCCCACGCGATGATCCAGTTATGTAGAAGCCACACACTTCTATCAACATCTACCAAGAAGAGGAGAAACAAGTAAGTAAATTTGTTAAAACCCCACCCTTCTATATGTCCTTGATCATAGGAAAACACCTAGTGCATAATTGCATGATTGACTCAGGTGCTAGTACTTCTGTTATGCCTAAGAAAATAGCTGATGTCTTAGGTCTGAAACATAGCCCCTTGTCTAAAGGAGTCCTGCAAATTGATGGTCTCAACTATCACCACCTTAGGAGTCATCAAGGATCTTGAGTTAACCCTCCATGCATGTCCAAGCCTAACCATTACTCAAGATGTGTCAATCATTGACCTACCTCCTTTGTTTGCCCTATGCTTGTCAAGGGACTTTACTGCTAAAGTGGGTGGTTACTTGTCTTTTGATTGGTCTCATATGTTACTCAAGACAAGGTATGGTACCCGGTTTACCATACAAGCTTGAGCCTATATTTTCCTATCATGTAGAGTCATATGTCCCATCCCCTCTCCAAGCCAACTGTTTAATCCAAGAAGAAAAAGCTTCAGTCCCTGAAGAGCAGTCTCTTCCACCCTCTATTCCTGACCTAGTACTTGATGAATGGGTGGAAAGACACCATAAATTTGATCCCTATGCTGAAGAACTAGAAGCTTATGAAACTGGGCTTGGTACTTATTGTATTCTAGAAGAAGAAGCTATGCTGCACACGCTCAAGAAAAATAAAGTTGAGCAGGGTCTATGGAAGTTGTACTTTGATGGATCTAGAAGTAGAAATGACACGAGAGCAAGAGTGGTTCTCATTTCCCCTAAGGATGAGAAATTATTCTTCACACACAGGCTGTAGTTTACATGTTCTAACAATGTGGCAGAGTATGAAGCACTGGTGCATGGCTTGTTCATTGCTGAGAAGAAGAAAATTAAGGCACTGTAGAGATCTTTGGGGACACATAATTGGTTATCCACCAGGTTACCAACAAATTCCAGACAAAGAATAAGCTTCTCAAAGCTTATAAGCATAGAGTTTGGGACCTCCTTGAGAGCTTTGATGCTCTGAATCTATAGGTGGTGCTGCGCAGAATGAACAAGGAAGCTGATAGATGGCCGCGCTTGGTTCACAGTTCTCTCCTACTGAGGAATTTTTCAAAGGAAACACTCAACACATCAAGATGGTGATCAAGACCATCCATTCCAGACAACAACACCAGCTGGAAAGTGTTTGACAATGACGTGTAAGATCATCCAGTTTATCCAAAATGAAGATGGATTTCTCATCAAGCATGCAAGCTGACTTGCATGAAAGCTATGGTGACCAAGTGATATAACCTAAGACAAATAAGTTACCTAAAGGGATTGGTCACCTTAGAGAAAATGTTTATCCCTGATGATGAGTTCAAGGGTGAAGAAAAGTACATGTGTGCCGCACAAGAAGACTGCTCCTCAGTCACTGTTGCGCATGGGAAAGAGTTGCTACTCAGTAGAACTTGTGTGCATGAAGAAAAAAGGCCTTCATCTCTCTCTATCAAAAATACAGTGATATATTCTCATGGGAGTATGAAGACCTCAAAGGTTTTGATCCAAGTGTTTCTCAACACTCCATTGACCTTGATCCTGGTATCAAGCCCATCAAACAGAAGCAACGACTAGTCAATCCAAAGATAGAGCCCCTCATGAGAAAGGAATTATCCAAACTCATTGAGGAAAAAATTATTTTTCCTATCAAATACTCTACCTGGGTCGTAAATCTGGTTCCAGTATGTGCAAGAAGAATGGTGAAATCAGACTATGTGTTGATTTCAGATATTTGAATAAGGCATCTCTAAAGGATCATTATCCTTTGCCTTCAATAGAACAGATTTTGAAGACTGTGGCCAGCGTGTAGAGATTCTCCATGCTAGATGGATATTCAGGTTTCAATCATATCCTGGTCAAGGAAGAGGATCAATTCAAAACAACATTTACAACCAAGTGGGGAACATATGCATATCAGAAAATGCCCTTTGGTCTGTCAAATATGGGATCCACATTTCAGCGCCATGGATATTGCCTTCAAAGGATACATCAATGAGTTCATCTTGGTTTACCTTGATGACATAACAATCTTCTCAAAGCAAAGCACATGGATCATATGGTGCACCTGGAGAAAGTATTTGAGAGATGCAGAGAATTTGGGGTGTCTCTTAACCCCAAGAAGTGTAATTTTGTAGTGGCATAGGGTAAGATTTTGGGCCATGTGGTTTCAAAGGATGGCATCGCAATTGATCCTGAGCACATTTAAGCCATCCTAGCTCTTTCCCTGCTGGCACAAAAAAATTCCCTACAGTCCTTCCTCAGCAAGATCAATTTTGTTAGGCATTTTATCCCTAACTTTGCAGGACTGGTTTGGCCCATCACCCTGATGCTCAAAAATGATGCAACCTTCAGATGGACAACAGAAGGAAGAGAAAGCTTTAACAAAATCAAGCAAGAGATTGTTTGCGCGCCAACACTCATCAACCTAGATTACTCAAAGGATTTCATCCTTTATGCTTATGGCACTGATGCAAGTGTTGGTGTTGTCCTAACAAAAAAAATGAACAAGGGCTGGAACAACCAGTGGCTTTCTTCAACCAGATGTTGAAGGATTATGAACTAAACTACAGTCATATGAAGAAGCAAGTCTTTGTCATCATGCGTGCGCTCAAGAAATTCAAAAGTATTCTTGCCACCAATCATATCAGGGTGTTAGTCTCCCACTTTTTCGGTCAGAGACTTCATCATGGGAGCAGAAATTAGTGAGAAAAGAGCACGATGGGTGACCAAAATCGTGGATTATGATGTGACTATCAAGGCCAAAAATATGGTAAGAGGTAGCATATTCTGTAGGCAGATTGCTTGAGGATGTGCATAGTGAACCTGAGGCCTTCGTTATTCCTAGATGAGGACCTCCCGCGCATAGAAGTTGAGCAGAATTTAGACCCTAACACGTGTGACTGGATGAGGGACATGATCACATTCCTTTCTGAGGGCACATATCCTCCTAGTTTAAATAAATCAAAGAGAAGACATTTTAGGTTATAATCTATCCCTTATGTGTTGATTGATGGACTTCTCTTCAAAATAAATCTTGATGGCATGTTGTTAATGTTATCCAAAATTCACCCCTCAAGGTAATTTTGATAACTGTTTGCATCAAATTATTCAGTTTCGAGCAAGTAGATTGATTCAAGGCCCGAAATCATGTTTTTGGGGCCCCCTCGGCTTCTCTCTAACTCTCCCATCCAAGAAGAAATCCCAACAAGTTGAGAAAATGCAAAAAATGCAAAAAATAAGGTTGCAGGACTGTTTTAAAGCATTTCGGGTCTGAAGGGTTCGGGTCGTACTAAGGTTCGTCGTACCAAGCTTGGGGCCAAAAAAATAAAGCAAATCGGCTAAGTCAGACGTTTTTGTCCCAGGAGGTCTGCGGGATAGTTGGGACATCGGGACGCGCATGGGAAGCGAAAAGCTGAATCGGCTGAAAGTAGGGAAAATCATCAAGTTTTTGTTTCGCGCAGTTTGGGACAACTCCTGGACAAAAGTATGCGTGGGACGCGAATCGGCCGATTTGCCCTGAAAGACGGTCCATTTCGGGCAGTTCGGAGATTTTCATCCAGGACAGCCAGGAAAAAAGTATGCGAGGGACATGCGGGATGTGAAAAGGTGAAAGGGACGCAAGGGACAAGGAAGCCCGAATCGGCCGATGCGGGAAAAATTCGTGTGCGAGACAGCCGGGACAAAAGTACGCGTGGGACACGAAAAGCCGAAACAGCCGAAGGCAAAGAAGAAAAGTCAAATTTTGACCCATGAACTTCAAACGGCCATAAATTTTGACTCTGAGCTCTGATTTCTCACAAAATTGGACTTTCTGAAACATATTCGGTCCAGTCAGTTAATGCTCATTCCCGTCAAATGACAGAAAACGCCTGCCAGACCCAAAATAGCTGCCCGCACTCAGAAGGCCATAACTTTTGCATTTCTCAATGAAATCACACAAAATTGGTACCAATGGAATTCAGGGCTTCGAGCCCGACGCACAAAAATTCTCAAAGAAATTCCGAATTTGATGAGATATTGGTGAATATTTTTCACAAAACATGGATGGGTCTCATAACAATGTAATTTATTTGGTCATTGGGAGTGCAATTAAGAGGCATGGTCATCATTCTTTCTCTACCTGCAGCACCTGGGATAGTATGGGGAGCCTTTTGCAAGTAATATATAATCATTTTACTCCATTTAATGCCTCTTACAAGTGGTTGAAGGATAGATTTTGGGATTTCCATTTTCCCTTCTCTTTCCCTTCTCATTTTTCTATAAATTGGAGTGTTGGGCTCATTGTAAAGGGGAGGTAGTTTTTGTAGCAAAGCTCTGCCAAAATTGCTTTGTGAAGCTGATGTGCTGCAGGCCCTTGTTGTGGACTCCTTGCATGGTGATCCAGCCCCTTTTCTTGTAACCGATTGAACAACTGTGTGTATCAGGAAGCAATAAAATACAAGTTTGTGGATGCATCTTCCCCTGCTGTGTTTTCTTGCATTCTTCTTGCCCCTTCAATATTGATTACAAGAATATTGTGTCTATTATTATGCTCTTGTAGGGATCCATTATCATTGTGTATGTTTGAAATATGTTTGCGAATACATTTTGCTAGATTGTGGAGAACTATCATCACCCCTTCTAGTGTGCACTTTGCTTCTGTATCTCACGCATCTGGTAAGACTACTCTCACACCCTCCTTTTTTGAGTGTATCACCGCTGTAGTGTAGGATTTCATTTTTCTGTATGAAGACTCTCCCTGGTCCCTTAGAAATTTAGATTAGAATAGTTAGACCCTGCATTAGAGTAGATTGTGGCAGGTAGTTTAGGAGCAAGAACCAGCTTTCTTTGGAGGTCACTATCCTCAAGTAGTAAGTCCCACAACTTGGAGATAGTACCCATGTTATCCAATCACACTGTGATGCTCAAGTATATGCGCTTATATAAATATAGGGTGCTATGATTCGGTGATAACAGTTAAGATGTGTCAATGACGCGCAGACTGAAAAAGTGTTAGCAAATTTTCACGATGGATTCTCTGGTGGACACTTCTCTACCAAAACTATAGAAATGAAGATCATAATGGTAGGTATCTTTTGGCCTACCCTATTCGTAGATGCACACAGGTGGGTCATGAAATGTAAAGAATGTGCTTTCTTTGTAGGAAAGAAAATATTGGCAGTGCTTCCCCTTTGACCAATCCAAGCAGATCAACCTTTTGTGCAATGGGGTCTCAACTTCATAGGCATGATCAATCCTCCTTCAAGTGTTGGACATAAGTGGGTGTTGACAGCTATAGATTACATCACCATATGGACAGAAGCAGTCGCACTTAAGGAATCAACTGAGTGAGTCATCCTTGACTTTCTCGAGGGTATAGTCACAAGGTTTGGCATTCCTCAAACCATTATCTTCGATAATGTGAAGGCCTTCCTAGGGACTAAAATCACTGATTGGGCTCTAAGTCTGGGCATTTACCTGAAGACTTCTTCCAACTATTACCCTCAGGGCAATGGTCTTGCGAGAATCAAAAAACAAGAACCTGATCAGAATATGAAGCACACAATGAACATCAACCAAAGATAGTGGCATACAAAGGTCTCGTGCACGCTCTGGGTAGATAGAATCATGTCAAAAGGCAATAGGAACTTCACCTTATAAGCTTGTCTATGGTAAGGAGGCTACCCTTCCTTTGACACTAGAGTAGAATTCATTAGCGCTTGCCCAATAGCTAGAATTTAAAGGTGTGCAGACCAGAGAGAAATCAGAATGGCAGAGCTGATTAATCTTGAAGAATCAAGGAAATCTACCATGATCAAGCTAGAACAACATCAACAAGCAATAAAGAAATGGTTCGACAAAAAGGCTAAGCCTCAAGCCTTCAAGGTTGGGGACTTGGTTTTAAAATGGGATGATGATAGAGCTAAACCAGGGCACCATTCAAAGTTTGATGCACTTTGGAGTGGCCCATACATCATCAGTTCTTGTAAGGAAACTAACTCTTTTGAGTTAACTCATCTTGATGGATGCACACTGTAAATACCAGTGAATGATATCTATCTCAAACCCTTCCATTAAGTTTGTTGCATCATGTTGTATATATTAGATTAGTTTCAATTCCTCCAAGTGCGTTGCGTGTAAATTTTTTGTCTGTACATAGTTATTTCTTCTCGTGTGCTTCCTCTGCGCACTCTTCTGTTGCTTCCAGAATGCAAATCTTATTTCAATAGTTGCAATATTTGAAATAGAGCCAAGAAATGATCTTCAAGTGACTGTAAGGGAAGCTTCACAATTATACAAGTAGAATCCATGCCTAATGGATGCTCCAAGCTACTGATCTCCTTCATCTAGCAGGCATATGGCCCTAAAATTCACCAAAATTATTATCCAAATAACTCTCCTAGTTATCTGGGTAATTTGTATACACATTCTGGCTCTCAGTTCACTTCCTTGTTGAAGGCTACACACACTCAGGTTCTCATTGAACGTTGTGTGTGCTCATGATCAATCGACACACTCCTTGGTTATGTTCTTGAGTGTGTCGCATGCAACCAATCAAAGCACGTAAATAGGGCACCGAATCTTTGCAACAAATTAGTGAGCGACACATGGTAGAAACGACAAATATTTACACAGTTGGCCATCATTTCAGCCAATCCACAAGCATCACATGTTTTGCGTGCATCGACAAATCTGACATCTTCTGACAGCCTTATATTTTGCTACAGAGATCATATTGGCGCACACATGGACTTGTTACAAAGATGGTGACATCAGCTATAGTGTTATAAATTCAAATTCAAATTCTTGGCAGATTTGGTAGGTGAGAAATGGGAGAACGTCTTTCTGAGCATTGATGAGCATATCTGATTGCTCCAACCACCTGATTTGATATGATCCACCCTCATTTATTCTTCAACATGAAAAACAAGCTTGGGGAAGCGTATTTCACAGATCTCTAGGTAGATTTGCAGGCATTGAATGTTTCTTGTTGGTGGTTGTATTTCAAATTTGGGTTTTCCCTCCTTCTTCCCTTCTTCCTCGATGGATTCATCTATAAATGTAAGAGATAGAATCATTTGTTGTTGGACACTCTTGATCCTTACGTGTTTTGCTAAAGACTTCCATAATTTTTGTATTTTGAGTTATAGACCTCTAGATCTAGCTCTTGCATGTGGATATCAGCCTCCATCATTGTAATACTTCTGTGTATTTCTGGAAGTAATAGAAGCATCTTTTGTGACTATTCTTTTTCCTAACGTGTTTGCATTCCTCCTTCTTGCCTTTTCTTTTGCGTTGTGTGTTGGTTGTGCTATTTTAGGTCCCTTGCAATTCCATATTTAGTTGTGTTCTATGAAAAGGATATGGTAGATACGTGTTTTGCTATGCTACTCGTGCCTAGCCTCCTTCCATGCATTTCCTTTCATTTTCGCTCAGAACAGATAGTGTTCATCCCTCTTTTCTGGTGTTATTTCCTTTTAGTGTAGTTTCCTTTCATGTCATACTTCTATCCATTGTCCCTTGGCATCATTAGCTTAGTTTTCCCTTCCAGCACTAGGAGTAGTAGTAGCAGTAGAAATAGATAGAGGAACCAACCTTCTCCGGAGATCCTTCCCAAGCACGCAAGGTCCCGCAACTTGGGGACAGTTCCATTGTGGTCTCAGACACCTCGGCCTTTCTGAGATCCAAGACGCGGGTGCACGTTTGAGCAACCAACAGTTATATTTTCAAATGGGTGACTTGTATTTTCAGCCTAAACATAAGTTTAGAGTTGATTGAGTAGGACTACTGATGATAAGTATTGTATAAATAAAAATGCACCCACCTTATATCATTTAGACTATTTGAGGATAAATTCACTCCTTAGAGATCACTACACATAGAGAGCATATCCTATCTAGATCAACCAAGAGTAGCATTAGATAAGCCACTTGAGTAAAATCTCAAAGTACACAAGGTCTGAAAGTGCATGGTGTAAAGTGTCAAAGTAAAATCTAGAGTTTCATTATAAGTTGCATATTATATTTCGAGTTGCATCTCATTCGAGGATTATGGGATAATTATATATAGTTTGAGCCCTCTCTAGAGTATCGATACACAAACAATGCTTAACCATCATATGTGGGTGTGATGAATCTAATCCAACCTAAAGTACCATGCCATTTTTCTAGGATGAGAAAGAAAATCTAGGATTTATCACATGTCTAGCACGAGGATATGACAAATCATAACCTACCACAATCATCATAACATTCCATATTTATAGAACAATTAATCATATCCATGTGAACCTACATAAAAAAAATAGACTGTCAAATTTTCCATGGATGCCTTCATATACCATGGATGCATTAGGCTCAAACGTATCCAAGTTAGAATCATTTGGATCTAAACATATTTGTCATTCGTAGATCTATTGATAACACACTTTTGGATCCTGATTTTCTTGAGTGTCATGACAACTACATTTCTAGCTTATTCCATCACCTTGTACATGCGTATTTTAGTTATTTCATTCCATTGTTATGCCCTACTAACTCTTTTACTATTTCTAGCATGAGTGAAATGTTCGAAATTACCAACTAACATAGTTTATATATGATTAGGACAACCAAAATTAGTTTTTGAATCATTACCTTTAATTTTAATCATTTTATCTTTGGTGTAATCTAATTAAAACACATACTATGTTATATATTAGCGATAGTATTCCTTATTTTACACAATGTGTGCAATCCCTTTCTTTTTAGACATGTCATTCACGGGTCCATCTCATATTTCAAATGAGGCATATATTCCTCCTATTTTTATCTCAAGATGACATGCTTTAGGTTGTTTTCTCCATATATTTAGAACTTTTTTATTAGCTCACATGGAACAAGTTAAAAATCGCTTTGACATACACAACACATGATAATTTTTCCCATCATGGGTTATACTTGGATTTTGAAATAGGTTCCAAGACTTGAATTTATATAGGGTCATTGCAAAAGTTTTCAACGTATTTTTGTGTATTCGTTTCAATTCCTCATTTATGAATTCCAACATTTCATGGATTATTAACTAGTTAAACATTTATTTACTTACACATATTTGTAAGGGGGAAGAGGTTTGTGTGTCCTTGGGAAATAAGCATGAATATCAGTTCGAACATCTTCATAACCCTCTATTGTGATAGTTAATTGACCTCTCTCTCCTTTTGAATTTCAGTACACTAGTATTTTGATTTAACTTTGGGAACTCATACATATTTCCAAGTGATTGTAATGGATTCTACATATCCACATGTTTGGCGTGTCCACATATTTGTTTTACTTTTATATGTATGTTCATACACACATTGAAGTGGAGGATTATATAGACACTTAATTTTGGTATGAGCCTGATTATTTGTTGTAAATTTGCATTGTTCTGGTGTAGTTGTCTATTTGTTGATTGGTCCATATTCGGCTCTTATTGACACGTTTCCTTGTTACTATACATATACCATGACATGTTCCACTATGTGCTTCTCTCTCCTCTCCTATTTTATCTATCTTAGTCTCTCTCTCCTATCATATTTCCTCTCTTCTTCCTCTTTTCTTTGATGCTATGAGTTCCCCCCCTCAAATGTCTTGTTACAATTTGGGGTCACCTAAAATTATATCTATATGGTTCGCGTTTCCCAAAATTGTAACTATATGGTTTTGGAGCTCTTTTTCGTGTAGGCTATTTTGACCCATTTTTGGGTCCTCGAGGTAATTTGGTCCTTTATTTTTGCCTTTTCTCACATGTTTGTGTCAAAGTGCATGCCAATAGGGTCCTAATTTTTTTGATTAGATGCGGAAGCATTACAATAGATTCTGACTTACAATAAAACCTTAATTTGATTTCAAGAAATATATAAAATACAGATTGATTAAGCAATAAGTAAATGATAAAAAAGATTCCTCACACCAAATATTGTTACAAACATTTAGAAAATCATTCAAACAATTTACAGAAAATTCAAGAACATTTAACATTTATGCTGTTCTACTGATTAGAATATTAAAAATGATAAAAATTGGGTACTTGCATTACACTTGACCTCCCTTAGGTCTTGTGATGTCGAAATAAATTTAAGTTTGTGCGAAAAATGATTACTCTGTAAGCACGCCCGACGCATCGAGCAATTACTACTGTCGTTTTGGCCTGTAATTCCTTTGGCTGTACTTCTCATTAGCATACAAAATCTCTGTCAACTGACCAAAAATTAATGTCGGCCGAGAAAGAAATCTGTTATCCTCGCCTGCAACTGCAATGCTGCAGCCTGCAACAATATCATATTATTCAGTACGAATAACAAGGGAATGAAAGCACGCTTTGGGATCGCCATAGTAACAGTGAAATTGGCAGCATTAAAGAATGTTCAGTTGTGTTTACTGTTTAATGATGGACTTGGTCGCAAAATCAGCGCTAGGCGTGCTTTGCAATGATTTTGCACCAAAATTAATGCAAATCCTGAGCTTTCTGTTCCTTTTGAAGGATGAATGAACAGTGCCCAGTGCAAGAGAATGATACTAATGCATTTATATATATCATTAAGAAACGAGGACAGCTTATCATATGCAAATATGGGACGCCCATGATTATAACTTGAGAATATTGATGACAGCTGAATGCATATTTGGTTCATGAAAGCCCTACCCTAGCTTCTAGGGGAGCCAATTCCCAACCACTTCCAACGAGGACTCAGCCCAAATGTGGAGAGGGTTGGGGTATCTATGGACTATAGAGGGTCTTATAAAAAAGACGAAGAAGAATTTTTAACGTTCATGAGGCTATCAAAAATAGCCTATGGGGACAGTAGATCTTGCTAAATATCTTTTTGGCATTTATCTGTTGGTTAGTTTGATAATCAGCGCCCCTATTTTTTTAACCATATTCTCAGCTGAAAATGTATGATGGGATATTTAAATGTTGTTGGAAAAAGGTTGATCACTAACATTACTCTTAACATGATGAATTGATGATGGATTATTGAGTGTGATTTGAAACGTTGGTCTTCAAAATTGATTATATAGGTTAGAATTACTCTCATTCGTGCACTCTAAGTTGGTATCTACGTAAGACTTAAATAGTGCCTCATCAATACTTGACACTTATTTTATAGCTGAGTCAATATGTGTCTAAATATATATTTTTCGTTTCTTGTTTCGACTTGGAGAGAAAGTCACATTTTCAATTGATTTAAAATAGTAAAATTGAAATGTACTAAAGAAGAAGTTAGAGCTAAACTTGCACATTGGGTATCTAAAAGTTGTAAATATGAGGTGTCGTTAAATGATTAGTTACTTTATATAAATGTTCGATAGAACATGCATAATATTGTGTAAATTGTACAACTACTTTTAATTTAAATTTGATATTCACCCCCAAGTTTTGTGTGTTCTCCTTCCCACACCCTCATCCCCCAATGTACCATCACACGTATTAGTACCGTCTCAAGTATTTGGTTCCTCTGCCTGTATGGATTGTTGAAATACCATAGCTCTTAATAAGATTATTGTTAGCGAGAACACATATATTTTAAAGTTGCATACCTCTAGTTAAATATATAATGTAATGGCTATTTTTCCAAGTTTGTTCCTATGGACTAAATATTACAAAATTTATTTTAGAATGTCTTATTAAGTGACACAATTTTATTGGATAAAGGTTTAAAAAACCAATCAATACTAACAAAATATATCCACGTCATCAAAAAGCAGTAAAAAATGTTAAAAATCCCACCACAAACCTAGGTTACACTAATGTAAGTTGTGTGTGAACATGTCATGGAGAGCTTCAAGTACATTTTCTCCCTCAATGGGTGTAGCATATGCCAATAATCTATAATTTGGTTTTGAGTCTTCAATTAGAGGGAAAACAATACTTTTAATTTACATAGGGGAGAGGCACTACTAGATGATCGTGTACAATTACTAAACAATTTAATCTAAAGGTGGAACCAACTTGTTGACCATGCATGTGTCAACACATATTATTTTTTTATATAATAAATTCACATGTATTTGTCTTGTGCAAAGATGCACTATTTATACCCATACTGGTATACGACAATTACACTATCCAAAAATGATTAAGTGTAACAGTCGACATATTTTCAAACATTTTAATAATCAACTATATATATTTGAACACCTATTTGAGGTGACATGATGCAAAAAATAAGTGCCCATATTTGCTTATACTTATTGATGTGTGTGTGTGTACATACATACATACATACATACATATACATACACACATAGATACATATACACACACACACATACATGTATGTATGTATGTGTGTGCGTATATATATGTATCTATGTGTGTATGTATATATGTACACACACACACACACACACACACACACACACACACACACACACACACACACACACACACACACATGCATACATCTGTGTGTGTGTGTAAATACATACATATATGTACACACATATATACATATATACATTAAAATATACATATGTATGTGTATATATATATATATATATACATACATACATACATATTATTGTCCAAAAAAGTACGCATGTTATATGGATAAGTTCATCCAAGCTATAGACATAGGCATCTTCATAAGAGAGATATACAAAATGAAGAAACTCAGTGTTCCGTGAAAAAGGAAAATACAGTGTACCACGGGTTTGCAAAGTCAACATAACAAAGGAACATGACCACAAAGATAGATGTCGCAAAACAAAGGAAAAGGACCATGCAAGACTCCAAGTGAATAAAAGTTAAGTACGAGAGTGATAGAAAGTTCGTAGGGAATAAGCTGCACAAGTTGAAAAGCCCATAGAACAAAGTGAAATTTGAACTTGTCGGTAGCATAAGGAAAACTTGAATTTCCCTGGAACTACGAGTTTGTGATACAAGTGAAATGCCACGGAAGGAAAAACTTCTACGGAATACATTATTTTTGAGGGACCGAAGAATGATAAGACCATACAGGGAGAGAATAGTGGTAGAGATAAAAATGAAGCCGTGGGACATTTGAGGTTTACCAAACATAGAAATCCACAAAAGATGAGATGAAGTTAATTGGACATCAAAATTCAGTAGAACTCGGTAAATTCACACCTAATTTAGAATAGGTGCTCAACCACTCCAACAACTAACATTAAGTTTTGAATGATGTCGTCCTCCTGCACTAGCAATTTGATGGCATATGATTAAAGCAATGTCAAGCGTTCATACATGGCCTACGAAATCACTGACCATCGGTCCTTGGTGTTAGCAAGGTGGTTGAATTCATTCATCATTGGATGCGATATTTTCCCTCTTCCTCTCTCTCATAATTTCTATATATGTAAGTACGAAAGTAAATGTAAAGGGTTAGTTTTCTACTAAGTATGAGAGTGCTACCATTTTGAACTAGAAGATTTTTCTCACAAACCACTATAACGCACTTGTGAAGGTTTCAAGTGCCTCAACTCTGTTAGATGTAAATGGAGAAGTTATTGATATTATATGCAAGTGCGATCTCTTTCTTTTGAATGCGATAGTGTTTAATGTGAATATTTCAGTCCTCTTGCTTTCCTTTGGTCTTGTTGTATTCATTTCTTCCACAGTTCTATGAGTATCATCTTTGATCTTTGTGTGTATTGTTATTTTTTTGTCACTAGAGCTAGAATTGAAACCTATTCTAGTTTGGTGCATTACCTTTCTTTATTTTCAGCATTTATCTCTCTCTAAACCCTGGTCCCTTGGAAAAATTAGGATAAGATTAGAAAGCAGTAGTGTAGTGCTTGTTAGTTAGTTGCAGTGAGCTAGGATAGAAGGAACCAGTATTCTCTAGAGATTGACCTCAAAATGCATCATCGTCCCACACTTTGGAGGTCTTTCCATGTTTCACTAAGATGTTGAGCTTGGTCTCAATGAAGGGTGCAATCTTAGGTGACAATAATTTTTGGTACACCGAGTGAGACCGTTTGAGTCACTTATAGATCATTTTTAATCATATTTCCATATGATTGGTGTGTGTTTTAGTGGATCATATCGTTTGGAGGAATCTTGTACACATCTGGCAAATCCCATGTTTATATCTACTAATGTTCAAAAAATCCGGTACCCATTTTTCATGAGAAGGATATAAATAAGAAAAATTATGGTGAGAGGATAATCTTTTGAATATCTACAACTCTCACCCAGAAGAAGGAAAGAAATATTAGTCCAGAGGTCTCTCACAATTATGTCATGGTTGTCATGAGTGATTGTTTCTCATGTTTATGGAATGGGTGTAATGAGGGATTGTGAAAAGGTTTGAAGTGGCCATTAATGCATAAACCAAGAAAATGAAAGCTCAAAACTTAATATAACATAGAAAATCCACTTAATTTTAAAACATAGTTATTACTTAGGTGGAGTGAAAAAATTAATAATTAGAAAATAAAAACTAAAAACCTTGCAAGATAATTTTACAACGACATTACTTAAGGCAAGTGAAAATTAAATAAAAGCATATATTGCAAGTTGGGGCACTCTATGTCATCTCTCCTTTAGTTGGACCTCGTTCTTCCCATTATTTTATGATGTATGCTTCTCTCTCATCGTGACAAACCCCGTAATTGTTTTACTAAATCAAAATGAAGCTTAGAGTTCTCTACCTTTTAAACCCTTAGATATGTAAATCCACCCACCTGTAGACACAAAATCACACACTTGTGTACCTTTCTAATTCCTAGAGCATACAAATATATACATGATTCCTTAGCAAGAAAACTAGTGATTGACAATGCCTTTTGGGCCTTTTGCTTTGATTTTTATTGACCTTACACACCCTACAACCTTGTTGGTATTTGACCGATTTATCTTTTATGACCTCAGACAATAGCGCCCATTTAGGACATAAGCACCTAGGCACTCCTATCCCTTCTGGGAACTCTTGAGTCTTTCTAGCCCTTTCTCACTCTTTTAGGTCTCTTTTACTACTTGGGCATCCAAAATTCAAACAAGGGAATCATATATATATATAGCTCTCAAATAAGGGGCCAAACACTAGCATTATCTACTATCACCTAAGCTTGCATCCATAGGCACAAGAGCATTACAAAGCATCCATATATCACATTCACTCAAGGGACAAGGATCGCATACACAACATAGGAGGGGAAGTCTATTCCATTCCATCCCACACATTCTATACATTTGTTATATTTTAGATCTATCCCGCTATCATTATGTAACTTGCACAAGGGAATCCTAGGGAATCATTACACACACAGAACTACATGGAGTCTGAAATGTAGTGCAACACTCGATACTAAGTTCACTCTTTGGGTGACCACCAAGGTCAATCCGATTCCACATTTTGCATCTTTAATTTTATATTTGATGTGGTTTGTGGGTATGTGTAGCTAGGTATCTATTTTTCAGGTTACATGTGTGAACATTGACATTAGGAAAAATATAGAGTGATAAATAAAGATCAACAATGAAGCCCCTCCTGCACAAAGAAGATCAGAACCTGAGCATCTAGGTGGAAACTAGCGCCAAGGTGCTCCAGTCCTCCTGTGGGCCCTTCTATCTTGCACATTTCTAGGTCTCAGAACCTCCAATGAGCCTTAATGACACTTCTTCCAATATGTTTCACCTAGTTAGTGCTCAAATTAGTCTCCCCATTGACCTTTGAGATCCCTCAGTTTGTGGCCTCTGTTATGTTTTCTGTCCCCCTGGGCTCAAATGGTGGCTCTCCTACATTTTACGGTTTGACGGGTGTAATTTCCCAGTCAAAATTACTTCTTGGCATCAGTTGAAAAGTGGCCCTTTCTGGTTGGATGTGGCTCTGTGGGGCACTTTAAAAGTTCTAAGGCTCACTTCAACACAAAACATGTCCACGTGGAGGCTTCCGTCGGGCCTTCCCGTACTTAGACTTTTCACGCAACTTCCTAAAGGGGCCTGGGACACGTGGAGGGACCACACATGTTTGGGGACCAGCCCTTGAGTTTTATTTTGAAGAAGTGCCAGGAGGACACTTGGAGACTCTATCGACTGAGACACATGTTGGGCCTGCTTGTTTGGGGTCTCTACTTTTCGGGACCATCTCAAAGTGCGCCATTGAGACACGTAGCAGGTGGGGAAATGGAGAGATGAAGCTTCGGGGTCAATATGGAAATTTTTGCCTTTTGTAAAAAAGGGATAAATTTGTAAGTTGAAGCATAGGTCCGCTGGGACCCACATTGGGACACGTGTCAAGCCCGTTTTCTAAGGGTGGAGGGGCAGAGAAAAATGTTGACATTTTACCTTTTTTCCAAAAATTATAAAATGTCAAAAGGTGCCCCCAGACCCGTTTCCAATCACATTTTTCCATGTGGAGGGCTCAGATTAAAATTTGAAATGTAGGATCAATGGTAGCTTGTGCATTTCATTTGATTTTTCCACCATTGAAGCTCCAGGATGTTTGGAGATGCATTTTTGCATCATTCTTCATCAAATTTTTGGCAAATTTGTGTCATTTGGGTCTGTAAAGTTTAATTGAATCAATTTGGGAGTTCAATTTGTAAATCTGAAGTACTCTTGAAGTGGATTTTTGCTCAGGCTCATGCGAAAAATGCAAGATGCCAGATCTAGAAGTTACAAAGTAAAATTTTAGAGGAAAAGGAGGGAAAAGGGATGAAATGATGAAAGTGTACAGGCACGAAAGGTGAAAAAGGTGTTTCCTCGAGAGCAAAAAGGGATGACCTGTCAAGTCCAGCTACGCATAGGCTCCAAAAAATGATTAAAAAGGGGATTTCTCGCATGAAAGAATCAAAATGATTAAAGGGACTCCCGAAAAGTTGTGGCATGACATCCTAGTCAGTAGTCGAGGGCCCAAGAAATGTGATCTGTTCACAGTTGGTCCACCTGGCAGATTTCGGATCTGAATTTGTTAAATGTCTCTGTCTGAAACAAATTGGTAACAAGCAAAGGTCCCTTGAATATTCTTCTCTTTTGAGGGGAAAAGGTGCTGCAGGCACCAAGGGTGAAGAATATGCCTCCAGTTAGAACAATGATGCAAATATTTGTAATGATTCACCTTTTTTGAAAACACCTGGCAACTTTTTTACGAATCTGTTGAATGTCACTTTCTACAAATCATGATCCGATATGTGCAACAAAGGTGCTTCGAATATTCCTCTTTTGGGGGGGAAATTGGATGTAAAGGGTGTATTATAAATGCAATGAGATTACTCTTGCAAATTGTCGGAGTTCATTTTCACGAGAAAATTTTGAGAAAAGCTCATCCTCTGAGAAAACTTTCTGAGAAACCAGGTTAACTTCCTCTGTGTTAGATTTTCATTCATGTTGAGTTGGTTACAAGTGTATAGCCATCAACAAGCTCTGAGATTGTTTAAATAACTCTCCCCTACTGATGAATCTGATAAATTTTGAGTTAATTTGTGTCAAATCTCTGGCAAATTTTGTGTTTATTTCACTTTCAGAATGTCTGCAAGTAGTTTTTCTTGTTCCTATTGCAATCTTGTATCAAAATCTCTTTGAATCACACAGATCTCAATCCTTGTGATAGTTTAGTGGCATCTGCAATTTCATTTTTTAGAAGATCTTTCATCTGGGAATGAAATAAACGATTTAAAATCACTTTTCTTTCATCTGTTGACAGAGATTGTTTGTAAGCCTCTGGGTGTACCTCAGGTGTGACTGATCTTAGATTTTGATGTTTTATTGGGTCTTCTAACTCGAGCCTTCATGCTAGAATCTCAAATATTGTGTGAAAAAGTGCATGTCTGGGCCTCCATTAATGCACACCTTCTGGTTGAAGGAATGTTTTAACTATTTTGAAGCTTTCTGTTATTGAGTTCTCCATTTGTTGTGAAGTTTCTCAAGGATCTGGAAAATTCCAATCTATCTTGTTGATCTCCCACCAAAAAATTATTCAAATAACCAATCCTACCCTGAACTACCCCTGTTTTGCTCTGTATATCCATAGAAGAACAAAATCCATTTGCTAAAGTATGCAGAACAGATCAGGATTCCAAATGTCTTCAGTAACCTTAGCCTTGTGTTGAAAATATCTCCATAATCTAGAAGTGACAACTCGTGAGAGTCAGATTTGGTGTGTTGATCATATTTTCCCAAGGTCTTCTCTATAAAATTTGTGCAAAAGAAGGTTTACCAGCATCTCCTTCAATAACAGAGGTTACAAAATAGGTTCTCTTACCTTGGTTGAAAGGCACAACCTAAAATAGTTAGGATAAGATCACATCCTTTTAAGGTGCTACCCACTTCTTCAAATCCTGAGTGCTAAAAAGTAGATAGATTGCTTCCCCAGCTACAAAATGATATACATAATCATCTATCTGCCTCTGAGTGTCTTGTTGATCCATCTGTGTGCTGCTCGGTTTGAAGAACAAATTTGATACCGTTACACTCAATCTAGGTCCGTATCCATGATTGGTCAACAACACCAGAATGGCACCGCAACTGATTTACGTTGGCCGAGGACCTGGGAACTGATTTGCGTTGCCGAGAAGATTTGTTGATTTATTTCCAGTTCGTATCCATTTGGCCTACCAACAACACGCTTCTGACGACCGCTACTCGGGGACTCTTTGAAAATATTTGAAAGTTTTGCGATACCAAACCCTGGTAATGTTTCTTACAGTTCTGTGTGCAAATACATTTTGTAAACATCATTCTCTGATCAGATCTGTAAGAATTGAACAAAGTTATAAGTTCTGTGTGCTTATCTGTCCAATTTTTCTAGCAGTTATTGTACTAAGTTTGCCTCACCATTGATAAATTTGGGTAAAATAAGATCATATCTGATAAGTTTTGCATGATTCCAGTACTGACAGACATTTGACAGATTATCTTTTAGTGCATTTTTATACATCTGAGGTGAAAATCCTTAGTGGCGACTCCGTGTTGATTTATTTTGATAAATGCTAGTGTCTTAACCTCTGTCAATGTAAATTTTGTTACTAATCTTTGCAAAGCTGGAAGGAAGAAGATCTTTCTTCACCACGGACCCTAGTAGAAGGTTGTTTCCAGAGTTTGGAAAGTCTAATTCAGAAGGAGGAAGAATTTGGAAGGTTGTTGGAGATCAAGCATCAAGAAAAGAGATCTCCATTGGTGAAACTGATCGGCACGTGATTGAAGATTGCAATGCTTCCTCAACTACTTCTGAATCAGGTAGTCTCTTTGTAAATCTGAATTCTCCATCTGGAGAGGGGCCTTCTCATTCTACCCCTGTATTTGAAATATTTGCATCTCTTTCTACCCCTATATTTTCCAAATCTAGTAGTGTCTTCTGTGAAAAAGAGTCATTAGGGGATAGTCATTCTGAAAATTGTATCCCTGTACCACACAGACCCCTCACTCCTCATCACTTTGTTTCTCCTGTAAGATCACCTCCTCAGAATAATATGGCTCAGCCTCCACCCAGACCTCCATTTGTCATTAATACTTTTGGTCCCATCAGTTTTATAGGTATGGATGGCTATCCGAATGTTGTGCCATAGGATGTAAGAAACAGATTGCCTAAGTTTCAAGGAAATAATGCAATAATTGGTGATTAGCACTTGAAACTCTTTGTCAATATGATGGAGGATTTTGAAATAGAGTTTGAAGATGTATACATTAAATTATTTATTCATACTCTAGAAGAGGATGCAAGGGACTGGTATAAAGCTCTGCCTGATAACTCTATTGATTCTTGGACTGAAATGAAGAATGCATTTAGATTGCAGTATGGTGACAGAACAGACCCTAGGTTTCTTTTGTCAGAATTTGAAAATATTAAAAATAATCCTAATGAATCAGTGCATGATTTTAATACGAGATTCAATAAGACATTGAGAAGATTTCCTGTGAATTTGAGGCCATGTGATGAATCTTGTCTTATAAAGTATGCTGATGCATTTGACAAGAAGGCTGCATACTATTTGAGGGATAAAAACCCTGGCACTTTGAGGCAGGCCTTTACTATGGCTCTGCAAATTGAGAACAACATCAAAGCCAGTTGGAAAACCTCCTAAGAGGGAGGGTGTTAAATTGATAAACCTAGAAAAACCTCAAGCAAGCAAGAGTGTGGATCTTGAGGAGGCTGTTAAAACTTTGGCAGGGGTTGTCAAAGAAATCTCTTACAAACTAGCCCGAGCAGAGAAAGGAATTGGGCAGAGTTCACAAGGTCAGCAAAAGGCACAAAATCATGACAGATTTGGCAATCATCCTAGGGGTGATCAGAGGTCAGATGACAGAGGTAAAGGACCCATGGGATCTGCAAATAGACATCCCCAAGCACATGAAAGTAGAATGGTGCCTGATCCTCTGACTACCCAGGTTGTTGTTGTGATGAAGCCAATGAGATTGATTGGTGTGATAGATGCTTTCTGCCCCATCCTCCATGTGAAGTAAATCAACAAGAAGAAGAAGCTGATAATGATGATGGTACTGATGATGATGCATGCATGGTGGATTCCTCTATGAGTTCACAGTAGGGAGCAACCTCAACTGAGCTGATGAGTGCCAGAACTGCTAAATATTTTTGGGATTGCATTCACCGGGTATTACCTCTTCCTCCCACTCATACTTCTGAAATTGATATGGTGCAAGCTTTTGAACTTCCTAATAATGATTTTGAATACTTAAGGGCACTAATGATTGAGAAGTATGATGGAGGGATCCCTTCTGAGGAGGATAGGAAGTTGTTAATGAATGTTGTGGTTGGCCATGAAAAAGAATATAATACCAGGAGTAAGGTTGCCAAAGGGGCAGGGCCTCAGGCCAAACCAAAAATTCCAGTGCTTACCAGTATCCATAAGGAAACCCCTAAAAAAGATACATCTGGCAAAGGCTTGGTCACCCCAGATAAAACTTGTGTTCCTCCCCATGCTCAAACTGTAAAAACTCATGTGCCATCTGATGAGTTTGTCAATCTCCCTCCCAATGCTACCTTGCCCAAGTATGTTCCATATGACATAGCCCAAATTTTGAGTCAGATCAAGATTTTTGTTCCTATTGTTGAATTGCTTAGAATCCCTGAGCATAGGAATAGAGCATTCGAATATTTGGGATTTAAAGAAGAAAAGGTCACCCAAGGTAGAAATGTAAATAATGTTGAGACTCCTCCTACCATTTCAGAGTTGAAAAAACCCCAAGTACTGGAAGAACTAGGTGAGCCACCTGAAGTATATTTGGGAACATCCTTGGTTGAGTCTCAGCTGAAGGTGGATCCATTTTTTACTACTTTGATTATTAAGGATAAGTTGTTACACAACTGTATGTTTGATTCTAGAGCATCATGCAATGTTATGCCTCTTGAGGTCATGAATGAGTTGGATCTCAAAGTAACAACAACTTATGGGAAGTGTACTGTCCATGGATTCCAGGGAGGTGCCAGTGGTTGGATGTGTCAAGGGTCTGATAGTGCAACTTGTCAGCTTATCCAGGTAAGAACCTGAAACTTGATGTTGTTATTGTGGATTGCCCTGCCAAATGGGGTATGTTGTTGTCTAGAAAATGGGCTGCAAATGTTGGTGGGAGTGTTCAAATGGATATGTCCTATGCCACCATCCCGATTGAGGGCAGCCTTGTCAAGTTACCTGGTGAAAAGAAAATGTTATATCTTATTGAGGACCCCAACAATGCTTCTTATGAAGTATTGCATGCAGATATTGATATTGATAACTCTATGAGCTATGTTGCTTTCAAGGAATATGAAATTGGTCAATGCAGGTATCATGAGAAGGATGATTTTCCTGAGACTTTGATGTTTGATGCAGCCCCAAAAGATGTTAGAAAAACTTGACCCAGGCACAAAGGATAAGCCTGAAAAAATGTGGTCAGATAGTAACTTGGATGGAAAAGAGAGGCAATCATATGACCAGTTGTTAAAAACATATCAAAACTACTTAGCATGGTCATATCCAGAATGGCAGGCACTTGAGGTTTTTCCTTGATTATTTTCTTTGAATCAGGATGCTCGCCATTGTACAATGTATAGTTCTTTGGTTTTGTTCTGCTTTTGTGTTTTTGTTCATTCTGGTCCTTGGTGACCTAGTTTTGCTGGTTTCTCAGTTCAATTTTTTGGAGGATGGTTGTGGTTGTTCTGCTATGCTAGCTTTTTCTTTGACTTTTTGCCCAATGGTCTGTTTTTGGCACTTGGTCTGCTATTGGTTCTTGTGGCACTCACAGGGAGTGCCCATCCCCGAGTTGGAGCCTATGTTGGTGCTCAAATTAGTCTCACCCCATCGGCCTTTGAGATCCCTCAGTTTTTGGCCTCTGTTATGTTTTTTGTCCCCCCGGGCTCAAAATGGTGGCTCTCCTGCATTTTACGGTTTGACGGGTGTAATTTCCCAGTCAAAATTACTTCTCGGCATCAGTTGAAAAGTGGCCCTTTCTGGTTGGATGTGGCTCTGTGGGGGCACTTTAAAAGTTCTAAGGCTCACTTCAACACAAAACATGTCCATGTGGAGGCTTCCGCCGGGCCTTCCCATACTTAGAATTTTCACACAACTTCCTAAAGGGGCCTGGGACACGTGGAGGGACTGCGCATGTTTAGGGACCGGCCCTTGAGTTTTATTTTGAAGAAGCTCTAGGAGGACACTTGGAGACTCTGTCGACTGAGACACATGTTGGGCCCATACTTGTTTGGGGTCTCTACTTTTCTGGGACCATCTCAAAGTGCATCATTGAGACACGTGCAAGCGGGGAAATGGAGGTATGAGCTTCGGGGAAAATATGGAACTTTTTTGCCTTTTGTAAAAAAGGGATAAATTTGTAAGTTGAAGCGCATAGGTCTACTAGGACCCACATTGGGACACGTGTCAAGCCCATTTTCTGAGGGTAGAGGGGCAGAGAAAAATGTTAACATTTTACTTTTTTCCAAAAATTATAAAATGTCAAAAGGTGCCCCCAGACCCATTTCCAATCACATTTTTCCATGTGGAGGGCTCAGATTAAAAGTTGAAACATAGGATCAATGGTAGCTATGCATTTCATTTGATTTTTCCACCATTGAAGCTCCAGGATGTTTGGAGATGCATTTTTGCATCATTCTTCATCAAATTTTTGGCAAATTTGTGTCGTTTGGGTCTGCAAAGTTTAATTGAATCAATTTGGGAGCTCAATTTGTAGATCTTGAAGTACTCTTGAAGTGGATTTTTTTGCTCAGGCTCATGTGCAAAATGCAAGATGCTAGATCCAGAAGTTACAGAGTAAAATTTTAGAGGAGGGAAAAAGGATGAAATGATGAAAGGTACAGGCACAAAAGGTGAAAAAGGCGTTGCCTCGAGAGCAAAAAGGGATGACCTGTCAAGTCCAGCTATGCAGAGGCTCCAAAAAATGATTAAAAAGGGGATTTATCACATGACAGAATCAGAATGATTAAAGGGACTCCCGAAAAACTTGTGGCATGGCATCCTAGTCAGTAGTCGAGGGCCCAAGAAACATGATCTATTCACAGTTGGTCCACCTGGCAGATTTTGGATCTGAATTTGTTAAATGTCTCTGTCTGAAACAAATTGGTAGCAAGCAAAGGTCCCTCAAATATTCTTCTCTTTTGAGGGGAAAAGGTGTTACAGGCACCAAGGGTGAAGAATATGCCTCCAGTTAGAACAATGATGCAAATATTTGCAATGATTCACCTTTTTTGAAAACACCTGGCAACTTTTTTGTGAATCTGTTAAATGTCACTTTCTACAAATCATGATCCGATATGTGCAACAAAGGTGCTTCGAATATTCCTCTTTTGGGGGGGAAATTGGATGTAAAGGGTGTATTATAAATGTAATGAGATTACTCTTGCAAATGGTCGGAGTTCATTTTCATGAGAAAATTTTGAGAAAAGCTCATCCTCTGAGAAAACTTTATGAGAAACCAGGTTAACTTCCTCTGTGTTAGATTTTCATTCATGTTGAGTTGGTTACAAGTGTATAGCCATCAACAAGCTCTGAGATTGTTTAAATAACTCTCCCCTGCTGATGAATCTGATAAATTTTGAGTTAATTTGTGTCAAATCTCTGGAAAATTTTGTGTTTATTTCACTTTCAGAATGTCTGCAAGTAGTTTTTCTTGTTCCTATTGCAATCTTGTATCAAAATCTCTTTGAATCACACAGATCTCAATCCTTGTGATAGTTTAGTGGCATCTGCAATTTCATTTTTTAGAAGATCTTTCATCTGGGAATGAAATAAACGATTTAAAATCACTTTTCTTTCATCTGTTGACAGAGATTGTTTGTAAGCCTCTGGGTGTACCTCAGGCATGACTGATCTTAGATTTTGATGTTTTATTGGGTCTTCTAACTTGAGCCTTCCTGCTAGAATCTCAAATATTGTGTGAAAAAGTGCATGTTTGGGCCTCCATTGATGCACACCTTCTGGTTGAAGGAATGTTTTAACTATTTTGAAGCTTTATGTTATTGAGTTCTCCATTTGTTGTGAAGTTTCTCAAGGATCTAGAAAATTCCAATCTATCTTGTTGATCTCCCACCAAAAAATTATTCAAATAACCAATCCTACCCTGAACTACCCCTGTTTTTCTCTGTATATCCACAGAAGAACAAAATCCATTTGCTAAAGTATGCAGAACAGATCAGGATTCCAAATGTCTTCAGTAACCTTAGCCTTCTGTTTGAAAATATCTCCATAATCTGGAAGTGACAACTCGTGAGAGTCAGATTTGGTGTGTTGATCATATTTTCCCAAGGTCTTCTCTATAAAATTTGTGCAAAAGAAGGTATTTATGTCTCCTTTAATAACAAGAGGTTACAAAATAGGTTCTCTTACCTTGGTTGAAAGGCACAACCTAAAATAGTTAGGATAAGATCACATCCTTTTAAGGTGCTTTTGAAAGGGAGAAAAAATTTGGATACCAACAGTAGTTACTTTGAAATATATATTTAATTCAATTTATATTATATCATTTGGTGAACCCCACTCAGGCTCAAACACTTGGATCCTTATCTTGCCTACTCTATACGATCTTCTTTCATGGCACCTAAAAATACTAAGTCTCCTTGCATAAATTAATTCAAATGCACCCACCTTGCAAATATGTTCTCCAAAAATCCCTAGACACTATGTATCCCCCCTTGCAATATGTCACCTTCACAGGTAAGTTCCATTTTTTATCGTCTCTCTGATGACCCTAGCCTTCATGATACCAAAACCAATAAACCCATCTTAAAGTCAATTCAAGCTTTATACCATGCTTTTCAAGATAAATTTAAAGCTATGGAAACAATGATTATTGTTGTCACCAAATCACTGCACCCTCCGAATGGCCAGAATGTGAACAAAACGTTTGGTGTGATTGGGACACATGGGATCACCTCTCAAGCTATGGGATTTGGGCTCAAGGTGAACCTCTGGAGAAGGTCAGCTTCCTCTTCCTAAGCTAAGTGTTGTACTAATCCTAGTGTAATAAACTGGTTATCTAGTCCTATACTAACATTTTCATGGGTTTTAGAGAGAGAGAGAGAGAGAGATTTGCAGAAATGAAATGATACTAGGGATGGTTATGCACCAAATAAATGGTGTTGCCAGACTCAGGAAGGGCTGATTTGAAAGAGGGTGTGGCACCACAAGTCAACTTTACCTATTGTAACTTAGAGAGGGTACAACATATCATAGACTATGAATCGTGTGTTCCCTTTGTTAAACTTGATTAGAAAAACAATCTACTAGTCTTCCAGTGAAGAAGGGTGAACTTGAGAAGGGTGTAAAAGCACCATAGCTCAACCGCATGCAATACTCCACCACTTGATACGAACAAAAATCTCCAAGAACCTGTAATAGAAACGTGAACTTACATAGTGTACCTGCAAGCATTAGAAATGCAAAAAGAAGTATAGAAGGATGAAAGGACCAAGATTATTCACAAAACACACACTTTTATTACTTTAGCAACATGCATAATGGCATCATACATTCAGAAGAGGCAATGGTTGCCATTACAATCTTGGAAAAAAGGCGATCTCCTACTGAGTTTCCCAATGTTCAATATCTTTTCACACTCGTAGAGTCACTCAATCACCAAGTATTCTTTAGCTTGACACATAGAGCCCTCCATTGCATCTACCAACCCACGAGTTGAACCCTCATTGACTCTCTCCCAACATGGCTCTCGAGCTCCTAATAAATGGTGTTGATTTTATTTTGAACATAACTCAAATCTCCTTGAGATTCTGAACTTCTTTTCCTCGGTCACTTCCACGAACACACATGTGAGTTTATGTTCATCAAATTAATCAAGTTGTCCCAGCTATTGCATTGTTATCGAATGGTGAAATTTTGAACTCTAAGCTTCCTGGCCGTGTTCTAGGACTATCTCTCCACGCGTACTTGAGCTCATATCATTGAGCCAACTCAATTCACCGTATAGTCCCATAGAGCCACTAATGAACTTGTTCGATGATAGCACCTATCATTTTGGATTCCGTTGATGTTAGTTCTATTGTTATGCCTTCGAGCCATGCAAAATCACTATTATAGCACTGAATCAGAGTTAATGGTTATATTCCATCTTCATATGAGCTCACTGACATGAGCTCCTATTCACTTACTAAATCGCGCTTGATATGATTTGAGCCATTGAGATAACTGAACAAATTCTAGAGTTCCTTTAGGTACACACATTATTAGTACACGTGCAATAACATTATTCTTTAAGAACCAACTCACATCGCCGAGCTTTCCTATCATAGCTTCACCTTTGTCTAAATTGCCTTGATTATGAGTTCATTACCTTAGCACCTCAACCCTGATTCATGAACTCATCCCTTGATCCATTTAGGTTATCCTGACCAAGATCTCAATCTAAGCTACCATAATTTATCACTGAGCATGACATTGAATTCATTTTCTATCGTGGCTCCGAGGCTTGACGAGCTCATCCTTAAGGCTTAGCTCAACCGAGGGACTATTCCTATAGCTATGTATTGACTTGATGACCAAGCTCTACCAAGTCATCAGACTAAGCAATGTCCTTTGAGCTAAATGTGATTTACTTTAACTATTATGGATCGATATTGGACCTTGAATCCTTGAATTCGAGCTCCATTTTGAATTAATGCCTTCCCAACCTGCTCAGCTCGTTGAGTAGCTCACCGAGCTACTCGGTGAGCTAAATTTTTGAATCGATGGCCCTTGGCTTATTTTGTAAAATCTTCCCATGTTTGAAACTTTCCCATATTTTCTTGACTTTACCGACTCTTTCAATGTTGGGCTTGGCCGACCCGTCGAGTTGACCTTAAATGATCAAACGACACTGAGTTCTCAATCGAGCTAACACCGAGTTGTCACCCTAGTTGAGCTCAATTTGACCTCAATTCAATGCTAGGTGAGCTCTCCTATGAAATTATTAATTATTTTAATCATTTTATCTCCGTGAGGATCAAAAATGGGCCCTTAGGAATAACCATGTCATTTTGATCATAATAGGACCTCGTTGTCCAATTTTTCCATGTGTGTAAAATTGGATAACATTTTTGACCTCTCAGGGATGATTACCTGTAAGCATGATTCCAGTAGCCTTAAGTCATCCATTGGGCATGGAGTCATATTGGAATCTTGAAAGTGATTTGATCTTCTGTGATACATCTTGAAGTCTCCTTGAGCATGTCGATCTTGGACCTCCCTGGAATGCTAAGCATGAAGTATACTAAATCTTTGAATGCTTGACATCTATGGAACACTGCAGAATTTTGAATGAGTGAAGATTATGAAACTCTTATGGAAACCTTGAACCTTCCTTCTCCTTGACTATTCCAATGATGAACAATGCAAGAACAACACAAAACACAACAATAAGGAAAACAAAAGAACAACACACAACAACAATGTGCATAAGCACTTGGAGGAAAACACCTAACTAAATTGTACAGGGGTGGAATGCTTCTCAAAAATGAAGCTTTGAGATGTATCCCATTCACATGAATGGGTAGTTCTTCTCCATTGAGCCTGGATAGATGAAATGAATTCACCTCTTTGCAACTTGTGATGATGTATGGCCCTATCTAGAGAGTGTCAAACTTGGCATGCATTGCCTGGTTTGGCCTTGTCTTCATCCCATTTGAGAACTAAATCTCCCTCTTGAAAACACTGTCATAACACCTTCTTGTCAAAATATTTCTTAACCTGATCCTGATGTTACTCCAAAGTCTTCATAGCCTTGTTTCGTACTTCCTCTAACTCCATGAGTTCAACAAACCTTACTGTCAGAGGATCACTCTCCATAACTTCAAGTTGATGAGCTAACTCCAAAGAAGGTAACTCCAAGGAGAGTGAAGTTTTTCTTCCCTTCCATATACAAGCATGAAAGGAGAATTTCCTATGGCCATTTTAGGTGTGATCTGATCTTCCCATAAGGAAGTCTTAAGTTGTGTATGCCAAGTCCTCTTGTTAGTTTCCATCATGTGCTTAATAATCCTTATGAGGTTTTTGTTACTAGACTCAGCCAATTTGTTTCCTTGCGGATAGTAATTGGATGAAGTCTTGAGGTAGACCCCATTTTTAACATCCCATTCACTCAACTTCATACCAAGAAAATCCATCGCGTTATAAAATGACTGTAAATGGAACACCAAACCTTGTCATTATACCTTCCAAGAAATCCAAAACTACCTTCTCATTGCTCTCTTTCAATGCTACCACCTCTGTCCATCGAGTAAAATAGTCTATTACAGTAAGGACCCATTTATGTCCATCACTAGATGGAGGATTAATCATTCTGATGAAGTCCAACCCCCATTGAACAAAGGGTTGATCCACTTGAATTGGATGCAGTGGAAGAGCTGCCAACTTCTGCTTGCCTGTGAAAAAGGAACATTCCTTACATTTCCTTACCCAAAGATGGGCATATTTGAACAAATCTGGCCAATAGTAACCGGCTCGCATGATCTTGGTAGCAGTTGTTCATGCAGAATAATGTCCTCCAGATAGGCCATTGTGAAACTCTTCTAGTATCTTACTTACCTGTTCCGGTCCTACACACCAAAGGAGAACACCATTCAAATCCTTTCAAAAGAGAACGTTATCTACCAAAACATATGGAATAGACTGAAGATGGAAAGTCCTATCTTTGGTTTTTATCCATGTTCACAGGATATACTCCTGAGAAGAGGAAATTATTCATTTTGGATAACCAGTCAACTTGATCATCACTCTCATCAGTGTTTAGGAGCGTCACGTCCTCATCACCTTTTGATTCCATGTCTGCAGCAAGTTGTTGACACAAACCTTTACCTCTGACAAGTTTGGTAACTTTGATATGCACATCATACTCCATCACCTTCGTGATCCATCCAACACACTTTTTGTTCATCTCTTTGTTCAGCAAAAATTCCTTGACACCTAGATGAGACACCATCAGATGAATTTTGTTGTTGGACAACATGTGCTTGAATTTATTCAAAGCTTGAATAACCACAAAGACTTGTTTTTCAACGAATGAGTATTTGAGCTCGTAGTCTTTGAGGGATTGACTGAAGAAAGTAATTGGTTGCTCCATCAGGTCATCATTTTGTTGGGTGAGGATACCTGAAATGCTCTCTTGACCTGCAAAAGCATAAAGGATAAAGTCTTTATCAAACTTGGGGTTCACTAGTGTGGGAGCTTGAGAAATTTCCATTTTGATGGCTTCAAAGCTCTCTCATCCTTCCTTTGTCCATGAGAATGGCATGTTTTTCTTCAGCATGGTTGTCAATGGTTTAGCCAATGTCATGAATTGAGGGATGAATCTCCGCACAAAATTTATGGTTCCCAGAAAACTCTGGAGACCCTTCTTATGACTTGGGAGAGATAAGGACATAATCAAATGAATCCTAGCTGGATCGATTGATAGTCCTTCCACTGAAACAACATGCCCCAACAAATTTCCCTCATGCACTACAAAAATACACTTCTTGGGATTAAGTGAAACCCCAAATTCCCTACACCTTCAGAAAACCTTCCTTAGATGTGTGATGTGATCTTCTACATGCTTAGAATATACAGTTATGTCATCTAGGTAAACCAAGATGATATCATTGATTAGTCCTTTAAATGCCATATCCATGGCTCTTTGGAAAGTAGCCCCAACATTGGACAATCTGAATGGAATTTTGTTGTAGGCATACGTGCCCCACTTGGTAGTGAAATCCATTTTGAATTGGTCAGATTCTTGGACTAGAATTTGATTGTAACCTGAATATCCATCGAGAAAAGAAAATATTTGAGCTCCTACCACTGTTTGAAGATTTTCTCCATTGATGGAAGAGGATAATGGTCTTTCAATGAGGCACGATTCAAATCCCTGAAATCTACACACAACTGAAATCTCTCCATTCTTCTTCCTTACATGCACCAGATTGGCTACCCAAGAGGAGTGCTTGATGGGAAAAATAATACATGCTTCGATGAGTTTGGTTAGCTCCTTTCTCATTAGTGGCTCAATTTTGGGATTAATTGGCCTCTATTTTCTATGAACTGGCTTGGCATTAGGATCCAGTTCGATGGTATGTTGTGCTAGACCTAGATCAAAACCACGCAGGTATTTATAGCTCCATGTCAAAAATGTCATGATACTCTTGACAAATTTTGATGAAAGATTCTTTCTCTTCAGAAGTACACACTTTTCCAATCTTCAGAAACTTCTCATGCGCTACCTCGACTTCCTCAAAATCTTCTTCTTTGACCACCATGTTAGAGCTTTGTCTTTTGGCTTGATCATCTGAATTGAAAATGGATTCCAGAGTGACTAAGCCTTTTGGTAGTTTGTTTCTTTTCAATTGTATAATTTGATCACCATATGACTCTTGCAACTTATCTTGATTTCTTGCAAGCAAACTCCACCTCTTCTTGTAGGAAAAGGAAAATTTGTTTGTCACTATCGAACACTTGCTAGCTACTCACATTATCAGGGACTACAGGTCAAACCACTATTTTGACAAATTGTCTTCCCTTCTTTCATGATATCAATAGGTATGTCGTATTGTGAGCCAATTGTAGCAAGCCTATCAACATCTTGATTTTGATTTCTAGGAACCACATGGATTCCAAAAGCTTCAAAATATTCAATCAAGTCCCAGACTCGGTTCTTGTATGATCTTAAAAGATCATTCTTGGATGCACTACATGACATCACTTGATGAACAACTAACTCACTGTCTCCAAAAATAGTCAGAGCCTTGATTCCCCTTCTTTTGGGCTAGCTGAATTCCTTGCACAAGGGCCTCGTATTCAGCAACATTGTTAGTGCAACTGAATTACAACCAAAAAGATGAGAAGTACTTATCTCCCTCTGGAGAAATTAACATAACACCAGCACCAGATCCATTCTTACTTCTTGAGCCATCGAAGAACAATTTCCACAGTCCTTCTGAATCACTTGGTGTTTTGACAAGTTGTGGTATGATCGTATCTTCTTCATGAATGCAGTATGTACCCAATCCTGTTTCTTCCAAAAGTAGCAAACCAAATTCTTCTTCTTCTTCCAACACATCAGCATAGGGATCATACTGATGATCTCCACTTACTTCATCTAGCACAGTATCAGGGACTTCTTCAACAAGAGTGGTCAGTTCATGATCAACATCTTCTTCTTCCGGATCTCCGATGGTGTAATTCCCATTTATAGGACTAGCAGTGTAGGGTTCTACATGATTATGGAAGATTGGTTCCACCCTTATAGTCACTTTGGTTCTGTATCAAGTCCTGAGAATCATATGTGACCAATTGGCTGATAGATAACTGCCCATCTTGGCAGTGAAATCTCATGATAGGAAGATGGCGAAGAGAGGAGGAAGATCAATGACTGATATGTCTTGGGTGAATGAAAAACTTGGGCATGCATGGATGGTAAGTTGAAGTCCTTTGATAACTCCAACAGTCTTAACAAGTGTGCCATCCAGTTGAACAAATCCTCTTGCAACTGGTGCATATTGTATGCCTAGTACATCTGTAATTTGTTTGGGCATGACTGAGCTACTGGCACTAGAATCGATCATGCAATTATGCACCAGGTGGTTTCCAATGATCAAGGAAATATAGAATGGTGGTGGTTTGTTGGATTTAGGAATAATTTTCCCTTCTAGTTGACACAAACTCATAGTAGCAACTATTGTTCCACGACCTGATAATCCATGTCAGTTGTACCAAAACTATTTAGAGCCTCTCGCAACAAATTTCTTTGAGAAGGAATTGAGAGTGCGTCCCACATAGTAACACTCAGATTGGTTTTCTTCATTTGTTCTACTATGCTAAAGGGAATAGCTCCAACTTTGACTGACACTTCTTTGGGCATTGGGATCCTCCTTTAGAAAGTGCTTGTTGGGTATCGTGATGCCTGAAGAACCTTCTTTCCTTACAGCTTGGCTAACAGGTATTTCTGGTGGTTTCTTTCCCACATATTTATCAACCACCACTTGTGTCTGAGGTTGTGAAGTGGATTCTTGATCAGCTTTGGAAGTTTGAGGTTCCATTTCTCTCTTCTTGGAATGAGTGTTTTCTACCACTGATGAGGAATCTGTATTCAACCCACAAAAATCTTCTGCTTTCCAGTTTAGCAAAGTGGTTTCTTCAGGTGCCTGCGGTTGATCTATTGTTTCTTGTGTAGATGTGTTCTCTGTTAGCTCAGAAGGGGAAGATACACTTTGAACCATAAGGGCCTAGCCAAGAACTCCATTGGGACAAATATTTTGATTATGGGGTTGAGAACAAGGATAACACCATTCGTAGTCTTGAACTAGATTATTCTGGACAAGTACTATGGCTCTAGATGAGCTAGCAACAAGAGGGTTCCAAAATTTCAAAGGCCTGACATTCATAGCTTGATTTGTAGCTTGATTTTGTGGCTGATTGTTCCCTTGAAAAGGAGGACAGTTAGCCTGATACTGCTTGATTTTGTGGCTGATATGGACAATTGTATTGAAATTGTTTCCTCTTGAGTGCAACAAGCTCATTTCCAAAAGTTTGCAGTAGTGACTTGACTTCAAATAGATCATTTGAAGAGGTAATGGGTAGACTGAGCTAGTTGATTAGAGGCTGCTGGAATAGAGAGTGATGATAGGTTGATTGTTTCGTAAGATCTGAGACAATGACATTGGCGGTCATGGAGCTATCTTTCCAGCCTGAATCAAGGAATTTTCCACTCTTATGGCAACGTCGTAGGCATCAGGTAATGTAGCCCCTCCCATGGACTAGATCATAACTGCTACATCGCTATTCAAGGCTCACAAATAGTACAAGAATGCATTATGTGGAGAAGGCTTTATAAGTGATGGAATCCTATTCCAGGTCCTGTGGAATCAGAAGTTGAAATCACTCATGTATTCTTGGGGAGCTCTCTTCATGGTAGTGAGCTGTTCCAAAAGTGATAGGTGATCACTCTTGTCTTCAAACTATTTACAGAGATTTTCTCCTAACTCATCCCAAGTGGTTATACTGCCAACACTTAACCCTCAAAACCATTGAAGTGCTTTTCCCTTGAAAGAGGTAGCAAGAAGTCTAACTGCAACGTTGTCCTCCATGATATTATGTACTGACACAAATGTTGCTACATCAAGAATATGTTCCACTGGAGTAACGTGAGTTTCCCCTGTGTAAAAGGGTAAAATTTTGAGTTCCGCAATAGGTATAGGGTCACGTTGAGCCAACAGAAGAGGACTTGCTTGCATTGAAAGGGGGAAAAACTTGGTTTCATGCCATAACAACAAGAGGTTGATTGTTCCTTGGTGGAGGAAACCTTCCATACAGAGGAGTTGAATGACCCCTACGAGGTAGAGCTGCAATTGGTGATGTTGAAACACTCTTCTTCTTCTCTTTGGAGGAGACAAGGAAAGTTTGATATGTTGATAATTTCCTTGCTTTGAAGAAGCTCTTGTCTAAATTCTTCACATAAGTTAACACACTGAGATTTGGAATCTAGAGATATAGAGTCACCAGGTACTTTGACTTGTGTAAGTGAGAAGAGAAGTACCAACTCTGTCCCACCGGGCATGCCAAAAATTATTGTCGCCAAATCACTACACCCTCTGAATGGCCAGAATGTGAATAGGACGTTTGGTGTGATTGGGACACATGGGATCACCTCTCAAGCTGTGGGACTTGGGCTCGAGGTGAACCTCCAGAGAAGGCCGGCTTCCTCTTCCTAAACTAAGTGTTGTACTACTCCTAGTGTAATAAAATGGTTATCTAGACCTATGCTAACATTTTCATGGGTTTTAGGGAAAGATATTTGTAGAAATGAAACTATACTAGGGATGGTGATGCACCAAATAAAGGGTGTTTCTAGACTCAGGAAGGGTTAATTTGAAGAGGGTGTGTGCACCACAAGTCAACTTCACCTACTGCAACTTAGAGAGGGTACAAAATACCACAGACTAGGAAGCACACATTCCCTTTGTTAAAATCGATCAGACAAACAAGTTATCAGTCTTCCAGTGAAGAAGGATGAACTTGAGAAGGGTGAACAAGCACCACAACTCAACTGCATGCAATACTCCACCACTTGATAAGCACAAACTCCAAGAACCTGTAATAGAAACGTGAACTTGCACAGTGTACCTGCAAGCATGAGAAAAGGCACAAAGAAGTATAGAAGGATGAAAGGACTGAGATTAGTCACAAAACACACACTTTTATTACTTCAATAATGCACAATGCATCATACATTCAGAAGAGGAAATGGTTTCCATTACAGTCTTGAAAAGGAGGCTTGAAAGTTCCCTCAACATACAAGGACAACTTGTAGAAGAGAGAGGACTCTTGAAAAATTTGCACTTGCCTAAGATATCTAACTTCCAACCTATCTGACCTATTGGAACCCTTTGGAATGAGCTTCCAACTTACATTTATAGAAGAATATGTGAGAGAGAAGAGGAAAGGAGTCATAATTACCCTTCCTAAATTGAAGGCACATGATGTATTTATTACAGTTGGTTGAACCACTTTAGAAGGTTCCATCATGTATCATTAATACCCAGTTGACCTAGTTCTCCTTAATTAATTAAAATAATATTTAAAATATTTAAATAATAATAAATATTATTATTAAAATATTTAAATAAAAATATTAAATTAATTAAAAAATAATGTGGGACCCTCCTGTTGACTAGTTTGACTTGAAGAAAGTGGGGGTCCATGTGAATGAGTCAAAAAGACCAACTTGGTGGTTGACTCACCGAGCCAACTCATGAAACCAATGATGAGATCTTCTTAGTGATCTGAATCGTTCCATCAATATATGAAGAGCTTACCACAATGTAGCGGGATGCAACTCAAAGACTTGAGATCCTTCCAATGAGTCCTATGATGAGTTATCCTCAATGTTAAGGTGAACTTTGACGAACTCAACTTGTAAAGCTCACCCCAAACCTCCCATCGAGCTCATACTCTAACCATGCCAAAGTGGGGTTCCCCATGACATCTTCTTGTGACATCTATGGCTTGACTTCTATGTTGCTATTCTGGCCACTACCATAAGTGAGCTCCTTAGATTGTAATGAGACCAACGCCGAATTAATCCCCCATCTTTGCTGAGCTCTCCTCTCCAGCTGATCTTAGTTTACCTCGGTGGAGTCTATTTCATGCTATGGTGAGCTATGATCTTCAAGCTGATGCATACAAATCATCTGTAGCTCGTATCCCCTAGTTAACTTGGTGAATGAGATCCTTCACCATCATCTTTATTTCAAACTAGCATCCCATGTACCATGCAAACCCTTGAATTGATCTCACCGTGCTTGCAAACGTTTGATTTCAACTCATGGAAGTGAGCTTCCTTGACCCTTAGCTTGGCTTGCCCCAAGTTACACTACCCGCTCACGATGCTGATCTACCCCAATAGGTCCATCATTCATGATTGAGTCTCCATACTCCATTAACGACCAAGCTACAGAGTGCACTTACACTACTTTACATAGATCTCCTGGCTCGTAGCATCCATCAACTTGGCTTAGCCACCACCGTAGCAAGTTTGAGCTCTTTACTTTCACAAACTCGATTCTTAATAATGAATATACTGTCACAATCTTCACGCGAGATCTCCCTGATTGAGTTTCTTGGTGAATGGGTCAACATATTTTAAATTGACCCGAGTCATCTCCTCCTAGTTTGCTTAAACGAGCTACAAATATTAACTACCTCGATTCACTCGACAAGGCCCATAACACATTACCATGACCACATAACTCTTACTCATTATTCTTGCCGTGTTGATCGTCAAACGCATCCTTTTTGACTATCTAGGAGTTAATCCTTTCAACTCACCACATGGTGCACTAACGCGCCATGTGGTGCATCCTAACACCACTTCTAATTCTACCAACTCAATTATTGGCTCCTCTTTCGGAACGTGCTATTTAAAACATCTCCCAACTTAGGTGAACGAATATTCTGATAACCCATCATTTTCATCATTGGATGAATTTGAAACCTACCAAGTGTGTTTCTGTATGTGTTTACTACACAAATCCCAGGGATCCTTCCACTATAAGCTGAGCTTGACACTTGGTGTTCCACATGTTGCCTCTACTAACATGTTGACTCAGTCTTCTCTTTTACCATGTTGTTTTCACATCGACATGTCACACCATATTAAGGAATGCTCACCATGTCATTTTTCTTTGATGGGCGCAACACCCATCCTAGCCCAAACACTCTAAATTTTCCCATGGCTGTAGAAATGAAATTCTCCTAAGCATGGATATTATTACAATCATTTGTCCATCTCATCATGGTTCCCTTGACAATTCTCACCTTATTTTTCCACGCATACGGGATTACTTTATTGGATTGCCATCACCGAACCTCCAAATTTTGTTTCATCTTTAAAATTTCCCATGGGTTCAAGCATCGACTCCACCATGCTAACTCGGCCAATGTTCTAATGTTTTCTCTTGCCCAGAGATATTATTTGATTCCTAATTATTTCTCTTTGAAATTCAATCCATCTGATGTTGCCAACTCAGGAATATTATCATTGAACTTAATGGCTCGGCTCTGCATGAATGTATGCTAGTTTCATGATCTCAACTTGATGTTCTGAGTCAATTCTAAGCTTTGAGCCACATCTGTAATCCTCCAAATCCATGCCGAGATCGATGTTATCAACCATGACTTGGTTCTATCCAAGATTTATTACCCAAACCACTTTAGCTGTTTGATTTGCATCACTATGCACAACCATTTACCATACACGATGCAACTTGCCAACATCTAGGGATCATTACCGCTCTTTGACTCTACATTAAACTTGACCCACAAGTCTTATATCTTTAATGCCTCTCAACGGGCTTCCAAGATGTCTTCTCTACGTTGTGTTGAGCTCTAAACTTGTCCTGAGCTCCTCGATACTTCTTCTGATCAATATTTTCCACCAAGATATCCATGACAAGAGCCAAACAAAATGCCAAGTCTCTTGATATGATTTGAGCCATTGAGCAAACCCCAAAAAATCTAGGTTCCTTTAGGTACACACGTTCTTGAGTGCGATAACATTATCCTTTAAAACAACTCACTCGCTGAGCTTGGATATCAAGCTTGCCTTTGTCTAGTGCATTGATCCGAGTTCATTACCTCTAGCACCTCAGCCCCTATCTCTGAAAAACTCATCCCTCGAGCCATACTTCTCCTATATGACCTACCAACAAGTTGTAACTAAGATGACATTGAATTCATTTTCTATCATGGCTGAGACTCGTTGAGCTCGTCCTTAAGTCTTAGCTCGACTGAGATATTCTTGGAGGTATGCATCGAGTTGATGACCGAGATCTCATCGAGCCATCAACTGAGAAATTCCCTTCGATCTAGTAATGTGATTTAATTTAACTATTATGGGTCAATATTGAGCTTGAATCCTTGAATCGAGCTCCATTTTGATTTAATGCCTTCTTGACCTGGCTAGCTCACTGAGTAGGTCACCGAGCAACTCGACAAGATAAATTTTTGCTCAATGGCCCTTGGCTTATTTTGTAAAATCTTCCCATTTTTGGAAACTTTCCCATATTTTCTTGACTTGACCGAATCTTTCAATGTTGGGCTTTGCCGACCCGTTGAGTTGATCTTGAATGATAAATGACCAAGTTTTCAACCGAGCTAAAACCGAGTTGTCACCCAGTTGTGCTCAATTTGACCTTGTTCAATGGTAGGTAAGATCTCATATGTAAATTATTAATTATTTTAATAATTTTATCTATATGAGGATTAGTAATGGGCCCTTAGGACTAACATGTCGATTTGAACATAATAGGACCTCATTGTCCAATTGTGCCACGTGTGTAAAATTGGATAACAATTACATCCCTCAAAGCTAAAATCCAACATATCAAAGATGCTTCTCAAGCCAATGCTAGTTCTTCTATACATCGTCCTAATCCTATGAATACTACATGTGCTCATATAAGTGAAGCCCAAGTCTTAGCGGTACCAGCACATCTCAAGTTTTATCTAAATGCTAAACAACATGATACTCTCCATGAGATCCTCAATCACTAATTGATCAAATTTCCACCTACTCATTACTACCCTCTTTATTGTCTTGAAAAATAAAAATATCACCCATTTTGTAATTATCATAGACTTAATGGACTTCATGACAATGATTGTAATGCTTTAAAATGAAGAATTAGGCACCTTGAGCATCAACGTTTTATTTTATTTTCTACACAACATTCTACTACAAACTCATCTCTGATTTCTAAATTACACTAGGATCTCAAATTTGATCCTTCCATGTCTAATGAGCAACATGCCATAATTACTAATGTTCCTTCTCCGATAATTAAAAATTTACTTATCCAATGCTATGTCACACCACCTTTACAAATACTTACCCCATCACCTCCTCCTATTAAGTCCTTTACAACGTTACCAGTTCCAAATAAGCAACCACCTTTAAATATACTTACCCCATCACCTCCTCCAATCAAGTCCTCTACAACGTTACCAATTCCAACTAATAAACCACCTTTAAAGATACTTACCCCATCACCTCCTATAAATTCCTATACAATGTTATCAATCCCAAATAACCAACCACCAACCATATAAGACCAACCAATTCACCCTGTGATATCTAACCTCTTTAAAATTCCTCCTATCAACCCAAAATGCAACCCTGGTCCTACTCTTACATCTACCTCTCATTGTAAGTTCAATATACTATCTTATGATACATTTCAAACTCCTTCACCATCGAAATATCTCTCTTGTATCATGACATAGATCTCCATCACTTGTACACTTGGGGACATCACACTTTCTCCCCCATTCCATCACTATCAGTTGTCTCTAGTTCCCACCATTACAATTCACACTCTTGTTATATGGTTCATGCTTAACTATTGAGGGTGAAATTCCTCCATGAACCTCACTTGTCGCATCTTGGCTACTCTCTTTTTCTCTATGCTTCATGACTATCTTTTTTAACATTACCATATCTCTAGAAAATAAAACTTACACTCATTTACCGATGGTGCACTTTAGTGCTATGATTCACACTTGAGTTTTGAGGGAATAATTCATTAATGAACCACACATCGTCTAATATTTCTACACTTTGAGCTCAATACTTTGCAATACATCTTTCATAACATCTACTACTCTCTCTTGCTCCACACTTCATGAATAAATTTTTGAGCATCACCACATCATTGGTTCACAATACTCCTTTATTACCCGATGATGCACTCTAGTGCTATGGTTCACACTTGATTGTTGAGGGAAAACTTCATCCATGAACCTCACATCATCTACTCTCGTGTTGTCATGAAAATGTGAAACAAAGAAAATAATGATTTTCAAGCATGAAAACTATACCCCTGTGTTAAAACTTTCAAGTCCTATCATTTCAAGACACCTTAGGTCTGTCTAGTCAGTCCAAGTGACCCCCTGATTAATATTATTTCATCCCCCTAGGTGATTTTAGGAGTTCATTTGCAAGCTAAATGCAATTGTGGGAAGGTCTATCACTAGCCTTCCTATGGCCCCATGAAGCGGAGAAGAAGAGCCTAAGTAGATGTAGAGGTGATTCAAAGGTCTTGGGACATTATGGAAATGATTTAGAAATTTTTTGGAAGGGCTCAGAGAAGTTGGGGAAGTTTTTTCAGAATTAGGGTTCATAGGCCTAGTCAGCACACAGGCCAAAACCACCGCTGAGCTTTAGAAGGTGATTCCAGGAGCTCCATATGGAGTTAGGAGAAAAACAAAACATCAACAAAAATATATTTCCAATCCCTACATGATGGTGAAATCATATTTTTCACAACACTTTGGTGCATCAAGTATGCAGGAAGTTTTTATCAGGAACAAGTGGAGTACCAAATCAAAAATATAATTTTTTAGGGATCAAATGGAAGAATCAAGATATGCGACCATTAGATTCAAAAGGCCATTTCCAGTCAAGATCATATAGAATTTTTCAAAAAAAATCCATCAGGAGCTCAAGGTATCATTGTTGCGAGTTGTCCTCTTAGAGCAAGTTCAAGACGTAGCCAAATTTTGGGAGGAAATGTGTAAGCTCCAGGAGCTTGACATAATTTTATGCCCCTGATGTCCCTGAGGGTCAGGTACATCAACCTTGGAAAAATTCACCCAGCCCCCATGTGACGTTTGAAACCCCATACAACCATCAACATTGCCAGTTTATCCCCCAGGTGCAATTTGGAGCTCAAATCCCCTGCCGTTGGATCTCTACCATGTGTCAACTCCAGGACTGTTGTGGAATTTGATGTCCCTCATGTCCCTTACAAGTCAAGGATACCAGACCTTGAAAAATGCACCCAAACCTCTAGGAGAGAGTTTTGGTCACCCATGTGACCCGCTTTTAGCCCCACAATGCTTTAAAGTTGTTTTTTGAGCACTCACTCCCTGTCATCGGATCAACACCACGTGTCATCATCTTGATTAAGGTATAAATTGATGTCCCTCATGTCCCTTTGAGGTGAAATATGTTAGGCACAAGAAAATTCACCCTGGCCTCTCTCAGGATGATTTTAAAAATTCAAATATTTACCTACTTCCCTACTTCTAACTGCTTCCACTCTCGTGCACAACCATATCTCCATTCTTCCTCTGTAACCTCCTTGCCATCAATCCACCATTTCTGAACCTTGAACCAAACCTATCATAACAATACTCTCCTTCACTCCATGAAATCATACAGGTATTAGAAGGAAGTTTGAGAAAACGAAGAAGGAGAAATGAAGAACAACGAAGAGAATAGTAGAAAATCTCCATAGCCAAAAAAGGAGATTCACAAAAATCTTGCAAACCAGTCCACGACTAAATGAACCATTTTTATTTGTTTATTCCTCTATCCAAGAGAGTAAAAAATAAAATTTCAAACTCTCTCTCGTGCAATAGAGCATTCACAACAAAGAAATCTCCTTTTTGACTCAATGAAGAAAGAAGTGGGATTTCTCGTCAAACCAATTGTCAGAATTGAAGTAAGATTTCACGTGAAGAACCAGAAGAAAAAACCCACATGAGAAATATAAATTTTTCCACAAATGGTGGATAAAACTAGACCTGCAATTTTGAGCTCCATTAATGGCTGTTGTGTCTAGAAGCACTGTCAAATCCAAAATTTGAAAGTTTAAAATCTCTTGGACTATTAAGCAGATAGTTCTAAAATTCAGAGGGTCAATACTGGGAAAAAACCCATATCAATAAACTTTTTTTTGTGTCAATCTGACCTCCAGAAGCCCACTTTCAAAAAATAGCAGGTCTTCCGCATATGGGACTGCTATTTTGGGAAAGTTAGCAATATAAGAACTCACAAAGGAGACGAAGACATTGGAGGTGCACTGCAATTGAAAAATCATCAGAACAGAAATTTTTAATACTTACTAAAAATAGAAAGTGGTCCCATAGACACCTGCTAAAAATAGAAAGTTGATCCAGAAAGAGCGAGGAACACAGGGAGAAAGGGGATTTAGGGTCACAACATCCAGTTGAGGTTTGAGGAAGTTTCCTTTTCATAATTACTAAAAATAGTAAGTTGTTATTCTAAGGAAAAACATGAAGCAAAAGTGGATGGGATAGAAGATGGCTCAGCCCTTTGCCTGTGAGTACAAGATAGAAGACAACGGTGTCTTGTACATGGTCCTGGATGACTTAAGAACTCGCATGATAGCCAGAGACTGAAAGAAGATTGAAGATCATATATTCACCAGTATCTTGTTCGTTGCCACAGGACACTGAGTGTTTGTCCAAAGTCATGAGTTTGTCCTAGCCTACTCTCACCACTATGAGCTTGAAACATAAACCATCTGAGATGAAAATGGTACAACAATGGTGGTTATTATCCATAGAATCATCTCTCTTTCTTTACAGATATCGACATCACCCAACATGGTTATCACCTCAAAAGACAGGGCCTTTCACGATTGGGAAGTGATGGATGCATACGTGTAAGGGGTTATGCTGGGATTATGGTTGAAAATAGGGAGAAAGCCCTCAAGAATTCCTAAGAATCTTCCAAGGTGTGAGTTCCAAGAAGGATATTCGGATGTCATCACTCTCCTTAGTAGAGTAACAGGTGAAGTAAGCACAAGATACCTCCAAGATTGGATGGGCCTTTTCATCTTGACATTGACAGAAGGAAAGCATAGATTTGACTGGGGGTAGATCATCAGTGACAATATCCATTTGCAACTACTCCATGAAAAATAAGTTCCACATGACTTCTTACTTGGTCTACCTCCTCACTAGCTCAAGATCATTCAAGGTATTGGCTCTCATGCAAAACATTGCCTCTAAGATTCTTGTGTTCGAGAAACTTCCACAGGTGGTGATGGAGGAAAGCCATAGGAATTTCACTCGTGTGAATGATGCATTCACAATGTACATAGTCCAAAACCTGGAAGAAGATCTGGAAGTTAGGATGTCGTCACAAGCGGCATCCTTGATTAAGAAGTATGGCTCCTATTTCATATAATTCTCGACATTTTCCTACCTGTGATTTTCTGGCTTTGATCAAGTGCCGCTAAAGTTGCCTAAGTACCTTAGTGACCAAATTATATTGTTCAAGCTCTGCAAACATATCATTTAGGTGAATAACAAGCTCAGAAGCAGGAGGAAGAAGTTGATTCCATTTCCTATCTCTCTCAGGATATACATGTGGAAGATCTCAAATGACACATCTCATCTAGAGACTGATTTCATTCATTAGACTTTGCATTCCCACATCACCAAGCCTAATTTTGACATCCCAGAATATCACGACTCTTTCTATGTCTTAAAATTGCAATATGAGCCACAAGTCGAGGATTACTAGGCTAATTGCACAAAATAAATTTGAAGTGCATGAAAATGATCATATGAGGATGAAAATCAATGAAATGAAGAAATTCAAGTTCCCCTCGTATGAAGATATTTTGCAAGATGATGGGACGAAGATGTATGATCCTAGGTACACAGAATTCAAGATGTCCCCTGTACCTCTAATCAATTGGTATGTTCGTGAATCAGGGGATATATTAGAGTGGATTGAGAAGGAAACTAGGAGAATGACAAATTGGTTTAGGAAGAAGAGAACCATGACCATCTAGTCACGAGGAATTCCTCTGACTTAGAAGTAAGCCTCACATCAGTCATCTTCAAAAGTTATAGAGATGACTTCTAATTCTAAACACTCTAGAGTGAGTTTGAAAAGGAAGGCTGCAGATTTGGAAGCTTCTCCTCATGAGAAGACACTGAATAAAATTAGAGAGAAGAAGGCTCGTTTGCATCACTATTATAAGAAGGTTTGATAGTGGAAATGTAGGAAGCACACCCCATGATAAAGGCCCAAGTGGATGAAGAACACATGGTTCAAGATTCAGTCTTCGAGCCACCATAGGAGGTTTCCCCTATTGATGACACCCATGCCTCTATCATTCAGGAGTTTCCTCCTCCTTCAGAACAGGGTACCATTGGTGCACCTATCATTGAGCCTGAGTCAGATGAGATGTTTCCTTGGATGTAGGAAACAATTTTCCCTGATACCCACACTATGCACCAAGTGGTAGCTCCTGATCTATCAGTGATTGTCTCATTGGCCAAAGAAAAAGATCAATAAAGCTCGCACATACAACCTCACATTTCTATAGTGGGGAAACAGGTAATCGATACATCGAAGTAGCTTGGCCTAGAGTAATCAAGCCTGTGGATGAGATGACACCAATTATCTATGAAATGAGCACAATTCAACTGGGATGAACAACTCATGAAGGGGATTTGCACATGTATCAGTAATCTTCCGCTCACATGGTGGTCCAAGGAATAATGAGTATAAGAAGAAGATTGATGAACTGAAGGAGCAAGTTTAAACTCTATCATTCTATGTGCAACATCTAGTTGATCCTAATGCCACAAAAATTCCCACTGAGGAAGCTACGTCCATCAGTAGCTTCAATCCATAATCCATCAGGAAGACACACGAGTTCACAATACAGGGACGAGTGAATAATGAATGGATCAAATCAATCTTTGAAAAAGGAAAATCAGTGCTCCAATAAGCAATAAATCTTTGCCTATATGTGTGCGACAAAAAATAGGACACGAAAACTCAAAGAGGACTTGGAGAAAGAAAGGGACTATTGGGAAACTTTGGGTTGAGTAGTAGATGAAATGAGAAACACTCATCGCCAGGAGTTGATCGACAAAAATATTTTTGAAAATCCCTCAGAAGACTTGTCACGTGTATGGGCGAGGTCATTGGCAATCAAGTTTGAGGAAATGAATTGGGCCATCACAGATCTAGGGGAAAAAGAGGAACAAGCATACAAATTACATGATAGTATAAATCAGAAAACTCAAAAGATTAGAGTACCTGCAATGGTTGAAGATACAATTGTTGATGGGTTGATCGGTCCATTTTAAGAACACTTCAAGAAAGAGGTAGGCAACCCATCGTCCTTAACTAAGGACACACTCAAATTCCTCTCATAGATTTGGGCCTCCATTGCACTTATTGAAAAGAAGCATTCATCATGGTTCGAGAAGTGCAAAGACATCAATAGTGTGGCCGATGGATGGAAACAAACCTTGAGCTGTGTTCACATTCATCATGCTGACAAAGTGGAACTTGCAACAACTCATTTCAGCAAAGAGCTTAGAGGAACAAAGGCCTTCTTAGAAGCATGAAGTGGAAGCCATTTAGGGAGCAAGATCAAATACACTATATTGGCTCATTCTTCTACATAATTCTTCTTCTTTCTCTTCTTTCTCTCTCTTCTCTTCTCACCCAACTCTCTCATCAATGTTATATTCTTGCGTTGAGGTTTTCACTTTTTAATATAACTTTAAGTGACTTTATAAATATAATGTAAAATTTAAGTCACCTTGTTTTTATAAAAGTGACTTAAATACTTAAATGGAATATGAACAATTTAAAGTCACATTAAAGTATTTGAAAAGTCACTGAGAAGATGAAGAGTTTCCTTCTCTTCTATAAATTCTAACAAGCTTCTCATTTGAGATTCTTCTAAAAAACTTCATATTCTTCTTAGACAAACTTCTGAAAATTGTTAGATGTTGGAGCTATTTTCTTTGTGAATTCATGGGAGAGATATCCTTATGAAGAGAATAAAGAGATAGCAAATTTCTTCTATTTTCCCTACTTAAGAATATCTTCTACTTCTATGTTATGTACAATTTATTCCTAATCTTCAATAAAGGACGAAGGAATTTTATCCTTTTTGATTGAGGAGTTTAGTGGTACTTTGTGCTCATTAAATACTATTTGGTCTTGTTTCTGTTACGCAGATTTGTTTTCTTCTAAATTCAAGTGCATGTAATGAAACTTCTGGTTAGTGTATGCAAGTCTCTGATTTTCTAATTGCAGCATTATTTTTCTCTTTTCTAAATTTCTCACTCCCTTTCCCACTTTCCTAGTGAATTCCTCTCTTGCAGATATATGCAAGCTTTTGTTGAAAGGTCAGTGGAGTGCCCCTGTTGGATCCCTGGCCGAAAGGCAACAAGGATAAAACTCACTTTTTACTCACGCATGCACGTACGACAACTGCACTAGTTAATTAGAGGGACTTAGAATCCTAGAGTGTTGGCAAGATGACCACCAATTTGTCCCCAATAAATTTTCTCACCAACATCTCACTACACTTTGAGCTCAATACTTTACGATACATATTTCATAGAATCTACTCTCAATCACATACAATACGTTCATTTCCAAATGACACACTCTTGTTCTATGGTTCATTCTTGAATGTTGAGTGGTAATTTATAAATGAACCTCATCTCACGCACATATGTTTGGGAAAACGTGCCCCCTCCTCATCTTCACATCTTACACATCATAGCACACCATTACACTTGCACTGTATTTGCATATTTTGGTTGCATTTACTCTTGTTATCCTATACTACTTACATGTTACACTTTTCTTACTATGTTAGAAATATTCTTAGTATGTCATTATGTTTTTCTATATACACATGCATGTTCACTTGGTATCTTGAGATGAATGTAGGAAATTTCATAGATTTATACACAATGCATGATGCTCAACACAACTCTTTACTAGTCTTACCGAGGCTCCTGGGGGCATATACTTTTACTACTATCATACTTTACACATCACAGGTTCTATGATTTCATTACTTACTATTTCTAGTAACTATCATTATACTTATAACTGATTTATACATGTTCTAACATACTATCTATTTTTCTAACATTGTAATGGGTTCTTCATGTGTTGCATTTATCTTACAAGATCAATCCAACCATGGATATTTGTCACTTCTCATTTCCAATTGTTTATTATTGTTTGTAGGCTATACCCTATGTATTGATTGATCATTGTATTCTTTTGGCAGCTTTGGCCTTGATTGTCTTGTTACATTATGAGGTTTTTTCATTGATGTAACATGACTATTGTTGTGTAAATGTGCAACAAGGAAATTGACAATTTCCAAGCAAGACAACTATACCCTCGTGTCAATTTTTTCAAGTTATATCATTCCAAGATACCCCGGATCTGTCCAGTAAGTCCAAGTGACATCCTGAATAATTTTCTATCATCCCCCTAGGTGATTTAGGAAATGCCATTCATTCCCCTTAAGTGATTTCAGGAGTTCATTTGCAAACTACAGGTAATTGTAGGAAGGGCTATCACTGACCTTCCCAAAACTAGATCAACCCCCTGGAGCGGAACGGAAGGGCCAAATTCAACATGGAGGTGAATTGAAGACCTTAGAACATCATGGAAATTATTTTTGAAGGTTTGGATAATTTTTGAAATATTTGGAGCAGTCTGAGTAAAAATAGGGTTTACAAGCCTAGGTAGTACACAGGCCTAAAACAGTTGCTAGGCTTTAGAAGATGATTCCAGGAGATCCAGATGGAGTTAGAAGGAAAACAAAACATCTCTAGAAATATGATTCCAAGACATACATGATGTATAAATAATATTTTTCACAACACCTTGGCACATAGGATTTGTAGGCATTTTTTATCAGGCATAAGTGGAGTCTCTCATCACAAATCCAATTTTTCAGGGATCAGCTGGATGAATAAATACATTACAACCCCACCATTTGATTTAAAATCAAATTTATAGTTAGGATAATATAAAATTTCACCAAGAAATTCCACCGGGAGCTCAAGTTATCATCATTCCAAGTTACCCTCTCAAAGGCAGTTCAGGAATTAGTCATTTTTTGGGAGGACATGTGTCAACACTAGGAGCTTGGTGGGATTTCATGTCCCTGACATCCCTGAGGTTACGTACACCAACCCTTGAAAAATTCACCCAGCCCCCATGTGACCTCCAGACTTGACAGTTCAGTCCCAGGTGCATTTTTGGAGCATCCATTCCCTACCGTCGGATCAAGCGCCACGTGTCAGCTCCAGGACCACCGTGGAAACTGATGTCCCTTATTTCCCTAAGGTCAGGGACATCATACATGTAAAAATGTGCTCAGCCCCTATGGGGAGTCTTTTGGTCACTCACGTGATCAACTTTCAGCCCCCACGTGCATTTTTAGAGCATCCAGTCCCTACCGTCAGATCAAGTGCCATGTGTTAGCTCCAGGACCACTGTGGAAACTTGTGTCCCTCATTTCCCTAAGGTCAAGGATATAAGACATGGAAAAATGTTCCAAGACCCTATGGGGAGTCTTTTGGTCACTCACGTGACTGACTTTCAGCCCCCAGTGCTTTAAAGTCACTTTTTTCACCTTCATTCCTTGTCGGCAGATCACCTCCACGTGTCTTCATCTTTCTCACCATCGAATCTGATGTCCCTCACATCCCTGAGGTTAGATAAATCAAGGAAAAAAAGTGCGCCCAACCCTAACTCAAAAATCTAAAAATGTTTCTAATTGTTAGCTGCTTCTTGCTACTTCTTGTTGTTTCTCACTATAAGAAGAAAAGTTGCAGAGAACACCTCACTCCACCATTGCCAAAGCTTGAACCAGCTCCATTAAAAAACATTATCCTTCACTCCATGGTGGCACATAGATCATAAAAGGAATATTGATCAAATCATGAAGAAAGAATGAACAAAAAAGGAAAAGAAGTTTGAAAACTCCATTGCCATAAAACCAAGAATCAAACATATCTTGCGAACCGTTGCATGGATTGACAAACCATTTGTTGCTGAGTTATTCTCTCTTGAAGGCCATTAAAAAATATTATTAAAACCTCCAATTTGCAGCAAGGAACATTCATAGTGAAGAAATCTCATTTCTGGCTCAACGAAGGAAAATTTGAATTTCCCGTCAAACCATTTGTCGGATTGAAGAGAAATTTCTCTTGAAGCATAAGAAGTAAAAACCTATAGCAATGGAATCAATTTCGACACAAACGGAGAAAAAAACCAGACATAAAATTTTCAAGCTCCATTAATGGCTGCCACGACATAGTAATGGAAAAAATCAGCAAGCTACCTCTCCACTTCTTAGGGTTCTAGTGGACGAAATCACGCAAAAATTGGAGGGAACGATCGTTGAAAAATATGGTTTCACGTGAACTATTTTTCGCGCCATGAAGTCCCTATTTTTTAAGGAATATGGATGGCTATTTTATTTATCAGCATTCTACCCTCTTCAAATAAATTCCCAAATTCCCAAAGATCCGATAGGTGAAATCATCCAAAATTCAGAGGGAAGGATCTCCAAAAAATCTAGTTTCCAAACTAGTTTTTTAACGATGAAGTCCTTAATTTTTATGGATATGGAGGGATTTTTTTTTTGTCACTATTTTCCCCCACCGATGAAAATATCATTTTCCCACTTGTTCAGATGAAGGATCTACTCAAAATTTGGAGTGTGGAACCTTGGAATAAAACCCATAATTTCAAGACCCATTTTGTCGCAATTTGACATTCATGGTGCACTTACTAAAAATAACATGTCTCCCTACATAGGGTTCTGTTACTTCAGGTAAGCCACCATTTGAAGAGGATATGAAGAAGGTGGTAAACATAGAGGGAGCATCATAGGAAAGGTCATCTCGGCTCACAATTCACACTTACTAAAAATAGTAAGTTACACTCAAAGAGTAGTTTTGACACAATGGGTCCTACAAGGATAATCATTCAGGGGGACACCATTGTTTAGGATCATTCTAATCATCTTTCATAGGGAATTCAAGATCCATATTATTTCATTTAACTTGGCAAGTGTTTGTGAGCTAATTGGAAGGAGTTTCATAGTGTGCAAGGACTTCGAAGACTCAAAGTTTCATTGTATTTGGCACTTTCCATCGATGAGGATCAATGGAATTCATCAGGAACAACATCTCCTCTTCTTCTTCTCTCTCTCTTTCTCTCTCTTCTCAAACGTTCTAATTTTGCATTGGGGTTGTACTTTCTCATATGTCTTAATGTTCATAATGTAATAAGTCACCTTTATGTTATAAAAAGGGACTTAAAAGTTTCCTAGGATGTTGAAAAGTTTAAGTTGTGTGAGGACATATGAAAATCCATTGGGGGGTAGATGATAAGTCACCTCTCATTTTATAAATTGTAACACCATTCCCATTTCAAGGGGTTGGCGATTGATCTTGTAAAATCAAGAGTGCATTGTACCTAGAGAAAGCAAATGAGATAGCAATTTTTCTTCTACTTTCCTCCACTCTCAAATTTCTTGCATTCTCACATTATGCACAACTTCTGTTTAAGCATCAATACAAGAAGAAGGATTTTGTATCCTTTTTGATGAGGAGATTTTAGAAACTATGAGTTTGTAATATTATCTCATCTTGTCTCCATTTCTAGGGTTGTTTCTTCTCATAAATGCATGTGTTAAAGTTTTTAACTAGTGTGTGCAGGAATCTGATTTCCTACCTGCAACATTAGTTTCCCTATCTCATTTCTCATTCCCTTTCCCACTTTCAAACAAATTATTCCCTACCAAGATATTTCTAGATTTTTTGTAGGGTCAGTGGAGTGCCCATGTTGGATCCCTAGTCAAAATTCCACCACATAAAACCACATTTTCTTACACATGCATATACGTCAACTGCACCTGTTAAGTAGAGGGGCTTAAATTCCTGGAGCGTTGGAAAGAAATCCACAAGTTTTTAAAACCAACAAATTTTCTCACCAACAATGACATTGATGGAAAAGCTAGAATATAAGAGCATGTAATTCAAGTGGTATTCAATGGTTCTCAGTTGGTTTCAGGTGGTATTCAATGGTTCTAGTTGGTTTTAGGTAGCTTCAGGCATGTTTTAGGTTGATGTCAAGGTGATCCAAACTCAAAATAACATGTGGGTGGTATCTAATGGAAGATTACATGTTGGATCTATTGCTTTAGATTGTCTACAGGTCAGAAATGGTGCTTCAAGCATGAGCAAGAAGTCTCATATGGTCTTTCAGGTCTTTTGGTAGAAGTAGTAGCTGAAACTAGGTCATTTAGGTCTGTTTCTGATGCCTGTAGAGGTGTGAGAAGTTTGTACAAGACTTGGCATGGTCATGTGAGCATGGGAATAATATTTTAATAATGTAAGTCACACGTGTGAGAAAAAGGCATAGCTTAGCTCCTGGAGTCAAAATTCAAAAGTTTACATAAATTGGATTTGTGAACTTAGCAGTGTAGACTAATGAAAATGATATATAATATAAGTATGTACAAGAATAGATCTATGGCTAATATGAGATTATGGATAATGTGTAGTGGGGTATCTTTTAGTTCTTCAAGACAAATTTCATCAAATTCTGAGAATGGCGATGTGAAAGTTATTGTTAGTTTTTTCTAAAACTAGATCTTTTTGAAAATTACAATTAAACAGCTTGTCTAGATTCTTAACACCCAAGAAAAAATATATTACATTCTTTAGATAAATAATATAAAATATATTTTTTATAGTATTACAAGTTTGATATATTTAAAAAAAATTTAGGGAAAATGGATTAGATATCAAAGAAGATATTAGCATTTTACTAGAAAGTTTTTCCCTATCTTCAGGATTGCTTTTTGGAGTGGTTGAATTGAAATATATTTTTCTCTTGAATTTTGTTAAATTTTTGAGGTGGTGCATCTACTTAAAGCTCAATGAGTTTATTTACATATCATAGTAGTTACAAGCATGAACTTGAAATCTTAGCTCTTTTAGCATATTCATCTCAACCTTTGTAAGGACATTAAGGCATAAGAATGAGGTTTGAAATGGTACAATTAAGGGTAAAGTGATCAAAATTGTTATGTTTAACAAAATTTTCGTATTGATTTATTATAATTGTCATTTTTTAGCTTATGGAAGACTTTGTTGACTCTTGAAATGATTATCAGAGCACAAACTTCTTGTTACCACCTTGTGTTGTGTTTCTTTGTTGAGGAAACAATGTTCAAGTGTATGTTTGAAGAAAATTTTCTTGAAGATCCTCTCTTTCTAGGACTTGAATGGATTCATCATGCTCTCTCTTGAAGTATAATTGACAAATGAAGTGTCTCAAATATTGAAAATAAAGTTTACAAGCCAAACTCGGTAATCTTTTAATACATAGTCAACATAAAGTTCTTTGTGCAAGGTTGGATCATCTTAAAAAGGTAAACAATTATATAAATGTTGTCAAGATTGCATTATTGGTACCTCATGTAAAACTCAGTCTCATCATATATCATGAAGTTTCCTTTTTAAACTCATAAAAAAAAACCCCGTTATCATCAATTACACACCAAGCTCTGTATCTATTTCTTTGGTCTGGGGATAAATTTGAATGTTTCATCTCATTTGAATGCATTGTAAACATGAAGGGAACTTCCACTAGTGCATAAGAGGTGACAGCTTCAAAATTCCATTAAGATTTGGATAAGAAAGCAATTATTTGGTAGTGTCAGGGTATTCTATATGCATAGAAATCCTAAAACTAAGAGTTTAGGAAGTGAAAATGTGTCTTGAAAAAAATGTATTTAGCCATGGATAATTCTCTCAAACTACAAAGAAGTATCTGTACCTGTGGTCACACAGTATCATGTTACAAGAGAAGTTTAAGAATACATTAATGAAGGATACGTTTGAGAATTTGATTGACAGTTGTTTTAAGGACATTTGCTTCATAACCCTGTGTAGGGAAGTTTCTTAATACATTTCTAGTGAAAATTATTCAATAAATGTCAAATCCTTCCATGTAAAGCTACTGAATACTATGAAAAAGCACATGGTAACCTATGATGTGGTCTTAAATTAGCTTCAAAGTCTGAAGTAAAATCTTGTGATGGTGACAACTTATTAGAGTCATAAAACTATATTAGTTATCTCAATAAACTACAATGGGGTATCTTGCAAATATTTAAGTCTATCAAGTGACTTCAAGATTGTGCAAAGTTGTACTTGTTCAAATTGGCCTCAAATGGAAGGATTTTTGATGAAATGTCTAAGTATCTCAAATGTGTGAATAACTAGTCTTAACCAGTCATAGTTTAAGAAACTTCAAATGCACTTCAATAACCAGTGTAGCAATGCAAGGAGGCACTGCTATGTTTCCTATGAATGGAATTTTAGAATCTCTCAAACAATACTTCATGCCTATCTCAAATATAAGAAGGTGTAAGGTCATTCAATGAATGTTAAGAGTCCATCAAGTCAATTTCAGAGTATGTAGTCTGCCCCTGTGTTGAGCTTACAAGAAGGGGAAGATGAAGAGACCCTTGGTCTCTTGAGTGTCAAGTGAAAAGAAGTTTTAAATTGACATATCAAACTAGGCTTTGAACTCATTTAGATTCAGAGTAAGACTAGAATGTCCAAAAGCTTAAGTATGGTCTAAGAGGTAAAGATGGTGAGAAATAGGTATTTACTGAGATAGTTTAAGAATGGATTCAAGTGTTTTGAAGTGACCTATGACCAATAATGTACTGAGTGATGAACAACTGTAAAGATAGTATATTAAGTTGACAATATGAACAGTTAGTGAAAAACAAAGATACAATAAGGAAAGTAAGGTTGTTTATAGGAATTCAGAGTGAATATGTTGATGTATGTTAAGAAGGGAAATGGTGTAAAGACATAATATATACATGCTAAAGTGAAGGCTATGAAAGTGAGTTACGAATACATTCAGTGACTACATTTTTTTTCTTAAATGGTTTTTCAAATAGAGGAGATAAGACTTAAAAAGTGGATGTGGAATAGGATATGAACACGTAATGTAAACCACAAAAAATACAGGTGTATATGGCATAACAATGAGATGTCAAAGAAGGAGAAAACTATTTATGACATTGATCTAATATAGAATTCAATACAAGGGCACAAGGTTACATGACACAGAAATAAGGTGATGGAAAGTTATGGACACAGTTTTGGTTGAGTGAAATGAAAAAATATGAACAAAAGATCAAGAAAATAATATATAGCTTTGGAGGATATAAAAAAAGGTGTAGACACAGAGAAATGAACTAGTGCAAGACACTATTATAGTGACAAAACATTGAAGTGAGCTGACATTGTACTGTTTGACAGAGCATGGTCAGGAGCATGATAAAACAATCCTAGGTAAGTTGAAGAAGTAGAGGGTAAATTCCAAACTGAGATAAAAATGGTTAAGAATTAAAAGGTTAAGACAATAGCTTTGAAGATTCAAGAATTAAAGACTTAATAAAAGTATAGGTGAATTCTGAAAGGAAGGTTGTAAATTCAGGATCATGATATGATGTTTAGCATCCAAGATGAAGAGTGGTCAATTTTTGTATATAAACTAAGTTACAACTCAGTATAATAAGGGGATTTTTCCTTCCTTGCAGATGGTAGCTTGCTAAAGGTCAGTGGTTGTTGACTAAATTTCCTTAGGATTTGTTTTTTCCAACATAAAGTAGTTGCTTGATACAAAATTTTGAGGTTGTATCCTCAATAAGTTGAATTGTAGCTCAACCTGACATAATTATAACACATAGGACAGATTGTCCACAACTAGTACCTTAATTTTCTAAGGGTTTTATCTATTTTGGGTTTCCCACCTAAAACATTGTCTATTGTCTCTCTCTCATTTGCTTGTGCATGACTTCATATGTTTTTCTTAACTAGTTTTGTGAAGTATAAATATCTGAAGAGTTTTATAAGACGCTGATTCACCCCCCTCTCAGTGTCCAATTTTCCAAAAATTGGTATCACACACACACACACACACATACAAAACATATATTTGGTACAAGAAAAAGTGGAAAGCCTTGAACTATGAATTGGATATGAATAGTTGAGTGTATGCATACAAGTAAAGACTTTGAAGGTTGAGCTAGAGTAGGTTTCAAGTAAACTCAATGGGTTGCTGATGAAACAAACATATCCTGGTGACAAGCCTAGTTTCAAACTAAAAAATAAAGTAAGTCAAACTGAAAGAAAACATGAAATTAGTCATGAGTTATGTCAATCATCCATCCAAATCAAGAGTGAAGAGTTTGATAGACTAAGTGTAGAAATAAAGATCCTAAAAAAGGAGCTAGAACAAGAAAAGAAAAGGGAATCAATTCATGCATCTTTTCAAGGATGTTCAGAGGTAAATAAAAACAACAAAGAACATAAGAAGACCATTAGGCAATAAAATGCAAGAATACTATCAAGTAAGTTTGATGGAATTTTCTTTTCATGTAATATTTTTGGGCATAGAGCTAAGGGCTGCATGAGTATGTTTGACAAAGAACATCCATGGAGAGCTTGTAGTACTTGTTATGTTTGTGGAGCCTGTTTTCCTGTTAGTGTTTGGTACACCTTCCATGTGTCACATAAAAAAGAGATAGCATATTTGAATACCCTAATACATGATTTTGAGGCCTGAGATGTACTTATAAATAGATGGACATACAATAGGATTTATATGAGTGTGTTTTGTGAAGGTGAATAGTGTGTGTGAATTCAAGTGCGAATTCAGGAGGGTTTGATGAGCGCAGCTCCAAACAAGATCTGATTATTGTAACTATGAAGACTGTTGGCTTGTAATAAAATCTGAACAAGTGTTCTTGGTGGATGTAGCCCACATTGGGTGAACCACATTAAATATTGTCTTCGTGTTGTGCATATTTCATTTCTGTAATTCTATTCATACTTGTTATTATTGCGATTCTGAGGAATTATTCCACATTAGATATTATTAATTCCTAACAATTGGCATCAGAGCCTGGTTTGGTTTGCTGAAGTGTTGAATCACAGGGAAATTTTTTAGCTTGAGTGGAAGCTATGATATATGATGGAAGATCTAGGGTTGATAAATTCAACGGGTAAAATTTCAGTCTTTGGAAGATGCAAATGGAAGATTACCTTTATCAGAAGGATCTTTATACTCCGTTGTCTGAGAAGGTGAACAAACCCTCGAATATGAAAAATGCAGAATGGGATTTTTTAGATTGGAAGGCACGTGGAACGATCTGGCTGTGTCTTGCATCTTTGGTATTATTTAATGTTTCAAAGGAAAAGACTACAAAATAACTGATGGATGCATTATGGAAGTTGTATGAAAAAACCTCTACCTCTAATAAGATATTTTTAATGAAAAAGTTGTTTAATATGAAGATGTCTGAGAATGGTTTAGTACCAAATCATCTAAATGATTTTAATATGGTTGTAAATATGCTAGCTTCGGTTACAATAGAATTTGATGAAGAAGTTAGGGCTTTATTAGTTTTGTGCTCTTTACCTGAGAGTTGAAATAGCCTGGTAATGGTGGTAAGCAACTTGGTTCCTGCTAACTCAAAGTTGAAGTTTGAGGATGTTGTAGGGGTGATTCTAAGTGAGGAAATGCAAAGAAAAAGCTTTGGTGAATCTTATACTTTAGGGAATGCTTTGACAGTGGAAACTAGAGGGAGGCAGAAGAATAGAGTAAACCGTGGAAAATCAAAGGATCAGGCAAGTTCAAAATCCAAAAGTAAGATAGTATGCTGGAACTGTGGAAAGTCTGGGCATGCAAAGAATGACTATTGGGAGCTTTGGGACAAGAAGAAACAAAAGGAAGAAAACAAGGAGGTAAATGTGGCATCGGGTAATGTATGCCAGGATGCTTTGATTCTTTCTTTGCATAATATTACTGAATCTTGGGTTTTAGATTTACGGAATTTTTTTCATGCTACTCCACATAGGCATTATTTTGTTAAATATGTTTAAGCGGATTTTGGGCATGTTTTTCTTGGTGATGATGAGCCTTGTAGTATAGTTGGAAAAGGTTCTGCAGGTTAAGATGCAGAATGGGAATACATGGCTATTGAAGGATGTCATACATGTGCCTACATTAAGGAGAAATTTGATATCGGCGGGGCAATTGGGAAGTGATGGTTATACTGTGATATTTATATCTAACTCTTGGAAGGTTACCAAGGGTTCTTTTGTGGGTGGCAAGAGGTAAGAAGGTTGGAACCTTGTATTTAACCACTGCTAGTACTAATGATTGTAATCTTGTGGCTTCAGATGTAGATACAACATTATGGCACTATAGGCTCGATCATATGAGCCATAAGGGCATGGAAATCATAAAGAAGAATTTTCCTAGATATACATAAATAGGTTTGGATTTATGTGAGAATTACATATATGGGAAACATAAGCGAGTAAGGTTTCTCAAGGTTGGACCTACAAAGAAAGAGAGTAAGTTAGAGCTGGTACAGTTTGATGTGTGGGGGCCGGCTCAAGTATCATCTCTTGGGGGCTCAAGTTATTATGATACTTTTATTGATGATGCAACAAGGAAAGTTTAAATTTATTGTATTAGAAACAAATCTAATGTATTTGATACTTTTTTTAAATGGAAAGCCTTGGTAAAGAATGAAATAGGTCTTAAGTTAAAATGTCTCAGGTCATATAATGGAGGGGAGTATTACAGTAATGAATTTGATGATTATTGTTCTAAGAATGGAATCCGTAGGTAAAAGATGGTTCCAGAAACCCCACAGTAAAATGGGGTGTGAGAAAGGATGAAAAGAACAATAATAGAATGTGTTAGGAGCATGAGGATACATGCAGGACTGCCTCTTTATTTTTGGGCAGAAGTGGTGAGCATAGCTGTGTACTTGATAAATAGAGGACCCTCAAGTGCCTTGGATGGAGGCATACCTGAGGAGGCTTGGTATGGTAAGAAATTTGATTACTCATTTCTTAGAGTCTTTGGATGTGATGTGTTTGTTCATATTGACAAGGATGATAGGACCAAGCTAGAGGCTAAATCAAAAAATGCACTTTTATTGGTTATGGTGGTGATGACTTTGGATTTAAATGTTGGAGTATTAAGGACAAGAAAATCATTTGGTCTAGGGATGTGGTATTTAATGAGAAAGTCATGTATAAAAAATAATTGCAGGAAAACAGGGAAGAATCCAAGAAAGAATATGCAGTGTTAGAGGATCTTCCGAATGGGATAGTGACAAATGAATCAGTTTAGGAACCTACTCAACAAGAACCCCAAACTCCTACAGTGAGGAGGTCTTATAGCGTAAGAAAAGAACCTAAACGTTTTTCTCCTTCTCTTTATTATTTATTACTCACTGATAGTGGAGAGCCAGAGAGCTTTGATGAAGGAATGCAGGTAGATGCCAGTAAGAAGTGGGAGCAAGCCATGGATGAGGAGCATAAGTCTCTTATGGATAACCAGACTTGGGATTTGGTGAAGCTACCAGAAGGCAAAAGAGCATTGCAGAACAAGTGGGTGTACAAAGTTAAAGATGAAGAAGGAGGAAATAAAAGATATAAGGCTCGGTTGGTGGTCAAGGGGTTCGCACAGAAACAAGGTATAGATTTTGATGAGATTTTTTTCTCCTGTAGTAAAAATGACTTCTATCAGAACTGTTCTTGGAATAGTGGCAGTAGAAGATATGCACTTAGAACAGTTAGATGTAAAGAATGCATTTCTCCATGGTGATTTGGAGGAAGAGCTATATATGCAGTAGCCAGAAGGATATGAAGTCAAAGGTAAAGAGGAGATGGTGTGCAAACTGAAGAAGAGCTTGTATGGCCTGAAACAAGCTCCACGTCTATGGTATAAGAAGTTTGATAGCTTAATGATGGAGCAAGGTTATATTAGATGTCATCCTGACCATTGTGTGTATACAAAGAAATTTGAGGATGGAAGTTATATTATCCTATGTTTGTATGTTGATGACATGTTGGTTGCAGGTAAAAACATGTAGGAAATAAAAGTACTCAAGAAACAACTAAGTGAATCCTTTGATATGAAGGATTTGGGGGGTAGCCAGACAAATCCTTGGTATGAGGATAACTCGGGATAGGAAGGAACAGAAGCTGACTTTATCTCAGGAAGAGTACATTAAGAAGGTATTGGATAGGTTTAATATGCAGGATGCTAAACTAGTTAGGACTCCTTTGGCAGGCCATTTTAAGTTATCAAATGAGCAGCGTCCCAAGACAGAGTAGGAAAGAAACCATTTGTCCAATGTACCTTACTCATCAGTGGTTGGCAGTTTGATGTATGCTATGGTGTGCACTAGGCCTAATATTGCCCATGCAATAGGAGCTGTGAGTATATTTATGAGTGATCCAGGTAAAGAGCATTGACAAGTAATAAAGTGGATCCTTCGGTATTTGATAGGGACCATGGGGACAGTTTTTGCTACATTGGATCAGAAAACCACTTTATGTGGTTATGTAGATTCAGACATGGCTGGAGATGTTGACAACATGAGGAGCACGACAGGTTATATTTACATTGTAGGTGGGACAGCAGTGAGCTGGATTTCACGACTACAGAAGCTGATGGCTTTTTCAACCACAGAGGCTGAGTATGTTGCTGCCACAAAGGCAAGCAAAGAGATGATTTGGTTACAACAATTGCTTGAGGAGTTGGGGCATAAGCAGGAGGAATGTAAGCTACATAGTGATAGTCAGAGTGTTATACACCTAGCTAAGAACTCTACTTTCCACTCTAGGATGAAGCATATACAGTTGAGATATCACTTCATCAGGACAACTTTGGAGGAAGATAAGTTGAAGTTGGAGAAGATTCATACCAGTCAGAATCCTACAGACATGATGACCAAGGTGGTCACAAGGGATAAACTAAAGCTATGTTCAGCTTTGGTTGGCCTTCGCAGATGATAGTGAAGGGTTGAGAAGCTTGCTCAGTGGAAATTAGTCTCCAAGTGGGTGATTGTTATCTTTTTGGAGCCTGTTTTCATGTTAGAGTTTGGTACACCTTCCATGTGTTACACTCAGATATTTTTATGGCGGTCCCGATCACCGGTGAGCGGGTCAAGGGGGTTCAGCCCTCAAAGCAAATTTTCATGGGTGGTTTATTAACATGGGTAATGGGTAACTGTTATGGGTTGTTTTTGGGCCCATGGTTTTTTCGATAGCCATTCTTTTGTAAAACTACCTCTTCGGCTACCTATTGATGTACTTATAAATATATGGACATACAATAAGATTTATATGAGTGTGTTTTGTGAAGGTGAATAGTGTGTGTGAATTCAAGTGCGAATTTGGGAGGGTTTGTTGAGTGCAGCTCCAAACAAGATCTGATTATTGTAACTGTGAAGACTGTTGACTTGTAATAAAATCTAAGCAAGTGTTCTTGGTGGATGTAGCCCACATTGGGTGAACCACGTTAAATATTGTCTTCGTGTTGTGCATATTTCATTTCTGTAATTCTATTCATACTTGTTATTATTACGATTTTGAGGAATTATTCTATATTAGATATTATTAATTCCTAACAGTACTGACTATGAGAAGAATATTATGTGATTCAACTGTAAAGAAAAAGGACACATAACCAAGTATTGTCTAGAAGATTCAGTAAATTAGGTTTGCGAAGACTCAAGAGGGAAGAATCAGGTTGTTTGTTTCAATTTTCATAGGAAAGGGTACTTTATTAGACATTTCTATGAGAATTATAGATACAACAACAATAAATATTCACTTAGAAGGCAAGGCAATAAGGTGTTCAAGGTGAAAGTAAGTTCCAAGGATGAAGCCAAATCAAGTCTTGGTTGAAAGAGGCATTGGCAAGAAGCAGGTAAGATACATCTAAAGAGTCAAGAATGCTAATTCCAAACCTGAAAAGGTAATGAAGGAAAAAATACCAGCCTTGGAAGATAATGAATAAATGAGACAAGACAAGACAATTATAGAAGAATCAATATCAAGAAAAAAATAAAAAATTGGTGAAATCCAAGAAGAAATTTTTCCTTTAGCTGTGGTAGAAAAAATATATGAGTCACATCACAAGTGTTTATTATGATTCAAATCAGAAAATGAATGTTTGAGAGATGAAAGCGCATCATCAGAGAATGTGTCTAAAAAGAGTGACAAAGAATTGAGGACAATAAAAGATAAGAAAGATTCATCATGTTGTTTTGATAAATTCTTGTTGTTTTGATAGGACCTAAGAGGCATGATATACCTTCTCTAATATTTTAGGATGTATACATTCATGAAGGAAGAAATTTCAGGTACATTCATGAAGGAAGCAATTGTAAATCGGTCTAATAGAAGCTTTTCAGAGTCTGTCATGGCAGTCCTTGTTTGAAAATATGTCTTAGAGCTTGTGTAACCATAAGGGTATATCCTGATTTATTTTTGAGGTGTGTGGTTTTGTATAGATAATGTGAATGTGTGTGTGTGTTTCAAGGAAGATCCTAAACTTTTGAGTATGACCTTAGATTTCATAAGTCTATGAAGAATATGAGCTACAAATTCATCAATTTCTATGCAATTACAGTCAAGTATGTGAAAGGAACTCTTATGAGCTTTAAAGTAATAACATAAGTCTGTAGGAGTGTCAAGTATATTGAATACAAATTTTCCAAGGTCTACAATGATATATTTAATACTTTAATGTCTGAGTGATGTGTGCTTATGTCTCAAAAGGTCCATTAAATGTCTTAATCAACTAAATTTGTCAAGGGCCTACATAGAATGTGTCTGAAGTCTTTCTCAGTACTGTTAATGGTCTGAGTTATGATGAATTCATGAATAAATAAGTGAACCCATAGATTTCAAAGACTCTTGGAGTGTGTGTCATATGTTGATGGCCAAGGAAAGTGACCTACAGGAGGAGAGGTGTATCTAATCTATATCAGTTGATTTGAAGACATGACTGTAATAATCCTCCATTTTTAATGCTTGTAGAATCTCCATGAAGAGGTTAAGAGAGTGTTCTTGTTTGTTACAATATACTACAAGTGTAGAAGAAATTTTCATTCAGAATTGTAAAATGTAAATGATTTTCATAGTTCAAGATCAAATAATACACATTTTCAGGTGTAAAGTACATGTCCTTCAAAATCCTTGAGGAAGGGGAAGCTTGTTGATCTCAAAGTGCAACTTGAAGGCTTAAAGTGATGAATCAGTAGAATTTAAGGTGGAAAATGAGCTTGAGATTTGTTGAATGATCTAGTAGTAAAATATATGGAAATAAATTGAAAGGTCCTTGGTGCTTAGTGTGGTTTTGAAATTAGGATGCATGAAAGTTTTAATCACCATTAGACAACTACAGGATGAGATAAGAAACTGAGAAATCCATATATTATGGATGGGCTCTTCATGCTTAACTAAGCATTTTAGTTGAATAAGTTAGAGACAACTTCTTGTTGAAGTTTTTGCCTTTTGAATCAAGGTCATGAAGTTTTTTTAGTAGGCTCTGAGATTCACTGGTTTGGCACAATGTAAATTCATTATGGCTAGGGTTGGAAGACAAGTACTGTTCTCCCTAATGCACCAGTATATATGAATAACTTTTTATAGAAATATTAATGGTAAAATACCTGAAGATTTCATAGAGATATTATACCAAAATAAGTACATGTGTAATGAAATGTTGACACTCATGAAAAAGGTGTGAATTAATAGTTTACAAGTATGGAGAGGATATTTGATAACTAGGTGATAAGTGAGTTTGAAGCCAATATTAAAAATTTCAAAATATCATCTTGTGGGTGAATGTTAACCATTGAAAAAGATTTGAAAACTTGGAAAGTCTTACATAGAGGAGACTCAACAATCCTCTTGTTGAGATTGATACAATACTATGAAATCTAGAAGTTGAAGACTTATAACAAAAGAAATGATTCCTTGAACCTTGCATTACACCTAAAAACTTATTCCATGGACAAAGAGGTCAAATGGATGTTTTGAAATATAAAGTATTTGTCTTGATACTCTAGTTGAGGGTATTATGAGTTCTCAATCGGTACAAAGTCACTGATATCAAAGTGGTTTCATGTGCAAGTGACTATATAAAGTGGTGAAGAATTTGTAAGTCTAATCGGGATCTAATGTTGTCTCTCAATCAAAGGGAAGTGGTGTACATGTTATACAATGCATGTGAAAGAAATAGAATAAGATGTTCCCACAGGATATCTCTATACAATAAATCATCTCAGAGGTGCAAGCAACAAGTCTTTTGACTATAAGATAAAGGGGATATTATACTGGAATAAGAGGAAGTTAGATACCAAGAAAATTTGTTGTTTGGTGAAAATTATTATCTAAGTGGTTTGAAGGGAGGTTACTATAGGCATCCATTTTTTGTAAGGAGTTTCTCATGACAAGGGGAGCATGTTGTGCTACTACTAGGAGGTGTTATGTTTGAGTTCAAGCCATACAAGTGATCTCAACATAAGAAGAAGTCAAGAAGAAATCAATATCAAGCCAGTCTGTGTCTTGACATGTTGACTAAGCCAATAAAGAAGGTTGGATATAGTAAATTTGGGTCTCAGACATAATTTTTGGCATGATTGTGAGGATCTTAGTTCAAGTACATGATTTTTAAATTGGTCTCTTGAAGGTAAAAAAAAAAACGTGGAGATAAAATGACATAATTTGCATGATCAAAAGGTGGTTAATGGTATAGTGATGGCTCCTTCATGATTAATGACATGGTTAGGTGGTCAGATAGGAAAATTTCCTACAAAGGAAGAGTTCTTGTGTTCAGGGGGATCTTGGTTTAGGAAAGAAAAGGTTACTCAAGGTTGATATAGGAGCTCAGAAGAGAGTAACATCTTTTCAGGGGGGAGAGTCTTAAGGTATGGGAATGTTTTTTTTATCCATCAAGCTACTAAGTTTTTTATTTTTGAGCACCTTTTTTATAGATTTCAAAGGGGGAGAGAGTGTGCCAAAAACTTAAATTCATGATATTACACATATGGAGATGTCAGCATATCAGTTTTCCATTAAAGTTTCTGCTTGTTTCCATCAATGAAAAAGAGGGAGATTGTTGAACCCTGTTGCATTGGTGGTTGTTGTCATTGATGTAACATGACATTGATTGAAAAGGAAGAGTACAAGAGCATGCAGGCCAAGTGGTTTTTATTGGTGCTTAGTTGGTTTCATGTAGCTTCAGGCATGTTTCAGGTTGATGTCAAGGTGCTCCAAGCTCAAACTGACAGGTGGGTGGTCTCTAATGGCATAATACAGGTTGTATTTCTTGTTTTATATGGTCCACAAGTCAAAAATGGTGTTTTAATCATGAGCAAGAGGTCTCACAGGGTGTTTCAGGTCGCTTGGTAGAAGTAACAGTTGAAACTAGGTCATTTAGGTTTGTTTCTCATGCCTGAAGAGGTGTGAGAAGTTGATACAAACCTTGGCATGGTAATGTAAGAATAGGAATAACCTAGTAATATTGTTTATAACATGTGTGATAAAAAAACAAGATGCAATTTAGCTCCTGGAGTCAAAATTCAAAAGTTCACAAAAATTGGCTTTAAGAACTGACAATGTTTGCTAAGGTAAATGAGATTGTTTTGAGTTTGACAGGAAAACCCATGGTTAACCAAAACATTAAATGTATATAGAAGTGTCTTTTATTGCTTCATGCCAAATTTAATCAGATTTTGAAATGAGTATTTAAACTTATTCAAGTTTTTATAAAACTGGATCGTTTAGAAATACAAACTAAATAGCCTGTCTTCTTAGCATCCAAGAAAAAATATAGTGCCTTCTTCAGATAAATCATAGAATTTATTTTTGTATAGGATTCACATCTTGAGATATTGTAATTTTTTTTAGGGAAAATGGATCGGTATCAAAGAAGATATGAGCATTTTACTAGAAAGTTTTTCTCTCTTCAGGACTGCTTCTTGGAGTGGTTGAATTAAAATATGTTTGTCTCTTTTTTGTCAAATTTATAAGGTGGTGCATATGATTATAGCTCAATAAGGTTGTTTACATATCATATTAGTTACAAGCATGAACTTGAAATCTTAGATCCTTTAGTAGACTCATCTCATCCTATGTAAGGATATTCAAGCACAAGTATGAGGTTTGAAAGATACAATCAGGGTAAAGTGATCAAAATTGTTGTGTGTAACGGAAAGTTGTTTTTACTTTCTTCTAATTGTCATTGTTGAGCTGATGAAATACTTTGTTTACGCTTGCAATGAGTATCAAAGTATAAAATTCCTACTACCACCTTGTGTTGTTTTGCTTTGCTGAAGATACAATGTTCAAGTGTATGTTTGAAGACAATTTTCTTGAAGCTCCCCCCTTTCGATGCCTTGAATTGATTCATCATGATCTTCTTGAAGTAAAATTGACAAATGAAGTGTCTCAAATATTGAAAAAAACTTTTACAAGGTAAACTCAATAAGCTTTTAAGACAATCAACATAAAGTTCTCTGTGCAAGGTTGGATCATCTTAAAAAGGTAAGATTGTGTAAATTTTGTCAAGAGTGCCTTACTAGTACATCATCTCAAACTCAGTCTTAGCATATATCATGAAGTTTCTTTTTGAACTTATCAAAAAAGACCCTGTCATCATCAAGTACACACCAACCATTGTTTGTTTCTTTGGTCTGGGGATAAATTTGAAGGATTCATCTCATTTGACTGCATTGCAAACATGAAGGGAATTTCCTCTAGTGCAAAAGAGGTGAAAAATTCAAATTCCATTAAGTTTTGGATAAGAAATCAATTATTTGGTAGTCTCAGGCTTTCTCTGTGCATAAACCCCTAGTGCTAGGGTTTGGGAAGGAAATGTGTTCGAATCTCATGTTTTACCCAACAAAAATCTCTAAAAACTTGAAGAAATATCTATAAACGTAGTATGAGCATGATGCAAAGAGAATATTTCATTTTCTTCAAGTGGCTATCAATAATTTCTCGACAGTATTCAAGGGAATTTGTGTAGTACTGTACATGGTAGTTTCTTAAATGTTTCTTTGAAATTTCTAGTGCTCAATCTCCTCAAAACCATCTGTGATTTCCTCATGGTCCTATTCTTAGATGGATGATTTAAGTTTGGAGTAAAATTCTTGACTGTGAGGTGTTAAGAGGCCATTGCTACAGTATTATGTATCAGTAATGGTTAGCTTGCAAAATGTAACTCTTTAGGACCTCAATATTATGAATTTTTACTTGTTGAAGCCTCTAAAACCTTTTGTGCATGTCTTAGTATCCAACTATGTGAACAACCATCTTAACCAATTTCGGACTAAGTAGCTTAGTCATCACTGACCAGTGTAGACTTCTAGATCACTTATTTGTTTCCTTGTGAAATTGGAGAATGTTAAGCAATCTTGGTACTTGAAGGAATAAAAATCTTGAAGAAGTCAACAATTCATTGAAAGTTACAAATACTTTCTCTGCCCCTCTCTGAGGTTGAATTAGAAGATGAAGAGATAAAATTTGAACAAGTCACAAGAAGTTAAAGTGACATATACAACTATGCCTTGATGTGAAAAGTCAAGGAAGACTAAAAGTATAAAATATCAAGAAAATTAGGAAGTAAAGTGTGGAAAAAGAAATATATACTGAGATGAAATAAAATGGAGTAATTTTTTTGAAGACCTAAGACAAAAAAGTGTTAGTGAAGAATGGTTATGAAGATATACATTAACGGACAATATGAAAAATTAGTGAAAAATAGAGATACAATAAGGAAAGTAAGGTTATTTGTAGGAATGAAAAGTGAATATGTGATGAGTTAAGGTGGGAAATGTGTAATGAAGAAGAAATGTAGGATAAAGTGGAGGCTATGAAATAACACACACACACACACACACACACACACACACACACACACACACACACACACACACACACACACACACACACACACACACACACACACACACACACACACACACACACACACACACACACACATATGCAAAATAGAGATTGGGTGAAAGAAAAATTTGAAAGCCTTGAACTATGACTTGGATATGAATAGTTGAGTGTATGCATACAAGTACTGAATGGAGTGTACGTGTATTTTAGAGATAAGTACAAGAAAAAAAATAAAGTGTTCTAATGTATGAATAAGTGGTTTAGGAACTGCAGAACATGGAGTTATAAAGATGAACTTCTTGTTCCTTTGACTGAGATACAAGCTAAGAACAAGATAGAACTGTGTGATAATTTTTAAAGATAAAAAATAGATAGCATATTTGAAGACCTTGATACTTAATTTTGAGGCCAGAGAACCATATGTGACTGAGTTTGAGATGGAGATGAGCTGATAGGAGTATGTGAGCTTGAATCTAACATTTACATAGATAAACCAATTTGAGAAAGGAATTTTGATCCTATAGTTGTCTAAAAAAAATGATCTTGTGATTATTCAAGGAATTTTCAATGCAAATGAAAATCAAACCTATATGAAACAGACTAGTTGATAATCAGGCGATCTTGAAAAAGTGTAATAGGAGAATATTTGAGAAAATTTTAAATGATGTAAGACTGATGAAATTGTGCCTTGATTTTGATTTGATGATAAGGACAGATGAAATTTCAAGTTCAGTAGAGGAAAAAAGTTGAGTAGAAAAGTGATAAAATCTAGTATCACTATCAGTTATAGAAGACAAAAATTTTGTGTGGAAAAATACTGTTGAAAAAATTCTAAGTGGCTACTTAGCATATAGGGGGTTGCAGCCTCCTTGTAAGTAGTGGCTTACAAAATATCAGTTGTAGCTGGTTAAATTCTAGGGAGTTGTTGCTTCCTTGCAAGTTTCATCTTGTAGAAGGTCATTTTTTGTTGACTAAATAATCTTGGGGTTATTGCCTCAAAATTTGAGTAGTAGCTCAACTTGAAATCATTGTAACACACAAGAAAATTGTTTCAAAGCTAGTTATATGATTTCAATGGGTTTTATCTCTTTTGGGTTTCCCACCTAAATATTGTGTACAATATCTCTTTCATGTGTTTGTGTATGGTTCTATATTTTTTCTCCTAACAAGTCTTGTGAAGGTGAAACATCTGAAAATTTTAAGAAGACACTCACCCCCTCTCAGTGTCCACGTTTCCAACAACCCATTGTTCACGGTCCATCTTATCTTCCTAGTTTTATTTTTTACATTGTCTTCTATTGCATGATAGCTATTTTTTCTAACTCTTGTTACTAACCTAATTTGTTTGTATGTGCCTTGGTTTCTTCCATGCACATCCCTTACCCCTTGTAGGTATCCACTTCAGATATGCATATCAATATCAAGTCCTCTCCTTTGGATCGCACTCTCCTATAGCCGTCGCATGCACCCCAAATGAGGGGGCATCTATTGGGTGAACAAATCACCCCGACAACAGCTTAGAGCTACATTACAACATAGTATATTACATAATCAACACATCAATAGAGTTACATATTAGCTTAGAATTAAAATTGGGCCCAAAACACAGAGCAGACACTGGTGCCCAGTCCTGGAAAGTAGCAGTGGGCAGTTATGTGCCTTGTGAGAGCTTATGTCCTAGGGGGAAAAAATTAATTTTCTCACTTCATCACAATTTACAATATTTTTTCATACCAGCTCTCTAGTATTAGGCACTTGCCTCCCATTACATAATTCAGTCTATCAGTTACATTTCAATTACAATCAGAATAATCGTAACAAAAGGAAAAAAATCAAGGATGTACCATCTGCAATGGTGCTTATTTGGTAATCATTATGGAAGGAGAGAAAATATAGACCTCTTTCCCCCAATACTCTTCTCTTGGTGCGAGATTGCCCAAAAAAACTCACCTTTGGGCATGAGATCGCCCAAAAAAACTCTCTTGGCGTAAGATCTCCCAAAAAAAACCTCTCTTGGCATGAGATTGCCAAAAAACCTCACCATCGACATTCAAATCTAGCAACTCCAAGAAAATAGGACAATTTTATATCTCATACTCTCTTAGATATCAAGTGTACACTTTCCTTTTACACAATTTTACACTCTTTACTTACTTATACAAGTATTACTCTGATTTTTCATATATAGAACTTTGACTAATCTCTCATTCTTGTTTTAGAGAGGTTTGTCCTTAATACACAACAAGAAGTGTCTCACATCAACTATAACAACAAGCTACTACGAATACACTTCACCCATAGGGTCTAATTCCCTCTCCTAATCTCCACACTTCACATTGTGATCACTTCACGCTTCACTTCTCCTCTGTCCACTCGGCACTCTAATGGCTACACCCTTCTCTACAAGATCATGTTAGGTTGCGGAGTCTGTTTTTTCATGTGTGAAAATGTTGAAGATTGTACACTAAGAGTACTGCACACACTTTCCACAGTTGTTCTCACCAGGGTTCGGCCCTCAAAAAAATGTAACTCTTCTCATATGGGCAGGATTTTTGACCCATAAGTTTATGGGATGGTTTTGGCCCATGGTTTTGATACCCACGGTTTTATAAAACTACTTAAGAAGTTGTCTACTTATGTGGTTTTGTGCATATGGTAGGGTTTATGTAACATTGCAGATGTGTCTGAATTTGAGTGCGAACTTTGTAGAGTTTGTTGAGCATAGCTCCAAAAAGATCTGGGTATTGTATTGAGAGAGTGGTGGCTTGTAATAAAATCTGAGCAAGTGATTCTTGGTGGACGTATCCCAAATTGGGTGAACCACGTTAAATACTGTCTCTTTGTGTTGTTTTATTTTTATTTTGCACTTTTATTTGAGATCTGTAATATTTTTTTACATATTAGTTTATATTGTTGTGATTCTGTGAGGGATTGTTCAGTATATTTTATCCCTTATTTCCTAATAGATCATAAGGTACACATATTCTATCTACTTTATGCCATCAAGTATGCACTAAATAGCATAAAGTCGGAGAAAATGTGGACATAACATCAAACACATGGGTACATTTCTAGGCCTTGGAGCATACTAGTTATATACATGATTCCTAAGCAAGAAAACTAGTAATTGAAAATGTCTTTTCGGTATTTTTATTTTTCTCTTTTTGGTATTTTTATTGACCTTACACACCCTACATCAATGTTGGTATTTGACTAATTTATATTTTATGGCCTCAGACACTAGCGCCCATTTAGGATAGAAGCACCCAGGTGCTCCTGTCCCTTCTGGGCACTCTTGGCCCTCTCTAGCCCTTTCTCACTCTTTTGGGTCTCTTTTACTGCTTGGGCATATTTTACACTTTTGGGATCATCCTTTCAGTTGTCAATTAAGAAATTAAAATAAGGGAATCATATATATACATAGTTATAGCTCTTAAATAAGGGGGAAAACACTAGCATTATATATTATCACCTAAGCTTTCATCCAAAGGCACAAGAAAATTACAAAGCATCCATATTGTACATTCAATCAAGGGATAATGAATTTTGATTTAATTTAATTTGAATTAAATCTAATTTCAGAGTAACTGATGTACAAATGATAAAGTACAGTAATGACATAAGAAAAATTAAGATGTAAAGTATGAAACCCTAAGAAAAAGAGAGAAAAGATGACTTAGCTATTATCTATGCAATCTGGAACTGATCTGGGGGGGAGAAATTATGAATAAGATGTAAAAAATGTTGTATCTGAACTTTGTAAATTTTGGAGCTCACAAACAAGGCTGGGAAGGGGGCGCCCACAGTAGAACAGGTTTTCCTGGGAGTTAACGACTGGATCTAGGCACCCATGACCGCGTAACATCTCTGGATCTAGTTTATGTTATGTCAACAAGGGTGTCAGAATTATTCCCTTTTGATTGCTTGATAATCACTCTTGGATTGTCAAAGGTATATGTGACCTACAAAAGAGATGTTCACCACCGCACAAGCCCACAATCCACATCAAACCTAAAAAGGAAAATGCAGAATGGGGAGTTAGACTTACCTCGACGGTCACCCTGAGAGTGAACTTACGACTAATCATTGCTCTCCATCTCAAACTCCATGTAGTTCTTGTGAGTGTGTGTAGAAATTATGCCCTAGGATGCGCTTGTGCAAGTTGCACTTTGATATCAGACTATAGATAGAATGTAGTAAAATGTGTGGATGGAATAGAATGAACTTCTCCTTCATATGTTGTGTATGCAGAGTTGATGCAACCTTTGTCCCTTGAATGGATGTTAGATGGATGCCTTGGAGTGCTTTAGGTTCCTTTTGAATGTAATCTTAGGTGATGATATAAATGCTTAATGTTTTTTCCTTGATTTTGAACCTATGTATTTGTATGATTCCCTTGTTTGAATTTTTTAATTGACAACTGGAAGGCCAACCCATAAGTGAAAAAGATGCCCAAAAGATAAAAGAGACCCAAAAAGAGTGAGTAAGATAAGAAAGGGTAAGGGTCACCCAATAGGGATAGGAGGGTCTGAGCACTACTATCCTAGCTGGGTGTTGGTGTCTGAATCCATAAAATATAATTACGTAAAGTTGTGACTTGGCTATAGCATGTGTAAGACCAAATAGAAAACAAGAGACAAAGAAAAGAGACCAACGATAGTTGTCAATTACTAGTTTTCTTTATTAGGAATCATGTAAATGCTAGCATCCTTTAAGGACATAGAAATGTACCCAAGTGTGTGATTTGGTGTCTACAACTATATCACCCTGCATACACAACATAGGAGGGAAATTCTATTCTATTCCATCCCACACATTCTATACATTTGCTATATTCTAGATCTAGCCACTGTCATTTTGTAACTTGCATAAGGGCATCCTAGGGCATCATTACACACACATTCACGCAGAACTATATGGAGTCTGAAATGTAGTGTACTTCTTGGTACTAAGTTCACCTCTTTAGGTGACCGTCGAGGTCGGTCTGACTCCACATTTTGCATTTTTATTTTTAGATTTGATGTGGTTTGTGGATATGTGTAGCTAGGTATTTATTTTTTAGGTTACATGTGCGAACATCGACATTAGGAAAAATCCAGAGTGACAAACAAAGATCAAGAAAGAAGCTCCTCCTACACAGAAAAGATCAGAACCTAAGCATCTAGGTGAGCACTAATGCTTAGATCTAGTGACTAGTGCCCAAGCACTCCTGTCCTCCTATGGGCACTAAACTGTCTTGCACATTTATAGGTTTTAAGACCTCCAGTGAGCCTTGATGATGATGTTTCTAGTCTGTTTCAGCTATTCACCTGCCTATATCACTCAGAAATTAGCAAAGTCCCCCCCTCTCTCTCTTGCTTAGGGTTTCATATTAGTGCATGCTTGTTTCTTGTCAATTTACTATATTTTATCACTTGCATATCATACACTATAGTACTTACTCAGAAATATAAATTTAATTCAATTAATATTAAATCACCACCCTAAACACAAAGAACACTCCACAGAGCCAAAAAGTTCCCTTCTGAAGGATACTTTCCCTTATTTTCATGTAGAATCCATTTTATAAAATCCCCAAATACTTGTGACACAACATGATATGTTTATAACCCTTAGCTAATTTAGGAAAATATAGTACAAAAGGATTCAATGCAATAAGGAGTTTTCTTTCATGTTGGAAGAAAAATGCTTGGCATGGCAGAGATTCAAACTCTAAAAATTTGGGATCTAGAAGTTGGCTTCAAGGGTTACTGCTTGCAAATTATTTCCAAGTGAAGCTCTTCCCATTACATTTTAGTCATTTGATGGCATATACAAGGACTAATTTGTAACTATTCATTTAAATTGGTTTAGTATTTTTGATCCAAGTGCTAACAAGTTTCCTTGGTGGGAATTTAATACTGCATGTCCCACACTTATTCCATGAATTACATTATTCCTCTCCAAATACTAGTTTCCATCAAATAGTTGATGAAATGTATAGTTGCAGTCGAGTGACATCCAATACACAATTATCTAACTATAAGGAACACCTTTGGTGTAGTAAAATTTTGAATGTCGAAATTTTAAAATTGAAATACATAGAAACAATGCACATCGAAACTCATTTTAAGTATAAGGTATGTTTGTAATTTGGATTTGATCTATTATTTGGTAAACAAATAAACTATTCATTGAGTTCAAATCCCACAAATAGGTAAATGGTATGTTCTATGTCAAGAAAACTTAAACACTTCCACACACACAAATGTATGTACATACATACATACATACATAAGCCGAGACACACCCAATACGGTGTTTTGATATAGATCTACATTTTCAAATCAATTGATCTAAAAATTTTCAACCTATAATATTCTAGTTATCTGTGTGTGTGTGTGTGTGTGTGTGTGTGTGTGTGTGTGTGTGTGTGTGTGTGTGTGTGTGTGTGTGTGTGTGTGCGTGTGCGTGCGCATGCGCGTGCGCGTGTGTGTGCGTGTGCATGTGCGTGCGTGTGCGTGCGTGTGCGCTGTGCGCGTGTGTGTGCGTGTGCATGTGCGTGTGCGCGTGTGTGTGCGTGTGCGTGTGCGTGTGCGTGTGCGTGCGCTGTGTGTGTGTGTGTGTGTGTGTGTGTGTGTGTGTGTGTGTGTGTGTGAGAGAGAGAGAGAGAGAGAGAGAGAGAGAAGAGAGAGAGAGAGAGAGAGAGAGAGAGAGAGAGAGAGAGAGAGAGAGAGAGAGAGCTAATCATACAAAAAAAGTGAGTACATATGAATGATATTCTAATCGTCATATTGGCCTCGACCGAGAAAGCTAAAGATCAACATACAATTTTCTATACAATATATCTTTGGAATAAAAAAGGAGATATAAAACATATCACATACTAATAAACCATAAGATATATTTACATAACAAGAGCCAGATTTATAGTTCTGAGTTGTAGACAATGATAAGAGTTAACGCCCACCCCTCTTTGCCCCCCCACAATTTTTAAAAACATTCACATACTAATTATTCTCGTACTTTAAATCTTTCATGTCTTACATTGCATTTGAATTCTTTCATATAAACAAAATTGAAAAATGAAAATTAGTTTTGTTGGCTGCAACACACTGGAGTGAATGATAAATGGAAAGCCACTTCACTGGCTTTAACACAAAGTATAAATCTAGGGTAGCAAACAACTGAAAAGAGAATCTACAGACTACGTGACTACGTGGAGCATTAGATTGTTGAAAATAAATTCACAATAAAGTGGATTCCATGGCTAGAGGGGCCAAAGCGGGGAGAATTTTTTTTACGGTAGCATAGGACATTGACAGTAGAGGCCTAAAAAAATCTCCTTTTAGAGTTTTTGTATCAGGGAAAAATATAGTCTCTTTGACTGTACAATTTGCATAAAATAATTGAACAGTAGCACAAACAATTCTTTTGAACACAATGGATTAAATGCCTTCTTCAATAAAATAGAATTTCAACCTGGGCAATAACTACCTCCTACAATATCAAGCGATTCTCACTGCTTGAGTTTACATTGCCATTTTATATCCCGATTATGGTGAATCATATTGGTGTTTGGATGAACAATACCTAATCTTAACAAGCATTAAAAATAAGAGAGTTGTTAAATTTAGAGAATACATCACCTCCAAACTATTGCGTAAGTTACCTAAGACCTAATCCACCATTGTTTATCACCCCCAACTTATATGTATTTTTTATATATTTAAAAATAAAATAAATTATGACTTAATAACTTCAAAACTGATAATAATGTAATATGGAAAACAACTAGGAATTGTTGGCTTCCAATTAAACCTATTGATTTGGATTTCAAAAACTCCACTACTCACTATGTCCAATTTAAACGTTTCCATAATTTACAATAGCAATTTTCCATTTTAAAAAATTTACTACAATTTAATAACCCCAAAACTAACCTGACAAAATAAAAACAATATAATACGTTGGTTTTTAAAAATAACTGTGGGACAATGCATTATTTTTGTCCATCCAAACTTACGCATTGTATAACAAGTTTTACACGTTAGGCAGCAAATGTTATATTATACTACTTTCAAGTTAAATAATGGTGTGTTTGAGGAAAAAATAGTTTGTATATTTTTATTGTGTGTAAATATATAATTTATGGGAAAAACGTTTATTGGTGTTGATGTTTATGAATTAACATAAATTAGTATTAAAATAGTATTTTTTATTTTGTTTCAACATATTAACATTAAGTAGTTTATCAAACCGGTCATCAATATAAATTAATATTAAAAATTATTTCGCATTTTTGTTTAACATATTCAATCTTAGGAAAAATCATACTTCTTAAAAAATTCGCCATGGAGTCTAGCAGATGGGAAAGGAGTTCCATCGCTAGCACTGCTGCCACGCGGCTTCAGGATATGTGGACGGTCACAAAATGGTTGTACTTCGACGTCATCTGCCCACTAATCCCCAACATCCATTTACTTGTGGCATGTTAGATGCGGGAGGCCTCATTCTCATTTGGAGGTCTTTCGATATTTAATTAAGTAATTTATCAAACTGGTCACCAATATAAATTAAGTAGTTTATCAAACTGGTCACCAATATAAATTAATATAAAAAAATATTTCTCATTTCTGTTCAACATACTCAACCTTACATGTTTGTTCAATATACTCAACTCATTGTAATTTATCAAAGTGAAAACTGGTCACTGGATAACATAAATTAATACAAAAAATATCTCATGTCATCTTTCAACATACTCAACTTCAAATAAATTAACACAAAAAAAATTTCTTATTTGCTTTCAACAAACTCAAACTCACTTAAAATAGCTTATTAAAAACTCCATACAAACGTAGGATTACTCATGCCAGTTTAAATTCCACAGACTTGATGTAACCCGTTGCATTCATGAGCATGCATGTAATTACTTACACACATGTATGCATAGTTATTATATTTAACATCGAAAGAAACTTGAAAATTTCTTAATGTAGCAGCTCTAAGTCCCTTAAACTGCTTGGTCTCGAAGACGTGATTAAAAATATATCATTTCATTTCATATCGCAAAAATTCTAGAATTGTATACAAAATGAGCACGTAATTGTATACTTAACTAAAAGTTGGCAAGCCTAAGTTTCACGCACATTAGCAATGTGGTCAGTAAAACTTGAATTTGTGAACTATAGTTTAGACAAATCATCTACTGTGGCACCATAATATTTTAAAAATTGTTTTTGTTAAAATTTAATGTTATTAGTATGTGCCTAACATTTACACAAAGTACATCCAAACTAATTTTGAGAAAGTATAATTACGTGCTTCTTGCATACTCAAGTAATATCATATTTTATAATGAACATTAAAATAACCTCATACCTATACTTTCCTTCCAACATGCGTCCTCAACATCCACACTTATAACTGTGAGAAACAAGATTATGTTTGCAGATAGTCTAGTTTCTCTCAGTTATATCTTCTTCTTCTTCTTCACACAATCTCTGAATGCTCAAAACTGTAATACAGGCTTCAGGGCCATTCCGGCTTCACCAACACTCTTCTCATGCCTGCAAAACTTACTGTCAAATGAAGAGATCTATTATTTTGTTTGTTAACAGAAAGGCATCCATGGCCCATCACCTGCAGGCTGCTATCTTCCACCGATCATACTGCAGTGCAGCAGTACAAGAAAAGAAGTTTTTTCGTGTCATCAGTTGTGCTTTCTGCGAAACAGACTTTTCAAACACCAAGTGCTCTGTAAAATTGTACATGTTTATGATTGGCTTGTTTGATATTCATTGAGTTTGGTATTTATTGGGCATGCTTGTCAGGCAATGTTTTTCAAGCTAGAATCCTTAGTTCAGGGGAAAAAATCTGAAATGTTTTAGCATTTGTTAGTAAATGAATATTAGTTTAGTTGTTTATTATCATTATCATTATTATTGGAAAAGTAAAGGGTTCGTGAATGTCGATCGATTTAGAGTTTAGGAGAGTAAGGGTTCGGCCAGTGCTACATTTCTAGAGCAGTGTTAAATTTTGTTGACAATTATTTATATTTTTCAAACAATTTTCATTTTTGGAAAAGATAAAAATGTGTTATCTATATATTATTAATAAAATATATACAAGATTATTCTGTATTAATTAATTATTATATATGTGTGTCAGAATTTATTTATATAAAAATGATGATTATATTTTAATTATGTAAATAGTATATGAAAGTTATATAATTCCTATTTATCCCTAATCCCCTTTTAGCATTAATTCCTCATACAACTATAATCCACCTTTATCAGTTGGGTGATAAACCCATAAAATGACTTGATGTTAGTAAATAGATTCCTATGTTACATTCATATCCCTCTTTTATTATCTCATTAAGTTCCTCATAAATTGATAAAACTCACAAGCGATAAGATGATGCTGTCAAAAATCAGATCTGTGTGTGCAAGGTCCCCAGCCTTACTTTCAATGCATTCAAAGACAATGTGTAGAATTAGATGAATATCCCCGAATCTTGAACTCACTTTTGGCATTAGATGCTTTCAGAAAAAGTAATTATGCTTCTGATGCACTTCAAATCAATCCCCCTTGTATGAAAAATATTCAAGTTAATTGTTTCCATTCCTCTTTAATGCACATATGTATTTTATATCTTATTGACCTCAATTAAATACCCTAGTGGTGCCAAAATGAATCACATTACTAATGGAAGCCAACAATATAAAGAAACAATACTTAGATAAACCAACAACAAGGGGCTCACTTATAACTTTACGGGGTGTGATAAATGCATGTCCAAAAATCTATGTCAAAACTATATAAAACTAGTCACGGACATTAGACCAAGCCAGCAAAAAGGGGAAGGAGAATAAAAATTGAGAGAAAGAAAGAAATAAAAAACAAAAACCATACTAGGAAAATGACCAACATGACATGAAGGTAAATGCTGCAATAAGAGGAGAAAGACAAGGGACCCAAAGGACAGTTTTACACAGGGTCAAACACAAAAAAAAATTAAAACAATGGGCAACAACACAAGGAACATGCACCAACAAGTTCCTAACTGGAACCAATAATCATTGAAACACAATGACTAAAAGAAGACTAAAAGCAAGTATAGTTCCATGTTAGAATAAGTGTCTACATAATGCCCCTTTGATGTGTGTGGTGGGTGTGTGTGTTGTGTTGTGTGTGCTGTGTGTTGTTTGTGTTGTGTTGTGTGTCAAATATTTAAGAATTAAATTCATGAAAATGTTTTAACATCATCATATTTAATATAAAAGTATTTACCAAAATAAAAAAAATTGAAAAAATATTTTTATTATATTAAGTAAAAATTATATAATTTAAATTAACAATTAAATACTTTAAATAGTATTTTAATATTATTATGATAGTTTAAAGAAAGATAATGATTATTTACGGTGGCTGTATTCTTTAATATATAAAAAACTTTAAAATCTCTATAAAATATGCAATAGAAATTGGGGTTGCATCTTAATATTATTATGATAGTTTAAAGTGGTTCACAACTCTATATATATATATATATATATATATATATATATATATATATATATATATATATATATATATATATATAAATATAAAGGTTTAAATCTTCTACATTTTATTAGTATAGGAAGATTAATGTTGTGAGAAAACTTGCCATTGATAAATTATAAATAACATTTTAGAATGTATGATCATATTTGAGTGACATTTTTATTGTTACTGACAATCACTTAACTTATCAAGATTATCTATTTTATTCAAAAATTTATTATAATTTTTTGTAAAAAAACATACTTTTCTATATAACATTATTTTTCAAAATATGAAGAACAAAATAAAAAGTGGTTATATATACACATTAAATTAACTATATTTAATCATAAATAAAATTTGAATTTAATTAAAATCTATTAATATATATCAAATTTAATTATAGAAAAGAGATCATTTGGACCATAAGAAAATATTAAAATATAATAATATTAAATAATTTAGCGTTAGAAGCATAAATACTATGAATTGAAATCTAAAGACAATTGTTGATGAGATGTGAGAGGCAACAAGTCTATCTAGAAAGGCATATCATCTATCAAAAGAAAGACCTAAAAAATTGTGCAAATCAAATTTGTTCAAATTTGATCAAAGGTATAAAGATCCCATAAACTTATGAAAACATGATTTTATGAAAATTGGAGTGTTTGTTCTAAGGTAATCCTAATTATGTGAATACTTTTTTTGTGCCCTTAACTTTAAAATCCTCACTTGGAATCTTTAGTTCTACCACGAATCAATGAGAATACATGATATCCACCTTTTATCAATTGGTGATACCCATAAAAATGGATGATAGTAATATATTCCTATGTTATCCCTCTTTTATCATTAAGTTCCTCATAAAACTATAATCCACCTTTATCAGTTGGTGATACCCATAAAAATGGATGATAGTAATAGATTCCTATGTTATCCCTCTTTTATCATTAAGTTCCTCATAAATTGATAAAACCACAAGCAATAGATGATGCATGTCAACAATCAATCTAGTGTGTGCAAGTGTCCCAATCCTTACCTTTCAATGCATTCAAAGACAATTGGTAGAATCTAGAATGAATATCGAAATACTTGAACTCAACTTTTGGCATATAGATGCTTCAGAAAAAAAGTAATTATGCTCTGATAACTTCAATATCCCCCTTGTATGAAAAAAATATTCAATATAATTGTTTCCATTCCTCTTTAATGCACATATGTATTTATAATCTTATTGAACTCAAATTAATACCCTAGTGGTGTACAAAATGAATCACATTAATAAGGGAAGCCAACAAATAAAGAAACAAATTACTTAGAGAAACCAACAACAAGGGGCTCACATGATAACTTACCATAAATGCATGTACAAATCTAGTCAAAACTATATAAAACTAGTCAAGACTTTAGACCAAGCCAGCAAAAAGGGAAGGAGAGATAAAAATTGAGAGAAAGAAAGAAAATAAAAACACCATACATAGAAAATGACAAACATGAAGGTAAATGCTGCCAATAAGAGGAGAAAGAAACAAGGGACACAAAGGAAAGTTGACAAAGGGTCAACAACACAAAAAAAATTTAAAACAAAAGGGCAACAACACAAAGGAACATGCACCAACAAGTTCCTAACTTGAACCAATAATCATTAAACACATGAATAAAATAAGACTAAATAAATTATAGTTCCATGTTAGAATCAAGTGTCTACATAATGCCCCACTTTGATGTGTGTGTGTGTGTGTGTGTGTGTGTGTGTGTGTGTGTGTGTGTGTGTGTGTGTGTGTGTGTGTGTGTGTGTGTGTGTGTGTGTGTGTGTGTGTGTGTGTGTGTGTGGGTGTGTGGGTGTGTTGTGTGGTGTGTGTGTGTGTGTGGTGTGCGCGCGTGCGCGCGTGCATGTGTGCGCGCGTGCGCGCGTGCGTGTGTGCATGTGTGTTTGCACATACATGCCAACTTAAATACAAAAAATACTTATCTGAGAATAATTTTTATTTCTGTCGAAACTCCATATATCAAGAGTTACTAAACATAGTAAGAGAACAAAATTATTCAAAAGGAAAGAGAAATCGCCTTATCTCTCAAGGGAGGAGTGAATATTTTGTAGCTAGTACTCATGCTCTTGTGTATAAAAACATAAGCTCTTGTAAACACAAAATATGTGCAAGTAAAACCCTAACCACAAATAAAAAATTGTAATTAAAGGAACTATTTAGGTCTAAAAGAGACAAGATATGAACAACTATACATGTTTATGCCCAATTGGTGGGAAAGCATTTGAAATGTGTTGAAAATGAAGGGAATGTTTTTGTAATTCATGGCACAATTTTTTTGATAAATCTAGGGGTAAGTGTATAAAGACGTGTTACAAAAAGGGGATCTTAAGTGGACATGTTTTTCCTAAAAATTGTGAAACTTAAGTACTTTCATTGATTATTTGAGGTACTTACACTCAAAATTTAAACAAGGTATAAAAACATGAATTGTTGCATTTAGAGTCTAGTTTTAAAATCACTAATGTTTTATGAAAATGGTGAAGTATAGGTGGTAGAACTAGTTAAAATTCAAGGAAGTAGTCATGCTTTTTAGATAAAATGTAGTTGATAGTTGACCCATTCGATCATCACTTTTTTCACATCATTTATTATATTTCTAAATCCTTCAGTGGAATGTTAGATAAAACTATCTACTATGTTATGGATATTACTTCTAATTGTTATTGTAAATATATATTTAAAATGAATTTCTAGTTGAACATTTTCCCCCATAACTACCTCAAAATCAATTGAAAATTAGAATGTTCTTTTTAATTTGTATAGAAATTAGGTATAATATATGATGGTAAATTTTTTTCAAATTTGGATGTGGGCATCAAAATTTAAATATACAAAGTTAGACATGTACCTTTACTATATAATGGCATAGGAAGACATATTTACAAATATTTAAAGTTAGTATTGTTATAGTTGTCAAAAATTCAAAAAACTTGTATCATCATAAACATGACAAAAAAAAATTCCATCGTAGTCATGATTTTATGAAATTTGTATATAAAATCCATAATTCCCTCTATGCTAGAAGTTTAAATTTGACATTGAAAACATTACATGTAGTAAAATGATAGGTCCATTCCTTCGGCTTAAAAATATGAGCCATTTCCAAGCCTAAAGGGTTGCCTAGGGAAACGAGCAGAAGGCAATGCGTAGATATTATATATTGAATGCAATAAAATTGGTTCCCAATGTATCTTTTCACATGCTTCTAGAATTCTTAACCTACTCTAATTTTTATCTAGAATTGTGCAATGTAAAGATAGATTTTAATATATTCCTTATGCTTGATTACATCTCTTTTTTATCTCCAATATTTTGACCCCACTTTGATTACTTCTCTTTTATTTTTTCTCTAGAGAACATCTTGACCCTAGACTTTAATCACATCTCTTTTGTTTTTTCTAATTTCAATTGTATATTATATTGACAATTTTATATTTTTATATTCTTTAATTAAGGTTCATGGGTTGTGGGTCACGTAGTAGCATGATGATGAAATTGAAGAGCCAAACACGTGACCAATTAGAAGTGGTGAGAGAGAGAGAGAGAGAGAGAGAGAGAGAGAGAGAGAGAGAGAGAGAGAGAGAGAGAATGTGAAGAATTCAAGAAATTAAATGTATGCCATCTTGAAGTATTTGGTGCAAATTTTATCACATTACAACACAATAATTATTGATTATAATCCAAATATAGGCATAGTGTATTTCTTAAGATGAGGAATTAGGCATGATTACATCCCTACAATATCTCTCCATCATACTAATTATTCGAGTTGTTAAAATAAATAACTTAAAATATATTTTCAAACTCATATTTAACTAATTATCATAACCAATATTAATAAAGAACTAATTCCTAACATTTCGCTTAGTGCGAACATGGTAGAAAAAGAATTACACTTATATTATAGCATGTCGAATCTTCTTTCTCTTCATCTTGATTTCCAACAAAGTTGCATTCTCAAATATGAATTTCACATATGGATACAATTACCACCCAGGTATGAATAGGCAGCCACTCATTTGTTCATTCTCCACATCTAGAAATGGTTTTCCACATGATTGACCAAAAACCCAAACACCCAAAAGGTTTAATAGCATAACCAACAACTTAAAAATCAAAATGCTTTTAACTGGGTAAACAACAACCTACAAGGATGATTTCATAAGACAACTAACAACCTAAACATGAAGATGGTTTTAACATGACAACCAACAACCTACAAAGATGGTTTTAGAGGATCATCAACAACATGAACAAGTATCACGATGTTGTAGTGATTTGTGCATTAGTTTTTAATTATATCTTTACATCAGGAGATTACAAGGGAGTTTCTCACTTATTACTTCATATAAGATGCTAAAAAACATGAAAAACTAAAAAATAAGAGTGAAGTCCTCGTCGTCTCCTGTAGCCTCATCACATGATCATTGGCACTCAATCTTGCACATGGTAACTAGGTTTCATTCACACTAGACTCCAATCTCGAAATAGTCATTCACTTTACTCATCGTTACTACATTGTGTGGACATGTTGTTAGCATCTTGCAACAGGACACTAGTTGTCCTCCAACCTACAATATTTTAATCTTCTAATATGATGTGTTGCTTACTTAGAAAGATGGTATGTGATGCTCAAGTGTATAATGTTTCTAAGAGAAAATAACCCCCTATAAAATTTGACATTAAAATGCTTCAATAGAAATGTTGATATCCACTAGAAATAGGTTGATTTATAAATAATTATTTCTAAAACTAACCTAACAATTTTGATATAACATATCAAATTATAAGAAACAATTTCTTTACTAACTCTAATGATTGATGACACTATTACACATTAAATAGCAAAAAAAATTAAAATTGACTCCAAATTGATATCAAGGCAAGAGTAATGTTGTTGAATGGACAATAGAAACTCACATATGCAGAAATATCATTTATGAATTGGACAATAGAGTCTCCTATTTAAATGCTCTACAAAGTCAATCCACGACACACATCTACAATGCACACAAATGTAGCTTGGCGTGTTATAAAATACCTCTCACACTACTTATTACCATATATATTGTTCACAAAAACTAGCATCCATAGGGATCCAGGTTCTAAATTATTAGAATTCTATTAACACTGATATGATACCAATTGAAATATTTTGTGCAGATTTTATCACATAACAACATAATAGTTATTAATTATTATTCAAATGTAGTTGATTACACATATAGGCCTCCTTGTATTCCATAAAATAATGAATTAGGCATGATTACATTCTAACAGTATCTTTCTATCATACTAACTACGTGAGTTGTTAAAACAACTTAAAATATATTTTCACACTCATATTTAATTAATTATCATAACCAATATTAATGAAGCACTAATTCCTAACACATCTATCCCTAATTATCTTTCTAAATTCAATTCTACATCATTGAATGCAATGCTAAATTTTGATGAATGTTCTCTTACAATTTTAATTCTAAATTCAATTCAAAATGTCATACCAAGCTATGTTGTAAGTCCACATTTGAACTTTTAACTTTTTAATTTTGGTATTATTGAAAATATACAAGTTAATTCATCCCCTAAAACACATAATGAACAATCTAACAATGAAGCCAATTCAATGGAAAATTCAAATGAAGAAGTAACAATGAAGATCATTCAATAGAAAAATCAAACGGAGTAAGTAACAATGTACACAATTCAATGGAAACATCAAATGAAGAAAATGATAAAGAAAACAATAATGAATCACAAAATGGAAAATGTTTTCCATGAAGAACACTAGCTAGGATTATGCATAGGAAACCCAAGTTTTTAATTGAAATTAATGATTTTTTTTCCACCATTGGTTGATAAATTTTTTAGACATAATTCAAATAGAAATGATAATAAAATATAAAATATCTTTGCTAAAGTCAATGACACTCAAAAAAATGTCAATTATTTTTGTTTGAAATGAAACTATAGAAAATGAGACCTACTATGAACACCCTTGGACTAAGGATGTCTAATATTAATTGGTCGAAACAATGAGATTTTAATAAATTTAAAAGATGCAAAACAATTTGTGAATAATGTGGGTCAGAAGTATCTGACCTTTGGGTAAGTGCAGCAAGTTGGGGGACAAAAAAGGGGTCATAAGTGGACATCATATTGCAAATAACAACATAATATCAACTTGTAGGGATTATTAGCAATGCATACACTCAAAATTAGAAAAAATTATATGAATATGAATCGTAGCATCCAGAATCTAGTTTCTAAACTACTATTTTTTAAAAAAATTAGACAAGTTGAGCTATATTAAACACTCAAAATTCAATGACTTGGTATTTTTTTTAAAAATGCCTATAAGATTGTAGTCCGTTTGCCCGTGATTTGGATGACCAAAAATTGATATATATATTTTCCTTTGGTGAGAAGTTATATGCCACTATCTATCTTGGGATAGATTTTATTTTGTATTTTTTTAGCAATATTTTATTTTTTATGATTTTTTCCGTGAAAGTGGTCTGAAAACCATAAGAAAACAGAGCACTTTCCGTTTGTCCGCCATAACTTCATCAAAAAATAATGAAATCAAATAATTTTTTTTGTTAACATGTATATAATTTCATCATGGTTGGGATGGTATAATTTTTATCAAATTTTGACAAGTGAAAAAAAATTTGCAGTCTTAAACGTAGACATAAACATTTACGAGAAAAAGTGTCTTAAAGACCTAGTATTAGTAAAAAATTATAAAATGATATTTATCATATTTTATTCACTTTAAAATCAATATTTTTACAAAGACAACAGTATCTGCTACGCGATGGTCCCATTTTATGACATATTTTTGACTTTTTAGCATGGTTCAAGTCTGTGGAAGACTAAATTTGATGTTTTGTTGTTTTTGATGTAAAATTCAGGATTTGATGTCCACTTAATTATCCCCCAACTTGTTGCACTTACCCCGGGCCACCTTCCACAGGGCGATGGACATGGCATTCAATGGGTTGATCAAAAGAATAGTACTGATATACCTTGACGATATCACTGTGTTATCAAAAAATGTAGTGGATCACCTTTTCCACCTAAGACATGTATTTCAAATATGTAGGAGATTTGGGGTATCATTGAATCCCAAAAAAATGCATATTCCTGGCTCATAAAGGCAAGCTCCTAGGCCATATTGTGTTAAAGAAAGAAATTGATGATCAACTCAGAAAGAGTTGAAGCAATTCGAGCATTTCCCTTTCCAAGTCATAAGAAGGGTCTTTAGAGATTTCTAGGAAGAATCAATTTTGTCTGTAGGTTTTTGCCAAATTTTGTTGCTCTTGTGAAGCCAATAAAATTGATGTTGAAGAAGAGCATGACATTTAGGTTGACAGCTGAGGGAAATTAGAAAGTTTTGAAGCCATTAAAGAAGCCATATCCCAAGCTCCAACTCTCGTCAATCTAGACTTCTCCAAGGACTTCATGCTTTATGCCTTTGGTGGCGGGGACATAATTTCTACAATCTTAGTGCAAAAAAAACAAAGAGGGATTTCAAAAACCAGTTGCCTTCTTCAGTCAAGGCTAGGAGGACTATGAAGTGAGGTAATCCATCAAGAAACATGTCCTTGTCGTGATTAGGAGCTTAAATAAGTTCAATCACCTAGTCTCAAATAACAGGATCTAACTATTAGTTTCTCATGTGGGAGTTAGGGACTTCCTTTTGAACAAGGATGTGAATGAGAAATGTGCAGGATGGATCACTTGTGTCATGGAATATGACATTGAAATTAAGGTCACTAATATGCTCCATGGAAAATGACTATGTGAACAGCTAGCCTCGAGTCAACAAGTTGATGCAAGAAATGAAAATGGAGTTGTCTTGGTACTACAAGATGGTCAAGAACAAGCAAATGATAATGTGTTTATTCCTTGTGGACTCAAAATATGATACACTTCCTAAAAACATGCCTATGCACTATAAAAATGAGCAAATCAAAGAGGAGATACTTCATATTATAAGCCATTCCATATGTGCTTGTTGATGGTGTTTTGTTCAAAAGGGACATCAATAGTGTTCTACTAAGATGCATCAAAACAGGTCGAATGGAGAAGGTGTTACATGATTTTCATGATGGAGAAGCCAGAGGTCATTTTTCTCCGCGAGTAACATCTCTCAAGATAATGAAGGCAGGATACTATTGGCCCACGGTGTTTAGTGACTATTACACTTGGATTAAGAAGTGTAAAAAATGTGCATTCTTCAAGGCAAGGAAAGATTAGCAGCACTCCCGTTGAACCCAATTTTAGTCGACCAACCTTTCATTCAATGGGGATTGGACTTCATTGGGGTCATTAATCCAAACTCAAGCCAAGGCCACAAGTGGATCCCCAAAACAGTAGACTATTTCACCAAGTGGACCGAGGTGATAGCACTCAAAGAAGAAAATGAGTCTAACATACTAGACTTTTATGAAGGGATAGTGACTAGGTTTGGAGTACCAGCCACTATCATATCAGAAAATGCATTGGCATTCCTAGGTTCCAAGATCACAAAATGGGCTGTCAAGAATGGGATCTACTTGAGCACCTCTTTGAATTATTACCCACAGGGTAATGGGAAGGTAGAGTCCACGACCAAAAATTTGCTAAGAATCATTCGAAGGACTCTAGATGAAAATCAAAGGACATGGCATACTAGGATCAAATCAACCTTGTGGGCTGATAGGATCACACCAAAGAGGTCAACAGGTAATTCTCCCTACAAGCTGGTCTACGGGAAAGAGGAAATGTTTCCTATATCATTAGAACTGCCTGCATTAGATCTCATAAAGTAATTAGAGTTGTCTAAATTCGGACCAATGGAGGATATGTATGTAGAGCTAATGGAATTAGAGGAAATCAGGGAGCATGCAGTTTCAAACAATGAAAAAGGATCAAGCCTTAGTTAAGAGGTGGTTTGACAAGAGAGAAAGAGCAAGGACCTTTCAGGAAGGGGACTTAGTTTTAAAGTGGGATGCAGATTGGGAAAAGCTAGGAAGACATTCTAAATTTGATGCTATTTGGAGTGGCCCCTACATGGTCACAGGATGTAAAAACAACAATGCCTTCCAATTATCTACATTGGATGGAGAGGAGCTTCCGATTCTAGTTAAAGGGATCTACCTTAAACATTACTACTAAAAAGGAATGGTTTTAACCCTTGTAAATATTACCCTAGGGTTTTGATTCCTCTAAGTGCGCATGTACATTTGTCTGTTATAGTTTAGGTTTCAGTTTCCCTAAGTGCTTCGGCATAGGTTTTATTGCTCCTCGGTTGAATCATTATGCAGATCAATGTGCCCCTAAAAGTGAATGTTGTAGCAGTTCATTTCAGGGGCACGTGAGCGTTTCAGGATCAAAGAGTGTAAGCAGTTGGGTTCAAGTTTTAAAAGCAAGATCAGTATTAGGATATCATCCATGACTCCATGCCTAATAGATACTTCAATGCCACTAATCACTTCATCTAGCAGGCCGTGAGCTGCCAAATTGTTATCCAATTTTTTCCCTCAGGTAAAATTGATCAAACATGACCCTGCATAGGAGAAAATTGAAGGGTCAGTTCAGTCATACGAGCCCACATTTTAAATCTAACAGTCAAGTTACAGGTAGGCTTGACATTGCGAGCCCACATTTTAAATCTAACAGTCAGGGAACAATGATAGTGTAGTGTTCACTCGGGCCCAAATCGGCTAAGTATAAAAGAGCCAGTGGAAGCCTCCATGCGTCAGCTTGACGCAGCTCCAAAGGTAAAATCCAGATGTAGACCCAAATAAGCGCAGGCCCCCCACGTGTCCAGAGTTTGAAAAAGTTACACCGGCCATAACAAAAGTCAAAGTACTAGCGGAATCCTCCACGTGTCAACTCAATGCAACTTCAAAGGAAGAATCAAGATTGGGTTCCCAAATGAGCACAAGATCACCACGTGGTTAGAGTAAAAAAGGGGCAGAGTTGGCCATTGAATTGACTAAGTATAGAAGGTTCAACGGAAGCCTCCACATGCCTCATCCACGTACATTCAAAGGAAAAATCCGTAGGCATACCCCAAGTGAGTGCAGGCTCGCCACGTGGCCAGAGTCTGAAATGGTTTCACCGGCCGTTGAAAATTCCAAACTCGAGACAGGCCAGTGTACGACACCACGTGTCTGATTGGTGCAAATGACCTTAAAGGGTTGAATCTAAAGGTGGTCCCCAAATGAGCGCCAACTCGCCACGTAGTCAGGGACTAAGAAAGGTAGCAGGCCTAAATCAGATACGTACAACAAGGTCAACGGAAGCCTCCATGTGCCTTGTCTGTGCAACTTCAAAGGAAAAATCCAAAAGCAGGTCCCAAATGTGTACTGAGCCTCCACGTGTCTCAGGTTAGGCATAGTATCTCTGCCAACAAGAAGGGCTTAGGTATAGTACAAAGAAAACATAGCATGCCCGCAAATGACGCCATGTGTCAGTTTGACGCAACTTCTAGAGTGAAAAGAGGCAACAAAATCTTAAGAATGCGCGGGGCTCTATGTAAATCTGGTAGGGGTAGACTGGGTAAGTGCATGAAGTTGATGGACAAAAATGGGGTCATCTATGGACGTCATATTGCAAAAAATAGTGAAATCTCAACTTATAGGGATTATTAGCAATAAGTGCATTTAAAATTAGAAAAAAAATATAAATATGAATCGTAGTATCCCGAATCTAGTTTCTAAAATAGTATTTTTTTTAAAAAATGGACGAGTTTAGCTATCATTTTGAACATATTAAACACTTAAAATTATATGAATTTGTTTTTTTTTTTTGAAAAAAACTTATAAGATTGTAGTTTGTTTGCCCGCAATTTGGATTATGAAATCTTGTTTTTTTTTTTCATTTGGTGAAAAGTTAGATGTAGTTGTCTATCTTGGGTTGGATTTTATTTTGTATTTTTTCGAGCAATATTTTTTTTTTAATGATTTTTTCCGTGAAAGTGGTCTAAAAATATTTAGAAAACGGAGCACTTTCCGTTTTCCCCCCCGCCATAACTCTATTAAAAATATAAAAAAAAATTTATTTATTTTTAACGCGTATAGAATTTGTCCACGCTTGGGATGGTATAAGTTTTATCACATTTTGATAAGCGAAACAAAAGTTACAGTCTTAAATGTAGACATGAACATTCACAAGAAAATGTCTTAAAAACCTATTGTTAATAAAAAATAAAAAATGATATTTATCTTATTCTATTCACTTTAAAATCAATATTTCTATGAAGCTAACAGTCTCCCCTACGCGATGGCACCAGTTTTGTGAAATGTTTTCAATTTTTTAGCATGGTTCAAGTCTTTGGAAGAGCAAATTTGAGGTTTTTTAACCTTTTACACTTCATAATGACCTTCTATAGCTTTGGTTGGGGAAAAAACAAAGATTTCCCAAGGCTTAGGGTCGGCAGATAGATCCGTGATCGCGGTTTATAAAGCGCGTTCATGATTTTTTTAACACAAACCATGAGCGTGCTTTACAAACCGCGATCTTGGTTTCTAAAGCGTGCTTGCGGTTCATAAATCATATTTACACACATCCCAATGTTTGAATTACCATGTGATTTTTACTCTCTAACCTTACTGTATGAATTACTGTGAAATTCTATCTTTTTCTGCACATTCTTCTTATGACTGGAAGAAAAACATCATGGGAGACAAGAAATGAAGTCAAAAAAGGAAGTCATTAAGTAAAAAAACACCGAACGAATTAGAGGCCAACAAAATTCAAAATGCTGAGCGAATGCGGAATCTTCGTGAATCAAGAAGAGGTTCATCTTCAACCCCAACTATTGTAAGCAATGAAGAACCAGGTAATGTTTCTACTGTTAATGTTGAAGTTGAATTAAATACTTGTGATGAAGATGTTTTTACTGTCAATGTTGAAGAAGAATTAAATACTCATGATGTAGCAAATGTTGCAATTGAAGAAGATAATGAAAATGTGAATAATGAAATTCATGTTGAAACTGTAGACAGACAAAATTTGACAAAAACACCTCCTAGGATTTTACGTAAGAAACCTAATTTTTTTATTGAAATTGATGAAATTTTTTTGAAACCAATGTCTGACAAACTTTCTAAAGACAAATCAGAAGAAAAGCCACTGAAATTTGGGATAATCATTTTGAAATTTTAAATGATTCCCAAAGATGTCAGTTGTTAGTTAGTTTGATGAAATTTATTAAAATGAGACCTACATTAAACACCTTAGGATTGACAACATCTAATATACATGGTCAAACCTCTACAATTGTTGAAAACCTTCATGATGCATATCACACTGTTGGTGTCAAGAGATGCACTAGGGATAGTAATATTGTGCGTCGTGTACTTGCTACTAGTGTTGTAAATGAATCAATAAAAAACAACGTTTGATTACACAAACAAGTCGAATGTTGCAAGTTAATCAAAAAACTCTAATGAAAGCAATTGAAAGACGTAATATCCTTCAATCACTCAATAATGCCGATTTTTGGGCATTTTCTGCTAGAGCACCGAGTAAGGACAAAAATAATTCTGATGCTATAAGAGAAGTTGTTATTCAATTTTGGCATGATAACACTAGAGTTTCACCTAATACAAGAGATGTTATAAAACAGAGAGTTGGCTCTACTAATCGTGAACCACATCCAAAGCATTTCTTAGATATGACTCAAACTCAATTTTTTCGTAATTTTGAACAAGAGAATCTAGAAATTAAAATTAGTCAACGTTGGATTTGTAAATGTTGAAACCATTCTATGTGAAAATCAACCATGCTCGCACCACTTGTTGTTGTAGGCAACATGTTGAATTTGCAATGCATTATGCTAAATTTTTACGTATTCGTTCCATTTTTCATTCTGAAACTATGTTATCTGAATGTGGTGTTCAAGTTCCACCAATATCTTCTAGGGATTTCATTCCTACTATATTTTGTGAAAAAGAAGTTGGACAATTTTTTTATAGTCAGGATTGTTTAGATGGAAGTTGTAGTACATGCGGCGGATTACCTAAATTGGAAAGTTGCATCCATGAGCAAATGGAAGGTACAATAGGACATAATTTAGTTGAATTTGATAAATATAAATCAGTTGCATACCAGTTGAAAGATGGAAAAGAATCAAAACGGTGTGAGCTAGTTACAGAACAAATGCCCATTTTTCAATTTATGAGAAAATTTAAGGATGAACTTGTTTATGAGTATGCGAGGCATACACATAGAGCTCGATGGTTGGATGAACAATTCCAGCTATGCAAAGACACATTTCCTATTGGTACTATTGTTTCAGTGGTCGATTTTGCAGAGAATTACACATTGCAACCACAAATGGAGGTTCAATCGCAATATTACAACTCAGTACAAGTTGCCATTTTTGTGCATATAGCATTTCTACATTCTCCTGACAGTACAGAGAATGATCGAAAAATTTTAAGAGAGTACCACTTTTATATCAGTGATGATCGTACTCATTCTACTGAATTTGTGCAAGGGTGTTTCCAGTTATTTTATGAAAACTTGTCTGATAGGGACATCCACTTCAAACAACATTATATATGGTCAGATAATTGCACGTCTCAGTTTAAGAATGCACGAATGTTTTATTGGATGAGCAGAATGCATGTCAAGATGGGTGTGCAACATATTTGGAGTTTCACTGAGGCTGGACATGGAAAAGGAGAGCATGACGGTGCAGGGGCATGTGTGAAAAGAGCTCTTGCAAGAGAAGAGTTGAAGTACAAAGATGGTGCTAAATTAAAAGATGCAAAGAGCATAGTGGAATGGTGTACTGACAACATGACCCGAGGTTCTCAAGAAAATTCCACAGTTTGCAGATATTTTTGGTTGATAGAGGAAAAACATATTGCTAACTACGAGGATTGTATGACACTCACTGGGTCCAGTGATATGCACTCATTTTGTAGCTCAGACGCTACTTCGTGGGCCGTATGGACAAGAAAGTTGACATGTTTTTGTGCATCTTGTATCGAATTTGTCACTGCTAAGTGTGATTCACAAGAATGGGTGGAAGGATGGATTTGTAGGCCTCTAACTCCGCTTCCTAGTTATCAACCTCCACAAGCACTACAACTTGTTTCTGCAGATGAAGTTACAACATCCAAGGACTTTGACGAAATTTCAATTTTGGTGCGACAAGGTATTTATCCAGTTATTTATTTAATTTTTGTATTGAGTTATGTCCATTGAAATTTTAATATGTAATTTAAATTTGAGTTTTTCAACCTTGGTTATTTTTTTGTAGGACATGTGTTTGCAGTAATTGCGACAGAAGACAATGAAGAAGGAACAGACTATTTCTTATGTCGTTGCATCGAGGAAAGAAAGAAGTTGACTTCTCCTATTATAGATGGCGAAGAGATTGAGTATCCTACAGGGTCAGTGGTAGTTACTGGAACTTGGCTTCGACGGTATCCATTAAAAAACTCCTCTGTTTGGGTGTTTGAAGACTTTGAGACACACAGGAAAATACTCTTATATTCACATCTAGTTCTAGCGACAAATATTCAGTTGTATAGATATCGAGGAAGACCTAATAACAAGATTCTTTGGAAGGTTCGAGAGTCAGATCATGAAGCAATCTTGTCTGCTATTCAGAGTAGATCCGATCCTGATGGTTCATTGGAATGAATTTACAATGCTCACATGTCTGGTATATATTTAATTTCAAGTTTCAATTTATATAGCGTATATATATATATTATTTTTTTAGTTTAAAGATCTAGTATATGGTTTTGATTTGAAACTTAAATTTCTTTGACTAACAATTTTATGTTTAGGTTAGTGGTGCCAGAAAAGCTTCCACCTTCACGTGGTTGGTATCGTTAGTAGAGAATTTTAAATTCTCGAAGCTAAGAGAAGCTTGAACATTGTTTGAAAAATTTGTAAATTTTGAAAAGTCAAGTTTGTAAATTTTGAAAATGTTGTAAATTTTGAAAAAGTTGCAAATTTTGAAAAAGTTGTAAATTTTGAAAATGTTGTAAATTTTGAAAAAGTTGTAAATTTTGAAAAAGTTGTAAATTTTGAAAACGACTCCTCTAGGTGCCACGGAGTCCGAGTAGTCACCCGTCGAATTTGAACGATATTTTGGTCTCAGGGCTCTTAAGGGACGTGCCGGCGCAGGCGGTTCGGTGCCACGGCCCACCGTTTGCAAAATACAGCGTTTGACAACCTTAAACTGGCTCCAACTGCACTATTGTAGAGGGTCCGTATGCCGAGGTGTCGGATCAGACGAGGCCTCTCTAGGTACCACGGAGTCCGAGTAGTCACCCGACGAATTTGAACGATATTTTGGTCTCAGGGCTCTTAAGGGACTAAGCCCGAACGAAGTAGCCCGGAATCAACGACCCTTTCGCGCACCGAAACACCGCCTCCTCTAGCGTTCACCTGGCCACCCGGACGTGCCGGCGCAGGCGGTTCGGTGCCACGGCCCACCGTTTGCAAAATACAGCGTTTGGCAACCTTACACTGGCTCTAACTGCACTATTTTGCGCGTTTGCAAACATTAGGACAGCGAGAGCACCGAAATGAGAAGGAAAAAAATGAGAGAGGCTATTGTAGAGGGTCCGTATGCCGAGGTGTCGGATCAGACGAGGCCTCTCTAGGTGCCACGGAGTCCGAGTAGTCACCCCGACGAATTTCAACGATATTTTGGTCTCAGGTCTCTTAAGGGACTAAGCCCGAACGAAGTAGCCCGGAATCAACGACCCTTTCGCGCACCGAAACACCGCCTCCTCTAGCGTTCACCTGGCCACCCCGGACGTGCCGGCGCAGGCGGTTCGGTGCCACGACCCACCGTTTGCAAAATACAGCGTTTGGCAACCTTACACTGGCTCCAACTGCACTATTTCGCGCGTTTGCAAACATTAGGACAGCGAGAGCACCGAAATGAGAAGGAAAAAAATGAGAGAGGCTATTGTCGAGGGTCCGTATGCCGAGGTGTCAGATCAGACGAGGCCTCTCTAGGTGCCACGGAGTCCGAGTAGTCACCCGACGAATTTGAACGATATTTTGGTCTCAGGGCTCTTAAGGGACTAAGCCCGAACGAAGTAGCCCGGAATCAACGACCCTTTCGCGCACCGAAACACCGCCTCCTCTAGCGTTCACCCTGGCCACCCCCGGACGTGCCGGCGCAGGCGGTTCGGTGCCACGGCCCACCGTTTGCAAAATACAGCGTTTGGCAACCTTACACTGGCTCCAACTGCACTATTTCGCGCGTTTGCAAACATTAGGACAGCGAGAGCACCGAAATGAGAAGGAAAAAAATGAGAGAGGCTATTGTCGAGGGTCCGTATGCCGAGGTGTCGGATCAGACGAGGCCTCTCTAGGTGCCACGGAGTCCGAGTAGTCACCCGACGAATTTCAACGATATTTTGGTCTCAGGGCTCTTAAGGGACTAAGCCCGAACGAAGTAGCCCGGAATCAACGACCCTTTCGCGCACCGAAACACCGCCTCCTCTAGCCTTCACCTGGCCACCCCGGACGTGCCGGCGCAGGCGGTTCGGTGCCACGGCCCACCGTTTGCAAAATACAGCGTTTGGCAACCTTACACTGGCTCCAACTGCACTATTTCGCGCGTTTGCAAACATTAGGATAGCGAGAGCACCAAAATGAGAAGGAAAAAAATGAGAGAGGCTATTGTCGAGGGTCCGTATGCCGAGGTGTCGGATCAGACGAGGCCTCTCTAGGTGCCACGGAGTCCGAGTAGTCACCCGATGAATTTGAACGATATTTTGGTCTCAGGGCTCTTAAGGGACTAAGCCCGAACGAAGTAGCCCGGAATCAACGACCCTTTCGCGCACCGAAACACCGCCTCCTCTAGCGTTCACCTGGCCACCCGGACGTGCCGGCGCAGGCGGTTCGGTGCCACGGCCCACCGTTTGCAAAATACAGCGTTTGGCAACCTTACACTGGCTCCAACTGCACTATTTCGCGCGTTTGCAAACATTAGGACAGCGAGAGCACCGAAATGAGAAGGAAAAAAATGAGAGAGGCTATTGTCGAGGGTCCGTATGCCGAGGTGTCGGATCAGACGAGGCCTCTCTAGGTGCCACGGAGTCCGAGTAGTCACCCGACGAATTTCAACGATATTTTGGTCTCAGGGCTCTTAAGGGACTAAGCCCGAACGAAGTAGCCCGGAATCAACGACCCTTTCGCGCACCGAAACACCGCCTCCTCTAGCGTTCACCTGGCCACTCGGACGTGCCGGCGCAGGCGGTTCGGTGCCACGGCCCACCGTTTGCAAAATACAGCGTTCGGTGCCACGGAGTCCGAGTAGTCACCCGACGAATTTGAACGATATTTTATCGAATGTGACAAATGACTCATATAAATTGTCACATTTAAGGAAATAATTACGTAAGAATAAAAATAGAGTACAATAAGGTCCATCATCCATTATAGATTGCAAAGGAAGTAGATTGTATTAAAAGGGGCGACATTCCAACTTATAATCAAAGCTAAATGATCAAAGTACAAACTAAGATATCTGTCAAGACTAATGAAATAAAATTGAAAGCATATGTTTAAAATTTTAGCTCTAAGAACTTGTCAAGCTTCAAAGATTAAAAAATTTATAAGAAAAGTTTTCCAGTGATATTTCAATATGATTAAGTCTAAAAATTTGCAAAATATTGCAAGAAGGAGATATCTAATAAGCTTTGAAAAAGTAGAAAGAACATAAACAAACTTCAATAGAATAAAATACATTGCATCCATAAGGTTATAATTTATTAAATGTAAGGAAAATTTCTATACAAAGAGTGTATCATATGCAGCACTTGTATGATAATCATGGTTAAATGAGTAAGATGCAAAGCAAGTTAGAAAAACACTAAAGAGGAGAACCAATTTCCATGATTTTTTGAAGTCATGAAGAATAAGTACACAATATATGAGAAGAAATTTGTGAAGAGGCCTTTAAAGGTCTAAATTAAAAATTAAATACAACAAGGAATGAATCTCAGAAAATATAGATTACAAGTGTACAATAGGTACAAAAATTATCTAAATACCATAGCTCTTACAAGGAAATCACAGATTGAGAGAAAGATGAAATAGTTATGCATGTACAAAAAGAGTTCATGTTGCTAGAGATATAGTTTCTTAAATGAAATAAAATCATTAAGAAAAACCTCTTATTCATAATAGTCAAGAAACTCAAAACTACTTAGAAGATGACAAAGTGTGCATATAGAATCATAATCTACATGTATTCAAGAAGACAGTTCACAGATCCACATCATCATTGAAGGTAGAAGATACATATAATTTAAGAATACAACTTATTCCAGATTAGTTTAAAGTTTTAAATGGCTAAGTATAGTTTTGAGTTTTCCAAAAAATTAACTTATTTAAACAAAATAAAAAACTAGAGAAAAATAATGAGAAAAATAAAAAGTAATCAACCTACAAAAAATATCCATCTTTCTCACTCCCAAATTCTAAGTCCGCCATTTCATTACTTTCTCCACTAAATCCATAACTAGAAGTAATACACTAAATCCACCGAACAAAGATCAAAACCCACTTTCTCAGAGTTAGCAATAATACCAAAATAACCAAATTTATAGCCTTATTTAACCAACACACATGGATATATATATATAAGAATCAAATAAAGTGTGCTCCAGATGCGCACGTCTCTGAAAATATATATGTACATGTATAAGTTCATAATGTATGTATACAGATCTCGAACTAAGCACGTGCCATAATGTACATATGGGACCACATGCGGTCGCAAAAGGCTAGATATATATACAATGGACTGTGAATAGATGTACTCATGACCACATATATGTGGCATCCAAGTGGACTATAAATCTACTCATGAAACATCTTCCCTCTCTTCGCCCTGCTAGAAGTAGCACGTCCACGACTTGGGGATGTAGTGGAGGGAGATGCCACTACGGATTTCATCCGTGTGGTCCTAGGTGTCTCCAAGCATGCCTGCAACCTAACCTGCACATTCATAAACAACAAGTTTTTAACACCCAAAATTTTAAAATACCTTCAAAATTTAGAAACTTGTACAATTTAGTTAAAATGCATGTGCAATCTTACCGCAATGTCATGATCCCTATCTATTTGTTGTTGACGCTTCGCAGGGACAACAATAGACTCACGAGGGGTAAGCTACATACAAATAATTAATTTTCAAATTAAATATTTCACACTCATATATATACCTACAAAATTTGATATTGTAGATTTAAGTTTAATAAGAAATAATGAACCGAGCCAAAATTTAACAAATTTAAAAAATTGTGTACCTCGGTTAGTGGATTTGCAGATGCTATGGCGGTATCTACAGCAGCCTCCACAGTCTGCATATGTGGAGGAGTCTCTGTAGCAGTCATAAGCTATACAAAAAACATGTACAAATCAATTTATTAAAATCTACTTAAGAGCTATACAAAAAACATGTACAAATCAATATTTAGTTACTCAAGAAAGAATAAAAATACATTATTAAATTTTATCTTCTATTTAGGCTAAATACATAGGATCTATAAATGTTAGCACGGAGGCCATCTATCTTCATATGTATTTGTGTCCAAAGGTTGGGATGGAGAATACTCGTTATCTAGTAGAAGCGAAGTGGATATAGAGTGAGACATTGGTCACATTGGGAGCTTTTTGTACAGGAATAACAACTTCAAAATCTGTGATCGACTGATATGTGTTGCTTGAACAAGGAGAATGAGGAGGAACATTCTCCTTTGCCGCTACATGCGGTTTTGATTTAGTGTTTCCGGTCCTCTATGTTTCACCCACGGATAACCCCTTGTTTACATGATCTGTGATCTCTCTCAAAGGGGTTGCTAGGAAAGATTTGACCATGTCTTCCTCCTTAGTGTTTGAATTAGGGATTTACTTAGATTTAAATACGATATGTTTAGGGAGGGCATTTATCCACCAATTATTATTCTCTTTTTTAATGTTTTACCATCTCACAATCAGGAGCAGAATGCCCCAAAAAAAATACATCTCCTACATCTGAAACCTGTAGGCCCTTATAGTCCAGAGGATGAGTGCAAGTTTGATTTTGCACTTTAAGATTAAGGTGGGTTGGAAGATTCTTTGAAGTATCAATCTCAACTAGGATTCTTGCATATACATTGTATGTGTGAAATCATAGGTTTGGGATTCGACGTTAATGATGTTTCCCAAGGTATTTCCTATGGATATCAGACAACTATGGTCCTAAAATTATAGGGGTAAGTGGGGTAATTTGATCTAGATTGGTTTGTGTGATAAAGATTCAGTGAGAGGGTTGAATGATGTGAACCATGGTTTTAAGATAAGGTACCTTTGTTGGAAAACCCAAAGTTGTTTAGAAATTTTGTCCTTGTCAGCTATAGAGGGGAAAAAATAATAAAAATTCCCTTAGCATAGGGGTAGAGGTCTAACTTACCCGCTAGAAGCGGGAACCAATTCTTGGAGATCTAATCATGGAGGATAGGGAGGCTAGGCTAAAGATGAGTGAATCTACAGATCAAGGCATGATCTTGGTAAAATGAATATATTTCGAGGACTTCATCGCCAAAGGTTACACTTGGGTTTCTCTTAGTAGGCCTCATGGTTTTGATCTATGTCTTCTTTTACAAAACCTCATTAAATGAGTGATTGACTAAAGCTTTAGTTGTAGCAGGAGTTTCCAAGCTATCAACAAGGGAGAAAACCCTAGTGTTTGCACCCCTAACAAAGATGTTAGGATTCACTCAACCTCCCAATGGGTTATTAGTGTCCCCAACAAAGATAACAGGATTTTCCATTCCTCCTTGCAAGTTCTTGGCAACATTGGTGCCAGTAGTGTCAGATCCAACCCCAACAATGGCTCCATTGCCACATGCAGTTTGAGCAACTGAAGCCCCACACCCAGTGCCCAAGAATATTTCTAGAAACAAACCCTTAGGGGTCTACATGTTCTGCAGAGGGGGATGTAGTTTCTAAAATGAAAGGACACCTCCATCACGTAATTTCACACAACCCTACGTGTGCACATATATATGTCCGCCGCCTCCAAATCTATTAGGGTTCATATGAGTGGTGGAGTTAGGGTTCGCAGGAGTTGTCATAAATTGGAGGAGTTGTCTATTAAGGGTACAATGATGTTGTAAATTCTTAAATCTCAGTACACCAATCCATATAAAACTTATAATCATATGGAAAGGACGCATAGATTTTTTTAGATAAAGGGTACGAGAGGATTTAACCTTTTTTACATTTCTTCATCACTCTTATCATTCATTAAAGAGATTTGTAACTAACCTGCGTAAAACTCACGGGAGGCATGCCAGTAGCTTCAGTTCCCTGAGCAGATGATGACCCGCCAGGCTCCTGTGTATAAAAGAGAAAAATATTAATACATGTGCAACATACACGTGAAACAAATTATAATAATAATCTAGTGCAATTAAATGATTTATTAAAAATGTAAGTTTGTACAACTTGAAACTTACGTTTGAAACACGCCCAACCGCAGTAGCTAGCATGTCAACACCGGATGTTTCCTTCACCGGCTCTTGCTATTTAAAATAAAATAAAAAATTAGTTTTTTACATGTATGTACATGAAGTACAAATCATATATATATTAATATCTCAAACATGTGAATTAAACTATTGTACATATATATATTATTTAAATTTATTTAAAATTTACCTGTGAAAGACCAATATCAGTGGCTCCAGTTCCAAAAACATTCCCCAGCATCTCATCTCTAGAAAAAAAATCCTGTGAACCAGCAAATGATGTCTCGCCTGCAGTGCATACGGCACCACATGATCCACAGTGGTGTGGTGCACTAGAACTGGCACCTCCACCAACATCACCGGATGCAATCTGGGTGCTATGCTGGGTGAGAGTGTCAGTGAGCTCCCTCAATGCATGCAATGTATCAATCTCCACAACCTCCTTCACTGTAGGAGGGATAACTGAAGGCAATGGGGGTTTTGGGGCATGGGGGATCCTAGGCTGACCTACGCGTGCACCAGGTCTGCTCTGTGCAGAGCCACCTCCTCGACCAAAAAAGTCTGAAAAGTCAAAATAATTCGGGACCTCATTGAGCACAAACTCACAATATAATTTCTTCAAAAAATAAAGAGGAACCTCATTGTTGTTGCATGGTGGATAATCAAAAACCATCCACCATCGGTCCCAAAAATTGTTTTTGATTCTATCATCATGGCACCAATGGATTGGGAACCGTTTGCAAGTAACTGCAGGGGGGGCATTGGTTCTAGGGTCGGTAAATAATGCACAAATTAGGTCTTTTCCATTTTTTTTGTCTTTGACGGCCGCATGAGATAGTTTATCCGCATACCACTGCCTACAGTCACTTCTAAAGGTGTTCCATCTATGTATTTGGTTGGTTGCAGACTAGACTTCGCCAATCAATGTTTGCAATGTATTGGCTAAAGTCATGCGGGATGGATTTGTAGCATGGTTTTGTCTTATAGTTTGAATTAGGTTCTCAATGACAATTTTATTTTCTTGGATTCTTCCAATGATATTATCTTGCGTTCCTGTTGGCTCAGTGGGGACAGAAGGAGCCACAGGGGGCGGATCTATGTTTGGAGGAGGGTTTTGAGGAATGTTCGGAGGGTTTTGAGGAATGTTCGGTGGGTTTTGAGGAATGTTTTGACGGTTTGCACGAGCCCGAGCTTGCCGACCAACTGATAAAACAATAAAATTGTATACATAAACAAACAATTCACAAAACCCATGAAAATGCCAAAAAAAAACCTAAAATGCAAAAAAAAACAACCTAAAATGCAAAAAAAATGATTACAATCGGGGACTTACCTCCTCGTCTTGGCGGCATGGTTGAATCTATCGCTATCCAGAAGTCCGATGAGCAATTTTGAGATAGTATTGAAAGTGCGAGTGAAAAACGTTTAGGAAAAGTCGCGGTTTGAATTGAAAATTAAGAAAATAACGAGTCGCGGGACTGTTAAATTTTGTCTCAGAGTTCCGCGATCGCGGTTTATAACCGCGCTCGCGGTTATAAACCGCGATCGCGGAACTAGGTTCGGTAATTACCGAACCTAGAATTCAATAACCGCGATCGCGGTTTTAGGACCCGCGCTCGCGGTTTTAAAACCGCGATCGCTGGGTACCTTTATTTCAGGTTTTTATGTCCACGGAATTGTCCACCAACTTCGTGGACTTACCCATACCTATTTTTCAATTTATGAGAAAATTTAAAGATGAAATTATTTATGAGTATATTAGGCATACACACAGATCTCGATGGTTGGATGAACAATTCAATATATGCAAGGAAACATTTCCTATTTTTACTATTGTTTCAGTGGTTGATTTTACAAATAATTACATGTTGCAACCACAAATTGAGGTTCAATCGCAATATTATAACTTAGTACATGTTTCCATTTTTGTGTATATAACATTAATACATTCTCTTAACAGTACAGAGAATGATCAATTTTTTAAAGAGAGTACCACTTTTATATTAGTGATGATCAGACTCATTTTACTGAATTTTTGCAAGGTTGTTTATAGTTATTTTATCAAAACTTGTCTGATAAGGACATCCACTTCAATCAACATTAAATATGATCAGATAATTACACTTCTCAGTTTAAGAATGCACGAATGTTTTATTGGATGATGAGGATGCAAAGCAAGATGGGTGTGCAACATATTTGGAGTTTCACTGAGGCTGGACATGGAAAAGGAGAGCATGATGGTACAGGGGCATGTGTAAAAAGAGCTCTTGTAATAGAAGATTTAAAGTACAAAGATGGTGCTAAATTAAAAACTGCAAAGAGCATAGTGGAATTGTGTATTGACAACATGGCTCGTGGTTCTCAAGAAAATTCAACAGTTCGTAGATATTTTTCGTTGATAGAAGAACAAAAAATTGCTAAGTACGAGGATTATATGGTACTCACAGGGTCCAATGATCTACACTCATTTTGTATCTCAAACGCTACTTTGTGTGTATATTGTATCAAATTTTCCACTGCTGAGTGTGATTCGCAAGAATGGGTGGGTGGATGGATTTGTAGACCTCTAACTCCGCTTCCCAGTTATCAAATTCCACAGGCAGCATGACTTGTTTCTCCAGATGAAGCTACAACATCCAAGGACTTTGACAACATTTTGATTTTGGTGTGAGAAGGTAAATGGTTATTTATAATTTTTGTATTGAGTTATGTCCATTGAAATTAATTTGTAATTTAAATTTGAATTGAAACCTCTATTTTTTGTAGGACATGTGTTTGTAGTTATTGTGATAGAAAATGTAAAACTCCCATTATTGAAAGTAAACTAATCCTAATCCTATCTAAATGTTGTGGGTGGCCAAATTGGCCAGGGATCACACAGGACACTCCACTGAACTTGTGGCAAAGTGCTTGTATGGGGGTACAAGGGAGGAAATTACAGTGACAATAAAGGTAAAGAGGGGGAAATTATGCAAGGAAGATTACTGCCATGAGTAGATTACAGAGCTCACACCCAGTAACCAGAGTAGTTCAACCTTCAATATAGAGGAAAGCACAATGAAGCTAGCGGGACCAATGAATTAAACACCAAGTTTTTTAAATTCATCTATCAAGGACACCAAGTTCCTCTCCAATTCCATACAGGATCAACTATGCTTGCAAAGTGCATGAAAGAGAGAAATAGAGGAAAAACAAGAAAGGGAAATAGAAGAAGTGTAGCTTTTATTCCATGTGTAGTGATGAATACAAAGCTTCAACCAAGCTATCACAATGCTACATAGTAAGAGTTCTTCCAAAATCTGGAATCCCTTGGAATGGAGAGGCCATCCCAATTTATAGAAATCTGAATTGTCCTTTCACCTCCCTCACATGACTCTTTGTTTCCATATTCCACTCGTGACCTTTCATTTTCCATGAATTAAGTATTTCTCTTATAATTTTGAGAAAATACTTTTTACAAATTTAAAATAGGTCACTTAAGTGAATAGGATGAAATACAATAATGATGCATAATGAAGAATTAGAATGGAGAGAGAAAGAAGAGAGGGAAAGAGAGGAAGAAGGAAGGAATGAAGGGAAAACACTCCTCGTGATGAAATGCTTTGAATGCCTTGATGCAGTCATGAACTTTGAGTGAAGATTTCTGCCACTGGTGATCTTCTACACTGATGAAGATTTCTCCCTTGAATAACTTTGAATCATTTTCCCAATCTAGTGATGACCACAAACTCTATAACCATAGAATGAGTGTTTAGAAACACTATTATGAGGTTTACCAATGCAAGCTCAAGATGAACACATACAATGCCCATGATGACCCTCCTTGAAACTTGGTTGATGAACTCCTTGACTCATTGAAATCATTCTGATCAACTCTCTTTGAATCACTCAGATTCCTTAAGTGATGAAGATGAATTCACATGATGTGCCTTGTGATGCCCTACTTTGTAATATGAGATGATCATTCCAAACCATGAAAAACTACCATCTCTTCATGATTGATTACACCTGAGAAACTAGACCAACCATGTGCACTTGAAATTCATGTTTCCTTGACACTTACTATATTTGGAAGGGACAACTTACTATCTTTAGTAAGTGTCCTGAGATTTTTCCTTTCTAGACCCCAAATGGTGATATCAACCTGAATGATTATCCCTCAATGTCCCATTGTGCCAAACTTTCCTTTGAGAACAACCTACTATTTTTAGTAAGTACACATGGGGCAACTTACTATTTTTAGTAAGTGTCTAGTTAGCTTTTCCCAACCTCAACTAGCTATGGTAGCTTGAATTATTTCTTCTTACTATGTTCCTCTCACCTTTTGGACCAACTGGCTATTTATAGCAGGGGCTTGTGGAACCACTTACTATTTTTAGTAAGTGTCAATTGCGAGCCGAGATGACCTTTTTGATGACTTTTCCTGTGATACTCCCTCTGTGTTCACCACCTTCTTCATAGCCTCTTCAAATGGTGGCTTACCTAAAGTAAAAGACCCCTATGTAGGAAGGCATGCTATTTTTAGTAAGTGCACCACACTTGTCAGATTGCAACAAAACAGGTCTTGAAACTCTAGGTTTTATTTTGGGGTTCCACGCTCCACATTTTGAGTAATTCCTTCATCTGAACAAGTTGAAAATGATATCAAAAATGACATTCCTTCATATCTGAACAAGTGGTTTGATACGAAAAGATTTTTCAATGATATTTTTTCATCATTTCACCCACTGGAACCCTAAGGAAGAATACTTTTTCAAAGAAAAAAAAACATGAAAAATCAGCCCTCCATATCCCTAAAAAATAGGGACTTCATGGCACAAAAACTAGTTCACGCAAACTAGATTTTTCAACGATCATTCCCTCCAATTTTCACATGATTTCACCCACTGGAACCCTGAGAAGTGAAGAGGTAGCTCACTGACCTTTTTCATAGTTGTTCTTCATGTGATAGGGAAGAAATCTGATGAAAACTCAGTCCTCCATATCCCTAAAAAATAGGACTTCATGGTGCAAAAACTAGTTCATGCGAAACTAGATTTTTCAATGATCATTCCCTCCAATTTTCAAATTTCAACTGGAACCCTGAGAAGTGGAGAGGTAGCTCGCTTTTTTTTCCACTACTGTGTCATGGTGAAATTAATGGAGCTTGAAATTTTCAGATCTAGGTTTTTTTCTCCATTCATGATGAAATCAACTCCATTGCGATAGGTTTTTGCTTCTTGTCTCACTGGTGAAATTTCTCTTCAATCTGGTTGTCGGTTTGACGGAAATTGAACTTTGTTCTTCGTGGAGCTGGAAGTGAAATTTATTCACTGTGAGCATTCCTTGCTGTGAATGGGAGGTTTGAAGGTGATTTTTTAATGGCCTTCAAGAGTGAAGAACTCAGCAACAGATGGTTCTTCGTTTCATGCACTGGCTTGCAAGATATGTTCAAATCTTCGTCTCACGGCAATGGAGGTTTCTGAAGAATTCCTTCACTCTTCTCTTTCATTCTTCATTCCTCTGGATCTTTTGATCAATATATTATTTGAAACCTATGAATATTCATGGAGTGGAAGGTTTGGTTTCCATGGTGGAGCTGGTTTGGAGCAACAATGGTGGACTGAGGTGTTCTCTGCAACTTTTCTTCTGGCAGTGAGAAGCAGCAAGAAGCAGCAAACAGTTAGAAAAAAATTTTTTCAAATTTTTGAGTTTGAGTTGGGTGAATTTTCATGTCCCTGAACATCCCTCACCTCAAAGGGATGTGAGGGACATCAATTTTCACAGTGCACCTCAGCTTGACATGTGGCAGAGATCCGACGGCAGGGGATTAAAGCCAAAAAAGTAGCTTTAAAGCACTGAGGGGCTAGAAGCTGGTCACATGGGTGACTAGAAGTCTCCTTAGGGGATGGGTGAATTTTTCCAACCTTGATGTCCCTGACATGAGGGACATTTTTCATGAGCGCATTCCAGGTGATGACATGAGGGAATCCAAGGGAAGCTCCCGCAAGCACCTTGGGGCTGAACTGGCAAAAGGGTCCAGAGGGCTTATGGGGGCTAGGTGAATTTTTATGTTGATCCTGACCTTGAGGGACAAAACAAAAAATTTGAGCTACACGTGTCCTTCCAAAATTTGACTAACTCCCGAACTCGCTCCAAGAGGAAACTTGAAACGACGATAACTTGAGCTCCCGATGGACTTTTTGATGAAATTTTATATGATATTTGACTAGAAATGGACCTTATGAATCCAATTGGTGGGTATCAGGTCTTTATTCCTCCATTTTATCCCTAAAAAATTATATTTTTGATTTGGTACTCCACCTATGCATGAGAAAAACTGCTTGTAGACCCATTGCACCAAAGTGTTGTGAAAAAAATAATTTCACCATATTGTAGGGATTGGAATTAAATTTCCAATTTGTTTTTTTTTCTCCTAACTCCATCCAGAGCTCCCAGAATCACCTTCAGAAGCTCAATAATTGTTTTGGCCTGTGCACTGCCTAGGCCTGTGAACCCTGATTTTAGTGAAACTGTCCCAACTTCTCTGGATCCTTCCTAAATCTTCCTAAATCAATTCCATGATGTTCCTAGGCCTTTGATTCACCTCTGTGTCTAGTTTATATTTTTTGTTCCACTCCATGGGGTTGCTCCAGTCCTAGGAAGGCCAGTGATAGCCCTTCCCACAACTGCCCAAAGTTTGCATTTTTCAATGAACTCCTAAAATCACCTAGGGGAATGATTGGAATTTCCTAAATCACCTAGGGGGATGAGATAACATCAATTGGGAGGTCACTTGGACTGAATGGGTAGACCTGGGGTGCCTTGGAAGGATAAAACATGAAAAAATTAACACAGGGGTATAGTTGTCATGCTTGGAAATTGTCAATTTCCTTGTTGCACATTTGCATGAGAAACAACTGGCTCTAGCTTGGGGACATGACATGGACTGAGTGCAGTGAAATACGTGACATGGAGAATCCAAAATCTCAACTTTAGACCATATAATCCATTGACCAGTGCCTTATCCATTGGGCCCTGTGGAGTCACTAGAAAAATAGGCTACACAACTTTCTTTATTGAACACACACCACACACAAACAAACAAATGGAAGGGAAACACACCAGGGGGGAAAACAACACACAACAGGAAAGGGAAATTATATACAGGGGGAGGGAAATTTATAGAGGTGGGAAAAGGATATACACATACCCAGCAACGGGTTGAGAAAAGTACATGCCATCATGAAATAGCAGATTGAAGTATGACCTTTGAAGCACAAAAACTATTATTTGATCAAACCATGCTTTGGTGATGGATTTGCATGGCTTGAGAAGAAGAAGGCTGACCATAATTCCATCTTCATACTCATACTACATAGAAAATGTTCTTGCATCCAATGAACACTTCATCACTTTCTCAAAACTCTTGTACCTTGATGCTCCCACTTTACGTCCTGTGACCATGTGACACCATTCTTCCATGTCTTCAAGAGTGGGAAAATTTCTCCTGTCATGAAAACATTCATCTTCTTTGAATTGCAACTTCAAATTGTCTCTTATATCAGCAAAACACTTGGAAGGAGTGAGAACAAACTGATTTTCTTCCCATTCAAGAACTTCCCCAAACATCCCGCTTTGTTTCTCTGAGCAAGTGTTTTCAGACATGGAGGTTAAATCATTGAGCCAGAGATCTTCATCATCCTTAAGATATTGTTGTAGCATGGGAACATGTTCAAGATGAATCAGAGCTTGGAGGATGGTGAGTGCAGTCTGATTTTGGATCATTTGGCAAGAATCATGCATACTCCCACTTTGTTGTCTAGAGAAATTGTCACCAATATGCATTCGTTTCGAGTGCATCTTGATATCATTTTCAAAATTGCAGCTTTTGGTTTGGCCATATAAGCATTCCTCACCCTTCATTGGATTTTTCCATATGAATTCTTGCTTTTCATTGGTGGACCATTCCAAAATGATGGGAACAAGTTGGTTTTGATCACACTCCCAATGTTCTCACAGATTTTTATTTTGTTTTGAATGGATTTCTTTGGTGCAAATAAGCTCAATATTTTCCATGTTATTATTTCCCACAACAGAGATGTTATCTTCAAGATTGAGGAATTCCAAAGGAGATTCAAGAACCTTTCTTCTTTTACACTCATGAACTTCTTCACATGATGTGGAAGAAAAATACATGTTTTCATGTTCATTCTCATCAACCAAAGTATTAGAGAAGTCATCAAGCTTATCCAACTGCTCCATCTCAACATCAAAAATTGGTGCACCAAAATAGGAAGCACAAATTGATTCATACATGTCTTGTATCTCCATAGCCCGGGTTAAGAGTTCAAGGCTGAGTTGAGGATCTTCAGTTTCTTCCACAACCTTCAAGATATCTTGTACAAATAGTTCTTCTAAAATTTCCATAGGCTCATTTTTATCTTCATTGGAAGAATCTTCTTGTTGTGCCTCCAGGAGATGGTTAAAAATCTGATCCATACGGGCCCATGATTCATTTGAAACATCCTCATTCACCTCTTCCATGCTTTGTGTTGCCAAAGATTCACTTTCTTGCAAACACAAGCATACTTGATTCATGACACCTACTGACAAGGAGAAGAGGTCCAAGCTTCATGGGAAGGGCACTCCTTCAAGCTCAAAATCCATATCATCTTCTTCTTGGTAAGAAGCAAAGAACCGTGTTAGGGAAGCAGTATGAGAAGAATTTTCAGCTACATCTTGACCATCCATTATTGAATCTTCTTGCTCAGGTGAAATATGAAAGGATTTATTTTCACCATGATGATGATTCTACTCCCTGAGTGAGTAGAGGTTGTGTTTAAATTGTTCATTCTCCTTGGATTTGAAAAGAGAGTGGGATTCTTCCATTCAATCATTCATGATTGCATCGGGAAGAGAGTTTGATTCTTTGACTTCCTCCATTTCTTCATGCAACATTTCTACATCACTTGAAGAATCAAAATAGGAGGGAAAGATTATCTATGACCATCTTGAATTCATCATCTTCAGACCATGATGTCGGTGACTTTCTTGCACTTCTTCACATCTCTCCATTTCATCATTAATTGAAAGATCAAAACTTGAAAAGAGATCATCCATGCTTACTTTGAATTGGTCATCTTCTTCATCATTGGTGGAGTCTTCAGAGAGCATTGGATCATCCATTATGCAGCAAGGATCTTCCTTTATTGAATATATTATTCCCCCTATGGGTTGACTCAAGCCAAATGGAATTGTTGAATGGTGATTCTATCTTCATGTCTTCTACTTCTTCCTCCATGACGTTGCTTTGGCTTTCATCGGAAGGTTCCATGATAAGATCTTCTTCAGAAGCATCCAAGAATCTTCTAGGAATGAAAACCTCATAATATGGGCAGCCATCAGGGTCTTCCTCCATAGGGCACATCTTGTCTTCTTCCTCCATTTGATGTGGTGCTTCAAGATGTTCATATCTTATCTGTAGAGCTAAAGCATACCTCCAAATTTCATCAAAGACTTTGGGGTCAGAATTTCCTTTTATTATGCTCTGAAGTATTTCCACATATTCTCTTTTCAACATGTTCATTTCTTCATCACCGTATGTAAGGAAGTCATCTATTGAGTGGTGGAAGAAAGATAATGTTCTCAATTTTGTAGTGAGATGCATGAGGTTGAAAAATATTCTTCAGTGGATCTTGCACCATCCTGTCTTTCATCATCTTCTTGAATGCTGATTTTATCTTCATCAGAAGGCTCAAGGATAGGATTTTCTTCAGTGGCATTCAAGAACCTTTCAGGTATGAAAACCCTATGGTACGAATGATCTTCAAGATCTTCCTCTATAGGAAAAATCTCCTCTTCTTCTTCCTTGCTATGGGCTGCTTCAAGTTGCTCATTCATCTCTGTAAGAATTTGGCATATTCTCAAGCTTCACACCTTATCTTATGTCTCCTTTGAATCCATTCCTCTTCATCGTGACAAGTTCTTTCTTCTTTCCTTTGTCAACACTAGTCTAGAACCATGGTTGATCAATGATCTTCTTTTTTGGGAAGACATCTTCTTCTTCTTCTTCACTGTCACTCATTGGTACTTCACTCCAATCTGGAAATTTCTTCATGGTGCAGGGAAACGAATGTGACCAGGTTTCATTCCTTGATAGAGTCACCTTCAAGAATGATTTTACTTTGAAATCTGATTTTTTTTTTTTTTTGATATACATTTTTTTGTATTTTTTATATTTTGGGCAGAGATATTTTTTGGGCACACTTAGGAAAATCTCTCCCCAGTAGAGTTCACCAAAAACTGTTGGTGAGAAAAAAAATTTGGGTAGAAAATCAGGTGTCTCCACCAACATTCATGGGGCTACACCCCTCTACATTGAATGGTACAACTCCCATTATTGAAAGTAAACTAATCCTAATCCTATCTAAATGTTATGGGTGGCCAAATTGGTCAGGGATCACACAGGGACACTCCACTGAACCTGTGGAAAAGTTCTTGTACAGGGGTACAAGGGAGGAAATTACAGCGATAAAGGTAAAGAGGGGGAAATTATGCAAGGAAGATTACTACCATGAGTAGATTACAGAGCTCACACCTAGTAACCAGAGTAGTTCAACCTTCAATATAGAGGAAAGCACAATGAAGCTAGCAGACCAATGAATTAAAACACCAAGTTTTTAAATTCATCTATCGAGGACACCAAGTTCCTCTCCAATTCCATACAGGATCAACTATGCTTGCAAAGTGCATGAAAGAGAGAAATAGAGGAAAAACAAGAAAGGGAAATAGAAGAAGTGTAGCTTTTATTCCATGTGTAGTGATGAATACAAAGCTTCAACCAAGCTATCACAATGCTACATAGTAAGAGTTCTTCCAAAATTTGGAATCCCTTGGAATGGAGAGGCCATCCCAATTTATAGCAATCTAAATTGTCCTTTCACCTCCCTCACATGACTCTTCATTTCCATATTCCACTCATGACCTTTCATTTTCCATGAATTAAGTATTTCTCTTATAATTTTGAGAAAATACTTTTTACAAATTTAAAATAGGTCACTTAAGTGAATAGGATGAAATACAATAATGACGCATAACAAAGAATTAGAATGGAGAGAGAAAGAAGAGAGGGAAAGAGAGGAAGAAGGAAGGAATGAAGGGAAAACACCCCTCATGATGAAATGCTTTGAATGCCTTGATGCAGTCATGAACTTTGAGTGAAGATTTCTGCCACTTGGTGATCTTCTACACTGATGAAGATTGCTCCCTTGAATAACTTTGAATCATTTTCCCAATCTAGTGATGACCAAAAACTCTATAATGCATAGACCTCCTGGACCATAGAATGAGTGTTCAAAACACTGTTTGAGGTTTACCACTGCAAGCTCGAGATGAACACATATAATGCCCATGATGACCCTCCTTGAAACTTGTTTGATGAACTCCTTTGACTCATTGAAATCATTCTGATCAACTCTCTTTGAATCACTCAGATCCTTAAGTGATGAAGATGAATTCACATGATGTGCCTTGTGATGCCCTGCTTTGTAAACCATGAGATGATCATTCCAAACCATGAAAAAGTTCTCATTCATCTCTTCATGATTGATTACACCTGAGAAACTAGACCAACCATGTGCACTTGATCCAATTCATGTTTCCTTGACACTTACTATATTTGGAAGGGAGTGAAAACTATCTTTAGTAAGTGTCAAATTTTCCTTTCTAAATGAACCAAAATGGTGATATCGACCATGAATGATTATCCATCAATGTCTTGTTGTGCCAAACTTTCCCTTTGAGAACAACCTACTATTTTTAGTAAGTACACATGGGGCAACTTACTATTTTTAGTAAGTGTCGTAGTTAGCTTTTCCCAACCTCAACTCATTATGGTAGCTTGAATTATTTCTTCTTACTGATGTTCCTCTCACCTTTTGGACCAACTGGGACTTACTATTTTTATAAGTGTCAATTGCGAGCCGAGATGACCTTTTTTTTATGACTTTTCCTAGTGATAATCCCTCTGTTTCACCACAACTTTCATATCCTCTTCAAATGGTGGCTTACCTGTAACATACCCCTATGTAGGAAGACATGATAATTTTTAGTAAGTGCACTGCGGATGTCAGATTGAAACAAAAGCTTCGTCTTGAAACTCTAGGGAAGAATTTATTCCTTCATATCTATGCGAGAAATATGGTTCATCATGCTCCTAGTTTTGAAAAACTAGATTTTTTTGAGACCCTTCCCTCTGAATTTTTGAATGATTTCACCCATGGGAAAAATGAGATTTTCATCATGAAGAGGGAAGAATATGATAAAAAACACATCCCTCCATATCCCTAAAAAATAGGGACTTCATGGCATGAAAACTAGTTCACACGAAACTAGATTTTTCAACGATCATTCCCTCCAATTTTCGCGTGATTTCACCCACTGGAACCCTGAGAAGTGAAGAGGTAGCTCACTACCTTTTTCACAGATGTTCTTCATGTGACAGGGAAGAAACTATGATGAAAAATCAATTCCTCCATATCCCTAAAAAATAGGGACTTCATGGCACAAAAACTAGTTCACGTGAAACTATATTTTTCAATGATCATTCCCTCCAATTTTCGCGTGATTTCACCCACTGGAACCCTAGAAGTGGAGAGGTAGCTCACTGATTTTTTCCACTATTGTGTCATGGTGGCCATTAATGGAGCTTGAAATTTTTAGGTCTGGTTTTTTTCTCTATTCACGATGAAATCAACTCCATTGTGATAGGTTTTTTCTTCTTGTCTCACTGGTGAAATTTCTCTTCGATCCGGTTGCCGGTTTGACGGAAATTGAGCTTTGTTCTTTGTGGAGCCGGAAGTGAAATTTATTCACTGTGATAATTCCTTGCTGTGAATGGGAGGTTTGAAGGTGATTTTTTAATGGCCTTCAAGATTGAATAACTCAGCAAATAAACGGTTCTTTGTTTCATGCACTGGCTTGCAAGATATGTTCAAATCTTCGTCTCACGACAATGGAGGTTTCTGAAGAATTCCTTCGCTCTTCTCTTTCGTTCTTCATTCCTCTAGATCTTTTGATCAATATATTCTTTGAAACCTATGCATATTCATGGAGTGGAAGGTTTGGTTTCCATGGTGGAGCTGGTTTGGAGCAACAATGGTGGACTGAGGTGTTCTCTGCAACTTTTCTTCTGGCAGTGAGAAGCAACAAGAAGCAAAACAGTTAGAAAAAAATTCAAATTTTTGAGTTTGAGTTGGGTGAATTTTCATGTCCCTGACATCCCTCACCTCAAAGGGATGTGAGGGACATCAATTTTCACAGTGTGCCTCAGCTTGACATGTGGCGGAGATCCGACGACAGGGGATTAAATGAAAAAAGAAGCTTTAAAGCACTGACGGGGGCTGGAAGCTTGGGGTGACCAGGAAGTCTCCTTAGAGGATGGGAATTTTTTCCAAAATTGATTTCCCTTAAAAATGTACATGAGGGACATCAGTTTAAAGCACTGAAAAATGACATGTGGCAGTTGGTCAATGGTGAAGGACTCAAGCACTGAGGGGCTGAACTCGATCCTGGAGGTTGCATGAGGGTCCAGAGGGCTTATGGGGGCTAGGTAAATTTTTTTCATGAACCTTGATGTCCTTGAACTTGAGGGATGTGAGGGACACAAAATTCTTCCAGGCTCCTAGAGCTGAACATGTGTCCTTCCAAAATTTGACTAACTCCCGAACTCGCTCCAAGAGGGCAACTTGAAACGACAATAACTTGAGCTCCCGATGGACTTTTTTGATGAAATTTTATATGATATTGACTATAAATGGCCTTATGAATCCAATGGTGGGGTTATCAAGGTCTTTGATTCCTCCATTTGATCCCTAAAAAATTGGATTTTTTATTTGGTACTCCACTTGTGCATGAGAAAAACTTCTTGCAGACCCATTATGCCAAAGTGTTGTGAAAAAAATAATTTCACCATATTATAGGTCTTGGAATTAAATTTCCAAAATGTTTTTTTTTCTCCTAACTCCATCTAGATCTCCCAGAATCACCTTCGGAAGCTCAGTAGTTGTTTTGGCCTATGCACTGCCTAGGCCTGTGAACCCTAATTTTAGTGAAATTGTCCCAACTTCTCTGGATCCTTCATAAATCTTCCTAAATCAATTCCATGATGTTCTTAGGCCTTTGATTCACCTCCATGTCTAGTTTTGATTTTATGTTCCACTCCATGGGGTTGCTCCAGTCCTAGGAAGGCCAGTGATAGCCCTTCCCACAACCACTTGAAGTTTGCATTTTTCAATGAACTCCTAAAATCACCTAGGGGTTTTGATTGGAATTTCTTACATCACTTAGGGGGATGAGATAACATAAATTGTGAGGTCACTCAGACTAACTAGGAAGACCCACTGGGGTGCCTTTGGAAGGGTAAAAGTTGAAAAAATTAACACAAGGGTATAGTTGTCATGCTCATTTGCATGACAACAATACCCTACAGGGTTAGTGGTAGTTACTAGAACTTGGTTTCAATGGTATGCATTAAAAAAATCCTTTGTTTCAGTGTTTGAAGACTTTGAGAGACAGAAAAATACTCTTATATTCGCATCTAGTTCTAGCGACAAATATTCAACTATATAGATATCGAGGAAGGCCTAATAACAAGATTCTTTGGAAATTTTGAGAAGTAGATCATGAAGCAATATTTTCCACTATTCATAGTAGATCCGATCCTTATGGTTCATTGGAATGAATTTACATGCTCATCTGGTATATATTTCTTTGAATTTTTTTAAATTTGTTTACTAGATTCAAGTTCATGTATTTTATTAAATTTGTGTATTTTTCATATATCTAGTATGGTTGTGATTCAACTTGAATTACTTTAACTAATAATTTTATACATGTTAGTGGCACAATAAAATCTTCTACCTTCACGTGGTTGGCACTGTTAGTAGAGAATTTAATATTCTCGAAGCTAAGAGAACCTTTCATTGTTTTCCAAGCAAAGAGAAGCAATTAACAATAGTTTATGTACTTGTGAAGGGGGTTCTTGTCTCCAAATCAGGTGGTCCGAGTCCAAGGCGGGCATACCTAGATATCTCCATAGCACCCGAAGGTGTTTACTTACACAACGTCCCGGGGCATGACTTTTCACAACTCGGCTCCATTCATTACCTAGGACTCCCTTGAAAAGGAAGTTTGCAAACAATTTTGCCACAAAGGCTCAAGGAATGCCATGACCTTGAATTATTGGGTGTAATTAGAGGCCTCCTTCACTCAAGTTTTGGCTCACAATTTTTTGGGTTTTGATGACATAGTGCCAAGTTGTGATCGTCAGAAGTTTGTGTTGAATACGTGAATTAAGACCAATAGGGAATGGGTTCTTAGCTCCGGATCAGGTGGTCCGAATCTGAACCGAGCCTCGTTGGAGCTTGTCATAGCACCCAAAGGTATATACACCCAACCAGATGTGTTGGTAGTAGCATTACACTCCAAAAAAATCTTGGGGCATGACTTCTCACTTCCTAGCTCCGTTCATTGCCTACGACTGCCTAGAAAAGGCAGTTTGCAAAACATTATGCCATGAAAGCTCAAGTAATGCCATGACCCTGAATTATTGGGTGTGATTAGAGGCCTCCTTCACACAATTTTTGGCTCATATGGTTCTCAGTTTGGAGGCTTTGTTTCAATTCCAAATGGATCCATTGCTTCTGAGCTACTTTGTCCGGACATAGTCCCTTAAGAGCCCGGAGACCAAAAAATGTTGTAACTTTGACGGGTAATATCTCGGTCTCCATGGCACCTAGAGATGTCTTGTTTGATCCTACACCTCCACGGAAGTAGCCTATAGATAAATATATCTTAATTTTCTCCATATCCTTTCAGTTCTCTCAGTGTTCTATTGTTTACAAAAGCATAAAATAGTGTAGTTTGAGTCAGGGTATGGCTTACAAACGTAATATTTTGTAAACGGTGTCTCTTGGAACCAAAAATAATGTGCCAACACACCCAAGTGGCCTATTAAACTCTTGTGGAGGCTTCAATTTAGTTCCAAACGGAGTTGTTGCTTCTAAACTACTTCGTCGGGACGTAGTCCCTTAAGAGCCCAGAGACCAAAAAATGTTATAACTTTGACAAGTGACATCTCAATCTCCGTAGCACCTAGAGACCTCTAGTTTGATCCTACACCTCCATGTTAGGACCCTATATAAAATCCTATCTCATTTTTCTCCATATCCTTTCATTTCTCTTAGTATTCTATTGTTTGTAAAAGCAAAAAATAGTGTAGTTTGAGTCAGTGCAAGGTTGTCAATCACAATATTTTGTGAACGGTGGATCTTGGCGCCGAACCGAATGTGTCAACACATCTATGTGGCTTGGTAAATTCTTGTGGAGGCTTATTTTATTTGTGAGATGGAGTCATTTCTTCCAGGTTACTTCGTCCAGACGTAGTCTCTTAAGAGCTCGGAGACCAAAAAATGCTTTAACTTTGATATGTGATATTTCAATCGCTGTGGCACCTAGAGACCTCTCATTTGATCCTACACATCCTTTTCAAGACCTTATACAAAATTTTATCTTGGTTTTCTCCATATCCTTTTGGTTCTCTTGGTGTTCTATTAATTGCAAAAGTGCAAAATAGTGTAGTTTGAGTCAGTGTAAGGCTGTCAAACGTAATATTTTGCAAATGATGGCTCTTGGCACCAAACCGGTTGTGCCAACACATCCAGTTAGCTCAGTAAAAACTTGTGGAGGATTATTTGCAGTGTCGTTTCTTCCAGGCTACTTTGTCCAAACATAGTCCCTTAAGATCCTGGACACCACAAAGAGCATTTTGTCCTATAAACTATTAGGAAACAACATTGACTCCTTACATCGTTAAGGATGATTAGAAGGTGATTTTGATAATATGAATGCACAAACCAACCAATGAATTGACCTTTTTAGTTATCTCTCTCTCTCTCTCTTACCCAGATCCTATGGGTACATACCTAGGGCCTGTGGGTGCGCATCGAGGGTCGGTAGGTACGTACCCACATAGTCAATATTTTTAATAGGTTATGAATGGTCAAGAGAGATGAAAAGGACTTCATTTGGTTAACTTACTATTTGGGGGATTTCTCGTTTCTCTTCATGGGTCTTTTATTCTTTAGCCAAATTAGAAGGCATGGGAACAAGTGAAACACTTGGTGGTTGGGCATCTTATCTTCTCTTTATTTGACATTAGGTGTTAATCCTTCAAATCAATTTTGTCAAATCAGAAATATAATGACAAGATCATTGCCTTGACAAGAGGTTTTGCTACCCTCCTTTGGTTTGAGAAAGGAATTAAAATATTTCATGACTTGTACAAATTTTGGAAGTGATGGAATGGACAGACCTTAAAGATTTCTATAAGCTACCTCAATCTTAGTTTAAAATATATAAAATGCTCAAAAATTCATTCACAACTCCCTCTACTGGACTCATAGATTTAATGTTTCACAATCTTCTTGTATTCAGTCAAATAAATATTACTTTAGATGGCTTCTAATTCATAATAAGCTTGTTGTTGGCTTCTAATATTTTATAGGTTGCTTAGACTATAAGTTTGTTGTTTTCTTTATATATATATATATATATATATATATATATATATATATATATATATCTTTGAAGTGGATGACATTGACATTGAAATTATATTATTATAATTGATGGCATTAAATGATTATAATACAATGGAAAATTTGTAAGTTTTGTCTTAGACAATTCTTGGTATGTATGATCGAGTGCCAAGTTGTGATCGTCAAAAGCTTGAGCTGAAAACGTGAATTGGAATCAATAGGGAATGGGTTCTTGGCTCAGTATCGGGTGGTCCGAATCTGATTACATGAAGCAGATGTGTGTGTGTGTGTGTGTGTGTGTGTGTGTGTGTGTGTGTGTGTGTGTGTGTGTGTGTGTGTGTGTGTGTGTGTGTGTGTGTGTGTAACAAAACGAAACAAATATGATTATGATTACGTATCAAGAATGTCCATTATTATGCAATCTTCCAAAGCACAAGATTTATTATTCATCGCACCAATACTGAACTTCATAAATGACAAGCCTTTAAGGATATTGAATAAGGTCACAAAAATACATGGTTGTGTATGAGGCATATAAAGAGAAACAAAGACATGATTACATGAAGCATATATATGAAATTAAAAATATATTTCATATGTGTGACAAAACAAAGATGATTATGATGTCATATCAAGATTTTTTCCATTATTATGCAATATTCCAAAGCACAAGATGATTATATTATGTCATATCGAGAAACAAAGATGATTATGATGTCATATCACTTGAATGGACACATTGTTATGTGAAAAATTCCTATCTTCATCCACCACAAAGAGAAACAAAGATGATTATAAAGCATGTATATGTGTGTGGTCTAGAAAGAGTGAAACAAAGATGTCAGATCCTGTCATTACATCATCATAGCACATATTAGTACATCATCACAATACATGTCATTTAATGAAATCATGTTGTCACACATCATCATACTTCATCAAGTCACACGTATATACAAAAAATGTCACACATAATCAAATATGATCATATGTCAAATATCAGTATGGAAAAATATCAACACATGAGATCTCAAGAACATCATAAAAATTATATCATAGTGGTTCAAGAACAAAATCCACACACACACACACACATATTATATCTAGTACACATGGAATACATGCACATGCGTTCGAGTCAGTGCCACGTCTCTAAAAATATAAAAAAATGTATCAAACTAAGAATGCCATATATATATATGACCACACAGTCACATAAGATTGTATACACATTTCCATGGAATGTCCAACACAAGATCATATATATCAAGCCATATATAGGCATACAAAAAATGTATGTATCACATGTCCAGATGGCATATATATATATATATATATATATATATATATATATATACACATCCTATGAAGAATCATGAAACATCCTCCCTCTCTTGGCCTTGTTAGTAGAAGCATGTCCATGACCTGCGGATGTAGTGTGTAGTGGAGGGAGATGACACTATGGATTTCGTCCATCTTGTTCTAAGCATGTCAAAGCCCTGCAACTTAGCCTGCACATTCATAAACATCCAGTTTTTAATGCCCAGTTTTTTAAGAAGTGGATATATTGAAAATACATTCATAATTTAGAAACTTAGAAATTTTAATGCATGTGAAATCTTACCACAATCTCATGATCCCTATCACTTTTTCATTGACGTTCTGTAGGGTTAAGGGTAGACTCACGAGGGGGAGTGTCTAGGGATCATGGCAGTGCACTCTAACTCATACCAGGCTGTATACAAATAAATAGTTCCAATTAATTATTTCATGTAAAATTTTATATTGTAGATTCAGCAAGAAAATATTTGTCCAAAATTTAACAAATTTGAAAAATTGTACCTATGTGAGTGGATCTACAGATGTTATGGCAACATCAACAGCAACCTCCATAGTCTGCATAAAGGGAGGAGTTTATGCGACAATCATAAGTTGTACAAACAACATGTAGAACAACATCAATTGAAAACTGTCTGAGAGAATGGTATAAGGAACTAAGTCTCATGCATATATATTGAATTCTAGAACATGTATAGATATGTATGTTAATAATATTTAAAAAATATTGAACATTAACTAGTAAAATCTATGAAAGTAACCTGTGTAAAATTAACGTGAGGCCTGCCAGTAGCCTTAGTGCCCATAACAAATGATGTTCCGCCTGGCTCCTTAAAAAGATAAACATATTAATATGTATGTACACGTGAAACACATACATAAACATTAACATGTATTTAATAATAAACATGTAATTAAATGAAATTTAAAATGTAAGTAACTTGAAACTTACGTCTACACACACTATAACATGGGTTGTAGTGGCTAGGATGTCCACACCGTATGTGTCATTGACCAGCTCTTGCTATTAAAAAAAATTACACAAGAATGACGTAATCAAGTATATATATTAAAATCTCAAATGAAATAAAATTTTCTATATATATTATTTATGTGACATTTACATGTGAAAGACCAGGGACATTTTTCATCATCAAATCTGTAAAAAAGAGATCATGTGAACAAACAAAGGATGTCTCACCCGTAATGCATATGGCACCACATGACCCACAGTGGTGTGGTGTACTATAACTGGCACCTCCACCAACATCTCTAGATGCAATCTGGCTACTATGCTAGGCTAGAGTGTCAGCGAGAGACCTTAACGCATCTAATGTGTCGATATCCACAGCCTCCTTCACTGTAGGAGAGATTACTGAAGGATTTGGGGGTTTTTGGGTGTGATGAATCCTAGGTTGACCAACTAAAATATGTGCACCTGGTCTAGTCTGTGCAGAGCTAATTCCTCGACCGTAAAACCCAAAAAATTCAAAATAATTAGGGAACTCATTAAGCACAAACTCACAATACAATTTCTTCAAAAAATAAAGAGGAACCTTGGTTTTTTTGCATGGTGGATAATCAAAAACCATCCACCATCAGTCCCAAAAAAAATTCTTAATCTTATCATCATGACACCAATAGATAGGGAACCAGTTTTAGTTAGTCGTGAGGGGCCCATTGGTTCTAGGGTCCGTAAATAGTGCACAAATGTGGGATTTTCCATTTTTTTTTAAATCTTTCACAGCCACATGTGATAATTTTTCTACATACCAATGCCTACAATCATCTCTAAAATTCATGCGGCTTGAATTTGTGGAATGATTTTGTCTGATAGTGTGAATAAGGTTTTGAATGGCAATTTAATTTTCCCATATTTTTCTAATGATATCATCTTGGGTTCCAGGTGGTTCTGTGGGGATGGTAGGAGCCATAGGAGGTGAAGGAACAATCAAAGGAGGGTTTTGAAGAGGTGAAGGAATATTTGGAGGGTTTTGAGGAAGTGGAGGAGTGTTTTGAAGATTAACAGCTTGCCGAGCAACTAACAAAACAAAGAAATTTTATACATATTTAAAAAAAACCATGAAAACCACAAAAAAACCTAAAATGCAAGAAAATTGATAAAAAAAATGAGGTCTTACCTCTTTGTCTCAATGGCATCGTGTAAATTATCATGACCCATAAGAAAAAAAATCAATTTGGAAGGGTACTGCAAAGCACAAGTGTCAACAATGGAAAAAGATGTGCGGTTTGGAAAAAAATGTGGGGAAAAATGAGGGTCACGGCTATTTTTTTATATCGGAGGACTACAGTCTCATTTTAGAATTGTGATCGTGGTCTTAGGTTCAGAAATTTCTCAAACCTAAAAAAATAGACCGTGATCACGGTTCATGAACTTTGGGTTTTGATGTCCACTTTTTGGTCCCTCAACTTGCTGCACTTACCCCTTTATAATTTTCATAGTTGTTTCCTTGTCTGAGAAGTTTACACCAAATAAACCATTATGAAATTATACCAAAAGTATATTCACATGTTCATCCTCAATGCATCTTAACAACACTCCATTGGTTCTTTATGAAGAGAATCCCGAAAATCAACACGTAAGGATTAGATTGTAATCTAAGGTGCCACCTTTTATCTTTTCTTAAACTAAGAGGATATATGAAAATGGATTAAAATATATCCATGTTATCAATCCAATTTTTGTTGTTATGTTGATCATCTCTAATCTGTGGGTCCCTTTCATTCTGTTGACTTGTTGTGCCCCCCATGTTTTTTGTGTTTCATCCTTGCTACTCTTCCATTGATGAGGATGTTTCCTAATTATCTTGAGTGTCAAAATATAACTGCTCACAAATTTCTCTACCTCTTACCAGTTTTGATCACATCATACTCTATGATTTTGGTCATCCATCCAACTCTTTTTTCAATGATTTTTGTTCCCATGATGAAATCTCTCACACTAGGGTGAGAGACTAAAAAATTTATGTGGCTAGTGGAAAATAATATTTTAAATTTCTTGATATCTCTCATGATGGTGAAGACATGATTTTCTACATGATTGTATCTTAGCTCATGATCCTTCAGTCTTTACTAAAAAACTTGATTGGTTGCTCTGAAACCTTATCATTTTATTGTGTCAGAACTACGAAAAAACTAGTTTCAGCCCCATAAACAATATTAGGATGAAATATTTTGAATATTTAGGGTTGATAAGTGTGGGAGCCTGAGAAATTTCCTATTTAATCTTGGTAAATATTTCTTTTCCTTCCACAGTCCATTTGAAATCCGCATCCTTCTTGAGCATCAAGGTAATGGGATTAAAAAGTCCTGTAAAATTAAGAATAAACTTTCTAGAATAAATTTAATCTTACCAAGGAAATATTGCAGATCCTTCTTGTGAGTTGATAAGGAGAGAGAAATCATAGTAGAGAATCTTTCAGGGTCAATGGCTATGCCACTCTTTGAAACAACAGGACCTAAAATTTTACCCTACGGAATTGAAAGAATCCACTTCTTAGGGTTTAGAGACACTTCAATATCTTTTTATCTTTCAAATAATTTCTCAAGATGATTGATATGATCTTTACTTTCTCTTGAGAAAGAATTGATATCATCCAAGTAGATGAGGATGAAATCATTTATGTATCCCCTAAATACAATATCCATGGCTCTTTGAAAAGTGGAACATTCCTTTGTTAGACCGAAGTGCATCTTCTCATATGCATATGTTCCTCATTTAGTTGTAAACGTGGTCATATGTTGATCCTCTTCTTTAACCCTAATTTGATTGAAACCTGAGTAGCCATAGAGCATATAAAATATTTCAGCTCCTTCTACTGTATGCAAAATTTGTTCCATAGAGGGAAAAGGATAATGATATATTAATGAGGCCCTATTCAAGTCTCTAAAATCCACACACAGTATAATTTCTCCGTTATTTTTCCTGATAAGGACCAATTTATCTATGCAAGAGGAATACCTGATAGGGAATATAATTTTAGTCTCAATGAGATTCGATATCTCTTTTCTCATGAGGGGCTCTATTTAAGGATTGGTAGGCCTTTGTTTCTATCTAATTGGCTTAGCACTAGGATCAATTTCTATGGTGTGCTAAGAAATGTTGGGGGTCAAAACCATTAATATACTCATAACTCCATAAGAATACATCATTAAATTTTTGACATAAGGAGATGAAATCTTGATTCTTTGATTCATCACATACCTTTCCAAGCAGTAGACCCTTTTCTTTTACAATGGTGACTAATTGATATCCCTCTTATTTTGTTGTTATATTATTTCATTTTCCTTTGAATTCATCATTAGGGATAAATATTACTTCAAGAGTGGGAAATCCTTTAGGAAATTTATTTTCCCTTAAATGAATGATCTGGTCACCATAACCATCTTACAAATCATATTGAACTTTTGAGGAGAACTCAACTTCATTTGGGATGAAGAACATTCTTCATCATTATCCAATATCTACCAGTTGACTTCATTATCTAGAATTGATAGTCTCACAATCATCCCAACATGATATTCATTGTCTTGGATGAGATCTTCAGCTGGTAAAAACTGTGATCCAATGGCCTCCTTATTTTCTTCTTTTTCATTTTCCTTAGCACCACTTAAAATTTAATATTGTCAAAATTTTCTAAGAGGTTCCAAACTCTATGCTTATAAGATTTTAAAATTTTTTTTTTCCTACACACTTTCCTCTAACTTGATGAATGACCAATTCAGTATCCCCAAAAACTTGCAAGGCCTTAATCTTCCTTTTTTCTACTAGAAGAAAACTATGGATCAAAGCCTCATACTCCGCTACATTATTAGAACATGTAAATTGTATCCTATGAGAAAATATAAATTTCTTGTCCATTGGAGAGAAAAGAAATGCACCCACCCTATATCCATTTCTACTTCTTGAACCATCAAAGAACATATTTCATAGTGTAGAACCATTATTATCTTCTTTATATAGCATGAGGGTTGTGAATTATTATTCATGAATACAATAAGTTCCTAGGCCAGTCTCTAGAGTTGTGTAACAAGTATCAAACTCATAATGTTCTTTGGCACATTCATCTAACAGGAGGTTAGGTATTGAGATAGGAGGAGTAAGTTATTGTATTGATATTAATTCATCCTTTTGATCTTCATGTATCATGTAATTGGATTGGAGAGGATTAGGGTCATAAGACTCAACATGATAAGACAAGATTAGCTCAGTTATGATGGTAAATCTCGTACCATATCTAGTTCTTAGGAGCATGTGAGACCAATTGAAAGATAAATATCACCCACCTTGGTTGTAAAATCTCTTGATAGATTAATAGAAAATAAAGGATACTTGGGTTATGGTCAAACTTGGACAAGTATGAAGTGTTAACTCAAGATATTTGATTACTCCTAAAATGTTGATAATTGAGCCATAAAGTTGCAAGATGCCTTTAGAAATTGAATTGTACTCAATGCCTAAATTATCATCAATTTTATTGGGAATTACAGAGGTGCTAGCACCTGATTCAATTATATAATTATACACTTAGTGCTTTCCTACAATTATTAAAATGAATGATAAACAAATCAATCCAAGCCACAAAGAACTCAGATGCTAATAAAACATCATACTCAATAAGATGAAATAAATTCACCGTAATAACTTTACAAAAACCTTTGTAAACAAATGAACAACATTATCATATATTATTATGAAACTTTATGTAGTACAATGAGAAGAAGCCTTGCTTATATAGGCAAGGAATATAAATCTAAGAGCTATTCAAGGCCATAGAACTAGTCAAGACCATAGATCTAGGAAATAACTAGATAACAAAGAACTAGTCAAGACTATAGATCAAAGAAATAAATATACCTAACAACTAGATAATATCCTCATAATATCTAAATAAGATAAAATAAATATCCACACATAAGTGGGTGATGATAAATAAAATATAAGGTAAATAAATTACCTAGGTTAATATGATCTAAGGTAAACAACCTTCTATAATACCCCCCTCAAGTGAAGCTAGGGGCACAAAATAAAAGTGAAATATCCATAATATGAGTCCCAACAACAAGTCTTGATTAAGGACTCATGTAAAATATATTGATAAAGAAATATCAAACCAAAAGTAGGAAATAATCTTACTAGAAGGAAAGAGAAATAAGAAGAAGGCAGATGTTATCACGAACACCCCCAAGAATAATTTCTAAAACTCCAAGAATTACACACAAATAAAGGTAGTGAGGTGGTGCAAATGGCTTCATACAGATGTTGGAAACCTGCAGTTGAGTCAAAATTTAGTCTAAGAAAATAAATCCATCTTTAATGTGTTGAAAAATGAAGTGTATGTGAATCTCAATATGCTTGATCTGTTAGTAAATCAACATGGTTAAGAAAAATGTGAATTGCATTTTTTTTTTCCCACCAAATTATAGTTGGCGAATCCTATGGGAATCCAAACTCTATCAATAACTATCAAAGCTAAATAATTTGTTGACTCATTATAACTATTTCCCTATATTATTCCTCTGAAGATGAAAGTGTAATAGCATATTACTTTTTGCATGCCCAAGCATTTGGAGAAGAACCAAGATAAAAAAAGGTATCCACAAGTGGAACACTTACATCATCAATAGAACCTACCCAATCTAAATCTATATATCTAACCAATAGAGTAGAACCCCTGTTGTAGTGTATTCCAAAGCGGGAATTTCCTCACAAATAGTGCAAAATACTATTAGAAGTTAGTCAGTAACTACTATGAGGATAATGTGCAAACCGAGATACAAGCCCTACTACAAATGAAATATCAAGGTGAGTATGTATCAAGTACATGATACTTCAACCAAATTCCTATACACAGTAAGATCAAAAAGTAGAGTGGTGCATGTGGAAGTAAGAGTAACCCTAGACTAGAAAGGAGATGGAATTGGCTTGCAATCAACCATATCAAAATGATAAAGAAGATGATGGGTGTACTTTTTCTTACTCAAATAAATCCCTCAATCTATCGGATAAATCTACAAACTAAGGAAATAATGTAATAACCTGAGATATATCATGTCAAACTACATGGAAACATCCCTCTAAATAGTTTGAATGTGGGAAGAATAGCTTCGAGTAAGTACCATATAGTTAACATACAATACAAGTATCACAATATCCTTGCTAACATGTTAGAGACATACTGCAAGATTGGAGTGATAATGAAAAAAACTAGTAGATAGAAGAAAATAATCCATCTTATCGTATCAAGCCTAAAGGGATTTTTTGAGACCTTAGAGATACTTTCAGAGTCTACAAACAAGATAAGAGTCATGAACAAATCCAGTAGGTTGCTCCATGTATATTTCCTCCTATAAATCTCTATGTAGTAAGGCACTTTTCACGTTCATCTGGTATACGGGCCACCCCCGTGATGCAATAATAAAAATTATAAGGTGTATGGAATCCATCTTGGAAAAGGGTGTAAAAGTCTCAGAGTAATAAATACGTTCAACTTGTGAAAACTAATTTGCAACAAGACAACCCTTATACTTTTCAATGAACCCATCATCTATGTATTTATTCAGTATACCCACTTACACGTAACCATATTTCTTCCTTTAGGAAGAGATACCAAATCCTAAGTATTGTTCTTCATCAAAGAATAATACTAAGCTACCATTGTATCATCCCACTCCTATATCCCTTGATCCTAGAAAAATATTGTGGATCCTCATAAACAACATGACACAAAATTCCAAATCCTGTTGAATGTACATGATGATTCGTAGTGGGTGGAAAATCCTATATGAAAGGTGTTACCACAAAAAATGTCGTATAATCCCACTTAGGCATAGTGAAAACATCAATGGGAATGAGATCCTCATCAACATATACAACCTCCTGTAAAACATCCTTAAATAAGGGATCCTAAAGATGAGATAAAGAAGAAGTGGGCATGGAAGAAGATGAAGACTCAAGAGGAGAGAAACACTCATCAAATTGAACATTATTTTGAAAAATAACCTCATGAGTATCATTATATAAAAGACGATAAGTTATCATGTCCTCAAAATAACCTAAAAATATCAAATGTTTTCTCTTCTGATCCAAGGTTTTCCTAGTCTTCATTGGCACAAAGGCCCAAGTATGGCTCCCAAAGACTAAAAAAAAGAGACATCGGGCTTGGTTTTGGACCAATCTTCCTATGGAGTAGAATGTTCATATGTTTTGTGTGGTGTGTGATTTTGATTGTAGTTAGCAAAATTAATAGCTTTTGCCCAGCATATAGGAGGTAAATCCATATAATACATCATGAAATTATCCATTTCCTTCAAATTTTGGTTCTTCCATTCTGTTAATCCATTATATTGTGGAGTATGAGGAAAGAAATGCTGGTGAATAATGCCATGAGTTGCCAAAAATTTAGAAAACTCTTTGCTGAAATACTCCCCCTCATTATCAGTGCGAAGGTTATTTATGCAATTAGAAGATTGTTTATCAAACAAAGCCTTAAAGACTTTGAAATGTGAAAAACATCACTTTTATACTTGATAAAATAAATGCATGTATGATTGGAGAAATTATCAATAAAGATAAGTGCATACTTAGCTCCATTGAAAGAGTGGGTAGGAAAAATCATCAAGTCACTATGCACAAGCTCAAGTGATGTAGAAGCTCTCATGAAAAAATTATTAGGGAAAGGATTTTGGTGTTTTTAACCTAATTCACAACTAGAAAAAACTTCCTAAAGAAAATAAATTCTAGGAATACCATCAACCACACCCTAAGTTCTCAAATCCTTCAAATATATGTAATTGAGATGTCTAAGTCTCTTGTGCAAGAGATTATTCTCTGAATCTGAATGTGAAACCAAACTTGTCCATATGGAGAAAGTGTCATCAAAACCCTCAAAGTGATATAGTCTAGAACCATGATCAAAAATACCTTTGAGAAATAAGTGAATGAGGCTCCCAAAAGGGTCATAATTCTACCCCTTGTGGTGTAAAAGTCATTATTTTTCCTTAACTAAAATGAAAATTTTGATATATAGAAAGTAAATTTGTAGTAATGTTAGGAGCATATAGTGTATCTAAGATATTTCCACCATCAAGGTGTATGTCACCTGTTCCCTCAACAGAAAGAAAGGAAGATTCGCAAACCTCAATTTTAGAAGTGGAACTCAAACTTAAAGATAGAAAAGACTCCTTGGAATAAGACATGTGATGAGAAGCACCCGAATCTATAAGCCAACTATATATAATTGTTAACTGAGATCTCCCAATAACATTAAGTACTTTACCATGCGCATTGGAAGGAGGTCGAGTGGAGATAGCTATTTTATGTTTTTTATTGCATCCTTTAATGCTTACATTCGCTTCCAACACCTAGTTTCTACATGACCAGTTCCCACACAAAAAGAACATGAAAAGATAGACATATTCTTGGATTTAGAAGACTCCCTGGATTTAGAGTAGCTTTCTTTGGGTTTAGGATAACTTAGAGATGGAGAACGGGTGAACTTGGATTTACCTATTGGTTTTCCCTTTCCATTAGGATTAGATGTTACTAATGCCTTTTGAGAGGTGGGAGACTCAAGGGTATACATTTTGGATTCTTCCCTAGTAAGTCTTTCACAAAATGTTTCTAAGGTAGGAATTTGGAATGTTTCACCTAAGATATCCATGCTAGAGAAAAATGTAGAAGAAAATATTTTGAATGGACCTTTCAACTATGATAGAATTAGGAAAACACACTCTTCATCTTTTGTATCTCTTCCACTCCCCTTCAATTGTCTCAACAAATTCTTGAACTTAGTAAGATATTCTATAATTGATGGAAAATATTTAGGACTATGAGAGGTCATCTCAATTTAAAGTTACATGGATCTTATGTGATCCACCTTACTAAAAAAGCCCTCCAATTTTCTCCATATTTTCAAAGGAGATTCACATGTTCCTATCAACCCCATGCACTCATAAAATTTGCATTAGTACTGAAATTTCTCATATTCTATAGTGAACACTAGTTTCTATACAAGTTAAAGCCCATAATCCTTTGAGTTTAATGATGGTTTCCATTCTTAGTTTTTGAATTAATTTAATTTGGATTAAATATAATATTAGAGAGCAATTGATGTATAAATGATGAAATAGTGAAATGACACAAGAAAACTAAGATTTAAGATACGATACCCTAAGCAAGAGAGGATAGAATAACTTAGTTAATATCCACATGATTTGGAACTGATCTAGGCAGGGAGAAGTGATGAACATGATGCAAATAGTTTCATAATTAATCTCTATAAATTATGCAACTCATGAATAGGACAGAGGAACCTGGGCATTAGCGACTGGATCTAGGCACCTGTGATTGTCAAACAGCTCTGAATCTAGTTTATGATGTGTCATAAGGGTTTCATAATTGTTCTCTGTAGATCACCTGATGGTATCTCCTAGATCACCAAAGGTACTTGTAACCTGAAAAATAATAGTTTACCTATATAAACCCACAAACAACATCAAACCTAAAAATAAAAATGTATAATGGGGAGTCAGATTGACCTCGACAGTCACCCCTAGAGTGAACTTATGATAGAGTGATGCACTACATCTCAAAATCCATATAGTTATTGTGAATGTGTGTAGAAATGATGCCCTTGTGCAAGTGCACTTGTTAGCAGGTTGTAACTAGAATGTAGCAATATAGTAGAATGTGTGGATAGAATAGGATGAACTTCCCCTTCCTATGTTGTGTATGAAGAGTATGCAATCCTTTGTCCCTTGAATGGATGCTAGAAAAATTCTTTTGATTGATTTAAGTACCTTTTGAATGCAAGCTTAGGTGAGAGTAATCATGATTAGTACTTGGTCCCTGCTTTTGAACACATAACTATGTATTTATATGATTCCTTTGTTTGAATTTCGCAATGAACAACTAAAAATATGACCCATGAGTGAATTTTTTTCCCAAAAGATAAAAGAGACCCAAAATAATCAAGGTGAGAAAGGGTTAGGGTAACCCATAGGGGATAGGGATTCCTGGGTGCTTTTGTCCTAGTTGGGCGCTGGTGTTTGAAGCCATAAAAGATAAATCATTAAAATTATGAATTGGATGTAGTATGTGCAAGACAAAATGGAAAATAAAAGACAAAACAAAGAGGCCAAAGATAGTTGTCAATTACTAGTTTTCTTGCTTAGGAATCATGTAAATGCTAGTATGTTTTAAGGACCTATAAATGTACCCAAGTGCGTGATTTTGTGTCTACATTTTCCCCCACTTTATGTTGTTTGAGTGAATACTCAGATAACATAAATTAGATAAAAGATGTATACCTTGTGATCCTTTAGAGTGTGTGTGAAAAAAAATGACGAGAGGACAAGTGAAGCGTGGAATGATGTACAAAAGTGAAGCGTGGAAACTAGGAAAGGAAAGTGACCCTAGTGGTGAAGCGTATGCATTGAGTTGTACCTGTTTTTGTGTTTGTATTTCCTAGCTTGTGAGTTTATTGCTTCTTGCGCGTTAAGGATAGACCTTCAAAAATAAGAGTAAAAGAGTATTCATAGTTCATGTATATGCATAAATTAGAGGAAAATGTGTATAAGTATGTAAAAGTGTGTAAAAAAGGGAAACTGTGCACCTGATGTGAGAAGAGTGTAAATGGATAGAAAAAGTGTCTTGAAATTGCTATGAAGACCAATTTTTTTGGGTGATCTCATGCCAATAGAAATTTTTATTTGCAATCTCACACAAAGTGTGAGTTTTTTTGGCAATTTTACGCCAACTACGAGTTTTGTGGGCAGATCTCATGCCAAAGAGCAAGTGTTGGGGAGAGAGGTCTAGTGTTACTCTCCATCCATGACTTTTCCCGATAAACACCACTGCAAATGGTGTGTCCCTATTTTTTTTATGAATTGTACTCAATTGAATCTGAATATAGTTTCGATTTTTACCAATTGAATGAGATAGAATGCATTCTTTTGTTGGAGGACTTGTGTCCTGTAACTATGTAAAACAACACTAAAGGCTTGTGTGAATTATATTGATATGAGAAATTGATTGTATCTTCCCCCAGGACACTAGCACCCAGGGGAGGACACATAAGTTCCTAGGCACTTTTTTCTGATGTCTGGGCGTTGGTGTCTATGTTGTGATTCTGAGGACCCAAGTCATGATTCTGAGCCAGTGTTTTAACGGTGACATGTGTTGATTCTATTTTGTTACCGTAATGTGTGGATTATGATCTGTAGCTTTGATGTTGTATGGGGTGATTTATTCACCCAAATGTATGCCCCCCTCATTTGGGGTGCATGCAACATAGATATGAGCATGCAACCCAAAATGAGAGGACCTGATATTGATATGAAATAATGTTGATATTTTCAAGGGGTAGGGAATGTGCATAGTAGAAACCAAGACACATGCAAAAAAAAGTGGCTAGTATGCATGCGTTAGTAGAAAAAGTAGCAAACATGTCAATAGAAAATCAATACAATAAGACAAGTGTGCATATAAAGATAGACCATAAAAAGAGGGTTTCAAACATGAGACATCACTCATAATGTCACAAGACAAATCAGGTTCTGAAGTGGAAAAAAGCATGCAAATAGTGATCAAACAAGACATAGGGCATATGGTTGCAAAAAATGTTGCATACAATAGCAAACAATGATAAGCAAACATGTAACAGAAAACCATGGTGGTATAAATTCATGTAAAGCAAAATGCTACATATGAAGCACCCATTAACATGTTATAAAGATAAAAATTATGTCAAAATCATGTATGTACCAATAGAAAGTAGTGTGCTAGGAAGAATAAGAAGTAGTACATAATGAAATGATAACACCTATAATGTGTGAAATTAGTAAAAATAGATGCCCCTAGGAGCCTCAGTAGGAATGGTAAGAATGTACAATGTCTAAGCAATCATTGTAGCATGTAAGGACCCTATAAGAAGATCACCATTCACAACTAGAGACCAATTGAACAAACATGTGTGTATATGATAAATATGATGACATACTGAGTATTTGACTAGCATAATAAGAAAATTGTCATCATATAACTAGTATAAGGAAGCAATAGTAAGTGCAATCAAGATATGTAATATGTTGTGTATGAATGTGAATGGGATGGTATGCTAATGTGTGAATGACAGATATAAACAGACGTACCCCCCAATGGATGTGTATGAGATGAGGTTCATTTATAAAATACCCCTCAACAATCAAGAATGAACCATAGAACAAGAGTGCCTCATCGAGAAATGATTTGATAGTGCTAGAAAGATAGAGCATGAAAAGTGAATGTGGGGAGGTTCATTTTAGCTTTAGACCATGAACTGTCAAGTAGGAACCACAGAACTAGAGTGCATCATAGGGTAATGACGATACAATGTGTGTATCAAAGGTTTTGCAAGTCATTTGAAATATTAGACATCATTGTGCCTGAAGCGCAAAGTGTAGTAATAGGTATTAGAAAGAAGTGATGGAGATCTGAAGGGGGGAAATTTCAATTCCCCCCAAGTGTGTCAATGATGGAGAGCTATGTGACTATGAAAGAAAGACTGCGATGGTGAGGGGGATTGAAATATATTGCAAGAAATTATATTTTTTTCACAATGGTAGGCAGGAGTAGGAGTAGAAGTAGTTTTAGATGTTGGATTGAAAGGAGGAAGTCTAAATAGGTTATCTAGAGTTTTTTGGTCTTCCTTAGTGAGTGGTTGCTTATTTAGAATGGGTAACTCCATAGAGGAATTGAAAGGAGGAGGATATGAATTGATTTTTAGAGGAGGGTTCTTAATTGGAATTGTTAATGTTGTAGAATGCTTGAGAGGAGGAGGGGATGAACTAATTTTTAGAGGAGGTTGTTTAGTTGGAATTGGTAATGATGTAGAAGGCTTGAGAGGATGAGGGGATGAACTAATTTTTAGAGGAGGTTTCTTAGTTGGAATGGATTGAATAAGTGGTTCTAATCAAGGAACATGAGTTACCATGGAATGATGCTCATTGGACATAGAGGGACTAGATTTAGGATCCCATTGGGATTTATCAAATGAAGATGAGCATGAAGTAAAATATTGTGCAGTAAATGAAATAAAACACTTATACTCAAGGTTCTAAATTCTTCATTTTAAAACATAACAGTCATTTTCATTATGTCCATTAATTCTATGATAATTGTATAATGGTAGAACTTGGTATTTGGAAAATCGATAAGGAGGGTAGCAATGAGCAGTTGGTAATTTGGTCAACGGATGTGTGAGGAACTCAAGAATAATATCATGTTGCTTAGTATTTAGATCGAACTTGAGAGGTGTTGGTAATAGTAATACTTAAGGTTCACTGATATGAGAACATGTAGAAGAAATGTGATTGGGTTGAGGTGTAGAAGAAGAAATATCATGGGATTCAAAAGCATCCTTGAGATGTTGGATTTCAGCTTTAAGAGATCTAATCATTGTTTCTATAGCTTGAATTTTTTCTTGAAATAAACAATGTAAATCTTGAATTCACTCTAAGATGGGTTGATTGGATGGATGATTAGGAACGATAGATTCATTAGATAGATGATCGAAAATGGCACTAACTTGAGTAGGTGGTGTATTACAAGGGAGATACATAGTGTCGAGGTATTTTTGGAGAAAATTTTTGCAAGGTGGGTGCATTTAAAGCAGGTCATGCAAGAAGACTTAAGGAACCTTAAGATCCATGAAAGAGAAACTGATAGAAAAGGGATCGAATGAATGATCACAAGTAGGGTTCACTAAATGATTTAATATAATTTGGATTAAACCTAATATTACATAGTAACATATGTATAAATGACGAAATACTGAAATGACACAAGCAAACTAAGATTTAAGATACAAAACCCCAAGCAAGAGAGGGATATAGAAGAACTTAGCTGATATCCATGTAATTTGGAATTGATTAGGGTAGGGAGAAGTGATTAATAGGATTCCAAAAGTGTCATAATTAATCTCTGTAAATTATGCAACTCACGAACAATGATGGATAAGGGCATCCATGGTAGGATAGGGGTGCTTGGGCATTAGCAATTGGATCTAGGTTCTCATGACTGTGCAACAACTCTGAATCTGGTTTCTGAGGTGTAGCAAGGGTTTCACAATTTCTCTCTGTTGATCACCTAATGGTCAGTCCTAGATCATCGAAGGTACCTGTAACCTACAAAAGAAGATTTCACCTATACAAGCCCACAAACTAAATCAAACCTAAAAAGAAAAATGTAGAATGGGGAGTTGGACTGACCCCGACAATCATCATAAGAGTGAACTTACGACTAAGCGCTACACTACATCTCAAAATCCATGTAGTTCTTATGAGTACGTGTATAAAAGGTTCCCTCGTATGCCCTTATGCAAGTGCACTTGATAACAGGATTTAGCTAGAATGTAGCAAGGTAGTACAATGTGTGGATGGAATATAATGAACTTCCCCTTCCTATGATTTGTATGGAGAGTATACAGTCCCTTGTCCCTTGAATGGATGCTATATGGATGCTTTTGAGTGCTTTAAGTGCCTTTTGAATGCAATCTTAGGTGATAGTAATAATGTTTAGTTATTGCTCCCTGATTTTGAACACATAACTATGTATTTAAATGATTCCCTTGTTTGAATTTCGTAATTGAAAACTAGAAGGCCGAATGATAAGCAAAAAATATGCCCACAAGATAAAAGAGACCCAAAAGAAGTGAGTAAGGTGGGAAAGGTTCAGGGGTACCCAGAGGGGACAAGGGCACCTGGGCACTTCTATCCTGGTGGGGTGCTAGTTTCTATAGCCATAAAAGCTAAATTAGTAAAATTATGACTAGGCTTTAGGGTGTGCAAGACCAAATGGAATACAAAATACAAAGTAAATAGGCCAAAGATAGTTTTTAATTACTAGTTTTATTGCTTAGGAATCATGTGAATGCTAGTATTTCTTAGGACCTAGAAATGTACCCAAGTGTGTGATTTTGTGTCTACAATTTCCATGTGTGGTAATTATGTGTCGTTAATGGATCAATTTTATCTAATGTAGAAGTAGATAAATAAGTCATTCTCAAAATCACCCAAAATATTGCGAGAATCAAGGAATGCAAAAAGACCCCCCAGATCTGGCACTTTATAATTGAATGCATCTTACAATATGGAAATTTATAATTTTAGTGTGGTTCCCATAATAAATAGTTCTAATATAGCAAGAACAAAAAAAAGCACTTTTGAAAAAAATGCACTAAAATATGAGTTACCGGTCAAAAGATATAGCTTATCAAGTTTCCACTCTAATATTTATTTCAGTTGGCACTATAAAAAAATAAAATTCTTTTTCCTTCACCACACCAATTAAATCTAAGAGGTGTTTAAATCACAAGCTTAAGCCCTCATCTGACCATACCATATGACCAAGGGATAAAATTTATATGGTTCCTCCTTCCAATTTTTGTGGTGAAAATGACTTTCCACACACAAAAATAGCAGCCTCTGGATTTCTAAAATTACACGGGCAAAACATAGAAATCCGCATACACAGCCAAATAAGGAAAGTCACCTGATCCAAAAATCTCCAGATCCTCGCCAAACTGGAACTCTGCAAAATGGAATAAAAAAATCAATACCAAATGTAGAAAACCAAAAAAAAACATAAATCATTTTTCTGGACCTTCTACCCCATTGACACAGATTTCCAAGTGGATTTGTACGTGCATCCACCTCTACAAAACCAATAAAAAATCAAAAAACAAACTCTCTCCAAAAAGGCCGAGTTTACAGTCATTTTTAGGGTTTTTTCACCTTTCCAATCCAATAGAGCCTTTCTTTTTGCATAAAAATGCACGCTACAACAAAAAATGAAGAAAAATTTCGAAAATAATACATATTAAAAACCCTCATTTGTAAAATAAAACTTACAGACATATGTCAACAGTAATATACCACTCTGATACCATAAAAGGAATGATAAAGGATCATTCCAAGCCACAAATAACTCAGATGCTAATAAAATATCACACTTAATAAGCTGAAATCAATTAACCAGAATAACTTTACAAAAACCTTTGCAAACAAATGAATAACAATAACATATATTATTATGAAACTCTATGTAGTACAATGAGAGGGGGCCTTGTTTATATAGGCAAGGAAGATCAATATAATAACTAGTCAAGGTCATAGATTAAGCCATAAATCAAGGAAAGAACTAGAAAACAAAGAACTAGTCAAGACCATAGATCAAGGAAAGAACTATACCTAACAACTAGATAATATCCGCCTAATATTTAAATAAGATAAAATAAATATCCACACATAAGTGGGTGAGGATAAATAAAGTACGTGGGTGAACATGAGCTAAGGTAAATAACATACTCTAAAAATTAGGGACATGTAGGGTGGGGGATTTTTAGCCTTACTCACTTGTTCCTCCTTTGGTAGGCATAGGTTGGCTATGGAGTGTGTTTTCTTTACAGTTTGTTCATATTGGGGAAGTTGCATCAAGGCCTCTTGTAGATAATCCCTCTAAGATGGAATAGATAGGGCATCTCGTATTATCACATTCATATTTTTCTTCTTCATTTACTTGAAAATGTTGAAGGGGATACCTACATATTTTTGCATAAAAAGGTGGCATTCTCATTTCTTATTTGCTCCATTTGTAGTAGCTCTTTATTTGGTGGGGTTTCTTTCTCTTATGGAACTGTAGTTCCTCTTCATTTTTGCGTGTTTCATGGACTTTTCTCGACAAACATGGAGTTACTAGATGAATCCACATTACCACCTAAGTTCGTGGATTATATGTCCTTTAAATTTGGGGACTTTTTAACGAAGAGGATGGGGTATCCATTTCAAATTTTATCCTTTCTAACCTTGTATGATCCACCACATGAAGTTGCAGCCTGATCAAGTTATATGTGTCTTGGTTAACCATAAAAAATCATCAGACCCAAAAAAATAGGAAGTTAGGTTTGAGGGTGGCCTATTTTGTTTCCACACTAGTACTCACCATTTCCATCATAGTTTCTTGTTGATCGAAGGAATTTTTCACCACGAGCGTATGGAATTGCATGCCAATAGAAAAATTATTTTTATTATGTGGCTATCTGCATGGAAAAAACCATTCAATTTATATAACATTATTTTTTTACTGGTACAAGTTTTTTGTTTGTGTTGGTGGTAGCAAAAAATTGTGCATGAACAATTACTTGAAGAGGTAGATGCGGGTTTTGGTCTTGTAATATATCAATGAGTTGACTTTAGTCATATCCTTGATTTGGATATTGGGTTCTATGCAGCTGATGTTTGGCCATAAGACTGCCCTTGGTCAAAACTTAGGTAACTTCTATAGGATTGAGTTTGTTGCATCTTCAGGTAGACAAACTCATTGGAAAATTTCTTAACCAGGAATCTAAGGTCATCATCATCATTCCATTTTTAGGAAGGATATGAAGTGGAGGTAGAGGATGGGTTACTTGGCTCAAGAATGGGAGCAAAAAAAGGATGGGCCCTTTGATGCAATTTAGGAAATAATGGCATACACAATCTAGGGGTTATCTTTCCAACTTGAATCAAACAATTTTCAGCCCTAGTGGCTATGGGATATGCATTTGGTAATTGTATAGTACCCATAAATTGTATCATTAAAACTATATCAATATTCAAATATCTTAGGAAATATAGGAAAGCACCTTGTGGAGTTGGTCTCAAAATAACTAAAACTTTGTCCCATGTTTTCTAAAATCTGATGTTAAAATATGTCATGAGTTCATTGAGAACCCTCTTAATAGTTTTTAGTTATTCTAATAGGGATATGTTGTCTTCTTTTTCATCAAAATGTTGACAAATATTTCTACCAAGCTCATCCCATGTGTGAATGGAAGCAAGTATCAAAATTTTATACGATTCAAGTGTTTTCCATTTTAATGAAGAAGCAAAAAGCCTAATATAACATCATCTTTAGTAATAAGATGAACTGAACATACATTTGTAATATCATGGATGTGATATGCAGGATTTTTTATTTTCTCCAGTGAAGAAAGGAATACATTTGAGAGAAGACATTTGTATACCATTTTGGGCATTTAGAACCAAGGGACTACCACTATTAAATCTAACAAAGGGTAGATTTATTTGATGCGCTAAGAAGGTGATAGGCCTTAAGTTTCTAATGGATCTAAAGAGGAGGGTCTACTAGGAGGATTGAAAAGAATTTTGTGCGATGGATATATTTTTAATTGTCTTTCTCTTCTTCCTTGACTTCTTCTTCTTGGTGAGAGTTATAAGTACTCCAAAGGTTCACCGTTACATTTTTCCTTATTTGTGTTCTTCTCATGAAAGCATACAACTATGTTGTCTGAAAAACATATTTTTAGACTTGGGAGTCACCAGATGTGTAGGAAGATTCCTTCAAAGGATGGAATCCACTAAGATACACACCACCCTTAGTGTAAATAGTGTAAATCTCATCAAACTAGTCCTAAAGGGCATGCAAAAATTGTTGTCGCTAAAATTTGTACCCTTGATGAATTAGGAAATCAACATGTCAGTGAAAACATGAATGATCTCGAAAGTTTAGGGGAAATCAAGATCAAATCTTGAGTGATAGGATGGATCCTCTCACCCCAAATTTCCACAACTACTCTAGCCAACTTCTACTCCAAATTATCTAATCCTAAGCTTCAAAAATTTAACAAGATGGGGTGAGAGAGATAAGACTTAAATAAAAAAGAGGGATGCACCGAATTAGAAATTGGATCAATCATCCCTCTAAAGACACAGATACAACTATAGATGTGAAGATTTAAAAGATGCACACAACTTGGGATGAAATAAAATAGAAAAGAGTGAAGGAGTGTAAGAGGAGAAAGATGTTCACATTAAATGTGAAGCATTCAAATAAATGAAGTTGCATTTTCATTAATACCAACACTTAACCATTTACAAATACAGATATGAGGCAATAAATCTCCACATGCGAGTTATAGAGGTCGTCAGAAAGATTTGTGCAAGCTCATAAGGAGGAATTGTAAATTCAATAGGAAAATAACACATAAAAGGTGCCAAAGCACTTACATTTATAGAATATTTAGAGAGAGAGGATAGGAGGTTGATCACATCTAGTGATCAATGAACTCAACCACCTGCCACTACCAAGGACAACTCGCAAGCCAGGTATGGGCATATGACTTCACCCCAAGTACATGACATGAGATCGCAAGTGTTGAAGAATGGTGCCGCTAAAATAAAATTTAGGTAGGTGGAGTAATTAAGCATCTGGTTCAAAATAGGCATGACTCTACCATGCCTCGTAGGCTTGTGATGTTTTTTACTTGATCCGCGATTGCCTCTTACTTTTTGTAACTTCTCATATTTCACGCATTTTTAAAACTCCTACATTTCCACTTAATGCTCTTGTTATGCCATGGAGTTTTAATTCCTTACATCACATATTTTCACTCCCGTTACTACATTCCATTATTCCATGGAATTTTATGTATTCTGCACTAAACCCATATTCTCATACATGTTGGGTAGCCCAACTCTTCCCTCCATGGCTTTGTCCCTGTGCGGTTTTTTAAAAGCTCCGCAGATTTGTGACTTTCATGGAATACTACATTTTTTAAGTATGTGAAACACTAAGTTCTTTGTTCCATGGCTTCCACCCTTAGCCACATTCAAACTTCCCTTCCTTTTCCGTGCAGCATCCTGCGACACTTTTTCCTCACATTGTGGCTACTTTTGGGCGGATTACATGCTTTGTTATTTGGAGTTAACCAACTCTGCAGCATATTATATTTACCAAGTCCGTAGAATATTGTATCTTCTAATCCATGAAGCACTTCACTTTTCCAATGTCACAAAAGTCTAAGTTTTTAACTTCTTCATTCTACAGGTCTTCAATCCTAAGCCGCCTAAGTTTGAAACTTATATGAGCTATTTTAAATAACATGGGGTACTATTTTGGACAACATTCCCTAACCTTAGTATCCTTTTCTGATAATTTTACCTTATCATCATTTTTAATCTCTCTTTCTCTTCCATCTCTTCATTTACTAGTTCCTTAGTTTGTTGAGTAGAATAAGTGTCCTTTTTTCTTGTAATTTCACTTCATTTTTTTCATTTAACAAGAATATTTATTATTCTCTTCTTCACCAACTTCCATATTCATCCTCATTCTCTACCTTAGCCTTTCTGTATTCATTGTTAAATTTGATATCTTGTAAGGTGGTCATATTTTTCTTGTGCCAAAATTTCTTAAAATTCTTCCACACAATAATATTCATTGTTCCCAAAGTTTCTAACTAAGACCATCTAAAAACAAATATTGAACTATCCATATCTAAAGTATACAAATATTAATGAAAAATATATTTTTACATAGAGAGATTCAAATCTTAAAAAATAAATCTTATAGCCATTTATTTGAGCGTCCATAATATTATTTTCTTCAACGTGTAGATAGTGAGACACAATCATGTTGATGAAGTTATACTTCCTTCTTCAATGCAATGCTAGAAGAAGCTAAAATGGCATATTAAGAAAGACTGACTAGGTTTTATGGTTTATGAACACAATGACATTCTTCTTTTGGATACATGGACTTGAAACAAAATATTAAAGCTACTTTATTTTAAAGTAAAATTTTTGAACCCTTATTCTCCCCACCTCTTTTTTCCTCAATACGATCCTCTACCTCTCCTTCTGCATCCTTGTAAATATTTTATTCCTCATCAACATCCTCATAATCATTATTCCCTTCATCTTTAATACATCATCCTCATTTTATACACCACTATCCTTGTCATTATTTTTTTCTTATTTTTCTTTTCTTTTCTGCCCCATCTAGCTAGGAGTTCAACTTGTTACAATTCCTCTACAAACCAATTAGCCCAACCCATATTCAAAAGATTAAACTAATTCCATGTTGAACATCTAAGATGAAGTGGATTTTTTTAAAAAAATCTCATGAGCATAGGTTTCCTTAAATTGAAGCCTTCATTCTTTAGAAGAAGACATCGTCTTCAAAGTAAATCGGTAACCCATGATCCATATAATCATTATGGTTTCCAAAATAATAAAATTCAATGGATCTCATTTCCTTCCCTGCAAATGAGAATAAAAATATGTAAACAAATAGATACAAATATTTCCTTTGAATTTCAAGAATTGGAACTTGGTCTTCTTACCTAAAATGAAATATATGAATATTTTTCCTTACAATTACCTTGTAAAAATAATAGATCTACAATTTTGATGGCCAACTTTGAAAGGACATGAATTCTTTAATACTTCACAAAATAATTAGGGTGACCACTTTTCATAAAATACTTGAAAATATATTTCTAGTAGTGTAATAGTTTTCCCAATTAAAATTTTAGGAGGTGGCACAAATCCTTTAATATTGTCTTTTTATACTAATTTAAATACTTAATGTTAGCAATTTTTTGAAAGATCACAAAAGTCTCTTTCCAATGGTGTAAGCTTCATTTCAATTACAAAATTTGGAAGTTTAAACAAAGTATCTAAATTTGACTACTCTTACCCCAATACTTTGACTTAAAAATTAGAGTTTGCAAGATCAAATTTGTACGGCCGTATTTCCCTTAATATTTCTCCAAATCATTAGTGTGACTAGTTTTTGGAAATATCTTAAATATCTATTTCCATTCACTTAAAAATCACCCGATTGATGAGGGCAATTGGGTGAGGAGAATGAACCTTTGCAAGATAAACTATGCTTTCTTAAAATAAAAAGTGTAAATTCACACAATCTTCACAAAACATTATCCTTTTTCCCAAATTGCAGCTCTAATACAACTCAGTAAGATCTTCACATATAGTAATAGAAATAATCTAAATTCACTCTGAATAATTATAAAACCATGCAAAATATAATTTAAATCAATGATATAAGATATATTTGTTAGCAAAGATTATATAAAATAATTATTTTTAAGGTAGGACAACACCATACAATATTCCTTACACAGAACAACCCCACTTGAGATCTCCCAATATGAAAATACAACTTTAAAAAGGACATATTTGATATCCTTTTATCGAATAGAAGACTATATTTATATAACATCATTCACAAACATTTTCATCCCCATTATATAGACCTCTACATGTAGTTACTAAAAAAAATTACCGTTATGAAGCAATTGAAAACATATAACTTGGCAATCTCGTTTAGTTAAAATTAAAAGGAGGGAAAAAAATTATCAACCAAAAAATACATTTTGAAGATTTATAACATTACCATATGAAAATGAAGGTATGATTATTAAAACTAATAAAAAAATAAAAGTAAATGTGACGTGATATCTAACACATAACAAAATCCATGCCTTAGTGCTTACATATATTTCATTTAGTTTATTTAATTAATATTTACATATTCCTCCTTAAAGAGAAATCTTTTAGGAATATGTAATATCTTTTAAAACTTTAGTAATATAAGATCAAGTGCAACGTATAATTTTTTCGGCTTCATGACTACAAGTTTTGTAAAAACCATTTTTCCTTACATGTAAAAACCATGTTTCTTACCCGTCTTAAAGTATTTGGAAGTAGTTTTTTCCCATTCTAGAAATTCCTTTAAAATATGGATAACAAAAATTATCTATAAAAAAATTAGGAGGGAAAACTTAATGACTCCATGATCTTATTGATTAGAATTTCATTCTTCGTTTTCTAATGGTAAGGATTCATTTACTCTTTGTATTTGTTTTAATTTGTAACATAAGTTTAATATTTTATATAAAGTATTAGATAGTATATGAAAAGTCACTAGAGTTTTGTTTTATTTGGAAAGTGAAATATATTATAGAGTAATCAAACTTGCACATCTTTATCATCAATCTATATAGAATTAATGGATATACATTAAGTAATTTTTTTATTATATATATATATATAATATTTTTGAAATATATAAACAATTTCTTTTACCTAAATAATTGTAAGAGAAAATGCCCAATATTACCATAAAATAGTTTATTAAGAAGTCAACAAATTTTCTTTAATTTTGTGCATTACATATAGATACGCAACTTCAAATTAAGCATCATAAACATAAATGTTGAAACACACACACACACACACACACACACACACACACACACACACACACACACACACACACACACACACACACACACACACACACACACACACACACACACACACACACACACACACACGCACGCACGCACGCACGCATGCACACGCATGTTTGAGTGTGTGTGTGTGTGTGTGTGTGTGTGTGTGTGTGTGGATATAATGCTCAAGTAGTTTGTTTATGATTCAACCCTAAATAAATCAAGTATAGGAAGGTATATGTGGAAAAGTAGGATCCTATATTATTTACTTTTCAAGTTGAGAGTTAGCAATAGGTAGTGCATCTAGATTAATTAATAAAAATTAATGCATAAATCATAATGTACTATTTATATCAATTTATAAGATGGAATATTATAAATGATTGCTAAAACATAAGAAGGTGGATACACTTAGCTTCTTACAAATACATGAAGCTGAATTGGTAGTGTTGTGTGAGTGTATACCATAGAAATGATATGACAATATTTTATATCTAAAATTAGAGTTAAAACTAAAAAGGTATGGAATTGTTTGGGATGTATGGAAGTGTTAGTACCTATAAAAATGGTTCTATATGGTGATGTGTTGGCATTCTGTAGCTTTCTAAACCTTATTGAATGTATTTTATGTGCTTCACTCATAAACCTTGTGTGTCACACATGTGCAAAACCCTTTGTATGATGTGAAATAGCTTCAAAACTCTTAACCACAAGTATGATACCTCATAAAAAAACTTAGTGGTTGGGTTGAAGTGTAATTTGCACTCTGCCTACATTGGAAATACTATGACAAGGCCTCAAAATACTTGTAGTTCTCCACCTAGTATATAATATCAATATGGATGAAAAGTTAGTTTTGGTAATTTGATCATTTGATAATGCAACAATGGCTTGGTGTGCTTAGCTTCATCTACCTTGTGAGGTCTCTAGTTTGGGAAGTGTAACTCAATAACATTGTTGAGTCTAATTCAAACCGGTGTAGGGGGTATTACTATTATGTGTTAATAAATTTGAAGGGATTTAGTATATTTTGGAGTGATTTTGGAAGTATGTTTTGTGTTTGTTGAGGTAAATATGTGGGTTAGACTTGCTTCCATATATTTTTATTAGTAAAGTTTAACATTAAGGCTAACCTGTAGGATATAAACTAACACATAAAATATATGAAATTAAAAAAGTGACCATTAGGTGGCTAAGGATGAAAATGTCATCTTCAGACCAAACCATTGGATAGTTTTGTCAAATATGGATGATCCCATGCAGGTAGAGTTTGGAATTCTACAAAGTGTTGGTAATGATCCCAAGGAGTAATATATTGATTTGGTGTAACGCCCCATAATTTCACAACCCAAAACGTAGCAATAAAACTGGCATTTTATTTTATTATTGCTGTTGTTTGACACAACATTGGGCCGCATAAACACTAACACTTAATTTTGCATTAATCGAATGAACACATGGTTTATAGTTTTACTTTTATGTGCATTGCATTTTGTTACTTAAGAAGTACTACATTTGTGGAAGCATGGTTAAAGCCATTATGCCACACAATACCACATTGCAGATGAGGTTTATTTCATTCCTAGATTAAATCATGAGTTAGTTTCCATAACAAATTTCTTGACTAGGGTAAGTGCACCAATCTAGGGGGCCAAAAGGGTGTCTTAAGTGGACACTTTTTTCTGAAAAATAAAAAACTTGAACTTCTACAAGTTATTTGAAATAGTTACACTCAAAATTGGAAGATGTTATAAGAACATGAATCGTAGAATTTTGAGTTTAGTTTTTAAGCTACTATTTTTTTTTAAAATGGTTAATTTTAAGTGGGTTAAAGAACTAAAATACAAACATGTGCTCCTGATTTTGTTAAAAAACATAGTAGACAGTCGTTAGTGCCCCCCACCATTTTTTGAGCACTATTTAGTATTTTTGGAAACTCTTTGGTAGAAAGATAGATAGGAGCATCTAGTTTGGGCTAGAAATTTTTTTAGACTTTTTTAGCGAGTACATTTTTTTATGATTTTTCTAGTACAAAAATTTTAAATTTTGTAAAATAATGGAGCTCCGACCATGCCCCCCCCCCCTAACTACCTAAAAAAAACATCGTTCAAATTAGATTTTTTAATATGTATAGAATTAGTCCTAGTTTGGGCCTAAATTTTTTTAATTCAATTTCGATGAGTCGAAAAAAAAAGATACATGATGAAAAATAGACATGTATAAACTCCAAAAAATAGCTACAAAAAGGCATAGTTAGAAAATAATTAGTATGGAAACCTTATATTAGTAAGAAAATTTGAAAAATAATATTTTTAGAAAGAAGAAAGTTTTCTTGACCTCGTTTTCATATTTTTATTAAATTGGTTAGTCGTTTTAATTTGATTTATTATGGTGGAATAGGTATTTTACCATTTTTTTGCAAAAACACGAGGTTTGTTGTGTTTTTACAGGTCCATGCCTTAGGCTTGGGGATCCAAACCGGATTAAATCCTAGAGACATGCCTTGTAAAAATTAAAACCACAAAACGTGTACACATTCCACGTAGTATAGACATTATATGTCTTTTTGGCATGCTTCTATTTATAAAATTAATTTTTTCATTTATTATTATTTATATTTTATTATTTCTTATACTTTAAATGTATTTTAGTAAATATAAGAAATTAGGGTCACTCTGCACCTTATGGAACTAGTCTCATAGGTTCATGAGCCACAGTTTAGGAGATAGTTATTTATAATCTAATATGGGCAGTACATAGGTAATTTTTAGGATTTCAGAATTCAGCCTAAAGCTTTTAGCATTTAAATTCTACAATAGATGTCTATTTTGGCAATGAATATAGTCATTGTTTAGGTTTTGGGGCCTTTTTAATTGTTTACTGACATTTGTAGGAGTGTTAGATGTGTCAAAATTAGATTTTACAAACCTCACAACTCTCAAAGGAAACAACAGATACTCAAATATATACACTCATGAAATGCCAAGAAGTAATACATAACAAATGAAAACACATGTGTTGGACATAGTGTCATTGATGTCAAGTTTCATTGATGGAAAAGGGTGTCTAGGTAGCATAGGATTCGACACAAGGCTTTAATCATCAATAAGCATGAAGGTTGATTAATAGTGCCATGTTTTGGTGTCATGAAGTGTTGTGTTGGTGAAGGGTTGGTTTGGAACCAAAATGGGTAGCTTCACTATTTTGAAATCCTTCATGACACCTTCAAGCCTTAGAGAAAAATGGATGTCTCCAACATGTAGAGGATTTATGTAGCTTTCCAAAGCCTATTTTTTCCTTCTAAATCCTTACAGAGCTCCTGGAATCTTCTAAAGAAGTTGGGTTTCACCATTCGAGTGTTTGTTCCCTGCACCTAAAAAACTTGATGTTGAGAAAATAGTCCTTAAATAATCAAATTTTTCCTAAATATTCCTAAATTACCTTCAACACTTCCAATATTCTCTGACATCACCTATGGATGCTTAAGATATTTCATAAACCCTCTCGGAGGTTATTTTAACATCTCTAGAATGGAAAAATAACTAGCATCTAGAAATTGAAAAATTTGAAGCATGACAACTAATCCCTTAATTGAAAATAAGGCTTCTCATTCAATGTGCATCCTTCCTCTAGTGATGTAGGAACATCTTGTTAATAATCAATTTTGGATTGTCTTAGGTGACTAAGGGTATCTTGGGTCCACTTGAGATGGTCATAGTTTGTGATATTCCATTTGGACTCCATATGAAATAATGGGGAGTTTCCCTCTAAAATTATAATATGAATATTTGAACTAGCTCTAGGTGTGTTATAGGCTTAGGTGTTAAGTGACACAGTCCTCTCAGACTGAGATATCAAATTTGGAGGTTAGAGACTTTTTTACAAAGCATTTTCACTAGTAAATATATTTTTGGATTATCTTATATAATGGTGTTCAAGGCTTCATGGAACCCTCATAATGTCTAGGGAATGGAAAATAGCTAGCAAGAATTACTCAGACCAGACTATACCCTGTTTTAGAAGTTTAGTAGTGTGTAACATGAACATAATGATTTAATGGAATCCTTGAGTCTATTTCAGGGCATTGATCACAAGGAATTGGTGTTGTAAAAGTCAAGAAAAGGTAATAAGACATCTAAAGGAGGATTTCTTAAATTAAATTTGCGTTCACAATCCTAACTATGTGTGCCTAGTCTTAAGGGCCTAGAGTAGAACATTCATTATAAAAGTTAATATTTATGCCTAGTAGAGTTCTTGATAAGTGTGGAGGAAGGTAATAAGAAGACCAAGAGTTTAAAAATCCCTAGTGCAGGTTGGAATAAGAATTAAAAAAAAGGAATGTGCAAATAATGTCTAGTAGTGTTAGTGCCCAGTTTGAGGGCTAGGAGAGATGCACTTTTAGAAAAATAGTCTTTATTACATGTGTTTGAAGTTGGTGGATCCTATGAAAAGCTAGAGGAAGGCCTAAGGGCATTAAGGACTCATAAATCAGGGCATAAGGACGGAGTATTGAGTGGTGTAGTTAAAGAAAGTAATGTACAATCATGATTATTTCTTGTGACTATCAAGACAAATCTTGAGAAATAGTTATTTTAGGAAAGAAAATCATAAGGAAGTTTTATCTATCATTAAGGGAGTTGTGTTAAAATGTTTTGAATCCTTTAGGAACATGGTAAAATACTTATACAAATTTAATTAAGAAGACCTATTGATTGCCCTACACAGTTCCATAAAGAAGCCTAGAGAGAGTAAGGGTTTGTATGAAAAGCCTTAAGTGAAAGAGGAAGAGTTGAGTGATTTGCGTTAGTGATTAGGAGAGGTCTAAGCATAGTGAGATGATTGAAAATAATATTGAGTAAAATTCAAGGTGAAGGTGAAAAAAAAATTGAGAAGATTTTTTAGAGCTTGAGCAAACAAAGACTCTTAAAAAGCCAAAAGTTGAAAATCTAGTAGGATGATGGATAAATGAGTAATGGAGCATTGAGATGTGCTTGAGTAAGGTATATGGGTGTGTTGAAAGGTGGATGTAAGGATGAAACAAGTGGAAATCCATTAAACCCTTAATTTTTCTTTCAAACCCTAATTAGACCTACCTGAAATAAGGGAAAAGGAGAAAGTTGAATTGGGGAAGTTGTATTTTGAGTTAAAGTTATATAAAGAGGATTGCATGGTGCTTTGTATCATTAGAACAACCTGTCATCAGTTTAAAATTTACCCTAACTCAAAATAAATTCCTAATAAGATAATTTAGTTTGTTTTTTTGTAGGGAATAGTGTCTAAGGTGATCAATGAGAGACTACTTCCTCCAAAGGCCTAAAAAGGCCATTTTTGGCCATTTTGTAGATAATTGAACACCATTCAGAATTTTTTAGAGAAAATATAAATAATCTGAGGGTGATTTCAGAGAGATTTTAAGATGTCTAAGTAAATTTAGGAAAGTTTAGGAAATAAAATTTCATTCAGGAGCAATCTGTTTAAGACCGGGTTTTCAAGTGCAGGGAATGAAAGCTAAAACGGTGAAAGTTGACTTCTCTGGACGATTCTAGGAGTTCTAGAAAGAGTTAGGATGAAAAAAAATACCCATTGGTATTCTATTAGAATACGATATAAGGTGGAAATATCAACATTGATAAAAGGCTTAAATATTTCTTTAGGTACTGCAAAATGCTTTAGCTTCCCCTCCTAGTTCAAAATGAAATAGGACCTAAATTTTGATTTGTAGGAAGAATTATATTTTTATAATAGTTTCATTGATCATAAAATTTTATTTGTAGTGTTTTAGTGAATTATGGGAGTTCAAGAACATGTAACTCATCATCAAATTCCATTCAAATATTATTCACCTATCTAGAGGAGGAAACCCATTTCCATGAAGAGTAACTTGAGAAAAAAGGTGTCCATGTACCATAAGCATGCTTACACCCAGGTTTCATATTGGTCAATAAGTTTAATTGTGAAGGACTCATCATGTTTAAAGGTGAAATTTGGAGCTCAAGGAGTGACTTGATGATCATCATATCCTGACTCTGTCATTGTACCCAAATCTCTCCAAAGAACAAAATAAAATGAGCTAGTCATGCCACCGAGGTATCTAAGACCATCATGTGTGAAGTATTAAGGCATCATCTATCTCCATGAGATACCATACGAGCAAATACATGTATGATAATCATGAATTTGATTCTATGAAAGGATGATTTTAGAGCCATGAAAGGTGAGGGGATGATCTTTATATGGAGCACCATGTTTCTAAGAATGAGCGATCATCTGAGTTCACTTGATGTAATTCACTTGGTACTATTCACTTGGTACTATTCAAAACCTTAAGGATGAGGCACATTACAATCACCTAATTTTTTGCATAAGACAAGAATCCCATTCAGGGAGCAATCCTCTATCTACAAAGTGAGGATATTATTTTAGTAAGAAGTAGACGAGCATCATAGAGTTAATTTGTGGTCACGAAACTGAATTATGGACCAAATTTCAAAATTGGTACCAATTAAAGCAGTGCTAGCCAAAATCCAATCTAGAAGGTCAAAAAACCTACAAAACAATTATATATGTTTTCCCAAAACAAATACCGACTACAATATATATGCCCTGGAAGTTTTAGGTCCTTGCTGAAATCTTGAAAATGAGTAAGTACTAACCAGATTAGATTTTGAAAAACTATCTTCTAGATTATAACTATCGGAGCTACGAGACCACTTCCATCAAGTGTAGAGTGACCCTAGTTTATTATTATTACTAAAATAAATTTAAAATATAAGATTTATTTTATTATTTATTTATAATTTTAAAGAAATAATAAAAATAAAAATTATACTTTAAATTTATTTTAGTAAATATGGTGCGTACACGCTATACACGTACACGTTTTAGCTTCGGAAATTTCCAAACCAAATAAAACAAAACGCGTACACGTTTCACTTATTTTCATATTTGTGTCAAATTTTTGTTCCATCATATTTGGGCACTTACCCACCACCATCATTCTATGAAATATAGGTCACACGTAATTCCATGCTACAAAAGGAAAAGAGTATAACTTGAAACACCTTTCACGGGGTACCGTGCACCTCCTACCATGGTGTTTTATAGAAACATTAATTAGGTTACAACATGATTTATCCTTCTCTTAATTAGGTAAGATGGAGATGTTTATCTCAACATGACATTGCTACTATGAAACAACACAGTGTTTCCTCACACTATGATGACCAAAGACCCATCAACTAAACAAGATGCTCTCTCGAGACCACAATTAACACGAAGATCATTACTATCCTAGGTCTCAGGCCCTTAATCAATCATATCACATGAATAAGGGTTGATAATAAGATCACTTATGAAACCACTATTAGTCCTAAGGAAGTGCTTTCATGGAATTAGATAGCTTGGATCCAATTGCCCTTCACACATCTTTCTAAGTTGTCTAACGAAATAAATAGGGGAAAAAATGCTTGCAAATTAACATAGGGATAGGGTTTCATTTAAATAGTAGGTGTGACAACATTATTCTCAAGATAACTCCCATGAAGTTATCACCACAAGTTACTAGAATGAGATACTAACTACCTATTGAGGACCATAACATCCTTATTACTAGTAGTGACATCGTCTAAAAATAAGGATGAAACATAAAAATATTTACCTCATTTGGTCCCTTGCTATTGAGAATGACGTAAAATAAATTTGAAATCTTACATAAGTTTTCATGTGAAAACAACCACTCCTTAACAATTCCTTTCACATCATACACTCATGGTTTTACTTAGATCCAAGAGGGATGACCATTTACATAACGTTGGAAGGGTTCTACCTTATTTTCATTTGTTACTAAGAACATTCAATTGTAGTATCAACATTGTACATTGCTATAAAATTTCCTATGAAATTCATTAAATTCCATCCTTTCCATACTCCTTAGTTTTATTTAAATGAACACATTACCACTTAGTTATCATGTTAAGTGTACTTAAAAGCACAAGAACACACACCTTAGTTTTCAAAAGATACAAGAGAAGAGGGGGTTTCACATGATTATCATGATAACTAATCAGGTCTTTTTAACAAGGTATAAAATGCTCATGTGACCCACTTACTTTTATCTCCTTTGATTAACTAATATCTCTAAAGAGATACATGGGTATAATGCACAGAATAATAATAATAATTTATTCATTGATTAATCAATTAGACAAACATACATTTATATAGGAAACTCTAACATACAAATAAGGAGATCTTTAATCAACCACTAAATCCCCATGTTTATCGCAAGCTAAGATTCTATGTGAGTTATATTAATAACACACCTCATAAAGGATATTGGCTTAACTATGTAAGCTATTTACAACCTTACTAAATAATAATATATTATATTATCATAGATAATATAATACTCTATGTGAACACTATAAATATCCAACTTTCACTCTCTTAGTGTGAACATTGTTAATTCCTAATATTCACCCCCTTAATTTGAACATAAGAATATTACATGTTCAAAAATTGAACCAACCTCTAAAATCATTTCTTAGACTAGGTACAAACTCCATAAGTTATCTCTTTACCCTCGTGAAGGCATAACGATGATCGAGAAGAATTGTGTAGGAATACTTCACACCTCTTTGGGTTCCTATGGGACTTTCCCTTCCTCCTTGGGTTCCCGAATTCTTAATCTCCAAGATTCAAAATCTTGGTACTAACTGGATAACCATCCCCAAGTTTAGCTCGTAATCTTATCTTTCTCCCCAAAAGTGGGTTTTTTGAAAAACATGAATCTTTTCCGAATTTTGAAAAAGAGTGATGTTCAGTAAATCAACACACTGAAAAAATGAGCTCTCAAATGAAACACACCACACAATGAAAAAATGCCACCAATGTTGAATGCATCCCCATCACTGGTGATTGAAGAGAGGTCATTGATTGACCTCTAACCTCCGTTGCCTTCATCCTCTAGTGGTCTTGTTGCTAACTCAGTATAAGAAATATTGAGAATTATAATCAACGTCATCATTCATCAATTCATCTTTAGAATTTTAGTCATCTTCTATGATTATATTGTACTCATCTATTTTAATTTTTCCTTTGAGAATATCAGTGGCTCAAATTTCACAATAATTAGGGATACATACCTTTTTTCTTGTAGTAAAAACACTATGTTTCTTCCTTGTTGGTGGAGAAATTCTTGTTCTTCTTTTTCAAGTATATGTAGTTTCTGCTATGCCCTTAATCATATATAGTGTATCGGATGAAGATGTCAACATGTGGCACACATTCCCTTGGTTATTCATATGTTCTTATCATTTTATATTTCATTCATATCATTAGTAGGTCGACCTTAGTGGTTGTCATAACATAGGAAGGGTATATATAGGAGATAGTAGTGTCTAGTTAAGCATATATTGAACACTTGAGTCTTATTGTATAGTTTTGAGGTTGCCCCCTCGAAGTGGCTAAGCTATTATACATGCATATTGAGATCATTTATCTAAAAAAAATTTTCCTTTGGTTTTATATTGTTGTTGATGTTCTGATTTATCTAAGTAATTCCATTACAGTTTCTTCTTCTACATATTCTTTAGTCCTTTTTTATTCAACTAGAAGAGATGAAATCATGTCTTCTAGTGTTTTAGAAAGTATCTAACCAAGTGTAAAAACAAAATTACTATTGAGCAGATAAAACATAGCTCAAGGATGAGAGTGCATAGGGATAAGGCATGCAGGAATAAGGCACGTAGGAAGGCGCAGAGGTATAACAGAATAGGGTGCACCCAGAAACAGGTTGCAAACAGGACTAAATTGTTTTTGTAGACCAAGGCTTATTTTGGACATGGAGTACTAAGAAGCAATGATATGAAGATTTGCGGGCTACACAAGGTTATTTTGGTTAAGAGGAAATTCGAGCACCATGCAAAATTTTGGGCTAATAATACAATCTATTCTTAGAGTTAACTTCAGAAGATCTATTATTAGCACTTGCATGCTTTTGTATTCTCTTATAAAGGCATGTGGGTGGCTATTATTAGTATGTAGCCTATTTTTGGAAGGTGCATGTGTGGTTAAGGGAAACTCCCCACCCCTATATACATGTGTGTGTGTGTGTGTGTGTGTGTGTGTGTGTGTGTGTGTGTGTGTGTGTGTGTGTGTGTGTGTGTGTGTGATATAACTATATATTGTGTGTGTGTGTGTGTGTGTGTGTATCAATTCACACGGTTTGGATATATTGTTTATTTGTATAATTATGTTGCAGAATTGCTAGCACGTATGACTATGGAAACTGGATCATGATGTATGAAGCTTCCATGTTTTACGATACTTAATATAATGGATACTATTGGCTGGATAATGGTGTTAGATGTGACTGAATATTGTTCTTGTATGGTAAATCTCATTATATTCATTGTTTAGTCAATATTTCATATAGATTAGATCTATATCTAGTTTATGTGTTGTGGTGTAATTAATTATATGTTATGGATATAAAGTATATTTGCAATCATGCTAACATATTGAACAAGCTACTCCAAAGAGGGACCTAGTACCCTTCCACACTTTTGGTGAGCGCTCAGTCTAGTCTGAGTGATGTATCAGTGTGCCTTGGGATTTGTGGGTATATTCTATGCTACATCATTGGTTCTATTTTCAGGACCTCTTTCTTAGTTGTTTTACAAGATGTTTCTTGAATAAGATGTGTTGGTTGACCTTGGCCAGTATTGAAGAGTGGTTAGAAAATATTGAAGAACAGTATGCTCACAGATTTAGCATTGGACCTGAGTTTAACGCATGCATGTGGGTTGATCAGAATCTGTATGATGATATTTACGAGACTTTCTTTGCCATATTTCCTATAGAGTTGTACGAGTGGCTGGTTGCTTATGTGTCTAAGACGAATTCAAGATTTCACATGATTTTTTTGATGCAGGATGAATTCCAAGCTTTGTATGATGCAAATCTGATTTGGACATGCTCTGTGGATGTTTGGTTTGGTGATGATTTGAACTTGAGTACATAGTTTCCACTTACACTTTCCCAAAAGCTACTAAGTTCTAGTTCTTACGTGATCCCAAAGGATCTTATTTACGTGGTATTCTGTTAGCAATCAAGATCTTGATCATAACCCTAGATTTGGAAAATAAGCCTATGGCTAGCTAAACCCCACCATGCATGGGGCAGGAGCAATTTTGGTAAAGATGGCATACCTAGCAGTAGAGAGATAGGGAGAAGAAAGGTGACTTAAGTTTAATGAAGTGCGTGAAAGGGGTCTGATGAAGAGGTAAGAGATCGTGGAAAGAATGGTGTTGCAGAGGGAGATGGATCGTGAAGGATTTGGAGCTCACGTAGAGGAAATGGAGCTAGATCATCTAGAACTCCCCCATTTAGGAAAGCATGGTAGAGAACCCTCCTCGACTTTGGATGAAGGTGCATCGAGAGAGAGATTTTGAACAATGGGCATGCATCTAAACCAACCTAGTGACCTAGCCTTCATGCTTGGTTTTCCAAATTCTAAGGTAGTTAATAGTAAGAAAACTAGTATGAGAAGTAGAGTTGCAGTAGATAGATTCAATTTGCATTCAATTTTAAGTGTTAATCAAGGATTTTATTCATCTATGGCGGCATAATCATCATCTATGTTATTTGGAGGTACATCTGGAGGTATCTTTTCTAGCAAATCATCGGAACAGAACACAAGGGCTCAGAATATTGGTATAACATCTAGAAGTAACACAAATTCATAGATTGCGGGAGTCCATTTTAGCATGACTGTTTGAAAAAAAGGCATTGCATCCTATGGTTTGTTACGTATTTCAAGAGTGTCAGGTGGCTCAGGTGCTGGTGGATCTAGTGGATCTAGAGGTGGTGAATACACTGGAGGAAATACATGCTTTGGGTCTAATGGGCATGGTCCGCACCAACCTCAGCAAATTTATATGGATATGTCTCTCCATCTTCCAGAATATATAGGCATTAAAGATGCAGTAGAGCATGTACATATGTGTGAAATATTATGGCACCCTAAGGGGATTATAGCTCCATAGTGCAAAGCAAGTCAGTTTGCAACTATGTTTCAAGGGCATGCACACAACTGGTATAGAAATTTTCATCCTGATCAGACTTGTGTATATTATATAGTGTTGTGATATGCCTTCTTAAAAGAGTTTTATATCCCTAAGTTTGAGCAAAAAAGCATAATTGCGCTTAAAGATATTAAAAATGGCACTACTCAGAGTGTTTGAGAATATGATGCTCGGTTCCAGATTCTTCTGGCTAAGTTATCTTATGACATCTATGCAAGCCAACAAGCACATTGATTTTTTGGAGGACTAATCATATCATTTAGAAGATTGGTTTCACATAATACCTTTACAGATCCGTGAGGCACTTGAAGCAACTTTGCATGCTAAGGCAGTAGGAAGTGTAGAAACAAGAGTGAGCCCATTTTTGGAAGCTTAGATTGCAGTAACGGCAAAGAAGTTAGAGAAATTATCTGCCAATTCAGCACATGAGACATGTAGTGGAATTTGGTGCACATATTGTGAAGTAGAAGGGAAAACTAAGGATAATTTCCCTCATAAATTAGTGCGCTCATTGTTACTAGATTGCGAGATATGTCTTTTGGACCACAGTTTAAGTTGATTCCCATTGTTGCAGAGTGTGATAAGAAAAAACATGTCTTGTTACTACAAGATTTACAGGTCTTCCTCTAATGATACTGAGGATTGTAGGTTGATTGATTAGATTCATGATGTCATTGATATTGGCATACGATAGACAGGTGTTGTTAATAAATCTAAGGATAAGGATGACCATCATGACCATGATCATAATGAGGGGTGTTTTGATGGCAGTCATGGTAGAGGTTGAGGATACCATCAATGATTTAGAGTCTAAGGTCGAGGGAGTGGAAGGAATGATTTTCCTTGTGGAACTTAATATACCTGTGGATCTCCTTATCATTACAGGTTTGAATGTCCTTAGAACATTGTCTGTTCTTTTTGTGGAAAGAACCATAAGTATGAATATTTCCCTAACTTATATGAACACTTGAGTAAGCAATATAAAAAGGAAAATAAAGGTGCAAGAATGGTTAGATTACAACACGTAATAGAGGACTAGTGGATTCCAAAATTAGCGTCAGACCCTGAGTTGGTTCCTGTGAAGATCACTATACGTGTTGAGGCTACCCATGACAAAGATATTCTTCAACAGAAGCCTTTGATTACTAAGCATTAAGTATTACATGTGAAGTATCCAGACCCTATGCATCAAAAGGAAGTATATTAGGAAACCACGAAGGTAATTCAGAATTTACAAGGTGAGATACAATGTTTGAAGGAATATTCACAAAAGTATAAAAAAAGAAATTATTTGAGCTCCATTCGATGGATGTTGATGATTTGAAGGAGGTTTGAAAGATAATGCACCAAGAAAACATTATTCCATCATTAGGGAAGTGGTTAAAGGGAAACACTCTGCGCATTGGGACAGAGCATGAGAGACAACTTTTGCATGTTAATATTCCTCTGAACAGTTTGGATTATGACAAGGAGATTACTCTAAATTTCATTGTTGATGGTTGGATTTTGAGTAACATTTTGATTGACATAGGCGCGGAAGTGAATGTGCTTACTTTGGATGTGTGGGTTCAGATGGGCAGATTGCCATTATAGCCATCTTATAATGTGTTGTTTATGGCAAACCAGACTAAGGCCACACCCATTGGAGTTTTAAAATATGCATCCATTATTATTCAGGGGAAAAAATTTAATGGGGATTTTGAGGTTTTATCGTTTGCAGAAGAAGACAATTTTACCACATTACTTGGGTGCCCTTAGTGTTATACAAACAAAGCTAACCTAGGATTCAATAATGGGTATATCATTTTTGAGAATAAATAAGAATGTGTCATTATCCCTTTGATAGATGGGAAATTGTATCCCTATGTAGATCTCTTAACTGGAGAAAACTTGAATAGAATTCATGTGCGCACCATTCGAGATCTGAAATTTCTAGAGCCATCAAAGGAATGAGTTCTCCAATGGGATTATACACATTCTATGAGCGATACTACAAGTGTTGCAGGTGACAACTGGGTACATGGAACTTACAAAATGGTTGGGTGTGAAGTACGAAGTGCGGCTGCACACATTAGTAAGCCATACAGTATCAGGCGTTTGGGAAGCAACCAAATACCAAAGTACATAGGTGAAGAGAATCCATAAGTATTCCTGTTTGTTATGGAAGTTAAATGGGAATGTCAAGTAGAAAGAAGGAACTTATCAGTGTATAATCTGCGTGGGATGATAGCGCGCTGGTGGATGGTTCACAGAAGATAATATTTTCGAATGGAGAGAAGTGAGGATTACTTTATCTCCTAGAATTTTAAGCAGCAATGCACCTACTCCATATCTATGCATTTTATGGTAATGATCCTATTCAGCACCACATTCAGTAGTGTGAGAGACTCTTGATAAGAGGTGCAGGAAGATTTTCCACCTTTGCATTGTGGGTGCATAAGCTTTATTTCACTTTACGAGGATGCGTGCACGCATGGTATATCTATGTAGAGTTGAATAGAGAGACTAGAAATTGGTAAGAACTTATTGCATAGGTATGATTCAGACATTTGACTATTTTTTCACTAAACCATCTGGTGAATGAGGAATTACAGGTTAATGAAGAAATTAACTATGGGAGATAATGCAAAGGCTAAGGAGATTCTTCAAGATCTTTTAGGAGATTTAGACATGGGGTGCACATTTTAAAGAGGAAGAAACTGATGCTTGAACAGCTTGGGTGTGCCTACCTAGAAAGAGACAAGGGTAAGATGGTCTATATAATTGATGATGATGAAGTGGACGAACTTAGATGTTGAGTACAGCAGAGGGTACGTGTGAGGTCCTAGTACAGTGTAAATGAAAATGCATGTGCCTGCCATGCAGTCCATAAAGACCAATAAGGTGAACATTGGAATAGATAATAAACATAAGGAAGCCATCATCAGATATTATTGGTCTGACTCTAAAGTTTCTAAGATCATTGAGTTATTGTGTGACTTCTAAGATTTGTTTCCTTAGGGGCTATCATGAATTAAAAAGTGCGTACATGAATCATTGGGAGAGATGAAGATAAAAATAAAATAAGGTACGCGCCCAGTTCAAAAGAGGCCTCACATGATGAATCTGAACTTGCGCATCAAGGTAAAAGAAAAAATTGACAAAATGTGAATTTTTGGGATCATTGTGCCCATTGAGGAATCAAAATGGGTGAGCCCTATGGTGATCAGCATCAATAAATTTTGCTAGTATAAGAATTTGTGTGGAGTATAGGGAACTTGAATGATAACATGTGTCATAGATCCTTTTCCCACACCATTTACTAAAGAAATCTTGTAGGGCAGTTGCAGTGGTGTGAGATCTATTCCTTCACTAATGGATTCTATGGAAACCATCATGTGACGATAGCTACATAATGATCAAGAGAATAAGACAATGTTCACCACTAAATGGGGAATTTTTGCATACACAGCTTATGCCTTTTGGATTAAAGAATGTGCTTGTAGTATTTTCACGCATAGTGGTACAAGTATTTTAGGACTTTATTCACAAGTTCTTGCATGGGTATATCTAGATGATTGGATAGTCTATGGGCTTGGTGAAGGATCACTATGATAATTTGAGGTTGATGTTTTAGAGGTGTCGGTAAGTTGAGCATCTCTTTAAACATTAAGAAGTGTGTATTCTCCACACCCTTTTGGAATTTTATTGGGATACATCATTTGCATACAAGAAGGTTTACTAGTGGACCCTCCTAAGGTTGTTGTAATCTCAGGCTTGGAGGAACCTATCTAGCCAAAGCAAGGTGTGCATGGATTCTTGTGGCACACATGGGATATTACAAGAAAATTTATTAAGGGATATGCCAAGATCGGCGCGCCCTTAGAAGAGTTACTGAAAGGAAAAGGACAGTTCTACTGGGGCGAGGTGTAGCAGTGAGCATTTGAAAAACTAAAGGAGAGGCTTACTACAACACCTATTTTGTGCTTTCCTTCATGGTCCAAGCCATTTCACATTCATGTAGACACCTCTGGAATGGCCATTCGCAAGGTACTAGCTCATCCTGGAGAAGGAATTTCAATCATCCTATTTTATTTACGAGAAGAAAGTTGACTCCAACATAGCAGAATTACACACAACAGATTGTGAGGCCTTGTCTATGATTTATGCTCTCCATAAAGTTTCAAAAATATTTTTTTGCTATACCTTTCATCTTTTACACAAACCACATGACACTAAATTATTTGGTGAACAAGCCTATTTTGTAGGATCGAATATGTCATTGGGTTATGTTATTTTGGGACTTTAAATTTACTATGGTGGTTAAGCCAGGTAAGAGCAATTCTAGTCCATACCATTTATCAAGGATTCAATCAGGAGAGGACACATAGAGAATTGAGGACACAATGTCAGATGCACAATTGTTCAAGTTACACCATACACCCTTGGACGTAGAGGATATTGTTATCTTTTTATGCATAGGTGTGGCACCTGAGGGAATGAAGGCCTTAGAAAAGAAAAAACTTGCTATTTATGTCGCACCTTACATGTTGATCAATGGAGACTTATACAAGTTAGGTTGTGATGACATTTTTTGTTGATGTTTACTTGAGCATGAGTTTGAAGAATTTATAGAAGAGGCCCATGGAGGTATTGCAGGTGGACACTATGCAGGAGATGTCACCACGCACAAGATTCTACTAGTTGGTCTATGGTGGGAAACATTATACAACGATTGCAAAGAGTATTGCAAGGCATCTAACCATATTTAACACCTTGGAAATCCTAGACATAGGGATGAAATACCTTTGAGGCCTATTACTAGTGCAAAACCTTTTGAGAAGTGTGAAATTGAATTTGTGGGCCCTATCTCCCCAGCCACGCGTAGGACAGGATCGTGATATATTATAACTTGTACAAATTATCTTACACGATGGGTAGAGGATACACCTACAAAGGATTGCACAGTAGCTATGGCAGCAAGGTTTATGTGGGAAAATATTATCAGCAGGTATGGATGCCCTTTAAGTTTAACAAGTGATAGGGGTACTCATTTCTTAATGAAACTATCAGGATATTATTGGATGAATTTATGGTTGCACACCATCGAACAACCCCTTATCACCCTCAGGAAAATGGAACTATTAAGGCCTTCAACAAGATATCGGGCCATACATTGACAAAAAATTTGTGATGTTGGAAGGAGAGATTGGGATGATAAAGTCTTTGTTGTACTTTAGGCATATAGGACAACCTAGAAGAGGTTGAATAAAGCAAACACCCTTTAAGTTGGTGTTTGGCGCAGAGGAAGTTTTCTACCAATGGAAAAGCGATTCATGTTACCTTCTTTTTGTATTGCATGCACAGGAGGTTTGAATGATGAGTAGGCATTGGAATAACTTATTGAGAAACTGATGCAAACTAGATGAGAGGTGCGCCATAACACGTTGGAGTCAGAAGCACAAAAAACATAGGGTAGAAGGCATGGCATGATAGGTACATCAAGGATAAGAAGCTTGAGGTTGGGAAAATGGTACTTCTGGATGATTCAAAGTTTTTACACCACCTTGGAAATCTCAAGGTGCATTGGTTGGGACCGTATGTTATCACTTATATACTTGATTCAGGAACTTTCTAGTTAGAGGCGCTGCATGGAACACGGTTTCCCCCGGTTACTTCAACAGGAGTAGGCTGAAGCCCTACTATAAATGAGTATTCTTGGTGTTTTCAATAAGGAAGTATTGCCACTTAGATTAGGTTTCCTTAACACATTCCCTTTATATTTTTTTTCCTTCATCGTTGTTATGCTTTTTCAATTTAGTTCAGTGTTTTATGTAATAAGTGTGCTTGCATGCCAGAAGCTGATTATTATGTAAGTTTTTTCATGCATAGAGGACTGTGCATACCCTTAGTGTGGGGTGGTTTATATATAGGGTTCATTGCCAATTTGGAATATTATTTGAAGATGGGTATGCATACAAGACAGTTTGTGCATGTGATCAAAGGAAAGGTGTTGCTAGGAAAAGAGAAAAATTTCTCCCGAATAAAGACCACAGATGGAAAAATGGGTGCATAGTATAATGCGACGTATGATGCAGTAGGGGAAACTACTTAGTGAGAGGCACAATGGCGAGGTACTCAGGTGCATGAGGGTGAGTGAAAGGAGGTCTTTGGTTGAGAAGCATGAGGCACGCCAGAAGGTTATGACTATGGTGCGGAGATGAGAAGTGTGGAAACATTGACAAATGATGAATTAATGCTGAGAACGGTGATAGGTCAAGAGCAATAAATTTGATAAATTGTTGAAAATCTATATAAGGACGTGATGTGAAGTCATTTTTACCTTTGCATACAAGATATTTCGTGCGAGTTGAAGGCGAGCGAGCTAGCAAAACCATTGTGAAAGTGCAGAGAGTTACGAACTAGTTATATCTTGTAAAATTATGCATGGGATAGTCTTTTTTCTCCAAAGGTGATGTGTTTGAGTGAAGCAGAGGCATGCGTGGAAGAATATTGATAGTTAGGGTTTGGTTTCGAGCTAAGGCACACAAATTTGAGTTCCAGAGCTCAAGGCAAGGAAAAAATACACGCCTTTTTAGTTGACATGGCACCCAAAAGAGCACCTAAAGGTAGGGCAGGGGGAAAGAAGAAAAACGAAGGTGAGATTGAAGTGGATGATGCCCCCAGAAGTAGATTTTCTGAAATGTAGTACCCAAAAGGTGTTTTTATGAGCCGTGACTAGGATTCACACATTCACTGCTACAAAGTTAGTGACTACAACCACAGGAACAAATATACCAAGGAAGAGTGTGAGAAATTTCTTGTGGTGAAGACATCAAAGAGAACAGCGGATGACATGGTGGTTTACAACGATGCGAGAGAGAAATTATTGACCAAGGTAGGATTTTTATAGCTGTATGAGCTCCCATATTTTGGAAAACCTAAGAAGTTGTACCAGTGGCTCATGAGAAGAGTCCATGAGGACTTATTTTATTTTTTGGGCACTGAATGAGGATCACTACACCCTTTGATTGGAAGTTTGACAGGGCTGAAGAGTATGGGTGTTGAGCTAAGTAGTGACCTCACTGACAAGGAGGCCAAAAAAATGAATAAATTACTTGGTTACACAAAAGGAGGCACGGATCACAAATCCTAAATTGTAGAAGTATCTAGTCATTCAGGAAACATCCCATCTCCTGACAAAGATAAACAATCAAGAGCATTGGTCCCAGGTAAACAAGGCTTGGCTTCATGTTGCACAGAAAATGACAGAAGGGGTTGTATAAAACTTATAAAATTTCACTATTGAGATGATTATTGAGGAAGCACATGAAGGCAAGAATATTAGCTTTGGAACTTTACTTCTATCCTTAGTTTTTGTTAAAATTGGGGTGCCCGGTGGGCCAAAAGATAATATGTGGCAGTCTTTTGAGGAGAAGAAATCCTTGGCAAAAATATTTACCAATTATTCTTGTCATGGATCAATGACTGGACCCTTCAAGCAGAGGGCAGAAATGTGGTATGAGCACTTGCATGCCTTGTTTGAAGAAGAGTGGAGAATACCCAAGTAGTTACCTTCGGTATTGGATAAACAAGTACAGTTTACTGTGTAACAACACTTTTGTATTAGGCACTTTGGGATGAAGGATGGAAAATGAAGCCCCTAGTGAAAGATTCCATATGCCTTCACATCATGTTATTTTCAAGCACCTGTACATAGGTTTCCATATGTGCGTTAGTTTTTGTTCAATGCTGACAAGGTAGATTATGACTACCACACGCTAAGGAAGTCATATGTTCATCCAAGTAAGACTGCTTACATTGAAAGATTAATTTCAGATGACATTAACATGAAGGTTGTGATTTTGGCCATTGGAAAGATAGGCACAACTCTGGTATATATATACTTGAAGCCTAAACTACAAAATAGGAAGTATTTGGAGAATGAATTCAAGCTCACTGGACCACCCAAGGGAAAACATATTGTGGGCACTTTAGAGAAAGAGGATACATTTCCCATTGACGAAGAGGAAGAAGAAGAACTTCATGAAGATATTGGTGGGTTTAAGCACAAGGGTAGAAGACACCCTACGGTTGGAGAAAAGAGAGAGTGTGAGGTGACTCCTCCATTACAGAAATAAGAAGATGAATTGTTGGGAATGGGTGCAGTGGAAATAGATGTAGATCAAATCATCAAGGAGCCAAAATTTAAAAAGGTGTTGCGAAGAACAAGGGCTTAGAGCGTGGGGACATCAAAATTTTTAAGGAGGTCACCTAGGACTTTGCCTTAGAATGTAGAGCCTGAAAAGAAGAAAAGGCATAAGTTAAAGCTTAAGGGGGAAGAGGAGAATGAATCCAGGGAAAGCACGCCAGGAAATCTAGTGAATCCTGAGAATACAGGGGAGCCTCGTGGTGAAGAAATGAATAATGATGAAGAGGATTTGAAGGAGATAGAAATAGAAGTAGATAAGGGCGAGCCTTCAAGTGCACCCCATACTACATAAGAAGGTGAAGGCCCGATTATGGATTTAAGCACCTGGGTTCCAAAAGGAAGGCGAATAAGGAAAGAGAAGGGGGGCGAAGACTATGAGACTCTTGTAGTGGGATATGTGGATAACACAAGAAAAATCATATGTGTGTGGTTCCAGAGGACTGTGGAGCCTAAGGATTCGTATGGTTTGGAGCTAATGGATGCATAAATGGTGAACGTGAGCACATGAAATCAATTATCGTGGTCTATGTAGACTTATATGGATGAGCTTGATTTCGAACTGTGTGAAGATTCATGTGTTTCCTATAGGATGAAGAAAGTGCCCCACGTCTGACACATGAATTTTAAGCCTACTATCATGTCAGATGAGCAGGTGAGTAATGCCTTAGTGAAAGTATCTATAGAGGTTACATGTAGAAAAATAGATGAACAGGAAACCATCAATGCATTGATGGATGATAACAAGGATAAAGATAAAGAGATTAAGCATGCCTGATAGCAAAAGAAGGAAAGGGACTGAAGGAAAGGTCGAATCTTTGAGTTAGCATGGCAGAGGAAATTGGAGATCATATTTTAAAGGTACAGGTAGCATTTAGAGTCACAAGTTCCAGAAAAAAATTCCTTCTGTGATGCATTATCTTTGCACACTTTGGTAAAGTTGGTATTCAATGAAGTGCCCATGCGTATGCCAGCACCAAAGGATGCTACTAGAGGAGGCAAAAAGGGAAAAATTCCATGATTGTAATAAAATTTGAAAGTAATGAGTCATTGTTGTATGAATTGAAGGATGAATTAAAGAAGACAGACCAAGCTCTGAATATGTGCGTGGCACTAGATTTGATTATTCAAACATAAGGACAATTGTAGAGGATAATGAGGTCCTAAAGGCAGTGAAGAATGAGATGCTCAAGTGCATGTCGAGAGGCTTGCTCTAGTAGAAGAAAAGTACAATGTGCTTGTAGTATCCCAAGAATCCACATAAGGAAAGAATGAATGAAATTGGAAAGCTCGTTGCTTAGAAAATGGACTTACATGGAGGGCATGGTTTCTAGCATGGCTAACATTGTTAGGATTTTGCATAATGAATAAGAAAACGTGAATCGTGATGAGTTGGAAGTCTATGGTTATAGATGTCCCTAATGAAACAGGTGAAGCACGCTGAGTGTTTAGCAAAAATTGGAAGCAGAGATTAAAACTGAATATCTAGAGTTGAGTCTTACTATGTGGAAGATTAGAGGGCTCTAAGTAGTAATTACATTCTATTTGTTCAAGTAATCAAATATTATTTTGTTAATTATTATTTATTCTTGGAGTATATAAGGTAGTGATTACCCATTGTTGGGGGCGGTAATGAATTTAGTGTGGGGTAATGTTGAGCGGATGAAAATATAGCTCAAGTATGAGAAGTGCGTAAGGATTTGGGTGCCCGGGAACAAGGTGCGCAGGAAGAGTGCAAAAGTATAGCAAAATAGGGCGCACGCCCAGAAGCGGGTTGGAAATAGAGACTTAGCCACTTTTATAGATTAAGGATATTTTTGGACATGGACTTGCATAAGCACGTACAAGGATATGAAAACATTGTAAACTATGAAAGGACTATTTTGGATAAGCAGAAGATCAAGCACCATGCATAGATTTTTGGGATAATAATAGGATATGTACTAAGATTTAACTTGTAAGAAGATCTATTATTAGCACTTGCATGCTTTTGTAATCTCTTGTAAAGGATACATGGCTATTATTAGCATGTAGCCTTTTTTTAGAAGGTGCATGGGTGGTAAAGGGAAAGTCTCCACTCCTATATATATATATATATATATATATATGGTATATATATATATTGATTTACACTGTTTGGATATATCATTTTATTGTAGAGTCATGCTACATAATTATTAGCATGCGCATGACTATGGAAATTGGATCATGATGTATGAAGCTTCTATGTTTTACAGTATTTAATATAATGGATACTATTGGATGGATAATGGTGTTAGATGTGATTGAATATGGTTCTTGCATGGTAAATCTCATTATAGTCATTGTTTATTCAATATTTCATATGGTTTAGATCTAGATCCGGTTTATGCGTTGTGGTGTAATTGATTATCTATTATGGATATGAATTATATTCACAATCATGCTAACATCTTGAACAAGCTACTCTAAAGAGGGACTGGGTACCGTTGCATGCTTTTGAGTGAGTGCTTAGTCTAGTTTGAGTGATGTCTCAATTTGCACCTTGGGATTTGTGGGTATATTCTAGGCTACATCAATTACTATAATTGGTGGGTGAACTATTCAACAATATGGATTTTTCATCCTCATCATCAACTGGAGCTTTAACTTCTACTAACTGTCTAGTGAGAGATCTAAAATCATTAATGTGGTTGGAAATGGTGACCCCGTCATTCATTTTGAATCTAAACAACTTGAGTTTTAAGGAAAACTTAGCATTGACTGATTTTGCTCCAAATAATTTACTTAAGTTTTCCCACATATCTTTTGAGGTTTTTTTCAAGATCCGCATAATGTAATTTAGAATTTGAAAGAGATAATCCAATAATGGCTTTGGCTTTATCATCCCTCATTTTCCATTTTGCTTTTTTAGCTAAATCTGATGATATTTTTTCGTGCCCATTTACAATCCTCCACAAATTCTTGTTCATTAAATACATCTGCATTTTAACTTTATAAGTGTGGAAATTGAGCCCATTGAAATTTTCTAGTGGGACTTCCATTGTGAGATTGAGATACAAATATGTTAATTTCTAATGATAATACGTATTTTATGTACAATATGAAGGATTATAAAAATGACACTAGAATTTAATGTAAGATGACATTAGACATATAATGGACACACTAAAAAAATTAATAACATTGATTTTGACATAAAAATATTAATAAAAATTTACATGATTACTAAAATAAGACATCATAACAACCATTGGCAATACCTTGGGTACTACACTCCAAATAGATTCTCAAACAACTAATTACACCCATACTACTTATGCCCGGATCCTGGTGGAGCTTGACACTGATAAAAATCTTCCTACTACCATAGACCTTAGAGTGCAAAATAGAACTTGGTCACAAACTCTTGATTATGAAGGTCTACCTTTCCAATGTAGAAGGTGCTTTGGATTAGGACACACCTCTACTACTTGTGGGATGGAAAAACGTCAACATGAGAAGCGCAACTGGTGGAAAGACGCACTCTCAGAGAACCTGATTTTTGTGGATAGAAAGGATCTTGAATCTAAAGCAGTAGATGAACTAGAGTCAAGGAAAACCCCTTTATCCAAAACTTAGGTTGTTAGCAACATAAAAAATACACAAGCTGTTGAGGGCAGCATGGAAAATGATAAATATCTCTCTCTGGATAACAACGTGGCTGTTCCAAATGCGACAAATGCGAATAAGGAAAATACTCCTCCCTTGTCTACTTCTCCAACCACGAAGGCTCCATCAGGGTGGATTACAGTCAACAAAAAGAAAAAATCTACCACTCTGAAGGGTAACACTTCGCCTTGATGATTCTCATTTCTGCTATTGGCTGGCTGGGTTTCATTGGTCTCATTTTTCTTAGCCGGATAGCAGATTGCTTCCAATGGTGTTGATAGGCCATTGTTGTTTGTTTGTTGTGCATCAGTTGTTTTTTTGTTGTTGTTTTGTCGTTGCTTTGTAGTCTGTTTTCTGCAGTTGGGCTTAATTGTTCTATCAGGATTTTGATCCTTCTCTTGTGCTTTAACTTTCAATTTTGGCTTTTGAGCCTTTGTGTACAAGGGTATAATCCCTTTCAAAAAACTATTTTCCAATAATAAAAAAAAAAGACATCATAACATGAATAAAGAATTTAAAAAAATATAACTCATTATATTTCACCTCCAACAACCAAACTAGAAATTAATTAACTGACCGAATGATGAAAACGTGATCAGAATTGAACTATAAATCAACACATCAAGGTCAAGATGGAATCACTAAAGTTGTAGGTCTCGATTCTTATATGAATCAATGTGAATTCCAAGGGAATACTCAATATATATCTTGCACCAAATTTTCCACGAGTAGGTTATTGAAATTCATGCATGGGAAGTCTATGAACATGTTTAGTGAAACCATTCATCTCTCTTCTTCTAATGAATCAATTCACATAGATCATAATATTGCAAAGATGCATGAGTTAACAGAGTCAATGAGAGGAGAGAATCAAGTCAGGCACTTGAGCCAATGTAGTGTACACAAAGTGGTGAAGAAACTATGAAAAATTAATATTGACCAGTCTTCCCCTGGATGACTAAAGAGATTATCTTCACGTAACAGTCTTATTTTTCTACAAACAATATTCTTCAATGAAATACTTCCATTAAAGAGAGAAGTGCCCTTTTGCACAATTTTATTACACCTCTGGGATGTAATTGGAAAAAAATCCTAAGTGTAACAACATCATGTCCTTCACACAACTATAATAAATAAAATATTATAGATACTCTCATATCTCGACTTTGATACCAAATCCAGATATCTACAGGTGTATAGCGGGCCAAGAATGTGTCTCAATGACTTACACTCCTAAGTCTTCCGTTCTACAAGGGTATTGAGGTAATGAATAGGAGACACACATGAACTGACACATAATGGAGTGATTTAACGAGGCTACAACAAGCATTAAGGTCACATATCAAGAGGGTAGTAATCCATATACTAGGTCAACCTAGGGCTTCTAAGGCCCATAGTTAAGATAGAGGAGATTACCCTCCTAGAATAAGGGTAAATGGGTGAGAAGAGGTATGGATCAGTAGTGGATAAGATAATCATGCACAATATAACTGAAATTAAAATAAAGGAAAGCTAATGAGTTAATCAAATAAGAGCACTATGCTAACTAGCATCAATGTACATATGACACTAAGCTAACACAGAGTAATGGGAAAGGGAAATGAACTAATCTATGCAAAATGATGAAAAGATACTTACTAGTGGTGTGGTCGGTGATGCATCTATCTCTCCATAGAAGTAAAAAATCGAGAGAGAATCATTATTGGGTGGAGAAAGGGAGCACCATTCATGTCCTAGACTCACTATAGATGACCTAGTAGTGCAATCAATCTGACTAAGAATAAGAGTGTCCAATCCAATCCAAGTCAAGTGCAAGATGAACTAAGGGTTGATCAAGCAGATGCGAAGTTGGCGCAAAAGAGCATAGCAGATGGAAATTCCTCTAATTATGGATTCATTTCGTTATGAGTGTAAAAGTGTTGCATGTGTATGTGTACAATGCCATCTCTTGTGGGTGATGTCATCAACTAGGGGAAAACCTAACACCGACACCATCTCCCATGGGTGATGGCATTATCCAAGGATGCTAAATGTCATGAAAAATGAAAAAGAGGTGTCATGGATCAAGCAGGTGGATGAACAAGGTGCCAAATGGTGAGATGCAAGCAAGGTGTTAGATGTGCAATGTATATGAGACATAAAGGGACAAGGATAACTAATGGAAGGATAACTAAAGCTAGGACTACATAGCGATATTATTTATGTGTACTATCTCTAACCCATAATGACTATGTGAATAGTCATGCCCCATTCCCTGTAGGCCCTTTAAGGCACCCGCTCAATAAATAGATGCATCAGTGACCCTTATTTGCACAAAAATTGTTAGTAACATGTATGAAAGATGAAAATTTAAAAATTAGTTGTATGCATATGCACCAGTCATTGATCACCCTATGTCACAATGGCGAAACATGGGGTTATCGATGGAAAGAAACAGCCGATAACATTGACATTGAAAGTAGATATTGAAAGTAAGAAAGGATTAACTAAAATGAAATATAACCACCAATGCGTACTTGATACTATTGATTGTCGTGCCATGTGTGGGTGCATTTAATGCTACAAGAACCCTTGAGAAGCACAACTAAAAAGAAAAACTCTGATCATTAGTAAAATAACACATAAATCACCTACCTAGGGGCCCATGGGATGGATTTCATTTCATAGTTTCAAGATGTCATGATGTCATAGTGGTATGGTGTTAAAAATAGGCAAAAATTGAAGATCATCGAATGTATGCGTGTGATAGGTCAAAATGAACGGTTTGAGATTGCAGTCAGGACACGAGAAATGATGCATTGTGTGGAGTTTGGGAGAAAAAATGATGGTGGTTGAAAGATTTAGGTTTATCACGACCAAATTTGAATAGAAAATTTTAGTTTTATATTGTCATGCCCACTATTTTACCACACAAAATGTAATCGAAAAACTGGAAATTTTTTTGTAGTGCAATCATGTGATGCAACACTGAAGAGCAGATGCACTAATCAGTAGACACTTAATGCCAATACTTACCTTTCAATAAACCAACATACTAAAATTATAATTGTCTCATGAGAAAGCATTCCATTTTATTACTTCAAACGTGTAACCTTTACAGAAGCATGGCTAAAGCCATTATGCCTCAAAACATTACAATGCGAGTTAGTTACATATCATTCTAAGATCCATTCTAGGGTTAGAACTCTTTTAATTTTGCTTGCACTATCGATATCTGAACATACATGTATGTCATCTTCCATTCTTTAAACACCCAAGAATGATAGAGCCAAGAGTATGTAACTTTGGCTAGAACCGTTACAAACTCTAGCCAGATGTCACACATAAAGTGGGTATGCATGAATAAGTTGCTTAACCCATGAACAGTCTCTCGAACCATCATTCTTCTACAAATTCAAGCTCACATGAAATCCAAGCAATGCTAAGGGGGACGAGTTTAACTTGGAACTCCTTTCCCGAGGCCCATGCACTTCTCACCACGTGTTTGTATGTACAATAAGTAGGTTCAACACAATTTATCCTTCTCTTAATTTGGTAATATGGAGATGCTCGGCTAACACAAGAGTGTGACCAAGAAATTTCACAAAGCTTCCCATATCACTATGACAAAAAACCATTCTCTTTATAAGGTGTTATTTCAAATCAAAAATTACTAACCAGAACCAAACATTCAAGAGTATAAAGTACTCATTTAAGGTTTACCCAAAAACATGTGTTATGAAGAAGAATGCTTACCGAACTACTCAAATTCCTATGAAATTTCCTCTCATTGCAAAACATAAGCTTGGCCCGAATATCCTGTCACACATTTATCCAAACACTCTATGGCACAATAAGAAAATCAAATCTCAAGTATTAACATATGAACATGATTTCATTTGCTTGATGGGTATGACTACACCATCTCCAAGATAATTATAGGCAGCTTACCACATAAGCCACTGATAGGGATGACTAACTCCTTTCTTAAGATCATGGAAGTACTTTCTCTTATGTCCTATAAAGGCATTACCTTTAAGGAAAAGTTACAACATTATAAGACTAACATTGAATGGTCCTTTCCTACTATGGTGATGAATAGGTCTTGAAAGAACTTACCTCGGTTACCATGCACTATACACACAATTATCAATCCCTTCCAAATCCTACACTCGGGTTAAACTTGGATCTAAAATAATGGCCTTTTTATTCAACGCGACAAAGGGCTTCCACCCTACTTCCACTTTCTTCTAAGACCAATCCACGATAGTGCCATTATAGCAAGTTACTAACATATTTTATCATGAAAACTTTAAATTCCAACCCTTTAACTATATCTAAATTGTTATTTAAATGAGACCATTACCCCATAGGTATCTCGTTAGTTGAACTTAAAATCCCACATTCACATATTATGGTAACTAACTATTGAGAGAGAGAGAGAGAGAGAGAGAGAGAGAGGGAGGGAGAGAAGGGTTCTTAAGATTATCATGGTCCATGAGATTGGTTCTTTTAATCCAAATATGCATTTTTCATTGATCTGCTTACTTGGGGATGTGTTGGTTATCGTTCTTCCCCTAGCTTCGACTTCACAAGGAAGTTCCATCAACACATCCTTTATAAGCAACATACTCCATACACGGGCACAAGTTATTTACCGCTAAGGTGGTTCTCAACTCAGATCCCTAAGGCCATATGACACAATGTTCATGAAGGTTATTAGAGTTGTTTTCTCAATTAAACAACGGCTCATCTACACATTATAATTGTCTATCTTCTTATCCTTTACTTAGGCTTTTACAACATATAATTTTTAGTTATAAAAAGTATTATATAGCGTATTATAATATGTAAGAAAGGTAAGATATAATAAATTCCAGTTGGTGAGATATATCAATTTTTTATTCAAAATTAATATTAAAAAACAAGTAATAAATATTTAATATAAAATATATGTGCTCTTCCACTTTCTCTACGCTACACTGTGCATATAATTTTGAAGAAATATTTAAATAAATTGTCTCTTTTATATATATAGTATATGATCGATTGGTTAAAATGTGTAGGCTCCTTACCCACTCAAATTCAAATACTAATGAGCATCATATGATCGTTGGTAATGGATTAAACCCAACGTAAAGGTTCATGGTTGACTTGAATTTCAAGAATATAATATAATATATATTTAGCAATTATACCACTCCAACACGCTGCCAAAACAGAAATACATATAAAATATAGAGTTTCAAAAAAAATGTCGTAATTCTTTTAGATCCACTCTACAAAATAACTGAGGGACCACCATTATATATTTTTGAGATCCCGTTTCTTACATTTAAAAACTATTTTCAAATAATATTGATTATGACTCTTTATGCAACCAATATATGTTATATATACAATAATGTCTACAAAACCATAAATGTGGGATTGTTCTATTAATCTCATGATTTTTCTTCTTGTTTTTTGCTTAGGGAAATTTTAATTCTGTTTATATTTATGAGACGAATTTGCATGTTATAAATCCATAAATGTTAGGTTTGGATTGTTTCAACTTTTAGTGAAAGGAAGTTTTTAATAATGTTGGTATTTATGAGACTAGGAGCATAAAGGTGTATTTTGCTTTTTTTTTTTTAATTTAATTTTTTTAATGGTTAATTTTTTTTAAATGAGTTTTGATTAAGAAATTTGTTGTTTTGTCTAGTCTTTTGAAATAAATTAATTATATTTTTTACTCTTAAATTATTTTCATGCTTAATATTAAGCTCATTATAAACTAATATTCTAGTTTCTCACTCCTTATTAAATATTGATGAGAACTAATTACTAAGAAAAATATATTATAAAAGAAATCATTAATAATATAAAAATTAGGTTACTTACTCTATTTAAGAAAGAAAAGATGGTTATCTTGCTAATAAAAAATTAGGTACCTTTTATTACACACTCAATATTCTAAATAAACATTTTAATTTTTATAATCTTTCTATAACTATACTCGTAATTTGTTATAATAATAAATAAATTATTAAGTATTAGGTTGAATTAGTACGCTGACGGCGATTCCCTTATGGGAAAGGGCTTTGTGGACATTCACGTTATTATGTTAAATTTGAAGGTCGAAATGATGGTTGCATTATTCTTGGTTTTAAGTGGAGTTAGCCCCTTTTGTTTCTAGCACATGCATACTCCTATAGAAGAAGATAAGATCATATTTTCGATAGGATTTCTCATATTTTTGCATGAATCTCGAAAATAACATGTTACGCAGTTGGTATTCGGTGATCTTATCTAAAACACGAGTAATTAAATTGCATTTTTAAGGTTGACGAGATGCATCTAAGATTTAAAAACTACATGGCCATGCACAACGAGACGAGCTTCAGTTATGTAGTTAATTGTGTTTTTCTTATGAATCGTGTATCGGCAATAACAATGGCAATTGGTTGACGAGATGCATCTAAGATTTAAATGCATGGCCATGCACAACGAGACGAGCTTCAGTCATGTAGTTAAATTGTGTTTTTCTTATGAATTATGTATCGGCAATAACAATGGCAATTGTATTATAAAAGCACTGGAAGCAAAGCAAACCATATGTGAATTAGGGTTTGTGTAATCATGGCTACACCAAGTATTTTGCAGCTAGTAATTGGAATCGGCTTATATGTTTACTGCAACAGAGCTCGAATCATTCCAGATGAGGTTAAGAGTTACAGAGTTGAATTGATATGCAGAGACTCCCCGCTTTTACCACTCATGAAAGGCCTCAACCTTAGAATCTCCCAACGCATGCGCTAATCCATGCAAAGAAACAACTCTAGACTACTACAAATATTTGCTTGAATGTACTTGATTTCATTTTATAGTGATTCTTTTAAAATAAAATGTGATAGTGGAAGGAGTTTCCATTTTTAAAACCAATAATGGTGGATTTCTTTGGCCCTGTGTTTTTCTACCCAGAATTTATGAAATATAATTTCCCCGAGCTCTACTCTTCTTCATTGTTTGGGATGTTTCAAGTTTTTCTAGAAGTATATTTTGTTGTTATTGCTTTTGTAGAGCTATCTGTTGGACATATAATTGTTGGATTGCCTTATATATTCCTTTATATTTCCAACTGCGGGGGTTTCTTACAGCTTTGGATCAAGAAACGCTTTGATAAAAAACTCTGAACGATTCTCAGCTCCACGAAGTGACAAAAAACTAAATAAACATTTGGAAAGAGAGAATTTCTTTAGCTTTTTGACCTGAAAACTAGTCCAGGTTTGGTTGAGTCACCCCAGAAGGTGTTCTTTTTTGTAGTGAATAGTCCCTGACTGGAAATTGCACATTTACAGACTATTTATAATCATAATTGAAGTTCATGTAGGGTGGACTTTAAAGATAATATGATGTCCAGATCATATTCAAACCTCTTAGATTTGTATTCGGGCAATATACCTAACTTTGGGTGGACAGCGAGATGACTTCCCCAAGTAATGATTGTGCCTGGGATAATATCATAAATTGATGATGATAATGCTAATAGTGTGACCTCAGATGCCCCCTCGTCAATTTGTATGCAGTGAATGATTATTGTGGCTAACCAAGTTCCTTTGCAAGCTCGCATAAATCCTGAAGGTAAGAGTTGGTGTTTCAGTTGGGATGAGGATTCCCTGCTATTGCAGGTCAAGGATGGGCTATCTGAGGATCTTGAGGTTTTCTATGTGGGTTATTTAAAGGTTGAGGTAGAACCATCGGAACAAGATGATGTTGCAGAGGATCTCTTAGAAAATTTTAAGTGTGTTTCAACTTTTTTGCCTCCTTAGCTTCAAAGCAAGTTTTACCATGGGTTTTGCAAGTAACAGTTATGGCCTTTTTTCACTATATGCTACCACTCATGATATAAAATCTCCACATGTACGAAAGTCTTCATGTATTCATGTTTAGTTCAAATAAACTACTCCACATAACATGACCACTCATGATATACGATTTGCAAAAAAAAATCCCACAAAATGCTACCGCTCATGGTATAAAATCTACACATGTACATAGGTCTTCATGTATACATGTTATGTTCAAACAACCTACTCCGTAAAATGTAACCACTCGTGATATAAGATTTGCAAATGTATGTGTATGAATTTGTAACAAGTTTTAAATGTAGACATAACCTTTAAATGAAGTGGTTCATCTATATTTCTACACTAAAAAATCAATCACACACCTTATCAACATCAACTACAAAATAAATAACTATCCCTCTAAATCAAATAACATATACTGTTTGGCGTTCACATTGCATTGTACACATACGATTGCTAGTTATTATTATTGAAAGTTTAACCATGTGCATGCTAGGCATGGAATTGTATTTCTTCAATTTAGTATTAAGGATTGAGGGGTATTATTAATGCGAAATCACAACACCCCCATATGATTTATGGATCTGCTTTTCTAAGGTAGAATCATCTAGTGTGATTGCATAACATGGGACCATCTCTCAAGCTATGCGACTTGCGGACTTGAGATGGCCCTTCAGAGAAAGTCAGCTTCTTCTTCCTAATCCTAATGCTAAACTACTCCTAAGGAAGGAAATGCGACTATCTACTCCTAATATAACAATTCCAAGGGACCAGGGAGAGAGAGTGTGGATAAAGAGGGGATTCCTACACTAACAAGGTGATAACACTAAGAAAAGAGAAGTGTTGATCATCATCTCAGTTGCCTGAAGTGGAGAGAGGTGAGCAATGGAGAGGATGGACAGATGCATCACAGACCAAGGATAAAGTTCATACAAAAACACCATTTCAAATCCCCATGAACACAGCTCCCAGATCTACAAATGAAATGTCCAAAACATGCACAGAATACTTCAGAATGATGAGAGGCAAGAAGATGCAATGAAAACAAGCGAAGGATGGACAAATGCATCACAAAAATGAGTTTTATTGCTTCAAAAATTTGCACAGAGCATCATACATGAGCAAGAGGCAAAAAACACCATTTACAGAGCAGGGGAGGAGGTCTAGACTACATTTTTGACCCTGGGGAAGAAAAGAAGAGGGGAGGCAAAGAAGAAGAATGAACAACAACTAACTAACTTATGAAAATGTGCCTTTGTTACAATATACAACAAAATGTGAAAAAGAGAGGGAAAAACACGAGAAAATCTTATTCTTTGCTCCAACCACCGACAACATTCATAAATTTGGTCAAAAATTCAAGGGTCCATCTGCAAATTCCATTCCCAAATGCATTTTGTCTGCTCGAGGGAGAAAAGACCCATATTTCATTAAATTTGGTGGTTGAAAACTGGTTCTACATTTTAATTCTTTATCTATTGATGGGCTCGATGCAAAAGCTCATATTTCTATGTATCTACTTTATAGACCAAAGAAAATGACCCATACTTCATTAAATTTGGTAGTTGGAAACTAGTTTTTTCTTTTCCCATGCCCAAATGCGCTTTACAATTTTCTCCCACAAATATCTACCAAAATACAAAATTGAAGACTCTCTGATGAAGAGAATCTTCAGATCTTTCCATTGGTACCAAGATTGTAAAAAATGGAGCTCTGTATCAAAAGATATGGCTTTCTGCATATTTCCTTTACGTTTTCAGTTAAAATTGGCTCGGGCAAATTTTGCACATTTCCCCCGCTCCTCCGTTGATGACGTGGCATCCATTGTGGTCGGCAGAGGCAGGGGCTTCCTTTTTTCCATTTTACATTTTTTGACAAAAAGTCAAAAAATCTCATTTGCCTTCGAAGGTCCGCCGACCCACATTAGCTTTGACTCAGGGTCAAACTTTGACTTTTTCCTTTGCCTCATTCTGAAATGCGAGCTCGTAGGTCCAAAACGTTTTCCCTCATAATTTCCTTATGTGCACAAGTTTTTTTGACCAAATTTACTGGGGGTGAGTTTGGGATAACAATTTGGTGACTCGCGGGGACATCTGCCTGCTAGATGAAGAGACCAATGGCCTTAGTTGCATCCATTAGGCATGGAGTCCGGCCTTATAAACTGACTCTGATCTGAACTCTGAAATTCTGACCTTTGAGCCTCTTGGAAACCCATTGAAACTTGGATTTGGACTTCACCAAAAGCCAACCGGATGCACTATGTAAGAGAAAAACAATAGCACTAAAAACTATGTGCAAACTGAAAATCATACATACCCCAAGTGGGATATGCAGAGCGTGCAAAAGCACTTCTTCTACTGAAAAAAAACCTACCCACTCTACCCTAACCAAGAGAAAAGGGGAATCAAACAAATCCTGCAACTGACATGGAGAAATAGTTTCCCTTCCTCAAAAATGGTAGCCATGCAACTGATTTGACACTGAACATGGCTGGTTGGATGAGTGAAAAAATGAGAATAAACCGGTCTTCCACCCAAATCATCAAGGTATCAACATTAATGGAAAATACCTCTTCAAGCTGACTTGCATTCGACTCCTGGAGGTATTGATGATGACCCTCGGTGCTTTGATATTCATCCTCATGCCCTGAAGTAGGCATGATTGATTTTGGCTTCTCCCTTGGCTCCAATGAAGCCAAGTACTTGATTGGGCATGGTCTGATTCTTTGGATGTGCCCATTTCTCTGAAATTCAAATCCAAAAATGGAGTCTTCTTGTTGACCTTCTTGGGTGGATGGTGTGAGAGGGATGACGACATCTTCCTACTTTTTCTCTTCCTTCTCCTGTGAAGAACATGGAAGATCAAGATCTTCCAATCTTGGTTCCAGAGGGTTGTTATGAAGTGTAGGCTGTTGTTCCTGAATGTTCTCCTCCATGGCAGTAGGCTCATGTGCTTGGGATGTTGAAGATGGAGGAGCGGATGATGTGATCTCCTCGGGCTCCTCTCCATCAAGACAATCCTCCAAGTCAAATAGATAATTTGCCTCATCGTTGTCTTGTTGCGTGTGTTCGACCTCCTCCATGGTGTCCTTCGAATCTACAATTTTCTCACCATGGTTCCCCTCATCTTCAAACATAAAGTTTAAAATCTCAAACTCTTCTTCGACATCAGAGCTTGAAGGGGATGAAGTGGGAGTAATAATTGAAGGTTCTTCTATGGCCTGCTCCGCACTTGGAGCCTCTGAAACTATACAGTCCTCCTTTGCTACAAACTTAGCCTCAGCCACCACTGGTTCTTCAACCCTGACCTCCTCTATTGGCTTGAACATCAAGGGGATCTTTGTAAACCCAAATTTGGCAGCCCAACTCTTCAGATTGTCTATTATTTCCTTTATGTTGGGCTCCTCTTCTTGTTGTCCTTGACTAGATTTTTGAGTATCTTCCCAACATGGACTTGGGAAAGTAAGAGGAGTGGCAGGTTGGGGTTCAACTAGCTTTGCAATTGTTTGTGGTGGGGAGGGAGGTGGAACTTCTTGTTTGTTTGGAGGGGATGATTGTTTGGAAGGGAAAATGACAGAAGAACTAAGATGGGGTGGAAGAATAGGGAATGGAGAAATGGAATCAACACTTGGGGAAGCAAGTGGGAAGCTTGACTCTTGCCTTTGCTAAAATGATAAAGATTGAGGAAGAGACAATGAAAGACATGGAGCTGGTGATTGACTTACCCATTAACAAGGTTATCCCGCACTTTACTCATAATCCCTTATCTCCTTAGCCCATTGTATAAGTTGAGGCAACACTTCAACCATGAAGTCAAGCTTCTCCTGAGGGTTGTAGTGTCTTGGAAAAGGGCCTTCCTATGGACAAGGTGTCCTGCAACCAATTCTGAAAGCCCACATTTGAGTTGTTTCCCTTAATAATTGAATCTTCTCTAGTAGACCATCATCCTCATTATAACTATCACCATCATATGCGTCCCCTTGTCCTTGATAAGCTTCATAGTCAAACTGGTTTTGACACTACTCATATGGGTAAGCATAATGGTTATAGATCTGATCATAATGTTGATCTAGAGGAGTTGGGAAATACATTGGAGGTGGATTGTATTGCTGTAAGTGTGAGTTCCATGAAGGGAATGAAGTCATGATTGCACAACCTCATGGAATGGGAGAAAATGAAAGAGATGGAAGAAGGAAATGAATGGAATGAGTGGAAATGGATGGAAAAGGTCTACAACTCAGAGAATAGGTTTCTGACCAGATGGAGTCGCAAAATGTGCCTGAAAGTGCCTCCAAAGGCTGAAATCTTCACCAAGAGTACATCGAACCTGATGAAGTGAAGTGGTAAGGTGCTTCAGACTTATCCCACTAGGTGTGCCAAAACTGTTAATGCAAAATCACAGCACCCCCAAATGAGTCATCAAATCTACTTTTCTAGGGGAGACTCACTTGGTGTGATTGCATAACATTGAACTTCCCCAAGGTGTGGGACCTTGCGAATGGGAAAGCTCTCCAGAGAAGGCTGGTTCCTCTTCCTAATCTACCTGCCACAAGCTATTCTAGTGCATACAAGCTAATCTAATCCTAATTTAACTTCCAAGGATACAAGGGGGGGAGAGAGTGCATAAAGAGGGGAATCCTACACTAACGAGGTGATAGCACCAAGAAAAGGGAAATTTTAATCATCATCTCAACTACCTGAAGTGGAGAGAGATGAGCAATGGAGAGGATGGACAGATACATCACAAACCAAGGATAAAGTTCATATAGAACACCATTTCAAATCCACATGAACACAACTCCCAAATCTGTAAATGAAACATCCAAAACATGCACATGATACTCCAGAATGATAAGAGGCAAGAAGATGCAATGAAAACAAGCAAAGGATGGACAAACACATCACAAAAATGAGTTTTATTGCTTCATAAATTTGCACAGAGCATCATACACGAGCAAGAGGCAAAAAATGCCATTTATAGAGTAGGGGAGGAGGTCCAGAGTCCATTTTCGACCCTAGGGAAGAAAAGAAGAGGGGAGGCAAAGAAGAAGAATGAATAACAACTAACTAACTTATGAAAATGTGCCTCTGTTACAATATACAGCAAAATGCAAAAAGAGAGGGAAAAACATGAGAAAATACGATTCTTTGCTCCAACCACTGACAACATTCATAAATTTGGTCAAAAATTCAAGGTTCCATCGGCAAATTCCATTCCCAAATGCATTTTGTCTGCTCGAGGGAGAAAAGACCCATATTTCATTAAATTTGGTGGTTGAAAACTAGTTCTGTGTTTTAATTCTTCATCTATTGATGGGCTCGATGCAAAATCTCATATTTACATGTATCTACTTCACAGACCAAAGAAAATGACCCATACTTCATTAAATCTAGTAGTTAGAAACTGGTTTTATCTTTTCCTATGCCCAAACACGCTTTGCAATTTTCTCCCACAAATATCTACCAAAATACGAAATTGAAGACTCCATGATGAAGAGAATCTTCAGATCTTTCCATTGGTACCAAGATTGTCAAAATTGGAGCTCTATATCAAAAGGTACGACTTTCTGTGTATTTCCTTTATGTTTTCAGTTAAAATTGGCTCGGGAAAATTTGCACATTTCCCCTGCTCCTCCACTAATGACGTGGCATCCATTGGAATCGGCAGAGGTAGGGGCTTCCTTTTTTCCATTTTACATTTTTTGACAAAAAGTCAAAAAATCTCATTTGCCTCTGAAGGTCTGCCGGCCCGCATCAGCTTTGACTGTTATGTTTGAGGAGCCTATTTTCATGTTAGAGTGTGGTACACCTTCCATGTGTTACACTCGGGTATTTTTACGGTGGTCCTGCTCGTCGGTGAGTGGGTCAGGGGGGTTCGGGGGCGAAGCCCCCGGAGCAAATTTTCATGGGTGATTTATTAACCCATGGGTAATGGGTAACCATTATGGGCTGTTTTTGGGCCCATGGTTTTTCGGTACCCATTGTTTTGTAAAACCGCCTCTTCAGTTACCCATAGGTTTATGGGACGGTTTTGTTTTTGCCCATTGTTTGATACCCATGGTTTTGTAAAACTGCTTAAGCAGTTGTCTATTTATATGGTCTTATGCATATGATAGAATAACAAGCAAATGTATTGCAGATGCGTTTTGAATTCGGGTGTGAATTCTATAGAGTTTGTTGAGCATAGCTCCAAACGGATCTGGGTATTGTATTGAGAGAGTGGAGGCTTGTAATAAAAATTTGAGCAAGTGATTCTTGGTGGACGTAGCCCAAATTGGGTGAACCACGTTAAATCTTGTCTCTCTGTGTTGTGTTATTTATTCTGCACTTTTATTTGAGATCTGTAATATTTTCTGCATATTAGTTTCTACTGTTGTGATTCTGTAAGGGATTATTCCACATATTTTATCTCTTATTTCCTAACATTGACTCGGGTTCAAACTTTGACTTTTTCTTTTGCCTCGTTCTGGAATGTGAGCTCGTAGGTCCGAAACGTTTTCCCTCATAATTTCCTTATGTGCAGGAGTTGTCTCGACCAAATTTATCGGGGGGTGAATTTGGGATAACAGGAATTTCATTTCACAACCTTTATTTTACGTACAATCATGGTCTCATCTCTTTATATGCACCCCAAATTTGTATCTTAAAGGATGCCTAGATAACACCTTTTATACCCTCATCCTCAACACTAATCTTCTTCTTTTTTATATATGATAAATCATTCTAAAATATTGATCTAAAATTATTTCTACAAATTTTTATCTAAAAAAAATTCATTTGCAATATATAAAATATGATGTATAGAGTGTGAAAATACTATCTCTATTATATACATTAATATAATAAAATTTATGAAATTAACGAAAGAGCAATGTATAAAATTAATCTACTTTGATGGCCATCGATTAGTGGGGTGCACATGCTTTTCTCATATTGTCCATGTTAAAAGATTATTTAGATAATGATAGGCTGTATTTTTTATCAACAAAAATACCATAAGTTGATTCGACAAGCAACTTAATATTTTAAAATAGTTTAAAACCTTATTTTCTTCTAATTTAAAGTAAACAAGTTGATCATAGTTTCAAAAAGAAAAATATGATAATCATTTTTGTAATATTAAAAGAAAATGATGATGCACGAGAGTGTTTGCTTGAAAAAGTAGTTATTTTAAGAGGTTGATACCTTGGATTTTGATTAGAAATTGATGAAATCTAGGTACTATTTTCTCTAGAAAAAAATTTTATGTCATTTTTTTATAATGTCATTTCCTTTATTGCACACTTTCTAATCCAAAATAATTATCAATGATATTTTATTTATCAATATAAATAATATATCTACTCTAATCAAGCATGAAAGGTCTTCAACACATAATAAGTGGATGGGCCCTTTTTCTACGTTAGTGACTTTGTTTCACCACTTAAAAGTGGTATAATGTAAACTCATTTCCCAATTATTAGGGTGAAATTAATAGTATTTATATTAAAGTTATAATCTATTGTGTAGGCATAAATCAAAAACATCATTCTCTCGAAACCAACTAAGAGTGCCTTTACAAGCAATTGTAGGTTAAAGAACTATCCAAACATAAACAATGATTCTTTCAAAGCTGAGGTGAGCATGCTTTGTAAGGATATGAATCTTTAGAGTGGAGCCACATAAATACCAATTGTCTCCCATCAATGCCCACTTACATTAGGGAATGGTACTCTAACCATATTAGAGTACATTTGGACGGTTTTTAGGGTTATTTAGAATATGGTCAGTTATATTGTAGAGTAGTATTTTTACATTAACACTTTTTTTTTTTGAAGGAAGAAAGATGATGGAGGGTGAGAATATCAAAGGTGGATTATATTCCAAAAAAAATATTTATTAATATATTTTTGTGATGTTTGTATATTAAGTGGGTGTGTTTATTTTGTGATTATTATCAAAATATAATAAAGTTATTGTATAAGTTTGAATTTTACAGTTCTCTTGACAAACTTCAAGTTAATCATCAAATTGTGAATGAAAAAAGTAAGAACAAACACCTATATCATGAGTTCTATTTAATCATCTTCATCAAGTTCAAATTAATCATCACTTTGTGGCTCAAAGAGCTAAGAACAACATGAATCACAAATTTATATGTAATCCTTCTCCCGACATAAATTTCATAATAGACTTATGTAAAATTAGGTCACGCTTTTCAATGACCATATAACAATATTAGAGACAAATATAAAAATGTTTAAACTTTTAACTTATTTAAAAAAATAATAATAATCAAATAAAAATTAGAAATGTTTTGTTCTAAAATTATATTTTCATTTTGAAAATTTTTAACTCCGTAACATATAGTATTTTACAAATACTATCTTAATTTAAACCTTTTTAAATGAATCGGATATTTTTATTTTTTGAGATTTAAAAAAACCATTTTAAATAAAGAAATAATTCTTATAAAGATGTTTTTCATCTTTAAATATTCAATTCCATACCCTATAGTATTTCACAAATACCATCTTAATTTAAAACTTTTTTTATAAAAATGAGTTGGATATTTTTGTTTTTTTAGGATTTTAAAACTACATGTTATGCATTGACCAATCCATTTTATAATACCTTTGTTTTTTTATATTCAAAGTTAATAAATCAATTTCACACATTGCATGTTAAGTAAGAAAGAAAAAATGACCCAAAATCTTTGGCAAAGATTTTTACTCCAAATATGTGGAAATACAACTTAGTCAGAAGTATCTTGTGATATTATTTATCATTTTGGAAAGAAGTGAACCAAAACAACAAAATACTCAACATTAGTCAAGATTTTCATATTGAATAATTCAATGTCTAAATTTAGTCTCACATGTCTCTTATGATCCTTAAAACACCAAGTGCATTTTTCAATATTCTAATGATTTGTTATGTTCTTAGGAAGAAAGAGTATAGAGGGTGAGAAGAGCAAAGGTGGATTACATTCAATTCCTCTTTTACTAACCTTTTTTATGATGTTTGTATATTAAATGTGTCTTGTTATCTTGTGATTATTATCAAAATGTATGAGTAAAAATGTTATTAATTTAATGATATTAATAATCTAATAAAATTTTCAATAGCCTTGAATTTTACATTTCTGCTGGCACACTTCAAGTTAATTATTACTTTGCGAATGAAAGATCTAAGAACAACCCCAATATCACAAATTATATTTAATTCTCTCCATCAAATTCAAATTAATCGATCACTTTGTAATTAAAAGAATTAAGAACAACATAAATATCACCATTTGTATTTAATCCTTCTCCAAGACACAAAATTTTCACTACATGTACATCTAAAAGTTTTTTTTTTTTTTTTTTTAATGAGCATGTAACACTATTATATACAAAGATAAAAAAGTTTAAAATTATAGCTTATTTCAATAAAATAAAACTATCAAATAAAAATTGGAAATGTTTTATTTTAAAATTAAATATTTATTCAAAAATCTTGCAAATATACATTCTAAAAAGTAGTTATTTCAATTTTAGAATAGTTTTTTAAAAGATATTTTCATTTTTGAATTTTCAACTCCACAATTTGTTTGTAGTATTTTACACAACTCAGTTTAGAATTTTTTTAATGAATTGGATATTTTTAGTTTCTATAATTTAAAAAATCATTTTAATCAAATAAATAATTTTTTTAATAATATTTAAATTTTTTAATTTTAATTCTATATTATATAGTGTTTTTACAGATTCAATCTTGATTTAATTTTTTTTTATAAAAATGAGTTGGATATTTTTGTCTTTTTTAAGATTTTAAACTCCCCTGACATGCAGTGTCTTGCATTGACCAATCCATTTTGTAATACTTTAAATTGGTATATCCAAAGTTAACTTAAGAACGCAAAATTCTTTAAATTTTAATATTCAAAATTCAATTGTGAAGACTGCATACAAGAAAGAAAAATAAATGGCTTGCCCAAGTCTTTGGCAAGGAATTCTACTCCAAAGCTATATTGAAATATTACATTGGTCAAAAGTGTAGAGATTTACTTAATGACACCATTACCTAAATACTTTGTTATATCATTTTAGGAAGTAGTGAACCATGACAAAACAAAAATACCCAAAATTGGCTAAGATCTTCATTTTGAATAATTGAAAAGCCTAAATTTAGTCACAACATATCCCTTAGGATCCTCTAAAAACCAAGTGCATTCTTCAATAAAATTTTTTATGTCCTCCAATACAATCCCAAGTCCATGGCCCATTTCCTTTCATGTTGTAATAATACCTGCACACATCCACATGTACCTTTCCCCAAAGTTTACACAAAGCACAAAGCACCCACAATAGCTGGCCTTCACATTTGTATATAAAACTATACATTCCTAATGAAAAATCAAAGATGATGGCATGATGTCTAAAGGACTTGAAGAACACGTAGTCATACCATGACCAAGCCTAGAGATCAGAGCCTTCAATTTTTAATGCAAATCATTGGACAAAAGCCCTAATTCTCGAGGCTCAATGTCATAATTTATGCATATGTTAACAGCACTTGCCTGGGAATTGTTCCTCACACAGAGATACATACAGCCCGTGTGGTGTTTAATCATTATTTGGCAAGCATGCCTACACCATTGGTAATACTAAATTCTAAGATAGAATAAGAACTCTTAAATTTTTATTCCTTTTATAAGCCATGGGGACCTTCACAACTTTTCAAATTTAGTGCCTAGTGGAATATATGTATTGCTATAATTGCAGTTAAGGGTACTAACCTTTTTTCGTTTGGGGAGATTGTCTAAGTTTAAACAGGTGATTTAATTATGAATTGAGCACTGTGAGAGGGTATATTTTAGGGGAAGCACTTTTGGAGAATTTATTTTAGGGACTACTTTTCGTCAATTAATTAAGGTTTTGATTGAAACTATTAATTTTTTATATTGAAAAAATTAGTATAGATATTTTAAATATATCTATCAAAAAATATGTCGAGAGATATCAATTTGAAAAGTCTTGTCTTTGACTATTGTGTTGATCAAATATTTTATTACATTCTCTCCAATTTCCAACTGAATAGTGACAAATGGCATCAATTTCGTTGCACCATTGCGACAGTCTCAAAAAAATCTCTTCACAAACCTTATGATTAAAATATTACTATTTTTCAATTGAATTCCCCAAGCCAAAAAGAAAATAAAGTTAATTGACAATCAAATGGATGTCAAATTGTTATGTGACAGTCAAATTGATGCCAAATTCAAGAACAAAATTGCCTTGAGGTGGTCAAATGAACATTGAATTTAAGCAAAGCAATTCCCTGTAGTCAAACAGACATTAAAATCGGAAATAAAAGTGAACACACTCGGTCTATTACATTCTACCCCTTGCTGCCATTGTAGATTGACATAATTACCCAATTTATTTTAAAAACAAATCATTAATGCATCATTCAAATTCAAGAGTCAAAAACATGTTTCCATTGAGGAAGAAAGAAACATTTAATTCTACCATGTATTTATCATATATTTGAAATTAGCTCTGATTTTGTACATCAAATGCTAGCTGATCAGATCTTTACATGGTGAAGGCGACTAGAAGCACCAAATCAATGTTTGCCACATCTGAAGACTTACAAAGTTTAACAGACAAAAAAATGAATGAACTAATATGGGGATTTTTTTAGACCAGGATGGGAATATTTAGAGGAAAAGACCCACGGTCATTCTCAGGCTTAAATCTCCTCAAGATTAACCGCGTCTTGATTCGTTCAAACCACGGACTTTAAGAAGTATATGACCATAACCCATCCTGTATGTTTTGGTCCAGTGGTTGATCATTTCCCAGAGATGCTCTTTGACCGTCTATACATAGCCTAAAACATCCCAATCAAAAGCCTAATAAAAACTTCATGTGATGACCTGCAAAAACATCAATATAGTCTTACCTTAATGCTAAGGAGAGAAGCATAGGAATCAGCAAATTTAACATTTAAGTGTAAGTCATTAGAAGCACAAAGGAGATTGATTTTTACCTCATTATAATGTCAGTATAGTATGCAACTATTTTTAGATCAGCAATAACAGTTGTTCCTCAACAAACACTACTGGAGGCTCAAGCTCGTCCATAAGAGACATTCCAAGAAGTCTGCCCAAAAACGAGTTTCATTTAGAAAAACATTAAGGGCCAAGAACATTTACCGATTCATGACGATGGTCAGAGTGCATACCATGCATAAATGTTTACTTGTAGACATTGGCTTTCTTTTGAAACAATGTAGTGAGTACATCACTGTGTCTGCGTTGCTTTACAATATTTACCTCCTGCATCCTTGGTACGCAGTAGTCATTATTTGACACCCCATAAAATACCCTTTTTGTCCATAAAATATCACCAGCATGTGATGTCTGTTGAATATGAAAGAGAAACCAAAGCATCAGAACACAATTGTTAAGGACAAGTAATTAGCATAATAGTCTTGAAGCCCTCCTGTTATGAATTTTTAATGTCCAGTTGGTTCTAATGTAGGAGACATGCATTTTCACAAATTCTATGTACTCAGAATGATGCTAACAACTTCCAAGGATCAATACTCACATCAAAGATTTGGAAATTTAATGACAGCTATTGGTTCGGGTCAAAAGCTTTTCTACTTGCAATCTTGCACCTGAGCTCATCAAGGCTTGTTTCAATTTGCTTATATTGAGCATTTCTACCTCTGCCATAAAAACTGAATAAACAGGTCGATGGTCGGAGAACTTTGATTCCCCGCGAACATAAGAGAGCTGATTTAGACCTTTACCATGCCATAATATGCGATCACACCTGGAGAGCAAGCGATGATTGAAAGAGCAATTAAAACAAGATTGAATATTTGAACTGAAACGGTAAATTATATAAACAATTATAGATTTTCATAGCAGAAGTTGTCCAAACCAAAAGACAATTATCATCTAAGAAAACAAGATTAACATGTGGAAGGAATCATTATGTTTCATCATTTGTAAGGCATCTTCAAATTTAACCTTTGATATGTAGATCACATTTCTTCAGTGAGCACAAAGCAAGCGGTTAGCTTGAGCTATATGTATCTCACATATAACTTGACAAGCAGATCATGTAACAAAAAATTTAAGGATTCGAGGATTTGCAGACCAAAAAGTATGTATAAGCTATAAATTTAGCAGAGTCCTAAATGCATTGAATTTTCTCTGTCCCCTGCTCTGGTGCTTATATCAAGAAAATTCACTCTTTCAAAAATTCTCAGCCTGCTGGAAGAGTTTAAAACATCTAAAATTTAAGACTACTCAAATAACAATCATATAAATATTATTTTAAAATAAAAACCCCCCCAATGAGACAACTTCAAAGTTAACCAGGTAGAATTCTAACTCTCCTTTGAGGTGGGGACTGCAATTAATCTTGGAGGAAAACATACAGCACAATTATTTAAGATTTAGAAGCCTAAACTCCATCTTCACACCTAAGTTTACCAAGGTCATTGTTTTATCTGTCTGTCCAGTTCTTATAAAAATTACTTCTATCCCCAGCCGTGTCATAGATGAAAAGCGTTAACTAAATTAGATTGTACTTACCACGCTGGTGTGCGTCTCTTTGATCTTGATCTAACATTCTCTCCTGCGTAGTGGTCTGAGTTTCTGGAATACTTGTAAGTGGGAGGGAAATATATTTTCCCTTCATTCCATCCTTTGAACACACGCCCTGCTTTCTTCTCATTTCGAAGCTGCCATAGAACATTATGACCTTATATTCAGTCCACAGATACCACTATTGAGTTCTAAAGAAAATTTAGTTTTCAAGTTTCTGTCAAACTGTAGTAAAAATCACGTAGTGCAATATAATATCTAATCTGAAGATTATGTACATACCTGATCTTTCTCCAAAAGAGCCTCCCAGTCATTTTTTTCAACCAGCCTTTTAGTCTCAGCATAGTGAAGTGCAAGGCGATAATTCAAATCCCCAAGCCAAATTACTTGACTGCCAAATAGAACCACAAAGTTAAATTAGATAATTGGCATGCCATAGAAAGCCCATTACCTCTGTGTTCCTCCTCACAGCTATGCACACTAATATATTATAACAGGTTCATATAGAAAGGAAAAACTCCCAAGGTACAAACCCCAGGAGACTCCATAAAGGGACGAGGTTGGGTTTGAGTCCCAAGCGAATTTTACAGAATGGATACCCCTCAGTCACTGGCACTAAGCCAAAGACAGTCCATTATTAATGCACCCAATACCAATGGGAATGCAAAAATCTTTAGGATAGATCAGAATGTTTATCCAACTAAAAAAAATCTCCAAATGTCTATCAATGCATTACAGAGTTATAAAGAAGATACTGAAACATACTCGTGCTCCAAAATGCTTTCAGGTGATTTCTCTAACAAAAATTTGCGCACTTGTGGAAATCGTGTCTTCTTTATGATCTCTGTGACATCAGAATTCCTCCGCAACCCATCAGCTCCCTTCTCTCCTGATGTCAAATGAGTGCAGACAAAGCAGAAGCTTGTCTGATGAAATAACATGCTGATGGAAATGGAACCCTGTGACCATGCACGTAGCACAATTCCCCTAATTATAAAATATTTTGACTACAAGAAAATGTTGATAAATTTCTTTTGGTAGATCATGCCAATAGGAAATCCTTCCAAGAATGTTATGCAATATAAAGGAAATTTTTATAAATCACTTTGCAATGCTTCTCTGTACAGGGATTTTGGTAAATCATTGTAAGTAAATAGCAGACATGTCCTTGGGTTTCTGATTCAAAAATATACATCTATTAATAAAATTAATGGATTTCAATAAAACAAGATACCATGAAAAGAAATTGAAGCAATTGAATACACATGCATATATCGGCTGAAGCAGCAACATTGGGATTTTCGTTTCTTACCTTGTTCCCAAGGTATCCCATTAGCCCACGACCAACACAAGAGACTTTTAAATCCCGAACATGCTGTCTCAGATCACTACGCACCCAAACACAGAGGAATATGCCAACCATCTGCTTGCTAGCCGACAAACAATAACCTGGCTGACTTGAATTCAATCTATAATTCATCTCATGAGAGTTGTATCTATTTGAGGAGGGACTGGACGACATTGGAGAATAGAAAACACTAAGGGGTGAATTGGCCCCACTCAAACCACTTTCATCCTCTGATATTGATCTAAAAGAACCACTGGAATCTACTCTGTCAATTAGTCCTCCCAAGGAGAGATGCTCAGCAAGGGTGATCCTTCGTTTCAGTTTTAATGGAGAACTTTTTGCTTCACCATTCCTTTTGGAAAGCAATTTTGAGGCCTCAAAGGATTTTCTCCGCGAAGGAACAGAATTATTATGCAATTTCGAACCTTCAAAATAAGAATCAAAACTGTAAATTGCTTTCGATGCATTTGTTGACCCATGCAAGTTAGGTGATAAACTATTGCATTGGCTTCTGTTGTTATTCAGTGTCTCGCGAACGAGGGAAAGCCATTTTGCTGCGGGGCCATTGTCCTCTGCACCTAGCACATTCCCTGCATTTAAAGGCACAATTTCCTGAAACCTGGGGGAAAAAATTACATGTAAAATCACATCAGAGTAGGAACTATGGAGACCTTAATCAAAATTATCAAACATCTTATTTACCTTTCTCAAAACAAGACAAAGCCTATGACTTTTTTCCCTGAGCTGTTACCAAATTGGATTCTGTGAAATTCAGACGTATAAGCACAACATGCTGGCAGTTATTATTACCTTAATCAAACTATTAATATCTTACTTTTACTTCTTATAAACAGGAATTCTATTTTACCTTATTACTGAAAACCAGAAACTTGAATTATATGTTTCAGCTGTGGCCAGGGTTTGGTTGTACAGTTTTCCTTCCTTGTAAGTGGGTTTTCTGATTTTCTTTGTGGGAAAACTCCCGAAGAAATCTGAAGAAGAGCTCATTCAGTCTTAGACATTGTCCATGGTTTGGCCACTGGTTATTAGGTCATCCGGTTATGGTTAAACATTTTGTCAAATATATTGTTTATGGTTTCAGGTTGTTATTTTGTTTGTTTTCTGTAAAATACTGAGAACTACTTGCTCTCTCTGAATGTATTATGACGTTTTTTTAATCTAGACATTCACCTTCTTAATTCCTGAACAGTAGGCCTCCATTTGAGGTCTAGTTCTGGTCGGACAGGGTGATCTTGGAAGATAAAATCTCTTGGTTTTGAACTTTGGATGTCTGTTCATAAATTGTAATTACTTTTACGTCCCCCAAAAGTTAAACCCCATAAAATATACTGAACAATATCTGTGCAACTATATTCATATTTCTAAATGCATGAAACAAGGGGATTTCGTCTGTACCCCAAAACATAGATATCTGCTGGAGGTGATGCATGCAGCCATTCATCCAACTTGAGGCCATTGTAAGGTGATTTACCCCCTACGTTCCATGTCGCCACAAATACCCTGCAACCCAAAAGCTTGAAGTTAACTTCCAAGTTGCCATTTGGCAAGAAAAATGGTTTAAAACAAAAGTCCAATTTTTCCTAAGCTAGCATTTGAAGCCTGCTTGTTATCAGAAACCATTTCAATGGCTAATATACCTTAGATTTTGAACATCTGTGACTTGGGATATGTCCGGCTCCACCTTTACATGCATCAGAGATTCAGTTTTGTTCAACAGTTTTTCTGTCGTGTTTGACAAAACAGCTGAGTATGTAATGCTAATCAAATGAACAAAATTGTTTCTGTTTATCAAATATATTGAATATTTCATCAAATAAAAACTCAGTTTATGATTTTTATGGAGCGTGCAGCTGATAAACCTTTTCTTGAAAGCAAGGAATCCTTATCTGACAAGCTCCTCCTCCTTTCAACCAATTTATCTGCAATTTATTTTTCTGGGTTAGATGAGAGGTCCAATGCATGATGTGGGTATACAATAAATTGCATAGTTTCCATTCAAACATCAACCACCATTGCAAAAAGACCATGTTTTCAATTACAGAGAAGAACAAACAATGCAAGACGACCATTACTAAATCTTCAAAAAAGACAAGTACGGGTTTACCTTCAAAAATCTCATCTGCATGGAATTCATGTGCTTTGGTCTTTATGTTGAGCCATTTCCTGGCCACCAACTTTGGCCATGAATACTGTAAAAAACATGAAACACCAACCGAATCCAATTAGACATGAAACCAGCGTTTGATCAACATATTTCAGAAGAAAAAAAGTTAACAGACCCTTTTCTTTTTGCTACTGTAATCTTTCATTGATAATGTCAAATGGAATGCTGGATGCACAGTGGGTTTGAAGAAATCAGCACCCTGCGACAGTTATATACCGATTTATGGTTGCAAATTTACTGTTCAAAAAGCATGTTAAAAAGATCCAATGGCTTTTAATGGCTTTTTGGCCTTTTCGCTGAGATTGGAGGGGGGCTACTTCAAAGCCAACTCAAAGCATTCATTATGGAGAAGAAGTCCTCAAGTAGATGTCAGACCCCACCATGAATCTCCCTCGAAGGTGGCAACTGTCAAACATGGCAGCACTTTCTGAGGTTTATGTTTGACCTATAAATTCGCCACTAAAATTTTGCCATATGATTTTACGGATTTAGTTATCCACTTTCCAGTTAATTTATATTGATCATAAATTTTAGTCCCTAGGATGTTTAACCCTAAATTATACACAATTTTCTAAAATGCCACTCATTTTTGGAATTACAATTAATTACCGCCATTTCTAAGCAATTGCACCACCTAACTTGTTCCTTACGGATAAAGCTTGTACACCCTTTTTATACATTGGACCATTCTTATATAATTAGTTTCACTCTAGCATTGGACCATGTTTAAATAATGCTAGAATTGCTTCACATCAAAGCTTATTAATGGGTTTTTTATGGGCGTAATTGTGTGTCTTGTTATGAATGAGTGGATTTACATTAAACATGCAATAATAAATTTGATTAGGTTTAAAATAAATATTGATTAATAAATTAGATTCAATTAGTATTTGAGGTACTTGTTTTCTCTCTCATTGAATAGCATGGACTATCAGTCAAAACGAAGTCTCTCTCTCTCTCTCTCTCTCTCCTCTCTCTCTCTCTCTCTCTCTCTCTCTCTCTCTCTCTCTCTCTCTCTCTCTCACATTGAGAGAAGGATAGACCAATGGCCTAGTGCCCTATGAATACACATGATCATTTATCAAACGGAAAAAGAATTCAATGGGGCAAGCTTAGATCTCACTCTACCATGGGATGTGGAGGGAAAGGGGGCAACCCCTCCATATAGATTATATATATGATGTACTCTATAAAATAGAGTGAGAATAGAAAGAATTGGGGATAATGACCCCTATTTATATATGGAAGCCCTATCAAGTCCTTGTCAAATAGATAAGATGTATATACAGATGGTTCATATAGTTTCCATATATATATATATGGGGATTAAGCACTTGACATTCCCAAAAAATTGCTTAGAAAATCATTGTTTTTCATATAACTCTAATTAAACAATTAAATTAGAAATCATTAGGAAAATAATATGTGTTTTGGGGTATGTGTTGCACCAAGGAATAACTGGATAACCTCTATATTTATCAAATCCCTCAATACATTATATAATATCAAGAAAAACACGTCAATAATTGTAATGATTCTTTAACTAGGAAAACAAGTGTAATGTAGTGTATTTGTACTATGATTTTCACACAGGGGCAAATTGAAAAATATGTCCAAAACACATGTGATCATGGAATTTTAAATATTACATCTTGCTTTTTGGATTTACCACTACATATTCTCATTATTGGGCCCATTTTTTAAACCACTACCCCTATTTGTACTTATATATTAGTGTAAACAATGTAAATAAAAATTATTCATATATGATTGTACTTGTTATATACCACCTTACCAAGGTGCCCCATAGAATTTTAGTGATTTAATGAATTAAATAATTCTCTAATTTTCTTGTGAATGCTCAATAATTTCCTTCTCTTTTTTTGAAAACATCTTGATAATAATGGATACATTGCGAGATAAATACTAGTTCATATATCTTGAATACATCCATCTAGAAAATGTCGATAGATATCAATCTAGAAAATGTCAATAGATATCAATCTTGAGGCACCTACCTTGGATTTGTCACATAGTTTCTCCATTGAAGGGTTCTACATTAATTAACAAATCCATCACCTTCTCTATAATTTTTTTGTTGATTGGTGATTGAGGGTCTATATCCAACTCCACCCCTATATCATGATCAAAAATATTTTCCCAATGAAAAAAGGGCTCCAAACTCCACCATTTAAGATATTGTGATTTTTTCATTTTTTCTTTACAAATGAAAAGAAAAATACCCCCTATGAAAATTAAATGGACATCAAATTTAGAGTCAACCATTTTTATTAGCATTTCACACTATGACACTTCACCACAATCCCCCTTGGTTACACAGTAGATTATGCCTATCGATGTAATTAGTAGCCTCCTAAATTAATTATGGATCTTGTGTATTTAAATACATTTTAAATTCAAAGTATGACCTTATTAGTGCACAAGACGACCTCCAATTGTTATTTAACAAAAAGATGGGATAAGGTCACATAGGCACATGAAGGGAAGACCCTTGTGGCAACTTTCCAAGATTGTGCACTTCACATATTTGGCATATCACGGACATGGATTCCACCTTATGGACAAGAGTGGACAAAATTAAGGGAAAATGAATGGACGGGTGAGGTGGAAGTTGGAGTTTGCGTACAGATGAGTAAGGCTTGTTGTAAGTCAAGAAATAGTGCCAATAAATCCAAAATTTAAACCAATAATTGAAAAACATATAAAGACTCAAGAAATATGTATTTTAATGGTTAATAAATGTATAAGAGGTAGTTTTAGATGTCCACATTTTACCCCATTATGATGTGTATGTGTGCATACATATTTAAGTAAAGCATACATGTTGTTGATAAAATATTTTGTGCACATGAAGCTCTTGAAGAAAAGCCCAATGCATATGCAAGAATAACAACACATGGATAAGTGTGCCAATACCACTAATTCTCTAAAATTTAGAAAATAAATAATTCAAAATGATACACTCAATTTTTCTTGCATCTCAGTGAAGTCAAGTGTCTTTAAATCTTGCATACATTTATGAGTATAATTTTTTGTAATAAGATGAAAGTGATTTAACAAATATTGAAATATAAATGTTAAATTCTAATTAAGTACTAGCACATATATAGATATGCAATAAAGTACATACATTGAAACAAGAAAGTAAGCTATAAAAATATGAAACCCTACTTGCAAGAGAAGGGGTAAAAACTTAGCTGATTTGTAATGATTACGAAGTCATGTCGAGTTGTAAATTTGATGGAAAAGGAAAAAAGAGTGTCGTAACCAAACCCAAAAAAAATGCAGAGCTGTCGGGAATGTTGGGACTAGAGCGCATGGACAAGGTCACATGCATCTGGGCATTGTAGACCTCCTTTGGGCACTTGTGACTGCTCAAAACCTCAGAAACTCAATTTCATAGGGTCGCAAGATGTTCGCTGGATGTTGTCTTTATTAACTTGTACTTCGTTGCTTGATCATCGAATTCTCTTGAAACATGCAAAGAGAAAGAGCACCTGAAAAACCCAAAAACACATCAAATTCTAAAAATAAAAAGATGAAAATGAGGAGTCGTACTGACCTCGACAATCACCCAACTGAGTGAACTTACTATTCGGGTGATGCACTAAATTTTCAGAATCCATTTAGTTCTATGCGTGTGTGTGTGTAGAATCGTGCCCTAGGTGGCTCTTGTGCAAGTTGCACTTGATAGCGAGTAATAACTAGGTGCAAAAAATGTAAATAGATGTGTGCATGGAAAAATGAACTTCCCCTCCTATGAAGTGTATGCAAAAGAATACAGTCCCTTGAATGGATGCTAGATGGATTCTTTGATGCTATTGTAATTTCCTTTAGATGCAACCTTAGGTGATGGTAATATATGCTTAGTGTTTGGTCTTTTATCATGGTCACATAGCTTTGTATTTATATGATCCCCTTATTTGAATTTCGTAATTAACCACTAAAAAGTTGATCACTAAGAAAATAAGATGCCCAACAACTAGAAAGGATCCAAAAGATGTGAGTAAGATACAAAGAGGTCGAGGGCACCCAGAGGAGACAGGGGCATTGGCGTCCTGGCTGGGCACTAGTTTCCAAAATCAAAAAAATTGAAGTATCAAAGGTTAGAATGGGAAAGAAGGTGTGTAAGACCAAGAAGAAAACCATAAAGCAAGCAAAGAGGCCAAAGACAATGGTCAATTAGTACTTTTCTCGCATAGGAATCATATGAATAGTGGTATGTGATCAAGACCTATAAATATACCCAAAGTGTGTGATTTAGTGTCTACATTTTCCCCCACTTTATGTTGTTGGGCGAATGCTCGATAACATAAAGTATATAAGATATGCATACATGATAACCATGTAGATCGATGGTGAAAAGCGTGCCGAAGAGACAAGAAAATGCATGGAGTGATAAAAGTGAAGCGTGGAAGCTAGAGAAGAGGAAGTGAAAATGACCCAAGGGGTGAGAGCATATGTGCATGTGTCGCGATCTACCTATTGTTGATGTCACTTAATGCTTGATGATTTGACTTGTGCTTTCCATAAGGACTGACCTGCAAAAGAGAAGAGCAAACAAGTAGTCAAATATGTGTATATGAAAAATTTGATCCAAAAGAGTAAAAAGTGTGTAAATAGTATGTAAAAATGTGAAAAGGAACATTTGTACCTTATTCGTGACGAGTGAAAGGAGATAGAAAGGATCTTGAAAATGCTATAAAAGAATGATTTTTTTGGGTGATCTCACATTGAGATAGAGTATTTTGGGCGATCTCACTGTAGATCCTTGTCTCCTCACATGCACATATTTTACCAGGATCTTAGCTAGACCCCCTTTATTTAATAAAATTCCCACTTGTTATCCTATCATCATTTAATTCTTATTAATCTTTATTAATTCCCACTAATTAATTAATTAATCAATTTCCACCCACATGCCCTAATCAACCTTCCATTTAGGATGCTTTCATTCTAAATCCACATCCCTCTATTTTTCTAGCTTTTATCCTATCTAGATTTATTTCCTACACATCCCTAAACAACCTATTCCTGCCTGCATGATTTAAAGCAACTTTTCCATTCATAAAAAAATTGAAATCCTGACAACAAAAAAAAAACCACCCCATTGGGGAAAGTTTCCACATAGTCGACGGTAACCCAGCCTAGTCGTCGTCGACCCTATTAAACTAAGTTCATATCTTTCCAAAAAAAAGGACAGAAAACACACAAGCGCAATTTCTCTTTGATTTTTATTACATTATGTGAATTCACTTACGAACCAAAGAATCTCAACAACCCTCTTGTATCCCTTGGAAGCTCATTTTGATCATTCGTGTGACTACGGGAGGTTTAGTTTGATTTTTGGTGTTATCTAGTCTTATTTCTTCTATTAGTTTGTTAGATCTAACATTGTAGGTCCAAAAACAATTAGGACTCCCTCATCAATATGTTCTTCCAGTTTTTATACTTATATGTCATTCTTCCAACTTGTTTCCTCTCAGAATTTCCTCATTCTATTACAGTCATCATCTCCCAGCTCAATTTTTTGTCGACTCAACCTCTTATCATTGTGTTTTTTATCTTCAAAGATTTCTTGAGTCTATGCATGTATTATGTTTATGCTCTAGCTAGCTAGCTAAATCCAATATCTTGTCTCTCTGTTGTATCAAAACTAGCCTATCTACATCACATTCACTATCGTTCCACCTTGGTCGTCATCAACTAGGGGCCTGTTTTTCAATTTACCCTTCCAAATCCCTATTTACCCTCAATTTCTATTATTTTCTCTTGGTAGGCCGTCTTTTGTAGGTTGACTCCAGCATTCACAAGTTTCTGTTGCATCCAGTTTACACTCAGACCTCTGCAGTTCTGCATATTTGCATCACTTTTCAAATTCACCCACTAAGGTCGTTGTCGACTTGCCTCTGTGTAGTTTGGATTACCGTCAACCCAATTCGGTAACATTTGATTTGTATTCTATTCAGTTAGAATAGTACTTAAATCAATCTTAGTTACTTTCAGATTTTGTAATCCTTCAGTTTTTGCATGTTATCAATTTATCTTTCATTTATATCACTTTTTCTTATCAAACGAGGTTGACATCCATGAAAGGAAGGTAATACTTATGGGAGCCGTCTTTGTCAGGAAGCCCCCACATATACCATCTAATCCATTTTTCTTTAGTGATTCTTATTTGTAGGCCATCATCTTGTAACACCAAGGATCCATCATCTACTTTGCATCCGTTCATCCACATTGCACATTTGAGGTACCATAAACCCTCCATTATCTGAATTGTTTGGATTTCTTTAGTAACTAACACCATTAACTTGAATTGAATGAGAAAACTACAACAACATTCCTGACACGCCTAGTGGGACCACCCTTTACGTGATCCCTTGCATTTATTTCTATTTTTTGTGTTTCTTTTGTCTTCTACTAACATTGCAGCATAAGGCTTCACTTTTTGCTTTCTCGTGTTGGGTTCAGCTGCTTGGATCACTCGTTGCTTAAATTTCAGATAAAAAAGAAAATCTTTATCCAAGTATACCTCATTTTCCCCTATTTTCTCCTTTCTGCATCGTATTTCCCTTTCCTATGTGTGTCCTCATCAAAATGTTACATCTGGATTTGGTTTAAAAAGAACCTTTCTTTTATTCATCTTGCTTAGTAACATAGCTTAAGTAGGGGTTAACCTTATACATCTTACATTCTATCACACACAACCTAAAACTCACGCATCTAAATCACACATCTAGACATCTTCCTACCTAATAGAATGATTAAAATCTCATCACCCAACAGGAAGCTGCTTGAGAATTTCATAGCCAAAACTACCTAAAACCAGCCATAGACTGCCATTTCTTAGGCACCTTTTTTATCCACATTTTTCTTTTCACATCTTCTTAACTAATCATGTTAAAAATAAACGTGTTGTTTGATTTATTTGTCAACAAAGTACATAAACAAATGTTCACCTATTTCATGCCTATTGTCACCTTTCCTCAAGTCAAGGTAACACAACAATCCACTCCATCCAATGACATCCCTTCCTCTAATGATCCTTCCCAACAATATTTTAAACTTGAGACCACACCTTTGGTTTCCTAACCCCTTGTCTACATGGTCTCACTTCTGGATGACCATGTCATCCAAAATCATCCATATCAGACTATCTTGAAACCAATCCTCGTATCTCTCATAAATCCGGCCTTTCTATACCAACTACACCCCCATCTCCCACTCCTTTAGAGACTTTTGGACCTCATTCTAGCCCCATGTATAGTTTATTATTTTGTAAATCTCCCACAATATTTCAATCCTATCAATCTACTCAGTTAATGGATCCCATTCCACCCACATCACCTTTTATCAAATCTATCTCCATTACATCCATTATTGTCACTAGTATGCATATCCAACAATCTCAACCTCTTAACACACATATCCTCACTCATCCTTTACCACAACAACTTGCCCAATCCCAACAATCACATCATGTCTCTATTTCTCAACATCAATCATTACAACAAATTATCCAATCTCAACCCATGACATATATTAATCCTTATCAAATTATTCCCCAAACACCTGCACACCCACAAACTTTTCAATTTCCTTATCAAACTACTTTTCATGCCAAACAACCACAATCCCAACCTATCATCACATCGAACGATATTATTCAGACCTTAATGAATAGTTTAGGTAGTCTAGAAGCCGTTATCTTAGGACCTAAGGCTACATTAACTTACAAACAAATATGTAATAAACCCATTCATCCATCAGTTTCAATCAAACCTTACCCTCCCCATTGGGAGATTCCAAAATTTACCAAGTTTAGCAGTAAGGAAGATCCCCAAAAACATCTCTACACATTTAAACACGCCTGTTACCTTATTGCACATGATCAGAAACTTATGCTTCGCACCTTCCCTATATATTTGGCTGGTCAAGTGTTGGATTGGTACAATGGGATTCCTCAACATTCCTTATTCTCCTTTACCTAGCTCGCGTAATTGTTCATAGGGTATTTTTTGATTAATATTGCGCTCAAAATCACTATCAATGAATTACATTAAACAGTTTGATGATGATTCTATCATAGATTTCATCGCTCAATGGTGTGGCATTATAAGCCAACTGTCATTTTATCTTCCACAAGCTAAACTCATCAAAATCTTCTCACGTTCTTGTGTAAAGCATGTTTCTTATACTTTGCAAATATAATCTTTCCATACATTCGAATAATCCTTCACCATGTCTCGCAAAATCGAAACTCATGCCCTTGATCAAGGCCAACTTAAGATTTGATCAAACAAGCCCAAGACCAAGTTCATCAAACCTTCTACATATAGTAAAAATTCTAAAACTACTGCCAATACCATCACGGTTCAACCCCCATCCACATCTCCCTCTCATAGGGAGTCTTCACAAAGAAATTTCAGACCATCTCCTAATTATAACCCCTTGGGGGAATCCTATAGTTCATTATTTGACAAGTTGATGGTAGTACACTCCATCCAACTTCCTCCCATACGACCCGTGGACGAATCGTGACCTAAGCCCACTTGGTATCATGAAGCCCGTTATTGTAAATAGTATCAAGTCAAAGGTCATGAAATTGAGAAGTGTGGTTCCTTCAAATATCACATCCAAAAACTTATAAATTAGGGGGATATCCAAATAGACAACTCCATCGCTTCACCTAGCCAACCCCTCGATATTATTAAGAAACCTTTTCCTAATCAACCACCAAAAAATCAAGCCACCACTTCTACATATCAACTACCAAATGCTCACACCAGCAACATCATTAATCAAGATCTCATCTCATCAATGACTTCCCATGTTCCTACCTTAGACATTATTCCCACCCCTTATTTAGAACCTATCGTATCCACAACTATCACACCTATATCAAATTTTACAACTTATCATATACTTGTACCTACTCCTACCCTTACCACTTCGATCATGCCCCGATCTATCACATCAGATTCATCCTTAGCGCCTATTTCAGCCCCATTTATATACACACCTATCCCTACATCTCTCACATTTGTTCCTTCACCCACATCTACATCAAACACAACTACTACTACATCCACACCACCTATGTCTACAACCATCTCAACCATACCTGTTATCATTATATCCCAATCTCTCACGTCTAGTCCTTCATCAAACACGCCCATTACATCTACATAATTCACTTCCACATCAATCCCAAATACACCCATTTCTAACAGATATATTTCTACAACCTCACTTACACCTATCTCAACACATATTATGACGCATGTACCTACATCTTTACATATGAATACATCATCCATTCCACCCCAATATTCTACACCTAATATTCCAACATATATCGTTTCCACATCTGTACCTGCTACCACACACCAATCAAATCTTATCAATTTGTGTTAGGTGGGGGTTTTTTTTTTTCATAAACATATCAAAGATACCCATTGAAACATTTATGGGACAAAAACCTCCAACTAAGATAAACAAAAAGGGTGTTCATAAACCAACTTCTTCTACATTAATCAATCCAAAACCTACACGATCCATAGACCCCATACAAACACCTCTCTCTCAATTGATATCATTCCCTACACCAAAACCTTTGGACCCTCTAGTTGAAATTATTGTAATCCCTGCCAAGGGTAAATATTCTCGATCAAAATCTAATACTCTCAGTAAGCATCCCCAAAAGTCTCCCATGCACCCCTGTAAGAAATTAGACCTTTCCTCTCCTCAACAATCCAACATTACAAAATCCATCCCAAGAACACCCTCATCTATTTTACGGCCAACCCCTTCATCTACTACATCTCATAATAATAAATCCCAATCCAAACAATCTAACTATCCTTCCAAATTTGATTCGTCTTTCAAGATGCCTAATTTACCCATCTAGTCTACACCTTCACCTAAGGCAAAACATCCTATTAAAACCCACAAGAGTTATCATCCTCTAGACACTTCAGTTGGGTCTTATGCAAACATCTTTCAACAACTAATTTGAATACCCACCATCATGCTTCCTCCCATCAGACCTTTTGATCCTCATAGTAGAAAAACCTTCATGGTTCAATCCCAACCTCATAAGTTCTTATCATCATGTCCCAGGTCATGACGTTGAGCATTGTAAGGCCTTTCAGACCATCGTCTATGACATTATTAAGAAATATGATTTCCTCATTCAGAGGGAACATCCTTCTCTACCCACGACCAATCCAATTCATGTCCCATCCATTATGTTTCCTAAGAATTATCCACATCATCCCTTAACATCTCTCCTGAACAATAAGGCCCCCCTTTGTTCGTTGATATTGTTTGCATTTCAAATCATCCCCATAATCCCCAACCATCTATCTAATCCAAATCTAATCTCCTTCGACATCCACTAGCTCTAAGTTGTCCAATGTGATATAGTCTCTTTTGCTGAGGGAACACCTTCCCCCTCGGCATCAATACCCTTAAATTTTCTTTCTCATCCATGTATCATGTCCACATCAATTCATCCCCTTATCTATGTAACGAGTCCCTTGACGGTGGGGTACTCCACTCTAGGATCAGTCTTCTTGCGGATTAATTCCTTTTCACCTTTGACATTGTATTTTTCACCACATCCAATCTTATCAAATCCATCTTAGTCGATCTTATCCAGTTTACTGTCTCATCTTAGTCAACTAACCTATCTACCATCCTAAGTCCATATTTGTGGAAATATTTTTCCCTCTCTTGGGTGACCATTTCATCTTATCCTAAATCCATTGTTGAGGTCAAGTTCCTCCCTCTCTAAGGGGACCATCTATTCACCTCGCTAGGGACACATCTTTTTACTTCCTTAAAGGCAGCGCATAGTTTTTAATCTTCACTCGCCTATCAAATTGTATTTCATCCTTCGTAAGTTGTCATCATATCTTGAGGTGCGACTTGAACCTATTATCCCATTACCTTAATCCTCATTCATCAGAACGTTGCGTGGAAGGTTTTCCCTTTCTTGATTGTAAACTAGAAGTGGAACCTCTTGACACTTTGCACTTGTGACCATTCTACTCTTAGCTTGTCTACCAGTGAGCTTTTAGTAATATCCTTAGTTCATTCCTCCTTTTTAACCTCCTTCATCTTCCATTGTAATGATTTGGAATTATGTGGTCTACCATCACTTCCTAGATGTGACCTTAAATATGGGCACCAAGGCTCTTCCCATAGCATTTTCCTTGTGGATAGGTTCTCCCTTCTTGGTGAGAATTTTGTGATCATTACATCCATCACCCTCTTATTCACCTATTAGAACCATGAAAAGGGTCTAGGGTTGTCTCTTGTACATTCATTATCCCATTTTAAGTGGTATACCTAACCATTCCCAACTCTTCCCCTTTTTTAAATAAAAAAGAACACTCTTATCAAAATCAAAGTTATTAAAAGAAAACTACTCCCTCGAAGGACAACTGCTCATGCAAAAGAAAAGAAAAGAAAAAGAAAGCATGCAAATTAAAATCAAATTCAAAATCAAAAGAAATAGACTGATTCCTCAAAGGAGGACTATCATCTATTATGTATTAAGTAGACCATACCCTCGAAGGATGGCTACTCCTTGTGGAATTTGAATGATTCCCTCATTGACTAGCCTTCCATTTTATTAACATCCTAAGAAAGCTTCCTGCATTCATTAACTTTCTTCTAGAAAACTTCCCGCATTGATCAATTTTCTCTTTCCCCTTCCTAGAGATGGAGCATAGATTTAGGGAACACCACTTACGAAGAACCCTTTTCCCGTTTCCAAGCTACATCTCAAACCCCTTTGTCATGTCGACAATAGGTTTATAGGTTCATTTCATCCACGTGTCTTTATGATCTCTGATATGACTAACTATCATTGGTTATTTGCTAGCATTTGTTTTGGTTGTAAGTGATTTGTGTCACCTGGGTCCCCTTATTTTTTACCTCCAATGCGATTGGATACATCTTTTCCTCGCGCATTCCTTGATATACGTAGTGTCATTCATACTTATAGGTCGATATCATTAAGTTGCGTCTTATCCTACACCTCGTCTGATCTTATCCAATCTCTCTCATCTTAATTCCACCTTTGTGACCATCTATATCCTCCTCTTTTGGGAATTTTATTTCACAATCCTATCCAAACCGTGCTCAAATTCTACATTTTGGCCATACTTATTCCCCCTTGGGACATTTTTACTCTCTATTTTCCTTCGTGGCCATATTTGTGCCTCTTTTGGGGCACCATTATTTTTCATCAAATTCCACCTTTGTGGCCATACTTTTGCCTCTTTTAGGGAACCATATACGTTCTCAAAGTCCACCTTTGTGGCCATAGTTGTACCTCTTTTGGGGCACCATTTTTTTTAACAAAGTTCACCTTTGTGGCCATACTTGTGCCTCTTTTAGGGTACCATCTACGTTCTCAAAGTCTACCTTTGTGGCCATATTTGTGCCTCTTTTTGGGCATCATTTTTTTCAGCAAAGTCCACCTTTGTGACCATACTTGTGCCTCTTTTAGGGAACCATATACATTTCCATACTTATTCCCCCTTGGGGCATATTATTTCATCACCCACTTTTTTATTTTTCCTTCTCAATCATTTTTCGTGTCCTATGTTGGGGCACTGTAACCTTTCATCTGCGTCCCTTGTAGACACATACTTATTCACTCGATTCCTCGTGTATGAAGGATTTCACATAACTTTCACATTTATTTGTGCATACTTTTATGTTTTGCTATGACCCATTGGTCATTGCGGCTTGTATCTATAATACAGTGATCTTCACCCACTCATTATCCCATAGAACATTGTCGTCCATCTCCATTGAAACCATAATTGTCCTCTACCGATGTGATATAGGAGTTATCGCCATATTTTTTTATTGTTACTGCGATCCTTTTTTCTTGCAGAATCTTGCCTTGGTTATCATTTTACCCATCTTTCTTCACCCACCCACTCTTCAGCATCTACCTTTTTCAAACGCGTCATTGATTTCCTCTAGCATCATCAATCCCATGTTTTAGGGGGAGCTCATCATCAACCTTCCGTCATTCTTCATCATACTCCTTTTCTCTCTCATCATTTTCATCTCATGGTTTTTTACCACAAACCACTCAACAAAAGGGGGAAAATATAGACACCTAAATTTTGTATCTCTACCCTTATCTGCCTGTGTGCACATATTTTACTAGGGTCTTAACTAGACCCCATTTATTTAATAAAATTCCCACTTATTATCCTATCATCATTTAATTTTTATTAATCTTTATTAATTCACATTAATTAATTAATAATATCCACCCACATGCCCTAATCAACCTTCCATTTAGGATGTTTTCATTCTAAATCCATATCCCTTTGCCTTTATAGCTTTTATCCTATCTATATTTATTTCATACACATCCCTAAATAACCTATTCCCACCTACATGATTTAAAGTAGCTTTTCCATTCATCAAAAAAACTGAAATCCTGACTAAATCACAAAATCCACCCCATTGGGGAAAGTCTCCCCGTAGTCAGCGACAACTTAGCCTAGTAGTCATCGAACCTATTAAACTAAGTTCATCTCTTTCCAAAAAAAGAACAGAAAACACACAGGCATGACTTCTTTCTTATTTTCCTTTCATTCTGCAAATTCACTTACAAACCAAAGCATCTCAACAACCCTCTTGCAGCCCTTGGAAACTCCTTTTTATCACCCTTGTGAATACATAAGGTTTAGATTGATTTTTGGTGTTATCTTCTCTTGTTTCTTCTATTAGCTTGTTAGATCTAACATTGCAGGTCCAACAACACTCGGGACTCCATCATCAATCCGTTCTTCCAGTTTTTATACTTGCATGTCATTATTCCATCTCGTTTCTTCTCGGCCTCACCTCACTCTTGCTACAATCACTCGTCACACAGCTCGAGGTCACCATCAAATTTTCCTTCATGTCACTTTTTTTTCCATCTACTATAGTCTTTCTTCAGTAGATCTGCTTGTGTTCTTGTCTCTACTCGTAGCTTGCTCAAATCCACTCATCAGAGTCTTCTCTGTTACATCAAAACTATCCTATTTTCATCCCAGTCGTTATCACCCCACCCTGGTCACCATCAACCAGGGGCCTATTTTGTCAAATTAACCCTTCTATATCCCTACTTTCCCTCATTCTCTAGTGTTTTCTCCCTCAATCACATCTTCTGTGGGTTAACTCTAGCATTCACAGGTTTTTGTTGCATCCGGTTTACACTCAGACCTCTGCATGGGTCTGCATATTTGTATTGACTTTTCATATTCACTCACCCAGGTCGTCACCGTACAAACCTTTGTGTAGTATGGGTCACCGTCGACCTAGTCACATAACATTTGATTAGTATTTTATTCAGTTAGAATCGTATTTAAATCAATCTTTAGTTACTTTCAGATTCAGTACTCATTCTGTTTTTGTATGCTATTAAATTATCCATCATTTATTTTACTCTCTATTATCAAATGGGGGTCGACATCCACGAAAGGAAGGTAACACTTCTTAGATCTAGATTTGTTAAGTATCCCACCACATATATCATCTAATTCAGTTTTATTCTCAGTGATTCTTTAAGTTATAGGTCATCAGCTTGTAGTAGCGAGGATCCATCATCTACCTTGTGCACTGTATCCATCCACATCGCACATTTGAGGTACCATAAGCCCTTCATTCTTTGAATTGTTTAGATTTCTTTAGTAGCTAACACCATTAACTTTATTTGCATGGGGGATGGAATTTGCTTAGTAGAAACCAAGGCACATGCAAATAAAGTGGTTAGAAAACAAGTGCTAGTGTAAACAAGATAAACATACATATAAAAGACAATGTGTAAGCTAGCAAGAAAGAAAACAATGTAGACCGTGAAAAGAGGTTTACATACATAGGACATCACTCACGATGTCGCAAGAAAAATAAGGCCGAAGTTACTAAAAGCATACAATGTGCACACAAGACAAAGGGTAAAGCCTACAAACAATGACGTACAATAACAAGCAATGACAAACAATGACAAGAAAGATATGAGACAACCATGGTAGAAAAGAGTTCATGCAAGACAAATGTTACATAGGAAGCACCCGTTAACATGTTAGAAATATAGAAAGTATGTCAAAACATGTATGATCTGATATGATGTAATGTGATAATATAAATAGGATGTAGTATAAATCGAAACATTATCACATGTGATGTGTACGATAGTGGATGTCCCCAAGAGCCTGCTACAGGGCTGGTAAGAGGTACAATGCCAAACATTCATATTGCATGTAATAATATTTGTAAATTCTGTGATCACTACTATAAGGAAAGTGAATGCACATGTGTATATAGAAAATATAATGACATACAAAATATTCTTCTAACATAGTAAGTGAAGTGTAACATACTAGCATAAGTAAACAAGAACAAGGTGCAACCAAGATATGTAGTATGTTGTGGATGAGTGAGATGGAATGGAATGGAATGCAAAGTGAGTGTGATAGGAGTAGCGGTCCCCTCAAGTGAATGTGGATGAGTATGCATGAGATGAGGTTCATTTATAAATTCCCCCTCAGCAGTCAAGAAAGAACCATAGAACAAGAGTCTGTCATCAAGAAATGGTTTGAATTGAGTGCTAAAAAGATATGATCGATAGAGTGTATAGAGAGAGAGAGAGAGAGAGAGAGAGAGAGAGAGAGAGTGAGTGTGGTGAGGTTCATTTTAGATTGATACCCTCAGTAGTCGAGTATGAACCATGGAACTAGAGTACATCATATGGTAGTGTGTTGTGTTGCATGAGCGCGAGAGAGATGTGTTGTGAATGCGCTGAGTGTGTAGCGTGTAATGTGATTATGTGAGGTTCATGAATGTAGTGAGCCCTTAATAGTCAAGTATGAACCATAACACAAGATTTTGTCATCAGCTAATAATGATACAAATGTATCCAGATGTGTAAGATGCATGTGAAAGACTAGATGGGAAGTAAGAAGAAAAATAATAGGACTGTAAGACAAATGATGATGTTATAAGGGTGAGAATAGGAATGATGCCCCCCAAGTGTACAAAGAGTAGAATGATCAAGTAACATCATCTAAGAGATCGTTATTTTCATGGTCAAACCCAAATGGATATGCATTAGAGACTTGGTAGGTAATTGTATGAGGTTGATCAAGTGAGGATCCACTGCGACAAAAATTGTACATGCCCATTGCATATTATTTGTCAGTGAAAGATGGTAATGGACACCCATGCACATGTACCAATGAGTAATATTTTTTGAATAGCCAAGAAATGAATCATTGCAAAATAAAACATGGATGAGGGGCATGGGGAATGAAAGTCAATATAATTAGAATCTAATGTGCCACCAGTGTAGTTGAGCCATGATTGTCCAAGAGTAAGTGGTGAAAGGTGTGAATTGTATGCAAAAAATATTGATAAATGAAATAATCAAAGGCCATAAGTAGTAGTAATGAAAACATATCATGATATAAATGAGGAGCATGTGATGCAGGGATGAGATCATCCAATGTGAATCCAAGCTAAGTCAAACCATCATGTGTGCAAAGTTAGAGCAAGTGGGAGCGAATGGAATGTGTGACCAATAAACATTATTCATGAAGAGAGTACATGTGAATGGAGGTATCACAGATGTAGGTTGCTCGTGAGTAGACAATGAAGGTAGTATGATGTTCGATGTATGGATAGACCCCCAATAAAGTACCATAACATTAGTAGAAGGGGGTGATATTGAAGCGGGTGAAACAACATATAATGAACAAATGGTTCCTTCAAGTGGAGGCGAGTTTTCCAGATAGTCCGTTGGTCACAAATCAACAACATGATGTATAGTAGTAGATTCAGGATAGGTAATGTAATGTTTGGATCTAGGTTGCAATATTGAAATGGGGTACTATCGGGGGGAACTATATACTCAATGCCCTCATGTAAGAATTTGACACAACGATGAACTTTAGAAGGTACTGCTTGTATTTTTTGAATCCATGGCCTATCGAGTAAGAAATTATATGCAACAGGGAAATCGGTGAAAAAGAAGTTGTAAGAACTATTTTTGGCCCAACAGTAAAAAACAAAAATAGTGTCGAGACATGAACATGCAGTGGAATCATATGCCCATAGAGAAATAGATTTTGGGTTAGGATTACCTATCAAAAGGCCTAGAGCCTAAATGAATGAGAAAGAACAATGGTTGAGCTCACATCCATTGTCAACTAAAATTTATTTAACACCATATTTTCTGATGTATATACGTATATAAAAAGGAGGATCATTGTCATAAATAGAAATATTATCAGCATATGGAAAAGAAAGGTGCTGAGAAAATGCATCCACAAATGTCTAAAAAATTATGTCCAAGTCAGTAGTAGAAGGGATTTGAGTATTAACCAAGAGATTAATAATTTTAGTGTGAAAATTAGGATTGGCTAACAAGAAATCATGAATAGAAATATCAACAATGAGAAGATCCTAGGAAAATGAAAGCAATAAAAGTATGAGAACCCTAAGAGTGTTTGAAAGGAGACAAGTTCACCAAATGATTTAAAATATATTGAAATATAAATGTTAAATTATAATTAAGTACCAACACAGATATATATGAAATAAATTATAGATTTGACACAAGCAAGCAAGCTAGAAAAACATGAAACCCTAGTTGCAAGAGAAGGGGTAAAATACTTAGCTGATTTGTAATAATTTTGAAGTCATGCTGATTTAGAAAACTGGTGGAACAAGAAAGCAAAATGTTGTAACTAAACCCAAAAAAATGCAGAGTTGTCAGGAATGTCGGGACTAGGGCGTTTGGACAGGTTCAGGGGTGCTTGGGGAGTTTCAGACCTCATATGGGCAGTTGTGACTGATCAGAACATCAGAAACTCAATTTTGTAGGGTCACAAGATATTCAATAGATGTCACCTTTAGTCACCTATACTTCACTATTTGATCACCGAATTCACCTGAAACCTACAAAGAGAAAGAGCACCTGAAAAACTTGAAAACACATCAAATCGTAAAAAGAAAAAGATATAAATGGGGATTTGGACTGACCTCGGTGGTCACCTGACTGATTGAATTTACAATCTAGGTGATGCAATATATTTGAGACTCCATGCAGTTCTACGTGTGTGTGTATAATTGTGCCCTAGGTGACTCTTGTTCAAGTTGCACTTGATAGCGGACAATAGCTAGATATAGAAAATGTAGATAGATGTGTGCATGGAAAAATGAACTTCCTCTGCTATGAAGTGTATACAAAATAATGCAATCCCTTTTCCCTTGAATGGATGCTAGATAAATGCTGTGATGCTCTTGTAATGGCCTTTAGATACAACCTTAGGTGATGGTAATAGATGTTTAGTGTTTGGTCCTTTACTATGGTCATATAGCTCTGTATTTATATGATCATCTTGTTTGAATTTCACAATTAAATACTAAAAGTCTGACCACTAATAAAATGATATTCCCAACAACTAGGAAAGACCCAAAAGACGCGAGTAAGATACAAAGAGGTCGGGGGTGCCCAAAGGGGATGGGGGTTTCTGGGCGCTAACATCCTGGCTAGGTGCTATTTTCTAAACTCAAAAAAACTATGCCATATAAGTATGTTCCTAATTCTATATTGAGTTTATGAGAATGGGAATATGCCCATTCTCAACACACTTATAATACAACTATGTTCCTAATTCTTTTATGTGTATCTATTTTTTTATTATTATTGGCAAATAGTTTTTTGAAAGGGACTATACCCTTGTACAGGAAGGCTCAAAAGCCAAGATTAAAACATGGAAGCCCTACAATAGAAAACAATTTGCTCATAAAAGTACCAACATCCAACAACAATTCAGCAAAACAACAGCTGAAAAACAACAATCAGTCTGCAACAGTACTGCAGCACCATGGCAGATCCAAAAACCATTGTTCGGAAAAGACAAGGGACAATGTAGAACAACCAAACTCCAAAAGAGAGATGAATCATTGAGGCGGAGAAGTGTCATTCTTTAAAATAAAATTTTTCTTTTTACGGACAGTTACCCAACCTGATGATGCCTCCACAAATGGAGGGTTAGAAAAAGGAGAATTTTCCATATTAGCAAAAGTTCCAACTGAAACAACATCATTGTTTTCATGAGACAATTTCGCCTTGCTGTCAACAACTAAATGAGATAAATTTTCTACAATTTCCTTGCTATTGCAAATAGGATTTTCTGATAAAGGGGTTTCAGGGACAAAGCCAGATTCAACCTCGGCATTTGGAATTGCTTCAAGGTCCTCTTTTGCATCGAAAACCAAATGTTCCGGGTGGGCATCCTTCCACCAACTACGTTTCTCATGCTGGCATTTTGCGAACCCACAAGCAATAAAGGTATGACCAAGATAGAAACATCTTATACATCAAAATGGAAGACCTTCATAATCTAAAGGTTGTGACCAAGTTCTGCTTTGCACCCTTAGATCAATGGTTGCAGGGAGGTTTTTAGCCGTGTCAAGTTCCACCAATATCCGAGCATAGGTAGTGTGGGTGTATTCAATAGTTTGAGAATCTATAAAAAGAGTAGTTCCCAAGGTGTTTCCAATAGATTTCAAACATTCACTGCTCCAGAATTGGAGGGGTAATTGGGGCAGTCGGATCCAAACAGGTTTGCATGAAAAATAATCAGTGAGCGGGTTAAAAGAGGGGAACCAGGGTTTAATGATCAGGTACTTAGATTGGAAAACCCAAAGCTTGGAAGCTATGGAGTTTTTATCAGCTATTGCAGAAAAAGTCACAATGAAGATACCTTTAGCACACGGATATAAGTCTAACCTCCCAGTGAGCAAAGGAGTCCAGTGCTTGGAAATCCATGCACGTAGGTCAGGAAGGCTGGGCCAGAGTTCTCCGAATCTGCATATCAGAGCATGTTCCTGATAGTATTTTTCAGTTGTAATGACCTCCTCCCCAAATGTTATGCATGGGGTATTGTCTGCAGGCTTCAAATGAGAATCCTTGCCCCTTAATGCTTCCTTAAAAGAGGTTACAGTGTGGCCTTGAATAGATGCGCCTTGGCTAGTCCCGTCTAGAGCATGGTGAACTCCCAGCACAGGTGCCCCTTCCCCACCAGAGGGAGCCTGACCGGTAAATGTGCCACCTTCCTCAGAGGATGCAAAAGCGAGATTAATCCAAGATAGGGTCGAGTCCTTGTGATCAGCCTCCAAAGTCTTGCCGCCTCTAACTGCAGGTTGAAAGGGTCGCATTGCAGTCTTATGCGCAGAAAACGAATCACGAGCTTGACCATCTCCAGGGGAGGAAGGAGATCCATTGGAACCCACACCCACAGCCGCATTGCCATCTCATCTAGGAGCAGAGCTGCCGCCATGGACGCGACTAGGGTTAGAGATGCGTCAGGTAGCGACCATGGAGCAGTCGGGGAGCAGTCGGGCATAAATTGAGTCTCAACTCTTTACTTCACTATTGATTCCTATATGAGGCGTTTGATCCCTTTTGAAAATTAAACCAATGTGATATGAGTACATGTTGTATGAAATAAGAAACAATTATTGAGTCTATGAGAATGGACATATGCCCATTCTCATCACACTCATGGTACAAGTATGCTCCTAATTATTTTTATGTGTATCAACTTTATATTTATTCTTCTTCTATAATTCATATATGAGGGATTCTGACTTCTATCTAGGGAATCAAGGGATATATCTATGGAAGAATAATATGTTACAGAATCATAACAATAGAAACTAATATGCTAGACACTCTTACAGATCTCAAATAGCATTACAGAATAATATATCTTGTCAACTCTAAGAGATACTATTTAACGTTTTTCATTCAATAATTAGGCTATGTCTATGCATATAATTTAGTATGCTTAGACTTTAATACAAGACACCGCTCTCTGCATTTTAATACCCAGATTTATTTGGAGCTATGTTAAAAAAATAAGTCTATCTAGACTTATGCACATACCGAATTAGGAAAATACCATATGCAATGTTACATGTGGTTGTACCATGAATGCATAAATCAATTCATTACATAACATGAATTGCTTGAAATGCAGTTCCTTGTAAATCACATCCATGGGTACCTTTAAATCATGGGCAAGATCCAAACTGTCCCTATAAAATTATGAGTCATAATCCCGCCCATATGAGATTTTTTTTTTTCAAATGGTATATTGATTGCATGGTTTAAGGCCCAATTTATATTATTAATAATACATTAATAAGATGCACCCCCGAGTTCCATAAGCAACACAACTGTGGATAGTGTAGAATTACTATTAGTGGACAGTCTTCAACATTTTCTCAAAAGTAATATAATAGGCTCCACATATTTAACATTAATTATCTAGTGCCCCCCCCTGCAAGTTTATATCTTGGCACCCATCATGGTTTAATTCACAGACCAATACAGAGAAGCACTCTTATTGAGATCATTATTTACAGGTATGTTGGCATTCTAAATGGTTATAGGATATTTCTACCCCCCCTTCCTAATTTGGGTCACTTCCCCATCAAACCCACTATAGTTTAGTATCTTCCGACTGTCAATTGGATGTGGGATTTTAGGAATGGACAGTGGTGGATTAGGAATACTTAGAAGGGAAATGCCAAATCATATAGACTCCCCCACCATAGCCTTCAGAAAAGACAATATGAATCTTGTCTTTGTAATGGGTGCATACATCAATTCATTGCATAACATGAATTTTTGAAATATGTTCCTTGCTACGCAGTTGCTAGGCAGCTGTGTTGCTGTTATGTTTGTTGTTCCATTAGCTGTTTTGTAGCAGCTTAGTTTACTAATTGCTGGATTCTTTCCTCGACAGATTAAATAATTGCATGTTGTTGGAAATCATATTATTTATAATGCATTAATAATCTTGCTAGAGTTCCATAAGCAGTACAATCTTTGTATAGAGGGTATAGTCCCTATTCAAAAAACTATTTGCCCATAAGTAATATAATACTCAATTATTTAATTTAATTATCAGATAATAGTACAAGTGTATAATTTTATAGGACCAAGGTTTGGAATATTTGTTTAAATAAACCCATATCCTGGGCCAAGATGATTTCACATACAAATTTATGATCTTCAATAGTTTCTCCATGTCAACATTCCTTATCCTAATCAAGTAGTTCAAGGTATGATTGAAAGGACACTGTGTCTTTTATCATGGGTATCTTTATGTATCCACTTTTCCTTTTTTTGGTGTTCATGGCTCTCTAGGTTTTTTTATCTATGTATTTCTATAGTTATTTTGCAGTTCTGCTATGGTCTTAGGTTATAGGTTTTAGGTTTTAAACAATGTTGGATACATTGTTGGAAATTTCTAGTGGTTGGCTCTACGAGATAGGAACCAATATTGAACTCCCCCATATCACCACTTTTCCTCTCTACAACATTGATTTCCTGTTGAAGGTAACTATCCCCAGTCTATGTGCCCATCCATATCTTTTCATGATCATTTCCTTGTCGTATAAGTAGCACTTTTCTCTTGCTACCACAATCCTCCAACTTCCCTGACCTACCTTGGTTCAGATCTTCCAAAAAAGCATGCCCATTGTAAATATCTACTTGACCACTATAGCTACATACTGCATTACTTTTTTCCCTTGTTTGGAGTTCCCTTGCTGGGGATCATAAGTTTGTTGGTTTTGTTTTATACTAAACTTGTGACCTCACTCATACCCCTTCTCGTAATTTTACTCAGTCCTTCCTTGGGTTTCTTTACTTACCCATTCCGTTCAACACATATTCGGCTCCTGCATTTTCTGTTTACACCAAAATTGTAGTTGTTCTTGGCTCTCTGCATTAACTGGGGGTCCTTCATGTTTTTCCCTAGCACATATTTCTCAATGTCGAGCTAACTCCTCTGTCACTGTCATCGTCTCTACTACTTGGCTTCTTCACTGATCATCACCACTCGACCTCCCTGACAAAATGTCCATTCTTTTTTAGGACCTACACATGGTATTTTCGAGTCATCCCTAGGAAACTCCATCACTTTTAGTTTTTTAATTCTGACCGTGGACCTACTCCATGTTTTCACTTCCCACCATTGGGGGGAATGACATAGCCTGCATGCATTGACAATTCACTCTCTTCATGGTGTACTTATCATGTAGCTCACTGATCAACTGCCACATGATGACCTAACTCATCATTTGACCAAGCTAAGCTTATCTCACCATTCAATAACTCACCCTTAGCGAGTTCAACGACCACAACTTTCCTCTTCACCAAGACAGCTTGACGAGCTTGTTGAGCTGACCAAGCCAGCTCACTAAGTTATACTCTATCCCTCCTACTCCCTTTCAATCCAGAAACCCTTAGGACCCGCATTTCTAGACTCTTCTATTTTCTATCCCTTTTCACACTGTACCAACATTGTAAAGGGGGGAACAACAAATAAAATATTCATTTTGTGATATGAGGGATTTTTTTTCAAGGCTTCGCATATAGGGTTAATTGGGAATTATCCGGTCCACTTTTTCAACTGGCATCACTATATTGTAGTGCTCCTATTTTCTTGTGGCTAGTAGATGCATCCACCATAGCCTTGCAATAAGATCCTTATCTTTTGTGCCAAGACTTGAAACCCTTATGCATCTCACATTTGGAGCATATTTATCCCTTGTATTTCTTTTCTATAATTTTTTCTTGATTCTGCGTTTTCCTCTTAAATTCTGACTAGGAGTTCATTATGAGTGTCTACTCTTGCATTTGCCTTATCACCTTCATCTGTAGAGGTGAAATAGATGAGGTCAACTATCCAAAATCACATGAATACACCCTATTGTGGTTCAATAGCACTTATCTTATAAAGTTGACCGCAAATAGGGGGGTTCATCCAAATGATCTTTATTGGGTGTCATGTTGCTTACATATCATGAATTACTTTTGCTAGGTTTGACATCTTGCATGCTTGCACCCTCTTCTTCTTATGCACCTGTCCAATTCTTTCCATTTTAAACAATTCACATCATGAAGGATTCTCTTTGCCATTCATTCTTGATGTTTGACACAATCACGTTACAAAATTTTCTTTCTTGTATCTTGAGATAGAGAACTATACATCATGGAATTCTCATTATAGAATGCTACTTCACCTACAAGGGTGTTGACAAACACTTATTCCCATGGTCTAGTTCACTATCACTCAAACTGATTCCAGTCATTGTATGAGAATGGACTTATGCTTGAAACTTGTGACCATGTTTTTGGTCAGTTGATGCAATATTCCATCACTTAGATCATCTTTTTATATCACTATAAAGGATGTGGGACTGGGCAGATCTGTCCCCATTCTACATTTGGAGCATCTTTTACCTCTATTTATCTTCTAGGACCCTTATACCTGGACTTTTGCCACTACAAAGCTAAAATCCCACTAAAAATGTCCCCCTTTGTATGAGAATGAACATTTTGACATTCAAATATGTGTATCATCCCATGATCCTCTTACCTATGATAATGGACATATGTCTTATTCAATACTAGATTATCTTATATTGTTTCTTTTATGTCTTACTTATTCATGTTTCCAAGCATCTATTATACCCACTACATAAAATTCAAGTGACACCCGTAGGTAGATTTAAGGTAGGTATATTTCATTTCATGGAGTGTATTTTTTATTTATATCACTTTCATTGCTACTTTATTTTAGCATTTGCTTTGTTTATTTTAAGAATAACATAGATATTTTTACAAAGAACATATCATTTGATTTCTAATTATTTAATGATTAAAGTGTTCGATATTTGATTGGTACATATGCTTACACCTATATTTTTTGAAGCACTTGTTAATTTTAATGGAGTTTATGTAGGGTTTATTGATGCATTTTCCACCTAATTAGATGTACTCATAGGGGGTTGTATAGTTATTGGGTAAATGTATAACACTTGATCATATAGGATTAGACCATTAGAGTTATTAAGTTGATAATTACGTCTATAAAGTGTAATCATATTTCCCTAATACCTATTGCCTCATTGTATCCCCTATTCGTTCACACAATACATCCATAGATGTCATATTTACTATCATTATTTAAGTTTACTAGTAATATTAATTCTTGTCGTTGAACATTAATTGATATCATATTTTTCAAATTAATTAGAAATATTGGCATTTCCTTCTATCATCCTCTATATTAGCACCTCACATGTTAATTCACCCCTTTTCCTTAGGGTTCCCCTAAAAATGACATTACATCTCCTATGGGCGATTAGTTTCGTAATTTATATTTTCAAATCAGAAATCTATTACTATTCATGGGTGCATGGCAATACCAATAATTGTATACCCCCTCTTATTTTCATTTAGAACACCAAGGTAAATAATTAATCAAACACATCATAAAGGAACCATTGATATGTAAATTGGCGACAATTGCACATGGATTTTACACCTTTTCATTGGACTTGAGAGACTTTGCAAGGTTAAATTTTTACTTTTGGCGTCACCATAGTGAGTTAGGATTGGTATTCTTATTGAGATTTTCACTTCTCCACCTATAGTGATTATGTATTAGTATTTCGTCCTATCTGCTTTGGGATGCCTGTATGCATCAACGGTATACACATATTCATAAGTTGAAGTATTGCTAACCATTTTAAGTACTTTATCTTCACATTTATATGTTTATGATTGATCATCTAAATTACTATATATGCTTTCCGCTATACGGCTCCCTCTATTTCTTTGATACTATTTCATTTTATTGAATGTATTCATTGTAAAATGATGAACAAGGAAAAAATCCTGGGTAAAATATATTGATGTTCAATCAAATCAATCTTACAATGGATGGACTGCAATACTTATAGGATATTGTACAGTCATGTGCAGACAAAAGAGAGGTTGCACAGGTATAACCAAAAATACACCAGCTTCCATAATACATCCATGGAAGCAACAAATGAATATAACAATTATATTGTTAAAACAATATAAACTTGTACAATACCTAATGTTTACATTACAAACAATAAATGGTTAATAACAACCATTAACAACATTAAATTAATAAAATTAATTAAGGTATAATGCATAATTAAAATATAGGTAAATAATAATTAACCTAACATTCCCCCCCTTAATTGTGTCATTGTCTCAAGGGATGAGGAGAGGAATTCTCTAAACAACTTGAACTTGTCACGCGTGCAAGTGACTTCGTGAAGATATCTACTCGTTGTTCAGCTGTTGGACAAAATTGAAGCTGGATGTTGTGCTTCAACACATGCTCGCGTATGAAATGAACATGTACCTCAATGTGCTTTGTTCTCTCATGAAACAATGGATTGCAAACAAGTTTGAGAACACCTTCATTGTCAACATACATGGTGGTTGGTTTGTCCTGTGGTATTCCAAGTCCTTCTAGTATGCAACGTAGCCAAATCGCTTCACAAAAAGTTTCTCCTGCAGAACGATACTCAGCTTCTGTGGAAGAGCGAGAAACAAAGTGTTGTTTCTTTCTTCCCCATGATATTGGTCCAGATCCCATAAAGAATACGCAAATCCAGAAGTGGATTTTCTATCATCAATGTTACCTGCATGATCTGAATCTGAATATCTAGTCAAGAAGAAGTTGTCATTCTTCTTGTATTCTAGACCAAGATCCACTAATCCTTTGAGATATCTCAAAATGTGCCTTGCTGCCTTCCAATGACAAACTTTGGGTTCCTGTATGAACATGGATAGATAGCTCACTATAAAGCTGATATCTGGTCTAGTGTAGGTCAAGTAAATGAGACTCCCAATCAGTTATCGATAGAGAGTTACACTTACCTTAGGAGATGGATCTGAACAAGATAACTGCAATTTGTTCTCCATAGGTGTAGAAATTGGTGTGCAATCCATCATCCTAAACTTCTTGAGAGTTAGTCTTGTATATTTCATCTGAGAAACAAAAATGTGATTCTCTTTCTGCCATACTTCCAATCTAAGATAGTAATGCATCAGCCCGAGATCAGTCATGTCGAATGATTGATTAAGATCTTTCTTCATTGCATCGATCATCCTCACTGAACTGCGAGTGATGACTAGATCGTTCGACATAGAAACAACAATCACAATCTCCCCCCTTGATTTTTGAGGTAGAGATTGGGATCATATGGATTTCTAAAAATCCATGTTGTACGAGATGCTCATCAATCTTGATGTACCATGCCCGGGTGCCTATTTAAGGCCTTACAAATATTTCCTAAGTCTGCATACCTTTACTTCTTGACTAGGTACTACATATCCCTCAGGTTGAGTCATGTAGACTTCTTCTTGTAAATCTCCATTTAGGAAGGCACTTTTTATGTCCATTTGGTGGACTTTCCATCCAAAATATGCAGCTAGAGAAAAAATCATCCTGATCATTTTGATCTTAGATATGGGAGAAAATGTCTCCTCATAGTCAATGCCTTCTTTTTGTGTGTACCCCTTTGCTACAAGTCTTACTTTATACTTTTCCATGTCCCATCTGCTTTGTACTTTGTTTTAAATATCCATCTACATCCAATGGGTTTCTTCCCTGGTGGAAGATCAACAAGCTGCCAAGTGTTATTCTTCATCACTGAGTTGATACTCAAAATCCATCGTATCTTTCCAATATTTTGAGTATAGGGCTTCCTAGACTATAGAGAGCTCATCAAATTCAATAACTCTACTCATCAAAGAAAATTTTACTTCTTCTCTTTCTTTACTGTAATTTTGTGGTCCATTGGTGGATGTATCAAATGGATCATCCATTCTTGACATCTTGTAGCATGTACTAGTATACAACTTAGGACATATGCTAAACTTATTCCCATGTGGGTTGTGGTTCTCTCTGATCATGACCATCATCCCCATCATCATTTTCATCATCTGTGGGAACATCATCTTCTATTTTTACAACTGGTGAAAAATCTACATTAGGTGAGATCTGAAGGAGTAGTCTCTGCTTCCTTCTTCTAAAAAAACTCAACATATTTGTTGGCGTAGACTTTCCTAGTCTTTGGATCCATAAATCTATGTACCCAAGATTCTCTTTACTATAGCCAAAGAAGATGATTTTTTGTGATTTCATGATCTAATTTATGTGTGTTCTGTCTTGGGTCTATGCATACTTGATTTTCACCCAAATACTCTGAGGTGTGCAACATATGGTTTCCTTGCTTTGACCATGCTTCATGTAGTGTTACTCCGTCAAGAGAAACTATGGGAACTCTGTTCAACAAATATATTATTGTCTTTGTTGCTTCTACAACCAAGAATGTCCTCAGTAAGTCTAGAATCATTAATCATGCATTTCACCATTTCTATGATAGTATAATTTCTTCTCTCAACAACACCATTATGTTGCTACGGTGTGTGTGGAGGAGGCATTTGTCGACGAATCCTATGAGTTTGTAGGTAGTCTTTGAACTCATCACTGGTGAATTCCCCCCTCGATTTGAGCAGAGAGTTTTGATGTGATGACTAGTTTCTTTCTCAACTGCTACTTTGAACTTTTTGAAGGTTTCAAATGCTTCACTTTTCTTGCGAAGACAAAAAATCCACATTTTTCTTGAATAGTCGTCAACACAAAGCATGAAGTACTAGAACCCAGAATGACTTGGCTGCATCAGACCACAAAGATCAGTATGAACCAAATCAAGTTTACCATGAGCTCGATAATGTACTTTTTTGGAATGAAGCTCGGTGTCGTTTTCCTGCTAGGCAGTAAGGACACTTGTCTGCATCCTTCTGAAGAGATGGAAATCTTTTTACCATATTACACTCAGTGAAGTGTCTTGAAGATACTTAAAACTGATATGAGCAAGTCTTTGATGTTGTAATTTTGCTGAGAGATAGAGTTCTTAGCCACAAGTGCTTGATCGTTTATGTGGACAAAATTAAGCTGGAACATGTGTCCCGCATTGGAGGATTTTTACAACTATTTTTTAGCCTCGTGAGTTGTCTCGAATTAAACACATTTTATTTCCAGAATTGACTATCAAAGTCAATTTTTAGGTTGTGATCAAGGAGTTGACTAACTGAAAGAATATTCTTTGTCAACCTAGGGACATATAAGACATCTGATAATCTGCATTTGCGTGAACCAAGGGGTAGAGAAATTTTCCCAATTCTCCCAACGAAACATGATTTTTCGATGGCGTGTCCCTCATTGAAATAAACTAGTCTATGTGGCTGGCCATGTGTCGAGTGGCTCCTAAATCAACATACCAAACATCACTAGATGATGTGGATGGTTCACTTGATTGAGCAATGAATAAGTAGTCTTCATTGTCTGATTGTTCTTGTTGCTTAGCAATATTACCTTGCTGGTGGGGTATTCTTTTCTAGTTCCCCTTTTTCTGCCCATGATTGTTGTTAGAATTTCCCTTGTAAGATTGTTGTTGTTGAGTTCCAGAGTTGCTGGATGAACCTTTCTTGTAAGTATTATACTAAAAATCTTGTAGGTTATGTCCTCTTTTGTAGATAGGACATTGCTTCTTCTGTTGTCTGTCCCCTTGATACTGATTTTTATTTTGGGACTTCTGATAGGAATTAGGTTTTCCTTTACCTTTTCCTTTCCATTTTTGATGTGAAGACAGTGCCTGCTCCTCTTCATCATCCTTATTGTGCATTACTTCCTCTTGTTGCAGTAGGTTTACCAACTTGTCAAACCCAACTGTCATCTCTGACACGTTTAGTGTTGTGAGAAAAATGTGGTAAGAAGATGGGAGTGCTCTCAGAACAATGGGAACAAGAGCATCATCTGTGACTGGTTCTCCCAGGGCTAGAAGTGAAGCCCTCAATTTTGTAACTCTTCTTAAGAAAGCTTCAATTTTTTCATTCTGTTTGAACTTTAATGTGTGTAACTGACTCTAAAATTTAGTATAACATTATTGTTCTTGGCCTCGTATACTATGCTTAATTTATCCCACGCTTCTTTTTCCATTTTGGCATCTCCGAATGTGGAGTTGCACATCATCGGACACTCCAAACAAGATGAGTTTGGCCTTCTGATCTGCTTTATCAAATTGCTGTTATTGTGTTGTATCAGTGGCTGTTCTGGTCAGAGTACCATTCACAATAGGCTAGATTTCTTCAAACTCAAGCTGTGTCTTGATTTTTGTCTTCCATGTAGCATAGTTGTTTCCTCTGAGCAATTGTGAATCCAGAAGAAAAAAATTGGGGGTATTGGTGCCCATTTTACAGATATCACTAAGAGGGTTTGGCTCTTATCACTCCAGGTATTAGGTCTCCCAATCTATATACCATCAGTTTGATATACTGAACCTTTCTATATACGTGCCCTTCTGATATACCCGGAAGTACGTGGAAGAAGCTTTCCCTTTCTATATACCTCGGCGGTACGTGAAAGAGGCGTTAACGGACGTGAAAGAATTCAATACGTGGTACCAAGACATTACTAATGGGGTCTATGTGATTATTGACACATGCTCAAAGAAATATCCTCATACACGTGTGTAACTTCGCTATATACTTGGATAATTTCTCAGTCTGGATTTATGTCATGCAATTGTTCACAAACGGATGGGATGGTTCATAGTGTGTGCACTATGACCTTATTACTCCCCATCGATTTAAAGGGATGATGCACAGATAATGTTGTTGCAGCTATATTAGGCATTAACTGCAGTAGTAGTTGCGACGAATTTACCCGTAAGTGCTTCCCAGAGGCACCGTATATACCGAACGCTGCGAATGAGATCTAGGATCTCATGAGTGTTACAGAACCAATTTTATACTATTTTGTATTACAATTCTACCAGTTTCAAAGCAGTTACAAAGTTTACAGTTTACTATGGCAACCTACAAATTAGTACAATATAATGCTGTATACAAATAACATTCAAAAATCTGAAAAATTTGAATGGCAGGCAAAAAGTTTTTGTTTTGCGGGCCCTGGTGGCCTCCTGAGCCCAATACGACCCAAAATGCAAAGAATTGCAAAAAAAAAACAGCTGAAAATGTAATTTTTAGGTATCTCCCTTTTGGAGAAATTTTCTCGGAATGAAAAAAAAGGCTGAATGGGAGGAAAAAATTTGTAACCCTAAATTAGGGATTTCTCCGCTAAATTTAGTTAGTTATAACTAAATTTAAATTTCCTGCTAAATTTAGTAGTTTCGCCAAAAATTCCGCCAAATTCAAACAAGTAATTTCGAAGTGGGATTTGAACACCAAACCTCCCGCTTCTAAGTCTTTCCTCTTAACCGCTTAAACTTTTATGAGTGCTTAGCTATGAAAAGAAGAAATTTGTATTTAAATAAATGTAAAACCGACTAACCTTTGTAAAAGAAAGCGATTAGGCAGAGTGGAGGCTTGCGTGGAGCTAGCTTGGAGGGATTCCATGTGGTTGCAGCTGAGTAAGGATGAATTACATGCGGATTAGTGTTTTTCCACTCAAACCGGATCTAAACTTATCTCCACGCCTTTGTTTTCCATCGTTTTTAATTGTTTTATCCGCCGTTTTTTTTATTGATTGCTTTGCTCAAAATTTTCCCCACTTTGTTTGCACGCAGGTTGTAGGTACGTGAAGCAGGAACATTGATTCCTTAATGTGTGGAGGTCATTGTTTGTACCACCAATTTTGGCTTGGTCTTTTCCTTTTGTAGGGGTCAGATTTGTTAATAGATGCCTCTGTTAATAGATGCTATTATTTCTCTCCACCGTTCTTTGTGCAGGCCACTGTTTGTAGCATCAACAAGTCCAACACATCCAAGAACTAGTGCTTGGCCATGGAAATAGCGCTCAGTTTGCAATGAGAAAGACAACACGGTTTCCTCCAGTGTAACTCGCCTCCCACAAACCAAATAACTTGCCAGGAACCGAGCAGGACCACCACCAAAATTGATAGTAGACCGCTTCTAAATACTTCTCTAATATTAGAGATAAAACCCCAAATGGGGAGAAGAATAATTTTTTTTATATTTTCAATACCTGCAGCAAGTTTTGCCTGGTGCTAGGTGCACCAGTGCAAAAAAAAATTGTGTTCTAAATGCCTAGAACTGAACATGAGGTTGTGGGTTTGCAGGGGGTTATGGGAAGCTGCAGGAGGCAGCACTAGCTCTCCTTTTGTTGCAGATTTATTCTCCACGAATTCTCCTTCTTCTGCAACCTTCTCCAACCTTGCCAAGAGCTTTAATTCGCTCTGGTACCAAATGAAGATTCACAAAATAGGGATGGAAGCCTGCAAAATATATTAATGTGAAATCAACCAAGTTACAATGGATGGACTGCAATACTTATAGGTATTGTACAGTCATGTGCAGAAAAAAGAGAGGTTGCACAAGTATAACCAAAAATACACCAGCTTCCATAATACATTCGGGAAGCAACAAATGAATAATAACAATTATATTGTTAAAACAATATAACAAAATCCCTAATGTTTACATAAAACAAATATGGTTAATAAAACCATACAACAACATTATTTAATTAATAAAAAAATTATATAATGCATAATTAAAATATTAGGTAAATAATAATGAACCTAACATAGATTTCGAAATACAATATTCGAAGAAAATTTCAGGCATGAATTATTCTAACTCTTCTCTGTTGAATTATTATGAGATGAAGAATATGATTTGGTTTTCTTTGAAGCTCAGGAAAATGTACTGCATCCACATGGAGCATTATAGCCATCGCATATTAAATCAAAGATGATCTATAATTCTGCTACGAAGTGGATAATAACCAACATTTGGATGGAGGTGACACTTCTAGAGCACATACAAATGCTAATGTTGTGTTTGGAGAAGATCCTTTGTGTATGTAAAGATTTTTGATGCATGTAAGGTGCCAAAATTGATTTGGAGCTCATGGAAATAAAAACAAATGTTGAGTAATTCTGAACAGAGTGGCTATAGGTTGGGAATATAGTTTTATAGGTGCCTACATGAGACGTATTTCCTTGTAATGCGTGTAGATCCAAAAAATTTACAATAGAAGCCGTTAGGATGAATGCACCATGGGCGTCGAGAGAGCATATTGGAAAGTTGTTGAAACCATGAAAGTTGTTAATGAACTCAAGAAAGATGTTTGTTTAGATACCTTAGAATTGAATGATGATAACTGAATAATAATCAAAGTTCTTTTCAGTATAATTTGCACACATCTCTTGTTACAGTCTGTTATTGCCTCCTGAGCACATCAAATTTTTCGTTTTCTTCACCTACAAGAATAATAATATTGTGAAGCATGGGGCATGTATAAATGTAGGTCATACAATCATAAAAACATGGATGTAGATCTTATCACCATAAAAAAACATGTCTAAATTAAAAATCTTTTAGATTGCAAAGGACTCTCATTATGACATTCTCTCTCTGATGCAAAATGAAGTTTTGGTACGAGTTTAAAAAAACACTATAATATTCTTCATTTCTATTAAATTCATATGGGATACCATGTAATTATATAACATACGAGGCTCCTATAAACTACGAGGTAGGATCAACTACATTCTCCACAAAAAACTCCCATATCCTATCTACGTAATATTGTTATAACCATAACAATATTACTAACAACTTTACAAACAAACCAAATAACAATATAATAACTCATGTAATAAATCATGTGAGTGCTAATAACTCCTAACACAAATCTCCCATCATGGGTGTAGGCAAGGAGTATGTGTCAAAATGTTGTGGGGTATGACTTTACAAATTCCAAATGCAATCCTTGAAAGTTTCCAAAGTCTTTTAAAAAATCAATTTTGTGCAGATCTTGACAGGAGCTCCACAGCCCACCATCAAATTTTCACCCGCCTCAATAAATTCCTCCACCAATTTGTCCACCCCCAATGCACTCCCTTATTTTAAATTTCATTATTTTAAAATTATTCTCATTTATTAAGTTCGGTGCTAGTTTATTCTATGTAAAATTTATTTATTTAATTATTATTATTATTATTATTATGTCTGAAACAAAGATCAGTGGCCCCTAAAAATCCCATTGGTACAAAGGTGAACTATTTATTTATTTATTAGGATAATTCTTGCACTTAGGTATCCTACACTTGTTGGGTTAGTTTGCTTTGGTGTACTAGTTTTGTGGATTTAGCTTACTAGTTGTTTGAATTAGCTTACAAGTTATGTGGAATTATCTTGCAAATATCATGGAGTTAGATTAACTACCAATATCAGTTAGTGGGAGTTCTTCACCACTAATCTAGGTAGTAGTTGCACTTCCCTCCTCCTATATGTATATCCTGACTATTGAGTTAATTTAATGCCATTATGATGGATTTCCATATATGATATTGCAGCTCTTTGTTTGTAAATCCTTTTGTAAGGTTATTCTAGCGAATTCCTTTCAGGTTAGTAAATGTGATTTTCTATTATCATTTGATATCTTTATGGATTGGAACAATATTATTATCATTCCTTTCAATTACAAATGTGGATGTGCCTATAAAGCTAAGTGAAATGGTGGGTGTTTTCATAGATTTAATTAATCAGTCATGTTTATAAATATTTTAGACCCAAATTGACTCTAAGTTAATAATGCACATATAGGTATCCAAATAAGGATTTATCCACAACATGGTGTAATTCATGAAGCATTCCATGTACTAACTATATCCCATGGTCCAAAAACTTCTATTTATAATTATTTTTAGTTTACATACTTCTAGGAAGTCCTCTTCTTAACCATTCACATCTCCTCTCAAGTTTCACTTCAATGAGTGCGATTCCGCCTAAATTAAATGTCGAGTTTAATCCAGCATATATGAATGTCTACAATCCTTGCTTTACAAAATTTAAAACTCTACATGCCCATAAAATATCATTTATAGAAATAAAACCCTAGAAATAATAGAGAAAGGAATCGTACTTTAATTTTATAATATAAAAAAAATCAATAGTGAACTCAAATGGATCATTGGGTCCACATTCTTTAAATGGAATGGGGCATGTTTATACACAACACAAATGACCAAAAGCCAACTAAACTTTGATGTCTAGAGAGGGAGGTACCGGGATATTTGCATTATTTTTTGCCACATATTCCAACACTTATACTATTGAAGCTCTAGAAATTTCATGAGATAAATCAATAAGGTTGAATGGATGATATGAAATTTTTACCGATGTGATCTCTTCCTTTTGGTCAAAAGAGATAGAACATCCTCTTTTGATTGCACTAAAGTATCTTTCCCACCCTATTTTATCTTATTGTTAGTAACTCTTTTGAGTTTCCTTTTAGCTCTATCAAATTTTAATCGAATATTAGGGGATTGATAAGAGGGTTTATGAGCTCTTATGACCAACAACCTATCCATATATTACGGTCTAGTTAAAACATACCCTAATGTTATGGGTGCTTGGATAAAAATAATAATGTAGGCATGTAGTGGCATAAATAGTAGGGGACGTCATAAAGAAACTTTGCGGGTATTGTGAAACATGTGTTAAAGACAACTGTGACATTTTCATAGTGAGAGTTGGAAGTGAAGGAAGGTTCATAAAAGGAAAGGAAAATGAAATGGAAAATTGGATTATGGTTCCAATAGAGTGCATTTGGGTGAATAGAGTGGTGGAACCCGTGGAGAGTGGTAGGTACATACCAGAAAGTGCAAGGTGGACTTTCATGCATACTTGATGGTCAGTGTAATGAAATTACTATGCTATGCCCTTAACGTATTGCTTGTATAAGGATATGAGTAGCCGATTTGTGGCTTACCATATCATTTATACTTTATCATGCTTAATAGGTTGGCCTTGGTGATGGCCATAGCATATGAATAGTATATATAGGGGATTGTAGGTAGTAGTTCATTATGATTTGAGCATTTGAGTCTTATTATATGGTTTGAAGGTTGCCCCCTCGAAGTGCCGAAGCTATTATAATTGCATATTGAGATCATTATTCTGAAATATTGTGTTATTTTGTGTTCTATTTCTGCTCATAATATGAATTATAATAGTAATTTCATTACAAGTGGTATCAGAGCTGCGATTTGGGCCAAAATTAGGGTAAAAACCCTAATGTTTTTGTTTCTGCAATATATTTCTAACCAGAGAGAATTGGTGGAAGATATTTTTACCAAAGTTGCAAAACATTTCAAATAAGGTTCCTTGAAAATTTCATACTGTTTTGATTTATTTTTCACAAGTTATTACAAATTTAGGTTTTTTCATAAAATCACTCCCTAGAGTGCAAATTGTGGATTTTTTTCAAGTTCTTTACATTTTCCGAAAGATATCAAAAAAATAGTATTAGTATATTCTCTGTGTTTTTTTTGTTTGGCCGAATTTGTATCGAAACCCTAAACCCTAAGTTTTGATATCATGGCAGGGCCTTCCACAAGAGCAAAAAAGAATCTAGCTACTCCGGGTAAAACCCCAGATAAAGATGGGATAGTGATTGAAGAGATGGAGTCATAAGAGGTAAATACAAATTTCTCAGCACTAGGGTTTACCTCAGTTGATCATAAGGTGATCCAACTTGAGTATGAGCTGTGAAATGTACAATCTGAGATGGCTTCCAAAGGAGACATAGCCCAAATCAATCATCGGTTGGATGATATCATGCAACATGTAAAGGGTAAACAGTATGGCCCAAATCTAGCCCATATCAACCAAGGAGGATCTTAAATTCAAAATCATGGACAAAATAACCATGTTGGATCACTTTTCCAGCCCAATCAGAATCTAACTTATTCGCAACCACAGAACATGATGCCGAAAGTGGATATGCACAAATTTGATGGTAAAGATCCACTGAATTAGATAAATCAAATGGAGAACTTCTTTCTGCTACATCAAAAACCATCAAGACAAAATGTGACATTTGCATCCTTATATCTTGAACCAGACCAATTTGTTTGGTATCGATGGTTATGTGCTCAGAGGCAGAAGAATGGTCTCAGTGTCACTTGGACAGTTTTTACCGAGGAGTTGCAATTGCACTATAGTTCTAATGTTTCAGAGAACTACTTTAGTCAATTAGCAAATTTACGAGAAACAAGATCAGCCAAAGATTATGTGCATCAATTCTAGAACATATCCTTAAGGGTGGAGAATATACCAGAAGAGAATCTGAATGACCTATTTCTTGGGGGTCTTAAGGACCACATTGAGCATGAGGTACGTATGTTTAATCCACTCAAGCTTTCTGATTCTATTATCATGGCACGTCGTGCATAGGAAAAAAATATTTGTAGTAGGAGGCCACCTTTCATTAACACCAGAGACCGTAGTATCTCTTCCCCTTCATTTTCTAGGCCAATTAGAATGACTCCTCAACAAATGGAAGAAAAGAGAGAAAAAGGATTATGTTTTAATTGTGATATAAAATATCGACCGGGCCACAAATGTGCTGAGAAGAATTTGTTCTATATTGACAGAGGTAATGAGGATGATGAGGATGCTGAAATTATAGGAGAGGCTGAGGAACTAGTAGAAGATTAAGTAGATGATCACCAACCTACAATTTCTTGCCATGCATTGTCAGGTATTAGTACTCCTCAAACACTCAAGGTTATTGGTTATCTCAAAAAACAGAAGGTGATAGTGTTGATTGACTCGGGGAGTACTCATAACTTCATAAATAGTAAGTTAGCTACTGACCTCAATTGTTTTATTTAGCCAACTCCAAAAATGCAAGCTATGATTGCGGATGGTGGGACAGTCAAGTGCATAGGAAAGTGCCATAGTATCAAGCTTTCTATGGGAGACTACATGTTAGACTCACCTATGTTTGTTATTTCTATGGGAGGCGTAGATATTGTTTTAGGTGTTCAATGGCTCACAACCTTAGGTACTATAGAGATGAATTTCCAAGAATTGTTCATGTGATTTCATTCAGATGGAAGGACAATACAATTAAAAGGGATGTAGCTAAGTCTCCATAGATTATTAGCTCTCATCCGATGCAGAAGGTTCTCAGAAAAGGAGTAGATGGATTTATAGCAAAGTTATTTTCCATAGAAGTACAATATACATAGTCTTCAATGCCACCTGATCTTCAAAATATTGTTGATGCTCACTCATCTGTTTTTGATGAAATTCCAAAGGGACTACCACCAGTTAGTGATCATGATCATGCCATTCAGTTGATTCCAGGGATCTAAACACCTAACATCAGACCATACAGATACCCATATTCCCAGAAAAGTGAGATTGAGAAAATGATTCAGGAAATGTTGAAGGCAAGTATCATCAGGCCTAGCCAGAGTGCATATTCTTCACCAGTGGTCATGGTACATAAGAAGGATGAAACATGGAGGATGTGTCTAGATTACCGAGAACTCAACAAGTACACCATCAAAGATAAGTTTCCTATTCCAGTAATTGATGATGTACTTGATGAATTGCATGGTGCTATTTATTTCACAAAATTAGATCTTCGTTTGGGGTACCATCAAATTAGAATAAAAGAGGAAGATGTTCATAAAATAGATTTCAGGACTCATGAGGGCCATTATGAGTTTTTGGTAATGCCTTTTGGTCTTACGAATGTGCCTTCAACCTTTCAAAGCTTGATGAACATTGTTTTCAGGCCATTTTAAGGAAATTTGTATTAGTTTTCTTTGATGACATATTGATTTATAGTAAGACATGGGAAGAACACTTACAACATGTAAATAAAGTGTTGGAAGTTTTGGAGAAACATACTCTCTATGCAAAGCCATCCAAATGTTATTTTGGTGTACAAGAGGTAGAGTACTTGGGTCACATTGTATCCCATGAAGGCGTCAAAGTTTATCCTCATAAGATCAAAGCTATGGTGGAATGGCCAAGGCCCAAAACTCTCAAAAATCTTCGTGGGTTCCTAGGACTAACATGGTAATACAGAAGATTTATGTGCAGGGATATGGTAGAATAGCAACCCCAATCACTGCATTGCTAAAGAAGGATGCCTTCCATTGTAAAGACTAAGCCACTATATCCTTTGAGTAGCTGAAGGAAGCCTTGTGCAGCACCCCAGTTTTGGCTACTCCCAACTTCTCAAAAACCTTCATTGTTGAATGAGACGCTTCAGGATCAGGATTGGGAGTAGTTATAATGCAAGAAGGAAGACCAATTACATTTAAGAGTTACCAATTCAAAGGAAAATATATGCTCAAACCTGTCTATGAGAAAGAAATGATGGCTATTCTTCATGTGGTCAAGCAATGGAGGCCCTATCTCATGGGTAGACACTTCAAGGTAAAAACTGATCATGATAGTCTCAAATACTTTTGGAGCAAAGGTTATCATCTGAGGAACAACAAAAGTGGGTAACAAAAATGTTGGGTTATGATTTTGAAATCATATACAAAAAGGGTAAAGAAAATGTAGTAGCTGATGCATTGTCCAGAAGGGATACATCCGTAGATGCCTTACTATGTGGAATGTCCATGTTGACGGCCGATTGGGTGGATGAAGCAAGATTGGAATGGGATCAAGACAAGGATACACAATCTCTAATACAAAATATTGAGCAAGGATCTATGACATCTAACAACTTCGAGTGGAAAGGTAATGCTCTATGGTACAAGGACAAGTTATACTTGAGTAAAGATTCTGAGTTGAAGTATAAGATTCTTGTAGAGCTACATGCCTCACCTATTGGAGGACACTCTGGGTTTTTGAAGACATATCATAGAATAAAAAGATAATTATTTTGGGAAGGAATCAAGGGGGATGTACAAAAGTTTGTATCAGAGTGTTTAGTGTGCCAATAGAACAAAGGGGAAACAATTAAGGCACCAGGTCTATTGCAACCCTTACCAATTCCTAGCCAGAGATGGGAGGAGGTCTCTATGGATTTCATCACCGGATTGCTTTGTTCAGAGGGTAAGAATGTTATTTTTTTATTGTGGATAGGCTCACAAAATATGCCCATTTTTTTGCCCTATCACATCCATTTGTAGCTAGTACAGTCGTAGCTATTTTTTTGGAGACAGTTCAAAGGCTACATGGAACCCCAAAGATAATTGTAAGTGATCGTGATCCTATTTTCACAAGTAATTTTTGGACGAGAATTATTTTCATGTTTGGGTAATCAGCTAGCTCACAGTTCATCTTATCATCCTCAAACTGATGGGCAAACAGAAGTGGTCAACAAATGATTAAAGGGGTATCTACGTTGTTTTGTATCAAATAAGCAGGAAAGGTGGATTAAATGGCTACCACTTCCAGAATGGTGGTATAACACATCTTTTCATACCTCTTCTCAAATGACCCAATTTTTAACATTATATGGTTAACATCCACCTTCTATCACTTTCTCGTTGAGGGTGCAAACTAAGGTCAGAGATGTTGAGGAACAAATTCAACATCAACAATAGGTTTTGGCTAGTTTGAAGGAGAATTTAGCATTAGCACAAAACAAGATGAAACAAAAAGCAGATCAACACCGTAGTGAAAGACATTTTGAAATTTATGACTGGGTTTTTGTACATCTCCAGACTTACAAACAGATGTCCCTAAAGCAACAGAAAAAGGACAACAAACTTGCTCCTAAATATTATGGCCCTTATCAGGTTCTACAAAAAATTGGTTGTGTTGCTTATAAACTAGAGTTTCCTCCATCTTCACACATACACCAAGTATTCCATGTTTCATGCCTGAAGAAGGTTATTGGAAAAAAATTTGAAGCCCATACAGAGTTACCAGAACTTGATGAGGAAGGAAGAATCATTTTGGAGCCAGAGAAGATTTTGTAAACACGTACTAAGAGGATGAGAACCAGAGACAGTAAGGAATATCTGATCAAGTGGAAGAATCTAGCATAGAAGATGCAACATGGGAGGATGAAGGTTTTCTGCAGAAACATCCAAGATTATTCAACGTTGAGGACAATGAAAGATCGTAGAAGGAAAGGAAAATGAAATGGAAAAGACTGGATTGTGGTTCCAATAGGGTGCATCTGGGTGAATAGAGTGGTGGAACCCATGGAGAGTGGTAGGTATGTACCCAAAAGTGAAAGGTGAAATTCCATGCATACTTGATGGTCAGGTTGAGGAAATTGATGTTTGGATGATGTAGAAATGGGGTTCATAGATGATGGAGGAATCAATAAAGTATATGGATTATAAGGAGTGAGGTGAGGTAGATAGATGATCCTATACCAATAATATTTCAAGAGTACAACTTTCTCATCAATAAAATTAACTATTATACCTACATATTCACGATGAATGCCAAAAACAAGGATGATTGTAGTGTATAAACTCTTGGTCTATGTTGTATTAAATTAAGGGTGGGATGTTTGGATGAGATACAAATATGAAGTGGTTGTTTGATACTCATTTGTACCTTGGTTTGGAAAGTCCATGTGGAGAGTGGAAGAAAGGGAGATAAGGCTAGACGAGAGGATGAGAGAGAACTAAAATCCTTAAAGGAAATAACTATCTCCTAAGAAGGTGGATGGAGTGGTTGTCCTATTGAAACGATGGGAATTCACCATCAAGTATGACTAGGTATGTGATAATGAGTGTGGGTATGGGTCTAGAGTGAAAGAAATCATATATCAAATAACATAGGATATCATCCTTAATATTATAGTGCTCCAGGGGAGCAAAAAAACATGGGAAACTTATTAATCTACCACAAAAATCTTGGCTATCCAAATTCGTTCACAAGAATAAGGTATTATCCTTTATGTGGTACTAGCTAGACGTAGAGTGTAGCATGGATGTAACATGAACTAGAGATGTATGAATGTTAGAGCTAGAATGGGGGTTGTATGGGTGAACTATGGATAGAATTGGATCCATGTGAGTGTGCTACATAAAATTTTTAGAAGGCAGAAGCTTATTTTCCTATATATTAGTATGTTATTTTGAGTTGTTTAATTGTACTTTGTATAAATAGTTGTGGTGTGGTTTGGAGATGTTGGGTCTTATATTGAGGTGAAAAGTGTTTTTTGTTTGATTAGAGGTTATCAACTATTCATATTAGAAAGAATGTTTTTTGGTAAGTGTTTGGAATTTTAACAAGTTAAATTAAAACTATAATGAAAGATTGTAAGAAATGAAAGTTTGATTAGTGGTTAACTATATGCTAAGAAATGAATGCAATGAGTGATTAAGAAAATATTGAATAAATAACTGCCTAATTTTATATTATGTACCAGCATGAATATAAACAATAAGGTACATATTTGATCCAAGTAAATAAGAAATTTGAATTTAAAACCCTAGTTGCAAACGAAAGGAATAAAATACTTAGCTAATTCACAATAATCATGAAGGTATGTTGAGCTAGAAATTTGTTGAGAACAGAAGCTCAGAGTGTCACAATTAGACCCAAAAAATTGCACAGGTGTCAGAAATGTCAAGACCATGACCCCTATGTAGGGTCAGGGACACCTGGGGTGCTAGAGACCTATTCTGAGCACTAGGGACTACTCAAAATTTGGGAAACTCAATTTCACGGGATCATAACATGTTCACACTTGTTTGTCTCCTTTGATCGCCTATATGTCGGTGCACTTCGTTGTTATTGTCTTGAAACCTGCAATAAGAAAGAAGCACCTGCAAAACCCCCAAAGCACATCAAATCCTAAACAAGAAAGATGTAAAATAAGGGGTCAGACTGTCCTAGGATTTCAAAAAAGTGAACTTACAACCGAGTGCTGCACTACATCTTAGACCCAATGTAGTTCTATGTGCATGTGTGAAGAATTGTGCCCTAGGTGGCTCTTGTGGGTGTCGCACTTGATAGCGAGAAATTAGATAGATGTAAAAAATGTAGATGGATGTGTGCATGAAATAATGAAATTCCCCTCCTATGCGTGTATGCAGAAATAACAGTTCCTTATCCCTTGTGTGGAGCTAGATGGATGTTTGAAAGCTCTTGGATGCAACCTTAGGTGGTGATAGATAATTCTTAGTGCCTAGTCCTTTATTATGATTAAATAAATTTGTATTTATATGATTCCCTTGTTTGAATTTTGTAATCAACCACTAAAATGCCAACTAGTAAAAATTAAGATGCCCAAAATGGCTAAAAACGACCCAAAAAATGTGAGCATACAAAGAGATTGGGGGCGCCTGGCGTTGGCGTCCTGGTTGGGTGCTGGTGTCCAAAATGAGAAATTTCAAAGTATGAAAAGATAGGTTGGGCATGAAGGAGTGTGATACCAAGAGAGAAAAAAAGGAAAGAAAATATGGCCAAAGATGGTGATCAATTAGTATGTTTCTCACTTAGGAATCATATGAATAGTTGTATGTGATCAGGACTAGATAAATGCCCAAAGTGTGTGATTTGGTGTCTACATTTTCCCCCACTTAATGTTGTTGAGTGAATTATTGATAAAATAAAGTAGATAAGATATGTGTACTTGATATCCATGTATATCGATGGCAAAAAGCGTGCTGAGAGAGACAAGAAAAAGTGTGGAGTGACAAAAATTGAAACATGGAAGCTAAAGAAGAGGAAGTGAAAAATGATGATGACCCTAGGGGTGAAAGTGTGTGTAGATGTTGTGTTGTACCTATTGTTAATGTTTATTGTAGTGTGATTGATGATTTGATTGATATGACTACTACCTCTCATAAGGACAAACTTACAAAAGAGAAGAATGAACAAGTAGTCAAACATGTGTATATATGATCAAAAATATGAAAAAGTGTGTAAAAAGTATGTAAAAATAAAAAAGGAACTTGTGCACCTAATCCGTGATGAGTAAAAAGAGATAGAAAGGATCTAGAAGATGATGTAGAAGAACGGATTTTTTGGGCAATCTCACACCAACTGCATTGAATATGAGTTTTTTGGGTGATTTCACGCCAACTACGCCAAGTATAGAAGAAGTGTAGGGAGAAAATTATAGTGTTATTATTCAACCTTTTACTACTTCCTGAAGTATAAACACTAGTACATATGGTATGTAAAAATATGATCTGGTTCAATCCAACACGAAAGTAGAAAATAAGGTGTAATGTATGCATGTCATGTGATGAAGGATTGTATTTCCTATAAAAACCATTGTGTAAACTTCCACAAACTGTGTTGAACTAAGAAAACCATTGTAACTTCCCCCTAGTCAGAGGCGTCCAAGAAGGTTCAGGGGCACCCATGCACTACTTTCTGTGTCTAGGTGCTAGTGTCTGTGTTGTGTTGAATACCCAAGTCACATTTTGGGCCATTACTGAGACTAAAGACTATGTTGCACTGGTACTAAATTGTGTTGAACCATGACTATAAACTATTGAATGGGGTGATAGATTCACCCGATGATGCCCCCCTCGTTTGGGGTGCATACAACATCGCAAGGAGTATGCGACCCAAAGTAGGACCGACCACTAAATTGTAAATGATTCCCTGCAAGGAGGGGGTGTGCTTGGTAGAAACCAAGGCACACACAAGAGAAGTGGTTGGAAAACAAGTTTTAGTGAAAAAATATTAAAACACATGTAGAATAAAATATGTAAGCTAAGCACGTAGAAAAATAATAGTACAGACAAAGTAGACCTTGAAAAGCATGTTTCATACATGGGACATCACTCACGATGTCACAAGACAATCAAGGCCATAGTGGTTGAAAGCGTACATGCAATCAAAGATCAAGAAAGGCATAGGGAAAATCCTGCAAACAATGGCATACAATGACAAGCAGTAGGAAATAAAATATCATATAACCATGGTAACATAGAGTTCCTACAAGAAAAATGTTACACATGAAGCACCCATTAACGCGTTAGAAATATTAAAAGTATGTCAAAAAGTGTATGATCCGATATAATGTAGTGTGCTAGTCTGAGTAGTAAATTGCATAAAATGAAATAATAACACATGTATTGTGTACGAAAGTGGATTTCCCTAGGAGCTATTGTGGGACTAGTAATAGGTACTTCGCTAAGCATCCATGTTGTGTGTATCGATATGTGTACTATCTGTAATCATAACTAGAAAGAAACTGAATGTGTATGTATATATGGAAAATATAATGACATACAGTGTATCTAGCTAACATAGTAAGAAAGATGTAACATGCGAGTATAAGTAGGCAAGAAAAATGAGAAACCACGATATGCAATACGTTGTGGATGAGTGAGATGGAATAAAATGCAAAGAGATTACGATAATAACCGCGTTCCCCAAAAGTGGATGTGTATGAGTATGCATGTGATGACGTTCACTTATATATACCCCCTCAATAGTTGAGAATGAACCATAAAACAAGAGTGTGTCATCAGGAAATGGTTTAAATTGTGCGCTATAAATACATGATCTATAAAGCGTAAAGTGTAAAGAGTGAGTGGTTGAGTGAGTTTGTGGAGGTTATTTTTAGATTTAGACCCTCAATAACTAGAGTTCTTCATAGGGTAATGAGCACAACATGTAGAAGTAGAAGCAATAAATGTGTATCGTGAATGTTTAGAGTGTACAATATGTATGATGCATGATAGATGTTGTGTAGAAAGAGATGTCATGTATGTGCGATGTGTGAAGTGTGTGAGGTTCATGTGTATAGTATGCCCTCAACATTCAATTGTGAACCATAACACGAGAGTACACCATAAGGTAATGACAATACTAATATATCAATATATGTATATTGTGTGTGAGAGACTAGATGTGGAGTGTAGAGTGATCAAAGAGAAATGTCAAACAGTTGATAATGCTAGAAGGGAGGTTGGGAGGAAATAAGTATGATGCCCCAAGTGTACAGATGTGAGTATGTCATCCGCTGAAAATGAAATATGAGGATCCTCCCCAGATGCTTGTGGAGATAAATGTGTGTGACCATGATCTAAGATCGGCGATGCATGAGACAAATGATGTGTTAGTGAATGAGACCTATGTGAAGGATACCACAAAGGTGATAAACACCTATGTGAAGGAGACTACGGAGGTGATGGAAACCTATGTGAGGTATAGAGTGGAGATGATGGACACCTATTTGAAGAAGAACGCAGAGGTTATGACCACCTATGTGAAGTAAAATAAGGCAGTGATGTATACTGATGTGATGGAGTTGTCCAAGTGGTGGACCTAGATTGATGTGATGGACTATCATATCGATAAGACCATGTAGGTCGTGCATGAACATGTGTACTAGGAATAGATTGTGACTTATATTTGAGGATTTTTTGGGACCTATATGCTCTAGCGAGTGCAATGGAAACCTCGAGAGGAGGATGCGGCCATGGTGTGGGTGGAGGAACACTAATGATAGTAATGAATTTCCTATTGTGAATGAAATTCAGACACAAGTGATGCATGAAGATGATATCCTAAGCAACATGAATCCAGGGAAGACCTAAAATAATTTCACACCCTTCGACTGAAGGTTCCACAAGAAAGGGCACAAGCATGGTTAGATATCCGATTGTGAGAGAAAGCTTGACATAACCGTATGATTTAGGAATTTGATATGAAATAATGGAGAGTGAATAGTCAATAGCAACAATAAGTACAATAGAATATGCGCTCATGTGAAATGAGGGATTAATGATAGTTTTATTGATAAAAATATATCCAATAGAAGCACTAATGTACAAGCGATCAGAAGAGAATGTAGCATGATAGTCATGATTAGAGAAAGAAATGATCAGTGGAGAAGCCTCAGTGTGAGAAACTAGAAAGTCGATATCCCCCGATGTAGGATGTACTATGCGATATGTATAATTGGCTGAAGAGTTAGCTTCTTACTTATCATGTTTTGGAAGAGGTATTTGAATATTTTAAGCTTATGATTTTCATTAATGGGTGTAAAATCCATAGGTTCTAGAATCTCAATTACATTATTATCGATAAGATCTTGAATAAGATTGAGAAGTTTGAAACATCAATTTGTAGAGTGCCCAACACATTGATGATAACCACATCTGAAATTTTCATTTTAATTACTACCCTTTGGATGAGATGGGTCCAAGTTGACTGGGGAATAAGCGTAATAATATTTCTCTTGACAAGTTGTGTCAAGAGAAGATGAGGAATGATAGTCAGTTTTGTATATGTACGCTTAGGTGGTTGCGATTGAAGCTCTTTAGAATTAAATACAACTTTGATAGTTTCTTTGGTTTCAGTGGGTTTTGTGGATGGCTTGAAAGTTGATTTAATTTGAAAGAACGTAGAAGATGAAGCATGTTCATGATACTTAAGCTTTCCTATAGATAAGATTTTAATCTCGTGTAGCTTAAGAGTATGACATATATGATCGAATGAAGGATATGTCTCAAAGACAACACTCTCCTAGAGAGGAAGAAATAGAATTTAAAAAAATATATCTTGAAGCTCAGAGTCCGCGAGTACATTAGAAATATTAGCTAAGTTATTTTTGTATCATAAGACATAATCTGCTCGATGTTTGTTAGATCATTTTTTAAGTTGAGTGAGTTAAGCATAACATATCTTAGAGGTAATATTGATAGAGAAATGAGCTATAAAATCATCGACTAGATATGTAAAATATGTTACCGAGTAGATATGGAGATCATAAAACCAACCTATCGCATAATTGCAAAGACTTCTAAGAAATATCTTAGCTAAGAGAATATGATCATCCAAAAATTCTAAACATGCCACATGAAATTCTGAAGATTCTCTTATGGGTCACTACAGCCATTGAAAATGGGGAGCTTGGGAGTGATGAAATTAGGAGGAAGTGGGTAAGAATAAGTGACTAGTGTGAAAGGAGTATGAAGTAGTAACATGGAATCTAGATATGGAGATGCACGAGAAGTAGCCTGATGTGATTGACGGATTTGAACTTGAAGATCCTGATAAAGGGAGGCTAAGTCTGGAGTATCAGTAGAAGAGACTTATTGTTTATGAGAAATGATAGGTGGAGTGAAATGGTTAGTTGGTGTAGGAATAGAAATGAGAATGGTTGAAGTGGGTGGAAGAGTGGAGCCAGGTGGTTGAGTAGCGAGAGACATGGAATTGGGGATAGATGTAGGGACATTAAGCTCTTCAAGATTGGTGTCCTCCTCACAAGCAATGAATAAAAGAAAATCTAGATCTTGAGGATGCTCATAGAAATGAAAATTAAGCTCTTTAAGGCGTGCTTAGTAAATTCTCCATAAGATTGAGCCATAGTGAGAAGGTGATAAAAACCCTAGAAGTAAGGTGGGTTCGAATGATGGGTTCACCAAATGATTAAGAAAATATTGAATAAATAAATACCTAATTATATATTATGTAATAGTGTTGAATATAAATAATAAGGTATAGATTTTATCCAAGAAAATAAGTAATTTGAATTTGAAACCCTCATTACGAATGAAGGGAATGAAATACTTAGCTGATTCGCAATAATCAAAAAGGTATGTCGAGCTGGAAAAATGATGGAATAAGATCTTAGAGTGTCGCAATCAGACCCAAAAAATTGCAGAGGTGTTAGAAATTCTAGGACTAGGACGCCTATGGAGGTTCAGGGGCACTTGGGGCACTAAAGACATGTTCTGGGTGCCTATGATTTCTCAAAAGTTACAAAACTAAGTTTCATAGGGTCATAAGATATTCGCTACTTGTCACCTTTTATCTCCTGTATGTCGCTGCACTTCGTTGTTATTCACATGAAGCCTGCAATCAGAAAGAGGCACCAGTAAAACCCCCAAACCACATCAAATCCTAAAAAATAAAGATGCAAAATGAGGGGTCAGACTATCCTCAGTTGTCAACAAAGTGAACTTACAACCGAGCTTTGCACTACATCTCAATCCCTATCTCAAATCCATATCAAACTTGATCAATGGTTGGATTATATAAAAAAGAAGGGAGATGGACTATATAAATACCCAAAGTGAAGTGGGATAAAATAGAAGTGAACTAGGGTCAAAAAAATAAAAATGTGTGCGTGATTCAAAATTAGAGCCAAAAATTGTGAAAAAAATAAAAAGGTAAAAGGAATATTAAACATGATGGAATCATCAATGTCAACAAGAGACAATAATGAAAAACACCATACAGGGGAAAAAAACCTATGGTAGGGAAAATAGAACCACCACAATGTGGAATGGAACCATTGTTACATGGAACAAAACACTGTAGTGATAGCGTAACCACCCCAAATGTTTTTTCCTCAAATGTACAAGGGGAATACAAGGAGGGAGAAAGGTAGAATATTTCTTCCTTACACATAGGGTAGGCTAGAAATATCTAAGTTTGGGTTAAACATGTAAAATGAAAAATATTAGGTATGTGCAAGTGGTCTAACAAATTCAAAACATTTTGTTATGTTTTCAAGGTCCTTCGTTATCATCATTGTGTATTTATAGAATATTCAACCTAAAAGAATGAGTGCACATATATTTCCCCTTTGAGAAAGTTCCCTATCATTAATTATCTAGAATGTAATGTGGGAGAAGTGTGCATGAAAAGGGAAAGGGTAAAGGGGAGAAAACCTACCTTAGTTATGGTTGTCCAAAATAAATCCCCTCTTTATTTTGACAACTTACATCTTCGTTCTTACTCTGAGGTTCAAAACTCCAGGTTGGGCACACTCTAGCAGTTCCCTTGGCACAATTTTCTTGGCTTCAGTTCTTCTGTGCGCCCTTACGCACCCTTATTTTTTATTCTTTGCACTTGCTCCTCCCATATCATCCTCCATGTGCTTCCTCCTTCCCCTTCATCCTTATATCTCTTTCCATTTCCCCTTCGCGCCTTTCTCTTGCATGCCCACTTCATTCCAATAGTATCGTGCACCTCTTTTGCACAACCCTATATATTTTTCTTCTAATTTGGCTAAGTCTGTGACATGCCTTCTATGTGCATTCCCTTCCTCTTCAACTCTGTGGATTTCCTCGCGCTCTTTTTCCTCATCCGCATTCTTCCCTTGCATATTTTTCCTTCACATTTATGCATTACGCACTTCCTTTCCTCTAGTCTTCACGTGCTCATTCATTTTAATGCCCGCACTCGCTTGTATACTTGTATCATGTTATCCATATTTCACCCCCGGGAAAAATATTGGATCAGAATGTCCCCGCACTGAAAGAACCTAAGAAATCACATTTAGATCCTACAAATAGATTGCAGAGGGACTCTATAGTGGAAGTGGCGGGGCCTATGAAGGTCAAACAACCCTGTGTGAGAGAAATTTAGAAAATGGTTCTGTCGAGAAGATCTTGGCCTTGAGTCCATTCTATGGGTTTCAGATGGGCTCAGAAATAGAACAATAGGGTCAGAGGAGGAGGAGCAGTGTCACAGAGAATCCAGGAGCAAGAAAAAGAAGAAATGATGAAGATCCAAAGTCTTCGAGCTCAAAACAGTTCAGGCTAAGTATGGGGGAGGCAGTGCGGAGAGCTATGTGTCCAAATGATGCTTCTCCAAAGTTGAATCCAAAAGGGGAATCTCAAATGAGTGCCAGGCTTCCACGCATCCAGGGCCCGCAAAAGTTACATGACCGTTGAAAAGTCTCTGGCTAGGTAGGAAGGTGCTAGGTGTCAACTCGACACAAATCCAAGATGGGAGCCCAAGATAAAGACTCAAACTCGTGCCAGCCCTTAACGTAGCAAATGGTCAATAGAGGTCAAAAGGTGGATAGGGCGGGCCTAAAAAAAGGCTAAGTGTAGAAGCATTGGCGGGGACTACCACATGTCCAAGCGGCGCACCTCCAAAGTTGAATCCAAATGCGGAGCCTCAAACAAGCGCCAGTTTTCCACGTAGCCTATGGTCCGAAAAGGTAAGGTAGAGGTCGTTGAAAATTCCAAAGACCCGTGGAGGCTTCCAAGTGTCAACCCAACACTCCTTCAAAGGAAAATCTTGAACAGGATTTCAAGCAAGCGCGGAGCCTCCACGCGTCCAATCTCTTCGAAGGGGATGGAGTCGAGTTGAATAGTCAATGCATAGTGGTAGGTTGGCGGAGAGTGCCAAGTGTCCAAACGGTGCTAAATCAAGGGTCGAATAGGGAGAGGATTTTCAAACAAGCGCCAGACCGCCACGTGTCCCCGGTCAAGAAATATGCCCCAGCCGAGGAAAGGACTTAGCTGAGAAACATAGAAATTGAGCAGGTCGGCGAAGGAAACCATGTGTCAGCCCCACGCTTTTCCAAAAGCAAGATATAAAGGCCACCCTCAGACATGCACCAACCAACCACGTGTCCCATATTAAAGAAGGGGGCCATTTTTTCAAACTGGTTTTCCCGCCCTTTTGTACGGACCCGATACAAACTTCTAATGGACATATCTTTCGACTCAGGGCTCAAAATATTACAAATTTGACACCATTGGAAAGATCTCGGCTTCACCCATGCCATGGAGATCTGAAACTTTAAGTTTGGGGAGGTTAGGTAAAGGAAAATAGAGAAAACATTTTTAGGGCCATTAATGCGGGATCTATCTGCCTCAATGACCAGATTGGATTCAATCTACTCTATCGTTTCCTCCTCCTTCAAGGTGCCAAACCAATGGTTGATGTAGTCAAGACAGATTTTGGGGTAGATTTTGTAGGAGGCATCAATAGTAGTGGTTAAGCTTCGACCTAGTTTTCCCACCTCTCTCTTTTTCTTTCTTCTATGTGATTGAATCTATAAATACAGGGTCGGGACTCATTGTAAAAGGTTGGACATTCTTCTATTTTACAGGCTCCCTTTTCCTTCCAGCAAAGGAACTCGTGGAGTTTTATACCTCCCCTCAGAGTTGTAATACTTTTCTTGCCTTTCGGCCACTTGTAATGCATTGTATCAATCTACAGAGCAATAAAATATGATCGTGATTGATTTTAGATCCTTTCTTGTCTCATTTGCTCTCATATGGTCTTTCATTATAAATTTGGTTATCTGTGCTTGATTATCGTATGTATTTTGTTGGTTTGTTTCTATCATCAAAACTAATGTTCATCATTCCTTTGGTGCATCACCTTATAGCTAAGTTTGATTTCCTACATTCCTTTTATCCTTGCCTCCTTGGTAAAACTTAGATTAGGTATAGGAATAGGTCCTCTGCAAGTTTTCACGCATGCACCTAAACAGAGGAATAGGAACCAGCCTTTAATCTGGAGATTTTTTCCCATCTGCAAAGTCCCACACTTTTGGGAACATCTCAATGTTATGTGAATCACATCAAATGAATCTTCCTTATAAAATTAGATCTGACGAATCATTTGGGGGTGCTATGATTTTGCACCAACATATCCTTTCATAGATATGCACCTTTCTTCCCTTCAATGCGCACCCTCTTTGTGCGTCCTTCTTCATTATTGCACCTATTTCTCTTGAATGTGTACGTATTGCAACTCTTCCACATAAGTCACTATGCCAAGTGGCAATCTGTTATACTTGAGTGTGTTTCACGCAACCTATCAAAGTGCACCAACTGGGCATCAGATCCTTATGACGAACCAATGCACGACACATGGTAGAAAAGACAAAAAAAATGGATAGTTAGTTTATCAACACATGTCACATGTTATTGCGTATTTATTTTGCACTACAGACCTTCATATCACCATAAATTTTACTATAGGACTCAAATTCATGTACTTTTGGTCTTGTTGGAAATCTACTGACGTGGGATACATGTTGGACCATTCAAAATCAGATTTTGTTAGGATTTGGTAGGTGGAAAATAGGGAAACATCACTCAAACCATTAATGTAGACATCTAATCAACTCAATCGCTAGATTTTCTTTAGATTTTGCCTCTTTCCTTCATCCACAAGAAAAACAGACATGGGGAGGTGCATCTAACAGAGTTGTAGGTGGATTCACAGGAATTCATTACTTGTTAGTTGTGGTTAGATTTAATATTCGAGTTTCCCTCTTCTTTCTCCTCCTATTCTCTCCTTTTATAAATTGTAGATCTCTTCTCATTGAAACAAATCCCTCTTTTTTGTAATGACACCATGCCAAAATGGTGGCTGACTTCCCATGAGTTTTAGACCTTGAACTTGGTCTTTGTAATGTATTCTCTCCTTCTTCCATGAATGTAGATGAATGTGTATCCTTCAATCAATATAATTAGGTTTTGTGGCATTTTTTTGCCCTTTTCTCATTTCTATTGTGTCTTGCCTCTCTGTTCGCATTTATGGCATGTTGTGTGGTTTTCTTCCTTACATTTTTCATTTTCATGTGTTGTCAATGCTTGGGGAAAATGGGTCTATGTGGTTCTTGTCTGTGGTGTGCCTATCCGCCCTCTCATCCACATTTTCTCTCTTTCGTTCCCCTTATGGAGAGTGATCAACCCTCTTCCTTGTGCTATCACCACCCCTTTTACTTAGGACTTCCCTTATACATCTCCTTCTAACTTTGTTCCCTTGACATGATTAGTTTAGGATTTTCTTTCAGCATTAGGAGTAGTTGTAATATAAATAGGTAGAGGAATTGGCCTTCTTCGAAGGTCTGTCATAAGCGCACAAGGTCCCACAACTTGGAGACAGTCCCATGTTTCCTCAACACCCCAGTTCATCCTGATCTGGGATGGGTGCAAGTTTGAGCTCCAATAGTTACTTACCTTTTGGTGGATCAAAGTCAGCCTAATGTCTATCTTCCTACAATAGAACAATGAGAATCATGTTCACCATAAATAATAAGGATTAAATGAGTAAGTAATAAAAAATTGAAATGAGATGACATAACATTTGTGAGGGGTGAAATATACTACATATTGTGTGTATATGCCACCTGCAAGACAAATAAAGAGAGGCATGATATACAAATTAAAGTGTTAGTGGGAAACTTGAGATGGATTTTTAGAGGTTTCAGGTATCTTAGGGATGAAAAAGTAGTAAATCCATGAAAAAATAATGCATACACACCCCTATTTACAATAAATAGTAATTTTTCAAAATTTTACACTAAGAGAGTCACCTATATATTCAAAAAAAATCCAAATTTGGAAATCATTTTTTCATTTAACTATAGAGCTTTTCAAGCTCTAAGAGAATGGTGACTATTTTCTACTTGAATATAGGTTACAAAGAGGTGACTTGAGTATGATGACAGGAGCAAGGAAAATTTTAAGGATCCCTCAGAAAAAAAAAAACTTGTAGAAATGATGGTGAATGTCCTTATATCTAGTTTCATATTTGTGGCAAATGTAGTAATTTCACCCATCGGTTTAGTGGCGAAAATAGTAAAATATAACAAATAGTTACTGATCAAATGGAAAATCTAGTGTTATTTATTTAATTCATAAAAATAGCTCGGCGAATGCACTCTGTTGAATTTTCTCTCTAATGAAAGTTATAAATTTTATTTTTTTCACCGACACTCACTTGACATTCTAACACTAAGAAGACTAATGAACTTTTCCAAATATTGACAAGAAAACAGAGTATTTTTATTTTTTTAAAAATTGAGAATGTTTCTATTAATAATAAAATGTTACGACATAAAAAAAACTAAATGGTAACAATAAGAAAGGCCCCAACAAAGACCAAGATATAAACAAACATCAAAATAGAAATAAATTAAGAACCAATTCATTTTATTAAGATCAATGGAACAATGTTCGAGAGTATTGTTTCGCATAAGATAGTAGAATTCAAGGTGATCATGTATCTTCACAAGTTATTGGATCTAATAAGGCTCTCACCCTTGAAACTTACACACACACACACATTGAAGTACAAAATAAAGGCATATAATTATACTACCTAAAATTACAATGTAGGACAGTAGGAGGAAACAACAGTCTTGACATAAAAACTAATAAATCGACAAAATAGATATACGTTATATAGAAGATTATTATTGTACACAATTCCATATGGAAAGAGGACCTAAGATTGGTACAAACAGTAGTTTCTCCTTCCTCTCATGAAATTCCTTGTAATTTTCCATGGCCTGAAATACTTACAAAATTTGAATGATGCAAGAAGCATACATCCCCTTTCAATCAAACTCCTCCTAGATAAAGAAGCGCAAGTTAAAACATTTAGAATCTTAGCCTTCCCTTTGGGCATGACTAGCTAGTATTGCATAAATTTTCCACGAAAGGGGAAGGTTTGTCTTCCCCTTCCCCTAAACAATTATGACTCGGAGTTCTTGCTTGAGCACAATGTAATCCTCAGAAGTAAATTATCCTTCACTAAAAAAATTTTTGAACAAGGAATTGATACATTTGAAAGAAAGGGGTAATACTAGCTAGCCTAGCAAGAAAACCAAAATGGACACTGTCAACAGAAGAAAAATCCTCCACTGACTCCATGAGATTAGGAAAGGTTAAGACATGATTGAAAAATTCTAATTCAACATCACTCAGCATAAAATATTTTGTGCAATAAGCTCCTTGGAATGTCGACCATAGTGGGTAAATAGAAATAACAAATTTTAATGGGAAACTCTAAAGCTTAAGTTGCACAAGATGAGAAGAAGAGAGAGAGAGAGATATATATAAATTGGCATGCTTATATAACTTATGTATTATATATGTTCTAATTACCAGTCCTTATATACAATTCACCATGACTAGAAGATCAAAACACTTCTGACATTTAATTTAAATTTGTACGTAAGCTATGACAAAATAGAAAAATGTATTTGAAGTTGGTCTTACTTTTTGAGAAATAAATATTGTTATAATTAGAATTTAATGTGTGACACCACCTTCTATTTATTAACCCACTCATAAATTATAAATTATAATCATGATTTTAGATTAATATATTATATGACTTGATTTCAAGCTACTTCCTACTAGTACTCATGGCGTTTTACAACTGATGTAGATTTAATACACTACTTTTCTTGATTCTCCACATATTCCCATAGATATTTCTTGTCTTTTCATATCTAAGTCTCGTTAATTCATATGTTTCTATTACAATTTTGTCACATTATTTCTGCATACATTATGATTTTTGGGACTAAAAGTGTTGTAATAAAGTTATGGTTTTAATGTCTAAAGTTACAGGTCATTCATTTGCTCAAAGGACTGACATTGCAAATTGTGAAGTAACTTGGAGCTTTTTTATTGGCTCATGCACTTCACAATAACTGACAGGACCCACCAAACAACTGAAATTGGGAAAATAGTATAAAAATGGAGATTTCTTATTGGTTTGTGCTTCAGGGTGACTAATAGAGGTTATGTAGAGTCTAACACTGTGTAAAATTGTATACGTGGTGATTTATTATTGGTTCATGCTTCATTGAAAGATACATGATAAAAAGATCATATAATAGAAATAGTCCGTAAGAACCATAGATACATGGAGCCTTCTTTTGGATCACCTTTCACACTTTGACATGGTCCTTACAAAGGAAAACAACATGCGAAGCTATCAAATCTCACCACGTGGAATTAACCAGACTATAGAGGTGAAAAGATAGGAAAATCCATTGAAAATAATTGCAAAACATATAAATTATTAAATGGCAGACTAAGACTTCAATGTTAAAATAATATACCACCATTTAGCACATGAATTAGCAAGATTTACATGAATCTTGAAAGGATTTTATGCTCAAGCACCTGGTATTTTGAGCTATAACTGAGCTTTCAAAGTCTAAATTCAAGTGATCACAAAGCAAAACAGAGTATTATTGTTTTATGAGATTGAGAGATTTGCATGCCTATAGTTGCTCAAGTATTTTAAAGTTTATCGTCAATGGAGGCTTACCTTCACACTTTCTACTCGGACCATCTCTTTGGAGACACCATTTTTTACAAACAAGTCATCGGTTTAGAGCATTATACAACCTTGAAAATGAAGGTAAAAGGAGATAGTTTGATAGACGATGACGATGTATACCAGAGATGAAGCAAAGTTCATGGCTGATCTAGTGGCCATTAGACTGAGTGTGCTGCATATTTTAGTTGAGAAAACCAGAGGTAATGCCTTTTATCAGACTTACTTTGGGGCATTTTCCATGAAAATCATAAGTTGTATAGAAGGAATTCTAAAATCCAAAGGAGGAAATGTAATTGCTAATATAACTGAAGAGGTTATTGTTTCTTACTATCGTCTCCCTATATCTAATATTCAGTTCAATCAAGAAATAGTGGAACAATGGGAAAGAGAAATAACCTTAAGACTGTGCTTAAATATTGGGTAGAGGACCTGACTAGTTTCAAGTCCAAAGTCACGATAGACAAGATGAATATAATATCTTTCAGATGTGGAGTGAGAGTGGGAATGGCCTTAATGAATAGACTTCTTGGAGCACTAGATATTGTGCATGTCAATCAGAGCATGGGTACCCATTCTATCCATGATCATCAATGATGAAAAGATACCTAATCTAGCTAGAGTTCTATATTTTAACCTCTACAATAATCTTGTGAGTGTCAGGGATAAGTAGGACAATTTCTATATGATGTCTTACTTTCTTGATGTCATGTGTGAAATCCAAAAATTTTAGGGATTCCTCGGTTAGTCACCATAATACAAACATATAGCCCTTAGGTGTCTTTAGCAATATGCACATGCATAACTATAGGAAGAATATGGAGGTGATCTATAATAACTACTACCCTATGATCTTCAATTTCATATATGACACCCCTATTCCTAGGGTAAGTCAAAGAGTCATCAATTCATTAAGAGAATGGGGAGCTTTCGAGTGTTACCCAGACTATACAGTGATAAGAGTAGAGGGGATTATCACTATCCCATTTAGACTACCAAATATGTTTCAGACAAGCTAGCTGAGTAGGAGATTGTATATCACTTTTTCCATGGCATCATTCATGTGGAAAATGAACAAAAGAAGAAAAATTCTACTTATCCTCCTCTTCCTTTCTCAGTAGGTTCAGCGGTCTTGACTAATTGGAAAAAGGCCAAGAGAATAGCAACCCACAAGACATCATTCCACTTAGACTATCATACTCTAAGGTCTTTTGACCCGATAGGAAGAGTGGGAAAATTCTGCAAGCACACTCCTAGCATGGCCACTTACAGCTACAAACATCATCCCCACAAGGATGACCTGGTTTATAAGGATGAGGTCGACAATCAAGTGGTGGCCATTAATATGATAAATTTCAAATTTACTTAAGAACCTATTGGGTAACAGGCCATATTTGGTGGATTGGAAGTTAGGTGAGAGAAGGAGTAGAACTATGGAGGGAAGAAAGAGAAATAATATTTAGATGACCAAGGTACTGATTCAAAACAACTTAATAAGCTTATTGTTTGTGTGCCTCCTCAAAAGGTAAAATTTGGACCTTCTCATTCTACTCCTTCTCCAAGCATACAAATGAAAATCCTTGCAAGGTCTATTGGGACAACCATAAGTTCACACAGTCCACAAGAAACTAGTCTTATTTTTAGTATTCCTCTAGTGAGTACTATTGTAATTATACCTCATATGTTTGTTCCTTTTCTTTCTACTTATTCATGGTTCCTACTTCTATAGGGATGGTTTCTTCTTCTTATTCCATCTTCCCTAGGACCTTTCACTAGTAGTATTCTCATTTCTACTAGTTCTTCTTCTAAAGATGAAGTGGGAGGAGATCATGGGATATTGGATCATACTGGTTATCAAACTCCTCCTTTCTCTTCCCCCATTTCTACTACTTTATTGTTTCTCCTTCTCTCCTTGCTTCTATTTTGGTACAGGTTTCTATTCCCATGCCTTCTTCTTCTTCACAAGTTTCTTTAGTTGTTTCTTCTCCTATTATTTTTCATCACCAACAACTGTATCATTCTCTCCCCAAGTCATTATAGTCACTTCTTCCCAACATGTTTTAGTTACTACAATAATATCAGAATCAATGAGTGTAGCTCCTACAACCATTACTTCTACTTCTTTAATGTCTTTTTCCACTCCTCTTACTATTGTATCTTCTTTATCTCTAACATCATCTGACACTCTTGTCAGAATACCTTCTAAGGCTAAGTTGAAGGCACCAATGCATCCTTATCCTTATTTCCTTGACCTTACTTCAATTTCTCCCCAATCTGGTCGATCATCTTCATTCACTTTTTCTTCCTCCTATCACACCATATGTTTCCCAAATTTCTTATCATGAATGCATGTGCCACTCCTTCCAATTCCCTCTTTCATTCCCATTTATTCTTTCCAAACTCCTATGGTTACTCAGAGTTTCATGAGCCATCTCTTAGCCCCTTTGGGACCTGTTCAAGCTAAACCAAATTTTCCTTGGACACCACACACCTTACCACAAGTGGTAAGGCCTTCTTCTACCTTGCCTTCCATAACCACAATTGTGTCTACTACTCCAGAAGGAACATGGACTCCTCTTGTTGGGAAAAAAGCAATGGATTCTGTAATGACACAACTTGAAGACCAAAAGGTGTAACTCAAGTATGATACTCCCATAGGAACCCTCAAGAGGGTCATAAAGAGGAAGGTTTCCCAAGGATCTAATCCTATCTACATGGAAATAGAGGAGGACATTTTGAGGATTTCTAAGAAAGCACACACAGGGGAAGAATTCATGGATGTAAACCCCCAGTCAGTTATTGATGCCACTCAGTAGATGAAAATTAATTTGGTTAAGATAATGCGGACTCAAATTGATGCTCTGCATGCTTAGAATTAATTCACTATGTGCCAAAGAACACTTTTCCCAATGTGTAAATGGCCTTGGAGAACTTTTTATGAGCTATTAGTTTCTATACAAAATCATCAAGATGTAGCAGAGAAAGGGTTACAACAGGTACAAGGCCAACACAAAACATATGACCACAATAAATTCCATGATGGACAAGGTACTAGTTTTCATAAATAGGGGTCTTTGTCTAAATGTATTACAAATTAAAATCCAGGACTTGAATACATGAAATATATGCATGGTTAACATTTTGAAAGAATTAGGTGATTGGATGGCCACAGTGGAAGGATTTTTGATAAAGCTATAGGGTATAGTAAAGAAGATATCTGAATTATTAGCTGAAGCTCATATTACCTCTATGCATCAACCACAAGGCAAGTTAATTCAGAAGTCCTTTTGAGAAACTATTGCAAGAATTCATTGCTACTCTTAGTGCTAGCTTTTCCCAAGATAGATATGGGTATGGAAGACATTAGATATTATGGCATTGGTGACTTCTGCAAATGGAAAAGTGGATAAATATTCACTTCTGAGTGAAAATGCTAAATCTATCTATAGCAGAGTTCTAGTAGTGATACAAGAAGTGCCTAATCTGATGAGGCCACATATTTTGGACCTAAGTTATATTGAGAATGAGTTCAAAGCATGTGTGACTAAACTTCATCATAGTCAAACAACATAGTCTACATAGGTAACTTCAAGTGGAACCTAAGTAGAGCTTGAAAAAGGTATAGTAGCTTTCCTATTATTAGGATTTAATATAATTACATCTGTAATATTAAATATAGTAATTATCGTCTTTCTTGCATGGAAGATATAGTTTTTATCCTTTAATTAGCCATTCGTAAACATTTTTATTATTTGAGATATTTTAACTAGTTATTTTTAAGCCCCATGGCGGTGGTAATTTTGTGTAATTATACCAATTGTTTACCCTTTAAGGAGGAATATTGTTTGTAAAGAAAGCACTTGATATTCCAAGGATTTTTTAGTGAGATTTTTTCTATAGGATTGCTTTCTCTGTTGTGTTGTGAAGTTTCTTAGATCTGTTTTGATTGATTAATCATTGTATAGTTTTCTTTTTCCTAAAATTTAAATATGTGTAGCAAGTTATTTGCATAGTCATAAATTTTATTAGTTTTACTACTTATAGAGACCTACTGGCACTATGAAGGTTATAATGTGATCAAACTTGAATATGCTTTAACACCTCCCTGTCAACTATAAAAACATGTGACTGAAATGTTAGAAGTCATAAATGTGGTACATCAATTTGAGCATGGAATAGGTGGTTAGTTCAATGGATGTAATCAAAAGGCATGGTCATATTTCCCTTTTTCTACTTAGCAAGTAAAAATTTAGTACTTATTCATCTCATCAAGGATTTTACAAGACAACATTACCATTGTATGAATCTTCATTGTTCAACTTGATAACTATATAAGGTGGGACCTTCATGGTTATGTAAAAGATAATATCAAAAAGATGGCCAAAAAGTATAATTTTAGCACTATAAGACATTCTTAAGACTTAGTGATGCAATATTATCTACACTGTGTCAAAAAAAATCATTTGAAACATATTCAAAAAGCTCCCAAGCATTCCATTGAGAATAGTTATGTTTTGATCTACTTCAATTTCATTTTTTCATTTTACTTCCTATGGTAAGCCTTACCAAAATATTTTATCTATAGAAGGCTATTTAAGAAATTCGATATCACTTTATAATAAGTGAAGCACACAAGAAGTTTCAAACCCATAATGTCAAAGGTTTGAAGGTTTCAAGACTAGAAATATTGAAGTCAAGAATGTAGAAATTAGGTCATGACCATATAGTATTTATATTATTTCCCCTTATCATTTCCAATATTGGTAGTGGTACCAAATAATTTTTAGTATTTGATCTACATATTTATCTATGTTGCACATTTGGATCATTCCTTCTCTTTCCTTTACAGTTATGTTTCTCTCAGCTCTTGTGTATTTTCAAGAAATTACTTCATGTTTATCAAATGTTACAAGTTTGAACACATAATTCTAATTATGAATGGTTAATTTGGAAGCTAATTGATCAAAAGTTAATATTTTTTTGCAAAGGAAACGTGTATTTTTGGGCTTATGATAGTTTGCAGAATGTCATCACAATGTTAGCTAACCCATCAATGTTTACTCAAGGATGAAACTACTGCATCTTTCTGACAAGTTTTCTATTCACAAATTGATCGGACAAGTACTTCACGAAACTTATAAACAATGACTTTTCCAAAGAAAGGACACTACAAATCTATTCATTTGGGTCATATTACATCTTCAAAACACTTCAAAAATAAGTGGAGCTTCCTTATTGGTTTTTTATACTCTTCAGGCCTGATAAGTTTTGAAGGTTATGAAACTACGTGGAGCTTGTTGATTCATTTACTATTCACAAATGGAGAGGAAAAGTGTCTTGTAAATATTATAATCCCTGACTTATCTGAAGAAAGGCCACTATGTATAATATATTCATTGGTGCACTCTTCTCATCACATATTCAAAATGATTACTGAGGACTGAAATTACACTTTGAGAAATAATGTGGAGTTATCTTATTGGCTCACTTCTGACTATTTATGACAAAGTGTTAGTAGAGTAGTTATGTAAAATGAAAAGTAAAGTGGACTATTCTTATTGGTAACAACTGACAATGTTATTAAAATACTGACATTGTGAATTGTGAAGTAACTTGGATCTTTCTTATTGACTCCACTTCACAATGAATGATAATACCTATCAATTAACTACCATTACAAAAATAGTATAAGCACGGAGCTTCCTTATTGGGTTTTTCATCATGGTGACTAATAGAGATTATCTATAGTTTGACACTATGAAAACCATACATATGTGTTTTCTTATTGGTTCACACTTCACAATCAAAGATACCTGACAGAAATATCATATAATAGAAACGGTTTGTAATAACCTTACATAAGTGGAGCCTTCTTACTGGATCACCTTTTCCAATCTGTCATGGTTCTTACAAGTAAAAAAACATGCAAAATTTGTCAAATCTCACCACATGGAATTAAGGAGAATTAATTTTAAAGGCGAAAATACTGTCGGAATCTGTGGGAATACAAGATTAAAATAAGCTGAAAATTTTACATACTCAAGCACCTGATATTTGAGCTATTACAAATATTTTAGAGTCCAAATCTAAGAATTACGAAGAAAAATAGAGTATTACTATTTTCAAATATTATGACCTTTACATATCTATAGTTTCTCAAGTATTTTGAAATTTATCATCAAGCATAAATAAAGAAAATGATATTGTTAGAATAATGTACTAATTATTTGAATATATTATATGAACATCTATATCACATATCCATGAATGGAAGCTTCCAATGTATTGATGGTGGATCATCTCTATCATTTTCTAGACCATTTATTTGAATTTTTTGATAGCCAACTGGTGCAATAAATCAATCCCCATATCCAATAGTGTCATCTATTGTATTTTCTGCATTGTTATCAGGTCCTCTCCTTCAATTAATTGAACTCCATATTACTGAATCCCTGTCATAAGGAATGTTATTCACTTAGTACCATGATGTGTAAATTCTCAAATGGTTTTCTGAATTTTCATCAAGCTTGTTTCATAATTTTGACTTTATAAAGGACAAGGTGCTGAAAATATCTCTTCTTAAAGGTTAGCAAGGTGACTGAACATTATCTCTTCTTCAAAGTGAACCCAAAATCATTTCTTGACATAGATTAGCCAATGAGAAAAACTTAGTCCTGTGGTTTCCTGAAAAATAGTACTTAACCCAAATTTCCCCATAGCCAGGTTATTGATCCACACTCTAATGGATTATCCAAACAATTGAATTGATCAATCGTTGTCGAGGAAAATTCATGGGAATGATCAATCAAACTGTCATTACTTAAAATACCTGGATAATTCATTCCATTGATATCAATATGATTACAAAATTTTTGAATCAATGTAGTCAATCTCTTTTGGTATTCTTCATGTAAATATCTTTCATTTTGGAAACTATTCCAATAGGTGGGATTTAATAAGGTCATTGCTTCGAGTAAAACATCCCTACTAAAACATTCCCTTATTTATTCTAGTAGGGAAATCACAATTTTTCTTTACCTTACCCTTTTTGAAGATACAATGTTATCAAAAAGCATCCTTCTATGACATTTATCTTTTCAACCTTACTGACTATTGATGCAGGAGCATTAAATCTAGTATGTATAAAAGGATGACAAAAAAAATTTCTTGCAAGTATGATAAGTCTTAGAGGTCATTAGATGTCATTTAGGTGTGTCAGTTAGATTCTAGGCCTTTCAAAATTCAAATTATTCACTTTCCCTCCAAAAATGCAAGCTAGGGTCTTGAAGGCCTATTTTGGCTTAATTGTATAAGTTTGGTGTGTTCTAGTACTGATCCATTTAATTGAATTCTTTACATGTATGTGTAAGTTTGTTTAGCCTTGGTGAATTGTAGCACTTTTTTGGGTATTATGTGGCAGAGTGTTTGAAGCACATTCAATGTTAACAGATAAAGAATGAGTTGCAAAGAGTATATTGTGATTCAGAGGGTGTAAACACAAGTTAAATTTGTGTATGCATCTTGAAGGTAACTCCTAAACTTAGTATTCTCTATTTTCTTGATGTTAAGACATATTCAACCTTTTGAACAAATTGATACCATGTTAGTTGATATTGTAACATGTTTTTTAAAGTTATTGCATGAAGGATTGGTGGGTGTTTGAGAATCATCATCAAGAATGAAGGATTTTGAGTGAGGTTTTAAGGGTGATATAACTTTTGAAACCCTTTAAATGCATATAAATTAGCAAGAAAGACAAGATTTGGTATTAAACCCTTAAGGTCGGGACAGGGTTATTGATGAAGATTGACTAAGCTTTCATAATTATGAGAAAATTTGGGATTATTGTCATTTAAAATATGGGGAGGAAGGTGAGATATCATTAGAAAGGATAGGTAGGTGACAGATATGAGGAAAAGAAGAGTTCATTGTTCAAATATTGGAAAGAAAGAGGGTTTTGCTATGTTTTAAATGTGCATGCACAAGCACTTTGAATGTAATTGAAGTAAGTTGTAAAATCACTCCCTAGTGGTAAGATAGGATTTATTTAGGGGTATTCCCAATCCTTGATACAAAGAATTAGGACCTGATAACAACTATTCATTTTACAAGATCTTCTATCTTATTGGGATGAAACTATCACCTAGTTAGAGCTTTGAAAATAAATTACTCTAAAATGCTCTAAATATGAAAGTATACTCTGAAAGTGGGAATAAACAAAGTTGGAAAGGTTCTTCAGTGGATTAAAAGGGAATTTTAGGGATTCACTGGTTAACATTGGAGAATTTGTTGATATTCTAGTTATTGGGACAGTTGCACAATAAGAGACCTATTTGGTGGAGCCATTTAACTAAGGAAGCAGTGCTTCAAGGAAGGATCCAAACTTATCACTTGATACATTGATAAAATAAGGAAATGGGTGTTAGGATTTGTCTTGATTTTACCTTAATGACTCTTGAAAAGAAACACATGTTTGAAATTATTTATTGACAGGGCTAGTAACGGTTGTAACACTAGGAAATAAGAGTGAATGGTTATAGGAGCATCTTTGGGAGTCAACCTATAAAAATTGGCATAAAACTTATTCAAGCTAAAGGGTATTAGAGGAAATTTCATTTTTTTGAGGGTAGGCTTGAGTGACCCCATCCATAGAGTGATCATAGGCCTTGTTCTTGGGCATTATAAAGGGGCAGTTTTGGTGAAGAAGGAATAATTGGAACTTTTGATTATTTTAGGAAAATTTGATGGATGAATTAGGTTGACTTAATGAACATGTGGAAGAAGTTGGCATAACCCAAAGAGGTCAAAAACTTAGAGGGTTACCTGATTTGAAGTTATTCCCTTAAGAAGGAAAGAGCGAAGCTGAAACTATATTAGTTAATTGAGAATAAGAAAAGAGTTATTGTGATTTTTTAGTGTAGAGGAACATAGAATAGGTGAAAATGACCTTAGGGAAGAATTTTTTTCCAAGGAGCTTAAGGTTAATAAATTGTGCTCAAAGAGACTCAAATTGTGCTCACTAGAGCTTAGTTCCCTAAGAGCAGTGAAATCCAGTCTTCAACTAAGGTAAGAATACATTTACTTAATCTTATTATTGATCATTTGGAAGATTTTCATAACCCTCCTTTGAGATATCTAATCAAGGAACACTTGTTTCAAGTATAATGGATGTATGATGAAGATCTAGTTTTTGCTTGTTCAAGCTTGAAAAGCAATTTTTTGGGTGATTTAGAGGTAGAGTTGAGATTGTTTATGGACAAGAGTCTATTGTATATATGACTTGAAATAAGGCTTTTCATCATATACTATTTGAAAGAAGTACATTGGTATATCATATCTATGTACTTAAGCATATACTTCTCCAAACAAGTTAAACCTAAGAAAGCTACTTGGATTTCCAGTTTTTATCAATTTATTTCAAATATCAAACATTGAACCTGAAAAATCAGTCTCATTGAGAGACAAATATTTTATTGTCAGACAAATATGTTTCCTCAAAATAGAAAAATGGAAATATATATAGTTCTTTCTTGGGCTTATTTAATTAATTGATGCATTTTATCCAACACGGGAAGGAGATCACACAACATCATAAATTTCTCTATATTAGTCAAATGATGTATCAAATCATAAGCCTTGTCCACTTTCCATGTGATTTTGCAACATTAATCCTAATAAATATTGATACTCGTCGTACACCCTACAAACTGGTTGATACAATGAGATGCACTTAGTGTCGAAATATTTTAATATTTTATGTCCATTAGTTAGTCATTCTAAAAATATTTGGAATTCCATAAACCTTTTATAGACTATGACAGAAATAAGCATGCACCTCTTGAACAAGTTCTTCAACTTTTGCTACATGTTTAAATTTTCTGACTGATTTTGTATGCTAGATTCATTCTATCATCTCATGCAATGAATGGAAATCATATACATGCAATGAGATGTTTGCATTCTTACACATAGACCATTAAAATGACCTTGCTTTACATATTCCCCATCTTTCTCTACATATTCTAACTTTGATGCAATTATAGAATCATTCATGCCATTGATATCCTTCAAACCTCTTATCACCAATTCACAAAGGTTTTCAGTATTAGATTTCTCACTCATATTTTGAATAGTAAGTAAGGCTATCTCACATGATTCTCAATAGTGCATAAAAACCCAAGAAAAATATCTACTATTGTAACCTCATCAATAGACAAAGACATGTATCATGTACAGACTTAAGTTTCTTATTCAATTCTTTTTTCTCAACCAGAGCTATGCATTTTTCCCAATCCCAACAATTACTTTTAGACCAGTGAGAATGAGGAAAGTGTGGAACACCAACAAAATAAATCATCTTCTTTTTTTCAAGAAAAATTTTTTATAGGATGACCTCTTTTTCAGAATGTGAAAAATAGTAGTTAGTTGAATTATTTTACCTAAAAGACTATTTTGAATGACCTTGTTGAATTTGAGAGTTAATTGTCCCTCCATTCTCTGTAACTATTCTTTCAATTCTCTTGTGCTCCTCAAATTATTTTTCAAACCTAATATTTAAACAATCATCTACATTTTTCCATCTAGTAACATTCTTCATAACGTCCATCTATAGTTTAGTTTTCACATATCTTTCCTGCATGCTTTTCAATAGTATCAAATTTAAGTTGCATTGTCTTGTCCCTATCCAATTTCAAGATATAGATTGTACATTTGAATTCTTTGTGAGGTTCATATTTATCTTTCATTTTCAAAAATTTTAATAAATGGAATACTTAAAAATCCACTCTAACCAGAACTCTATTTCCCAAGTCCCATTTTCTTTCCTTTCTCTTTCTTCCATAAATAGGTGTCCCATGAGTATTAGCCATGGTGGAATTTAAATTTTGTTGATTAAAGTTTCACCTCTAGCATTCAATTGGGTATGTGATGATGTACTAGCACTAGAGTGGAAATTTAAATCATCTAGTGATGTAGTTTCAAATCTATTCAATGGGATTTCTTCAAGGGGAGACATTTCATTGTTGTCATCATTGACAACAGCGGTCATCAAATCATCATTGAACTCATTCTGAGTTTTGTTTCAAATGCAACCATTATCCCTTGATTGTGTTAGTGTCCTGCTAGAGGAGGATGAGATTTCTTAGATGGTTTCTCAAAATAGGATGTTATTTTTCAAATTTCAATACTAGGAGGTGTTACAATTGCATGTTTTCATGAGGTACCCTTTTTAGTTTCCATTTTTCTTGAATATTTTAAGGAAATTTTTTGAGTTGGTAAGTGATGGGATGAAAATATACTAAGGCATTGCAGTGTCATGACATGGAAAAAAATCACTCGATACCATAAAATTAAAAAAAAATGACATAAATAACTTACAAAAGCATAGAAAGCAATGCGACATGATATAAAACATGTTTTAAATAGACATACCTACACTAAGTGCTTATAGGATGTAAACTGCAATGTAGTAGCCGAGAAATACCTTGATTTATTTATTTTTTGTAAGAAAATTTCAATATGTTGATTAGTTGAATCCTTTTCTACTACTTCACAAACTGGAAAATAGGAAAAGATTAAAAAAACTATGAACTTTTGTTATTGATTCTACAATCTAGATCTATGTTTGTATGTGTGCATGTATGTGGTACGACGTATATGTAATCAAATTTATATATATGGAAAATTTAATCAAATTTTAAAAAAATCCCAAATATGTTGGTGAATGAGACCATAGGATTCGGAAAGGTTCCATAGATTTCTTGGTGATCTAAGAATGTTTTAAAATTCCATGGCCTCGTCGATCATGCGATGATTCAATAAAAAATTATATGTTGGGATTGGATATCCATTGGATATTCACATTGGGACAAATTATGTGTTTATGGAATTTTTTGGTGAAACGTGGTCACTTCCATGGTTGTAAAAATACCCAAATTCATATTCCATAATTCCCACTATTCGCCAAATTACGAATATTCACCGCTAAAATTTTCCTTGATCTTCATAATGGAGGGCAGGTTTGAACTAATAAGATCAAAATCTTGTTTGAGCTTAGACCATGAAGTCTAGTCCCTAGATGAAACAAGGTCATGGATAGTAATAATTCCTTCCAAAACGACTAACGAGATTTTAATCTATATTTTTCTGCAAGAGGGACACAATTCCCTATTATAATAGGTGGTGACAACCAAGTGTTATGACTGACGAAATAAAATCCCTATTAAAAGCCAACCTTGACCCATCTCATATAAATTTTTAAAAATCAAGTAATGTAGAATGACATGGGGAAATAAATTGGCTTATTTAGAAATCAGGAACTAATCATCAGGTTACTAATGGGTCTCTCATAGTTGTGCATATTTATTCAAATCAACAGTGTATCAATCCTCTTCCTGTCAACCCTAATTGGGCATTCACATCTAAAACGATAAGGAAAATCGTGTGTTTAGGGATCTACACTACCCCAAAGAATAAATGAGCTATCTCAACATTTGTTAGACCCCTCAATATTGTACAATATCAAAAATAACATACTAATAATTGTAATAAGTCTTCAACTAGGCAAACTAGTGTAATGTAAGACATTTCAACTGTAAATTTTTGTGCTTCAATGAACACTTAATCTATTTAAATGCTTAATAATTTCCTTCTCTAACTTTTGATTTTAAAACTTTTTGAATACATTAATAATAGATGTTTTGATAAATAAATAGTCGTAGATGTCTAACTGAATTAGGATGCATATGTATTTATCTAATAGACAACTAAAATTCAAATTAGGATCATATTTACATGTACACTAACATCTAACAATCGAAAAAGTGAAAAAGATTGGATAAGGGTCACATAAGCACATAGAGAGAAGGGCTAGTAACAATTTGTTGGGAACACAAAGTCCACGTTTTGCGCAAAAGGAATCATAATCAAGAAAACATAAATAGATGAATTGAAGGGTGAGGTGATAACGAAATGCACAAAAAGATAATCATGAAACATTAAAAGTGCAAAAACGAACCATTATAACCATAATTTAAATTAATAATTGAAAAACACACAAATATTTTAAAACCATATAATTTATAATTCGCCGGAGGCGTTTACTTTGAAGAAGGCATTGCTGGAAAGTGTCAAATTCCGGTGGCTTAATTTTATAGGTTGCCGGATTTTAGATATTTTTGTTCATAGATATTTACTATTCTTTGACTCCACATCCTTTAAATGACATCATGAGTGACCGCGGTGTTAACTCATGGCTCTGTTTTTTATACACATAAAATTGAAGCCCTCTCCGGTGTAACTTGCAACTCATTTGCAATTGCTAGTTAATATATACATTTGAACTATTTTCAAAGACTTATGGGAAGAAAGTTGTCTAACTTAATGATAAAAGTTATATTTTCTTTCCCGTCACACTTGGGGTCAAATCCATGTGATGAGGATTAAAAGGACAACCTCCATGCGCTATGTAAATAATACATAATAGATATTTATTTAAGCAAAACAAACAAACAAACAAAACTTGAACCGGTCAATGGATGTTAACTTAATATTTCATTTCGTTTAAATGTGGCTTTCCATGTTCTCTTTCGAAATTAATTTACATTTTGACTAGATTTTGATCAAAGATTTAAGTAGAAGAATATTTATTAGGATAATAATCTAACTTATTGGTTGTTAGTTATTTTGATATTATTTAAACATGTAATAATTGAATTATCTAATATAAATATATGGATTTTAATTAAATTAATTTAGAAATAATAATAAAAAATACATGTTATAAATTTTATTTATGAAAAAAATAAAAATCTAAATCTAAAATAATAAATCGTTTATTTCATCTCTTTTTAATATAATGAAGTTTCAATAAATTTAATAATTTAATTAAAATAATCTTTCACATCTTCAATTATTATATATTTTTAATTATATTTTATAAAATATTTAATTTATTGTTTCTTTCAATTCAAAGATTTTTTTGAGATATCTTACTATAGTGATTTTTTATTTTGAAAATTTTATATCAAAATTATATTTCACTTAATTGAATAGTCTTTCTTCATAAGAAGGTCAAAATTTAATTTTTTAATAAATTGAAATTTTATATAATTAAACATTAAAAAAACTTACGCAATAAAAGTGTCCCAATTAAAAATGAAATTAGTATTAGACAATGATTTTTTAAGCGTATTCGGGAAGATTTTAGTATTATTTTTATTTGTGTGATTTATGTCGTTTAATATGGATTTATTGTATTGTTTCCTTTTACTATTGGAACTGCCCTTATATTAATAAATAAAAGAGGGTTACATTAGCAGGGGTGATCGGAGAATTCACGGTCCCACAAAAATGGCATGTAGGCCACAGAAAACGCCCAGAGGGAAACATAAAGCACAAGAACTACAAAAAACTAGAGAGCATTAGGCACATACCACTGCTCGAGGAGGAGGAGGACCATCCGCTAGAGGAATGAACACTCCACTTGATGGCTCGGCCAAAGGAGGATCCACCTGCCAACCATCGGCCGAAGGATGATTGTGTCCTAACTAGTTTTGTCAATGGAAATATTTTTTCTATTATGAAGTATGAATTTAATGAAGGTTAAAGGAGGGCTTTTAACTACATCATTATATGTATGTATGTACCTATACATACATACATACATACATACATACATACATACATACATGTATATATATATATATGGATGTATGTATGTAAGTGTGTGTGTACATGTATGTATGTATTACTTATACACACACACACACATGCGCGCGCGCGCGCTGCTGCGCGCGCGCGCGTGTGTGTGTGTGTGTCTATTTGATTGAAAAGCACACTTATATATTAATAACAAGGATGTACAATGCTAATCATACAAAAAATGGGTGGAAAAAGTCACACCCCAAATTGCCAAAAGTCTCATCATATCGAGCCAAAAAGGCCTCGAGAGAGGAAAAATCACCTCAAAGTGTTAGCATTAAAAACCACATAGTGCAAACTTCAATAAAAAAAGGAGAACTGAAAAATCAAGCAGTAGCAATGAACATGGTGGTAGGTGACAAAGGAGGAGGCAGACTATCAAGCGTGTCGCACCGACCCGAACTAGAGGGGTGAGGCTCTTCGGAGACAGGATCCCATCCATCCTAACCAGAATCATTCTTATGCTCAGTGTCAGTACCATCATCAAGCTTGTTAGGAGAAATGGTCAGATCCACTTGAGGGAATTTCCCTTGAGACACACTGATCCAACCATAACCATCAAGAGGAGCATGTAGAGGTGAAGGCATCCTCGGCTAAGGAGGATTTCCACCTCGGTGGAGGTGTAGGGCTCCGCCGACGGCGAGGAAATCCCCAACCACGAGTAGGAAGAGGAAAACAGTGGTGCCGAGCGGTGGTACGGAGACGCATCCGAGGGCACCCAACTGACATCATAGGGCACCGAACCCCAATGGTCAAGGAGGCACTAGAGATGCTCCACCTCCAAACACACTTTTTCAGCTTGATTTTGAATTTGAAGCATAGAAGTAGAAATCACAACCACCTTATTAGTAAAAGAGAAATCATAATCCAAATGAACATTATTAAAAATAACATTGTTTCTATCTTTCCATAAATGAAACAAAATTTCAGTTCTGAAGATGTGCCAATTTTTGCTGTAAATTGCAAGTAACATGGTCGAATCCCCCAAAAGAACCACTTTCCAAGTGAAGAAATTGGGAGAAAAGTGTTGAAAAAGGGTGTGAATCCATCTCTAAGTCATTTGAGCAAGGGGAAAAACACAAAAAATGTGCTTAATAGAATTTGATTGGTTGCAACACAAACAGACAGGGTCAAGCCCGAATTGTTTGAGATGGGAACCAACGGGGAGACCTTGGTGAATAAGGAACCAAAAGAAATGATCTTTCTTAGGCTCAACAATGGCTGACTAAATCCTCTGGAAGCGACATGATCACACTGAGGCCGAGGAGGAAAGAGACCAAAGCCTATTGAACATGTCAGTGTCAACTGATCTAGGAGCCATAATAGAATAACCAAGGGAAGGTTTATATGTACGAAAGGGGTAGTAGTAGGAAAATTCCAGTCACACCACCAAGGAACTCCATATGTAAGCCTTATCTTGTGTAAATAATATTCAAGAATGCATGTAATTACTATCCAGATAGGAACAACATTTGTAGGAAGAAGGTGGAATTTTAAAGCCAGAGTATCCTAAGAAAGCCAAGAAGGATATTTCTTGGAGAACGAATCCTCAAAAAAATTAATTCCCTTTTTAAATAAACGGAAGGCTTTAGCCCAAGGAGGCAAAGCCAGAGGTGAATCATGGCAAGAAAAGAGAGAGGACCACCAAAGAGAAAAATAATTGATGGAAATGTCATATATAAAACCATTTCTAACCCAAATAAGGTGTGGTCTAAGAGATTCTCATGCCTTCCAAATACTATGAAAAATAAAAGTTCCCTTAATTTTAATTGAAACTAGACATAAAAGAAGATATTGAAAGTTAAGACCCTTCCAAGTCTATGTACCCAGAGGAACACCCTGACAAATACCATGCCGAAGGATAATTTTCCAATATTCATTCCCTTCCAGACTATGCAAGATCCATTTAGCACAAAGATCCCACACCTAGTGTTTAACATCAATTAAGTCCATACCACCAGCTTCCTTAGGCATACAAAAAATTTACTAAGAAACCCTATGGAACCCCTTGTGCCCTTTAGTGTTAGCCCAAAGGAAATCTCAAAGAAGCTTCTCAAGTTTGGCATAAGAAGCATTGGATGGAGCCCAACATAAGGAGTAATACACATGTGTGATTGCCAAAACCTTAGAGAAAATATGAAAATTCCCTACAAGAGAAAGAGGTTTGGTGATCTCCAATAAGAGATCTTGCATTCAACCCACTGGACCACATAAGACCAAAGTTCAGGTCAAGTATCCTGAAAAGTGAAAGGGGTCCCAAGAAATTTGAACTACACCCCAAGCTAAGTCCAACTCAATTGCATATCAACCAACCAAGCGGGAATGGAATTCTGATTACCGATAACATTGAGTTTTCTCCCATTAAATAGCGGAGCCCGAAGCTAGAAAAAAAAATTGTTGATAAAATCCATAACATGATGAACATATTGCTCCTCCTCCAAAAGTGTGAGAAAAGAATCATCAAAAAAATGACCATTAATAATCTATTGAGTAGTAGAAGAAAAAGAAATACCTTTTACTAGTCCTTGAGAAGCATTGTGAGCTAGAAGATAACTAAATCCTTCAGCAATAAACACATAAAGGGAAGGGGATAGGGGGAAACCTTGCCTAATAGATATGAACAAACCAAATCTAGAAGACTAGGCACCTTTTATTTTAATACAGACTCTAACATTTTAAAAGAGCATTTGCACAGTCCGAACGAAGCGATAACCAACCATAAGGATTGGAGCATAGCCTAAGATGAAATACCATTCAATTCTGTCATAATCTTTAGCAAAATCAATCTTGATAAAAATATCCTATTAAGAGGAGAGATGAGCCCATTCCATACCTTCCCAGATAGCAATAATGCTATCAAGAATATACTTGTTTTTAATGAAGCCAGTTTTCTCACTGCAATAATTAAGGGTGGAAGATTAGAAATCATGTTAGCTAAATATTTAAAAATAATATTGTATGACATGTTAACCAAAGTAACGGGGTGCAATTAGAAATTTGTTTGGGATCACCTAATTTTGGAATGAATTTGATATTTCCTTGATTGATCAGGTCACCCAAGGAGTAAGTTTCAAAAGCTTCCAAGTAGACATTCTGGAGATCAGAACCAATAGTGTTCAATAAAGATTGATAAAATTTAGTTGGGAAACCATCAAATTTGGGAGATTTTTCTGAAGCCATTTGAAAGGAAGTCTCTTTAGTATCAAAAAGAGATAAAGGCATATCCCAGGCCACTCGTTGGATTTTAGAAACTTTGCAAGGCACCACCTAAAGAATTTTAAAAGTGTCACTTCTCGAGATGGAGTGGTAGGCTGAGAAAAAAATACCCCATGATAATTTTATGCACAAAATCTTGGAGAATATCAGGTAAGGTGGTAAGCCTAGTATTGCCATAAGAAATTTCCTTGATCTTGTCAAAATACTGTTTGGAATGCAGCATGGAAAATAATTCCTTGGAATCTTGGTCCCCAATTCTAAGCCAATGCAAGTGAGCTCAAAGCTGATCTACTCACACCCGGTAGGATTCATGGAATTTAGTAGTATGCCTCCAATAGGAATTCTAGAATTGCAAAGAAGGATTGAAAGGTGAGGCATTGAGATCTTGTGAGATTCTGAAGAATTCACGAAATGAGGCTATATGTGCATGTTTCGTAAAAATGGAATCCTGCTTCCCATATATGTGAATGAAGGTGGTAGTGCGTTTGATGGCATCATTCCACCAAGTGGTCTAGACAGACCCATCAGAAGGTCGATCAAATAGATTCTATACTCGTTGTATGTGTGACACAGTCTGAGCATGATTCAGGTGAGAATTGTTAAGGTAAAATTGAGAATAAACATGACCCCTTTTTGTAGGAACAGACCACGTAATGTTGAAGAAAATGGGGGAATGATCATAAAGCAAAGTGGTGTCTGCGACAATAACAAGACAACCCAGAACAGGGGAAAAGTAAAAAAAATCCTCACTAGTCATGAGGGATCAGTCTATTCACTGAATAACTCAATCTTGCCCTTCTAAAAAATTAGACCAAGTGAACCAGGCAGAAGGAGATTTATGACGAAAGGGAAGATTGGGGTTAAAAATTCCAAGCTTTTTCCTGAAATAAAACCAAGCCTTTCGATCTCACGTATACCAATGCATAAGAAGATGCCCTTGTTTATATTCAGTGCTTTCAACCATGTTAAATTCATCACAAATAATCCAGAGGGCCTCTAGTAAGGATCCGGCAAGCCAACACCAAAAAAGAGCCTACTCTCCTGAATCGTTTGAAGTTGTTGGCTAACCCAAAAATAGGTCTGTTAAAATAAAAAAGGGACCACACCACTCGATGCCTGGGGTCACATCCTCAATAAATCACATGATGGAAAATGTCAGGAGAAATCAAGGTCATGAATCCACCACAACCATGATCATGATTAGAGGTATGTGTCTCACCTCAAAGTATGTGATAAAATAGATAATAGGTAAGGGTGAGGAGGTGTACTGATTAATAGTCAATAGAAGGTTGTGCGTGTTGTAGAATGAGAGAGCTTCCTTTTGGCTGGGAGGAACTACATGTAAAGCACAACAAGACCACAAGAGAGAATCAAATAATATATGATAGTGGACTTCCTAGCAAATGCTAGTGCTAGGAAGTGTGACACTTCCTAGATGGATGTCAATCCACTGATTTTATCAAATTAATGAAAATAAATGTGAGAAATAGAGGTCCTATTGGTAACACTTTCATTTAGGTGTCTCAAAATGATATCAACAAACTAGATTAATAAAAGTATTGAAGTAAAAACCAATCGAGCATTAGGAAAGGTATGGTTCTAGTTGGGAAAGGTCACTAAGGTGTTAAGAAAGGTCTGAACAAAGTTTGGTTATGTTTTGGGTTGTTTGGTGAAAGTTATAAGCTTATTGTCATAGGAAAAATTACCAGTCATAAAGACTGGTATCAGTTAACAGACAGATACCGGTGTTGGAAAATGACCAACGTTGGTTGGGTGACCGATGTCAGTAGGGGAAATATGGTCAAAATATTAAAAGTAGGCATTTTGGATCTCTCTGTGATTACACAGAGAGTTGCAGGGGTTTGGGAAGGATGGTATGATTTATAAAAAGACTCATCAAGGGTGATAGAGCTGCTAGGATGGGTAAAATGTCTTAGGTTCGTAGAATATATGGTAGATGGGTGAAGGGTGATATTCAGGACAAAGGAGAGTCGGATAATAGAAATGAATAAAAGTCTTAAGATAAAAAACCATAACTAACAAATAAGAGTGAGTTACTTATCTGAGAACTTGTAGATCTAAAGGTGGTGGTGGTTGATGAGAATTTGGAGATGAAATGGGGTTGTGTCCAATGCCACGACAATGGATCATGTGTGCTCTATTGTGGGTGATCCAAGGTTGTGGAGGAAGAGAGTGGCTGCTGGTGAAGACTTGATGTGCTCTAGTTCGTCATCTAGTAGCTTAAATGCTTGAGAGTTAGAATGCCAAAGCTTGAGTGAATGATTGAATTGAAGAACCCGTACAAAGAGTTAGAAACTCTTATTTAAGGTAACTAACGGTAGTTAGGGAACCGACATCGACCGAGGGATAATCGGTGTCAGTTAGGGAGAAATGGTCAATTTTTCTAAAATTAGCTTGATTGCTCCTAGATCTGACGTGATTGAAGTTTTAGGTCTAGGTCAGAATGGGAGATAATGCTAAATGTAGTGGGAGAGTGGTTAGAGAGATAATATGTCATAATTATTAGGGTTAGAACAAGTCCTTGTTGGTTAGGATAAGTAGTGACTTGGTTTAAGTTCATCAATAGGCTAGGAATAGGTCTTCGGATGAGGTGGAGGGCTGATGTGCCTAGGTGAGGTGGAAATCAACTTAATTAAGGTGATTAAATTAATTGTGAGGTGAGCTGGGGATTAATTTAATTATGGGTAATTAAATTAATTAAAATGTGTGCAAATGGGCATGATGATGGGATAGTATTGAATTAATTAATCGAAGGGGATTGCGACCCAATTTTGGTGTCTACATTTTCCCATTTTTATCGTGTAGCTTGTATTGATAAGAGATGATTAAAAAAATAGGAGGTGGTTGCCCCAAGTAAGGGTAGAGATGAGGTTGTCCCAAGTATGGGTGAAGGTGATCCCCCCTCAAACCAGGAACTTATGAAGTGAGAATTTGATTCGGTGATGGGTTTGATAAAGTGGTAGGTGAGGTAAAACTAAACTAGGTAAGGTGCGGGCACATGATATGGTGATATGGGTGTAGGTAATAGGTGGGGGAATTCAAATGCATGCCAACATATAAAATGTGACAAGGAACTAGGATGAAGAGCTCGCAAACACTACGTCTTTAAAGGTCGATAGTTTATCCAAACAAGGTTGATGTGGTCCAGGTATCCAAGGTATAGGATACGGTCCTGAAACACAACGAGGATAGGTGCATAAATAGGCATTAGGTGGGTTCCAAATCACCAAAAGGTTTGGTCTAGTCAATATAAACATCATGACATTAGGCAAGGCATGGTCGATAGACTAAACAACACAAGTAGCATCATCACAAGGCATAACGAGTAGGCAAATTTGAGTGTCTAATAAGAAGGTTCAAGCTTTGTGTATAGGTGAGGTCATGGGTAAGGCCAAGGTATAGGAAAAAACATTCCCCAAATGATAGTGAGGTTGGGTGTGAGGTAATAAGGAAATTAGGTCGGGTTGTAGGCCTGGGCTAAGGTTGTGGTTACAAGAAATTGGCATCTGGAATCAAAATTTAGGGTAAATTAGGTGTAATTGGGTTGGCAAGGTGACTAATACTAGTTAAGGGTAAATTGAAGCCGGTAAGAGATAACTGATGCCGATCCGCTAGGCCACAAGACTAACGTCGATCATGTCAATTTGGGGATAAAAAGTAAAAAAATGTGTAAAACAATTTCATTTATGAAATACTACTTTTTGAAAATGATAAAGAGAGGGGATTTGGGATTTTGACTTGGGAGAAAATGATAGAGGTACTATCTAGGCTGAGTTGGAGAGAGTTAAGTGGACCCATGAGATATTTTGGAGTGACGAGATTGGTTGATAGCTGAGGAGGGTGAGTGAGCCATGGTGGAGGCAGGAGAGGGTGTTGGAGGTCCTCCAGTGCAGAGACGAGACATCCCATAGTGGAGACGATGTCGAGTAGAGGTGGGAGTCAATGCCCATTTGTGTTTTTGATTAAAACTAAAGTGGAAAATTGAAAAATGTGGCTTTTAAAATTTGATTTTGAAATTTGGGTAGAAAATGGCTAAATCGGGTATAGGGAGGGAAATGTTAATTAAATAGGTGGTAAAAGGAATGAAGGTGTAAGTTAGGGGGTTTTGGGTAGGTTGTTAGGTATCTTTGTTAAATTTTTTATAGAATTGGTATGTGGGGGTTCGACTATAGGGCCGAACCAGTGACTGACATCGGTCGAGGTTTGGCTGGTGTCGGTGGGGCTAAATGTGGACCAATACCGACAGAGTGACCAATACTGGTCACTATTAAAAGTGGCTAAGGCCTAAAATGGGGTGTTAGGAAGGAAAAAGGGTAAGGGTAAGGTCGTTAAATGTGTAGTGATAGATAGGTGTGGATAGCTTATGCGTCTAGGAAAAATAGATTTAGGTGAGATTTAGGGTTCTTATATGAATGAATGGGTGATTTTAGGTAAAAGTAGGGTAAATTTGTGGAGTAAAGGAGTGAAAAGAGTGAATCAGAATAATTGTAACGGTCTGGGAAAGGTAGAATATATGGTAGGCGAGTGAATGGGATATAAGATATCTAGGTTAGGAAAATCGTAGGTGGGATGGGAAGTAGTGTAGGATAGAATAATAGATGATTAAAAGAGGCTAATTGGTTGACCAGTTAAAATTGGAATGATGCAGGCATGTCAGCAGATGACTATGTGAGAAAGGGTGCCACTGCTTTTGGTACAGATGTGGCCCAATGTTACAAATGAGGAGTGGAGACATATGCAAGATGTTGGGCTCAGCGGTGTGAGGTGATATCGAGCACATCGTACGATATCATAGTTTGATGCTCGCTCTCATTGATATATGGGACTCAACGACCAATACATTCCATTTACCTACCATGGAGATGACCATCACGCTAGATGATGTCTACAGGATTTTGTGGCTACTGATTGTGGGGGAGTCATTATATCATATTTCTTTAGATGCATTGGTTGAGGTGATAGTGGCAGTATTTGGTGAGGTGATGGGTGACCTAAGATATCACAATGCTAGTATTAGTTATGGGGATATGCACTCTACACATCCTTAGGAGATAAGATTGGCAGTTATGATGATGGTGGCAGTTGGATGTTATGCGCTCCCAGACTTAGAGGGTGAGATATATCCATGAGCATTGATGGTGGTTTTGTAAGGTATGATTGAGGAGCGACTTTGTTTTTCTTGGGCACCAACTTATCTTGTATAGTTGTATAGGGAGTTATGGGCATATTGGAGGATTTGGAAGTGGTTGGTATTTGTTTCACTTATCTACTACATTTCTGGGCATATGAGCACATCATGTGTCTATGTGTACATGTGGGCCGTCCATGACAGGAATTGCATAGAGGTGTATATAGATCTTGGATACATGAGATGGGTGCCAGTAGCGGCTCATCCTGCGAGATAGAGGAGGCATCACGAGATGAGACCTATTATCGGTGAGCATACTAGAGGGATTATATGATTTAAAAATTGTATGGCAGTTGTATGTTTATTTTTCATCTTATGGAGGCATGGCCGAGGATTGGAGGGATTACATTTGGTCAGGTGGATACAGGGGAGATGCCTTCAGAGAGCATGAGATGATTCTAGTGGACTGAGTCTAGACAAAAGTTTGGGCTACAACAAGATGTTCCTCCACCATTTCCTTAGTACAACAAAGATGATGTGGAGAGACCCTTGTCTCCACCACATTTGATAGTGGATCCTACAGGAAAGAGGAGTAGGTAACTGATAGATTGGCATATTGATGATGTTGGGATGACTAATGCATACAAGTATATAGTGGATAGTATCCCAGCTACAAGCAACACCACCTAGGCTAAGACAACCTAGATTTGGCCACTAGTTGATAGTGCAGAGGGACCAGTTACAGGGGTCAGGTGACATCATTACAGCTATAGCTTACTCAGGCCCATGCACAGGTGACCACTCTCCAGGGACAGGTGATAGGGTTACAGGGGTAAGTTGGCACCAGGCGCAAGCATAGGTAGGAGATTTAAGTTTCAAGTTTCTACATTGCTAGGCACAAGTTTCAACTCTAGGGGATTACAGGGCCAGTTAATGTAGGCATGTGTGGGGGATGGGGACATGTTGTAGGTGAGCATAGGTTACAGCCTTACAGATCAGTGCTACTTATAGGGGCCAGTTGGCAACATGTAAAAGCACAGGTGACAGGAACATGTACACTACGCAGGTAGTGACACAAGCATCTCCATTGTACAGGACATGCATGCCAGAGACAGGGTCAGTAGTACATATAGGCAGGTACAGGGATCACTTTTATTGGGATAGGTTCCACAGGTTGGATGCCATGGAGATATGGATCACCACCTCAGGTTATATCTATGGTCAATTACAGAGATGCAGTATGTAGAGCCTGAGATATTATCAAGGACCGATTGATGGAGGTTGGTATTTCATTCTGACAACTTCTGGGGAGTATAGACCACAACATGCATCGAGTACCAGAACTATCATAGAAACACATAGTTCCAGTAGCTCAGAGAGTTCATATGAACCATCATAGATAGGGTGAGCGAGAGGTTACCAGTTCATGGCTATAGAGGCAGGTGAGGGTACTGGGGAGATGAGAGTGAAGGACTACCAGATGGGGTACAAGGGAGAGCTGCAAAGGGCACTAGTCCTTCATAGGGATGATATTGGGATGATATAGACATTGTATTTTAATTTTTTATATATATGTATCGGCCTATGTGCCGAAGATGTGAGATGTATATGAGAGTTTTGAGATACTTGATATTTATATATGTATATTTAGTGTATTGATATACAAACTTTCTGATGTATAGATGGATGATGATATTTATATGTGATGTTATTCTATTTTCATTTCCATTGTATTGTTATCATGGAAAGTAGATGTAGGCATGGTTTTATTGATAATGGTTCCATTTCCAGTTATATTGATTTATGGAAACTAGGATGTATTAGGCATGGTTTAGTGAAGTATTTTATGATTGAATGGTTGAATTTCCATTGTATTGATGTTATGGAAATGTAGATGTGTAGATATAGTTTTGGTATGGTTGGCATGGTTTAGAGTTTTTAGGCATTTCCATATTGATGTAGGCATGGAAACTAGATGATTAGGCATGGTTGAATCAATGATGGTTTGTGGTTGAATTGAATTTTCCAAGTTTATTGGATTTATGGAAATTAGATGATTAGGCATGAGTTGGTTTGGTTATTATGTGAAATAAAATCCTGTTGATTTAATTTCCAAGTTTATTGGTATTATGGAAAGTAAATGATGATGTGCATGGTGATGTATGGATTTGGTTTTGATTTAAATTCCAAATTATTGTTTTATGGAAACTAACTGATGATGTACATAGGTCCTGTATATTTTTGGTTTAACTTAACTTCTAAATTATTTTTTTATGGAAAATAATTATGTTTTTTGTTTGATGGGAGAAAAGATGATGGGGTAAAAGAGTGGTCGAGCTAACCTCAAAGGTTCCCACATGCCCTAAGAGTGCTGCCTACATATCCCTTGAAAAAGGTGATCTCAGGTCAATGTAGTTCTCCCATAAACCATGGAAGAATGTGATTAGATTAGATCATATGAATAAGTGGGTTATATTGATAGGTTGGTCATTTGGGTAAGGTATGTGTTGAATAATAAGTAAGGTCAAATATTGAATAAGTAATAGGAAATCTAAGTTGAGGCATAGGTATAGATGAATGTTATCATAGTATAAATAAATATCGATGATCTTGGGTCTAGTTAGAAAAAAATAAGCAAGAGAGCAAGAAGGGGTGAACTGAAAATAAGCGATAAGGATCCAAGAGTTGGAAAAAACCATAAATTTTATACCCCTAAACTTATTGAGCATAATTCCGTAGATATGTTGTATGATGCGATAGGTCTATATGTGAAAGAAGTGGAAATGATTACTATGTGTAAAGTACATGCATCATCCCTTGAGTTTAGGTAGGAGGTAATAAACAGGAGGATAAGGTGGAGATTGGTTTGGTTAGCATAACCTTGTTGTGGGACAACATGCCCCTTCAGACAAGATACGCAAAACCAAAATAGACAATTCCATGACCAAAAGTTTTTTATTTATTTTTTCTTGACTTTTCTTTTTCTTTTTTATTTTTGCTTTCATAGACTGAATCGATGCAGGAAGTCTATGTGGGATAAATATAATAATCTTCTTAAGTTATTCGTGAATTTAATCGATGCAGGAAGCTTCAGGATAATTGTTTATTTTTCTTTTCCAGAAAATAGTCATCTATTTTGGATAGACCTTGTACACTATAGCTAAATTTTTATAGTTTGTCCATCAAGGGATCAATCTACTTCTAGTATCAGCAAGAGAGAGGGAGATGTCCTTTTGAGGGAATCATCATTTTTTATGAGAATTTTGACTCATGGAGTTTTAGTTTTTAGGTTATCCCACATATATTTTCATTTCTATTTTATTTTTTAATTTTAGGTCATGGACAAAGACTATGAAGGAGTATAAGCCTCTTGTATGAAGTAAAAACCATATCACGAAAGAGGTTAGCTATGCAAGAGAGGTTTCAAGTGATGAATGAACCATTGGATTTCATCCTAAAAAGGACAAAAAAGTATTCATGAGAATCATGTCATGAGTAGATCCATGATACTCGTATTGAAGATAAGGTTGAACGGTGACATAGATATTCACACAATTTTGTTTGATTCGTTGGTCCTTGAAATAGGAAGATGAAAGGAGAGGTTTGCTCAAGGACGAAGCATGTAAGTGACATAAAGTGATGTAGTAATTTATTAAATAGTAGAATGGTATCAGATATGAAAGGCATTAAAGGGCTCATGTTCAGGTTTCCCTTCAAGAGAAGATAAGTGATAAGCACCTGATCCATAGGTATGACATGAAAATGTAGGGTCTAAGCCAATCATGAGCAAAACTTGACTTGTTTTATCTTCTCTAGCTTTGGATACGTGTTGATTTTCCTTTAAAGACAAGATCACCAAATCTTGAAGGTTTTGTTCATGAACACATTTTTCATAGGCACATTTGATACCTTTTTGGTAGATTTGAAGGTGATCAAGAGCATTTAAATGGACTGTTCATCCAATAACTTCAAGTTATGTTAAACAATATTGGAGAAATTCGTTATCATTAAGCATATCTTTAAGTGAGATATGAAGAGATGGAATTTGGAACTTTTAAGAGGTAGGACTGGCTTCTGTACTGTAGACCAAAGAGAAATTTGTGGTAGCGGTTGAGGTGTGAATGTTGGTTTGATAATCACATAAGGTGAAAGGAATGTGTGTATGTCAATCCTTACTAGTATCATTGATATGACTTTCATGATAATTTTGTTAATGAGATTTATCAGTTGATTTAGATTGACCATTTATTTTAGGATAATAAGGTGGAGACAAAATGAGTTGAATGTCATTGAAGGTATCACAATAGCTTTATGTAGGGTCTTTTTTTTGAATTGATTTACCATTGTTAGTGATGAGACAATAAGGAACATGAAAATGAAAAATGATTTCATGATTGATGAATTTGCATGTTTTTCCCTGATTTTGTAGAAATGAGAGGGATTACTTCCACCCATTTAGTGTAGTATTTGGTTCATTGTGATGATCCATTGATAATGTTGAGAAGATATGAGGGTTACTATCTCCGACAAGATCCAAATCTCCATTGAGATAAATGAGACAAAATTCTCTGGCCTGACTCGTAATTAATGACTTGGGGTATGGTAAAGGTTAGCATGCTATGTTGAAACTTCACACAACATTTGACATAGTCACAAAAATATTGGTTAAGGTATTGGCCAGTAATAACTGAGTCGAAGAATACATTTGGCAATAGCGTGAAAAATGAAATGTCCACCAAAAATCATGTCATCATGGATTTCTTTAAATGGTGTACAAAATTTCAAGAATTAGTGATGCATCGTTAAGAGGATACTATCAAATCCATGCTTATGGAGAAGAACCCACCATGATAATGTAACAAGAAACCTTTTAGAGGATGGCTCACTTACTATTGTGAGTGAGATCTGGAGGCAGAATTGATTGGAAAATGTAGTTAATCAGCATACTTGCTTATACCAAATGTAACGTGGGTCAGTTTCAATTCTTCCCACAAAATTTATGTCATGGATGAGATAAGAAGGTGACTGCAATCATTTTATTGTGACAAATATTTTAGATTCCGAAGGTGAGGTAGGTATTTGTGAGGTGAGACAAGCCATGGTATCCATAAAATTTTTAGTGGATCGCAGAACAGTTTGAATGTCATAATTATCAAAGGTAGTCAAAAGCATGTCGACGTGATGCTTATACTTTTGAATTATTTCATTACTGACACTAGTATAAACCATTGACTTGGTCGACGAACTAGTTGAGAATCACCAAAAATATTAATGGTTTTAACATCTAGGGCAATGGTAGTTTGGAAACCTAACATGAGTGCTTTGTATTCAACCACGTTATTAGTACAATCGAAGTCAAGTTTGAAAGATAAAGGAATAGGCTCGCCATCAAGAGGAATGAGGATAACCCCTATACCACCCCCACGTTGACATTTAGAACCATCAAAGAATAGGGTCATCTGATACACGGTGTTGTCAAGGGAGAGGGTAGCAATGGATTCATCAGGAAAATTGAAGTTAGAAGATTGATTTCCAGAAAGAGGTGCGTCTGACAAGCTGATCTGCAATGGTTTATCCTTTGACTGAATTTTAATGGATGAATTTGAGATCAAGGTCTACAAGGAGCATGAGCCAATGTGTGGTAGCACGTTGGTGTTGGTAAGGTTTACCATACATGTAATGCAAGGGGTCAGTGTCAGTGACGATGAAGGTTTTGTGGTTAAGTAGGTAATGAGAAAGTTTGGTGGCAGCGAAGACTAGGGCTAAGAAAAAACTTTTCGGCATGGTATATCTAGTTTCATAGTATAAAAGCAGTACACCTTATATAATAAACTACTTTCTCCCTATGTTGCTCGTCGCGATGAGCGAGCATGGCACCCAAGGAATGATCAATGGTAGAAATGTAGAGGTAGAAAGGGTTTGTCATCCTTTGGTGGGATAAGCACAGGTGGTTGAAGGAGGTATTCCTTCAACCCTTCAAAATATTTATGGCACTCATCATCCCAATTGAAGGAAACATCCTTTTTAAGAAGATGATGAAAATGGTGACATCGGTCAGAAAGTTGGGAAATAAAATGTTTGAATAGATTACAACTTGTCCTTGCAAACTATGAAGCTGTCAAAGGTTAGTAGGTGGAGGCATCTCAAGAATAGCCTTGATTTTGACAGGATCAACTTCAATACCCCACAAAGAGATGATGAAACCAAGGATTTTTCTAGAGAGAATGGAAAATATGCATTTCTTCTGGTTGAAGGTGAAAACAATATTTGATAAGACGGTCAAAGATGATTTTGAGAACTGGGAGATGTTCGGCATGACTTTTGGAATTGACGAGAAGGTCATCGACATAATATTCCAATATGTCATGCATGATGTTGTGGAAGATATAGGTCATAGCACGTTGATATTTGGCACCAACATTTTTAAGGCCAAAGGGCATTACATGATAACAGAAGGTCCCCCAAGGGGTGATGAAGGTAGTTTTGTGTTGATCTTCAAGAGTGAGTAATATTTGATTATAACCCGAAAACCCATCCATGACATGATAACATCTTATGGCCGGCTATAAGATCAACAAGTTGGTCAATACTAGGCAAAGGAAATTCATCCTTAGGGCAAGCGAGGTTAAGGTCATAGAAATCCGTGCAGATGTAGAGTCCCCTATCACCTTTGGTGACATAGAAACAATGTTTAAAATCCATTGGGGATACTCAATAGGTAGAATAAAAGAAACATAAAGGAGGCACTGGAGTTATTCTTTCACAAGAAGGGCAATGCATGTGGATGCATTTTTCGTCAGCTTCTGTTTCATAGGTTTAGCATCAGGAATAGTTACGATATTGTGGACCATGATATTTGGGTCAATACCGGGCATATCGGCGATAAGACCAAGAAAAAGCGTTGCTATGATCTCAGAGGAAAGAGGTGAAGGCTTTCCTGTTCAACATGGAATCTAAATATTGGCCTATCTTTAGAATGTAGAGGGTCATCATGAGTGTGAATGTTGATCTCTATGGTTGATTCATTCAACATGGTTTGTGTCTCAGAAGGTAAAAACCGGTGAATGTAATAATCTTCCTACACCTAGATAGGTGAGAATAGAATCATCATCCTGACATTGAACAACATTTATAGAAGGTGTGTCATCCTCGATCATGTCAGGATACAAGAAGGGAAGGGAAGAAGGAGCTATCACCATCATGTTGATAGGTCAGAGGTCCCAAGGAAATAGTTTTCATGAAAAAAAAGATAGGAGGTATGGATTCTCGATCGATTGGCTCCGTGTTGTTGAAGGTGGTGGATAGGTGATAGGTGAAGATGATTGATCTTCCTCAACGAGGTCAACTCTTGCATTTCTTAGGGTTAGGTGGTTTAGAAATTCCAATGACCACGGCGGTGTTTGCGATAGTGCAAGGAATGACTATGTGATGACCTTGTTCATAAAGACCCAAGCCAAAGCCTTTTCCAAGCACAACGATAAAGGAAATTGTGGGCAAAGTGGATGATTGATAGGATATTGGAAATCAGAAGAGAATGAGATGGGTTTGATTAGGTGTTCAGCAGTATATGAAGAAGCTTCAAGTCCCCCATACATCAACTTAGTGTGAAGGTGGGGCAGACCATGTATGGAAAGACCTCACCTACATCGATGGTTGTAATGTGGGTGTTGATGGAGGCTTCCTGTACTCTTAAGGAGTAAGGAAAGTGTTGATGTTGTAGAGGTGATACTCCCCTAAGGTAAGGCATTGAAAAACACCTACCAAAGGGATTATAAGTTGGTATTTGGTTAGCGGGAATTGGAAGAATCACCAGAATCCTTAGAAGGGGAAGTGTCAGTGTTTGTGAAGTAGATGGGTTGGTTGATGGGCCAAAGCTATGTAAGTTACGGTAGCAATCAGTGAAAATAAAGGATTTGGTTGTGGAAGGTGTAGCGGATAGAAGTGGTGGATGAGATAGTGGCTGTAAGAAGAAGCGATAGTGGTGGTAGATGGGATAGCGGTTGAAGAAGAAGTCAGTAGTGGTGGTAGATGCCTTAACTAGTATAAGGACATCATTAGGTCGATAGAGTATATTACAGGTTTTGAATGGTGAAGGATCTTCCTGAATGGTGTAGTTGTGCCCTTCATGTTCAAATTTTAAACAACGGTGTAAGGTTGAAGGTACACAACCCATGGCACGAATCTAGGGTCGGCCAAGTAACATGTTGTATTGGAATTCCCCCTCTAGGACATAGAATAATTCAGGAATGGTATGGGGCCCACATGAATGTGGAGGATGATGGTGCCAAGGGTGGAAGTCATGGCATCATTGAATGAACACATCATAACTGGATTATTATGCATGTAATTGGAAGGGATGCACATTTTTTATACGCATGGGAAGAAATGATATTGATACTGACACCTCCATCAATCATAACACGTTGAATGGGTGTATTATCAATGTAGGTGGAAATGAATAGGGTGGGGTCAGGATTATCTGATTGGAGAGGGACAATCTCTTCATGTAGAGAAACTAACAATCAAAGACTTGATGAAAGGTAACCAGGATAGAAGATGGAGGCGGATTGTAATGAGAGGGCAGCCACATGATGTGAGGGTAATAATGGCAGCAAACATGGTGTGGGGTTATTAGGTGGAACCTCAATAGATTGCAGGACCTCAATGAGGGCCTGACAATGAGACTCATAGGTTTGGATGAGGTCGTACAAAGACATTTTTAGGGGAGATTGGTGAATTTTTTTGATCATGGTATGATGTGACAACTCCATCAGAAATGGGATATGTTGGCCCAACCGGATGGTTACCTTGGGTGTAGGTGTAGATGGAATGTTGGGTAAAGGTGTAGTGGATGGGTTTCCTCTCTTCTCTTTTCCTTTTATTTATGTGCTCTAGTGGCAACTCTGAACCATATTGATCTAAGGAAAAGAGGGAGATGTGTCGTGAAAGGTATAATGGAGCAGGAGGGACAAAAACCTAGTGTGGGATAAGAGCCTTGTGAAATGAGTAAGGTGCACTAGAATTTCAGAGGGGGTTGGGCTAGCTCCCTAATCCAGACCATATTGATCTCAAAGGTTGGAGGAGGAAAAGAGGGTTGTGGAGGTGGAGGTGAAGACCACTAATGAATAGATATGGGGCGAGGCTACATGGTGACAAGGTGAAAGGTGGAATGGGATCTTCATCCAAAAGGTCATCTTCGTCAAAGAGATATTCAGGAGAACACAGTTGAAGAAGAATATTTTTAAGGGCCTTACAATTTTCAACATCATGCCCTGGCACATGATGATAGGTGCAAATCTTGGTATCATAAAACCCTTCTGGTTTAGGTTTGAGTGGGTCGTAAGGCCTGAGAGGTGGCAATGTAATGGAAGAAGTTTATAACAGCCAAGTGAGGATGTTAGCATAAGACCCTGCCAAGGGATCAAAATGAGAAGTGAGAGTAGGTTCTGGATGGAGGTTTGGGTGACTTCTGTGGAAGAGGTGTTGTTGGAGGTGGAGTTGGTTTGGATGGAGGTGTGGGTGGCTTTTGTGGAAGAGGCGTGGGTGGCTAAGAGGTTGGAGGTGGAGGTGGAGTTGGAGGTTGAGTAGGTTTAACTACCTTTTTGGTAGGTAGTGTGGTTTTGGGCTTGGGTTGTACCTTCTTGGGTAAAGGTGTTGGGGTAGTGTGTGAATTAGAAGGGGGGAATGCAGAAGATGGAAGTGGATGGGTCAACCAAGGTGAGAGTGGAGGTGTGGTGAAGATAGTGGTAGGAGGTAATACAGAAAGTGTAGGTTGAAGGGAAGGTAAAGGGCATGGGTAGTGGAGAAGGCGTAGGTAATGTAGAAGGCTTGGGTGGAATGGGAGGTTGTAATAAGGATGTGGGTTGCTTCATTTTAGTTTTACCTTGGGTAGGAGGCTGCTTGACCAAGGTTGATGGATGGGGGCCTAAGATGGATGGAAGTGGCGAAGGTGAAAGAGGAGAAGTGGGAGAAACTGGGGTACGAGGCCTAAGAGGTTGGGTCTTCCTCTTAGGTGGGGGGATAGGCCTGGTGATAGTTTGGGAAGAGGTGGCTAAATTGATCTTCATGGGAGGATGGACTAGACTCGGTGTCGACACAACCCCCAATGTAGTGGTAGGTTTGGGTGCAAGTGAAGGTATGGGTGTAGGTAGAGGTTTGGGTATAGGTGGTTTTGTTGGGGTAATGGTAAAGGTTTGGGTGTAGGTGAGGATGATGTAGAAGAGGCTACTATAACCGGCTCAGGTGTGATGGATTTAGTTATTTTGAACACTTTAGGATAAATCATTGAAGTATCTGGGGATGAACATTTACATTTGATTCAATATGGGAAGTCAAAGGACATCCCCAAAGCATGGAGTAGTCGACATACTCCAAGCGATCAACCAAACAGGAGAATGGCGTAGAATTGGAGGGGGATGATGATGATTTGGTAGTAATCCATGTAAATAAATCTGACATCTGTGAGATAGGGAAATGGTTGGCTTCAAACTTTGTGGGTAGAAGAGACGATAGAAAATTGACAGGGTCTTTAAAAGCTATTGGGGAGTTGTCCCCAACAGGAAGAGATGCTAAAATTGGATCCTCTATGGGCTAGAGGAGGGGGCAAGGTGAATTGTGTAGACTCTTTGATTAGTGAAGAAAAGGGTAAGTTGGGAATCCTCCATGGGTAGAAGAGTGAATGATGCAGGTTGCTCGATAGGTAGAGAGACGAGTGGGGTAGATGCCTCTTGTAGATGAAGGGATAGATGAAGTGGGATTCTCGGTAGAAAAAACGGTAGATAATGTTGAATCCTCCATAGGTAGAGGAGAGGATGAGGTGGAATCCTTCATGGGTGGAAGAACTCACGCAAGGATTTCCTCAACTGATGGGATGGGAGGAAATTGAGTAGAAGGGGTTGGTATGGTATCAAAAATGGAATGCACCTCTCGAACATTGGTATCATTGGTTGAGGTTTCACTGGTTTGGTTATGATGGAGTGTGATTTGGAAACAACTTCTTAAAGATGTGGAGGTTTTGGTTATCTGGTGCATTGGGGTTATCTAAGACAAGATCTATCATTATCCAACATATTATGGATGATATTTTTAAACGTTTTGCAATTACCATCACTATGACCTCTGACACGGTGATAATTGTCAATAATCATTCTCCTTATACCATGCAGGCACAAGACGGGAAGGGTCAAAACTAGTATGTGGTTTGACGGGTGAAAGAGTTATGGCTCTTATATTTAGAAGATTTTCCAAAACTGAGTAATGTTATCCGTAAGGTTCTCCTATGGGAGTATATCATCATTGTTCATGTTTGTATTGAAAGTTCTGAACATGAGAAAGAGTAGAAGATGGTTTTGGTTGGTTGGATGGATGAGATGGACCAGCTTTTAGGACCACCATGTTGGCAGGATCCTTTGGGTTTTGAATGATTGGTTTGTGGTTTGGAAGAAGAAGAAGAGTCATTTGATTTGAATGGAGCACTCTTGTTGCGCAATTGTAATTTCTTCTCTTTGATAATATGGATTTCTAATTTCCGAGCCATGGTGAATTCCTCATCAAACATTCATGAAATGTTTGAACTTGGGAGAGTTCAGAGAGATGTGCCTAGAACAAGCTCTAGTGAACAAATCTATCAACTCTAGTTTGTGGAAGTTGAAAGGTGAGTTGATTGGTAAGGCTCCACTAACGTGTGAAAAAATCTGCGATATATTCATCTTCGTATTGGCACATCGAATAAAAATCAGTCATGGTGACCTTCTTAGTGATGTTGATGACAGAAATGATCAAGAAAGGCTTGGGCTGAATTGATTGAAAGAAAATATAGAGTGCTTAGGTAAAAATCACTATACCAGTCTAAGGCAGGTCCTATTAAGGACATTGGGAAAGTTCAAAGAAGCAAGGCGTCATCGTGGGAAATTAGATAACATACGTGTTTAAAATATCACAAATGCTGTTTTAGATCCTCCTTGCTATTAAATCATGTTAAAATTTGGCATTTTCCAATGTGGGGGATAAGAATGAATGGGTATGGATGGATGAATAGGACTCATTAAAAATTTCATCATAAGTCAAAGCCTTGCGGGAGCTGAGAAACAGATGCTTCTAGGGTCTGCATCTTTTCCATCATCATCTTGATCAAATCCATGGTCGGATTAGATTGAGGCACACCTCCTATGGTATAAGGAGGTGGATACGATGAGTAGGATGTAGAAGGTATGCCAATATATGGAGGTGTAAGTAAGCAAACTGTGAAGGGGGGATATAAGTAGTGGTAGATGATGATGACATATACCCTAAATGGGAAGCGTAGGTGACAGGTGGTGGCTGAGACAAGGTATAGGTGGGTGGGACCTATGTAGAGACCCTTGTAGCGATAGGTGGTAGAGTAGTAGGTATAGACATGAAAAAACTTTGAAAAGGGGTCAACGCAACTAGAGGTTGTGTGGTAATAACAACTCGATGATGTGGGAATCCCTACACTAAGAGTCATAGATGATGGTGAGGTAGACGTCAAAGGTATGATAGATGCTATAGGTATGAAAAATATATAAAAGATGTGGGGTGGATATGAGAAACGACATGTGGTAAGGTGGAAGCAGGTAACGCTACACTAGTCGTGGCTGATACAGAAGTGGGAGCAAGGGTAGGAGGAATGGAGATAAAAATCTCGTATAAGGGCTGTCTTGACGAGTCACAGGGTGGAGGAATGAGCAAGATAATATTGCAAGGTTATGGGATTATGATCAAGGAAGTTTTGTGAACTCCTTGTCACCTATAGATATAGAGATAGATGAAGTGGGGTCCATGGGTGAATAAATAGAAGGTGGTGAAGGAATAGGAGGTAGTGATTGATGGCTAGCATGAAAGACTAGAGTGTTGAATTGTCTGTGAGTCAAAACCATGTGAATAGTGGTAGCATAGGTGGTCTGACCTCTGTAGATGGTGCATAAACATATGAAAAGAAGATAGAATAAATCTGGAAAATGACAATTGGTTGCTATTTTGACAGAATAAATAAAAACATAGAAACTGACGTCGATAGTGTAATTGAATGCCGGTAGGATGGGGTAACCGATATCAGTCACTGAATCGATGCCAGTTACTGAGAATAAATGGACAAATATAGTAAATCTAGAGATGAAGAATGTAAATCAGATGGATCTGAACTTTGCTGATTGGTAAGAGAGACTCAGAGAATGTGTATAAATGACAGAAACAAGTCACAGAAAATGAATGGATATGAATTGAATACTATTTTGGGAGAAAATAACCAAAGCAATCAGGGAACTCGATGCCAGTCAGTCAACTGATATTGGTGCTGAAGAAGTAATCGAGGAGTGATCACTACACCGATGCCGATTACTGTATGTAATCTGAGAAGATGATGAAAATTTGAATTTTCAAGTGATTGAGTCCAAATGAAGACACCAACCCAAAAACTGAGTATGGTAGTGATGAGTCCTAACACACATAGAATGAACCAGAAATACACTAATTATGAAGGTGTGGCGTGAAGGAAAATAAAAATAAGAAGAAATGGACATCACTCCTCAAAACATGTAATTTAATAGTCAAAAGCTAACAAAACCCGTCAAACCTATGCTTCATATTTTAATGTTATGTGGATTATGCCATTTAAAACCGAATATGAGTAGAATAAAGTTGTGTGGAAAACGAAGGTGCCCTATAAAAAATCTATGGCTGGTTTTAGGTGTATTTTGGCTAAAGTGTCCCCAGTGTATAATTCTTAGTACATGAGGCCCAACTCTGATATGATAACGGGCTAGAACACCAACTAAATCCACCACCATTCCAGGTTGTTAATCGTTAACAGCAATTTTCGGGAAGGAAAATGTTTAAGAAGTGAGTAATTTTTTCAAGTGATTTAGATAGGGGAGTGTGTGCAAAAAGTGTGAACTATGATTAATTCCCGCTAATCATCAACTAGCTCATGAACTCTAAATATATAGATTGTAAAGAAATTTAAGTGATCTAATGCAACAATCATAAAGGATGAAATACATGAGATTTTGAAAACCCAAATCAATAAGTGAAATTAGAAGTAACAAGTAGATGAATAGGTCAAGATAATGTTCTTGCACTAAATTGTAGATGCAAAATGAAAGGAAGAAGAATTCTTTATAAATACTAAATGAAAAATTTCCTTTAGACCAATAGAAGAAGAGAAGAATTGACCAGAGAGAAACTTAATGTGGATTTTTCAGAAAAGAAAGAAACACACAAATATTCCCTAGAATGAACAATGCAAAGAACCCACAAAATGGGTCCCACCGAGCATGCCAAAATATTTCACCTCAAAGTATGTCATAAAATAGATAATAGGTAAGTGTGAGGAGATGTACCTATTAATAGTCAGGAGAAGGTTGTGCGTGTTGTAGAACTTTATTAGAATGAATGTGGGAGCTTCCTTTTGGATGGGAGAAACTACCTTTAGAGCACAACAAGACCACAAGAGAGATTCAAATAGTATATGACAATGGACTGCTTAGTGAATGTTGGTTCCAAGAAGTGTGACACTTCCTAGATGGCTATCAATCCACTAATTTTAACAAATTAATGAAAATAAATGTGATAAATAGAGGTCTTATTGCTAACACTTTGATTTGGGTGTCTGTTGGCAAGAAAATTTGTCTTGTGGACAAATTGGTGGGTTTCAAGCCAACACTATGGGAATCTAAGTCCCTTTACTTGAACGGTGCAACTTTCGTATGTGCATGCATGAAAAGGTAGATTTCAATGGCGACCTTTCAACCAGAGATCCAACAGGGGAACTCCACTAACCTTGTGGCAAAGCTAGCAATTTATCGCTAGAGAAGAACTTTGTAGAAGGGGAAAGGGAGTGAGAATGGAGGTAGGAGAAACTAATGTTGTGAGTAGAATATCAGATGCCCACACACATTAATTAGAAACTTCATTTACATGCATTTATAGTTAGAAGAAAAAAAATCCATAGGAGAAGCTACAAGACCGAATGAAACTCATTGGTCACAAAGTACCAATCAATTCCTCAATCAAAGAGGAAAAAAATTGTTCTTTTTATTATTGAAGCTTTAGTAGAGTTTGTACATAGCTTGAGAATGGAAGAAATTCGAGGAAGAAGAGAAAATAGAAGAAGAATGGTGTTTTCTGTCTTTTCCAGGTACTGAGCGCTTTGGTCTTTTTGAAATCAATCGCCAACCATTTGGAATGGCCCTGAGGAGCCATTATATCCTTTGCCAAAATGGTTACAATCTTTACAAATCATTTACGCCTCTTCAAATTCCTCCATTGTGAAGAAAACACTCATGGCGGGTTGAAAACTAGATCTTGCAAAGAAACCGTTACATTCGATTTACCAGTTTAAATATAGACCATTTGATTTGCTCCTCTAACTCTAAAATCAGGCCATCCACATGGCAAGAAGGGATTAGAGTGGTTACGGGGGGAAGCCCTTTGCATTTTGTGATTTTTTAGAGATTTGGCAATTTGGAACAAATTGGCCCGCACCCCCACTTTGACTTTTCAACTTAGACACGTGGCACCCTTTGATTGGAAATAGGGTTGTGGCCTTTTTCTCAACATTTTAGCCTTTTTTTGGAAAAAAAGGCTCAAAAAATCAATTTCCTCCATCAGTCCGCTACTCCGATTTGACTAGGACACGTGGCATGTTCTGGTTGGAGACGGGGTCACGTCTCTTTTCTAAACATTTAAACCTTTTTTAGAAAAAAGGTTCAAAAAATCAATTTCCTCTGCCAACCCGCTGCTCTGATTTGACTAGGACACATGGCACGTTCTTGTTGGAGACGGGTTCGTAACTCTTTTCTAAACATTTTAACCTTTTTTTTGGAAAAAAGGTTCAAAAAATAAATTTCTTCTACCAGCCCACTGCGCTCATTTGACTTTTCAATGGCAGGCTTGAGACCTTAGCGGAGCTGCAGAGCATTCTAGAACTTTTACTTCACTTTTGGGACTTTGGTTAAATTTCCAAAAGGTCCCTGATGGCCCACTAGTCTGCTTTGACTTTTCAATGGCGGGCTTCACCTTTCTCTCTCTTTTTCCTACGAGCTCAAGATTTGAATTTTTTCCTGATAGCCTGATCGGGCCTAAGGGCTACTTTTTAACTTTTTCGCCTCTTTGATAAAGAGGCTTAAAATCTCAAATCCCCCTGATGGCCCAGCTTGTCTCACTTTAACTTTTCATACGGTGGCCCACTTGTTCACTTTAACTTTTCAACGGTGGGCTTTGCCTCTCCAATGACTCTGACCATGTGGTGATTTGGTGCTGATTTGGTAATTGACCCTTTCTACCCCGCCTTGGAGTTACGTCATTGTGACATGTGGAGCTGTCCATTGAGCCTAGACTTTTCAACGATGATTTGGCTTTTCGGGTCCGCCAGGAAAATTTACCATTTTTGCCAAAAGTGTTAAGTTCACCAAAAATCCCATTCCTCCCCATCCAAGTAGGATTTGACCACATATCTACATACATTGGGGCCAAAATTTGACGGGGAAAAGACACCCATCATCCTGACTGCAGGAAAAATACACAGAGGAAGAGAACTTTGTCATTTTGAGTCCAATTTTTGAATTTCCTTAGCGAACCAGAGGCATGGAGGATAAACAATGATTTGGCAATCCAAGGCATAGAATAAGTGAAAAAATTTGATCACAAAGGATATTTTAAAGAGGATATTTGGTGCACAGACCGAGAGATGGAGAATTTATCAAAACGAGCAAAATAGAGATTTAAACAACACTAGGGCACGACTTCTGGTAATTTCTTAAATCTCTAACTTGTCTTAAACACCAAAGAAGGGAATGAGCTCAAAAAAATTGAATTTGGCTATGGAAACACAGTAGTTTTCAGGAGACAACAACATGCCATGCAGATTTGAACAAGGAATCTAAAGGGTTTGCATACCTAGAAAACTAGTCTTCACTAAAAAAGGTATAAATTTTTCTAAACATAAATTCATGGGGCATATAATACCTTTCTGGAAATTTATTGATCTTTTAGAAATTTTAATCTTACTAGTAAGGTTATGTTCATTGATCTTAGCAAGGAAAAACATGCATCTCAGAGATAGATCAAAATTGAGTTTCAAAGCTGAAACCAAAAACTAGTTTTGAAAATGGAAAAACACACCTATGTATAATCACCTATGGTACAGGGCGGGGGATCAACCTGCTTTCAAATATAATAAACTCATGAAACACTTCCCACTTGGAACTCTAATTCACTCTGGAACTTTCATCTTGCAGATATTTTATGGAGAAAAACAAAGTTATCCTTCCAAAAGCTCCATACTAGTTTTTACATGTTTAGCCTTCTTAGTGATAATGAATCGAAACATTCACATGGTTCCCCTATTCACATCTCTATCTCAAAAAATAGTCTAAAATATCCATAGACCAACATCTCACTTAAATTTTGAGTAGGGGTTTCTTTGCAAGGTCTTCTCCAGTCATACTGAAATTCTTCACTTTCAACATGTTGTTTAATTCTAGTGGGGCACCACAAAGCATCATGAACCTCAAAATTCTCACGGAAGATGATCCTATTGTCAATGGAGTCTTTGTATACAATATTCTATCATCTTGTAGCAGATTGAAAGCTGGCATCTCAAATTTTATGCATACACAATCAATTTTCTCCTTACCGATATCAACTGGGTTTGGAAAGGATTACTTTAAACAACTTCACTTCTTATGGACGGAACTTCTAAAATCGGCTCAACCAATGCACCGAAATAACTTCTTGTGCAGTTCATTTGATTTTCATCAAACAGCTTCGATACAATTTTTTTCAATCTTATTATTAATCTAAATCAGCTTCAAAAATTTTCTTGACTGCTAAGAAGTCAGAAGAGTTCCTAGATATGCATATTTCAAAAAACCTATTTTGGTAAAACTCTGAATAAGCTCCTTTGTAAGAGAAACCTCCTTAAGTCCTTAAATTTGGAACCACAACATTCTTAACTCACCCCTAAAAACAATACAATAATTTTTTTTCAGTTGATGAAGTTCCAAAAACCTCTTCCTCAGAGCTCATTTTTGTATCTTTAACTCTCTTCCACTTAAAGGTTTAGTAAAAACTAACTTGGGAGTGAGTGCATCAATTATGCCCTGCACTCAGACCAGGGTGAAGCCCTTCAATACACTCATATATAACATATTAAGCCCCCATTAAATTTTTGGTTCCTCAATCATCATGGCCTGAGTGGTTAAACCAACTCTTTTGTCTACTAGCCTTAAATTCACTAAAATTGACTGGCTAAATTACTTTCATTCAGGAAACCCATGTATACCTGAGTATCTGACTTGATAATCATTTTACATGATCAACTCATGATCACACTTCTCTAACAATGTTCATACTACTTTTACTTGGATTACTTTGCATGTTTCCACCACCTGCCTGATCATGATTTGCCCTGAGCAACTTTTAAGCCTGTAGCCTTACCTACACACTTCATGAGATGACCGTCTATGGAAACTTTCTTGTAAACTTGCATAACACCCGATCACTCAACGTGTGATAATTTTTTAGCTTTTTGAGACTCCATACCACCTTTGTAGTCAAGATGAGTCATTACACTCTTAACTCACTTTACCAGTGCACTTAGAAAGCACCCTTGCACACCAAGACATCACGTACTGGTGACATGAAGATGACACCTTGTGGACTACTTCTGACATCAGGTCTACAAAAGTACATCATCCTAAAAACCCTAATGAGCCTTGAGAGTTTCATCTTCAACATGATCAGCTTGGGGCTATATACCATTGAGTGCATCTTACCATATATAGAGGGCCTAATCTCCATAGTCATACTATTTGGTCATTGTTATCCAACTATCCATATCTTCAGCCCCAAGATCTTGTTGACTCAAAATGGACTTGGATTTCAGCCAGGGACCATCACCACATGGGAATTGAGAATATAGCCTGAGAAAATTTTCAACATCTTGTAAACAGGTCGCAGAAGGCATGCTCAACAATGGCTGTGGCGGGGGATGATGAAATATTCAAATGACCCTCATGCAAAAGAAATGACATTGTCGATCCGTTTCCATGTCTTAAATCCATTTTTCAAGTTACAAGGATAGACTCAGACAGTGTATTTAATGATGCAGGGTCAGAAAAGAAGGGGCACTGCCGTTGTTGAGGAACCAAGAGAAAGAAGAGTTGGAGGGAAAATGGCTGAAGTTCTTGAAGTTTTTCGGGCTCAAGACCATTCAGGAAAGAGTCCAAAATCGACTTGAAGTATGAAGGAGGCAACATGAAAGAGCCAAGTTTTTATGCGACGCTTCTCCTAAGGTGAATCTAGAAAAGGGAAGCCCAAACGAGCACCAGGATTCCAGCTTACCATGGTCCCAAAATGAATGCAGGGCCATTAAAAAGTGGTTCAACTAAGAGAGAAGGTGCTAGGATGGCTCTGACTCGGCGCAGGATCTAAAATGTGTGATTCCAGGGTGGAGACTCACAACTTGTGCCAACCCTCCACGTAGCAAATGGTCAAACAGAGTCCAAAAGGTGGATAGGGCGGGCCTTAAAATTAGAGCCAAGTATAAATGTGTAAGTAGAGAGTGCCAAGCGTCAGTGTGCTCGCATGACTCCAAAAGTTATCCCCTCCAAAGGTGGAGACCCGAATGAGCGCGAGCTCACCATGTAAATGACAAAGTCCCAAAAAGTAAGAAGGACTGTTGAAAATTCCATAGTACTAGTGGAGGCTGGACAAGTGTCAACATCGATTGCTCAAGCTCTAAAGGAAAACTGTTGAGTCAGGCTTTCAAGCAAGCGTGGCGCCTCCACGTGTCCAATCTCAGAAAGGGGAAGAGTCAATTGCAATCCTCTTCTGCCACCTTGCATGGGGTTAGGCCCTGACGGAGGCTGTCAAGTTTCTAAATGAGTGCTGATCTCAAGGATCTGAAGAGACTTCTTACAACATATGATCCATGATTGGAACGACAGGCTGCCGCATGTCCCAGGTCAAGAGATGCCTGACCCCGCCATTTCAAACGACTTAACATAAAACAAAAAAAAAGGCTACATTCTTCTGCCCAAAGAAAAAAGTCAACGTTTGCCAGCCCGAGTCAAGGCCAAAGCGTGGAGTCCGGGGAAAAGGTGAAAATTTTCCTTTTGACAAAAAGGTAAAGAGCATAAAAATTAAATCGTCATCTCTTCTTTGCCAACCAAAGTGTGCCACGTAGCCAAGCGGAGCTTTGGGGCCACTGGGGTTTTTTCCTAAAGTTTTGTGTTCCTTGCAGAAAAGCGGAATGGAATGATAAATTTCCTTTGGCCTGCAAAGACTTGATTTCATCCCTAGGAGTATGGCCAAGACATCTGTGCCCCATATTAAAAGAGGAGAAACTTTATCATTTCTTCAGAATTGTTTTCCCACCCATGTTAACCATCCTTGGATCCTTTGAAGTGCGTAATCTTTTCTTGATCGAAAATTGAAATGGGCACCGAGAAGACTGTTTTTCTTTCTCTTGGATGAACCTGTCATGCTTGTCAAAGAGATCTTCTAAAGGAAACTAGGCCTTTGGGGATTTTGTTTCCTTTCAGTTTAATTACCCCCTCTTCATCAATTCCCTCAATTCCTTCCTTCTCTTCTTTGGGGGCTGATTCACGGTGTGGTTTTTCACTTCCTTCAAAGAACAGATTATTGAAGTTATCCCTTTGTTCTAAGAAACCTAGGATCTGATTTTCATCATTGAAGACCTGCCAATGGATTTGCATTGTCTGGTACACTAGGTTTGAAAACCATCTCAATGGTCACTTTATCTTTTAAGTCAAAAGAAGGGGTGAGGTGTCATGTAAGGAAGCTGACACTGCTAGAGAATCATCCTTTTCATTATGCTCCCTAGGGATAGCTTCAATGGAGAATGCATCAAAGGATTCAATGCAGTCCCACACTAAAATTTCTATAGTGCTTCGAGCCTTGGATTTTTTACCTGATATTGTTGGTGGACCTGCTTCACCACAATATCAGCATCACGTTTATGCATCTTAGCTTCTTGATCCCCATGTCCTTTGCTGCATTCATGCCTAAGAGTCAACACTTCATACTCTGTAGTATTGTTTGTATTATCAAATTATAGCTTATAGGCAAAAGGGTATATCTCATTAGAGGGAGAGTATAATACTACACCAGCTCCTGAACCTGCTCTAGAATTATTTCCATCAAACTCCATTATCCAAATCTGATCTTCTTCTTCCTCCATGAGGAGTGGAAAGTTCTCTTCCTTTTGTGATATAAGGAAGTAGTTTCCTATCCCACAATCTTGAAAGAGGATGTTAGCTCTTAGGATCATCAAATTTCCTTACTATGAATTTCATTTTCCTTACTAAACATGAAGCTTCTTCATTTCTCCTTTCACTGGGATAGTTGCCATGACCAATCCATTTTTATTTCTCCACCTAGGTCTCTGTGAAAAATTCTACTCAAAAGCATACAAAAAAATGTTGGGATATCTGCTGTCAAAATGGTCAAGAGTATCTTCTTGTCAGGGTAATAAGCTAGTACAACCTGAGCATCCTTAAGTTCTTCCCACCAATGGAACTTTTTTGGATTCCATTCAGTAGCATGCACCATTTACCCGGGTCAAAGTGATGCCAAGAGCATTTGTAAATTTTTGAAGGCATCACATTATCTGAGGCTCCAGAGTCTATGATGTAATTGTTCAATTGGAAGCCTTTGATGAAAAGTGACATGTAAAAAGGCTCAACTCTGTTGGTGTTGGAAGCACTGAGGGCTAGCATGTTTTGAGAAGGTGGTATGGATGGTGTGGGAAGTAAGCCTTTAGAATTAGATATTTGGGGTGTAGGGTTACCACCCCGATATTGCCTTGATGAATCTGTCAAATTGGGTAGGATTTATTTGTAGGTATTCAATCTCAAAGAGCTGAACTTTGGTTTTTTTTACATGCTCCACAAAGTCAAATGGAGCTATGGTAGGTGAGGAAGAGGTTCTAGCAGTGGATGAGGACTTAAATGGGAAAGGTTTTGTTACTTTTGGTGGTGGGTTATCCTTTTCAAATATAGTGATTGGCTTGGAAGGAGGTGAGGGTGTATCCCTTGATTGAAATTTAGATGTTCTTATAGAAACAATATTAAGAAGAGAATTGTCTCTTAACAACTTTTGGGTTGAGAGGAGAATCAGATGACTTACTTGGGATAGCAGTGTGATCCTTGACAAATAGTAAATCTGGTTTCTCTTAGGCTGATTCCATGGAAGGTGGTAATGGTGATCCTTTGCTGATGATCTTGTTTTTTGGAGGCTTTGAAGATCTATATTTCTTTGTTCTTCCTTCTCTCAGTTACAACTGTTGAGGCTAAAACACCATTCTTGGATTGTGCACGAGTGAAAACAACACATAAAAAACTAAGAGATCCTTCATCACCTTCCTCCTCATCATCAATGTATTCAATCAAGCCATTGTGCATGCTGAACTCTTCAATTTCAAGATAGTTTTCGTAGTCTTCCATGATTTATTCTTCAGTTTCCTTAATGTTTGTTCCTTCTTCTGATTCTCTAGTGTCACAGATAGCATTGACTGGTTGTGCTTCAAGAGAAACCCTATGAGGAGGTGGAGCAATTCTTGGTCTGTCAGGAGGATTTGATCTCCTTGGATCATTCCTCATTATGATTTTTGGCACAGCTGCTTCTTCAAAGCAACTAGGTCATTTTCCATTTTTTGGAACATTGGATCAGTGGGTGACTGGATTTGAACTCTGGCCTTTTTTTCTTCCTATTTGGTCCTTTCACTTTGCCAGAAAGAATTAGATCATCATCAGTCTCAATTGTGAAGTCTTTAGCATCCCTCAAGGTTCTTGGTTGGGCTCTTTTGAGGAAGAAACCAACTTCTAGTGGCAAAGCACTGATGAAGAATCTTTTCAAGTTGTTTTTAGAGGGTAACACATCTTCTGGGATCCTCCTTGTCAACCTATCATACCTTACTACAAAATCTCTCATTGATTTGGAGGTCTCCTTATTCATCTGAACCAATTGGAGCAGCAGGTCCTGATAATCTTCTGTGCTCTTGAACCTATGTTCAAACGCACTTCTTATATCTTCCCAGCATGTGACAGATCTTGGGGGAAACATGTAGAACCATTCAGTTGCCTTTTCTTGGAGTGAATCCACAAAGAGCCTAACTGAAAAATCTTCATCTTCAACTCCCAACACTCCACAAGTAGTGATGAATGTTGTTACATGTTCTTCTGGGAGCTGAGAACCATCCCCTTTGAATTCTGGGAATTTATTTCTTGAGCCTCTTGAGAGCTCATGGAGTGGTTGAGCAAGAGCTTGTGGACTGGTATTTCTTCCCCATGGTACGTTGGGCCTGCGTGTTCCTCACGCTCATGATCACCCATTCTATTCATGTTTCTATCCTCCAGTCTTGCTAAGGCTACTTCTGCTACTCTTTGTCTTCTACTTCGATTTGGAGTCTTTTTATTTCTTCAAGTTGATCCCTTATCTCCTCCTCAACAACTACCTCTCTTTCAAGTTCTTCAAATGTGGGATCAATTTTTCCTCCTTGCCTCAGTTGCCGGGTGTATCTTCTATCGGCCAGCTTGAAAGTTTATGCTCTCCTCTGGGGTGTTGGAATTTGTCTCTACCTTTCTAGTTTGACAACACGTTCCGCTTCCAAGTCTCAAAATCCTTATGGCAATGAAGTATTGATTGAAACTTTGTCTCTTATGCTAAATAGCTTCTCTCATATCGGAAGCAATGTCTTCTTGGATGTGAAAGAGTAAATTTGGTCTCTCATCAGGAAGATTTCCTAGAATAACCATTATTTACATCCATATAGTCTGTGTGATTATTAAATCTCTAGGAAATTTTCTTCTAGAATCGTTTTTAATATTTTATGACCTTGAAGTCATTTTTAGGTGCAGATGCTGTAAAATCTGCCCAACGGTGGGTGCCAAAAACTATTGGCGAGAAAATTTTTCTTGTGGACAAATTGGTGGGTTTCAGGCCAATGCTATAGGAATCTAAGTCCCTCTACTTGAACGGTGCAGCTTCCACGTATGTGCATGCGTTAAAAAGTTGATTTCAATGGTGGTATTTCAACCAGAGATCCACCAGGGGCACTCCACTATCCCTGGGGAAAAGCTAGCAATTTCTCACTAGAGAAGAACTCTATCTGAGAAGGCAAAAGGGAGTGAGAATGGAGGTAGGAAAAACTAATGTTGTGGGTAGAATATCAGATTCCCACACACATCAATTAGAAACTTCATTTACATGCATTTATAATTAGAAGAAAAACAAATCCACGGGAGAAGCTACAAGACCGAATGAAACTCATTGGTCACAAAGTACCAATTAATTCCTCAATCAAGGAGGCAAAAATTCCTTCTTTTCTTATTGAAGAACGAGAAGAGTTTATACATAGCTTGATAATGGAATAAATTCGAGGAAGAAGAGAAAATAGAAGAAGAATGACGCATTTTTATGTCTTTTCCAGGTACAAAGCACTCGGTGTTTTTTTAAAAATCAATCGCCCTTCTTTGGAATGACATCAAGAAGCCATTATATTATTTGCAAGAAACCATTACAACTTCACAAATCATCAATGTCTTTTAGAATTCCTTTGTTGTGAAGAAAAATCTCATGGCAGGGTTAAAACCAGATCTTGTAAAGCAACAATTACATTCGATTTTCTAGTTTAAATATAGTCAGTTAGATTTTCTCCTCTAACTTTGAAATTGGCCATCCACGTGGTAGGAAGGGATTGGAGTAGTTACGAGGGAAGCCCTTTGCATTTTGTGATTTTTTAGAGATTTGGAAATTTGGAACAAATTGGCCCACACCCCTACTTTGACTTTTCAACTTAGACACATGGCTGCTTTTGATTGGAAATGGGGTTGCGGCTCTTTTTTAAGGATTTTAACCATTTTGGGAAAAAGGCTCAAAACCTCAATTTCCTCCGCCAGCCCACTCTCCAATTTGACTAGGACACGTGGCACGTTTTTCCTGGTTGGAGACGGGGTCATGGCTCTTTTCTAAACATTTTAACCTTTTTGAGAAAAAGGCTCAAAACCTCATTTTCCTCCATTGGCCCACCCTCCCACTTTGACTTTTCAATGGTGGGCTTTACCTTTGACTTTTTCCTTGCGGGCTTCAACTTTGATTTTTTCCTTTATACCCCTATCGGGGGCTGCAGATCATTTTTTAAATTTTCACCTTTTTTACAAAAAGGCTCAAAAACACAAATTCCTCTACTGGCCCATTCTTCTGCTTTGAATTTTCAATGCCTTTGACTCAAGACCTTGGCAGAGCTGCGGAGCATTTTAGAACTTTTACTTCACTTTTGAGAATTTGGTTTAAATTTCTAAAAGTGCCCCGATGGCCCGCTCTTTCACTTTGAACTTTCAATGCCTTCGACCATGTGGCGATCTGGCGCGGATTTGGTAGTTGACCTTTTATTCCCTATCATGGATTTGTGCCATTGCGACATGTGGATCCGTCCACTGAGGTTAGACTTTTCAATGGCGATTCGTCTTTTTTGGGTCCGTAGGGAAAATTTACCTTTTTTGCCAAAAGTAACCAAAAGTGTTAAGTTCACCAAAAATACCGTTTCCTCCCCTTCCAATAAGATATGAAAACGTACCTGCATTCATTGGGGCCAAAATTTGACGAGAAAAAGACACCCGTCATCCCAACTACAGGAAAAATACAAAGAGGAAGATAACTTGACCATTTTGAGTCCAATTTTTGAATTTCCTTCACTAACCAAAGGCATGGAGGAAAAACAATGGTTTGATGACCTAGGCCATATAACAAGTGAACAATTTTGATCAGAAATGAAGGTTACAAAGAGGATATTACGTGCACAGACCACAAAATGGGGAATTTTTCAAAATGAGAAAAATAGAGGTTTAAAAAACTCTAGGGCACAACTTCTGATAATTTCTTGAATCTTTAATTTGGCTTTAGACACCAATGAAGGGCATGAGCTCAAAAAATTTGAATTTGGCTATGAAAACACATAGTAGTTTTCAGGAGACAACAATGTCTTAAAATGTTATCAACATACTAGATTAAGAAAATTATTGAAGTAAAAACTAATCTAGCATTAGGAAAGGTATAGTTCATGTTGGGAAATGTCACTAAGTTGTTAGGAAAGGTCTGGATGAAGATTGGTTATGTTCTGGGTTGTTTGGTGAAATTTATAAGCTTGTTATTCTAGGTAAAATTACTAGTCACAGAGACCAGTATCAGTTAAGCAATTGATGCCGGTATTGGAAAATGACCGACACCGGTTGGGTGACATGTGTTGGTAGGGGAAATATGGTCAAAATATTAAAATTAGGAGTTTTTGATCTCTTTTTTATTGCACAGAAAGTTGAGGGGGTTCAAGAAGGATGGTATGATTTATACAAAGACTCAACAAGGGTGATAGTGGTGCTAGGATGGGAAAAATGATTTAGGTTGGTATAATAGATGGTAGATGGGTGAATGGTGATATTTAGAATAGAGGAGAGTTAGATAATAGAAATGAATAAAAGTATTAAGATAAAAAACCATAACTAACAATTAAGAGTGAGTTACTTATCTAAGAACCTGTGGTTCTAAATGTGGTGGTGGTTGGTGAGCATTTAGAGATGAAATAGGGTTGTGTCCAATGCCATGGAAATGGAGCATGTGTGCTCTGATGTGGGTTATCCAAGGTTGTGGAGGAAGAGATTGGCTACTGTGAAGACCTAATGTGCTTTGGTTCGTCGTTTGGTAGCTTGAATGCTTGAGAGTTAGAATGCTAAAGCTTGAGTGAATTAATGAATTGAAGAACCTGTGTAAAGAGTTAGAAACTCTTATTTAAGGCAAATGATGGTGGTTAGGGAACCGATGCCAGCCGAGGGATAATCAGTGTCAATTAGGGAGAAATGGTAAATTTTGCTAAAATTAGACCGATTGCTACCAGATTTAGCATGATTAAAGTTTTAGGTCCGGGTCAGAAGTGGGAGATAATGTTAAATGTAGCAGGAGAGTGGTTAGAGAGATAATAGGTCATAATTCTTAGGGTTAGAACAAGTCCTTGTTGGTTAGGATAAGTAGGGACTTGGTATAAGTTCATTAATAGGCTAGGAATAGGTCTTGGGATGAGGTGGAGGGATGATGTGGCTAGGTGAGGTGGAAATTAACTTAATTAAGGTGATTAAATTAATTGTGAGGTGAGGTGGGGATTAATTTAATTATGGGTAATTAAATTAATTAAAATTTGTGCAAATGGGCATGGTGATGGGATAATATTGAATTAATTAATTGAATGGGATTGCAACCCAATTTTGGTGTCTATAGTATGAAAAATGACATGGGACTAGATAGTATAAGCTGTAGAGTGGAACAAAAATCCAGCTATCTTGAATTATTGCAAACACAAAATTTTAATGTGACAAAAAATGAAGATAATTGTCCCTGACCAGATATCATTGGGTCAGTTCAATAAGCTCATGTATATTCCAAGAGTACATAATCATTAATAAGGGTTTAAGTACATTTTCTCTTCATCATCCATATCAGAAAGGGTGGAAAATTGGTTATGAGAAGAAGAAACCTGGGTAAGAACCGAAGCTAGATATCCTAAATTCTAAGGGCGGTGTTTATCTTACACATACTCACCATCCTTTGAAGGGTAAGGGCTATGAGAGTTAACTAATCGAGTCTTGCACGAGTGAGATGAGTCAACCATAAATGGGGACTTAGGTAAGGTCAACAGAACCATGAATGAAATCTGAGGAAGAGTAACAATGGAAATAGTTGGGGCACCCAAAGGTGTGCGAGACAACAGAGGTTTGGGTTTAGCAGGCTCAACTTGTTTGATAGGAGCTGAGGAAGCAGTAACACCTTTGTTAGCGACTGAACAATACGTGGAGGTCGATGATTTTGAAGGGCCCTGTGAAAAACCTTTTTATAGTGATAGCGGTCTAACCATCAGAAGTGGAAGTTGCTTTAGGGTTTGTCAGAGGTTTATTAGCCGGAGCTAGATGAGATTCAACCATTAGAGGACACTCACGAATCACGTGCTTAGATGAATGACAACAAAAACAAGTATTTGGTAAGTTAATGTAAAGCACCCTTTGGGTAAAATAGTTGTCCCCAATCTGAATATTGATGGTTTCTTTTAAATCTTTGGACAAATCGATTTCAATAAAAACACGACGTTGAGGACGAGCACGAAAAAAATTGGGGTGTTCATTGCAGATGATCCTTTCAAAGGGTTTGACTAAATCCCCAATAAAACCTCAAAGGGGTAAAGGAAGTCCTAGAAATTCAATCCAAACAGGGACTTGGAGCTTGGCTTTCTCAAAAACCTGAAAGTCTCAAGTCCAATGTGCAACAACAACCAAGGAGTTATAGATGAACCAAGGACCATGGTTAACAATGACATAACAATGTTCTGGGTTGGTAAAATGAAACAAAAAAACCCTTTGTGAGGTTTTGAACTCCGTTGAGTTTAACCCTATGAATCTACCATTGTTTGTGAACCCATTATTTCAAAAGGCTTTCAAGGGTGACATGGTGAACAAAGTACCCAACTAGGGTATAGTTTTCAAACCAACTGCATGCATTATCACAAGTAGCCAAATCAAGAACAACATCAAGAGAAGGAGAATTAGACTCGTTATCTCATCGAAAACCTTCGGGATGAACTTTCGTGCTTTCTTTGGAGTCATTGTTGTTAGTCACCCTGTCGATGACCTCTGCATTAGTAGATGGGGGAGTCAAATTGGAAGCCATTAAAAGGGTGTTTGCCACCACCCAAAAGGGTGGAGTAAAAGACCAACGTAACATAATTAATGAGCAAAACCTGAAAGGATTGTTAGAGTAGGTATTTACCTTAGCTCATGTTCACCTAGGTACAGTATTTACCTTTATTAATGTATTCATCCTCACCCACTTATGTGTGTGGATATTTATTTTATCTTATTTAGATATTAGGAGATATTATCTAGTTGTTAGGTATAGTTCTTTCCTTAATCTATGGTATTGACTAGATCCTTGATGTCTAGTTCTCTCCTAAATCTATGGTCTTAACTAGTTATTTGATGGCTAGTTATTTCCTTGATTTATGGCTTGATCTACGACCTTGACTTGTTCTTAGATTGTTATTCCTTTCCTATATAAGCAAGGCCCATTCTCATTGTAATTCATTGAGTTCCATAATAATATATGATATTGTTGCTCATTTGTTTGCAAAGGTTTTATGTAAAGTTATCCTGGTGAATTGCTTTCATCTTATTGATTGTGGTGTTTGATTAGCATCTGTATTCTTGGCTTGGTACGATTTGGTTATCATTCCTTTCAGGGATAGTCGTGTGATGGCAGTACAAACGACGACGATCATGGATAGACAGACAACTAAAACCTAGACCCTAGCAGAGCTCTCAACCTTCGTTAAATGTATTTTTTCTGTAATTAACCTCATATATTTTAATTTTATTATCATATGTAAATAGGTATATAGTTTTCTAACTTTCCATTATTATATTTATGATTAATTAATTGTATTTTTATAGGTGGAATTTTCTATTTTATTATTAAAATAAATGTTATTATTGACTTAAACAAATTTTTAGGTTTCTCTAGATTTTTAATTAATAAAAAATGACATTTTGTTTGTCTAGTCCATAACAACACATTAGTTTTTTTTAAAATTATATGTCACAATATTTTTCTATGTATTTATTTGGATGTAATTATTACAATTGACAAAATTACAATTGGCAAATTATTTTGCTGTACATTTGTTCTATGTATTTAATTAGATTTTTACACTGAGGGGTGTCTTACAATTGCAGGAAAGGATGTAATGGAATGCATTGTTCACTTTTATTCTCGACATAAATTTGACGTTTATGTGACTGTCATGTGCTAGTTATTCATAAACTTAAATAATTTATTTTCTTTTTTCATAGAGAAGTCAATAAAAAATTATTAATATCTTAGCCATGTAGTAATGTTTGGGTCTTTTTTTTTAATAGATATTTTTGAGACTGATACAATCACATAGGTAAATGATTCCATTTGCCACAAATCAATTGTATATGTAAATGATATCAATTGATGTATTTATATAGATACATTTATTATAATACAATTATTATATTATATTTTATGTTTAATTGTTACTTTTTTTTGGTATACTTATGCTACACTTTCATAGTTAGATAGATGTAATTAAGATATCTATACTAGTATTATTACAATTAAGATATTATTAATAAAAAACTTGAAATTGATATCAATTGATGTATTTATATAAATACATTTATTATAATATACTTATTATATTATATTTTATGTTTAATTGTTACTTTTTTTATATATACTTACGCTAGTTAGATAGATGTAATTAAGATACCTATACTAGTATTATTACAATTAAGAAATAACTTTCACATACACTAAATCATTGACAATTTTTTTACATTAAATATAAAATTGATGACATTAATATATTTTATTGGAATAAAAAATATTAATTACGCCGAAGGGATGTTTTAACCTGGGAGAGATCCTTAGGATGACGTTGACCTGTTCCAGGTGCTTGTCACTGTTTATGCACCATCCTTTACTCTACGTGCATGTACACCACTGGCCACATGTTCTTCAGCTATGTTCTTGCTGCCTACCTTCGGCTCCACCTCTCCCGATCGGTCCCTGCCAGTGTTGTGTTTGTTGGATATGGATTCTTCTGTTTTTTCCTATTATCGACTTACTTGTGCCGACCCTGCTCCCAACCTTCCTCCACAGCAACCCCACCAGTGCACAAGTTTGTTCCTGTAGATTTCTGTGTGTTTTTATTAGTGAATCATTTTAATCAGTTTAACTGGTGTTTATGGGCGGGGTTTTGAATGTGACTGTTTTGCCAAGATTGTTTTATCTGTTTAATGAAAATGGTAATAATGTTGCATACGATGGATTTCTTTCTGTTGAATCTGGTTAAGTTAAGATGTCTCCATCCCCAATCTTTGACACTGATTCTTCTGTTTGCATTGAGGAGGGTTATCATTTTCTTTATATGTATTCTTTTATGTGCTTCCATCAGGTTAAAAGTTGTTATGATATATTATTTTATCCCCAGTTTCTACATAAACATAGTGGAACTCAACGGATTGTGGAAGCCTCTGAAGGGATGAGTACAGTGTTATGATTTAATTACTATGTGATTAAGTGGAATTCAGCTACCAGATTGGGTGGCTGTAAAGGAGAAACATTTATGCCTTCCGCAGGCTGGGAAAAATAGCTAGGCAAGTAAGGAAGATTGCAGTTTTGGTTTTCCATCGAAGGAAATTTTGTTCTTTTGTCTAATAGATCCTTCCAATGCATAATTTAAACCATTTTTAGATCTAATAGCTTCCTCACATGTGTTCAAAATAATGAGGCATCCCGTGCCATAAGTGCTCTTTGCTTTACCTTTTCTACAAGATTGTCAAAATCACAAGGGTGGGTTCATGCCATTCAAGGCTCTTCAAATCCATCAACATGGTTCGACCTGTATTTGAGAAAACAGTAACATGAGTGCCTTGAAATTTTGTTCCATCCTTCCCTATTCCTTTAACAGCCCCAATCAAGTTCCAAATCAACCAGCTATCCACATTTCCAAATAAGGCATCATTTTTTTTACTGCTCTTTTATCATCGTCTATTGATTCCAACTACAATAGAAGCTTTAGGGCACTGAAATATGTCTGAACCATTCTCAAGCTCCTTTTCTAACCTCCTGCAAAAATCAACTGAGTAGAAAATCATTCTTAAAGGGTAATAAGGAAAATATTTTATCTCTATATTCTTCAATTTCTCTTCAAATTACTCCAGATAAAACTTATGGCTCCCTATAGTTGCAAATTCAATTTGGAAATCACCATATTTCTTTGAATAGCCTTGAATAAGGTTTGGTTTTTTTTGGAAAATGAGTGTATTCACAAACCCACAAATATATTTGGGGAGTAGGCTCCTTGATATTGGTCATGTACATAAGTAAGAGATTGCAGATAAAGGCCTCAATGTGTATCTTCATGTTCCTTAAAGTGGGGCTATGATTTTTGAGATTAAAACAATCTAGATTCTTAATTCCAATTGCTTCTTAATAATATGCATAGCAAAAAATAGAATGTTTTCATTGATATACAAGCATGAGGTTTTTACAAAGTTCAATTCTAAACCCAGGATGGAAACCTCTGCTGGTTTGTATAAAAGTAGCAGCAGCCACTAAAGCAGAATTGGGTGATAAGGCCGGGGAGATCAAACCTAGAGATAAGGTTGTAAATCGGTATGCTTGTCACAACTAGGATAACAGGTTACCACACTAGGTAGATTTTTTGTTTCTTCAAAACAAGGATGCAAACATTTACAAAATATGAAGATAATAGATCACGAAGGACATGCATAAACATACAGGAATAGTTAGGAAACTAAATTATCTTCAACAGTTGTTAAGGTGTATACAATTGTCATGATGGTAATCCAAGTTCCAGCCTCATTGGGCATGCTCTGCATGTTAAATAGAAACTCCTACAACTTGAATCTTGATGATAACCCAAGCTGAAGTTTGATGGGGTATTGGGTTGTCAGTGACTGTCATAATTAGGATAATTTCGTAAAATAGAAACCCATCACATACAACTTCCAATTCTAATGGTGATCTTGGCTTGATGGTGTATTCAAAGTGTGGGAAAGTCTTACAGTAAGGATAATTTGGTAGAATAGGAACCAATTCTTAGCTTACTAGCAATTTAAGATCAATGATGTATTCAGATTGTGAGTGAGTGTTATAATTAGGAGAATTTGGAAGAATAGAAACCCATTGGACTCATCAACTAGACTATGGAAAGCCTCTGAAGGGATGAATACAGTGTTATGATTTAATTATTATGTGATTAAGTGGAATTTAGCTACCAGATTGGGTGGTTGTAAAAGAGAAAAATTTATGCCTTTTGCAAGCTAGGAAAAATAGTTAGACGAGTAAGGAAGATTATAGTTTTGGTTTTCCATCGAAGGAAATTTTTTTCTTTTGTCTAATAGATCATTCCAATGCATAATTTAAACCATTTTTACATCTAATAGCTTCCTCACCTGTGTTAAAAATAATGAGGCATCCTGTGCCATAAGTACTCTTTGCTTCACCTTTTCTACAAGATTGTCAAAATCTCAAGGGTGGGTTCATGCCATTCAAGGCTCTTCAAATCCATCAACATGGTTTGACCTATATTTGAGAAAAAAGTAACATGCCTTCCTTTAACTTTTGTCCCATCCTTCCCTATTCCTTTAACAACCCCAATACAGTTCCAAGTCAACTAGCTATCCATAGTTCCAAATAAAGCATCATTGTTTTTTACTGGTCTTTTAACATTGTCTACTGATTCTAATTACCATAGAAGATTTAGGGCACTAAAATATGTACAAACCATTCTCAAGCTCCTTTTCTAACCTCCTGCAAAAATCAACTGAGTAGAACATCATTCTTAAAGGGTAAGAAGGAAAATATTTTAGCTCTATGTTCTTCAATTTCTCTTCAAATTACTCCAGATAAAAACTTATGGCTCCTTATAGTTGCAAATTCAATTTGGAAATCACCATATTTCTTTGAATCGCCTCGGATAAGGCTCAGTTTTTCTTGGAAAATGAGTGTATTCATGAACCCAAAAATATATTTGGGGAGTAGGTTCCTTCATATTGGTCATGTACATAAGTAAGAGATTGCAAATAAAGGCTTTAGTGTGTATCTTTATGTTCCTTATAGTGGGGCTATGTTTTTTGAGATTAAAGCAATCTAGATTCTTATTACCAATTGCTTCTTAATAAGCTGCATAAAAAAAATAGAATGTTTTCATTGATATACAAGCATGAGGTTTCTATAGAGTTCAATTCTAAACCTAGGATGGAAACCTCCGCTAGTTTGTATAAAAGTACCAGTAGCCACTAAAGTAGAACTAGGTGATAAGGCTAGGGAGATCAAATCTAGAGATAAGGTTGTAAATCAGTATGCTTGTCACAACTAGGATAAAAGGTTACCACACTAGGTAGATTTTCTGTTTCTTCAAAACAAGGATGCAAACATTTACAATATATGAAGATAATAGATTAGGAAGGACATGTAGGAACAGTTAGGAAACCAAATTATCTTCAACAGTTGTTAAGGTGTATACAATTGCCATGATGGTAATCCAAGTTCCAGCCTCATTGGGCATGCTCTGCATGTTAAATAGAAACTCCTAAAACTTGAATCTTGATGATAACCCAAGCTAAAGTTTGATGGGGTATTGGGTTGTCAGTGACTATCATAATTAGGATAATTTCGTAAAATAGAAACCCATCACATACAACTTCCAATTCTAATGGTGATCTCGGCTTGATGGTGTATTCAGAGTGTGGACAAGTCTTACAGTAAGGAGAATTTGGCAGAATAGGATCCGATTCTTAGCTTACTAGCAATTTAAGATCAATGATGTATTCAGATTGTTAGTGAGTGTTATAATTTGGATAATTTGGCAGAATAGAAGCCCATTGGACTCATCAACTAGACTGTGGAAAGCCTCTGAAGGGATGAATATAGTGTTATGATTCAATTATTATGTGATTAAGTGGAATTTAGCTACCATATTGGGTGGTTGTAAAGGAGAAATTTTTTTGCCATATGCAGGGTGGGAAAAATAGTTAGATGAGTAAGGAAGATTATAGTTTTTGTTTTCCATCGAAGGAAATTTTTTTCTTTTGTCTAATAGATCCTTCCAATGCAAAATTTAAACCAATTTTACATCTAATAGCTTCCTCACCTCTGTTCAAAATAAAGAGGCATCTCATGCCATAAGTACTCCTTGCTTCACCTTTTCTACAAGATTGTCAAAATCTCAAGGGTGGGTTCATGCCATTCAAGGCTCTTCAAATCCATCAACATGGTTTGACCTATATTTGAGAAAAAAGTAACATGACTTCCTTAAAGTTTTTTTCCTATCCTTCTCTATTCCTTTAACAGCCCCAATACAGTTCCAAGTCAACTAGCTATCCATAGTTCCAAATAAGACATCACTGTTTTTTACTGCTCTTTAACATCGTCTACTGATTCTAATTACCATAGAAGCTTTAGGGCACTGAAATATGTATGAACCATTCTCAAGCTTCTTTTCTAACCTCCTACAAAAATCAACTGCGTAGAACATCATTCCTAAAGGGTAAGAAGGAAAATATTTTAGCTCTATTTTCTTCAATTTCTCTTCAAATTACTCCAGATAAAAACTTATGGCTCCTTATAGTTGCAAATTCAATTTGGAAATACCACATTTCTTTGAATCGCCTCGGATAAGGCTCTATTTTTCTTGGAGAATGAGTGTATTCATGAACCCACAAATATATTTGGGAAGTAGGTTCCTTCATATTGGTCATGTACATAAGTAAGAGATTGCAAATAAAGGCCTCAGTCTGTATCTTTATGTTCCTTATAGTGGGACTATGTTTTTTGAGATTAAAGCAATCTAGATTCTTATTACCAATTGCTTCTTAATAAGCTGCATAAAAAAATAGAATGTTTTCATTGATATACAAGCATGAGGTTTTTATAGAGTTCAATTCTAAACCTAGAATGGAAACCTCTGCTAGTTTTTATAAAAGTACCAGTAGCCACTAAAGCAGAACTAGGTGATAAGGCCGGGGAGATCAAACCTAGAGATAAGGTTGTAAATCAGTATGCTTGTCACAACTAGGATAACAGGTTACCACACTAGGTAGATTTTTTGTTTCTTCAAAACAAGGATGCAAACATTTACAATATATGAAGTTAATAGATTAGGAAGGACATGTAGGAATAGTTAGGAAACCAAATTATCTTCAACAGTTGTTAAGGTGTATACAATTGCCATGATGGTAATCCAAGTTCCAGCCTCATTAGGCATGCTCTGCATGTTAAATAGAAACTCCTAAAACTTGAATCTTGATGATAACCCAAGCTGAAGTTTGATGGGGTATTGGGCTGTCAATGACTATCATAATTAGGATAATTCGGTAAAATAGAAACCCATCACATACAACTTCCAATTCTAATGGTGATCTTGGCTTGATGGTGTATTCAGAGTGTGGACAAGTCTTACAGTAAGGAGAATTTGGCAGAATAGGATCCAATTCTTAGCTTACTAGCAATTTAAGATCAATGATGTATTCAGATTGTTAGTGAGTGTTATAATTTGGATAATTTGGCAGAATAGAAGCCCATTGGACTCATCAACTAGACTGTGGAAAGCCTCTAAAGGGATGAATATAGTGTTATGATTTAATTATTATGTGATTAAGTGGAATTTAGCTACCAGATTGGGTGGTTGTAAAGGAGAAACATTTATGCCTTCCGCAGGCTGGGAAAAATAGTTAGACAAGTAAGGAAGATTGCAGTTTTGGTTTTCCATCGAAGGAAATTTTGTTCTTCTGTCTAATAGATCCTTCCAATGCATAATTTAAACCATTTTTAGATCTAATAGCTTCCTCACATGTGTTCAAAATAATGAGGCATCCTATGCCATAAGTGCTCTTTGCTTCACCTTTTCTACAAGATTGTCAAAATCTCAAGGGTGGGTTCATGCAATTCAAGGCTCTTAATATCCATCAACATGGTTCGACCTATATTTGAGAAAACAGTAACATGACTGCCTTGAACTTTTGTTCCATCCTTCCCTATTCCTTTAACAGCCCCAGTCAAGTTCCAAATCAACCAGCTATCCACATATCCAAATAAGGCATCATTTTTTTACTGCTCTTTTAACATCGTCTATTGATTCCAACTACCATAGAAGCTTCAGGGCATTGAAATATGTATGAACCATTCTCAAGCTCCTTTTCTAACCTCCTGCAAAAATCAACCGAGTAGAACATCATTCTTAAAGGGTAATAAGGAAAATAGTTTATCTCTATATTCTTCAATTTCTCTTCAAATTACTCCAGATAAAAACTTATGGCTCCATATAGTTGCAAATTCAATTTGGAAATCACCATATTTCTATGATTAGCCTCGAATAAGGTTCGGTTTTTCTTGTAAAATGAGTGTATTCACAAACCCACAAATATATTTGGGGAGTACGTTCCTTCATATTGGTCATGTACATAAGTAAGAGATTGCAGATAAAGGCCTCAATGTGTATCTTCATGTTCCTTAAAGTGGGGCTATGATTTTTGAGATTAAAGCAATCTAGATTCTTATTACCAATTGCTTCTTACTAAGATGCATAACAAAAAATAGAATGTTTTCATTGATATACAAGCATGATGTTTCTACAAAGTTCAATTCTAAACCCAGGATGGAAACCTCTGCTGGTTTGTATAAAAGTACCAGCAGCCACTAAAATAGAACTGGGTGATAAGGCCGGGGAGATCTCAAACCTAGAGATAAGGTTGTAAATCGTTATGCTTGTCACAAACAAGATAACAGGTTCCCACAATAGGTAGATTTTTTGTTTCTTCAAAACAAGGATGCAGACATTTACAAAATATGAAGATAATAGATCAGAAAGGACATGCATAAACATACAGGAATAGTTAGGAAACTAAATTATCTTCAACCGTTGTTAAGGTGTATACAATTACCATGATGGTAATCCAAGTTCCAGCCTCATTGGGCATGCTCTGCATGTTAAATAGAAACTACTGCAACTTGAATCTTGATGATAACCCAAGTTGAAGTTTGATGGGGTATTGGCCTGTCAGTGACTGTCATAATTAGGATAATTTGGTAAAATAGAAACCCATCACATACAATTCCAATTATAATGGTGATCTAGGCTTGATGGTGTATTCAGAGTGTGGGCAAGTCTTACAGTAAGGAGAATTTGGCAGAATAGGAACCAATTCTTAGCTTACTAGCAATTTAAGATCAATGATGTATTCAGATTGTAAGTGAGTGTTTATAATTAGGAGAATTTGGCAGAATAGAAACCCATTGGACTCATCAACTGGACTGTGGAAATCCTCCGAAGGGATGAATACAATATTATGATTTAATTACTATGTGATTAAGTGGAATTTAGCTACCAGCTTGGGTGGTTGTAAAGGAGAAACATTTATGCCTTCCGCAGGCTGGGAAAAATAGTTAGACGAGTAAGGAAGATTGTAGTTTTGGTTTTCCATCGAAGGAAATTTTGTTCTTTTTTCTAATAGATCCTTCCAATGCATAATTTAAACCATTTTTACACCTAATAGCTTCCTCACCCGTGTTCAAAATAATGAGGCATCCTGTGCCATAAGTGCTCTTTGCTTCACCTTTTCGACAAGATTGTCAAAATCTCAAAGGTGGGTTCATGCCATTCAAGGCTCTTCAAATCCATCACATGGTTTGACTGTATTTGAGAAAAAAAGTAACATGACTACCTTGAACTTTTGTCCCATCCTTCCCTATTCCTTTAACAGCCCCAGTCCAGTTCCAAATCAACTAGCTATCCACAGTTCCAAATAAGGCATCATTGTTTTTTACTGCTCTTTTAACAACGTCTACTGATTCTAATTACCATAGAAGCTTCAGGGCACTGAAATATGTATGAACCATTCTCAAGCTCCTTTTCTAACCTCCTGCAAAAATCAATCGAGTAGAACATCATTCTTAAACGGTAAGAAGGAAAATATTTTAGCTCTATGTTCTTCAATATCTCTTCAAATTACTCCAGATAAAAACTTATGGCTCCCTATAGTTGCAAATTCAATTTGGAAATCACCATATTTCTTTGAATCACCTCGGATAAGGCTCGTTTTTTCTTGAAAAATGAGTGTATTCACGAACCCACAAATATATTTGGGGAGTAGGTTCCTTTATATTGGTCATGTACATAAGTAAGAGATTGCAAAGAAAGGCCTCATTGTGTATCTTCATGTTCCTTAAAGTGGGGCTATGTTTTTTGAGATTAAAGCAATCTAGATTCTGATTACCAATTGCTTCTTAATAAGCTGCATAAAAAAATAGAATGTTTTCATTGATATACAAGCATGAGGTTTCTATAGAGTTCAATTCTAGACCTAGGTTGGAAACCTCTGCTGGTTTGTATAAAAGTACCAGCAGCCACTAAAACACAACTACGTGATAAGGCCGGGGAGATCAAACCTAGAGATAAGGTTATAAATTGTTATGCTTGTCACAACTAGGATAAAAGGTTCCCACATTAGGTATATTTTTTGTTTCTTCAAAACAAGGATGCAAATATTTACAAAATATGAAGATAATAGATCAGGCAGGACATGCATAAACATAAAGGAACAATTAGAAAACCAAATTATCTTCAACAGTTGTTAAGGTGTATATAATTGCCATGATAGTAATTTAAGTTCTAGCCTCATTGGGCATGCTCTGCATGTTAAATAGAAACTCCTACAACTTGAATCTTGATGATAACCCAAGTTGAAGTTTGATGGGGTATTAGGCTGTCAGAAACTGTCATAATTAGGATAATTTGGTAAAATATAAACCCATCACATACAACTTCCAATTATAATGGTGATCTAGGCTTGATGGTGTATTCAGAGTGTGGGCAAGTCTTACAGTAAGGAGAATTTGGCAGAATAGGAACCCCTTCTTAGCTTACTAACAATTTAAGATCAATTGTGTATTCAAATTGTGGATGAGTGTTATAATTAGGAGAATTTGGCAGAATAGAAACCCATTGGACTCATCTTCTAAACCAAATGGCAATCTATGCTTGACAGTGCCACAGATTGTGGGTAGGTACTATAAATAATTAGCATTATAGAAACCCCTGGGACACAACTTTTAAGCTTATTGACGATCTAAGCTTGATGGTGTACTCAGACTGTGGTCATGTGGTACCATTAGGAGAATTTTTTAGAGTAGAAACCCCCATGTCACACCTTCTAATCCTAATGGCAATCTAAGCTTGATGATGCATTCAGACTATGGGTGCTCATATTTTTCTAATTCAATTAGTCTATTGTTCTGTATGCTGTAGTGGCCGGTGCACGTGCATAATTCAAGACCTAAATAATGTTCATTTTTTTCTAATTCAAATAGTTTACTGATCAACAGATGGTGTAAAACTAGATTCAGGGCATCAAACCATCTAGAGACAGGACGAATTTGATACTAATAAATGCATCCTCTTCATTAAATGAGTGAGTCTAATCTGCCCCTCAAAAATAAGGGTTTATATTCTTCGCTTAGGTGAACTCACAATACCATCTTCATTCAAATAAAGGTACAATATGGGGTATGTGGTATTTTTCAATTTGATATATTTGTAACTTTTTACAGTTGTATTTCTATTTTTCTTTTATCTTATTAAATTTTACTTGCTTTGGGTACATATTTAAATTTAATAACATACAGGGTTTACTATTATTGTTTGAGGTTTACATAACATACTGTTTATTTTTCCACAACTTGAAAGCTTAAGGTTTGGTATTGCTAAGTTTCACGATACTCTATATCAGGGTTAAACTGGCCACAATTAATGTAGGCTATGGTGTTGTTGACCACTGCAGTTCGTTGGGCATACTTGATAGACATAAGCATATATAGTTCAGAGTGAGTGATTCATGTTACAAGATTTTCCATAGGGAGGTGTAACTCAATCTCATGGACAACAGTGAAAAAAATGGGAGCATTGATAGAGGGTATGGACATCCAACATAGCATAATTGAAAGTGGATTATTCTCAGAAGTTGTAGTTGTGAATGCCCTAATAAACATGTATGAAAAACGTGCACACGAACTGTTTGACAAGATGCTTCAAAGATATGTTGTCTCATGGAATGCCATGGTTTTAGGATATGCACAAAATTGCTTTTCCAAGAATGATCTCAATCTTCTTTCCTTTTTGAGTTGGATCCTAAAAAAACTGCAACTTATGTTCTTTTGTCAAACATCTATGCAGATGTGGGTAGGTGGCCTGCAGTTCAAATGGATGTCTTTAGAGATATGCCACCATAGTGAGAAGCTGGAAATTGAATTTATCTTATTGAGTACACCCTCTGGAACAAACTCTGTTATTGCCTTCATAAAACCAAATGTATCATAATTTTCAACTTCACCTTTGTGAAATGATTAAATTTTTTATGTTTGATAATTTAGTTTTACAACATAGATGACGTATTTTTTATTACATCAGATGTTGTTGTGATTTGTTTTTTGCACAGCACTTTTTTATTTCAAATTCAAGATGCCTGATCGCTCGGCCTGTTTCACAATGGTATGCATTTTATTTTTATATGTTGCCTAATTTTTAGAACTGGTAAGTTATCAAATGAAAATATATGTCTATTAGGTTTGTAAAAGCCTTTCAACGAAACTTCTATTAAGGAATTTTAAGCTGCCACCTCATATAGGACAATTGAGTCACAACACTGTGTTTGGTTCTGTCATACTTAGCGCTCACAAAAAAAATTAATTTATCCTTAACCAAGCTAATGGATTCGATCCCAGTTGTCTGAAATTTTGCATGGTCTATGTTTGATGTATTTATTCATTTACCATGTTGACTGCCCAAAGTTTTTTCAAAAGCATTGCTCAAAAAATATATATATCTTAATCTCTTTTGGCCTAAATTGCAACGTTTCAAGAATAGTATCTAACTATTTTCCCGCCGGGTACTCCCAACTTGCTATAACATTTATAGGATTTTGGTTGGTTTTCCAATTAGTTCATTCATGATTTGCATGAAACTGTAATGTAGATCCTTCTTACTACACATAGATGGTGTTTTACCATTTACAATTACAAAGAAAGGAATAGTAATTTTCAAGAGACCGATCTCCTTTTTGGCATTTTAAAACCAGTTCCAGCTAAGGTTACCTTTTCAAAATACTTAATTTTTAAGTTGTGTTTGAGAATGCTTCCCTTTCAATAATAATATTTAACTGCCCCTGTCTTCTTTTCTATCATTTTGTGACAAACATGGTAAGTGACTGCCACATCAAAATCTCTTTATAACAATTGTTTATACAAGTTAAATACACCCATATATGTATCGCAATTCCTTGATTAATTTATACATTTTGGGTATTTCTGAAATTCAGAGTGGTGGATATACAATTTAAGTATGTTTTATTGTTTATCATTTACAGATATGGATGTTAAGGTATGGGATCATAGTCTATGCAGGGTAGTGGAATTTATACAAAATGCATGCAGTTCAAAATTTGTAGGGCATTGCTAAAATTCATGTAATAGTTTTATGTGGATCTAATTGTTATTTTGAACATGTTATAATTTCATGTGGATGCAGGGCCAACAAAATGGGGCAATTATTTTGTTCTATTCAGGTGGATCACGCATCGGTAGCGATGAAAGAGATATTTGGAGAGTATCAGCAAGTGTTGGAAGCATCCTGACATTGCGTGCCATGGTTTTTTTGGGTCCCAAATCCAAGGAAATATTCCCTTGAGAGTACATAAACTGGATGAGTTCTTATTTTGTTGAATTCAATTGTGGGGTTCTAGATCTGAAGAATAATGGATAATGAATGGCTCTAACAAAGGTGGTGTATATGGTTTGAGTACTTCCACATTGAAGATTAGATGTATGCCCATGTATGGAATGGTGTAGGGGCCATATTGCAACGTTTTGAGTTTGCCGTGAGGACCTTGGAATATTTTCTTTTGTAGGTTCACCTAAACGTTTTCACAATTAATACAGTAGCGTACACTGATATGTAACTACCCACGACAATTTTACCAGTTGAGAACAAAATGCAGATATTATTTTACCCATGCTGCTACTACTCAAATTAATTTCAAATGGTAGTAGTTTTAGAGTGCGTTATAATAGAATATGCATTACAATGAGTAAATTTTTTTGCAAACCATAAACAACAAGAAATAACTGAAACAAACCACAAAATAAAAAATAATTTTAACTTAGAAAATCTATTTTCTAATGTTTTTATCGAAAGATTACGAGGAACACAAAGTAGGTATCAACTATGAACAACTAACTACTCATTACTACCCATTCATACATTCATCAAATCCTCACTCCTTCCCCCCATCTATTTTCCTAATTGTTTAGCCACAAGTCTTCTTATACCTTGCTAGAGGTGTCCCTTCGAAGACCAAAGGATCTCCAGTTGCGAAGAACAGGAAGAGACATTGAATCTTTGGTTTTTTTTTAATTTTTTGGTTTAAATGGGTGAAACCACCATAAAAATAAAAATAAATTTTCCTGACATGCATATATGCTGCAACGCATACAAGGTTGACAATCTCCCAATTGGAGCTGAAAAATTGATCAATGAAGGATTTTTCAGCATGCTCTTATTTTCCTTGATCTTGTGGTTGTTTCTTCTAATCCTTTATGGATCACACTTCCCTCTCTTAGAAGGTTTTTGTTCCCACAAAAACGTAGTCCCTCATGATATGTGTAAGGATTTCTCCCTATTTCTCCTAGGTATCTTCTGCATGTCTTGGTGTTTGGCCTTGACCCCAACTTAGCATGCTTTTCAGTGGTCTTCTTGTGGTTTCTTTCTCTTCTTTTGCAATTTAATGTTCATCTCACACTTTGCTTGTTCATCACAAGGTAAAGTTCTGAATGAAAGATAGTAATGATCTCTTTCCTTAGCTAAGCACGAAAGGATTCACAAGTATTTCAAAGCATCCTCATGAAATCATGCTTGAAATCTATTCTTGCACCAATATGGTGTCGAAGTTGGTTCTTTTCTCATCAACGAAAGAGTGGTTCTCAAATGTTCCCATTTCTCCTCCTATAGAAGAGTAGTGTACAATTCCACCTCTTTGGAGGAGTGAATTTATTTTCCTCCTATAAAGTCTTCTCTTCCATTCCAACCTCTTACCTTGCACCAATCAAACTGGTTTGTGGTCCAATCATGATTCTTCCTCCAATGGTGTCCACTCATGGTTCTTCCTAAAATGGCGTCCACTCAAGGTTCTTCCTAAAATGGTGTCCAGTCATGACCATCCCGTGATGGCTTCCCACCAAATTGCCTCATGATTGCACCATTTTCCCCCCAATAGAAAGAGTGAGTTGTCTCAACTACATATGTTAGAGTTGAACCTGAAACATGTGTTATAACCTATCACCTTAATTACAACCCAAAATGCATGTGTTAATTTAGATAAGCAACAAACAAGTTCATAATTGCAAGACAAATATCAAATTCACACATTCGTAATTGTAAATTTGATATTGGTCTTTAGGTGCTTTCATAAGAATGTAGGGCATCTTCGAAATTTTCTTCAGTAGAGACAATATTTGTGTTTTGGTAGAAAATAGTGTTGCTCTGAGATTTTCTGTTTTGTTTCAAATTGTTATAGAGAAGGCAAGTGATGTTTTTTATAAGCTAGGCGATACAAGGGGGAAATTGAGGCTTATGTATTCGATGGTAAAGTTTATCCCACGATTTACTCTAGAAAATATAGGGTCGTACAAAGACTCTACAAAGTAAAGTTGGAGTTGGGAGGGCTAGTCGAAAGGTTACTATCTGAAGGCTAAGGCTAGCTAGTATAGATATAGGGCCTCCCCTATATCTGTTACTACCAGGCACCCCTATGATATCTCATCAGACCCCCTCTCTATTTTGGCTGATGACTGATGATTGGTCTCATTCATCCCCGCATCAATATCAACCCCCATCTATATGATATTTGTATTTAGGGAAGGGGCAATCCCATATATATCTAGGGGTTTGTAAAGAGATATCGTAAAGAAAACAAATTCCAGAGAATGAAAGAGGATTTGGGTTGAATATCCAATTGATCTACATCGTGGCCTTTCCCCTGTTCACTCTATTTTCATATTTGATTTACAAGTGTCCATTCAAGTGTCCTGAAGATGAACTTGGATGATGTGTTTGAGAAAAAGAGTGAGGTCACTAAAGATTTTGAGAAGGAAATTGAAAAGGTTAAATGATTTGAAACCCTTTTCATAGTTGAAATGTGTGTTTGTGCCCGCGAAAAGGCAAGTGCTTGGAAGATGTTTTTGAGAAAAAGAGTGAGGTCATTGAAGATGTTGAGAAGGAAATCGAAAATGTTAAATGATTTGAAACCCTTTTCATAGTTGAAATGTGATCCTGTGCCCCCAAAAAGGCAGTGCTTCAACATCTTTTTTGTAGATATTCCTCAATTGAATTTTGATAAGAAATGTCAATTCTTGTCTGAAGGCTTCCAATTACCCCTAGGTTGGTAACATGGTTTGGGAGGAATCTTCTTGAAAGGTCTCCTTAGTGTTTTCCAAATTAATCTTACGAGCCTCTTGCCATAACTAGTTTGCAGCTATTCTTAATCATCCCATTGTCCCCAAGCAAGAGATCCTTCCAAATGAAGGGCACTAACAATAAGATAAGATTCAGATTAAAACCAATTGCAAAAGGACTTCACCATAGTACATCTCCAAACTTCTTTATCACCTGCCCACATCTAGAATCTATAATATTGCTTTTAGTTTCTCTATATTTGGTTAAGTTGGCCACTATTGTTTTCATTCCATTGTTCTACATCAGTTGTAAGAATGAGGTTAGTATCACAAGAAAAAGTAGAGATGGAGAAACTTTTACAAATCATGTGAGAAAAAGGTGAAGCCGGAGTCGAAGTATCTATCAAGTCTAGGTATTACTCGACAAAGGCACACAATTGTGGATAGGTTGAGAGAGAGTGTACTTGTTTTCTCAGGAAACGTGCTTGGGAAAACCACAAAAGATGTGATGGATATGATGTTGGCTACACAATATTTTGATACAAGGAAGGATATTGGAGCACATTCCAAGTCCTCATCAGTGTTCATACCACATGGACCTGGCACTGTTTGTGATGTTGCTCAGTAGATTAGAGATGGATTGCTTCAAGGATAACATGCCCAATAGTTGCTGTAAAGGGCACACATTTTCTTGGCATTTTAACCCACAAAATATTTTGTTGTAAAACACTATGACATTCCTTTACTATAAAATTTCAAACATAAAATATTCTTAGCATTAATTTCTGATACATAATTGTATTTCTTTGCTAAATTTATTTCCGTTAGCACATACATTATCATTTTCATTTTGCGCACCAATTTACAGTTTGGAAATTAACATTGGTGTGTAAAAGTGATGACAAAGTCACAAAATAGAGCCATAATAAACCATCTAAGGTCTCTCTTTAGACATGCCTTCAGATTGTTTGGCAAAATGTTTACAACAGACCTCTCACCCCACCTAAATAGAACTAAGATCGGTAATTACCAAGCAAACACCTTGCACCACATTCCTAACTCCAACTGCCCCAAACATGGCGTAACCTTGCTCCCCTCGGAACAACCACTAATATATTTTAATATAATAGTTATTCATTACCATATATTGCTACAACATTTTTTATTTGAAAATTGTAAACCTATACCTAAATCATTAAATTAATTTCCCAATTCTAATTTAGACGTGGTACTCTTTCAATAATTTATATAACCCATTTCTTTTCCCTTGAAAAAAGCCACCACTCTCCCACTCCTTCCAAAATCTTTTAACTATATCTAATCTAGTGGTTTTTTAGTCTATACATGTAATGACCCAAAAAAATCCACACACAAACAACACAGTGAAATACAGGATAACTTTTTTTTTTTTGACTTGCTTGACACATAACATGACACAACATGTCGTCACCAAGGATACAACTAACACTGTGAACAACTTGATACAAGGATGGCCATAAAGGCAGCACAGAAACGTTCACACCTATCAAGGACAACTTACTTTTATTTTTGACAAGACAACATATAAGAAGTCCAATCACAGAACACACTTACAGTTAGGGCCAACCACAATGAGATATTCTTGAGGGTTATTTATTTTAAAAATACATCTTGCAATTCTTAGCTTCGTTTTCAAGGAGACTCAGGATACGGTTCGTACAATTCATCTTACCAAGCTAAGTTTATTCCTTTTTCACTGAGTAATCATCCTTAAATCTTCTCTATTATGACATTTATTTGCTTAGTTCGTTTATTTAGAGAAAGGGGGAAAAATCAATTCCACAAGGCCATCTGCTCACCACTAACGCTACTAAGATTCGTTCTTGCCCACACGACAACATGGTTTTAAGTTCAACACACTTAAGAGAAGAGATACAAGGTGCCTTGAAAGAGGGTTAGAGGGAGAAGGTCGAGATGAAACATCTTTAGGACCTTATTAGTTATTGCCAGTATTTAATTGAAGCTAGGGCTCTTAGCTAGAATTATCAACAACTTTACTTAGGCTTCACTAAAAGTATTAACAAGGAGTAAAAATTTACTTTCCAAATGGCGGTGAGAAAGATGGTGAGGTCTCCAATTTGTTTTCTCTAGCTTATTAAATCTTATCATCTTCAAACAACTAACAGTTCATTTCACCTTAGGGTCATTTTACAAATTTCACCGTAAAAGGAATAATGTTCACTAGAGGAGCTAGGGTTATCATGTTATAAAGTTTACTTGCAATGATAGTCCTGCCCTTGTTTACTTAAAGAATTTCTTGCTCTCAAGTTGGTGACCCCTACGTTACTTTATTTGAATACAACTTTTAATTTAACTTCCAGAAGTATTAAACAATCCCATGTTAGTTTACTTATGACACTTTATTACTAAGTCATGTCCATGTTTAACTCAAAATTTATTCTCAAGGCAAGGTTGTAGTAACACTCATTTACAAGATCAAAACAAGATTACATCAATTCTTAAAATCCTGATACTCCAACAAAGTCACTCAACAACGATAACCAAATTTTCTTATAATTTCAATGATGGTCAAACAATACAAGGTTTCCAAAGTTCAAATGACAAAGTCCACAATACTTTATACTAAGACATTAATCCTCTTTTAAACTTTCCACTAGACGTTAACAATAGTTGAACAACATAAAAAGGTTTCAAGCAAAGGATCTTCTCAACTGAGGTTGATGACAAAAGTCTACAAATCTATCCCTCATTTACACGCAAAATCCATCTGCAGCAAATTTTCTACAAGAGTCAGTTCACAAGAACTGAGCAAGATAAGGCTACACAAAACCACCATAACTATTATCTAACAATACCACGAAAAGGAAGCACTTTATTACGAGAATTGGTTCAAACCTCTAAACACTATCAACACATCAAGTTATAATAAAGTCTTCATCATGCCAATCAAAGAAGGAGAAGACCTTGTACTTCAGTTAGGAGTAAAAGCAATGAAAGTATAGCAATCGTAAGAGAATGGCCCTTGGCCCTATAAGGAGAAAACAAATAATCTAGCAAAAAACAGAATTCCCATCAAGTAAGTAATTAAACCATAATTACAAGATTAAGATTTGATATATACACCAACCATCTAGAAATTTATCAAAGGTACCAAACGCATAGACTAAATTAATATATTTCTAAAAGAACAAGAGTTGATCGGCCCAAGAAAGGGGAACCACGGGTTTCAAAAATTAACACAAAAAGCCATGTATAATCGAGTTTCAAACCGGAAATCAAATAAAGTATACACACAACATAAGTTTCGAGGCAAAAGCAAGGTATATTAGTTTTAACCATTAACTACAAAGATTTTCCAATCATCCAAGAAGGGTCAAAGTCTTACAGGCTAGTAGCAAACACGCGAGAGAAGAAGGGGGTTCCGTCCAACAAGAGTATACAATAATGTCATCAACAAATTTTTATAACACTAAAGATTTGCAAACCTCCACTACAATACTAATGTTTGGTTAATTTAAAATAAATTACCCATATCCCAAAACAACCATATTTTACGGCAACCCTTGGTAACACAGTCAACCGTCGCACAAATAGATACAAACATAATTTCTAAGTGACATTATCAAACAAAACCTTCCGCTATGAATCCATAAGATTATCAAATGAAAGCTGAGTTTTTTCCCAAAGATTAACCACATTTAAGGAAATTTCCATCACAAACTATTACGGTAATTACGTGCATAAAAACCGACCAATATTAATTAATAGCGTTAACACTGCAAAGGAGAAATAATGCAAGTTAGGAAGAATAGAAGAGCGCCATCAACAACAATTCCGAGAGGGGGATTAGACCAAAACTATTCTAGTGTCAACGAGGTACTGGATTCACACAATGAAACCTCGAGCTTAGTTGATCCGAAAAGCTAGTTATGGTTCAAGTTGATAGGGATGGTCAAGGTACTTCTTGAGGATGGCCTTAAAAGCCTAGAAACAAGGTGAAAGATAATATAAGAGGCTAAACACGTGAGACGGAAGACATAATGCACACAAACCTTTTCATTCTACCAGTTTTAATACCAAAACTCAAAGCTGGCTAGCCCAAGCATTGATCACACTAATCCTACAACCTTCCTTTCTCGATGCCGAAAGGTTATCCAAGGGACTTGCGAAGGAGCTAACAAAAAAATTCAAAGACAAACTTGGGTGCTAGGAAGGGGGTTTCATAGTTATCGTAAACTTACTTCCATGATATTGAAAATACTAGCTTGATCAACATAATATCTTGCAACTCAATCGCAAAGAAGGATTAATACATAAACAAACAGACGAAGGTCTATCATTCGAGCAAGAGAAACATAACATTCAGGGGAAAGGGCACACACATCCTTTCAACTAACATACTGTCAACGATAAAAGCTAAAACGAGAAGAAACAAGCAGAAAGGGGAAGTCTCCCATCATGACATCCAACTGACAATTCAATGCAAGGAAAAGTGGTTCGATTTCACAATAATTTTAAATAAAATAACAGTAGAAAGGTGTAGAAATATCTTACCTGTTTCTCTAGCTTCAACAGGTCGTACAGACTCTGCACGGGTCAGCTTAAGAACTGTAGGTACTGGAATCTGGGTGCACCAGTTCTAAGCGGTCCCCATTCATGATCCGTGAGACCATGCAATTGAAGAGGATTTCTGTCAAACAGTTCACGAGCATTGTTGTATCCGAAGTGACTCCAAGCACTTGTGCTCAACTATTGCTTTCCTTGAGCTTTTACTTCTTGTGGGATTCGAAAACCAACTCACATACCCTATACATGCTACCACAAACACAAGTGATCTACACAAGGCTGGAGGAGATATTTTCAGAGAAGAACCTAGGTTGTGGAGTTTGGCTTTACACCTGCTCTCATATTAGGAGCAGCCCTAGTCTGAGACGAAGCAAAAGAAGATGGCTTTAAAACCAAAAAAAAAAAGATCTCTTACCAGTACAGACTCCATATCCATAAAACAGTCACTAGACTCAGCATCCTCAATTAAGGCTGACCAGTCACTAGATTGCTTCACCAGGCATTACTAATAATCTCTACAAGAACATTTCCCTTTTTTTCAAAGTGATGGAACCGCTTTGCCTCTCTCACAACAATTTGCGTTGCAACAATCTTGGACAAACCTGATGCAGTGTGGTAGAGGAATACTCTTACTTTCCCGTTCACTCAGCACAAGTTCTGAATCTGACAAATATCCTGCTACCTTCATCTCCCAAGACATTTTCTCCAACATTGCATAGATCTCCTGTGCCTGTGGGTGTGATCTGTCACCTTTAACATTCTTTTCACCAGAAGAGACCAGCTATCCACTGCCACAACTACTAATTTTTGCATCTTGTTTGACTCCACCATCCCGATCACTGCTTTCCTTTCTTTAACCAATCCGCTAAAGGAATGTAAACAGCAGCAATATTTCACCTCTGTTGGGTATTGAAGCTACAACATCGTCACAAAGCCAAAAAGGGTTATGCAAAATGAAACCAGAGCCAAATTCGAGCCGACACCAGCAGAGGGGTTTGAGCAAGCAACAAGGAAATTTGTGCTTCGTGAATATTCTGATAAAAAACAGATCCGCCTGTATGAGATACTCTTCCATGAGTTACAAAGTAAAACAAGTAAGAAATCAATAGAGAATCTTAGCAAATAGATTTCATCAGGTCTCCTGGTAACACTCTCACTGTCACAAAGTCGATTTTGATAACAAAACCTTGAAGGAGAAACCCGAATTGAGGATGCAGCCGATACTGAACAGATAACAACATAGTTGGACGACTTGCTTGTTGGAGGCGCTCACGAAGGCTTCTACTATACTGAAACGTGTCTGCTGCCTGGTTAAACACTGTTGCAGGCTGTTGCTGTGGATCCCCGACCAGAACACACCCCGCAGCACCCAATGAAAGTGGAGGTAACGCGCTTGCGACACCAGCCTGTAGCTTCATCTAAAACCGCCATATCAAACCCACGCGGCCAACAGGGAGGAAGGAAGGCGTCCAGGAGGAGCCAGGAAGAAAAAAAATCCATGACAGAGATTTCGATGGCTTCTCAACCACTCCACACGCAAACTATCTAAGGGAGATCTCACGTGATTTGAGAGGATAAGCAGGCAGTCAAACAAGAAGCAAGGAAGATTTGTAAATCAGAAAAATCAGTGAGTGCGGCCACCAACAAGGAGTCCATCACGTCAAACTTTAATAACTCCACCCTCCACACCAAGAAGGAGATAAAGCTGACTGTGACAGATTTACAAGTCTATGATGGGTAACGTGGCCTAAAAGGCTTTAATAATTGAACACAAAATTTAATAATTTATTTACACAATTAAAAACAAATATAACTGACACGAATTTATTTATTATTACAATAGTTTTCTCCATATAATTCTCATAAGCTAAGAGGTATAAGAAATTTTGTATGATTTGCTATTCAACCTGAGAAGATTAAATCGCATACAGACGAGCAAGCAAGAGGAAGAAAGAGTCGAATTATCCATTACTCCCAATGATTAAAACAACTTGCGAACAGGCTTAAGCAACCAAGTGAAGAAAACTAGAGGTTGACATTCCAAAGTGAACACGAAGCAGGGAACGACCATGGCACCAAGACGGGTAACCACTTCTTCAACGCAGGACAGGGTAAAATTCACCTAACGATAGAAAAGGGAGTTCAATTCAGCATTCAATGACACGCAAAAGGACAAGGACGTAACAGCGAAAGTCGATGCCGAACAGGGCATTACAATACAAAGTAGCATTAGACCAAACAATGTCATTATTTTCTACTCCCATATTTTTTCGTTATGGATAGTGAACTTAGACTAAGCTTGCACATCTTTTTTTCAAAAACAAAATGCTTAATAAGGTTAAATTCCAATAAAAATGTCACGAATGATTTTGAAAAAATTTAAAATACCAATTCATATTCCATGTTTTCATTATTTTTTGTGCTCCATTATAATTTTGTAACAAATTTAATAAAATGTTATCTAATAATTATTAAATTATAATAATAACACCTTGCACCACATTCCTAACTCCAACTACCCCAAACACAGCGTAACCTTGCTCCCCTCGGAACAACCACTAATATATTTTAATATAATAGTTATTCATTACCATATATTGCTACAACATTTTTTATTTGAAAATTGTAAACCTATACCTAAATCATTAAATTAATTTCCCAATTCTAATTTAGCCGTGGTACTCTTTCAATAATTTATACAACCCATTTGTTTTCCCTTGAAAAAAGCCACCACTCTCCCACTCCTTCCAAAATCTTTTAACTATATCTAATCTAGTGGTTTTTTAGTCTATACAAAGTAGCATTAGACAAAACAATGTCATTATTTTCTACTCCCATATTTTTCGTTATGGATAGTGAACTTAGACTAAGCTTGCACATCTTTTTTTCAAAAACAAAATGCTTAATAAGGTTAAATTCCAATAAAAATGTCACGAATGATTTTGAAAAAATTTAAAATACCAATTCATATTCCATGTTTTCATTATTTTTTGTGCTCCATTATAATTTTGTAACAAATTTAATAAAATGTTATCTAATAATTATTAAATTATAATAATTAATAATTAATTCTTACTAATCAATATAAATATTTTAAATATATGTATTTAAAATCTAAAATATATATATTTTTAAATATAATTTAAATATTTTAAAATTGATATTTGTGAGTGTATAAAATATATAGTTATATTTGAAATATGTGTGAACTAAAATATTATAAATACACCAAAAATAAAAGTAAATATAATATAATAAATATATCTATCTAGAATAAGTTAATAAATATTGATTTTAAGATGGTATTCTTAATTTTTTCACATATTATATTGATTAAGAACTTCAATATATTTTCAGTTTCTCATTAATTTATGACAAATAAAATACATACATATTTTTAAACCATTTAATTAATAATTAATAAATACATTTAAACTATTTTTAAATACTTATGATAAAATTGTTTGACTTAGTGAAAAAAAATGTTATGTTTCTAAAAATAGAGATTTAAAAAGATGACCTCAAGGATTATTTAAATCACACATAAATATTGATTTTAAAAAAAAAACAAACAAAAAACTTAATATTTATCAAAATTAGGATGATATTGATTTTGATTCATTGATTTTGAGTTTGTTAATTGTTAACTTAACAATGTAAATATCGCTTTTCATGTTCTCTTTTAAAATCAATTTACATCTTCCATGGATGTTAAAGTCTCTTATCCCTCCCAAAATTCAGCATTTCTAAATTTTCTATAGATTTTGATCAAATTTTAAAGATAATGATAAAAATAGAGGGTGGGGATCATTATTTATAAAAATCAAATTGAAAATTATTTGTAAATTTAATATAAATATTTAAATTTTAATTAAATTAAATTAATATTAATAATAATTTTAAAATAAAAATAAAATGTGATACATTTTGTTAATGAAAAATATTATAAAATAAAAAATTCAAATCAAAAAATAATATATACCAATTTTTATTTTATGGATTCATTGTTTTATTAATTAATTTTTTTATACAAAAGTTTTTCATAAATTTTGATCACTTTTTATATAAAAAATTATTTTTATAAATAATAATAATAATAATAATAAATATAAATATAAATATAGATATAGATGTTTAATTACAAAAGTCAATGTAAAATTATTTAAGTAAATAAAAATACAATTATTTCTTTATTATAAATACATAAATATTTATTAAATTAATTTTATCTTAATAACAATTTTAAAATAAAAAGGAAATGCTATAACTTATATTAATAATAAAAATTTATAAAAACAAAGCAAAACAATGGATTGTATATATGAATTTTTTTACAATAAAAAATCAAAAAAATCTAAACATTTAAAATTACTCTTTGAATTTTTAATTATTATATATTATTTTTTATATTTTAGATTTTTATTATATTTTATAAATTATTTAATTTGATGTTTCTTTCCATGAGATTTTTTTGAGATATGTTAATATATTAATTTTTTAATTGAAAATTTTCTATTAAAATTGTGGTTCCTTTCATCAAATCGTCTTACTTTAAATTACGAAAGAGAACCAAAGAAAAAGGTCATTAAACTTTAGAGAAGATAATCTATAAGATAAATTGAAGGTTATTAACATTAAATTTGAAATTTAAATAATTTGAAACTATATATACAATTTAAAAAATTACACTTATGCCTTTTAATATGGATTTATTGTATTGTGCCTTATGGTGGTCTTCATATTAAATTTAGATATTGTTGATTCAATTATTTAATAATTATGTTGTTCAGTATAATTTTAGTGAAGGGTTTAAAGTAGGTTTTAAAGTAAGGTTATTTTTTTTATTTCAATCATTATTATTAAATAAAAAGTATTTTTTCTTTTTTTATTATTATTAATTTCTAAAAATGTTGTTTTTGGTTTAGCAATATATTTGGTGAAAAAATTATTTATATATGTAGTCTTTTTTTTTAATATATTTACTTAAATTTTATTATTATGTCGAGAGACATCTACAATTATATATTGAGTGGAGGAATCTGATGTAGTATCCATGTAAATAAAAATAAATTTCTTTTAATAATAATTGTAATGCCCATCAAAACAATGTTCTAAAAACATGCTAATTCCTAACACTTAACCCAAAAATTGCGACTAATTTTTTTTGTTACAAGATAAAGGTAAGAGGATAAAACAGGTTTCAAGGATGTTAATCCCCGTAGGGGACAACAATTAGCTTACACCACTAACCTCCACTTCTCGATTAAAGAACTAGGTCTAGATAAAAGGTTAACATAATCTCAATTTATCTCTAAGGCCGATAATCAATTTTTCATTAGGAACGTACCATAGGTTATTTACATAGCTAGGTGGTTTCTTCTCTTTAGTTAATGTGAAAGGTTAACCTTATGTTAATTTAATTAAATTCATTATCTTATTAACTTAAAGGCCTTTCTAATAACTACCTAAACCTTGCTAAGGACTAACCATGACTTAGCACTCTATGGCAATTAAATGGCCCCCATTCCCCAATTACACATACCCTTAAAGATTTAATTTAACATTTAAATTACATTTCTACCAAACAAAAGTAGGGTAAAACCTCCACCCTTAGATCAAATCAATCTTGGCCACTAGATCCTAGGATTCCAAACTAACCCTAAATTTCTTTATGAGTTTTTTTATTAAAGTCTTTCCTTTGTTCATTTTCCCTCATTTGGTCTATTTGTTTTGTTAAAAATTATAGGTTGGAGAAGAGGAAGCCATGGGAGCAAAGGAGGAAGAACTAAGGAGGATTCTACAAGAAGATCTAGTTTAGACTAGTTTAGATTAAAGTTTTATTGTTGTTATTACTTCCATTCAAGGATTGGGAGGGATTTTCCTTTCCAATCTGGTTTTCGTTCAAGCTATGTGCATTTGGGTTCTCTATTTGGGGCAAACCCTACTCCGAACAATATAAATGAAAATAATGTTTTTAATTCACCATTTGTATGTTTTATTTCTCAAATCCATGGGATTACTCTTTGTTTACTTGTTGGTGATTATTAGTTAAATTTCACAACTTAAAAATTTAGTATAAACCAGTTAAATTTTTCGCACAGGCGCAGATCCAAGGAGTTCTGTTGTAAGTGACAGAACTGTCACCCAGAGTAGATCGGCGGTCCTAGGACCGCCACCCTGCCTGGGTGACAAACCATGGACCGCCACCCTACTAAGCGGTGGTTTTGAGACCGCCGCATTAGCCTGAGCGGCGGTTACAGGACCACCGCTCTTCATAGGGCAGTGGACCTGTTTCTGAAAAATAGAACCTTAAATCTGAGGTTTTCTCAAAAACTAAAAGATATCAAAAGGTGCTAAATTGCATTCTGAGCTTAATTTTGAACATATAGAGTTTCCAGTTTTGAGATTTCATTCCTATTGTTCTTTTGTTAGTTAAAATTTATTCGTTTAAGCATTTTTCATTCCAAAACTAGTAATACAACTACAAGGTCTATTCTATCTTGTTCAACTAAATTTTCTTCAATATCAAGAGTTGAAAGAAATTTATATCTACTTCTAAAGATAGCTCCTAAAAGATTTGTTTGATTCAAAAAAAATGGGGGGAGAGGCAACACTCTCCACCCAACCAAGATATCCAATGAAGAGGAGAAGAAATCCTCTCCATTAGCCCCCGAGACTTGACCAAATTATAATGGGAGATAATTCCAACACATGGAAACAACAAGCTTCCACACACACACACACACAATTACATGTTGCCATGGTGACCCTTGTTGAATTCATCTAGAATTTCAATGTGAGTTGTCTCCAATCCCCATGATGTTTGTTGTGAATAAATTTACCTACAAAACACAAAAATACATCCTTCGTCCTTGTGGCTACATTAAAACATCCATGTCAAAATATGCAATATAAATCTAAAATCATCTATATACGAATTAATATCATCTAGGAAATTATGAATCATTTACAAATTTCTAGCAACATTTCTATCCAACATTTCATCCATGTCAAAATGATCACAACATTAATTCAATTATCAAAGCCTACTCATGGTGACGAAAGTATATCACATGTCAGAAATATATATAAATAACCATGTCCACAACATATCAACATCAATATAAAATGTCTCTAATAATCCACATGCATCATATATGAATCGAAATCAAAAACAGTCCAATATCTCTAACATCTAGTATCATGCTAAATCAAAAAGCTACAACAATGTCCATAAGTGTAGTCGATAGTATCAAAATCAAAGAAAAAGGTGTCGAAGGGAAGTGGGCACTACATCCCCCTCCCCTTAGACTCAACTTCCTCTTGGAAGTCACTAGAACAGGTGTGGGAACTGCACTCGTAGTAATGTAGCATCCTCCCATGTAGCTGCAGTCTCATCATATCTATCCCACTGGACCTGAACCTGGTCAATCTCTCTGCCACGAAGGCCCAGGGTCCTGCACTCTATAATGTGGACGGGCTCCACCATCACCTACCCTTGATCCTACACCTATAATGTGGTCCAATCTAGCACATGAGAAGGATCAGAAATATATCTCCTAAGCACATAGAAACATGAAACACATCATGGACGTGAGACAAGCTAGGTGGAAATGCTAGACGATAGGCCAAGGGACCGATGCGCTCCAAGATCTCAAAGGACCCACAAACCTAGGAGCAAGCTTAGAACCTTTTCCATAACAGATAGGGCTCTTATGTGGTCTGACACAAAGAAACACCTTCGTGCCCACCTCATAACTATGATCTGTCCTATGCTGGTCCGCATACTTCTTCTGTCCTATCCTACGCCTCCTGTAATCTTTGTCTGATCAAAACAACCTACTGCTCCATGTCTTGCAATAAGGATAGCCCAAGAGAAACCCTGTCCTCTAACCTGTCCCAACTAAGAGGTGTCCTGCACTCTCTACCATATAATGCCTGAAAAGGAGCCATGCCTATCGAACTCTGGAAACTATTATTGTAGGAAAACTCCACCAAGTATAGATACTCCTCCCATCTTGATTGGTGATCCATAACGTACATCCTAAGCATGTCCTCCAGGATTTGATTCACCCGCTCAGTCTGTCCATCTGTCTCAGGGTGATATGCCATGCTAAAATTGATCCTCATCCCAAGAGCATGCTGCAAGGTGGTCCAGAAATGGGAAGTGTACAAAGGATCGTGGTCGTAAATGATCTTCTACAGAATCCCATGTAATCTGAAAATCTCATCAAGATATACCCATGCCACTGCACTAGCTATGTAGGTGGTCTTCACCGGAGAAAAATGATCCACTTTCGTCAATTTATCCACCGTGACCATGATGGCATCATGGTGGTATCTCGACGTCGGTAACCCAACAATGAAGTCCATGGAAATGGTGTCCCATTTCCACTCCAGTATGGCATGAGGAAAGAGAAGGCCAGCTGGATGTTGATGCTCAGCCTTCACCCTCTGAAACTCTAAAAAACGTGACACAAACTGAGCCACGTCTCTCCAAAGTCCTCTCCAATGGTACAACTATCTCAAAGTGGCGTGCATCTTCTTCACCCCGGGATGGGCTGAATAAGGTGCATGATGAGCCTCTGTCAAAATTTCCTATCTCAAGCCTCCATCTCTAGGAACATATATCCAACCTATGTGTCTGAGAAGACCATCTTCCTCTAATGAAAATCCATCAAATCTCCCCTCAAGGGGCCTCTGAGACTCAATCTCTACTCTGGCTGCAAGGTAGAAGTTGTCATGAGGAAGCTGCTGCAAAATCCTACTCTGCAAATCTGTACCCACTAAAGTAGCCATAGCCACATGTCTTCATCTACTCAAAGCATCTGCAACCACATTCTCCTTCCCCTTCACATGCTCTATCTCCATATCATACTCACAAAGCAACTCCATCCAACACCACTGATGAGCATTGAGATTGGGCTGCATGAAGAGGTGGCAAAGACTCAAGTGATCATTCCTGAGTGTAAATCTCCGGCCAAGAAGGAAATGTCTCCACCACACTAAGGCATGCACAACTACTGTAAGCTCAAGATCATGAGTCAGATAATTGAGCTCATAATCCTTGAGTTTGTGAGACTCAAAAGCAACTACTCTTCCCTCCTGCATCAACACACCTCCAAGTCCTACCAAAGAAGCATCTGTGCAAACGTAGAACTCACCCTGAGGATCTGGCACTGCTAGAATAGGTGCTGTCGTGAGGCATTCCTTCAGTGTCCTGAAGGCCTACTCACATCTATCTGACCAAACAAACTTCTTCCCTTTCCGCTGAAGGGAAGTGATGGGGTGCGCAATCTGAGAAAATTCCTGAACAAATCTCCTGTAATATCCTGCCAAACCCATGAAGCTGCGTACCTCGGTCACACTAGTGGGTGCTGGCCAATCCATAATAGCTCGAATCTTGGAAGGATTGACTGTGATACCTTCCCCAGAAATGATGTGGCCCAAATACTGCACCTCTGTCTAAAAGAACGCACACTTCTCCAAGTTCCCATAAAGATGTTGCTCACGAAGACACTAAAGAACCTGGTGAAGGTGCTCCTCATGCTCCTCACGCGTACATGAGTAAATCAAAATTTCATCAAGAAATATGAGCATGAAGTGATCTAGAAAAGTCCTGAATACCCCATTCATCAAGCTCATGAACACTGTGGGGGCATTCGTCAGACCAAAAGGTACCACTGTGAACTCGTAGTGGCCATATCTCATATGGAAGGCAGTCTTATGAATATCTACCTCCATAATCCTCAGCTGATGATACCCTGACTTAAGATCTATCTTGGAGAAAACTATGGCCCCCTTCATCTGATCAAATAAATCATCAATGCATGGAAGGGGGTAATGATTCTTGATCGTTACTTTGTTCAACTGGTGCAGTAATCAATACACAACCATAAGAGATCCATCCTTCTTCTTCACAAAGATCACTAGTGCACCCCAAGGGGATACACTAGGATGGATTAGGCCTTTCTCCAGAAGGCCCTCAAGCTGCAACTTGAGCTCACATAGCTCAGGAGTAGTCATCCGATAAGGTGCTCGTGAGATAGGCTCTGCACCTGAACCAAATCTATGTGAAAATATATCTCACGTGGGGGAGGTAACCCCGGTAGCTCCCCTAGAAAAACATCAGAAAACTCTCTCAAAATGTGATGGTCATCAAGGGATGGTCCACTAGACTCATCCTCAGATCTGTCACTAACCATAACAACATACATCTGACAACCCCATCGCACACACCGCTTAAGCTACATAGTGGAGATGGTGTGAATAGAAACATGGGCCTCCTAACCCCTGCTATCACTGACTCCACTCCTAGATCATCTGTACAAGCAATAGTCTTATGGTAACAGTCCACTCTAGCTCTATGTGCAGACAACCAGTCCATGCCCAAGATGACACCATAGGAACCCAATGGAAGGATTCAAAGATCCGAAGTAGTGGTGAAGGGTCCCAAATCCACTACACACTCCTTAACTAAGGAGTCTACAGAAATTTTGGCTCTAGAAGCCATCTCAACATCCCAACTATGACCCTACCTAACTACCACCAGCCTGTAACGCTCTACCACTAAGGATGGTGCAATAAAAGAATCAGAGGAACCAGAATCAAACAATATAGAGGTGGAAACACCACCAATACTACCTGTCATCTCTATCATGGTACTCTGGTGCTTAGCCTGACGGTTCTCAACCACTAGCATATATCTGATGGCTCCATGCCATATCTCCAACAATAGGCTCTGAGATCTATGTCTTACCCTTGTTGCTAGGGTTCTGTGGGCACTCTCTCTAATGGTGTCCAGCAACGCCACAACCATAATAGCTATCCTGGTCCTCTCCAGTGGGATGCAGCTCTAGCCAGTACTCTAGATGTCTGTGTTGTGGATCCTGACGACCCAACTATGGACTGTTAAGGTCTCTACTGATGAGATCCTGCTGACTGAGCTCTCTGTGCACCCTGTGTCCTGATGGGACCTCTAGGAGGAGGCCCCATACTCTGCCCCCTCTGTGCGTCAAATCTCTGAGGAGGTTCTGTAAGGTGGGTGGGTCTGTTGTCGTCTGCTGCTACTAGAGGTGGTTGCTACTGGTGGCCTGAAGGAAGACTGTCCCAAACTCTGTCCACCATGAGGAGGAGGAACTGAACCCCTCAATCTGCTATCCTACATCTACTAGATGTGGCTCTGAACTCTATCTCTAGCCTGCTGCATCTTCCCCCATGTCTCCTTTGTAATATAGGCCTTCTCCACGGCCTCTACTAATGTCTGTGGGCAGTGAATGCGCACCGCACCACCCAAATCCAAATTCAGGCCCCAGATGAACCTATGAATCCATACCTGCTCATCCTGCATATAGTCGACATACTGGAGTAGATCCAGAAATCTACTCTCATACTCGGCTATAGTCATAGATGCTTAGTAGAAGGTCATGAAACTCATCTATCCGCTACTGTATAAACCTCCTAGGAAAATACTTGCTCCTGAAATGCTCCTCAAAAATCTCCTAGGTAACTTTCTCTGAGTCAACATGGAGCTTCTGCTCCTTGGTCCTCCACTAGACTCCTGCTCCATCCCTCAGAAGATGGATCGCAACACAAGCTTTCATGTGTTGCTAGTACAAGGGAAGAGCTTGAAGCATCCACTCAAGCTCACCAACCAGGCCTCTTCTTGAAAACCTCTTGTATCTCCAAGAATAATGAGATGGCCGTAGCTTCAGGATCTCCCTGATATGGTCTACATCTGATAACTGACGACCCTAGGTCTCTCTACATGCTCTCCCTCTGTCTAGGGCTTCGAGATCTATCCCTATGTCCTGAAATCCTTTCTCCATGCCCTCTCTGTGGTGACTCTACCCTAGGTGAACTCCACGTGGAAGTTCTCTGCCCCATGCTCCTCATTGTATCAAGGAGATGCCCTAGCCTCAACTAATGGCTCCATATCCTATCTAGCAAGTCATCCTCCTAAGGACCTTCCTGTGTATAGTGGCATTGACATCCTAAAGCGTCTGTAAAATCTAAGGAAGAATGGCTGCTACAGCCTGATCTGGCGGTGGTATACCTAGGTCTATGTGAAAAGACCCCTTGTCTGGTCCACACCTCCTGCATAGACCAAGGTGAGAGTTAGTTCATCATTTTGGTTTTGTTTCAGTTTTCTAATGTTTTCTAAAATTTTACAATTTATCAAATAGTGTGGTTTTCTAGATTTAAAAGAACAATTTTGCACTAGGTTAAAATTCATGTCTCATGTTTTCTAGGTGTGCCCAAGGGTCCAAGCTTTGAACCCATGGCTCTGATACCAAATGTAACACCCACACAAAATGACGTTCTAGGAACACACTAACACCTAACACTTATCCCGAAAATTTGTGACTAATTTTTATTTTTGCTTACAGTTACAAGGAAGAAGGATACAACAGGTTACAAGGATGTTAATCCCTTAGGGTTCATTAAATTAACTTACACCACTAACTCAAATTTATCGATTGAAGAACCAGGTCTAGATAAAAGGTTAACATTATATCTCAATTTATCTCTAAGGTCCATTAATCAATTATTCATTAGGAAGGTACCATAGATTAATTTACATAGTTATATGTTTTCTTCTCTTTAGTTAATGTTCAATCCTAGAAAGGTTAACCTTGATGTTAATTTATTTAAATTTATTATCCTATTAACTTAGAGTCCTTTCCATTGACTCCTAAGGCATGCTAAGAACTAATAAAGGTTTAGCACTCTAAGGAAATTAAATGGCCCCATTCCCCAATTACACATACCCTTAAGGATTTGAATTTAAACATTTAAATTACATTTCTACCAAACAAAAATAGGGTGAAACCTCCACCCTTAGATCAAATCAATCTTGGCCACTAGATACTAGGGTTCCAGAACTAGCCCTAAATTTCCTTATGAGTTTTTATTAAAGCCTTTCCTTTGTTCATTTCCCTTCATTTGGTCTATTTGTTTTGTTAAAAATTACAGGTTGGAGAAGAGGAAGCCATGGGAGCAAAGGAGGAAGAACTATGGAGGATTCTACAAGGAGATAAAGTTTAGATTCCAAAACACATTTAGATTGTAGTTTTATTTGAAATGTAATCTATTTCAGATTTCAAGGATTTGGGAGGGGGTTTCCTCTACCAATCTGGTTTTATTTCAAATCTATAATGTATTTGGGTTTCTATTTGGGGGCAAACCCTACCCCCATGAATATAAATGAGAAGATATGTTTTAGATCTACCCATTTGTATATTTTTATTACTCAAATCCATGGGATTCACACATTGTTTACTTGCTGGAATTATTAGTTAAATTTTACATCTTATAAAATTAGTAAAAACTTTAGTTAAAGTTTTCACACAGGCACATCCGTGGAGTTCTGTCATAAGTGACAGAATTGCCACCCAGAGCAGACATTACAGTCCTTGGACTGCCGCCCTTCTTGGGTGACAAACCATGGACTTCCACCCTACTGAGCGGTGGTTTTGAGACTGTCTACCTTAGCCTGAGTAGGTGGTTATGGGACTGCCGCTTTGCACAGGGCGGCGGTCCTATTTCTGAAAAATAGAACCTTAAATCTGAGGGTTTTCTCAAAAACTAAAAGTTACTAAAATGCTAAAAACTGCATTCCGAGCTTAATTTTGAACACATAGAAGTTTCCATATTTGAGATTTCATTCCAATTGTTCATTTCTTAGTTAAAATATACTCATTTTAAAGCATTTTCTAATCCAATAAGGCAACATACATTGTAACAAAGTCATCTGAAGGTGTTCAACTAAATTTTCCATTCAGCTCCAATTCCAGAGTTAAAATAAATTTATAACTAGAACTAACATTGTTATTTTCTTACTACAAAACAAGGCATTAAAATAGCAAATAAACTTGCAATTTGGGAGAGGCTCTTATTTCCATTTTTAGTACCAATCAAAATATATGATTCAAAAAACTACAAGAACTTTATTTTCCATTTCAAGTTTACTATGCATACAAGTTCAACTTCTTACAACTTCTATATTTCATTCTTTCTAACATTATAATAATGGAAACTAACTTCACAATGAAAGTAACTCTTTTTCCATTTTTCACAATAATTTTCCAACTTCCAACTAAAAGAATTACTTTTACACAATACATCCATTTTAATTTCTTTCCCTTTGTTTCTTTGACATACAATATACAATTATTTTAATGCAACATTCTCCATGTGATTATTACAATTTCTTCCCCTCAAGTGTTTGGTGAAATAATACAATAATGCACCCGCAAAACAAATAATACCTCCTTCAACCTCGTGGCCGCATTACAACATCCATGCCAAAATATGCAATATAAATCTAAAATCATCTATATATGAATTAATATCATGTAGGCAATTACGAATCATTTACAAATTCCTAGACAACATTTCTATCAAACATTTCATCCATGTCAAAATGATCACAACATTAATTCAATTATCAAAGCCTACTCATGGCGACGAAAGTATATCACATGTCAGAAATATATATATATATATAACCATGTCCACAACATATCAACATCAATATAAAATGTCTCTAATAATCCACATGCATCATATATGAATTGAAATCAACAACAGTCCAGTATCTCTAACATCTAGTATCATGCTAAATCAAAAAGCTACAACAATTTCCATAAGTGTAGTCGACAATATCAAAATCAAAGCAAAAGGTGTCAAAGGGAAGTGGGCACTACATCCCCCTCCCCTTAGACTTGACTTCCTCCTAGAAGTCACTGGAACAGTGTGGGAACTGCACTCGTAGAAATGTAGCATCCTCCCATGTAGCCACAGTATCATCATATCTATCCCACTGCACTCGAACCTGGTCAATATCTCTGCCGCGAAGGCCTAGGGTCCTGTGCTCTATAATGTGGATGGGCTCCACCATCACCTACCCTTGATCCTACACCTGCAATGATGGTCCAATCTAGCACATGAGAAGGATCATAAATATATCTCCTAAGTACAGAAACATGAAACACATCATGGATGTGAGACAAGCTAGGTGGCAATGCTAGACGATAGGCCAAGGGACCGATGCGCTCCAAGATCTCAAAGGGACCCAAAAACCTAGGAGAAAGCTTAGAACCTTTTCCGTAACAGATAGGGCTCTTATGCGGTCTGAACATGAAGAAACACCTTCATGCCCACCTCATAAATATGATCTTTCCTATGCTGGTCTGCATACTTCTTCTGCCTATCCTTATGCCTCTTGCAATCTCTATCTGATCAAAACAACCTGCTGCTCCATGTCCTGTAATAAGGTTGGCCCAAGAGAAACCCTGTCCTCTAACTTGTCCCAACTAAGAGGTGTCCTGCACTCTTTGCCATATAATGCCTGAAAAGGAGCCATGCCTATCAAACTCTGGAAACTATTATCTGTAGGAAAACTCCACCAAGTATAGATACTCCTCCCATCTCGACTGGTGATCCATAATGTACATCCTAAGCATGTCCTCCAGGATTTGATTCACCTCGCTCAGTCTGTCCATCTGTCTCAGGGTGATATGTCATGCTGAAATTGATCCTCATCCCAAGAGCATGTTGCAAGGTGGTCCAGAAATGGGAAGTGTACAAAGGATCACGGTCACAAATGATCTTCCATGGAATCCCATGTAATCTAAAAATCTCATCAAGATATACCTGTGCCACTGCACTAGCTGTGTAGGTGGTCTTCACCGAGAGAAAAATGAGCTACTTTCGTCAATTTATTCACTGTGACCATGATGGCATCATGGTGGTATCTCAACGTCGGTAACCCCAAAAATGAAGTCCATGGAAATGGTGTCCCACTTCCACTCCGGTATGGCATGAGGAAAGAGAAGGCCAACTGGATGTTAATGCTTCGGCCTTCACCCTCTGACACTCTAAACAGCGATGACACAAACTGAAGCCATGTCTCTCTAAAGTCCTCTCCAATGGTATAACTATCTCAAAGTGGCATGCATCTTCTTCACCCTAGGGATGGGCTGAATAAGGTGCACGATGAGCCTCTGTCAAAATGTCCTATCTCAAGTCTCCATCTCTAGGAACATATATCTAACCTCTGTGTCTGAGAAGACCATCTACCTCTAATGAAAATCCATCAAATCTCCCTCAAGGGGCCTCTGAGACTCAATATCTTCTTTGGCTGCAAGGTAGAAGATGTCATGAGGAAGCTGCTGCAAAATCCTGCTCTCTACAAATCTGTAACTATTGAAGTAGCCATATCCACATGTCTCCATGTCTTCTCAAAGCTGTCTGCAACCACATTATCCTTCCCCTTCACATGCTCTATCTCCATATCATACTCACAAAGCAACTCCATCCAACACCACTGATGAGTATTGAGATTGGGCTATGTGAAGAGGTGGCGAAGACTCAAGTGATCAGTCCTAAGTGTAAATCTCCAACCAAGAAGGAAATGTCTCCACTGCACTAAGGTGTGTACAACTGACTGCAAGCTCAAGATCATGAGTCAGATAATTTAGCTCATAATCTTTGAGTTTACGAGACTCAAAAGCAACTACTCTACCCTCCTGCATCAACACACCTCCAAGTCCTACCAAAGAAGCATCTGTGCAAATGTAGAACTCACCTTGAGGATCTGGCACTGCTAGAATAGGCACCATGTCGTGAGGCATTCCTTCAGTGTCCTGAAGGCCTGCTCACATTTGTTTGACCAAACAAACTTCTTCCCTTTCTGCTAAAGGGAAGTGATGGGGTGCGCAATTTGAGAAAATTCCTAAACAAATCTCCTGTAATATCCTTCCAAACCCATGAAGCTGTGCACCTCGGTCACACTGGTGGGTGTTGGCCAATCCATAATAGCTTGAATCTTGGAAGGATCGACTGTGATACCTTCCCCAGAAATGATGTGGCCCAAATACTGCACCTCTATCTGAAAGAATGCACACTTCTCCAGGTTCCCATAAAGATGTTGCTCACGAAGACACTGAAGAACCTGGTCGAAGGTGCTCCTTATGCTCCTCACGCTTACATGAGTAAATTAGAATGTCATTAAGGAAGATGAGCATGAAGTGATCTAAGAAAATTCCTGAATACCCCATTCATCAAGCTCATGAACACTGCGGGGGAATTCGTCAAACCAAAAGGTACCACTGTGAACTCGTAGTGGCCATATCTCATACAGAAGGCGGTCTTATGAATATCTGCCTCTATAATCCTCAGTTGATGATACCCTAAGTTAAGATCTATCTTGGAGAAAACTGTGGCCCCCTTCATCTGATCAAACAAATCATCAATGCAGTGGAAGGGGGTAACGATTCTTGATCATTACTTTGTTCAGCTGGCAGTAATCAATACACAACCGTAGAGATCCATCCTTCTTCTTCATGAAGATCATTGGTGCACCCATAGGGGATACACTAGGATGAATTAGGCCTTTCTCCGGAAGGCCCTCAAGCTACAACTTGAACTCACATAGCTCAGGAGTAGTCATATGATAAGGTTCTCATGAGATAGGCTCTGCGCCCGGAAGCAAGATCTATGTGAAAATATATCTCACGTGGGGGAGGTAACCGCTAGTATCTCCCCTGGAAAAACATTAGCAAACTCTCTCAAAATGTGATGGTCATCAAGGGATGGTCCACTAGACTCATCCTCAAATCTATCACTAACCGTAACAGCATACATCTAACAACCTCTGTCGTACACACCACTTAAGCTACATAGTGGAGATGGTGTGAATAGAAATGGGCCTCCTAACCCCTTCTATCACTGACTCCACTCCTAGATCATCTGTACAAGAAATAGTCTTATGGTAACAATCCACTCTAGCTCTGTGTGCAGACAACCAGTCCATGCCCAAGATGACACCATAAGAACCTAAATGGAAGGATTTGAAGATCCGAAGTAGTGGTGAAGGGTCCCAAATCCACTACACACTCCTTAACTAAGGAGTCTACATAAATTTTGGCTCCCGAAGCCATCTCAACGTCCACCAACTATGACCCTGCCTAACTACCACCAGCCTGCAACGCTCTACCAAGGATGGTGCAATAAAATAATCAGAAGAGCTAGAATCAAACAATATAGAGGCATAAATACCACCAATACTACTTGTTGTCTCTATCACGGTACTCTGGTGCTCAGCTTGGTAGTTCTCAACTACTCCGTAGATAATCATTTGTAATCATTACATAACTGACTAAAATGTGTTCCAAATATAGAACATTAAAATAAACATAGGAAATATAAAATCTTTTACACATTTCAAATAAAATATTTTTCGAAAAAAGAAAAATAAAAATAAAAATTTCTTTTAAAAACTGAAATGAAAAAACTTTCGAATACTTGCACATTGTGAATATGCATACTTAAAACATGACATTAAATAATGGAAAAAAAATCCGTTGAGAAAATAATTCTAAAAAAAAAAAAAGCAAAGATTATGAAAGAGGATAAAATAAAATTACATTCAAAATATTTTCCAATGATAAGTACTTATAAATTATGCAAAGGAGTACCAAAAAAATAAATACCCATAAACTACAAGTAAACTTTAGTTGATACTATTAGATACACTTATTTATAATAAAATAATCATAATATAAATAATAAAAAATAAGTAAATGTAATTTTGAATATTAATTATTAATTTTTAACAGTGATGATTATTATTTATTTTAGTTTGGTATTTTTAATATAGGTATACTTATTTTGGAATTATTATTTACGACATATGTTATTTTTAATTAGGTTTTATAAAATGTTATAAATGCAAGTATCACATGAAGTATGAGTTATTGAAATAAATTAATGTAATTTTTTTCACATTATATAATTTTTAAAATATTTTATTTTAGAATATGATTTTGAGTGAAATTTTATAGGTAATATTCTCTTTATTATAACATGACAATTCATATATTGTTGTGCTTTTGAATATTATTTTTATGGGTGTACAGTTCATTCATGTGTTGCATTTATTTCATTTTAGATAATTTCTCTAAAATCACTGGACCATTTATACAAGAAGATGCAGACATTTGTCCGGCTTAGAATCTAGTGTTGCATGTGTCATTTTGGATATCAGGAGCTAGGATTTTTGAATTGGATATTTCTGGTTCAAACTTTCCTAGCACGTTCATATTTGGACATTAGACTGTGTTTTGGAAAAGGTTTTTAAAGCAACATAATGAGGGAGCCCCCAATGTATGTTAAACATATGCACTTTGTAATAAAGACAATATTTCTATAACAAAATCACGTTCAATCAATGCACATGTTTTCTCTATGGTGACTCCTTTTTGTGAAAGAATTTTTACAATGGAAATATGTACAAATTTGATTGGATTATTTATTTAAATGTTTTTAAATATTGGATAGTGTTTTCTTTAAGCTCATATTCTCTTTAGTTCATATCATTCTTTCAAAATCCTTGCTAATTGTTAAAACCTTGATATTGTATGATTATTGTCTATTACATGTATCTGGAGTTTTTAGCTATATAAATTATTATAAAAAAATTGAAAATACTTTATAGGTATGGCTCAGCCAAGATTAAATTTTGAAAACGAAGAGGAAAAAAGAGAATATCAAAGACTATGTCAGAAGAACACAACAAGAACTTACAGATGCATAATAAGAAGAACAAAGGAAACTTCGAAATGACATTAATAACGAGAGATAAAGATTTACATAATGAAGGACTAAATTAAAAAATGAAGAATTAGATGCAGAAAGACAACAACATGCAAATAAGATGATAACAATTTTTGCACAATCGTCTTAGAATGACTCGCATGTATCAAGAACAAGGTTAAAAAGATAGATTCGTTCAGATCAGTTGTCTAAGGAAGAAAGACTACACAGATAAGAACTTCATCATGAAGCATCTTAAAGGCATTATCATAGATTGGTTGGTAATGTTGAAGTTAATTGTGGGGAAGGAGATTAAACATTAGTGGATCGTCTGCTTGAAACACCAGAAAAAATGGCCCAAGATATAATGGATGTCGATGTTAGAAATAATGCAAAGAATAATGGTGTGCAAGAGGAGACAAAATTAGAACCAATACAAACAATGGGAAGAAGAAGAGTGTAAAATAATGATTTACAAGAGGATTCAACAATCAAACCTAGAAGAAGAAGAAAAATGCAAGAATTAAATATTGAGAGGGAACAAAATATATTTGATCCTAATGGAATGCTTGGGAGATATTTTAATACAATCCAAATGATTTTTCGATGTACAGTCTTGATAACCTTGCTTTGCAGACCATGTGTTATATTTTTCAAGAATTCTACCTTGTAATAAAAATTTTTTCAGACACCTGAAGGACCTGTGTCTACTAGATGTTGATAAGAGAAAGGTCATCATTAATTTTTTGGATCAAACAATATGGATCCCAGGCCATAACCACCAAAACTTACAAACTTAACCCAAGTTGAGGAAATGTTGATAGCTCGTGTCAACCCAATCCTACAAGTGACACATGCAAATGGAGGTCAATATAAATATAAAGGACACACGATTATTTTTCGTCAAGAAGTAAAATAAATTGTTAATATTTTGCCACATAGATTGAAATATTTTTCGATGATTATGGTTCAGCAAAAAGATCAACTTGGAACAAATTATGTAACTTTATAGTCAATAGAGAGCGAGTTTACAATGCACTAAAATATAAAATAAAACGTGATAAGGTCTATTCAGATGTTCAAATTGATGAAAATTCTTTAAATGAAATTCCACCTAATGAAAATGAAAATGTATTCAAGCAGTTGAACTCTGTCCATATGAAATTTGATTCTGACATGAATGAAATTGTATTTGTAGGTCTGACCATGGATATAGATGAAGGAAATATCATTAGACACACAACATAAATTACCTATAAACCACCCAATGCCCCAAGGGAGATGGAATTAATCCATGCTCCATCATGTGAACCTTATAGCACTGATTGATTTGAAAAGTATTGGATCATCTCCTATCAATGAGTATGTGACACTAGTATTACTTAATACGGTATTCCCTACCTTGTTTCTCGATGGAAATTTTAATTGGTTAGAACCACGATTAAAACGAGTACGTCTCTATGAATTTGTAAATCATTTATTTCGATATAGGGATCACTGGTTTGGCCAACATCCCCGATTCATGTATTACATGATGAAAATTATCATGATACATCGTACGTAAAATTCATTTGCAGTTTTTGTCAAGATAAGCCTCCAAGATATACCAATCACCATCAATGAGTTACATGAGCATATGGAAAATGTGTCCCATTCACATATGGTTGATCGTTTGATGCATTTTGGAACATCATTAAGGGGTATACGGTTCTATTAGGAAAAATGTCATGGTGAATTTAAAAACTCTGAATCAGATTTACACAGGAAACAATGCACAAAATTATTATATTACTTCTCTACAAACTATTATGTACATGAGTTGTTAAAACAACTCACAACAATAATATTCTCCAGATATTATTTTCCACCTGTCACAAATAAACTTAATGGAGCACTAATATTATAATTTCCTAACATTCCCCCCCTTAGTGCGAACATGGGGAAAACCTGCCTTATACTTGCATCTGCTCATGATCTGGTGATTTTCATAGGATGATCACAAACCTCAAGGATGGTTTTGCAAACTGTTGACCAAAAACCGAGAATGGTGGTTTTGCAATTGGTTTACCACAAACCACAAAGTGATGGTTTTGCAAATGGATTACCAACAACCAAGAATGGTGGTTTTGCTATTGGTTTACCACAAATCACAAATGAAGGTTTTCAAGTGGTTTACCTACAACCACATCATGATATGCAAAGTACTATTCTCAGCCCTCATCAATATCTCACTGCAGGGAATAACATAGGAAATTCTGCTAAAATTTGTTGCTAACGCAAAAAATGAAAACTGGAAATGGAACATTGGAACGATGTTCACCCCCTCAATGTGAAATTTCCACTTATTGAAAACAATATTACTGCAAACTGAGGCACACCACACTGGAAGCACTAAAATCAAACTGCACACACACCTGTCACCAAAATTTGATATACGGCCTCATCGTTGGCAACTGACGAGATGTCGCTGAATGACCTCCAATCTCCGATGCCTCCTACTTCCAGTGACATGCTGCTAACTCAGCCAGATTTGGATATGAAACTCAATTGTTTCCACATTGTTTATTCTTTTCTTCCCTCCCGCAATGTGAAACACTTTATTTTTCCGGACATCAGGTAACACCGAAAATGCATCTATAAGTCATTTAAAAAAAAAAAATTAAGACTTTTACAATTTTTGACTCTGACTCATGATGACAACCTAGAATCACCTATTTGATAACAAGACAAACAAAAAATAACACTTTTGTATTGTCATGAAAACTTGGCAATATTGACACTATAAAGACTAAAATAAAATGACATCAATGATGGAAACTATATTGACGATAACAAAATCCAATTAAAGATTGGATTTTCACGACTTTTAAGAGACATAACTTTTGAGAAAACCGGTAATTAAAAAGTAATATTCAATTACTTTTTACACATACAACACAAAGACTTTTATTATTAACTTTGACTGACACAAAAACTTAACTATGAATTTTGGATTTAAACAATAAAACAATAATACTAATATCTTAAAATAGACTTTGACATAAGACTATAAAACCGATCCAAAAATAATGTCAAGAATCTATACCAATACTTTTACATAACAAAATGACTAACAACCATATAAGGTTGATAAAATGGTCTATTACTAAAATCAGCAACTAATAAAAACTTTAAATAAGACTCACAAATGACTTGAGTGTATTTAGTTGTTATTAGGCTAAATTGATGGTGGAATGCATGGATGATCTTGTGCAGCACCGAGGATTTCTCGATCACCAAATGAAGGAAACTAGCAGTCATGTCAGGCTAGGAAATTTGAAGCAGTTTAATATGCAACTGGATCAAAGCTCGCAAAGCAGAGATCTTCAAAATTCAACGTACTGAGCAATAACAATTGATTAAACATAATTTCCAGAGATACCATGAAGATATGTGCTCCCATAGTAACAGTACACCCGTCACATTAAAATTTCTCTCACAACAAATTTTGGAAGATGTTACTGCAATATTCTTGATGGTAATGAATGAGGACGCAATGTTTATGTGTGGGAGTTGAGCTTGAACCAATTCACATCATTCCTGCTATGATGCATAGTTATAGATGGTGATCAAAATGCTAAGCCAACAATTTAATCATTGAAACCGTCTATGGAGGCTGCTTGGTAGATCCTTGAATAGTATTAAAATGTCTGCATGCTATTCAATATTGAATCGTTTTGCCAAAAATCTGAAATCTGATAACATGTTTCTCTTACAAAACCTCACAACTACTCACATCTACAGAAAATATTCTATAAAACTAAAACTCCACAGTTGCCATAATACTTGCAAACACAGATTTAGCAAACCAATTACCTCATGGCTTGGACACATGTATGAAAATACAAACTGCGCATTGTAAAGTCTGATCAGGAGTGCATGGCGAGCTCAAGCGAGAACGAATGGAGATTGGAGGATCATAATGATTCACATTGCTTCATCACATATGGCTAATCAAAAGAAAAGAAAAAATCTCATGGCTATATTATAATCGCTCTGATACCAAATAAAAAATATAAATCAGATTTACACAGGAAACAATGCACAAAATTATTATATTACTTCTCTACAAACTACTATGTACGTGAGTTGTTAAAACAACTCACAACAATAATATTCTCCAGATATTATTTTCCACCTGTCACAAATAAACTTAATGGAGCACCAATATTATAATTTCCTAACAGAATTAACTGACATGTTGCATCAAATTGGATCACCTACCATTTTTTTTACATTGAGTGCAACTTATATGTATTGGCCTATTCTACATGCATTAATTCTTGGAACACCACTGGATAATCCACAACAAGCACAAAATTGGTGAAGTTAGAATATCACAAAATATTCTCATATAGTGGAACACTACATTCACCTATGATATTCACTTTTTTGAAAGGAGATGTTGCAAAAAAGGAATGAAAGTTAAAGATTATTAGTCTAGATATGAATGACAACATAGAAGTTCGTCACATGTGCATGGATTCATATGGTTAATAGGGGCACCAAATATGGACAACCTTGATTGGACTAATTATTTTCAATGTAAAATTGTTGAAAAATATTTTCATTCTATTGTGCATGCATGGAATCCTCAGGAGGACCCACACCTATGAAATATATAGGTAATTTTTCAATTTTCATCGAATCTATGTTTTATATAAAATTCTTACCTTCTCAAAATATATGATATATTCTTATGTTCTATGAATTACATGTCTACCAAAATTTTACACAACATCTGTGTCTTTGAAATACAATACAACTTAGACAAGTGGATATGAAAGGTGACTATGAATAGATTATCAATTGTGTATAATGGCATACGATGTGTAGAGAGGGTTCCTACCAGGTAAGAAAAGAGGAAGAATTGTTTGTAGGTAATATGCTCAAAATTTTGAATAATTAAATTGAAATTAAAACTTATGTGTGGAAGAACTAATAATGCATTTTTATATTTTGCAAGTAGAATGCACCATAGCCATTGAATCTCGAGGGATCAAAGTTATATCAAGACTCAATGACATGAGATAAAAAAAATTGAGCTTGTGATAAATGATGATGGAGTAAATACACATAATCGCTACATATTACAATTGTGGAGACCAAACGTGGATTGACGACATGTTCTTTCCAAGCATGTCATAATTAATTACATTGCAAAGTATGCAGGAAAAGTAGAGAAGAATTTTGAAACTTATCATCAAATGTTGATGCAAATTATAAACATTGATAACCGAGATGAAATGGAAACAATAGCATATATGAGACTTCTAAGTGAAACAATTGTTGAAAGTGATCTAATAAAATATGAATTATTATTAAATTTAATTTCAGAGTCACTACTATGATAATATATAACTGAATAAAAGTGCTAAGCACTCTAAATATGTAATTGTGTAAGAAAATAGGAGAGATAGGGCACTTATCTAATTTACGCTTATCTTAGAACATATATGAACTATAACGGCTGATGAACAGGATGGGAAGGGTGTTAGAAACACTTGATATTAATTTTGGAACCTACAATCATAGTTAGGCATGGGCACATGGGCTAAGGAGAGGGTGCCTAGGCGTCAGAGACCTCTTCTAGGTGTTAGTGACTGCATAGAGGGTTAGAATCTGATTTTTCCTGCATCGTTAAGGTTTCGATGTCACTTCTTGTTGATCACCTGATATTCACACTTGGATCATTATGGTACCTATAACCTGCAACATAAACCCTAGCTACACATAACACATATCAAATTGGAATGAAAAATGCAATATGTGAAGTCAGAATTACCTCGACGGTCATATGAAGGAATAACTTAAGACAAAGTGCTACACTAAATTCTAGACTTCATGTAGTTTTGTGTGGTTGTGTGTGAAGTATTGTCCTTAGGTTTCCCTTGAGCCAACAACACCAAGATAACGAGATATAGTTAGATAAAATTAAAATGTGTGAGATGAAATTCAACACTTCCTCGTCCTATGTAGTGTATGTAGCAAAAAAATGTAGTCCCTTTGATAGTATGTAGATATGATTTCCCTTTAGAATTAACCACACTTATAATAGAGTGTATGTTGTGTTTATCTATGGATCTCTTGTTTGAATTTCAGCGCTAGTAACACAACATGCCAACTATGACCTTGGGATAAGGATAAGTAAACTAAAAAGGCAAACCACGAATGTCAAAATAAATGAATAGAACAAAGAGGACAAGAGCACCCAGAATGGATAGGAGCACCTAGGCGCTAGTGTCTAGAATGGGTGTTGGTGTCTTAGGATAAATGACGACATATGTGAAAAGGTTGATAGACATGGATCCATGTGACCTGACCAGAACTAGGTATAGAAGTCACAAATGTATGAGAGAAAGACAATAAAAATCAAGTTGAACAAGTGGATGGACTAGGGAGTGTGTCACTGGTGAATACTTTTCTTGCTTAATATCCATACATATATCAAAATACTTGGTGGTATGGTAAAATAGTAATATGTGCATGATTTTTCATCTACATTTCCCCCCCTTTATACTATCTGAATAAAATTCAAGTAGTATAAAGGAAGTAAAGGAACATACCTGTGAGAAGTCTAGAGAAACTGAATTGTAAAAGTGCACGTAGAATGTAATAAGTTTTAGTGTGGTGAACCATGGATCAGTGTGTCGACCCATGCGGTATAAATAAAGATAGAAAACCCATTGTAAGGAGCACTTAGAGGAACATTCCGATCATTTATAGCTTTTAGAGATTTGTGATTGTTTCCAATGGAAGTTTAAGAGGTAGAGAGTGATCGATTCCCAACCAGATTTTGTATATTTGAAAATGGTAGGATTTGGGTGTCTTACCACCATAAGAAGAGTTTTGGGGAGAGAGGTCTATTTTTACTCTCCATCCATGACTGCATCCCCAAAATTTCCAATCATTTTAAAAAAATAGAAACCAAATTAGTTTCATGTTGCAATGTATTGTTCTGTATTAAAGAAGCCATATAAAATCAGTATAGGAAAGGAAATTATGCCTCACTGCCCCCACTCTAACGGGTTTCCAAATTTTTATAGTGGTAGATGAATTCCATGTCAGGTCACCTGGAAGTGATAGAAAATGTAAAGTGACTCCCAAGTTAGGGCATCTGGGAGAGATAGTAAAGTAATGTAACTCCAAAGTTAGGTGATCAGGGAGAGATAGTAAAGTATGTTTGTTGTACTAACTGATTGATTTGATTCTAGTGGTAGAAGATATATTTTTAGTAAGATGTGCATAGTAGATTAATCACGAAGAGTATTCTGATTGTTTCCCCCATATTAGGTCATTAGGGGAAATAGATCTAAAATAATAGAAAGTATTTGAATGTTGAGCAGATTGATTTGTTCCTTTGTTTAAATAGAATCAGAGAATGATTGTAATAGTGATGTGTTAAGAGTGTCGTTTGATTATATATAAACCTAAGAGGGATCTTAAGGTGATCCCAATTGTATGCCCCCCTTTTGGCAAAAGGGTGAGGAGTGGAGATAAAGAGAACTAAGCTGAAAGTAGAGGTGAAAAGATGTAATAATGAACAAGAGTTAGTATAGAAGATATTGCAAGATTGTGTGTATGTTGATTAGTATATGTGCAAGATTTGAATATAGCACTATTCAACATTTATAGTATTGTGGTAGGAAAAATTTTGAACTGAATGAAACAAACATGGAAGAAAACGAAGTAACGAGGCTCAAGATATAAGTGAAGCCATATCGTGTATTAGTTAGAAGAATGAGTGCAAATGGTATCTATGGAAAATTGAAAATTGCTATAGATAGTAATAGTGAAAAGTGAATAGCAGTTTCATTTGTACCATGATTGAGTGAGAATTGGAGCTTTGAGCTTGTGAGGATGTCGCATGTTAGAGTAGCATGTTTGACTAGCTTTGAGAGAGTAGCGGAAGTTGTGGCATCACAGATGACTGATGAGTTGGTGAGTAAGGTTATTTTTTAAAAATGTGGTGAAATTTGCCCGTTTTTGTCGATTTTTGTAAAATTTGAACTTTTTCATTTTTGTGTGTTTCTGACTTGGGTAGGAGTGGCTAGGGCATTGACGTATTTCGGGACACTAGCACCCAGTCCTAGGTGTAATAGACTTGGTTCTAAGTGCTCACAACTTGATCTTAGGCACTAACAACAGAGGAGAAGGCTTTACTAGTGCAATGTGAAATATTGATATTTTGACTTTTGTACTATGATTGGCTAGTTTTGAATATAAATGAAGTACTAATGTCATAATTTTGTTGGTGTTTGTGTTGTGCAAAGAGATATACACTCGAGATATTTCCACGGGGTCAACATTTGAGCGAACTATTGACTTTAGGGTTATCTGATGCTGAGTGGGACGTACTTGACCATGTCGTCTTGTGATACATACTGAGATTGGGGGAGGTTCCCCATAATATGCCTATAGTGATTGCATTGTGTGAGATATGGTGTGCCAATATATATACCTTTTGGTTGCCTACTAGTGAGATGATGGTTACCCTGCGGATGTATATCGTATATTGAAATTGTTGATCGTTAGAGAGAGAGTGAAGGTTATGAGAATAATGGATGCCTAGTAACCAAGTACACACAGAGACCCATATTAGTCTAGATTTTATATTTAGATACGGTGTCCCGTGGTTGTGGAATTTTATCGCAGTCGTTATAGCCTCATCAGTGGTAGTAGAGGGTGGCAGATTGGGTATATTATATAAGATGCATGATATTTATCAATGCATAGAGGAGAATGAGAGAATAGTTGCATGGGTGCAATGTGTGCTAGCCCATTTGTATAGGGATTTATATAGATTCACATAGGAGGAACATGGGGTGGCCTAGGAGCCACAAATTTGTTACATATATCGGCATACGTGAACATTATGATAATGTGGCCACTCATTGGGCCACATGTTGATTAGGAAAGGCACAATATATTTGCAATTAAGTGGGTTGGGTTCACTAAATGATTTAATAAAATTTGAATTATTATTAAATCTAAGTTCAAAGTCACTACTATGATAATATACAAAATAATGCAAATGCTAATAACTCTAAAGATGCAACCGTGTAAGAAAATAGGAGAGATAGGGAACTTATCTGATTTACACTTATCCTCTAGAAAAACTAATGAATAAGATAGGCAGGGTGTAAGAAATGCTCGATATTAATATTAGATCCTGCAGACAAAGATGGACATGGGCACCTGGGCTAGGGCGAGGGCGCTTAGGTGCCAGAGACCTCTTCTAAGTGTTGGTGACTACGCAAAAGGTCAAAATCTAATTTTTCCCGCATCATTAGGGTTTTGCTATCACTTCTTGTTGATCACCTGATATTCGCACTTGGATTTCTAAAGTACCTATAACCTGCAACACAAATCCTAGCTACCTGCACAAGCCCACAAACACATCAAATTGGAATGAAAAAATGCAATATGTGAATTCAAATTGACCCCAATGGTCATTCGAAGGATAAAATTAGGACCGAATGCTGCACTACATTTCAAACTCTATGTAGTTATATGTGTTTATGTGTGAAATAGTGTCCTTAGGTTGCCCCTGTGCCAATGATGCCAAGATATTGGGATATAGCTAGATAAAATGGAAATGTGTGAGATGAAATTCAGTAGTTCCCCTTCCTATGTAGTGTATGTAGTCCAAAAATACAATCCCTTTGATAGTATGTAAATATGATTTCCCTTTAGAACTGTCTGTGCTTGTAATAGAGTGTATGTTCTGTATATATATGGATCTCTTGTTTGAATTTTGACACTAGTGACATGACATGCTGACTATGACCTCAAAATAAGGATAACAAAACTAAAAATTCTGACCACAAATGTCAAAATAAATTAAAAAAACAAATATGATAGGAGAACCAAGAATGGACAGGAGCACCTAGATGCTAGTGTCTAGGGATAAATGATGGTAGATGTGAAAAGGTTGACAGACAGGGAGATCAGTGAATTGGGTACAGAAGTGACATACGCATGAGAGGAAGAAAATAAAAATCAATTCAAACAAGTGGATAGACTGAGGATTGTGTCACCATTGAATACTTTTCTTACTTAAGATCTATGTATATAATAACATACTTGGTGATATAGTAAAATAATAATATATGCGTGATTTTGTGTCTACAGAAAGAGACATTAGGGCACAAGAAACATGTCACATGTTTTTAGAGCTTCCATTGGTAGAGAGTAGTAGAGTATTTTTCAATTTGAATGTTTCATGTGAGTTGTACAAACTAGTAAATATATCTAATGAAGATGACCATGAAGAACATGTAAAAACTTTCATTGACGGGTACAAGAATAGGTCATTTTCCATGGAAGGTGTATCACTTATTTATGTCACTAGATCTTGGAAATATAATCCAAGGAGAAAATGAGATAAAATATGGGAGGTTATGAGTTTGAAAGCTATTGTGAGAGTATTCCCAAGGTTTTCCTCCATCCCTTCACATGAATCATATAAATGGGTTTTTTTTTGTTGGTCAGAGTTGTTGCTTTACAAGCCATTTCAAGGTATAGAGAAAGATATCAGACTTAATTATGATTCAATAAATTTAAATTGGGATTTGTTCAATTATAATCCCTGGTATGTTGAGAGGATGACTATTATATAAGATTTTGATAAAAGTGGGGATTTTGAAGATGAAGTTAATCAACATATTCAACAAAATACAATAGAACATGAATGAGAAATCATATCTAGGCTTCATCGCAGTCAAATTTTGCAAGTGACTGAAATAGATGTGTTGGGAAGAAGAGATATTGATAGACAAGCACCATAGAAGGATGAATGTCGAGGTGAATAATACAAAATTAAAACAATAAAATTCATAAGCAGCATGAAATATAATGGGTTGGTTATAGAAGATGAATTATCCCCAAATTTAAATTATGAGAACTTGGGTGCTAAAAAACAAGCACTTGATATAATACCGACACATTATAATCAACGTCAAAATAACATGTCATTGTTCATGATAGTTCAAGAAACTGAAAATTTCTATGTGATTGGTGTGACTTTTAGATGCACATCATTCCTAGAACATTCTCATCTTCTATTACTTGCACCAACAAGAGTTGCAACATTTAATACCAGTTCCTCAATGATCCATTCAAAACTTTGAATCCCTATTACATATTTTATAGAATTAGAAGGATCAAGACTTACAACACTCCAATAAGAGATCTACCACATAAAATATATATTGATTGATGAAATGAGATTCATTGGAAAAAGTTTGGTATAAAACATAGACTCCCGAATTCGTCAAGAATTCCCTGAAAAAGAAGACATCAGTTTTGGTGGTGTTTCTATGATTTTGGTTGGAGATTTGGGGAAACTTCCTCCTGTTACTAATAAACCACCATATGATAATAATAGATGGGAAAATTTGTTACGAGAAGCATTCACAACAATTGTTACACTAGATAAGGTATTTAGACAAGAAGGAGAAAGCAAAGACCAAAAATATTTTTGGTAACTTCTCATAAATCTAAGCGATGTGAATCCGACATTAGATGATTGGATGTTATTAATGAGTACAAAAAATGTTGCTTTAGAAAAATCTAGCAATGAGTAATTCAATAATAATATTCACCTGGTCGTGACAAAGAGTAACGTGAATAACCACAACAACAAAAAATTGCATTCATTAAAAAGAATTTTTGCACGTAGCATTAAAACTACAACAAGTACTGCCAACACTCTAACTGGAGATCTGAATGATGAACTTGACATTGAATTATTAATTTATAATGATTCAAGGGTTACGTTAGCATCCAATCTTTTTTTAGAAACAAGTCTTGTAAATGGATCTCTAGGATATATTCGAATCATAATATACACACTTGGTAGTGGTCCACCAAAACCACCAACATATGTTATGGTTGAATTTGATAATTACTTTGGAATACCATTTAAATATAGAACTCCATGTACTATCCCAATTACACCAATACAAAGGAGAGGCACACACCAATTACCCTTACAATTGGCATGGGCATTAACAATACATAAGTCACAAGGATTGACTCTTTCAAAGGATACAATTGATATTGAATAAAGGGAAACAATTGGGTTAACATTTTTGGCTATCTCTCGAGTAAATTCATTAGAAATTCTAATAATATTTTTGCCTTTTACATATGACTGCAATGAAAAGATGGAGAAGGGAAAACTTCTTTCGAAACAAAAGGAAAAGGATGAAAGACTAAAGTCCTTGGAATATAAATAATGTCCATTATGTAATAAACATTTGATTATATGATTTTATAATTTCATGTGATGTACGTGTCACATTTTGAGTCATATGAAATAACAATTTATTTTTTAAGATGATAATATGGTTACTAATAAAATCCATAAGAGCTTTGTGTATTATACACCTAGAATTTTTATTACCAATACTTATTCTCTTAAGAGATCATTCCCTCTTCAAATGCCTCTATGATGTCTCTTGTAAGATATTTGAGTCTAAAAGCATTACTTGTTATATTTTCTCATTTTGGTTAATGTTGATGACATTTTGATCCAAACGAATATTAGAAAAATTTATTAAATGTTTGTCTTTCAATGAAAATTTCAATATATTATCTTGGATTTTGTTGGTTTGGATTTGTATAAAATATACCTTAAAGTAATTCAATCAAATTTATTAGGAATTCTTATGAATCAAGGAAATATTAAATAAATAAGGGGTTCAACACTCTTTTGGGTTCTCAATCTTATATAGAAAGAATCGTTGGTTTAACCAATGAACTACGTGGGCGGGAATCCATATTATTAATAATATGAGTCTTAAGTCACCAAATAGAGAGGTTCTCATTGAGGTCATTTATGCATGAACTAAATACCCACCTTCTTTTCCTGACTTTATTTTTGGTGTCATCTTATGTATAATGCAACTCTCGCAAATGGTACTAGCATATCTATATTATATAAATCTATGTAAAATATGCCGAGAGCTATAGTTCTCAAGGCGCCTATGTCACTTATGTCACACATCTAAAATATGTCAAGAGGTATTATTCTCGAGGTGCCTATTTTAGATATGTGACATAAGTAGCATCAATGCCTTGAGAACTATACCTCTCAACATATTTTACATAGATTTATTTAATATCAATATGATAGTTACAATGTGCTATGTCTCCTCATTATTATACATTGCAAATATAAGAACAAGATAAATTGGCAAATAACTTTCACATACCTTAAATTATTGGCAAAAAATTAACATAAAAAATAAAATGGGCAATATTAATATGTTTTAGTAGGATCAATATTAATATATTTTAGTATAATGGAAAATAACTTTCACATACCTGAAATTATTGGAAAAAAATTTAACATAAAAAATAACATTGACAATATTAATATATTTTATTAGGATCAATATTTACGCCGAAGGCGTTCTTGTAGTGGAGTCGAACCTTTTGATTATGACAGAAGTCATAAATCAGAGGGACCAAAATCCTCCTTGCAGAGGCGTTGAAATCCAACGGCGGGTACCTTGTTTAACAATATTTCAGGCACGGGAGAGACTTGTAATCATCTGTTATGCCTCCTCTTTCTTCCGCCATAGCCCAAACAAATGAAGGAAGTAAAATAAATTCTTGCGGCTTTCTTCAAGTCTCCGCCTCCTCGCGCCGCCTCAAATTCTTAGTATGTGCTTCAAAACAGCCTGCTTCGTTAACAAAGGTTTGAAGCTTTTCATTTCCCTTCAGCTGTGTTGAGCCTCCTTCGCCGTTTGCTGCCCAATTGCAGTGTGCCCTTCTTTCAAAAATCTCTACAATAAAGGAAACTCCAACGTGGCGCAATAGATTTCATCACGTGTCAGATACGAATATGAATATGAATATGAATATCCATGGACCGTCTGTGTGACTACAATTGCGCATTAAAACTACCAGGAAGCTCTATAGACCATGTGGATGTCCCAAGATCGTCGATCGCCTTCATCTAACGGCTGTGAAGTTTCTGTCATGATGTGTTGTGACGTCCCTAAACTAATACCACAGTTGACGGTATTGCAAAAAACATAAAAAATTGGCGTCATCATAAGAAGTCCTTCTTAAGCACAAATCTACATTCTCCTCACCGGTAAAATTAGAACTATAAAAAGGATAATTCGAGATATTTATAATAAATTGTAGCAGTAAATACTAAAATGACAACCAGTAAATTCATTGTTTCTAGCTAATGTAATACATATTTTGTATTAAAAGATATCCCGTATATTATCAATTGGTCCATTAAACTTGTCATATAATTTCTGCTTATTTTGTTTTTACCTAGTGCCTAAACCATATGTAATTGTAATAGTAAATTTTTAATGGTTTATAAAATATTGGTATTAAATTATTTAAATATGATAATTATTAAAAAAATAATATACCTACCTAATTTGTGGGGTATCGCTGTGTAAAACCTTTTAAGTTATATATATATAATGTTGTAATAGATTATTTAGAAATGTTATATTATATGTTACAATTAAAAAAAATTAATTTTTTAATATAAATCAATAGATATTGTAATAAATTATTAAAATTATTTATGTTATATGTTACATTATTTAATTTTTTTAATATATATCAATAGATATTGTAATAAATTATTTATGTTATACATCATATTATAATTATTAATATAGGTAAATAAAAAATAATTTAAATCAATATTAAAAATATTATATAATTATTTATTTAATTAAAATAAATATTTCACAATTAAAATTTTAGAAAATTCCTAACTTTTTGAAGGCCAAAATATCTAATTTTTGATATAATATGTTATTTCAAACTTTTTATTCATTAGAGCGAGAAGTTATCTAACTTGAGTTAGAAACTATCAAATTCATTGAACTTCTATATCGATGTGATTTCTACCATGTAAAAAAGATCTAAGAGTTTATTACGCCATAAGGCGTTCTTGTAGTGAAGTTGAACCCTTTTATTCTGACAAATGTCAGAAATCGAGTGGATAACATTAATCCTTAGAGCGTTGTTGAAATCCAACGGAGGAAGTAGATAGTTTATGGTTAGGTGACACGTCCACCACATGCGGTCGTGGTGTCTTTCCCCACTCAGGGCCGTGTCAGTCCTCTCATGCATTTCGGCGAAGTGTACGAACGGGTTGAGAGTTCAAAGCTCCAAAAATTCATCAATCTGGAAAAATAGCGCATGGAATTCATGAGGGAAATGGAGATTCAGAGAATGCAACTCTTCATGCAGATGCAGGTGGAGCTGGCGAAAATGAAACACGGGAAGCACGGAAACAATACCGGTAAGTAATCCAATCGATTCACATTTGAATTCCAGCAGAAATCTCAATGGGTGTTAGCCCTAATTAATGTCCATTTTTCTCAATTAATCCTACAAATTCCAATTTTAACCATTAATCTGACAAATTGGATTTGCCTCTATACTACAGAGCATTATTTGTGAGGGCGCCATGATACTCTGGTCCTCAACATGAACTCTTTACTGGCAACTGTCGGTTCCAAAAATCGATCCAACCACGGTTCAGCGCTTAACCATGGTTGCCTCACGGGTTACGCGGTTGTAAGGTGATTCGCGCGGCAATTGAATTGGATTGCTGTGTACATGGGGCCCATGGAATCTCGTGGGAGCCGACTAATCCTGTACAGTTCCTTCAAATTCATTTCATAATCGTCCTGCATTGGTGATTCTATATTTGGGATCTTTTCTTCTCGCCCTCAATTGAAGCATACAGACATTATGTAAACGTTTCAAATCTTTCTTCTCAAGGTTGGTTGTATCATAGTTATTTCTATACTTGAATTGCCATGAAATGTGGAACACGTTTCAAATTTTATCTTCATCTGTTATTTATTATGAACGGAAGCCCATTCTGAGCTTTTTGAGTGGCAATGAGAACAACCTTCAGGTCATTTTTCATTTCCTACAGTTTCTATTTATTTGAAGTTTTGTGTTTGTATTTATGATTTCACATTCTTTTTTATAAGGTTCGTGTTTATATTTGTGATTTTTTCCGTGGATAAGCACTTTTGATAGAAGACTCAATATTCATTCCATTCACTTCTTTTTTCCTGTTTTATCCTAAAAAGAGGGTAAAATCAATCTCATATTCCAATGGATCGCACGTAGAGATATAGATAACACAGATAAAGCTAAAGGAAACAGTGTCAAATGTAAGCTGCATGTAACTTGTCCTCAATCCTACAGTTTGATTCAAAACATTCAACTGTAAACATTGATGTAGATTCAAAAATTCCATGACAGAGATAAAAAAATATAATTTAGCACGGGAAGATACAAATACAATGTAGTTATTGTTTCCATCTTAGCAATGACATTGTTAGTTGTTAGCTCAAAATCCTCAAATGCACAAATTTACCACCCTCCCTAAGCTAATTATTTTCTGGGGCTTGTTTACTTGAACAGGTGCAATTGGACTGAATTTCAGAAAGATCCTACAACAGATCAAGCCAACTTTATCAGAGTTGTTATCATGTTGTGTGGGTGTCATGCATGTTGAATTGAACCATGAGGAATTTGAGCCTATGAAAATCAAGAACCAATTGCAACATTGCATTCTGTATCACCTGAGCCTGTCACTGACAATTATAGATGTTGGGCCACAACAACATTGCATAATAATTCAATTAACTCATTTCTATTTCGAACTGTCAAAGGTAAACATCATTACTTTTATTTATTAAGTTTTTCCTTTACATGCATTCTTTTCACATACTAGCCCTTATTGAATTCTAACTATCTTTCATATCAGCTTTGTATTATTAACGAACTAACACAAGTTTCTAACTTCATAGATAGAAACTCTTGAATAGAGGATGATCTAAGCTTTTCCATGTTCCAAGAGTTTGTTGACTTTGTTGACAATTTTTTTTTGAATTTTTGTTAATATGCTTCAATGGCTTTTTGGTGCCTTGTTTTTCTTTGTGATGGTAGAACCAGGGCACAAGGTTAGTACTTTTGCTCCTCGGTGGAAACTCTTGGTCTTAACTGTATTGTCCCATTATCCCTCGAATGTTGGTTGGGGTTTTTATTTCACGTTATTCCTCTTGTTGTGCTTTCATGCATGTAAGTATTCCTTGAGAAAAAATTGCTTGAATGAGATTTGCAAAATACATAAAGATGCAATAAAATATATCAGAGTTTTATTAACATGTTTTAGTCACATCTTGGAGACGCTAGAGACTATGGAGAAGTCACTTGTAAGACTTGACAACAACGAAATTTGGAAACTTTTAAACAAAATTGTTATTTAGATTGTATTTTGCAATGCCCAAACTTCTCTTTCATATTTCATTGTTGCTTATATCCTGTATCGACAATGTAGTAGTAGCTTTTGGCATGCCCAATATTCATAGTGAAGTGCTTATATATACAATTGCTTAAACATATCCTATTTATGTTTTGTTTTTTCTTCGCATGTAAATGTAAAGCAAATTACGGAAAAAATCTAATAAAACTCCTAGGATCCCTTACGGCGAAACATGGGAAACATTGCGAACTCCATTGCCGCGGAGGGTTGTGGTTATGGTCTGTGTATTTATTAATGCAGTAATGGATATTGTCCTCTAACATTTTTTTGTCATATTAGTTATGAAGATTGGATGCCTCAATAAATAACCTAAGTACTTATCTACAAACTAATTTATATTGCTGCCCATCTGCAATGTTTCAGTTAATGTGAACTTATAGCCTGTAGTGGGGAAAAATTTGTAAACAATGGTTGTTCCAGCGATAGAACAGAGGGCCAAGATTTTCATATCCGGTTAATATTGTGTAGTTATGAAGAGTCTAATCAATCTGGGTCGAAATGCCAATATTATAATCATATTGGGAAATTTTGTCATATTGGTTTTGATGACCCTGGGGTTTCTTTGCTATTACTGGAGAAAATACTGCAGAGATAGGGGGATGAAAAGGCTACTAAGATGTTTTATATAGAGAAAATGGTGTCTTCGACCTACAGCCACAATATTTCATAGCAAATCCGTGAAGAAAGTCGACGCAGACTAGTTTTCTTGCATGGACTGAAGTAGTTTGAGGTGGAGGATCTTCTCCGAGCATCTGCTGAGATGTTGGGGAAAGGGAGCTTTGGGAGTGCCTATAGATTTGCTCTTGAGGGTTCGTAAGAAGGTAAAAGAGGCTATTGTAAGTAGTAGGAATGATTTTGAGTAGCATATGCAGCTGCTAGGGTGTCTGAAGTATGTCGATCTGGTGAGCTTGAGGGCTTATTATTATGCTAAATATGAGAAGCTGCTTGTTTATGATTATTATCCCAATGACAGCCTTTGCTGTCTTCTTCATGGGATGAAACTTCAATGTTTTAGGGCTTTTTATTATGCTAAAGATGAGAAGCTACTTGTTTATGATTATCATCCCAATTGCAGCCTTTGCTTTCTTCTTCATGGTATGTTATGCACATTACTTACCCTGAAACTTCAATGTTTAGGGCTTATTATTATGCTAAAGATGAGAAGCTGCTTGTTTATGATTATCATCCCAATGGTAGCCTTTGCTCTCTTCTTCATGGTATGTTATGCACATTACTTACCCTCAAACTTCAATGTTTCCTCTTTATTGATTGGGAACTTTTTTTAGTGAACACCCACATGTCTGCACTTCCATTGAAACACTGATATTTTTTACAGGCTGCTTTTAGCTCTATGTACTGATATTCTTAAGGTTTGATAAATTAGGATGGGTTATTCCTTGGCAAATTTCAGGTGATCACCATCAAGTTTAATGGTTTCTTTGCTTCAATAGCACTATTTCATCGATGCAATGTAATATGTGCCATTCAAACTCAGGAAGATGTGATCTTCTGGCGGAGTACTGTTCATGGGAAAATGAAAACTAACCTTTTTTGTTGGCTAAAAGTTGGCTAGATTATCTTCTTGTGATGGTAGTTAATAGTGGAAAAGTGATTATATCTTCGCGGGGTAGTAATTAACTGGAAAAAATGATGAGACATGGTGGTTAGAGACCATTCTTTTCTATGCACTGTTGTTCTCAAGGAACCATTTTTTTATAAATCAAAACAGTTTGAATGGTTCATTTAGTAGAAGTACCCATCACCCTAAAGATTGAATGGCTCACCAGACACTCTTTAACGATTTGATTTTTTGATTGAAGGTTGAAACATCTAGAATGTGTAATTTAGAGTTGTTTAAATAGGGTGCTCGAAATCATTGAAGGATATCCATTCTGCTAAATTTATTTGAGTTCATTCCTTTTGTATTTTCATGGATGACATGATGAAACAAGTTACCACTATCACCGGATCTCTCAATAAGTCGATCAATAACAGTTCACAAAAACTATCACTATTAAGATTTAATCTACATCTATTGCCTCTAAGAATCATTTTAACATGGAATCTTTATTTGGAATATATGTTTTCTTAATGATTATCACTTCATTAGAGGCCATTTCTTAGCAGCATGAATGGACTTTTATTGTCATTTGGAACATTGTTAATGTTGTGTATGTCTTTATTGGAGACCATATTTAGTGAGCTTCCCACTAGCACTCACATTCTTGAGATGATGATAGTCACTAGTAGAGTTCCCTCTACAATTAAAATGTCTTCCCAACTTTGGTTGCAGAACCTTTAATAAGTATTGAATCCTGTGAAGCCATGTAGCTGTATTATTTTGAGCCCGTGTTGTATTCAACATTGAATATATGGAAATTATATTTATTAAAAAAAAGATAGTAAATTAAACATACATTGAAGATAAACTTTTAATGTTCAGAAATGTTTGTGTGTTTTGCAACAACAAACATGGGTCCAAACAGATCACCCTTGGAATGGTGCAAGCTAATGAAGATAGCATCAGATGTAATAGTAGGTTTGGCCTTTCTGCACCGTTTAGGAATGGTACACCGGAAATCCCAACATTGAGGAAGAAATGGTGGCCATGCTTTAGATTGCATTGGCTTGAGCCCTTGAGGAAGTAGATGAAAGGCCTAAGATGAACAATGTTGTGAAGATGATCCAGAACATTGTAGGAGATCATCACGTTTCCATCGATTCTCCTCCTCCTCTGCCCTAAACCACTTGCTATTGAAATGATTTTGGAGGGGTTTGGGGAAATTTTTTTATACATGTTGGGCTTAATGTAATGCTTTGAAACAGGCTGGGATTTTGTATTTATTAAAGCCCTGTTTCGCATGGGTATTATTAATACCTATTTAGGGCAGCTGACATAACTACTGTGAACCCTGATTTATATGCAGATTTTGCATGCATGTGTAGTTTTCAGCTGATTTTGAAATGGTATCCTCACATATGAACGGGGTTTACCAAAGATAACGATTTATGTTTTCCATTCTCACATCTATTATTGAGTGCAATTTAGTTGTTTGGAGTTTAATATGGGACATTAGTGTCATAAGAATTTCATTTTCAATCAGAAATAGTATTAATAACTTTATTCTCATGTTGGTGGCTACAAACTCGAAACAAGCATACCTTCACAATTAATATAATAATCCCTTTCTTGTAGGTAATTATTGGTACAAGGGTTGCTTATACCTTGTAAACTTGGTGCAAAGAAATTACATTTATATGAGGCAATTTTAAAGCCCATTGGCATAGTGATCGTAGCTATAACACTGACCATGTTTCTTGGTGATAAACTTCACATTGGAAGGTCTAACTTCTAGCATTCTTTATATTCAGCTAACTTTTACGTTTTGACAAGCAGAGAGAGAGAGAGAGAGAATACATTATAAAGATGTAACACTCTGATTTTGCAAATTATCTTGGTGAATGTTTTTCATACTGTTATAACTTCTAAAATGAAGGCAAACATGTTAAGATATGTTCTGATCTTAAGAGAATGTGTTGCTAACTTGGATTCTTGCATATTATATAATTCATTGCATAGGACTGCAGTTATTGTACTTGCGTGTTTGCTGATATGACGACAAATTGTCGTATACTTGCTAAACTCTCGTGGCTGATTGACAGCACACTTTGAATCAATTCCATTGATCCAAAGTATGATGTGGTCTTCTTGTGTTTGCTTGTCGATTTACTCTTGAACCGAACCAGAAATTGATATGAATGTGCAGCGCCTGATTTCAGGTATGAGCAGCTGGCACGTAAATGCCAACGACAGGGGTTCAATTCTTGAACCCTGTACTGTCGAACTTGGGACCTCATGAGGAAAGAAATGCCTGGACATGAGTGGCCTTGGCGTGAGATATAAAGGACTGAATGTCCTGCACAGCATAGTTACGGGAGTTAGTTGAGAGATCAGGTTAAGGGTTGATTAGTGTTAGTGGTTAGTATGAATTAAACCCTAAACTAATCCTAAGTCCTAACTTGCATCCTAAACTACTATCCTAAGTGGATTTTTAAATTAAAAAAAAGGGGGGGAAAAATAAACCTAAGCCCTAATAACCTGAGGCTAAACTAAGACCTAGGTTGAACACTATATGCAACCTAAACTAATCCTAATCTAAAGGGGCGCGCAGACCCTTGGAGGGAAAGGATAAGGATGGAGGGGAGTATTCATTAGCATTAATTGGAAATTCCATATGTGGACAGTGCCAGTTTTGGCGGGGCAGGTAAGAAATGGAGGCATCTATTTGGAGATAGAGCCAAATTTGGTTTTGCATGAGAAATTTGAAAATTGAGTTCGCCAACTCAAGTTGGCGGTGGCATGGGAAGTTAGGAAAAGGTAGAGCCTTTAATGCATTGATTATTATTGGTCCTCATGACCAGCTCACCTTGGAAAGTGTATGAGGGAATTCTGATTTTCATTTTGTTGATTCGGGCTTTTGCAAGTTGCTCTGCATTTGGTTTTTCTGGTTTGGTTCAGTCGACCCAGCTCTTGGAATTTGACACTGTTCTTGGATATTTTAAGGTTGTTGTTGAGTCTGAAGCAGAAAGGAGTGCTGGGAAGTTTTTACTGTCACTGAGGAAAGAAATAACGCAGCAAACGAAGCTTTCTTTGGGTTCTGGAAAAGAGATTACATGCATGTTAAGCCCTTCTCTTTAAAAATTCTTGCTTTGTTTAAGTGTCTCATTAAAACAACCCTGCTCTTGGGTTTTGATTCTGTTACTGTTGTCGAGTCGATTCGAGTTGGATTTCATCGATTCTTGCTTCTTTTTTTTAGAAAATGATATGAAAAATCGTTTCTGGTTGCTTGGTCTTGATTTGTTTTTGCACGAATCAAGTTGGAAATAAATATTCTCTTCTTTGTTCATGTTGTGTGGAAATTGGAATAGGCTGTGTAATCATTTCCTTTGCTGTTGTGTTGGAACTATCTTTGCTTGTAGATGGAAGTAGAATACAGTTGTGTGGTGTTGCTATGGTTTGGGTTCGTCGACCCTTACTGTCGTTTTTAGAAATGATAGGAAAATCGTTTCCCTGTTGCTGTGTTTAACTGTCTTACACTTGAATGGAATACCTCCATGTTGTGCTGGTTATTGACGTTAGATGGAGTTCGAACTGGTTTTTCTTGTAAAATATGATATGGAACTGTGTAGGCAGTATGGGTTTTTTCATCACTGTACTATTGTTTTGTTGTCACCAGAATTTGCGATATGATTGTATTGGTTGTGTGAATGGCCTGAGGTCGTTTCTGTACTGAAGTTTCATTGAGGAAAATAAGATCTTTTGTTTGTTTACTATCTGTTGTTCGGGATTAAGAGAAATGATAACGCGTTTCTTTTTTTGGCTATTTCTTTCCTTTTCTTGTTGAATGAAATAAAACTTTTCGCTACCTTTTGCCTGCTGTTTTAGGATTATAAGGAAATGGCATTTGGTATTTTAAAGGAATGAGCATTAGAATGTTATATGAGAGTTCGTGAAAGTTGGAAAAGAAATAATTTTTCCTTCTGAACTCATAGAGAAATATACTGTTTCTTGCTAGGAAGGTATGATGATTAGTTGTGTTTACTAATGTTGATAGGTCTTTTAAGTTCGAATTGTTTTGGTGATTATGACTTAATCTTGGATTGTTGTACAAAGAATAAATGCATAGAAATTTTGTCTTGGTGTGTGGGTTGTCTTGACTGTACTAGATCCATGTATTGACACCCTGTACGGTTTACTTTGCTAAAGGTAATGACATCTGATTTTGCATTCTGGAAGTTCTGCATACTATTATGAACTTGGAAAATGGATTGAGTAGAATCATTTATTGGAAGGGAATTCTTCTTCTGTCTGCTGTTCTGACTTGGTGGGATTCATAGTCATGTGCTTATTGGACTTGTTGTAAGTAACAGCAATGAATAGTATGTTAATTTGAACGGGATACGTTCATAGGATTAGGAAATCATGTGATTAATTGACTGCATGATTGTATAACTGTTATCTGTTTAACATACAGTGAAAGAAACATGGTTTCTTTAGTATGGTAAGTATATGGTTTGCATCCTTATACTGTTTGACTTAGGATGAACATAATGTTGTACTAACCTGTTTCAGATTTTCATATGAGTCTGATTCAAATGAAATATGAATATGGATGATGAATTCTTCCCTGTTTTCATTTAAAGCGGATTATAAATGAAATTATTCTTGCTGCCGGAAAGTGAATTCCGAATGGATTTTGTAAGTTTCACTCTGAACTGTTATCTTGATTTGTCTCTCGTTTGGATTCCATTGTTAGGACAGTCATGTGGAAAGAAGTAGAGATATGGATGAATGACTTGGAAAAATGATCTTTTCTTCTTTCATTCAGTTGGAAATCTGTAATTCGTGAATAATGAATTTTGTAGTGCTTAGATAGGAGCATCTATATGCATTGTTGTTCGCTTTCTTGTCTGTACTTGATTGCTTGGAATCTAATATAATGCATGAACTGAAAGGAAAGTAAAGAGGTTTACATTTCAGTTAGTTTCATCCTTGCATTTATTATTAATGAAAGGCGTGGAAAGGATAACAGTATGTTATATCAGCAGCAAGCTATTTGTATTTTCTAACTTTGTAATTATTGTGAATTAAGACTTGTAACGGTTATGTGGAAACGGGACAGCAGTCCTTTGGCTGATTGTGATGATACTTTGATAGTTCAGTTGTTATGTTGATCTTTCTTTTGTGCCTATTTCGTGATTGATGTTTTACTGTCAATTCATAAAAGCAGGGTTCTTTTATTGAGACAGTTAGTTGAAGCACCTTATTTTAAGGATAAGTGCTTAATATGCTCAGTTCATTGAACTAACCCGTGCAAATTATTTTGCAGATGGAATTTGATTAGAATGAAGACATGGCTGTTTTCTGATGCTTCTTGATTAGCTGAAAGATAAATTGTAATTGTTGCTTTTATTCCTCTTCGAGGAATTGTGGAAAGAAGAATGTATATTCTTCTGTCTATGAGTTGTATTGATGTTTTATTATAAACCATGCCCATTCAGTTGGATTGGAAAATGTACAGATTATGGCATGAAATGTTGAATACAATTACAAGTGTGATATTTTTATAATTATATCAGTTTGATGTTGTTGACTAAATTGGAAATATAACGTCATTTCTTGATTTGGATTTGTTTAATTGTCCTTGGATGGATGTTAAATGGAAACTGATCTCTATTCTTACCTAAATGCAACTTTTAAGTTGAAAAATGCAATTAGTTCATACTTGGATGAATTTTTAATTGACATTAAAAAGGTTTAAGAAGAATATGATTCCATAATCGAAAGGGTATTCAGGATTAGCTTAGGAGCTAAGGAATATCAATTAATTTCGGAGTGTTCGAACTTCGTTTTCAAACTCCATTAACGATCTCGTATGCTAAATTCAGAATAAAGGATATAGGATAAGTATATCCATAACTAATGGACCTTAACTATATAACGTTAAGGAGAACAAATGAATACATTTCTTGGGAATTAGACCTCGTTTAAATGACGTCTAATAAGTTAGTATTCTGAATTTAGTTACAGTTGGGAAAACCTTGGCTAAGTTTAATGGGTTAAACTTATCACGTCCGACGGTACAGACTGCTTAATCCCATGATTAAGAAGTGAACCAAGTAGGGAAATGTAGCCCTTCGATACGAAGGAGAAGATGCATAACAAGCTAAAGGACGGTTTTAGTCCCTCTTAGCTATATACAACTATAACGGAAACGAGGATAAAGGGATCAGCATGGATGCTGAAAGTTGACTCTTAATTATTAAATCGTATCTAAATCACTTGAGCAGGATGTGTATTCTCGATGGGAGGATTCTGTAGGACATTAGCATACGCCAGCTACAACAAGGTGTCTCCATGAAGACGGGGTCTTCATGACGACACACTGTTGCAGCTGACATATTGCAATGCCCTCCCGAATTAAAACATCAAGAATACATTGGCTGAATGTGTAGCTGTTGGCAGGGGATAGAAGTATGATCTGGTATACGGAGTGACTCCGGAATACTAAAGATAACTAGACACACGGGGTCTTGGGGAAACGACACCGTATGTCTGCGTATCTTTAGTTACCGGGAGTGCCTTCCTATATTCGTTCATATTACTAACTGTAATTGGAAGTTTAAAACTGACCTTAAACGAAGAGGACTGGTAGGAACCAGGAAAGACATTCTAGATAACAGGTGAAGTGAAGTGAAGGACGTATTCCGTTGATGTGTATCACATCCAGGGAATATGATCATGCAAAGCATGTGAAAATCTTTGGCCAAAGTATCGCAATTGCTGGTTGCGTTGTCCTTATCACTTAATTTAAGATGCAGGATGTCAGATGAATATCAGTAATAGATATTCAGATAGGCTTCTTAAATGGATCACTTCAATAACTGGAAAACGGTTATGAGAACAGGTATATATAATATACTATGCATAACGAACATGAAGGATCGGTTGTTGCCGAGTCATGAAATGAAGGATCGTTGAAACTCCGAGCCATGAAAATGGAAAGATCGGCAGTTCCTCGAGTCATTTACAACAGCATATAGAATCTGTTATAAGATTGATTGGCATTGAATGTGTGTTCCATATTGTAAATATGCGAGCAGGGAACATTCGTTTTAAAAAGAAATTGTGTGATCCAAACTATGTTGTTTGGGCAGAGAACAATTATTAAAACTTGAACGTGTGTTTGAATTTTATAATTCATAATAGAGAACGTATCAAAAAAAAAAAAAAAAAAAAAAATTCCCTTGTTCTGGTATCTTAAAATGGGGATGTTACAAAAGAAATATCCCATAACATGAATTTTCTCCTTTTTGAACTATACTCTTTATTGTCAAGTCACTATTCAAGGGTACACTTTCCGTTTATCCACAAAGTCACTTTCCTCTTCCTTGGTCTTCTCCCGAAACCTTCATCTCCTCTCTCTTCCTCTCCCATTTTTTCTCTCCCTCCAATTAGACTTCCTCAATAGATCCCTTTCAGCGTTTCCATTGTACATTTCACGTACGATTGCTACAATATTAATAGTTGTTATAACCGTATATTACTACAATCTTTTCCATGTAAATATTGTAAGCCTATACTTAAATCATTAAATTAATCTCACAATTCTAATTTGCATATGATACACTCTCAATAACTTCTATTACAACCTGTGCTTCTTTTATACCACAACTTCACTTGAAAAAGTCACCACCAATCTAGTATTTCTCTAGCATTGAATTGCAGGAAGGGGTGAGAAGAAGGGCAGGGATCGTCAGCGGTTAGGGAGGGATACGAAGCCCATTCTGAGCCTTTTTGAGTGGCATGAGACAACCTTCAAGGTCATTTTTTCACTTCCTCAGTGGGAAGGGATGGGAAGTGGTTGTGGTTGTATTATGATTTCACATTCTTTTTTATAGTTCGTGTTTATATTTGTATTTTTTTCCTTGGTCCGCTTTTTGGGGAGAGAATCAATATTATTCATTTCCAGTCCTTCTTGGGGGACGGGGGTAAGAGAAAAGAGGGTAAATCAATCCTCATTTCCAAGGATCGCACTGATAGATATAGATAACAACAGTAAGCGAAAGGAACGGGCCAGTGGAGCTGCATGTAACTGTCCTCAATCCTACCTTTGATTCAAAACGTCAACTGTACACATTGATGTAGATGCAAACATCATGACAACGAGAAAGAAAGGGAGCACTTGGGGGAAGATACAAGTACACCATGGAGTTATTGTTTCCATCTTAAGCAATGACAATTGTTTTGTTAGAAGCAAAAGCAGAAAATGCCCAATTTACCACCCTCCCCCTACGCCTATTATTTTCTGGGGCTTGTTTTCAACTTTAACGGTGCAATTGGACTGAATTGCAAGGAGGAAGAGCAGACAACAGATCAAGCCAACTTTATCAGAGTTTGTTATCATGTTGTTGTGGGGGTCAATGCATGGTGAAGTGAAAAAAGAGGAATTGAGCCGATGAAATCAAGAACCATTGCAACATTGCTTCTGTATCACCTGAGCCTGTCACTGACATTAATAGATGTTGGGGGGCAAAAAAAACAGTGAGAAATATTCAGATTAACTCATTTCTATTTCGGAACTGTCAAAGGTTAAACATCATTACTTTTATTTATTAAGTTTTTCCTTTACATGCATTCTTTTCACGCGAGAAGAGGGGGAAGTAGAACGAGAACTATCTTTCATATCAGCTTTGGAGGAGGAACAAAGAAAACAGGGGCTACGTCAATAGATAGAAACTCTTGAATAGAGGATGAATCTAAAGCTTTCCATGTTTCCAAGAGGTTGGTTTGACAATTTGGGTGTGGGAAATGTGTTGTGTTAATATATCTTCAATTGCTTTTGGTGCCGTTGTTTTGGAGTGGGGAGGGAAACCCAGGCACACTCTGTTCGTACTTTGCTCCTCCGGTGAAACTCTTGGTATGGACTGTAGTGTCCCATTTTATCCCTCGGATGTTTGTTGGGGTTTTTATTTCACGTTAATTCCCTTGTTGTGCTTTCCCGGCGTGGAATGAGTTGGAGAAAAGAAGGTCTGGAATGAGATGGGCAAAATAAATAAATAATCACTCACAATATATCCGCGTTTTAATTACATGTTTAGAGTCCCATCGGAGACGCTGGAGACATGGAGAAGCTAACGGGTGAAGACTTGACAACAACAATTTTGGAAACTTTTTTAACACAATTGTTATTTGAGATTGTATTTTGTGCAATGCCCACACTTCTCTTTCATATTCATTGGGGCTGATATCCGGTATGCAACAATGTGGAGGGAGCTGTGGGCATGCCAATATCCTAGTGAAGTGCTAATATCCAATTGCTTAAACATTCCTATTTGTTTGTTTTTCTTCGCAGGTAAATGGTAAAGAATTAAACAAAAAAATCTAATAAACTTCCTAGGCTCCCTTCACTGCGAAACATGGACACATTGCGAACATTCCGTTGCCCGCGGGGTTGGTGGTTTATGGTCCTGTGTATTTATTAATGCAGTAATGGGGATTGGCAGAGAAGTGGGGTGGTCATATGAGGTTTATGAAGAGTGATGCCTCAATAATAACCTAAGACCTTCTCTCCACACTATTTATATGCTGCCCGCACATCGGCAATGTTTTAGTAATGGAACTTATAATCCTGTAGTGGGGAAAAATTTTGTAAACAAGGGTTGTCCACCCATGTCCACAGCGATAAACGAGTGCCAATATTTTCATATCGGTTAATATTGGTGTAGTTATGAGAGTCGAATCAAATCTGGGTCGAAAGGATGCCATATTATAAAAAATCATAGTGGAAAGGGGGGTAATGTGGGGTTGATGACCCTGGGGTTTTTCCTTTCTTCTTTGCTATTACTGGAGAAATAAGGCAAGATAGGGATGAAACGGCTACTAACTAAGATGTTGTATATAGATAAAAATGGTGTCTTCGACCTACAGCCACAATATTTCACAGAGAAAAGTACGGGAAGAAGTCGACTTCAGACTATTTTTCTCTTGCCTGGACTGATTAGTTTGCAGGTGTAGGATCTCTCCGAGGCAAAAAATCTGCTGAGATGGGGGGAAAGGGGAGAGGGGGAGGGGCCCTATAGATTGGCTCTTGAGGGTTCGTAAGAGTTCAAGAGGCTATTGTAAGTAGTTAGGAATTGATTTTTGAGTGCATACTGCAGCGGCTAGGGGGGTTCTGAAGGAATGTCGATCTTTTGAGCTTTGAGGGCTTATTATTGCTCATAGCGAGAGCCTGCTGGGTTGATGAGTATCCCATTACAGCCTTTGCTGTTCTTCTTCATGGGAGAAACTTCAAGTGTTTAGGGCGGGGGTGATTATGATAAAATAGAAGCTACTTTTTATTATTCTCATCCCAATGTGCAAGCCTTTTCTTTTCTTTCTTCATGGTAGTGTGAAGAAAAGTACTTACCCCTGAAACTTCAATTTTTAGGGCCTTATTATTACAAGGAGAAAGGGAAGAAAAGCGGCCTTGTTCCTGATTAACATCCCAATGGTACCTTTGCTCTCTTTCTTCTGGTTATGTTTACTGCACATTACTTACCCGCAACTGACAAGGGGTCCGCATGGAAAGGGGGAGGGGGGAAACTTTTTTTTAGTTTGAACACCCACATGTCTGGCACTTCCCTTGAAGAAACACTGTATTTTTTACAGGCTGCTTTTAGCTCTATGACTTATAGGTAGAAAGGTGGGATGAAATTCGGATGGGTTATTCCTTGGCAAATTTCAGGTGATCACCATCAAGTTTAAATGGTTTCTTTCTTTGGCTTCAATAGCACGGGGGCAGAGAGGCAAGGGAAGAGTCATTCAAACTCAAGGGAGATTGTGAATCTTCTGGCGGAGGACTGTTCATGGAAAATAAAACGAACAGGTGGGGGGCGAAAATTTGGCTAGTTATCTTCTTTTTATGGTAGTTTAATTTGGAAAAGTGATTATTATCTTCGCGGGGTAGTAGTTAACTTGGAAGAAAAGGGAGAAAAGGGGGGGGGGTGAGACCATTCTTTTCTATCGACTGTTTTTTCTCAATGAACCATTTTTTTTATTAATCAAACCATTTTTGATGGTTTCATTTAGTAGAAGGACCCATCCCATCCACCCTAAACGATTGAATGGCTCCACCATACCTCTTTAAAACGATTGATGTTTTTGAGGGAAGGGGGAGAAAAAAAGAGAGAGGGGTAATTTAGAGTTTGTTTAATATGGTGCTCGAATCATTGAAGAGATCTCCATATCTGATAAATGTATGGGAGGGAAGTACGGGGGAGGGGAATGATACATATTAAACAAGTTACCACTATCACCTCACTCGGATTCTCATAAGTTTGAGAGAAAGAAAGGGGAAAAAAAAGAGAACTATTAAAGACATTTAACTCTACAATCTATTGCCTTTAAGAATCATTAACCATGGAATCTTTTTTGGGAAATATTAACAATAAAATTTTTTTTCTTAATGATTCTCACTTCACTTTCGCCATTGTCTTCTGCAGCATTAATTGACTTTTCTTGTCCATTGGAACATTGGGAATGGGGGTAAGGGCAGTTAGGGAGAAAGTTTAGTGCAGCTTCCGCTAGCCCTCACATTCTGAGATGAGATAGGCACTTAGTAGAAGGTGAAAGAAGAAAGGAAAAAAGGGCTTCCCAACTTGGTTGCAGACCTTGAATAAGTATGAATCCTGTGAAGCATGGTCTGTATTATTTTGATCGCCGTGTTGTAATTCAACATTGAATTATGGAAATTAGAGGGGATTAAAAAAGAGAGTAAATGGAATAAATGGGAAGAGAAAAGTTTAATGTCAGAAATGTTGTGTGTTTTTTCAACAACAACATGGGTCCAAACAGATCACGCCTTGGAATGGTGCCAAGCATGAGAGAGCAGAAGAGGAGAGGAGGTGGGGGGGAGGAGAGGCACACCGTTTTGGATGGTCAACCAAAAACAAAAAAAAAAAAACTGATCCAAAAGTGAGGAAGAAAGGGGGCCATTCTACTTAGATGCATTGGCCTTGAGCAGCCCTTGATGAAGTATATGAACGGCCTAGTGACACTGTGTGCAGATGAGCAGGAAAATTGGAGTAGATCATCAACTTTTCCAACCATCGATTCTCCTCCTCCCTCCTCCTGCCCATCCCACGGGCTAGGAAGGGAATGGGGGAGGGGGGTGGGGGGGGAGGAATTTTTTTATTACAGGTTGGGCTTACAATGTATGCTTTGAAGGCTGGATTTGTTTTATAAACCGGTTCGCAGGGGTAGTAGGAAAAGGGGAGGGAAGCTGACATACTACTGTGAATTCCCTGATTTATAGCAGATTTTGCATGCATGGGGGGTAGTTTTCAAGAGAGTGTGGAAAAGGGGAGACTCACAATTAACGGGGTTTTACCAAAGATAATACGATTTCTGTTTTCCTTCTCACAGCTAGTATGTGGAGGCAAGGTCTTGTTTGGATTTAATATTGGGACTATTGTCATAAGAATGTTCATTTTCAATCAAATAGTATTAAGAACTTTAAGGCTACAGTGGGGGGGGGCTAAAACTCGAAGACTCACCTCCTTCACGATTAAATATAATAGTCCTTTCTTGTAGGTATTATTGGTAACAAGGGTGGCGGATAAAGTGTAAACTTGGTTGTCACAAGAAATTACATTTCTATTAGGCCATTTTAAACCCACTTGGGCATAGTGGATCGTAGCTAGTAGAAACGGCATGTGAGGGGGGAAAAGGAAAAAGTGGAAGGTCTCACTTCTCATTCTTTATTTCAAGCAACGTTTACGTTTGACAAGCAGAGAGGAGAGAGAGAAGAACTTAGAAAGATGTAAAAAGAGGGGGGGGAAAAAGTAATCTTTGTGAATGTTTTTTCATAAAATACTGTTTATAGAGGCAGGCGAAAAGAAAGGGGGCAAACATGTTAATCTCTGTGTTCTATCTAATAGAATGTGTTGCTAACCCTTGGAGGCGGGAAGAGGAGAGATAAGGAGGGGAAGTATGCAGTTTTGTAACTTGCGTGTTTGACCCTGCTAAGAGACAATTGGACAGGTAAGACGGCAGAAAAGCAAAGCAAAAGAGTCGTGGCTGATTTGACATCCACACTGTTGAAACATTCCATTGATCCCAAGTATGATGTGGGGCGGACGTGGGGGGGGGGGGGGGGGGGGGGAGTTGGGCGGGGAAAGATGGAACGAACCATAAATGGATTATTAATGTGCAGCGCTGATTTCAGGTATGAGCATCTGGCCACAGTAAATGCCAACGACAGGGGGGCAGGTACTGGGAACCCGGGGGACGGCGAATGGGGAACCGCTCATGAAGGAAAGAAAATGCATGGAAGTGAGTGGACGTTGAGTGAGATTAAAGTACTGAATTTTCCTTCATATCATAGTTACTGGATTTTTTTTTAAGTTTAGAGATCATGTTAAGGGTTGATTAAAGGGGGTGGTGTGGTTAGTATGAAGGAAACCCTAAACTAACCTCAGTCCTTAATCTTGCATCCTACAACTACTATCCTAAGTGGATTTTTAAAAATTAAAAATAGGGGGGAAAAGAAAAAGAAGACCGAATACCCTGCTTCTACACTTAAGACCTAGTTTTACCTATATTCAACCTAACCTAATCCTAATCTAAAGGGGGGCGCCAGAGAAAATGGAGGAAAGGGGAGAAGGGAGGAGGGGAGTAAGGCATTTAGGCATTATTGGAAAATTCTTCCATATGTGGACGTGCCAGTTTTTGGGGCGGGCAGGTAAGAAAGGGGAGGAATCTAGTGGGAGAGAGAGCCAATTTTTTGTTTGCAATGAGAAATTTAAAATTGAGATTCGGGCGGCAACTCGTTGGGTTGGCCGGTGGCATGAGTTAGGAAAAGTAGAGGCCTGGAGGGCAGGGGGTTATTCCCCTTTTGTGTCCTCTGCCACTCACCGGGAAAGTGTAGGGGGAATTCTGAGGGTAGTTTGGGGAGTCCTGTCTTTTTGCCAGTTGCTCTTCTTTGGTTTTTTCTGGGTTTGGTTGGCAGGGCACCCGCGCAAGTGGACTTTGTGTACAGCGGGTGCCTGGGATAGTGTAAGGGGGGGTGGGAGGAAGTCTGAATCAGAAAGGATGCTGGGAATTTTTACATGTCACTGGAAAGAAATAACGAAGACAAAACGAGATGTCTGGGGGGTTCTGTAAAAGAGATTACATGCATTTTAAGCCCTTCTCTTTAAAAATTCCCGTGCTTTGTTTAGTGGATCTTAAAAACAAAAATGACTGAGCGGGGGGGGGGGGGAAGTCTTGTTACTTTTGTCGATTCGATTCGAGTTGGATTTCAATCGATTCTTGCTTCTTTTTGTATAAAATGAGAGAAAAAAGAGGTGACGGGGGAGGGGGGGGTCCGGAGGGGGTTTTTGCACGAATCAAGTTGGATAATATTCCTCTTCGTTTGTTCATGTTGGTGAAACTGGATAGGCTGTGGAATCCTGTCCTTTGGCGGGGGTGGGTGTGGAACTTCGCTGGGGGGAGGGAGATTTCCGTTATCATACGTTTTGTTTGTGGTTGCTTTGGGTTTGGGTCGGCGACCCTTCTGTCCGGGGGGCGAAGGAGAGGAAAAGAGGGGAAAGGGTGCTGTTTTTTAAACTGTCTTTCCACTTGCAATGTAATAAACCCGAAAGGTGGGCGGGGGGAGGGAAAGTGTAGAGGGGAGGGTCGCACTGGTTTTTCTTGTAACTATGATATGGAACTGTGTAGGCCATACGGGTTTTTTGCACACAAGAAATGGACGGGGGGGGGGGGGGGGGAAAAACCCATTTGTGGTTGGCTATGGATGTTTCTTTTTTTTGTCTTTCCCTGCTGTCGTTTCTTTCCTTCGTGTTTCTTGAGCAAATACGCTCGTTGGTGGGTTTAAGACGGGTGGGTCGGAGGAAAATATACAATGCATCACTCGTTTCCCTTTTTTGTCTATTTCTTTTCCTTTCTTGTTGAATGAATAAAACTTTTCCGCTACCTTTGGCAAGGCTGTTTTAGGGGAGGATAAGGAAAGGGCAAGTTGGGAGGTGGAAAAGGAATTAGCAGCTTAGAATGTTATTGAGAGTTCTTGAACGTTGGAAAAGAATAATTTTTCCTGTCGAACTCAATAGAGAAAGATGACTGGGTTCTTGCTAGAAGGTAGATGACTAGTTTTTGTTTCCTCATTCGGTTTTCTCGGTCTTTTATTTCGAATTGTTTTGGTGATTATGACTTTAATCTTGGTTGTTGTACAAAGAGAACGGCATAGGATTTTGTCTTTTTGTGTTATGTTTTGTCTTGACTTTACTAGATCCATGTATTGACACCCTGTAACGTGTTTACTTGCATAGGGATGACAGCTGGAGTGTGCAGGCTGGAGGGCGCATACTCTTCTTGAACTTGCACCTGGATTGCGTATATCATTTCTGAAGGGAATTCTTCTTCTTCCGCTTGTTCTGACGTGGTGGGGATGCTAGGCAGGGGCGTATTGTTCCGTGTTTTTAGTTAACATCAAACTGAATAGTATGTTAATTGGGAGCGGGGTAAAGGTCAGAGGATTAGGAGCAGGTGATTAGAATAGGAGATTGTACACTTGTTATCCTGTTAACCTAACAGTGAAAGAAGCATGGGTTCCTTTAGTAGGGGGTAGAAGGTATATGGGGGGCAAGACATTATACTGTGGGAAGGGGATGAACATAATTTTTTACTAACCTTTTTCAGGATTTCATATGGAGCTGCTTCAAGACATATGAATATGGATGAGAAGTCTGCCCGGGTTGTATGGAAAGCGGGTTGTAATGAATTCTTTCTGCCGGCCGGGGGGATGAATAGTGAATTCCGAGAGGATGGTGTAAGTTTCACTCGGGGGGAAACTGTTTTTTTCATCTTGATATTGTCTCTCGGTTGGGAGGCCATGGTTAGGGACAGCAGGTACCGAAGTAGAGATATGGATGAATGACTTGGAAAAATATCTTTTCTTCTGTCAGTTCAGTCAGTTGGGGGAAAAGCAGGAAGGCGGGAGACGGAATGGGGGAGGGCTTAGCTTTCGCTCTCTCTTCATTTGTTGTTCGTCTTTCTTGTCTGTACTTGGATTTGCTTGTGAAAGCGAATAGAATGCCGGAACGGAAAGGAAAGTAAAGAGGGGACATTGCCAGTGGAGGTGCAAAGCCTCTTGCCTTTCTTCTTCCTGCAAGTCGTGGGAAAGGCTAACAGTAATGTATATCAGCAGCAAGCTATTGGTGAGGGTCTAACGGTGGGGAAGGAGGGGATGAAGACCTGGGGAAAAACGGTAGGGTGGAACGGGACTTTCCGTCCTTTGGCTGATTGGTGAGTACTTTGATAGTTCAGTTGGGAAGGGGAGCTTGCGTTGGGGGGACAGAGGGCCGGGAGGGAGGGGGGGAAGGGGGACTGTAAGGCAGAAAAGCAGGGTTCCTTTTCTTGAGACCTTATTTGAAGCAAAGCCAACCTTATTTTAAGGATAAGTGCTAAGATGGCGCAGTTCAATTGAACGAAACCGGGAAAATGATTGGGCAAGGGATGTTGAGTTAAATGAAGACAGGGAGTGTTTCTGCATGCTTCTTGATTATCTTAAAGATAAATTGTAATTGTTGCTTTTATTCCTCTTCGAGGATTGTGGAAAGAATGTATATTAGGTCGGGAGATGGGAAGGGGGTAGGGATGGGGGGAGTAAAAAAGGAACATGAAGTTTGGATTGGGAAAATTTCCAGATTTATGGCATGACATCTTGAATCCATTATACAATGTGGAAAGAGGTTGTTGATAAGTAGAACATTTGAGGGGGTGTGACTAAAGGGAATATCGTCTTTTCTTTATTTGGATTTGTTTTAAATTGTCCCTTGTGGTGGATGTATAAGTGGGAAACGGATCTCTCTATTCGTACTAAATGCAACACGGTTAAGTGTGGAAAAATGATTAGTGCATACGTGGGAGAAGGTTACTTGACCTTAAAAATGTTTTACGACGAATATGATTCCGATAAATGAAAGGGTTGCAGGATTAGCTTAGAGCCGAGAGGAATAGCAAGGAATTGTCGGGGGAGTGGTTAGAAAGTCGGGTGCAAACAAGGAACGATCTCGTATGCTAAATTCAGAATAAAGTATATCGGATAAGTAATATCCTACAATGGACCTTAACTATATACAGGTGTAAGGAGAACATAAAGACATTGCTGGGGAATTAGCCCTCGTTTTAAGAAGGCGACGAGTTATTATCTGAATTTATGTATGTTTACATTTGTTAAACCTTGCGAAGTTTAGAGGTAAACTGATCCACGGACGACGGTACAACAGACGGCGTAATCCCATGCATTCGCTAGTGAACCAATTAGGGAAATGTAGCGCCCTGCCCGGAGATACGAAGGAGAAAGAGATGCGCAGCGACAGGACGGGGGTAGTCCCTCCTTAGCTATGTACAACTATAACGTAAACAGGATAAAGGATCAGCATGGATGCTGAAGGTTGACTCGTAATGATTAAATAATCGTAGCGAAATCACTTGAGCATGATTTTTCGTCGCGATGGGAGGATTCTGTATGACATTAGCATAGACCGCCAGCGACACAGCAAGGGGGGTCGCAAGGAGAAGGGGTCTTCATGCACACACTGTTGCAGCTGCACATATTGCAAGCCACGCCCGATTAAAAACAGTCAAGAATACATTGGCGGAAGTGTAGCTGTTGTCCAATGTGTAAAAAAAAAAATTAGACGTATGATCTGGTATACGGAGTGACGTCCGGAAATACTAAAGAGTAACTAGACACACGGGGTCTTGGGGAAGACGACCCGGATGGAGGCGTATCTTTTTTACCGGTTAGTTGCCTTCCTATTTTCGTTCATATTACTACTGTAATGGAAGTTTTAAACTGACGGAACTAGAGGACGTAGAACCAGGAGACCTTCTTATCCCCAGGTTAAGTTGAAGTGAAGGACGTATTCCGTTGATGTGTATCACATTCCCAGGGAAGATGATGAAGGCATAAGCATGTGAAAGCGGGGGCCAAGGTACGCAAGTGGGCGTGTTGCTTTGTTCCTATCACTTATTTAAGATGCAGGATGTCAGATGCAATCAGTAATAATTTCAGTAGGGCGGTATTAAAAGGGAGAAAGTCCAAGAAGGGAAAAGGTTAATAGAACAGCATGTTAGTATAATATACTAGCATAACGAACATGAAGATTCGTTGTTGCATGAGTCCTGAAATTAATGATCGTTGAAACTCCGATCCATGAAAATGGAGAGCTGCAGTTTGCCCGAGCTTTACACAGCAGATAAAAGCGTTATAGAAGGGAAGTGGCATGCATGTGTGTTCCATATTGTAAATATGCTAGCATGGAACATTCTTTTTTAAAAGACATTTTGTGATCAAACTAGTGTTGGGGGGTGCAAGAGAGAAAAATTAGGAAAACCTTTACCGTTTGTTTTGATTTTATAATTCATAATGAGAACGTTATCAAAAAAAAAAAAAAAAAAAGTCCCTTGTTCTGAGCTTAAAGGGGAGGGTAAAAAAAGAATCCCTAACATGAAGGGGCTCCTTTTTGAACTATACTCTTTATGTCACGTCCCGTATTCAGGGTACACTTTCCCGTTTAGTCACAGTCACGTGCCTCTTCCTTGGGTCTTTGTCCTCCAGAAACATGCATCTCCCGCGCGCGGATCCTTCCTCTCCATTGTTTCTCTCCCCAATTAGACTTCCTCAAGGAGCCCGGTCAAGTCTCACCCTTGGCATTCAACAGAGCGGGCCAGGGTACATTTCCAACGGACGCATTGCAACCATCTTAATAGTTGTTTATCTAACCGTATAGGACTACCGCTGGGCCAGGTTAAAGAGGGTAAGCCTAGACTGAAAGCAGGAAATTAATCTCACATTCTCATTTGCATATTAATTACGCCTCAATAACGTCTAGGAACCCGGTGCTGTCTTTTTGAAGACCACAACGGCACTTGAACCAACGTTCCCCCCCACTATCAATTTACCCTCGAAGAGTGGTAAACCGACAAATAAAAAGTGCAACTAATCTAAGAGAGGTTTCCCATATCTAATGATCTTTTTTATATAATTAGTCATTAACACCAAACAAAGTGCCGCTATTTACTTTCTAGTCAGGAGTGGTAACGCAGGGAGCGGACTGGGAGAGCAACTTCCACACAGTTTTTGAAAACAAATGTTTTTGATGTAGTATTTATAGTTTCTTAATTTAAAACATACACTGGTAGGGTATCAACGTAAAGAGTTTGCAACTCGAGGATCTCAAACTGGTGGAACGCCACGCAAAAAGCGACCAAGGAGGGCAAATTTTTTCAAATATACTATTCCTATTCCTTTAATCCTCATTTTTTTTTCCAACTTCACTCTATTTTTCTAGTTTATAAGAAAAAAATGGGAGATAAGAATTGTAGGACTGCAATCATACTTGAAAAGTAGGAAGGAAATGCTGGAAGGTTCTATTTTGAGGATTCATATTGGAAGGAGAGAAATATTGTAGAGGGAAGAGGGGTAAGAACTAGGAGGAGGCCAATGAAATTAAAAAATGAAAACAATGTGAACTCACACATCGAACAACATGAGTCGTATAGGTCCTCCCTTCCGAATAATGTTATCGATTCAATGTAAAAGACCATATGCCATGAATGGTCCTCTAATACGGGGTGGAAGACGTAAGTTCTACAGGATGGCAGGATTTCGGGAGGGCATCACAACTTCTGCTCCTTTTTATGATAGGAAAAAACTGAGCCATAGCCTCCTATTTTTTGCCCATGGAGAGGCATAAAACACTAACCATGGAGGAATCTCTGATAACCCGGCTCACACTAACAGTACAGGTATCTTCCCATCAGAAAAAAAAAAAAAAAAAAAAAACGATCACAAGCAGGATAGGTAAGGGGGAACGAGTTAGAAAAGGGGACGGACAGAGGAATCATTCCAAAAAACATCCAAAATCTTTTCATATAAAAGTACAACAACCAAAAACCCATCAGACTAAATAGGTACCAAAAAGCGCATACAGACGTAAGATAGAGAAAGATGTAGAGGGGTAGGAGAGAAATGCTGACAGAAATATATTTTACTAATCAAGATCTTTGAGAAACATATGTTCAGAAGTTTAAGTAATTTCATGGACTCAGAAAAATCTGCATCAGAAAGAATGTAAAGGGTGCAAACATGCGCTCAGATTGGCTGCTATAAATGATGGTTAAATTTTTTTGGACAGAAATTGTGCCTGTACACCATTCATCTCTGATATTTCCAGCTCGCTGGAGGAAATGTAGTAGATTAGTCATGTTGTGCGTTGAAGGTAGGTTGGAACAGAAAGAGGGATGTCTGACGAAACGAAAGTGCCCAGTGAACAAAATGGTGTAGAAGGTGACAAAGAATAGAACCCAATCACAATCCTCCTTCATGCCTATCCACTCCTTTGTAATTATGAGTTCAATTTAGTGTTGGTAGGACCCCCTGTATAGAGATAAGATAGACTGCAAGCACCCTTGCCACAGGGAGGAGGGGTCTATATTATCTCAACACACTATATAAGAGTGACTTACAACTTGTGATATATAACATCCAATTTTCAGAAAGAAGTACATCTGGTCAAGATTCCAAAGGAGTACAATTTGCCAGTCCAAGTCCAACCACAATAGGAAGTTTTATGAAACTATCACCATACTACCAAACATGTACCTAAGAAACGCATGAAATAACCAAATGACCAATCAAATCCTCCATTTAAATGCTTCATTCCACTCCTCTGTAATATACAAGCTAGATTCCAGTGCGTCGAGTAATTTGTTTCTCCCTTGGATTACAATTACTTAATTTCATTTGGGCTACTCCTAATTAGCCTTAACCCCCGTTAGAACACAAGTGAAGAATGGCATGCCAATTAAATAGGCCATGTTCTTCCTTTACAACCAGAACCAAGAAAAGGGTAAAAGAAGCATAAATACAGAGAAAAATCCAATGAGATGATGGTTTTCCATTGAGCAATGAAAGGAAATGAAATTTGTTTTTATCTGCATATCCTTACATTGAGGAAATGAAGGTGCTTCTTCTAACCACGTCTAGAGGAATGGTGGTTGGAAATGATGAATAAGAATAATGAAAATGGAGATGTAATAGAACTTAATTAATCAAGATTGTAATTTTTTACATTAGAAGTTAAACCGCATGTTACGCCTTTTGAAAACTATGAAAGGTAACGAAATTTCTGTTTATCTTTATGCAGGTAATCTATAGAATACAAATGGTTTAGAGAAGATTATTAATACAACTATCATATTTTGTGGCTTACATTGCAAATTATTAAATACAAAACCTTTTAACTTTTACAGAATGATTTGCAAGATATAAACCTTTTATCCTCAACACCAAATATAGGAATATTGTCACTGAGGTCCATACAGCCGTAGAAATTGCAATCTAGCTATCATATTTCTAAATCCCAAATTTTTGTACTCGCCCATATTTTCAGCTGAAATGCCTCCCTCAAAATCCTTCTAAAAGTGACCCAAAACATCATGAGCATACCACACGATGCAAACATTTTTAGTAAAAAAAATTAAATACAAATTGTGAAAATTCTATTGCAGTCACTGATTATTAATCTCCTATCTTAAAAGATTATTTAACTACCGAAAACTAATTCACAGCTAATATCAAAAAATAACACAACTGCAACTTCACTAATAAAAATACGGAAAGAAATGCGTAACATAAAGAACACAATATTTTTAGAAAAATTGTCCCTGGAAAAACCCCTAAGGGAAAACCAGTTCTATATATGAGGAATTAAATTAACTTCAACAAATTAAGAGATACAAAGATTCTTTGCCTCTTACTAGCAGAACTCTGACAATCTCCCAACTTCTCCCACTGATATTCCCCCACTACTATCCCCAACACTATTACTGCGCCCTTGCTAACACTGCAAGACAATTTTCTATCACTACAAACTTACAAACACATTTGCTAGCATGCAGAATTCTTCTCAAAAACCTTGTGTATTCCGAAATGCCCAATGACCCTCCTTTATACTTACTCTCATGGAAAACAATGGCCGGATCGATTCTCAATTGACGACTGAGATACATAACAACTTTAAACACCATAACAAATTTGGTTGCAAGGTTTCACTAAAGGAAATCAATAATTAGAAAATAATAAATTCATTCTCAACAATAAGATAACTATTATCTAATCTTAGCAAAGGACAACAGTTGTCCAAGCTAACAAACTAACACTCCCTCTTATGAGGAAGTTGTTTGCATGACACCCATCTTATCTCTGAAGAAGATAAAATTTTTCCTTCCCCAATGCCTTAGTTAGAATGTATGCTACCTGCTCCTCTGTAGGTATGTATTATAGCTGAACAATACCTCATTGTAACATCCCTGATGAAGTGATACTTGATATCTATATGTTTAGACCTATAATGAAACAATGGATCTCAGACACTTGATGCAACTCTGATTGTCACAAGTGTATCACGTAGTCTCAACCTTCTGACCAACACAAGGCCACTAAGAAACTTCCGAAAGCCATATAGTTTCAATGTCGCCATGCTAGCTGCAATGTATTTGCTTCTGATGAACTCAGAGCCACAAGACTTCTACTTCCTCTACTAAACCAAGAAATAACTCCTGATCCTAAACTAAAACAAACACCCTGAAGTGCCCCTTTTGTTTGTTTTACTGGCTGCCCAATCTACGTCAATTAGCCTATCAACTTGACTCCTTCACCTAGAACATATCTGATCCCATACTCAACTGAACCACGCAAATAACGCAACACATGCTTAGCCATTGTCCAATGCACTCTCTTTAGCTGAACCATGAACTAACTAAGAGAGTTTACTGTAAATGTTATATCCGGCCTGGTGTTGACCAAATATATGAGCAAACCAATTAACTTCCTATATAAGGGGGAACTACATTTTGTCCTTAGATGTATCTATCTTCTCCAATTAGTGATCATAGGGTAGACATGGCTTACAATCCTCCCATCTTGAATCTCTTTCAAGATTTCAATGCCAATATTTCCCTTGACCAAGGAAGAATATCTCCATCTGTCTGCCACAACTCCATGCCTAGAAAATAGTGCATGAGTCCCAAATCCTTCATCTCAAACTCTTCTACAAGGTCCCTCTTGCAATCCTCTATGAGCCCTAATGTACCTGTAAGAAACAAGTCATCTACATATAGAACAAGAATGAGAGCCTCACCCCCAACCACCAAGTAGTAGAGGTTACCATCTGCCTCATTCTTCACAAAGCCCATTTCCTGCAAGTATGTATCAATACGCTCATACCACGCTCTAGGAGCCTGTTTGAGTCCATACAAGGCTTTCTTCAATCTGCACACATGGGTCTCTTTGTTGTGTGCTACAAAGCCTTCTAGTTGTTCTATGTATACCTCCTCCTTCAATTCACCATTAAGGAATGTTATCTTGACATCCATTTGATGGATCTGCCACCCCATCTACGTTGCAAATGAGATTACAACTCGTATAGGAGTATACCTAGCCACTAAAGCAAATGTCTCCTCCTAGTCTATTCCCTACTTCTGAGAGAACCTCTTTGCCACAAACCTTGCCATGTATTTCTTGATGCTACCATATGCATCGTGCTTTATCTTGAATATCCAGCGTGATCCAACTACTGCCCTATCTTTTGGTCTAGGCACTACCTCCCACACATCATTATGTATTATTGAAGTATATTCCTCAACCATAGCATCTTGCCATACCTGATGTTGTGTAGCCTCTTGATAGCTGGAAGGTTCGCGATCTACCAACTGGCTGACTAATGCCACATAGTCATTGAACTTGGCTGGTTCTCTCCTATGTCTCGTACTCTTCCTAGGAGCTCCCACAAACTCCTAAGTATCCCTTTGTGTGTCTTGAACCTCACGGTTCCTGCTGTCAATGGTAGAGGATGAAATATCAACCTCTATATCTTCTAGATGCATATTCTTCTGCACCAGTTGCTCCATACTCTGTGAATCTTCATTACCTGAGTCTATGCTTGTACTAGTAATTGTACTTGAGATTTGTTGCCCTTGACTTGGACTTGGAGCTTTTGTTGGTTGCACACTTTGATCATCTACTAGAAAATCTCTGGACCTTCTAAACGGTTTGTCCTCCATGAACTTAAAATCATGTCTGACAATAATTCTTCTAGTCCCTGGAATAAAAATCATATATGCCTTTGAAGTTTCACTATACCCAACAAGGTACCTAGATATTGGTGTCCTCCTCCTGGTAACTGGAGAAGTACTTTCTAACTCCTGTCATATGAAATGATGCCCTACTATCTATATATTGAACACACTGTGAGGTTGAGCTGACCAGACAAGCTATGAGTGCAAACTCACCCTCCAATCTCCTAGAGAGCTCCTCTGCACTTGCTGAAGCTGCCACCTAGTTCTTGCCCTTCTTATCATTCTTCTTCCTTTGCGGGTAGTTACTAACATAGTGGCCAAACTTGTGACAGCCGTAGCAGTTGACCTTAGACATGTCCTTCTTCTCACTTTGAGAATTTGATCCTTTGCTAAATCCCTCTCCCTCACTTTTCTGACTCTTGTTGGCCCCATTGACAAGACTTAGTCTAAACTCCTCCTGAGTGAAATCAGTCCATAGTCGATCCCAACTCAGTAAGGTGTCTCGTCCACTAACAACTTAAACAAATACATCCCACTGTTTAGTAAACCCATATAGGGCTATTCTTACTAGCTCATCATCATCTGGCTTATCTCCAATAGTTGCTAACTCATCCTTGATGAGTATAAGCCTGGTGAGGTAAGTTGTAACATCTTCTCCCTTGTTCATCTGGGTATTCTTCAACTTTTCTCTGAGAATCAACTTCTGATTAGTGGTAGCATTCTGGTATAGATTCAGAATGGCATCCCACATCTTCTTCACCGTATCTAACTTAGATATGTGTGGAACAATATGATCCTTGACACCATCAAGGACAATCCCCCTCACCTTGGCATCCTCTTTCTTGTATGTTGCAAGTTGTGTTGCGTCTGTAGGTACAGTTACAACAGTGGTAACATAATCCTTTATACCATTCTCTTCCAACAATAAAGAAATTTTGGCCTTCTAGACACCAAAATTTGAGGCACCATCTAATCTGTCCTGATCTCTCAAACTAGCTGAAGCCATCTCAAAGGATAAAAGTAAAAATAATTTAAAGATATCAAACTAGGTTATAGAAACCCTCAATTTATTTCCTAGGGCAAACCTTTTCTATCCTTAACACAGCTCTGATACCATGTGAAAATTCTATTGTAGTCACTGATTATTAATCTCCTATCTTAAAAGATTATTTAACTGCTGAAAACTAATTCACAGCTAATATCGAAAAATAACACAACTGCAACTTCACTAATAAAAATACGGAAAGAAATGTGTAACACAAAGAACACAATATTTTCAGACAAATTTTCCCTGGAAAAACCCCTAAGGGAAAACTAGTTCTACAGTTGAGGAATTATATTAACTTCAGAAAATTAAGAGATACAAAGATTCCTTTCCTTCAACTGGAAGAACTGTGACAATCTCTAAACTTCTCCCACTGATATTCCCCCACTGCTACCCCCAATGTTATCATTGTGCCCTTACTTACACTGCAAGACAGTTTGCTATCACTGCAAACTTACAAACTCATTTTCTAGCACTGCAAATGCTTCTCCAAAACTTGTGTATTCCAACTGCCCAATGACCTCCTTTTATACTACTCTCATTGGAAAACCAACAGCCTGATCAATTCTTAATCGACGGCTGAGATACATAACAACTTAACAACCATAACAAATTTGGTTTCAAGGTGTCACTAAAGGAAATCAATAATTAGAAAATAATAAATTCATTCTCAACAATAATATAACTATTATCTAATCTTAGCAAATGGAAAAACAGTTGTCCAAGCTAACAAACTAACACAAATGACTCATTTAAGGTCATTTTTGTTTTCATAGTACAAGTAAAAAAGCCTCATCATGATATACAGCTTGCAAAAAGAGTATTCCTTCACATCACAATTTCCATTTTGGTATATATTTAGTTTTTAAATGAACTATGTAACTGAATGAGTTGCAAGCAAAGAACAAGTTAATAATACGAGCTACAATAATGGAATCAAGGAACATCTTTAGAGCAAGAGAAGCTTAAGCCATCAAGCACATTGTGGAGCACAGAGTAAGGATTCAAAATCATCCTAATAATAGAAATAGAGTTCATAATGACTAGGAACAACAATACTTTTATAGTATTTTTGAAAGAAATATATCAACATTCATCAAACTTTAAGCATCAAAGACTTCAATTTCAGAATGCAGCCATCTCTAGACATATCTACGGTGTCTCTTTTGCCAAGAAAGGATACAAAGTTTTAATGGACAGAAAAGAGTTACAGTAAATGGGATGTTAATCAAACACCATGAATAATAAGATGAAAGCAATTCATCATAATAACTTTACATAAAACCTTTGCAAACAAATGAGAAACAATATCATTTAATTATGGAACTCTATGTAATACATTGAGAATGGGCCTTGCTTAAATAGGAAAGGAATAATAATCTAAGAACCAGTCAAGGTCGTAGATCAAGCCATGAATCAAGGAAATAACTAGTCATCAACAAACTAGTCGAGACCATAGATTTAGGAGAGAGCTAGACATCAGGGATCTATTCAATACCATAGATCAAGGAAACAATTATACCTAATAACTAGATAATATCTCCTAATATCTAAATAAGATAAAAGAAATATCCACACACATAAGTGGGTTAGGATAAATACAATAAAGGTAAATAAAGTACCTAGATAAACATGAGCTAAGGTAAATACCTACTCTAACACTCCCCCTCAAGTGAAGCTAGGGGCCAAAATAGAAATGGCATGTCCACAGTATGAGTCTCAACAAATAGGCCTGATGAGTTACTCATGTACAATAACTGGGAAAAAAAATGGGACACCGCAAGGTACCCAAAACTAGTAACAACAAAGTAAAGAGAGTAAAGACCCACTCCAAGGCATCCCAAAAATATTGGCTCAAAAACTCATACAATGCTAAAGAATTTTTGTGTGCACTGTGGTCTGAATCCACTACTCGATCACAAAAATAAAAAACAACTGACATTGGGTTTCACCAGAATAGCTCCATATAAGGAGACTATCAATGGAGTGATGTCGAAAGTACAAAAAAAACACCAAACATAATTCGACCAACTACTGCAAATAGGTGTGCTACGATCAGAGAATAATAACCAAAACAACAAGGCAAGGGCACAAAATCCAGAGTGTCATGATCCAAGAAAAGCTAAGGTAATAAGGAAAGGACACGAAACTTGAAGAAGCAGGATCAACCCCACACCCTTCCATACTGTTGAATGGGTGGAGTGACGTATGACGCTACAAATCTGTATGAGTTGCCCAAAATCAACTACTCGAACACTGACAAAATAACACTGGAATTCACTAGAATAGATCCCTCATAAGAGATACTGTCAACATGCCAAAAGCATCAAAAATACAGATACAAAATCTCTCAACAAACAAGAGAGACACACTACACCTACTAAAGAAAAATGCTCAAAACAAGAAGCATCACAATACAGAAGGTATAGAAAGTGGAGATGAAGAGGCCGAATGGTGGAGGAGCCATGCCTCTAGAGTCCTCTCAATGAATGCCTATGTCACCTCTACGAGTGATCAAATATCCACCTCAAATCAACACGGATGGATGAAGAATATGTCTGCATATGAATTGGTGCAAAATTCATAATGGGTTCATGCAAAAGAACATCAGAATGTGTGTCAGGTTGATCATCGCTGACAGCTGAAATCTCAAGTTTCTCAAGCCTGAGTGAAGGTGCAGAACTCATGTGTTTCTCATGATCCTTAGAAAGAGTCAAATGATCAAACAAAGGAGCTCTATCAATGTGTGATCCCAATGAAGTATCTACTTGAAAACCAATGTCATGACGATAATTCCACTTAACATGTGGAATAGAGGAAACAATACGCTGTGAATGTCTGTCAATGACTCCGCTAGTGAGACCTATAGAATGGAGCATGCGAGAACTAAATTCAGTGGTATGCTTCTTAAAAAATCCATGCATCTGAGAAGAAGTAGGATACACAACATGTGGTACTGTAATAGGCACAGATGTGGAAGAGCATAAAGTAACAAGCCTCACAGGTTTATGAGCATCAAGAGCAGGAACAAACTGAAAGACTTACAGATCAATATAAGTGGGTTCAGGAGCAATAGCTATAAGTGGACTAGGAGCATCGATATGGCTGTCCACAATATGATGGTGATATTGTAGGCTAGTAAGTTTGTTCTATAGGGAGTGTATTATTGTATCCTTATCATGAATTAGTGATTGTAGAAGAGAATTTTGCTTCTTCAGTGATCTATTTTCTTCCACAAATTTTGTAATATCCTCTTGAAGTCCACATACTTTAGAGAAAATCATATCACTCTCAGAATCCATGATAGGTACAAACTGTAACTCCCAAAAATTTACGACATCACGAATAGAACCAAGCCAAGAACACAGATGCTAATCAAACACCACGAACAATAAGATGAAAAGGATGAAAAAAAGATTGTTCCAAGCTGTGATCTCAGATGATAATAGCACACCGCATTATATTTGCAAATCAGAAGAGCTAAAATATCATATATGGAAATCCATCATAATCCATAATGCTCAATACATTGCAATAGAATGACTTGAATTATTTAATAAGAAATATGTACATATAGGAGGAGGGAAGTGCAACTACTACCTAAATCAGTGGTGAAGAACTCCCACTAACTGATACTGGTATTTAAGTTAACTCCATAAGACTAGTAAGCTAACTCCATATAACTGAGAAGCTAGCTCAGCATAACTGAGAAGCTAACTCCACACAACTAGTAAACCTAAGCAAGCTAACCCAACAAGTGTAGGGCTAACATAAGTGTAAGAATTATCCTAATAAATAAATAAAAGGATAAATAATAACTGACACTAACACCCTCCCGTAACCATAGCTTAGGTGGGTGGAAAAGAAGGTGAGTCCCGGTAACAAGGCCTGATGAGATACCCATGTACAACAACTGTGAAAAATAGACACCGCAAGGTACCCAAAACCAATAATAACAAAGTAGAGAGCAAAATACTGCTGTAAGATATCCTCAGAAGCTCGACTCCAAAAACTCATAAAATGTTGAAGAAGTGTGGTGCACACTATGGTCTGAATCTACTGCTCGATCATATAACTCAAAAACAACTAACACTAGGATTCACTAGAATAGCTCCATGTAAGGAGACTGTCAATGGAGTGATGTCGAAAAGTGAAAAACAAAAATCAAACATAATTTTATCAACTGCTACAAATAGGTGTGCCATGATCCAAGAAAAACCAAGGTAACAAGGTAAGGACATGAGATCCAAATAAATAGGAGTGCCACAATCCAAGAAAAAGCCAAGGTAACAAGGCAAGGGCACGAAACCTAAAGAAGAAGTATCAACATCACACCCTCCCATATTTTAGAATGGGTAGAATCACACCACGGATCTGTATGAGTTTTCAAAATCAACTACTCGAACACTAACAAACTAACACTGGGCTCCACCAGAATAGCTCCCCACAAGAGAGTCTGTCAACATGCCAAAAAAAGTGTCGAAAATACAGATCCAAAATATCTCAACAAGGAAGAGAGATCTATAAATGTATACACGGTCCATAGATACAAGAATGCAATACCCAAAATTTTAGGACGCCGGGCTCAACCGAAAATGCATCCACAAGTGATCACAACACCCTCCCAAAATTGGAACTTTATAATTGATTGCATGTAAATATTACAATGAGTAACATTACATTTTACATTTGAAATGTGTATAAAAATGTCACCAATGCGTAGATCTAGAAAAAATACACAATTTAAAAAAAAAACACCTTAATCTGAGCTACGGATCAAAATTAATGATCTCTACAAGGTTTCGCTATTAAAATAATATTTTAATACTGATCTTTTTGAAAGGTACACATGACACCCAAATTTCCAAAGGGTAAAAGAGTGCATCCACTTGATACATGCTTGAGACCAAAGGATAAAATCCTGCGCCCAAAACCTAAAGTGTCCAGAGGGTAAATCATTGCATCCAAATGGTATATGCTTATATCCAATGGATAAAAGAATGCACCCAGAGGGTACAGATATGCATCCAGTGGATAAAAGACTGCATCCAAAACAAAAATATCCAGAGGGTAAAAGAATGCATCCGGAAGGTACATGCTTATATCTTATGGATAAAAGAATGCACCCATAGGGTATAGATCTATGTCCACTAGATAAAAGACTGCATCCAAAACCAAAATACCCATAGGGTAAAAGAATACATTCGGAAGGTACACACTTATATCTAATGGATAAAAGAATGCACCCATAGGGTACAGATCTACGTCTAGTGCATAAAAGACTGCATCAAAAACCGAAATGCCAAGAGGGTAAAAGAATGCATCCGGAAGGTAAACACTTATATCCAATGGATAAAAGAATGCATTCAGTGTATAATAGACTACATCCAAAACTGAAATACCCAGAGGGTAAAAGAATGCATCTAAAAGGTACACACTTATGTCCAATGGATAAAAGAATGCACCCAGATTTGACTGTCTCAAAACATGGTTGAGTTTACAGTCGATTCTAGGGTTTTGGCACCTTCTAAATCCAATTCCGCACTCTGTTTTGTATAAAAATTCATGCTGCAAAAAGTTGGTAAAAAATTCCATATACATGAAAAAAATAAACCAGATCATACCAAGCCAAGAACACAGATGTTAATCAAACACCACAATCAATAAGATGAAAGCAATTTGCCAGAATAACTTTACATAAAACCTTTGCAAACAAATGAGAAACAAAATCATATATTATTATGGAACTCAATGTAATACATTGAGAATGGGCCTTGCTTAAATAGGCAAGGAATAACAATCTAAGAAGCAGTCAAGGTCATAGATCAAACCATTTATCAAGGAAATAACTAGTCATCAAAGAACTAGTCAAGACCATATATTTATGAGAGAACTAGACATCAAGGATCTAGTCAATACCATAGATCAAGGAAAGAAATATACCTAACAACTAGATAACATCTCATAATATCTAAATAAGATAAAAGAAATATCTACACACATAAGTGGGTGAGGATAAATACAATAAAGGTAAATAAAGTACCTAGGTGAACATGTGCTAAAGTAAATACCTACTCTAACATCTACAACAAAGCTACCAAGCAAAGATAATGAGATATTTGGAATTTTGATAAGTCATATTGGTTATTATTAACTCAAGAAGAAGAAATAACAAGAATATGAATGGGTTATTTAATCTAACTAATATAGAAATTCTATTCGTTTGGCTTGGGTGCCATAAAGAAATTAATGATGAAAGCAATCATAGCCCCAATGTAAACATGAAAAAATAGTTGTCATTTTCTCAAGTGAGGGGAAAAACAATGGCAGCTGAGAACTCAAAATTTAAGACCTTCACAATGAAACAGATCCAAGTTAAAGGTGAGTGCAGTGGATCAATGTGTAAACCTATATCCATGAAACTCTCAAGTGCGACCTCTCAACAAAGGCTCACAAAGGAGCAACCTCAAAGTAGGATCCAGAAGCACAAAAGGCCAGGAAAAGATAAATTTGACCTAATTCAAGCATTGAGTGGCTCGAGTTAGCTCAAAACAAAACACCAAACACATACAAATGAGTGAGTTCTAAACCTAAACAAAAAATTCAAAATCTTTTACACATTTTATGCTGGACAGTTTTTCACAATATGTTTTCCTGGCAAAATTTTACAATTTTACTTCAAATCCAGAACAAACAACTTCCATAATACGTCTTACTAGAAAAATCTTCAATCTAAAATTTAATTAATGTAGACCAGCTTTAGCTTATTTCTGTAGCTTTTAATTCAGAAAAACTTCAATAGTGAGTCTTTCTACCAAAATCTTCCAATCTTCCTGCCAAAAATCTTCCATCTAAATGTATCATATATACAAGCTTTACAAAGAGAAAAAAATTTAGTGGCCTTTTAGTTTACTTCACCAAGTCTATCCTTATATCAAGATAGCTCATTCTACTACCCACTAAGCATTTTTGGAAGCCATCCCTGCTCAGACATAGAAAGTGATCCATATCGTTGATTTCAACATAATGGAGGGAATGTGGTGGCTGCCATCAATGGAGGCTCTGATCAGTGAAAATTATAAAATTGATCATCTCAAAATAACAGCGATTAAATGGGATTATCAGGAGGACTATTCAGTTCCATTTTCATGTTGCTGCAAAGACACTGGAAGAAGATTGTCTGAATATGCAAGTTTGATGGCGATAGACCCATTAATAATATGACAAGCAATGGCAAAGGAGAATTAGTTTGAGAGATAGAAATCCCACTGCAATTTGAGTTTTTTGTAGATGTCATCAGCCAGGAAAACATCATGTATGCCAAACATATTGTATCATGATGTGGGGAAAATGTAGGAAAAATATTATGATGTGGAATCATCAAGAAATAATCAATTGTTTCTGAATGGGATTCTACCCCTTCAATTTGTGTGTCTTATTGGAACACAATGTAACTCATCTCTTATACAAATATAATTGAATTTGGTGGGAGCTTACGGCCGCGATGTTGTCAAATGATATGTATACCACTGACAGCGATGCCTGCTTCTCCACCATTTCATTCAGTCATTCGCTTCCCATGGATTCGCTCCCACTTGTGTGTCCTCTAGATTGCGTCTTTCAAGAAATGCAAAGGGAATAGAAGGGCCGACAGAGAAGAAAGGAACACCCCTCCCTCTAATGGAATCAATCGTTTGATGCTCCAGTTTGTAGAATGTTTTTGCAATCACCTAGGAAGCGGTCCTCATGCTCTCAAACTGGCAGAGATAATAGTTGAGGAAGCTAGTTGTATCTTTGAATGCTGAAGGCAATTCCCACAATTTTAGCTCAAGAAGGCTAGTAATTCGCTTGAGCTACATATCATCTCAGGAGAATAACACAAAGCCACGATTTGATACATGAAAGCATCCATATGCATTACATGCAGCAAGGCATCTATCCTCAACACCAGCGATCCAATTTCAATGCATATTAAAGGGAAGGTTTTCAACTGTTGATTTCTTCTAAAGTGTCTGAGGCATCCGGTCTCACTTCAACTAGTAACGCCTCCGGCATAAATATAAAATTGAATAATTATTATTATGTAATAATTATTAAGTAATCTTATATTAACAAAATTATTAATAAACATACATATATATTAATATTATACTATTTAATAGACTCAAGGTTTTGGACTATTCGTGAGTTTTAAGTAGTTGGTAATTATCAACCCAAATTCTATTCTCATTGAATTCATTGGACACTTTCAATACGTGGTCATGGGGACGCCCTGAGGTAGGGGTCAAACTTCTCCATGTGAACCAATTGGAACATAGTGGGGCACTACGAATATGGATCGCTTAATGGACATTAAGGACCCAAGCCCGCCCCCTATAACACTTTGATAAGGTGGTCCTATACCACTCTAGTTCATAGCTATGGTATACTAAAAGTGTTTACCATCGAAAATTTTGAGATTCGATAGCAGAATTATTGGGTGGAATAGAACTCAAGAAAAGAAGAGTGAAGGATGGTGCAAAGTCTTCATGGTAGGGGGCAAGGTGCACAACCATCTCTTCCCTCAGCCACATATTGGAGCGCATGAAACACTCATGCTTGGGCATCAAATTACTTACATAATTGTAGTAGACGATAAGGATGGAAATACAAAACAAGGATCCTTTAGATGCCCTAATTTTCATTGAATATATCAATTCCCCCAATCCATTCCGTGCTTGCGGGGAAATTTGAAAATAGAGGATTTTCTATTATATTCCCAATCTCTCTCCTCGATGCAACGATAGGGTCAACCTTCTTCTAAGTAAAATGTTACTAGAAGTGAAATGATCACGGAGGAGCTATCAAATGGGTCCATGATACTGTATGTGGTTTCTATCTCAGATGTGGAGCATATGGACTTGGAATAAGACAAAATGATGAGGGTAAATATTATTGATGAATATATTAACAAGGAAACTAATAGATTCTGTAAGAATGCAATAACTAGAAAATTCATGGGTAAATGGGAAATAGATGATGAAATTGAGTGGTGGTTCTTGGAGAATTGGGGGTTAAACTTCACCTTGCAATTTTTACGTAATGGATTTTTCTTGGTTACCTTTCACCTCGCCTGGCGTAAATAGGAAGTGTTGGGTGATGGCCCAAGGTTTTTGGATGTCTTCAAGCTCCAACTTTAGCCCTAGGTTCCCAAATTTAATGCCATAAATTCAAAGCGTCTGCAATCTGTAAAATGGATTTGTTTATACATTCTTCCTATCGAATACTGGAAGTAGCATCCCTTATTTTTCAAATTGGTACCTACTTAGGAAATGTCTTGCGTAGTGATTGTAATACCAAAGCTATCCTTATATCTTCTTCCACAATATTATGTCTCTATGGGCACATGAAAAACTTGTCCTCAATGCATTCATCTTATTTCCCCTGTTGGTATTTGGACACAATGAGTGGAGGTCATAAAATTATATTCGTATTGCTAAAATTTTCATCAAAATGGACATTCATAAATGTGATGTTTGTACACACTAAAAAGAGTAGGTGCCTTTTATGTGCACTCAATTCCTCGTGAGTGTGGGCCAAGGTAGTCAACGTAGAAAAATATGAGGTGATTACGAACTAGGGCTATGGATGATTTAGAGATGATGAAGAAAGGTGGGATGATAATACAAACAAGTCGGAAGAGAGATTCTACTTGTACTCTTGGGAAAGAAAAACTTTCTCATCATGGGATGTTCCTACAGAGCTTTCTCACGATGTATGGTGCAGTTGAGAATGATGGCAACATGGATCCCTAGATCTATGTTGTAGTCAGTAAATGGAGGGATATTCGATTGTTCTTCTCGTATAAAATGGTCACTAGAGGTGATTCATCCCTAATCAGGTAAGGTCATATGAAATAAGGTAATGGGTAATGGATGGACTTAGGGAGACTCAAATCAATAATGGCAATAGATGTCTACTGAGGTTTCGAATGTGATTGTTATATTGTCACCATTAGAATGACTAGTTGTGGGAAGATTTGTGCAGGAGATGGTGAGGAGCGAAAGACTTCTCGTCTAAATTCAAATAGAATGTCATTTTGGAGGTTTTGGGGTTCAAGTTGGGTTAAGACGTGAGGAAAGTTTCTAAATTTTCTCAAGAATATCTGTCTATCTAGATTCATCCACGGTCGAGGAGGGGGACAATCATTGTGCAATGTTTGTTATGTCCAAGAATAAAACACTAAATGATCCTGTGATGTTAGGTTGTCTCAAAATTATTATGGGCTAGGATTGAATCCTTGGGAATATCTTGTAGGTTATTTTGTGTTGAAGTATCACTCATTTTCATACGGATCAACGAAATTCCTTGGATGTTTCTTGTACTTGAAATTATGTGTGTGTGTATCATGTATGTTTTTAAGACCAAGTGAGAGTATTCTAAGACTCATTTGCATTTGCAAACATCTTGTAAGTGTGTTAAGGATCAGTTTTGGACTATTGTTCATGTTTTCTTGACTGAATGTTTGTGAAGTCCCTATTAGAGATCAAAATTGTACTCTACCCCGAGTCATAGACAACTCAAGGATTTTGAGGCAACATGGGACTGTCTCCAAGTTACGGGACCTTACTGCTTGAGAAAAACCTCCGGAGAAGGCCGTTTCCTCTACCTATTCATAACACTAAAACTACTCCCAATGTAGAAAGCAAATCCTAAACTAACATGCCAAGTGACTAGGGATAGAAGGAGATGCATGAGAAGGAAAATCATAAGCTAAAAGGATGGTGATAACACTAGAAAAAGGGTGAGAGAAAATTTTGTGAGGGAAAATGGGGAAAATGGGCATAGAAAGGCCAGACAAACATGCCACAATTTAGAACACATTCAACTTGCCATTTTCTCATGAAACACAATCAAAATGGAGCATGTAAATGCAAGAAATATGCACAATCCATTACAACTGCAAAGCAAGAAATGCTACAAGTAAAAAATAGCTAGAGTTAACAAAAAGTGCCACAATAGGCTAGGAAGATGGAAAATATGATGAGATGGCATAGGTGGGAGAGGAGGAATGAGAGGACTATAAGATGGTAATGTAGGGTTCCCCCATTGACAGGGTTTCCTAACGCTAGGTTGGTAAGCCTCTAATTCTTCAACCCACTTTACAATTTTGGGCATGATCTCAACTATAAAATGTAACTTCTGTTGAGGGCTAAACCAACTTGGTTTAGGGCCAACCCATGGACAAGGGACCCTAAAACCACTTATGGTGTCATTCATTAAACATTTGATTCTAAGATGTGCCATGCTCACCTCTATTTATTTAATCTACCTCTGGAAATGAACGTCTACCATGGATTTGTCAGCCATCACATGCATAACCTTGTTCTTCATAAACATTTTGGTTAGATGAATAACTAAATGGATCAGTGGAGGGTGGGTTATATGCATGTTCTTCATGATGCAGCTCATAAAACTGATTTAGAGGAGTATTTTGAAACTATGGGGCTAGAGAGGACTTGTTTTTCTGTTGCAAATAAGAATCCCAAGAAGCAAATGAAGTCGTGATTGCACACCTTCAATAAAGAATAAAATGTAAGGAATGAAAGGGAGATAATGAATGGAAATGGATGGGAGGACAGGGGAAGGTTTACTGATGAGATAGTGGGTTTTTTTGGATCAGTGGAGTCACCAGATGTTCTTGAACTGCCTCCAATGGCTGAATTTCACCAAGAACACATCAAACTTGGTGAAATGAAGATGTAAATCTCTTTAAATTGTCCCATTGGGCATATCAAAACTGTTGGAGCTCAAAATTACACCTTGCCCCGAGTCATAGACAACTCAAGGCTTTTTGAGGCAATATGGGACTGTCTCCAAATTGTGTGACCTGGTTGCTTGAGACAGACCTCCGGAGAATGTTGGTTCATCTACCTAATCCTAATGTTAAAACCAATCCTAATGAATAAATCAAATCCTAAACTAACAAGTCAAGGGACCAAGGATAAAAGGAGCTACATGAGAAGGGAAATCCTAAGCTAAAAGGATGGTGATAGCACCAGAAAAGGGGTGAGAGACACTCTTGTGAGGGAAAATGGGAAAAATTAGGCATAGAAAGGATAGACAGACATGCCAAAATTCAGAATACATTCAACTTTTCATTTTCTCTTGAAACACAATCAAAATGGAGCCTATAAATGCAAGAAATATGCACAATCCATTACAACTGCAAATAAGGTAAGATTGCAAGTAAAAACTAGCCAGGGATGACAAAAACGTGCCACAAAACAAATTTTTATTGCTTAAAATATGTACAATCCATTATGGTCAAAACAGAAGGAAATGAAATATTTATAGAGGCCAAAATGAAGGATTGTCACTCACAGCTTCTTGGGAGACCATTTTGGCATGGTTCCTTTGCATTTTAGAATGTCCATCCTTTCAAAATGAATTTTTTTACCATATATAGCAAAGATAAAGTGAAAAAAGAGACAAGAGAGAAGAGGAACAGATTTTTGGACTCCAACCACCAACATTCTACATTAAATTCTTCTGCAAAGAACATGGGCACCTTATAGAGCCATCATTCAATCTATTTCATCTTGTAGAAGAAAATAAATCCATGCTTCATCAAGTCTTTTTGTTGAGATACTTTATTTGATTGTTTGTGTGCCCAAACTGCTCTTTTATGCCCCAAAAGATGTGTTTTCCATTTTCACCTACCAAAATCCACCAAAATAAGATTTTGATGATGTCAAATTTAAGAGCTTGATGAGATCTTTCTAATGATATAAATTTTGTCTAGTTTGGAGCTTGGGATCAAAAGATATGGCCATTTAAAGTCTTTCATGTTGAGAGGCACAAATTTTTGACACATGGCAGCCTTTAATTGGTTCGGGGATCGGCCTCTACCAATGTGTACTTGATTTTTTCTTTTCCCAATATTTTTCTTCCCATTGGTTTGCAGTATTGGGTTCTTCTTCCTTTCTTTCCATTTGTCCCTATCTTTTATCTTTTCCAGGTTGCCTTTATGGAAATACAGGCCAACAAAAAATTTCCACATTCCTTCGAAATGTTAGATTGTCCTTAGACCTTGTCAGTCCTTATGACACGTTGACCAATGAGATGGCCCCATGCCTCCTACATTTAATACCTTGTCATATCCCTAAAAATGTGAGACAATAAGAAACAATCATGTTTCTTCATAATTTTCCCTTTTCAAAGCTCGTTGATTGACCATTACGAAGTACGATCCAATAAGAAGGCTCCATGTACTTCGCATGTCAATCCTTTTGATTTCTTCCCCTGACATCCATGAACCATCATCCAATAAAATCATTCCATGACCTTGTCATTTTTCAGTTTTTTTCTAGTTCCTCTGACACCTGCGAAGTGCGAGCCAATGATGAATCTCCAAGTAGCCTCTGGTTGTCAAACTTGTCAGATTTCCTTCCTCGTGTTTGTCTCGTATTTTATGGGCCTTCACATTTGTCATTATACGAAAGGAAAACCAATAGGGTGGCACCATGTAGATCTACAGATCACAATTTCTAAGTCTGGGGGACTTAGAAACTTTTTGGATTTGAAGTTTTTCGCCACCTGTCCCTTTGACCTTGTCTAACCTACAGACCCAATGAAATATGAACTGTGATTAACTCTAGGGAATTGGAGTCTAGATGAGCCAATCACCTTAAGAAAATATGGAATGCTGACACATAGCTCACCTAAATCATCAATCTTCTGCCATGTATCCTCTTACTTTACTTTGTACTTCAACGTTAATCCTTTGTTCTACAAGTTTCCACTTTCTTTGTACCACAGATTTTCAATAGGAACCCACTAATGCTTTAACCTATTCCCCCACGGGTTTTTGAATGTCAATGTCCATTGTTTTCAAGAAATGGAATTTGACAGCCGTTTGAACGTCACACACCTATAAAAATGGCTAAGTCCATTTTTAATAAGTTATTCCAAACTAACCCAGGAGGGATAAATTTGGGATTATAGTCTGTTTGAGGTAAATTTGCATGTAGAACTAAGAAACAAATTAATCTCTGGAAATGTGTAGTTAGGATTTAAAAATAATATTTTTTTGTTTCTATCTTATTGATTAATGTTTTGGTTTACTTCACATGTTTCAACGTTTTTTTGGGAGAACAATATTTTTGGTTTTTTTGAATTTTTTGAGAATGCAATGAACATGTGAAAGGAATAAATAAAAATAGTGAACAAAAATTCTTCTATCTAAATTAAGATCTCTACAATGCAATGAAACAAAATTATTAACGCCTAGGAATGTCAATGCACTAGATCTAACAATCTTAAGTAGTTTAATTAAAAGTTCTTAGTTTTGGATTGTTTTGAATGGTGACAACTATGCAATCTAAGATTTGAATTTGTGGTTGAACTTAATCTAGTTTGTAATTAAATTTATAGAATCTAACAATTTGAATGCAACTCTACAAATACATTTAACTAAAACTATATTCTTGTATTCTCAAATCTAAATTTACCTAGATCTAAAACAAATAAATCACTTCACTAATCTAAACCTAGAGCTTGATCTCAAATATGGGAAGATCCTAGAGAAAAATAATATTGAAACTCTAATTTAATTAACTATTGTAAATCACATGAAATGAATCTACTCTAAACTCTCTCTTTTACCTCTTTTCTTGGTAGTTTAATTACTAATGAAGAAATAACATGAAATATAATCTATGGAAGTAAAAAAATCAAATAGATCCAACCTCTCTCTCATAATTGAGATGAATATTTATTATATCTATGCCCTTAGTATACTTCTCCAATTGAGCTCTTAGAATTTTCTTGTGGTTGATGTAATTCAATAGGAAAAAGATGGATCTTGGTGCACTTAGGAGGAAAACCCATTGTTGATATGAGGATAGATCAAGGGGAGGTATAATTCTGGTTTGGTGGCCCTTAGGTTCTCTCTTTGGTGAAAATAACATCTCACAATCCACAGGGTGATTTGTACTAAAATAAAATAGATTTGTATTCTTGATCTCTCTCTTTCTAGATGTAGGATGACTTAGCAGAAATGCTCTCTCAAAATTTCTTATAATTATGGGGGTAATAAATGAGCCTACAACCTTACCTAATAGGAAACTTCTAAGTGTTTTCCAATCACAAATCAAGATCAAAATTCAATATAAGGATTATATTCAATCACATAGGGAGTGAAATCAAGTGTTAGAGGGTAGGTGGAGTAAACTGTGTGTCAAAAAAATGAAAATGCATATTTGGGCCTAGGAAAAGATAAAAATTAACGAACTGGAACTAAGAGTTTGACTTGCTATTGAATTACAGGTTCCTGTAGGTGGGAGTTAAATAACCACCTGTAAACATAACAAAACTACCACGGAAAGGGACTAATATGTCATCGCAACTACATAACCATTGATGCGGGGGGTAAAATTACTGTGATGGTTGTGTCCCAAAAGGGCCAAAAGATGCTAAGGAGGAAAAAGATGTGAGAAGAAGGCCAAAAATGGTGCGTTAGAACTGAAAAGGAGCTAAATAAGGATTGAAGGACTAAGATGGGTTTAGGAAAGGGTTCTGAGATCCTTGAAAACATCTCGTCATGTTTTTAGAGATCCTGGTCATCATCACTAGGCATTTTAACTTTCACATTATGAAAAATAGGGTGTGTAAAAATTAAATGCTTAGGCAAGAATCCCTGTCATGAGTTAGCTAGGGTGTGATGCACAAGAAGGAGGCACTAAATGACAAAAATTAAAAAACTTACCTTACTTACCTTGCAGTGTGGCGAAGCCAACCATGTCCTTCGTCGTCCATCCTATAATGTAAAATAAAACAGAATCAAGTGTAACCTATCAAAATAAACATAAATAACTATGTAATCAAAACTAAATAAGAAGAATCACCTTTTGGTTGAGGTTTAGAAATACTACCTTTTCATTCACGTGCCTCTGTTACTTACAAGGGGTCTGAAAATGTAAATGTATAATAATGGACTATAAAATAACCCGAACATCCAAATTTGGGATGTTTTAAACTCCACATGATTTTAAAACAAAATAAATTACTAAAATTAGCAAAGTTTTGAATTTTTGAACCAAAACTAGCTCCTATATATTAAAAAATTTCCAAATTTGGAACTCATTTGTGCAAGTGACAGTTAGATATTTTGGGATCTCGAGATCTGGTGAACATTCGATGAACAAATATAGACTATAGGATGGTGTTGAGAATACAATGGAAATGTCACCAATGGGAGAAAGTGGGGTGGCTAAACAGGTGAGTTATGGTCATTTTTACATTTTAGGGGAAAATTTTGTGTTTATTTTGATCCATCATTTGGGGGTGTTGTTTGCTACAAAACTAGTGTAGAAATGTTGGGTATGAAGGGTAGATTAAGGAAATGGGAAAAATGGATTTTTTACGGTGTTTGGGTAATTTTTTGGATTTTTTAATTTTGGGTTTGTGGTGGACGGAACTTCCGCACGCGGGATAGAACCACCAATCTATGTCAACTGGCAGTTACACAACCACTATGACGGGTACATAATAGCTTGTAAGTGGTTACGTGTTCATCAATGATGAACATGAAACTGCCGCGGTGATTAAAAAATAGTTGCGGCAGTTGTATGTTCATCAATTAAAAACATGTAATCACTATAAAGGTTTTGTAACCTTCGGTGGCAAATGTGAAACCACTACTTGTACCTGCTAACATGCAACTGCCAGTAGCAAAAATGAAACCGCCACTTGCAGGTAGTGGTGGTTTCATCACAATGTGTTAGAAACTCATTTTTTTGGTTGGAAGTTGATTTTTTTTTATTTTGGCTGGATTATAACTCCCATATTCTATTGTTTTGGGATTTTTAGAGATAATATGTTAGGTAGATCAGATCCAAAGAGCTTGATTGGATTCATGTTATTATAGGCTAGTGGACTCCACAAAAGATAATATCATTGGATAATTGAGGGTTACTAAAGTGGGCATAAACACTTTTAGTTACTCTTGTGAGAAAGATATTATACGGTGTACTCACTTATTGGGACCCGGACCAGAACATTTTTTGGTTTCCTTTAGTAGCATGAGAGTAGACCATCACTTTAGAAGATGTTTATAGGATCACAAGTTTCCTGGTTACAAGGAAAGAGTTGGCAGTGATAGCTAGTATAGGGCCAACCCATACTTTATTATGGGCCAATTATTTTGGGGATGCTTAAGTTCCAAAAGGTGACACTAAGCAGGGGTGAAGTTGGTGGCGGTTCGCAATACTTAGATTATGAATTTCCACAAGTTCATCATTAGAATTTTGTTCTCTTAAGTGATCAAGGACAATGGCACAAACATGATCCTATATATCTAGGATCCCATAGCCAAAGATATTGAGGAGCATGGGTGCCGATTTAGTTAGGCACAAGATATGTTATCCCGTACCTACCTGGATTTGTAGAAGGTTGTAAGATTGGATGGCCAAGGATTAATATTTCCCACCCTAGTCATGAGTTGGGTGTATGAGAGATTTAGGCCATGCATTAGGATAGTTCTAGTGGGCTAGGTCAAAGAGATTAGAGCACACCACTAGGGTAACATGGCCCCCTTTAGATAAAATCTAAGGGTAGAATGCACCCTCACATATGCAGCCTAGATTACACAACCATACTTGGCCACGTTAGATTTGTTTCCTATAGTGGGAGCTTCCCTGATGGCCTATACCCTTATATTGTAGGTCAAGGATGGATTTTGGCATGTGGAGGTACACCATATTAGTAGGATATTGCAATATTTTGGAAAACCTTTGATTTCTACACTGACATACATTCCAATGGTGTATAAAGGGGTGTAAAAGTATCAGGATACACGATTCGAGAGGCTAGATAGGACTCATTTGACACAAATATTCCTCATTATTGCATATGCAAGCGGATCTGTGTCATCCCATAAGTGACAATAAGAAGAGAAAGGTGTACCACCACCATATCCATGACAACCACTGCCAAGAGGACAACAACCAAAACAAGTGGGGCGTGTCCAAGGGACATTGATTAAATAAAAATGGGTTATGGGGATAGTTAATTCTAGAATGACATGTAAATGTAGTAAAAAAATATAGAAATGACCCAAGAAACTATAAACATGGAAACGATAAACCCTAAAGTGTAAGGAGAGTTAAAATGAACTTAGTTGATTAGAGGATCTCGCTAGAATGTGTCATAGAGGTGATTGGAGGAACAGAGAGCAGGAAAGACTATGCAGAGACATCGAAAAGGATGGATCTAAGATGTCTAGCTAGATTGGAGCACCTAGAGAGGGACTGTGGTGCCTACAGGTGCTTGAGTGTGTTAAATGGGTGTCATAGTCTTTGTAAAAGATTTGGAACTAAGTTTCATAGGTTTGGTAGGTGGTCTGAAATGCTCGCTATGTGTCACATCAAATCCGATGCACTCTGAAAAGTGTCGCTGATAATCCAAGATATATAGAAGACCTGTAAAATACCAAAAAGGAGTATCAAATCCCTAAAAAATAGAAGAATGTAAATGAATGGGTTAGACTGACCTCAGCTTCCACAACAGTTGGCTTACTAACTAAGAACTACACTACATTTGAGACCCAAATATAGTTCTGGTGTGTGTGTGTGCATCATGTTTCCTAGGTGCACTTGTGTCAGTCGTACTTTGTGAAGTAGCAAGTAATAACTAGATGTAGAAAATGTAATAGAATGTGTGCATGGAAATAATAGACTCCCCCCATAAAGTGTGATGCAGATGAACCAAATTTTTCCTATGTGATGGAGCCAATGGATGCAAGTGATCTCCAAATGGATGCAACCCTATGTGGATGATATTAGTGACTAGTGCTTGGTCCCTCATTATGGTCTCGTGAATTTATATTTATAGGGTTCTCTTGATCTAATTTCGTAATTAACCCCGAACTGGCTAAACACCAAAAATATAAGAAGCTAAAATGGCTAGAAAGTGCCCAAAAAGTGTTGGGAAAGTTCAAAAAGGATCGGGGTGCCCCTGGTAGGACCAGGGCACCCCTGGGCACCCTAGTCGAGGCTAAAATAATGCAAATTGATGAAAATTGACTGTGCATGTTGGTGCAAGAGGTCGAGAATGACGAAATGAAATAAAGCAAGATGGCTAAAAGATGGGGGTTAATTAGTACTTTCTTCACTCAAAAACATTCTAAATAGTAGTATTAGAATGGGACTAAATAATGTCTAATGTGTATTATTTTATGACTACATTTTCCCCCACTTTATGTTGGTGAGAGGAAAGATCAGTAACATAAAGTATATAGAGATGCATACCTGATGTTGATGAAGATTATAGTAGAAAATACACCGAGGGACTAGAAAAAGTGTGGAATGAAAAAAATATGATGGATCGTGGAAACTAAATATGAAAAAGTGCAAAAAAGTGATGAGTGTGAACCGAGGGTTTAAACGTGTGTGTATCTTATGATATGTGTGATGTACCTACATAGTTAGTATGGTGTGTGTTGTCACAAAGTGTTATTGTTGATGTCATTGTTGTTGTTGTTGTTGTTTTTGTCTCCCCCATTTGATAGCTTGTTTCTCATATGGTCGGACCTATAAGGAGAAAATGATCAAGTAGTCAAATATGTATGTATGTAAAAACGTAAAGTAAAAGACACATGTAAAAGTATGTAAATGTAAAGTACGTCAATGAAAAATCATAGATGGAACATGTGCACCTGATCCATGTCAAGAAAGAGAGTGTAAAAGGTTACCTTATACTGTCTGGGTTTTTTGGGTGATCCGACGCCATAGGCCAAAGAAGTATAGAGAGGAATTCTGTTATATCCTCCAACCTTTAAATTCTTCCCTAAGTGTGTCTGAAGAGATATCTGTACATCCTAGTTTGTTGGGCAATCCAACACCACTGGCCTAAGTAGCGTAGGGAGGTACACCCACTGTAACCCTTGAGCCTGTAACTGCTTCCTAGAATTCTAAGGACACCATGTCCTGTAAAATCCGCTATGTAAGGGGATTGTAGATTGGTCTGAACTCACTCATTGTATGCAACCCATAATGCCAAGGTGGAAATTGCACTGAACTGAACCAATGTAAATGTGATGTGTTAGTATGTAAAACCCCAAATGATGTGCCCCCTCTTTAGGAGTGCATGTGACATCGCTGATAGGAAAATGTAGCCCAAAAAGAGGACCAACCACATGAAATTTTTAACTCTATCATGTAGGGGGAAGGGAATGCATTTATTAGAAAGCAAGGCACACATAAACAAGAAGGCTATCCAAAGACAAGTGTTATTACGAACAAGCATGTATATAAAAAATAGTGTATAAGCTATAAAGCAACGTAATAATGTAAACACACAAGAAGACAAGTAAGCCACAAAAAGTGGGCTCCAAACATGGGACATCACTCACAATGTCGCAAGACATGTACGGACATCTTGGTCATAAAAAAAAACAAGTGTGCACACCAAACATTGGGCAAGGCCCCGCAAACAAGAGCAAACAATAGACAAGAACTATAACAAACAAGTATGGAAGCAAATATCCCTGCATAACAAATGTTGCACATGAAGCACTCGTCAGCATGTTAGAAAGATAACTAGCATGTAAAAATCATGTATAACTAAGTAATATAAGGTGCTAGGTACAAAAATGAAACAATAACAACTATGAGAGGCGATTGTGGATGCCCCCCAACAACTAGTGTAGGAAGGAAGGGTATAAGGAGAGCATCCATGCTACGTGTAGGAGACCTGTATTTGTGATCACAGCTAAACAAACTACGTGAACGTGCATGTGTGGATGATATAGATAAATAAAAATAGAAGTAATCTGAAACTAGCATGTATAATAAAATGACCATGAACAAGAAAAAAGTAAGCAATGAGTAAAAAAAACCATAGTATGCAGTATGCTGTGGATGGATGGAATGGAATGCAAAAATGGAGTGATAGGAGCCACGTGTGCCCCCTGAGTTGATATGGAAATTTATTCAATGAGGCTCGTTTATTTTTCCCCCTCAAAAGTCAAGAATGAAACCATAAATGAAAAGTGTATCATCAGGAAAATGGGTTGAAGTAGTGTGTTATATCTAGATAGATAGATTAATGAAACATATAACATAAAGAGGGAATGAGGTTCTTATTATAACATATCCCTTAACAATCATGTAAGTGGACCGTATAGAACACGAGTGCATATCATTAGGTAATGATGAGTGATAATTTCATCACCTAAGCTAAATCATGTACAAGGCCTGAAGAGAGGAGTGGTTATGAAGCATGTGAAGCGGTAGCAGTATGAGTGTAAGATGATAAACTGACCATGTATCCTAAATTAGTATGGTGCACTAACCTGATGGGATGTCGCATGCAATGGTTGGAATCACAAATGCCAATGGCTTAGGAAGCCAATGTGATTTAGTAATACCGCACTGTAAGGTGAGTATGACCGATGAACTAAAGTGTGTCATAGGTAGAGGTTGCAGCATGAATAATGTAATTGCATAAGAGGTGGATGAATGATGACCTTAGAATGTGAGGAGTAACCACAAGTGAACCTGTAAAATGCAAGGTAGTGTGTAGAATTGGAGAAATAAACCTCTCATGAGAGTATAGAGTCGAAGGCAATGACACCCTTGTCTTCGTAATGATTGACTATATGTGGTTCATGAAGTAGTATAGTCATTATAGAATAGGCCATGTGATATGTAGATGGAACGAGCATGAAGTAAGGAACTATGGCAAGATGCAAGTGTAACCTAAGGTTATGATGTAGAATGTGATAGGTATGTGATGATTAGTGATGTATCACCAAAGCATGTGGATAAATATGAAGAATGAGATCAACATAATGAAATGCAATGGCTAGAGTGATGATGGATAACACGTATGGTTGAATAGATGTGGTGTGTAGGAGATTATTGTGCTTATTTGTGGGGTTCATGTGTAGTAAGCCCTCAAGAGTCAAGTGTGGAGACCGAAGTACAAGAGTGTGTCATTGGGTGGAATGAGGAGCTATAACATATGTATGACTATGCAAGATGAGATGATGTATAATATTAGGTATGCAATAATTATAAGAGTGTGATGCAGTACTATGTAAGTATAGCTAGAATGTGTAATGTGTGTTACATGCAATTCTATGCCCCCATTGCGAGTGTAAGAATATCATGTAAAGCATCGAGAATATCAAGTGATGGGTCAAATTCATATGGATAAGCATTGGTTACCTGATAGAGCAATAGTGTGAAAAACTTGATGTGCCATGCAACTAGAATTAAGGCAAAATGTTCTATATGCCCATAGGCATATTTCTTTCATTGTGTAATGGTAAGGAATATGTGAAACCGTGTAGCATACCAATGAGTAAGATTTTAAAAATAGCCAAGAAAAGCATATTTCACTATTGTAGATATAAAACAGGACCAAATGGGCATAGGAAATCATCAAAAATCTATATGGACTAGGATCTAGCAATGTTCCCCAAATATGAGTAAGCCAAGCCATACCCCTAAATGATGAGTGGAGAAGATGAGGGGTACGAATGAGAAGTGATTGTAAGATGAAAATTTACATGATGAAATCATAAGGAAATGTAATATGTGAATTTTCATATTGGAGATGAGGATCATGAGTATGAGGACAGATCCTATCAAAAGAAGCAATGTTTGACCAAGAGCTGAGACCATCATTTTAGATTGCATATGGTGACATCATGCATGTAGGGATAAAATGGATTATGTTCCCAATATGATTCATTCATGAAGAGGGTGTAAGTGAATGGTTGGCATGCTAATGTAGGTGGTACATGTGAGGGTGTAGGAGATAGAGAGACGTCTATAGATTGGACATGCCCCTAGATAAGGAATCATAGTAGTAGTAGCAGTAGGTGGCATAGAAGAAACTGCATCTATCACACAAATGGTACCATCAAGCGGTGGTAAGTGCAGGTGGTTCTTTGATAGGTTGGGGCTCGTATGTAATATTTGTGCATGGAATAGGAAGACTAGTATTAGGAGCCCGATCAAAATATTGGAAGGGATCGTGGTCATGAAAAATGATGTACTCAATGCTCTCATGTAAGAATTTTACACAATTATGGATAATAGAAGTGACAACTTGCATGGCATGAAGTCCATGGCCTACCAAGTAGACAGTTGTAGGAAATTGGGAAATCATCAACAAAAAAGACAGTGTGGACAAACTTGGGACCAATAGTGATATAATGTAATGTGACCGAAACATGGATGGACATAACCATCATAAACATGTAGTGAAACACTAGATGGACTAACGTCATGAGCGGAAAGACATAAAACTTCAAGGAATGACATAGGACACAAGTTAAGTTCAGATCCATTATCAAGCAAAGTGTGCTTAACATAGCTACATTATGAATACAACATATGATATGTAGAGGTGGGTCATTATCAAAAGTGTGAACATCAATGGGAAGGTTAGACTTGAATACTATGTGTGAAGAAAAATGCATCGACAAAAGGCTTGATAAACCGAGTCTGGATGCATGTCAACATAAATGCGAGTAGTACCAAGAAAATGTTGGACTCTATGTACTAAATTAGGATTTGCAAGCAAATAATCATTGATTGAGATACTCATGATGACCAACCCCTAGGATGAAAAATAATGAATGAAGAACTTAGAAGCATGAATGATCGAGTCGGGTTCACCAAAATGATTAACTAAAAATGGGGGAAAACTGTGGATAGTTAATCTAATCTAGAACGACATGTAAATGTAATTGTAGTAAATAACTATGAATAATGACCCAAACAACTAATATAATGAAAATAGAAACCCTAATATGCAAGAGAGAGTAGGAAATGAACTTAGCTGATTTGAGGAGCTTGAGGGACTGTGTCGCAGAATAAATGGAAAAGGAATATGGAAGCAGGAACAACTATGTAGAGGTTCTAAAAAGGATGGATCTAGACCGATTAGCTCTGGACTAGGGCACTTAGAGAGGGATTAGGGTACCTTGTGGTGCTCTGGTTTGCAGAATGGACACCCTAGTCTGTGCAAAAGGTCCAGAACTAATTTCATAGGTTTGGTAGGTGGTATGAAATCCTCACCGTCTGTTGCATCAGGTCACTGCACTACTCCAGTGTTGCTGATAATCCAAGATGAATAGAAAGACCTACAAAAGACCACAAGAAGGAGTATCAAACCCCTAAAAAAAAAGAATGCAAATAAATGGGTCGGACTGACCTCAACTACCACAACAATGGGCTTACTAATTGAGCATTGCACTACATTTCGGACCCAAATGTAGTTCTTGGTGTGTGTGTGCATGATGTGCATCCTAGGTGCTCTTGTGCCAGTCGCACTTTGTGAAGTAACGAGCAATAACTAGATGTAGAAAAATGTAATAGAATGTGTGGATGGAATATAATAGAATCCCCTCCTATGAAGTGTGATGCAGATGAACCAACCTTGTTCCTTTGTGATGGAGCTAAATGAATGAAATGATCTCCAAATGTCTATAGATGAATGCAACCTAGGTGGATGATAGTAGTGACTAGTGTTTGGTCCCTCATTATGGTCGCATAACTTTATATTTATAGGGTTCTCTTGATCTAATTTTGTAATTAACCCCGAAATGGCCGACCACCAAAAAGATAAGATCTTAAATGGCTAGAAAGAGCCCAAAAAGTGGCAGGAAATGTGAAAAGGATCAGGGTGCCCCAGGTGGGACAGGGCACCGGGAACCCTAGTACTAGCTTGGGTGCCCCAGTCAAGGCTAAAATAACGTGAAACAACGAAAGATGATTGGGCATAGTGGGTGCAAGAGGTCGGGAATGATGAAAGAAAATAAAAATAAAGATGGCCAAAAGACGAGGCTTAATTAGTACTTTCTTCACTCAAAAACCATCTAAATAGTATTATGAGACTGAGACTAAATAATGTCTAAAGTGCATAATTTTGTGTCCATAATATCAACATCGCTTCACTCCTTCTAGATCACTGCTTAGAAAGAGCTCACTCACCCCTTTTTACCGTCAAACATGTAAATCTAGGATTTCACATAAGGATAGAAGGCATTCTAGATTCTTTTACAGTTATAGGGACCACAACATTCCCTATTTACAAAACAACATATCATACATTAGTGAACTATGCACCTTGGGAAAGGATGCTATGAATATCCATTAATGGACATGCCAAAGACCTATGGTACCCAAAAACTCATCTTATTATCTCACTTCCATATCCTGATGATTTTTCTGAGTGTCTTGATGACCGTATTTCTCAACTTTTGTCCAACATATGAGCACATGGTATATTTAGGGGTTCCAAAAGGTATGTAGTTAAGGTTAGTATTGAGTCCATTTCTAGTGTCATAATCACTATTTTACTATTTTTATCGAAGTGAGCAAGGCTATTCTAAATTAACAAAATTTACATAACTTATCTACATGATAAGTGATTGCTCACTTATTAGTTATCAAAATGTATTATTTTGCCTTTTATTTAAGTGTTATGCTTTGAGCAGCTACTTTCGGCCAAAATTAGGGTAAACACACACCAAATATAATGTAGTATTCAACTAGATAGTCTTGAAGTGTCATGTAATGTTTAATCCCATATGAATTTTCATCGACAATTTGGAATGTCTTATAAGTCAGAATATCTAAAAATGCTTCATCCATTTACCTGTATTCCAATGTTATATGTCTAAGGTTCATTCATAAAATTCTCTTTTTAGAAGTGCTTTTCTTAAGTATGCTTTAGTAAAATGATCTTGTATACACACACATCTTTATGAAATTTCAATTAGGACCTTATGTTCAATGTGCATGTTGATCCATCTGCCAAAATATTTTCAGAATTCCTAAACCCTAATCATAATAACAGGGATAAAAGAAACCTTAGTGGAAATGGTAAAGAAAGGATACTAAAGGATGCTACATAAAAAATGGCACTAGAACCCTATATATTTCTCATATTTCATGACAAGGATTAGAAAATCACAATTATATAGGTGGTCCTACATGGATTTGGTAGAGTTAAAAACCTATAACATTAAGGTTTGGTCTAAAAAGGAAATGGAACAACTTTTTATGGATAGATGGGACCACAAAGAGGAAGAAGAGTACTTTAATAAGAACCTGATGTGTAAGACTATATTGAATCAATCAAGATACCTAAGAATTGAAGATGATAGGTGAAGACGCTTCAAGGGCTAAGATGTTAGTGCAGTATATTGAACCATTATCAATACGTATAAGAAGATGAAGATGGCTAGTGGAGAATGAGGTTTTAAGAAATAACAAGATACCGATGCAGAAGATTGATATTACCGCCCTCCAAGTAACGGAAGTTACCATAGGGCGGTGCCGTTGGCTGGCATGCAAAGTAACAATGATAATTGTTACCATAGGAGGCTCACAAAATGAGCTTCATCCACTCCGATATAAACAACATCTAGGATATTCAAGGAAAAGTAGGTAGTTTCCAGGAAGGGAAAGCTCAAGCGACTGTAAGATACTTCTTAGGCATTTTGACTTACTTTTATTACATGCTCTCCGGCTCATAATATACTTTAGATTCAGAGCTTTTTTCCTCTCTACCTGGATGGTTCTGGATACCTGTTCTTCGCTATCCTAAGGTTAGAGACATTGGGGTTTCTATTCCATTTTATTACTGGAGGAGCCGTTTAGGAAGATTTGGAACAAAGAAATAAGGGAAGGTCACTTTAAGGATATCGTCAAAATAGGGACCCTAAGGCACAGGCAGCCTTTAGACCATGCTGCGCCATGATTTAGAATATGCAGAAGACAGGGAATGAGGCCCGATTCAAAAGGAACATCGAAGACAATGATCCTGTAATGTATTATGCTCTTCTTCCTCCAGATTTATCTCAATTATCAAATGCCCAGGTGCCATGAAGATTATCTCCAGTTCACAATCAGGTTGATCAGGTCAATCGATTCTACAACTCCACCATCTGGAAATCCACGTCATTTTGTCAGAAAACTTTAGCATTGGGTATATCCCAGGGCATTTCATATTTCCTTGCAATATTCATATACATGTAATTGCTCTCGCATAATCACTTTATTTATCGCCAGAGGTTGATTGGTTTTACGAGTTATGTGAAAGTAGTCATTTTTATGGTTATAAATTTCGCCATGGAATCCTTTTTATGGTTATAGATTGAATCCTTATGTTGGTTATGCATGGAATCCAAGGATGATAAACGTGGTCACGAATGGAATAGGGTAGCTCAACTGGAATATGGATTTTAGTTTTTTTATGTATCATCTACCAGGATCACATATGGATGGATGATGGAATGGCACAAATTGTGTAAAAATTTACAACACACTCAGATTACATGGTTTCTTCTTATGTTTCGAGGATTGAAACATGTCAAACCAGGGAAGGAATGATATGCACCTAGGGAAAGGATGTTATGATGTATATGGTGTTTTTGGAGATGCTGACAACAGTGGCACACATCCCCTTATCTTATTATATCATTCATTTATGATTTATTATGCATAAAGGTCGGCCTCAAATGCTATTGGCTTACATAGGTTAGAATGTTATATTTAGGGGTTAGAAGGTTGTAGTTAATGATCCATATTGAGTATTGGAGTGTTATTGTATGGTTTGGAGGTTTAGACCCCTCGAAGTGGTAATCAGGCCGACAAATGGCAAAATCTATTATATGAGCATATTGTCATCATTTATCTATATTTTGGTGTTCTCTCATGTTATTTTGTAGTATATGTTCGGATTTATACAAGTAATATCCTTACAAATGAGTTATGGTCTATAGGGACCGATTTGCATGATAAATGCTGTGAAAATGGTAGTATGATGAGGCTCAAGACCCCAGGCATCAAGTTGATGACAGTTTCTAGTTATGCAGTGGAGCCAGATTAATGTCTTGTTTTTCTTCTCAAGTGAACTCATCATGTCCAACGTTTCTGATCAGTAAGTGGAATTTTTATACCTATTTCAACCATTAATAGTTTAACCATTTCCAAAATTGTACAAATAATGACTTGCGACATCTCAAGAGGTGATTGAGAATTAACATAAACATAATGTGTCAAATATTATCCAATCTGACTTCAATGGTTATGGTTACTCTACTCTATAGGGGGGGCTATGGCTATATAAGGGGGGAGAATATAGATCTATATAGAGAGGGATCATTTCTTCTCTCCATCGATTGTGATTACGGTACCTACTAATGAAACACGCTGAGCAGCACGGGTGTATCCAAAGTTGTTTAGAGGTAACCCATTTTATTTTGTTTTTTATTCTTCACTCATACTTTTATTTATACTTTTACTAGTTATGTTGGTGTTATTTCCCTTTCCACATTAGTATCTATTTATCACATATATATTTTTTGGACCAATTTTTGATACTATACATTTTCATATGTGTATGTCCAGAGACTACCGACAAGTGGCGTCATCTTATTAGAGATACTCTAATGAACATGTTTTCCCCGGATTTGGGGAAGATGATTGTTGAGTTATAGGTGGATCCCAAAATTCCTTAGAGTTTTGGAATGCATATTTGTGTATTCGCCATGGGCTACCATGGAGCACATCTTTTACCCACTAAGAGGGTTATGACCTCGACACTTGAGGATGAGCTTTTCACCCTGCAAGATTTTATGGTCACACATTCAAGAAGACATGGAGCTTCCTCTAGTAAGAGGACCGAGATGCATATGTCTCTATCATTGCAAGTTATTGGATCACACCATAGAAGTTGATCAAGGAGTCCTTGCTACACCATGGGAGGCTCAAAGTGGTAGAGGACTAGGAATCTTGCACATCACTCAACTAGCAGGTCACATTGATGAATTTATTCTTAGTTAGATGCTATGGGATGTATTGTACATGGAGGCACTTGTATGCCCCATTTTTTGTTTTTATTATTTTTGAGCCCACACTTGCCCATTCAATGAGGATGTGATGACAATTGTATGAAACTTGATCGATACACATATATATTATGGACTTGTTTTTCCATGATGCTATGGGACATCTTATGGTTATGTATGTTTTGATTTGTTTATGATTATGAATGTATGCAATCTAATATATTATCAAAATGGATATGCAACACAATATATTTTTGACTCATATGTATGGAAATGAAATGAATGGATCACAAATGCATATATAAAGTGGATATTTGTTTAGTAGGTGAGACAGAGAAAGGCCACTCCATAGATGATCCTTGTAAAATGAAAAATTAGAATGATAGAAAGCTAAATATTTATTGTAAGTTTGGTTTCAATAACAAAGAAAGAGGATAAAAAAGTGTAAAAAAAATAACTCAAATAACTAGCTGAAAAGTAATCGTGAATAGAAACAAAAAATACCTTAGGGGTGGAGAAGATGATGAGTTGTTTCAAATATATAGATTCAAAATTTTTGGTATCCAATCATGACATAACCAAGAATGTTGATTTTCACTCTCTTCTTGATTCCAAACAAATAGACCTTCTTTTGGTTTTTATAACTCTCTTTGATTCACTTTTTATTAACCTTCTAATGTATAACTTTCTTCTTCTTTTTGGTGACCCCTCATGTCTAATATCGTGCGATCTAGAAGACACATGGTCTCATCACAAATAATTAGATGTGAGTGAGTAATGGATTCAGTCCTAAATATTTGCCTCACACAACCTGGAAGACATGTGGGTTCATCACCAAATACCAACAAGGGTGAATGACATGATGGATCAGCTCATAAGTATTATTTCCTTCTTCTTTTTTAGAATGAAATGGAAACTTTCTCTCGTGCCCCAGCCCCATCTAACCAGTAAGATACAAGGGATCAACACCAATAGGCTAGGGTAGGTGAGAAATATTTCAAATGGAGAGAATGGCTAATGTTTCTTACTCAAAGAGAGTAGATGATAAGGAGTGTATCACAAACAAGCTTCTAGAGACCTACATGAACCAAAATCCCTACACTTGACTAATGTTTTTTGGGAAACAATGGTTTCACGGTACTAGTCAACCAAGATTGAAATTTTTAGAATAGAAGATAAATAATTAGAGATGATAGTAAAATAAAAGTTTGAAAGGTGAAAAGGGAAAACAACAACTAATAGAGAAAATATTGCCATGTAGAGAAAGCAAGCTTCATTTCAATTTTAAAATAACTTTGTCAAATATTTGAACATAATGAAGTGGGACCCAAAAAATGCAATCTAAACAACATAATGGGAAATTTAAAACATGATACTATATATAATATAGTTTGAGCTGAAGAGAGTTAACTGACTCACTAAACTCTTCACTCTCAAGTGTACAAAGGTGAAAGGCCCTATTATTGAAGTCCTCAGTGGCTAGATAAGGTCCTAACCAATTCAGTTAGAAGTTGGAACTTGCATCCCTCACGAGTCATTTTTTCTATCCATCTATCTTGAAAAATTACAAGGTCACTAACTTGAATAGGCCATTCATGGACATTCTTATTATATCATCAAGCCATAAAAGTGGCATAGACCTTATGATTTTGTGTAGCTTTAAGGAGATTCTCATTTAGGATTTGTAAAGCACCCATATGTGTTTCCTTATATTTTTCTTCATCCAAGAGTCCTTATAGTGATATTTGCATACTAGGGAGTTTAAAATATAATTGAAGACACACTTCATCCCTTAAAATTGAAGAATAAGGTGTAGCGCATGTAGACATGTGTAAGTTCATTCTATAAGCCCATAGTGCGGGATATAACTGTAAACACAAATTCCTCTTGTTGTTGTTAACCATTTTTAGTAGAATGTACTTTAACATTTTTTGTCACGTCATCTTGTCCATTAGCTTGAGGGTAGTAGAGAGATGTAGTATGGTGTGAAATTGAGAACTTTTTTCAAAACTATCACATATTTTGGTTCTTGAAGGAGCTCCCATTTTTAGACATGATAACTTGAGGAAGTCCAAACAGATAAATAATTTGGTTCAAAAAAAACTTCCCTATAACCAAACCAGTGATGGTGGTAAGAGGCATGACCTTTTCCCATTTCGTGAAGTAATCTATTATGGTTATGATGAAGTTATGCCCATCTGTGGAATCAAGGGTCAACTTACCGATTAAATCACGACCCCAAGTAGAAAAGGTCCATGGTGTAAGAATAGGTCAAAGTTCTTATGTCATCATGTTTATAACATGTGAAAATTATTGACACTTAGGGTGCTTCATAACATATTCAATAACATAATTTTCAAGAGTGGGCCAGAAATATCCCATCCTATAATTTTTTTGGGACGTTGTGTGACCACCGCAGATCTCATCATGAAATTGAAACAAAACACATTTAGAATCGTCTTCATCGATGCAACGAAGGATCATGTCATCAAAGGCTCTCCTAAATAATAATGTATCCAAAATTACATACTTTAAGGCCATAACATGGAGATGTCATTGTACGTACCTGAAATTGTAGGGTATTACACCACCGAAATGACGTTACACATACCCCAATGATGATATAGGTCTCCTTGCAAGGTGTTCAAAATCTAGAAAAGCTCGCCAAGTATACGTTTGTATCCTGCATGCCCCGCTCAGCCTCCACTTTCTTTGTTTTTTACCCTCTGCCCACCTTTTTCCTTGCATTTTAGTCTTCAGTGACGAGACCACTGCCCTGCCTGGGAAGTGGTCCCATGACCATCACCCAGGACAAGGTGGCGATCCCGTAACTGCCACCCTGCATAGGGCGGCGGTCCTGTACACATTTTCCAGAATTCTTCCGACGGTCACATCAAACTTAAATCTTCAATTTCACCTTCTTTCTTCATCTACTTTGCTTTGCATTTATGTTTTGGCCACCCTGTGAATAGTTTTTTCCCTTTTTTATAGTAAAAGGAGTTCAATTGGGAGTTACCCTCTGGTAATTACATTTGCTATAAATAGCCAGCTTGTTTTCAAACAAATGGCCCCTCATCTTCTCAATTCTATTATTCAGTCTTTTGAATTTCTCGATTATAATTCACATAGTTTCATGTTTTTCTTCCATTGTTAGTTTGCATTTGTTGTTTAGAGGTCGTTTGATCTTCTTGTTTCAGTCTTGCTTCATTTTTTTTCCATGCAAGTGAGTTTAGAGTAAAATAGTTTCATTTATAGATTGGAATCCATTAGAGTTGCAAGTTCTGTTCATCACAAAGGATAGTTTCAAAAGCCCTCGGTGTATTTGTGTTGTATTCCTGCAATAAATCCCGCTAGGAATTACATAGTCAAGCTTTGTTCACTTGCGCTATCCCTCTCCTACTCGCATTATATTCGGTCTATATCCAAAGCTACCATTGTTTGAATACCTTCTTCTATTGATGCTACCATATACACGCTTGTTTGGATTCATGAGAACACGAAGGAACGAGGAGATCACACTGAGGGGATGAAATCACACACAACTAGATTTACCAGTGTTCTGTAAATGCTAGGTTTGAGCTATCAAAGTTCTAGCTACAACGTATCAAATAGAGTAGTGAATTATTTTATTTTAGTTAAAATTTCATTCTTGATATCACCAGGGAAGCTGTGGGGATTGATAGTTTCTGAGAAACTATGATTCATTCCTCACTTCTGAGGTAGGATCGAGAGTCTTTCAATTTAAAATAATTAGTTTGCTTAGATATTTAGGATAAAATCACAACTCCACAGGCAAATAGCCACACTAGGCTACTTTGTTTGTTTTAAATTCCGTTGCTAGATTAGTTGTTCATTTTCTAAATATACTAGAATAGCTGCTCTTTAATTTTATTTAAATACGTCATCGAAAATACAAAAATAGAAAAATGCTTGCATAGTGTAAATATATCTTTCGTAATCAATTTATTAATTTTAGTTAAAGGTTGAATCATTTTGTATGACAATCACAGGACCTAGAGAGCCTAGAGAATATATATTTGAACCAATAGTGCCTCAACCAAATCTACCCACAAAATTAGCTGATATAGATCAAGACCTTAGGATACAGGTCTTTCGAGCAACGGCAAACCTACAAGCAATTAATGAACAACTGAGAGGGTTAAATATCGAAGACGATAAGGCATATACATTTTTGGTCAAATCATCCTAACTATAGACTATTGTGATAAAATATCTGAATGATTGTACAAGGATTCGAAATAGAACAAGTATTTGGTTGCGATCCTTTAGTTCCACAACCTGACATAGGAGACCTCCTCATTGACATAGATACTAGCTTACGCATTCAAGTTGCTATAACACATGTAAGGTATTCTGAGAAAATTACAAAACTTCTAATTCTAAACATAGAGGCTGAAAAGGCTATATGATTACTGGATAGTTGGAAGAAGGGATTGATTCTTCACATGACCATAACAGGTCCACAACAACCTCAAAATCATGGTTATGATCCCCAAGTCCCACAACCCAACGGGCCTGCAAATCAGTTAAGCATTGACACCAATTTACGAACACTGATATTTAGATCCTCGCCACTCCCGCCTGATATCATCACGTAATTCTCTGTATTAAATATAAAAGCCAATCAATCTAAAATTTTCTGGGCTAGACCAGAAAACCACCCATAGTTCATTAAAAATCCATTAAGCCTCCTATCACCATTTTTCATGACCTTGTCTGGAGATATATACGAAGCTCCTACAGATCACTTCCCACGTATCCAACAACCAAGAAACAGGATCTCAGCAAAGCTCGACATTGATTGGAGCCTTCGAACAGCTATTATATCCAAAGGATCCATTACCCCAATTTAGGTTAGGAGGGCCTTCTTTGCCTTAGATTTGTAGATTCCATTATTGCGTATTGAGGATATAAGATTACTCGATTAGCTTGTCTATATCCATTCATATTCAACATTCATCGGCTGTCTCGGCACGACCTCAGGAGGTCAGGTACGAGGAAGAGGTACTTGTAAATTCCCATGCTCGCATGTCACTTTTCCATCATACATTCACCTCTGTTGGGAATTAAAATCTTCAAGATTAGTACACTCAATGAGATAGGTGACACTATCTATATACCATGGAGATGCAACGACATTGGGATTATCTATGTAGTAAATTAATTCATCATAAAACTCAAGGTCCACTAAATCTCCTGATTCCAAGGGGTTGTCTCTAATCCAATCAGCAAAAAATTTCCCCTTGACTGATTTTAGATTAATATAAGTCATTTTGAATTCCAACATGAGCATATTTAGGTGACCAACCTTCTTGGAGAGGGTTTGTTGTGTTAAAAAGGTAAGTAATCCTTGATATTTCATAATCACCCTATCCTCTTGATTTATCATAAAATTCCTTAAGGTTTTGGTAGTAAATACTATAGCAAGGCATTCCTTTTTAAACTGTGAATAATGTGTTTCATAATCCAACAAGGCATGACTAATGAAATAAACATGTATATCTTTATTATCATCATCCTCTTGCAAAAGTGTGTAGGCAATTGAAATGTACATTATGTGGAGGTATAGAATAAGTGTTATATCAGTTCGAGGAGCCATGAGAGTGCAAGGGGATGCTAGTAAGTGTTTGACTGATTCAAATGTTGCTTGACATTCTTGAGTCCACTCAATGGTTTTTTGTTTCTTCAGCAAATTGTTGATAGGATTAACCGTGTAGGCTGATATATGAAATGAATATTTGTATGGATTCTAGCTTCCCAATAAAATATGGAACCCCTGATTTGATGGTTGGAGGGATAATTTCTAGTATAGCATGAATATTAGTGGGATCAACATAAATTCCCCATTAGGAAATGAGTGTACCCTAATAATTTTCCACCTGTTACTCCGAACACACACATTTCAAGGTTCTACTTGACTCCATATTCAATGAGACACGTGAGAAGTATCCTAAAAAATCCTACATGGTCTTCTCTTTTTCTATGATTATAAACGAGATCATCATCATAAGACTCAAAAATATTATGAATGAGGTCATGGAATATGTGATTCATTACTCGTTGATAAGTTGCCCCTGCATTTTTAAGTTCAAAGGGCATAATAGTGTAATAGAAAGTTCCCCAAGGGGCGGTGAACGAAGGTTTTTAGTTTTGGTCTTATTTTGAGATGTAAATTTGGTTATATCCTAGAAACCATCCATGAGAGAAAGGATCTTGTACCCAACAGTCTCATCAACAATTACATCTATAGAAGGAAATGGAGAGCCATCATTAGGAAACACTTTATTTATATCATGTAAGTTGATACAAATTCATTTTTTTTTTGTTCTTCTCTATGACCAACTTGATACAAGAAAACCAATTTTTTTAATCTACATGCCTAATAAAACTAGATTTGAGGAGTTTTAAGAACTCATCCTTTACCATTAGCACTATTTTGGGCTTCATTACCCATATATTTTGTTTGTTGGGCTTATCTTTAGGTTTTGTGACATATTTTTGAACAACCACATTTGTATGGATGTCATTCATATCATAATAGGAGGAAAAAACCTTAGATAACTCCATGAGCAAGGCTTTGTGATATTTTACTTCTTGTGGTGAGAGTGAAGATCTAAGTTTCAAGATATTTAGCGTCTTCCTTGGTCCTTGTATTTATATGTGATAGTATCTTCAATGTGGGAAGTGTTCCCTTCTTCAAACTCAAGTGGTGTCGGCATAAGATCCAAAAAATTCTTCTTCAATTTCACAAATGTCAAGATCTTTAGTGGATGAATTGTAGTTATTGATATTGTAATATGAATTATAATATTCCTCCCCTAAGGTGAATAAGGGATGTAAAGTCATGAAAAATCCATTCTTTTGGTACAAGGTGAGGTAAGTATTCTATAACCTTGTAAATAATCTAAAATAGTCCTTATCATTTTCTACTATGTCTAGGTTTACTAATCGAAGATCATCCAATTTGACCCCAACTTACCTCAGGTTGGGGTTTTTTTTGTCAAAAGAGCACCGAAAAATTAATGATATAACCATAATAATCTTTAGGAATCCCATAAAAAAAGAAAATAATCATGCATAAGTAGTAGTCAATAACATCCGTGAGGTGTTTTTTTGACTCATAAGAGATAGATTAAATGAATATTAAATTGAAATCCTTAGCTAATGTCTAGAGTTGTATTCTTATATACCTACAAATATTCGTCATTGTTTTAATAGAAATATCTACCACCTAGTTGGTAATAAGTTGAGAGATCACCAAGTATTTATAACCTATGAATGACAAGTTTGTACATGCTAATATGAGGTCTAATTAATAAATATTCATACTCAACCATATTACCGGTGCATTCAAAGTTCAAAGAGAAACCCAAATGGAAAAATTCTTCATCCCATGTGGAGATTAGGACTATACATACCCCTTCCCGATGTAATGCACACTTGGCTCCATCTGTATTACATGATCCATAGGATACCTTCAAGGAGAGGTTTCATAAGATAGGATCTAGATGGTAGAGGTTGAACTGTCACTAATTTTAACCATATTCACATTAATGACCATGGATAGAAGTGAAGGTTGATTTTTCTCATTCTCAAGCAAGTGGAAATGATACATGGTAGGTCCTTTTGGATAAAAAGGAAACACAAGAGGAGAATTCATTTTATAGGATTTATTGATGACTTGTGTTTTAGTCTTCAGAGGACATAGTTTTAAGTTTCTGATTTATAAGTATTGGTCAATTGAGAAGTTCCTTTCCCTATTTCTGAGATCTCATCTTCCACATCTTTCTTAGGAGGATGGAGCATCAAGCGCTAAGAAAGTAAGTTTAGGGGCTCAACATCAACCTTTGTGACCTATGCTTTTCCCTTTTATCCATAGAGGTGGTTGTTTGTAAATCATTTGTAGGTAAATCATGATCAGACATGGATGTTTGGTAACCTATATTGGCATTAACTTGAAGTATGTCGAAATTGAGTTAGGATCTCTCTTGGAAATGAAAACCTTTCCTAGATGTAAAAAACATGAATTTCATTGGAATAACATTGCATGGATTTATTTCATTTGATGGATCCATGGTCCATCCTAAGATTCAATGTTATAGTTTGTTTCATGATATATGACATGTAGAATTTGGTAACGATGATATTTGCTACCAAGAGTTATGGGTAGATTGATGGTGCCAAATGAAGTTTCCCTAAGACTATCATATCCATGAATAAGTGTTTTAGAGTGGATGAGCAATTATTCTCACTATACCCCAAGCTTCTATGCAAAAAGTGAAAAGGGGACAATATTAATAGTTGCACCATCATCATACCATAGACTCACTTTACTAGATTATACATATATCCATATTTGTAAATGGAGGGTGGGATCTCCTCTTGTGGAAATTTTTTACATCTATGGGGTAATTGACTTAGATCTTAAGAAGACACATCTCGTGTCTCTCATTGTGGCACTAAGAGGGATTATATTCCATGTCAATATGGTTGACATGTGTGTCTCTAGAGGAGGTCTGGACATAAGCTAAGCTTCCATTCCCCATGACATGTTTAAAAGTGCAAGCTCGATGGACTAGGGAGTTATTTGAAGAGATCCATAGAATGAAATATTGGAAAACATCTTGATGCAAGTTCAAGTGACAATATCATAGTTCCCTATTTTCTATGGAGATCACGTTGTTCTGATACTTTAAATGGGAGCCTACAATGGGGGATAGTTAGGAGCTTGGTACTACTTAGTCCTAGTAATGATATTTTCTTCTTCCTTTGTTTCTAATTCTGACAACACCAATCATACATGGTTTCCCTCGATGTACCTAAATGTGGAGTCACATTAGGGTTAACCTCATGGTAGAATTTGAAGCTTCAACATCATGGTTTTTAATTGGGGATATGAATTGGTGTTGTTGTAGTGTTTATTGTTAGGGTTGCAGTGGAGGTAGTTACCATTGCTATTGTTGTACATTATTGGGTGGTGTATGATGTTCGGAATGGTTTTCAGTTGCTAATGGTTTAGGAAGGGATTTTGGATACATACCTAGATGATCATTCTTAGGGTGTAACTAGGACCCATGTGAGTCCATAGGATGATCATTAATGTCCCCTTTCCCCTTATAAATATACTCAAGGAAGGTTTTTATTTGATTGTTTATGGAAGCATTGGAAATTTTTATTTTACTCTATACATGTAGTGGTATCATGGCCCCCTTGACCTTATGGAGTAGGAAAAATAACTCAGTGATCATAGTTTCTAGGGTCGGTGGTTTTGTTGATCTATGACTGAATTAGAAATTACTGAAATTTGTTAGTATAACCATGGTTAGGGCCAAAATTATTTTGGTATTCAACTTTCCCTATTTCTTTTCTGAAATAAATTGTTGATTCTAGTTCTAATGTTGTAATTCAGATTGGCATATTCAGATCCCAGTTAAAATCAAATACATTGATAGTGGGTTGATTTTTGTTAGTATGGGAATTTCCATTGTAGTTTTAAATATTATTACTATTGTCTAGATGATTGTTGGTGTTATTAAAAAAGTTCAGATTTCTTGGATTATTCTATAATGCCATTTGTGGTAGTGCTTTAGTTTCAATTGAGTACCTTTGGACCTTGGGTGATTCTGAGAGGATTGTATATAATTGTTGTTATTGAATTGATAACATTTCAGAGTTATGTGATAGGTACTACTAGTATTCCATTTACACCATAACTCCTACAACCACTTGTCTATTGTTTGCTTATTTGATTCTCTATGTGCTCTATAAAACTTCATCATAAGATCTTGTATGGAAACTTTTTTCACAGCTTCCCTATTTATCCCTGTTAAGGCCATGTGGAGAAAGAGGTCACATAGTTCCCTTTGGTCCATGTTTGTGGACACTAGTCAGAAGAATATAGAACCTTTGTCTCCATACTGTGATGAAATAATGCATGGTTGACTTGTTGGGTTCTTGTTTAATATAGAAGAAATTTTCTACTACCCTTTTTTACATGTTTGTTCATGTCAAAGATGCCCTTAACTGAACTCAACTATGAAATTACCTAAATGAATGAATGGAACCTTCAAGAAAGATGGTGACACCAATCAAGTGTTATGACTTTGAGAGCCTTAGGGAAAATATTTAAGTAATGACTCCATCCCAAGGGAGAAACTCACAAATTGTTGTAGTGTATGATTTTATATGAGCAGTTGGGAGTACCCCTTCACCCTTATATTTTGGTAAATTCATGTAGAGGGATGAGGAATAAGTGGCATGTAGATGTTGGATATTCCAAAGGTTACTTATAGATTATTTTGCATAGGTTCCCTATGTTAACTTAATTTAGTGGTAGGGAATACCTACCATGTCCAAAACTAACTGGTTATGACACTTGATAGTGACCAATAAAAGGAGGGTTTCATATAACAGTGTAGTTAGGAGGAATTCAACATGTGAAAAGGTAAGGAAGAATTTATTGGGCTAAGTGGATTTGGAATATAAATTCAAGTAGGGTGGGGTCATGACTCCATGGGGGAAGGACTAACAAACTATTGTGTAGATTGTGGAAAAGTTTACAATAGTTGAGGGAAGGTTTCAAAGGGTTGAGCATGAATCCTAAGGTTGGTTGGACATAAAATTATCAGTTGAGTGTGGGTTTGTGACATGAACATAGGTTGGTAAAAGGTCTTTATAATATTTTCTACATTTCAATGGACACATAGTATGAGGTAGTGTTATTCCAGAGTATATGTAGGAAAAGCATATGATGAATATCCACTCATACTGAACATACTAGCACCTGTGAAGAGATATCCCACATTTGGTTTGGATTATATAATGTGTAATTCAGATGGTGGTTTGTTGTGGCCATTATTATGCATATGTTGGACATAATTCGATCTTGTTAAAACCTTGCATTATATTTTGAACTAGTGGCTCTGCGCCTTTGGAAATATAAGGAATTTTTTAATTCCCAAATCAATTTTATGATGATAAAAATAAGGTTTCTTGATTAGCTTGAGCTAATCAAGCTGAACAAATATATTTTACATTTTTTTTTTGTATGGGTAAGGGTGAAATTTTATGATAAAATTGTTTAGTCTCATTACTTCTCCTCCTATGGGGTGTGCTTTCCAATCTTAGTTTGAGTAGAAGAAATTTTGTTTTTAAGGAGGGTATCCATGTATGCTTTTAGCTTATCTAATGACTCATCTATAGTTTGGACTTGATCATCACCTTGGTAAAATTATTCTAGGAGCTCATCATAAGGTTGTAAATAGGATGGTATGGAGTTGGATTTCATACTATTCTATGGCCTAGTCAACACTCGCTGGTAGAGACCTTATTCTCTAGTAAATTTCATGTTATTAGATCTAAAAGGATCTATTAACGAGACCTTGGTAGGTTGACATTTGATCAATAGATTTGATCCTTACATTGGAAGAAACATTTAGGGTTTGAATTGAGGATACATGTGAAAAATATGAAGTTTTTGAATAGTTATTAGCCCAACCAGACAAACAAGGTGATTGTTGGTCATTCATATGAGCATAGTAATCCTTGAGGCATAAAACTAGGCCTAGTGTAATTGTATCTGAAACATTCAGGGGGTGTATAAACACCTACAAAATAATGGGAGAAGGAGAAGGTGGAATGATAGAAAGGAACTAAAATTGAAACAAGAAGAAACTATTCCTTCACGTTGGGCTCACCATATTTGTACACGCTAAAAAGTATGGGTGCTTTTTTTATGCATTCAAATCCTCATGAGTGTGAGCAAAGGTAGTCGATGTAGAAAATGATGAGGTGATTACGGGATAGGAATATGGATGATGTAGAGGTGATGAAGAAAGGTGGATGATAATATGAACAATTCATAAAAGAGATTCTACTTGTACTCTCGGGAAATTAAAATGTGATCTTCAAGCATGAAAATACTCCACATAATTGATCATGGTGTATGGTATGGTCGAGGATGATGAAAACATAGAGCTCTATATCTATGTCGTAGACAGTAAATGGAGGGATATTTATTTGTGTTACTTGGTTAAAATGGTCACTAGAGGTGATTTTTCCCTACTTAGGAACATTCATATGGGAGAAGGTAATGGGTAATGAATGAGCTTAGGGAGACTCGAATTTGTAAAGGAAATAAGCATCTAATGAGTGGTCAAATTTTAGAGAGATGCATGTAAGGGGAAATTCTAAGCTAAAGGGAGGTGTTAGCACCAAGAAAAGGGGTGAAGGTACTCTAATGAGGGAAAAAATAAAAGGGAAATAGGGATGAGAGAGGTCAAATATGAGTGACATAGACCCAAAAAAATAGTTTACCTTGTATTCTCCACAAGACACATTCAAATTAACCTACAAGGGAGAAATACATGCACAAAATACAACATGAAGAATGGAGAGGCATGGAAGTGAAACAAAACACAAGTCAAGGTTGAGGAACACCACAAAATAAAGATTTTTTTTCTTTCAAAGTATGCAAAAACCATTACATGTGAAGAATAAGGCACAAGAATACATTTTCAAGCTCAAATGTAACATCTACAACTCACCACTGCTCAGGGAAAAATTTGACACAATTCCCTTTACATTTTAGAACATCCTCCTTTACAAATGAGATATTTTACATTATATATTAGAATGGGAGAGAGATGAGGGTAAAAGAGAGGGAACTTGAATGTATTCCTTTAACCACCAAAAAGATGCATTCAATTCCTAAGAATAGGCATGGGTATCTTGCCAATGCAATTTATCCATTGTACTCTATTTTTAGGAAAGGGAATGGGCACCATACCTCATCAAATTTTGTGGTTGAGCTACTTGGAATTGTTCCTCTAATTTTTTTACTATATTTCCACATTTTCTACTTTTTTGGTGTAGTACATGCTGATACCTTTCCAAAAAGTATAATTTTGTGAAAATCAAAGTTACAAGGAAAATTTTATGGCCATTTGAAGTTCAAGGTGCCATACTTCAATAAATGTGAGTGGTTAAGCTATTAAATCAAGCCTCTATTAGGTCTGCGACCTTGCAAAACAAATTCAAAAACCTGACACAAACAAGCAAGACTGTCAAAATGTTGACCTTGATTTTCTCCATGAGAAACTTGAAACAAATGGTCAGGAAAAGATACCTATTGAGTACCTTGCAAATTCTGACACAAAGGGATGTGACTTTTGGGAATTAGAGGTCAACTGACATGAAAATGTTCAATTTATATGGATTTCATTGACCTAAGAAAACCTGACATAATGGAAATAAGGTTTTGGGATCAGAAAACAAGAAGCATATGACATGAAAATGTGTCACAATGTTCCAATGTTGAAGGATCCTAAAAACCCAAAACACTAGAGACCATATGGTTTCGAAAGCAGAGAGCACATTGTATAGAATATGTAATTTCCCTGCGATGTTCCAATGATGAAGAATGTCGAAACCAGACACAAAGCTCGTGGAACTTTGAGCTTGTTTTGTACGTTGGAAAACCCAAAACAAAGGAAATTAGAGATTCGGGGAAGGAAAAAAAAATGACATGGAACATGTTAATGGATCAACATATTCTGATGCATGAAGGACCCAAAAACCCGACACAAAGGAAACTCTTAAAACTTAACCAATTTTTTTAGGATTTTCATAGAAAACACATTTTCTAGCTAAGTATAGGCCTGAATGGATTTGCAAGGAGAAGAGGAAATGTCCTAATCCACTACAAATTTTCCAAAACATGAATTTTCCCATTTATGATCAATTTGTACGACCCCCAGTCCAAGATATAATTTCAAGTTATAAAAATAGCCCAGGGGGTATTTTGGATAATAATTTGGTGAATCAATTGGGTAATATTCCTGCTAGATGAAATATCAGTAGCCTTGTAACATCCATTGGGCATGGAGTCATCCTGATAATCTTAAAATTGATCTGAAACTTGAAACTCTCACCCATGAATACACCTGAAGGGTGTCCTGGACTTGGAGGTTATCTGTCATGCTTTAATTGATCATTCTCATTATAAAAATTGTTCTGAATAATTTTTTATGAGAGTGAAAAACTATTTTGAATCTGAAATCCCACCACAACCTCCTTAAACATATATTCTTTGAAGTCCTCCATGAAATACTACAACAAAACCATGCTCTCTAAAGCAAAAAAATAATATGCAGAACACTTATGGAAATAGAAACTACACTACCAAAAAGACAATGTGTTGAAAGCACTTAGAGTAATTAAATAATAAACTATTATGTACAAGGGAGATTCTTTTCCTCAGTAACACTTCTTGAGATAGATCCCATTGACTGGGATCTGTAACTCTTCTCCATTAAATTTTGACAATTGGAAAGCATTATTTGACTTGTAGCTTGAAATCATGTAGGGGCCACTCCATATTATGTCAAATTTTAAGTGCCTGCCTAGTTTGGTTCTGTTTTTATCCCACTTAGGAACTAAGTCTCCTTCTTGGAAGCTCTTGGCCTTTCCTCTCTTGTCAAAAATATTCTTAATATGAGCTTGATCTCTTTCCATTATCTACATAGCTTGATATCTCAACTCTTCTAGCTCCATGAACTCTGCATATTTGACCTTAATAACCTCAAAATCAAATAATTCCAACTACTTGATGAGTTCCAATGCTGGTAATTCAAGGGATATTTGGCAGCCTAACCTCTTTTCCATAAATCGGTTTGTAAGGGGAGCTACTACTTGATATCTTAGGAGTGATCCTATCAGCCTATAAGGTTAACTTTTAACTTGGTGTTCCAATGTCCTCTAATTCTCATCAAAAATTCCTTCTTATGATCCTTAAAATATTCTTAAGTTGGTGGACACAGCCTGACCATTACCATGGGGGTAATAGTTTGATTAGCTTCTGAAATATACGTCCCTTTCTTAACAAAACCAATCATAGATATTCTTCATGCCAAGCGAATGCCAAATCATTGTAAAAAAATGATAGTATAAGGAACACCGAATCTAGTCACAATGCTTCTCATAGAATTCTGAAAATGGTAGCCCTCACTCATCTTCCTTTAATTCAGCTTCCTTTGTCCACTCGGTGAAGTAGTATATTTGTTGTTATTATCCAGTTGTGGCATGAGCTAGAATGGTGGGTTGATCAGTCCAATGAAGTTCAATATCCATTACATTAATGGTTAATGTACTAGAGATGGAGTGGAGTAGGAGAGTTACCAATCGTTTCTTTACTTGTAAAGAAGGCACATGTTCTTACATTTCTTGACCCATGAATTGATAAGTCACTAAACATATTGGGCCAATAGTAGCTAGTCTTTCATGATCTTGAGAGCTATGTTGCTCATTGGAGAAAAGTTATCCTCTTGCTTCTCCATTATGGAATTCATGCAAAAATTTCTCGATCTAATCTATTCTTGATGAATCTTAATAGAATGACCATTCACATGTCCTTCCTAAACATAGATGTCCATCAATAAGCACAAAAGGCATGGATAATGAAGTAAGAATTACATTCTTCTGATCTTCACTCAATCCTTGAGGACATTGGCCTATTTGGAGAAATTTTACTACATATATGAGTCTAATAAGGAATAAGCAAAATCATCAAATTAATTATTCTTGGTCATTTCGGAGCACTTAAGGATGGTTTTTTTATTAGTATGCTGGTAAGTCTAAAACCAAGTGTTCACATAGTCCTTTTCCTCAAACTAGCATAGTTACCTATGGATGTCCACATGTCATACTCCATCACTCTGGTTATCTAACCAGATATTTTCTCGTTCAGGTTCTTGTTCAAGAGGAAGTCATTCACACTAGCATGTGAAACCATTAACAAATGATATTTTGTTATTGGACACCAAACACCTGAATTTTATTCAATACTCCTTATAACAACCAGTACATATTTCTCATTAAAAAAAGATATCACCTCATAATCCTCCAGAATTTGGCTAAAATTTTCAACAGGATGTTTTAAGCCTTCTTCATTTAGTTGCACTAGTATGGATAATATGGTCTCTTGTTCAACTAAAAGAATACAAAGTGAAATCCTTTGTAAAATCTGGGATTATTGAGAGTTGGGGCATGTGCAACTTCTTTCTTTATGGCATTCAAATATGTCCTTTTACTTTAGTAGTTTAGTTGAAAAGTCATTGCTCTTCTTTACCATTAGTGTCAATGGCTTGAAAAGGTATAAAAAATTTTGGAATGAGCCTTATAACAAATTTGAGTTCTTGCTAAGAAGATTTAGAGATTTCCTGCTTGAGGCTAAGGCAATGGTAATGTAAGGATGTGTACTAAATATCTTATGGATGAATCGGTCAATCCTTCCTTAAGAGCCAATATGGCCAAGAATTTTATCTTCATGAACTATGAAGATGCACTTTGTTCAGGATTAAGAGAGACTCCAAACTACATACACCTCTCAAAAAACGTGTCCTCAAATCAAGAGGATACAATCTTTCACATCCTTGGAAAACACTGTAACATCATCTAGGTACATAAGAACAATTCTTATTGATTAATCCCTTTGAATTTCATGTCCACGGCCCTCTGGGAAACGTTGCTCGTTGGCATTTGACAGACCAAAAGGTATTTTCTTGTAGGAATAGGCTCTCCATTTCATAGTTAAGAGTTGTATTGAATTGAATCTTCCTCCTTCACCATGATATTATTCTTCACCCTAAGTAACCATATTGTAGTGTTGTTTTTCCAGTCAATTTACAAGGTGTGAACCTGGCACTTCATCCAGATAATATTTGTTCCGCTCACCCGAAGCGCAACAAGCTATTAGATCCCTCCTCAAAGAATGCCTTGTTTAAGATGTTAGCAATGCATGTTCATATTAATATGATTTCTCCATATCATATACTCTTACTGTAGAACATTACAAATGGTAACCCAGGAAATGACATGGTTGATAAGGAAACATAACATTTTATTCAAGTCAACTTGTCTAGATCTTTCTTCACCATGGGGTTCAATCATGTGGATCAAAAGGACTTTGTTTTCTGTCTAACTAGGCTTGGTGGTTGAATCCAACTCATAATTATCCATTGCATTAATTCATAACTATGAACAAAACCTCTGAATACATTTTCAGTAGCTCCATCCACAAATATCAGAAGGCTTCTAGTACATCAATTTCTACAGCAGTAACCTTTTCTTTTGACAATACATATGACCTGTGCTAAAATATGTAGAAATTTTCCTTCACTAACATGATATAGGGGTGCGGGGATTCTTTCACCTTTGACCACCCATGTTTGATTTTTCTTTTCAAAACTGACTACAGTGGGGCTGAAAATTAATTCCAAGGTTATTAGGCCCTTGGGTATGCTTGTTTGATCTGAAGGCTAATGGATAGACCTAATCTCCATAAATGCTACTCCAACTTTAATCATGATTTATTCAAGAAAACTCATCCTAACTATTTGCATGACCCTTGATCTTATACTGTTGTTCATTCTCAAACACTATCTCCAACTTAGTGTCATTGTATGGTATTATTGACCTTACTACCATCTTGATACGTTAAGGTGCACTCCAACTACTCTTCTTCTATTTTTATACCATGACATGCAAATTTTTCGGCTAAGTCTTGAAACTGAATCTTCCTAGGCGCACTTCTACTTATAACTAACACTTGAATGGCGTGGATATTACGTGCCCCAAAAAATTCCAAAATATACCCTCTCACTACTGTAGCTTGAAGGCCTTGAGAAACCCATTCATGGTTGCATTTGATCTTCTGATCTAGTTCACCACTAGTTCACTGTCCCCTAAGGTCAATAGGGTTTCTGATGTTATTATCTCTTACCGATTGAATATCGTGGAAGAATGAGTGACTCATGATTATGTTGAAATTGTTGGAAAGCATATGAAGAATGAAAGGAATGCAAGAGGAGTAACCAATTGCTCTCACTCAGCTAGTGGGAGACAGTTCAGGACTACACATCCTCATGTACCTTGTCTTGTTCTTGATCCTTCTAAGAACATTTGCCATACACCTAGCCCCTTCTTCACCTCATCTTAGGCTTGATCATCACTAAGAAGGGGTGCATTTTTCCATCATGTAGACAATAGATACCGAGACCAACTTCTTCAACCTTTGTGATATGGGTTAAAACCATAACATTCATTACTCTAGCCATACCAAGTAGATAATCATGGATCCCTTCCAAATGAGTAATCCATTCTTGAGTCACGTGGAATAATCTTCCTGATCAAATCCTTTGTCCAATTTGCTTTGATGGGATTAGGTCCCTAAGGTTCTACCTGGTATGTAGACACATCTCATTCATACTTGCAACTGGTAGCCTTAGACCTTTGATAACTCTAACTGTTCCCACTAGTGTTCTCATCTTTTTGCACCACACCCTAAGGACATCAGGTCTCTTACTTGGAGTGTCAGTTGGTCTATGAGAATATGTTTAGGATCCTCATAGACTGCTTGCCCTAGCGCCCATCCTATAATTGTGCTTTAACTCATCCTTCAAGGATCTGGGAGTACATAGACATGGGGAGGTACTCATACAATTACTTGCATGATACTCAAATTTTTTGGTCCTTTCCTTTATGGCCTCAAGAATTTTTCTTGTATCTTTTCTATTATGTCAGCTTCTCCTTGAAATAAAAAGGTTTGACATAGCTACTTGAAAAAGAGTCCCTAAGTCCTGGAATTGTCCAATGATTTTCCATTCGTCTATATCATCAAATTCTAGATGCGTCTCTAATATGTTACCCCCAAGGATTTCTGTAGTAAAGTTTAGAAGCTATCTTTTTCTTATTCCTTACTTGCAACAGCATCCTACATGCACTTAATTTGATATAGAGGAACCTTTGGGTTAGTTTTGCACTTCTTGACGCCTAACTCATGTGATTTCCTTGCATATTAGCAGACTAAGTTTGAATTATTAACCCCTTAGGGGTGTTATATTCTAGGTTGAAGAAGGACCTAAATTTGTCTGATTTTCCATGTCTTCTATAACCCTTTTCTTATGATCTATTGTTCGTAGCCACACCTTGAGGAGAGGTATCTGATTTATTCCACACAACAATTCATCCATTTTCCAGTTTACAAGTGAAGGTAGCACTTGGTGGTGTCTCCTAAATGACTATCTACTGTCTGATTTTCTTCTATTAGGTGTATCTTGAGGAACATGGATGCACTTTGGAACCATTAAATATTGGTTCAAAATGTCCATCTGGGGTATGTTTCTTGGTTGTGTGGAAGATGACAAGGTAAATGCCATTTGTAATCTTACACAAGGTTATTTTGAATAGGAACCAAAGCTTGAGATGAACTAGTTGCATTTGGATTATATGGTTGAAATGGTCTTGCAGGGGGAGACTAACTATGATTTAGAGGAGCAGCTTGGAAAGAAGGTTTGTTTGGTTGATAAGAGGACTTGTTAGGTTGGTATAGAGCTTGATAAGGTCTGAAATTCTAGGATTGTTACCTCTTTAAAGATAATAACTCATTCCCAAAATTTTGTAATTGTTTCATCACTTCTTGCATGAACTCATTTAGAGGCTACGTTCATCATCTTGGAGATTCTGCAACCACATCAGCTACCCATTTTCCCTTCTCATACTTATTTTGGACACTCAGGACCCTCATCAAACCCTAGGGAGTCATCCCCAACCACCATCGATTATCCTCTTGTTACCATCGACCTAATCTGTCTCATCTGGATTTTTCCTATATTTTTTCCCAGCTCTAAATATCAGCTATTCTTTGCCCTAATAGCAATGTCATCCAGCATCCTAGAAATATTTTTTTTCCTATGGAGTGAATCATGACTGACCTATCATAATCTCAGGCCTTTTGATCATAGAGAAATGTCATCAATTGAATGCTAGGTCATACCACTTAAGTACCTCCTTTGTCCCTAATCCTTTGCAATCTGACCTTACAATCTATGTTTTCTGCTTGCTTCCTGAATCCTCTTTATTGCCTGACCCAGGATGTCTTCAAACTCCATAATACTGGTTCCAAATTTGACTTGTCTTCCAACCTTTTTGATCAAGGAACTTGGTTCTCAGTTCATCATCGACTATCTCGGGTCATTGTCGACCCCTATTTGGTTTGAATCTCTTATACCATTAAAGGGATCATTATATCTAGCCTGATGATCCCATATGTTTTAGTCTATTTGCTAAGAATCCTCCATTCTGGTTAAAAAATGAATTGAACATACTATCTAGTTCTTATTTTTAATCGTCTAAACAAGTGGGATGACATCCTGTCCTAGGATGATGCCCACCGTATGAATCTAGGGGATAGTTTTCTTTTGTAGACATTGGTATAACTTGTGTTGTGCAGGTTGAGGGCCAAAGAACTACCACCATTATATCTAGAAAAGGATAAATGTGCTCCCATCTTCCATGATTGGAATTGGTTATAACACATCTAGAGGTATCCTTAGAACGGCCTCCTGGGAGGAGGAGTAGAGAGTACTTTGTTGGGTGGAGATGGTGATCTCTGAACTGATATGTATCTTCATCTTCTCCTTGTTGAACATGAGCAGAAAATATTCAAAGGGATCTTCATGATGTTATATGTTGTATTGTATGTATTCTTCTCATGGAATGGGCACTTTAACTGTTAAAACCATAGGTTGATATGAAGGTTAGAGTCACCAGATGTGTAGAAATAAGCCTTCTAAGGCTAAAAATTACTAAGTCACTTAGCAACAATGAGAATAAATCTCTCAATGTATCAAAACTAGAGGCGTAAATTGAAACTTTCTCTACACTATAAGAAATCCAAACTACTAATTCAAAACATGTTTGATGTTTTTGGTCAACTGCCAACTCCTAAAATACACAGGGTAGAACTTGGCCCTTACAATGTAACCCCGAACTTCCAATTTGGTCTTAGGTGTGACTCAGCCTTTTTCCACACAACTTACAATCCCTGAAATAGACTTGGAAGAGGTTGAACCTCGTTCTACAACCCTAAACTTCCGAAATACAAAAGGCATAAATCAAACCTTTCTTTTTACCTTCTAACTCCTGAATTGGTATTCACATAAGTATGGGCTTGTTTTACATATAGGATCCTCTGCTTTTCTTAAAAATTCCTTCAAATATTGATTTTTTAAAAATATTCATCAAATTGTCCTATTGGGCATTCCAGAACTATTATTGTAGAAAAGTAGTGGAACCCTAGGATTTGTTTGTTATAGATCCCTACTTTTTGCTAACATGGGATGATCTCACAAGTGTGTTGCAAAGTGATATCAACCTCTAGAGAAGGTTGGTTCCTCTACCTAATCCTAATGTTAAATTACTTCTACTACTGAAATACAACTATCTAATCCTATTCTAACAATCTAAGGGACTAGAGGAAGAGAGAGGTGCGAGTAAGGGGAAATCCTAGGCTAAAGGGAGGTGATAGCAACAAGAAAATGGGTGAAGATAATCTAATGAGGGAAAAGGGAGAAGGAAAATAGGGATGAGATAAATCAAACACAAGTGACATAGACCCAAAACAATGTTTTACCTTATATTATCCATGAAACATAATCAAATGAACCTATAAGGGATAAATATATGCACAAAATACAACAACAATGGAGAAATGCATTTTAGAACATCCTCCTTTACAAATGAGATATATTAAATTATATATTAGAATGGGAGAAAGAAAGGAGAGAAAAATAGAGGGAACTCAAATTTCTTCATCTTCGACCACCAAAAATATGCATTCAATGCCTAAGAATAGGCATGGGTACCCTGCCAAGGCCATTTCTCCATGGTACTTTATTTCTAGAGGAAAGAATTGGCACCATACCTCATCAATTTTTTGGGTTGAGATACATGGAACTATTCCTCTAATTTCTTATGTTATTTCCACATTTTCTATTCCCTTTGGTGTAGTACATGTTGAGACCTTTCCAAAAAGTCCAATTTTGTGAAAATCGGAGTTACATGGAAAAATTTATGGCCATTTAATGTTTAGGGTGCCATTGCAATTCAATAAATGTGAGTGGTTTACATGTTGAACCAAGCCTCTTTTGGGTCTGCGACCTTTCAAAATACCTTTTGAAACCTGACACAAACAAGCAAGACTTTTAGACCTAACTGTTGCCCCTTATTTGCACCATGAGAAACCCAAAACAAGCAATCGGGAAAAGGTACCAGTCAAGCACCTTGCAAATTTCGACACAAAGGGATGTACATTTTAGGAATCAGAGGTCAACCGACATGAAACCTATTTGACTTGCGCATATGTTGTTGAGAACCCCGAAAACCTGACACAAAGGAAATCAAGTTTTGGGATCGAAAAACAATTAACATATGACATATAAATGTGTCATGATGTTTTGATGTCAAAGGAATCCAAAAACCCGAAACACAAGAGAGCATCAGGTTTCAAAAGTGGAGAACACATTGCATAAAACATGTAATTTCCCTACGATGTTCCAATGATAAAGAATCTTGAAACCTGACACAAAAGGAGGAACTTTGACCCTCTTCTGCAAATTGGAAAAGTTAAAACAAAGGCAAGCTAGGATTTGGGGCACAAAAAAAATGACATGGAACATGTTAATGGATAAAAAAATTCCGATGCATAAAGGAACCGAAAATCTCAACATAAAGGAAACTCTTAACACTTAGCCAAAAAAATTAGGATTTTCATAGAAAACGGGTTTTTTGGCTAACTATGGGCCTGAATGGATTTGCAAGGAGAAGAAGAAATGTTCTAAACCACTAGAACTTTTCCAAAACATGAATTCCCCCATTTATGATCAATTTTTACTACCCCAAGTTTAGGATATAATTGCATGTTATCAAAATAGCTCGTGGGGTATTTTGGATAACAAGGCTTCAACATCAAGAATAAAAAATTGTGGGAGGATTTTTGCAAGAGATGGTGAAACAGTGAAATACTTCTCATGTAAGTTTATATAGAATATCTTCTTGGAGATTTTTGGGTTCAACTGGGGTTGGGGTATAATGAAATTTTATGAATATTCCATGGAATATCTAGCCATCCAAATTCATCCACAATCAAGGATGGGGGAAATACTCATGTGGTGTTTTCTATTATTGGGATAAAAGCAATAAATGGAGCCTGTGATGCTAGGTTGTTGTTATCCAATTTTGCACACATGGCAAGATTGGACAACGGGGTCCTATCACGTTCAAAATAAAATAATAGTCCCAGGAACCCACCTCCGGTTATTATTGACATACAATAATTAAAAATAATTCATAAATTGCATATGAAGAGATCACCTAGCATCGAAAGGCACCCAGTTGATCTCAACTCAGTGAAGAGTTCGGGGTCGAGTTGATAGAGAACCCGGTGTCAAATTGATAGTCATCTCAGAAATCATCTCGGTAGAGTCTCTCAATTGTAAGAGCTCGATGATGATCTTGTTAATGCAAAATATAGCTAGTTGAAAAGTGATGAATGAAGGGAACTCTATAAGGATCTTTGTAGAGATCGATGCAAAAGATATGAAGGCCAAATCAAGGAAAGCTAAGTTAACATGAGGCCAGGTCTAATCCATTAGACAGTGCTTGACCAACCACTTGGGAGAATTATCTTGTTTGACCAAGATGATATGAGATTATGTAGATATGACGATGAGGTCATCTGGTAGTGTTTAAATGAAAAAATGTTTGCAACCAAGCAACCAAATACATCTCAATCAAAATCTCATAGCACTCTGTGGAGAGGGTCACTTGAAGGAGGCACTACACACTCTTCTTACAACACACAAACCGTAATTGTAATTCTTCAACATATCTTCATCTACTACGTTTGCTAAGAAATCCCTTGCGGAGGGCAAGCAAATCCAGTCTCACATCAATGGTAAGGGGACACATGTTTGGAAGATGCACACTACTACCAAATAAACTTATCTACATGTATGACAAGTGTGGAAGTTTGACAGATGCTCACAAATTCTTCGACGGCATGACTGAACCATATCTCTTCTCATGGAATATGATAATTGCAGCTTACAGAAGGCATGACCATCCTGTACAGGCATTCAAACTGTTTCACGAAATGCAATGAACACCTGACCACCCTGATCACCTGAACATTCGTGTATAGCTTGGCCAATGGAAAAGAATCAATCATTTGAGGATGGAGCTCAGATGTTTTAGCATGGGGCATTCAGTCGAGCCGGACAAGGTCATGAGCATTTAGAGTTTTTGTTTGTTTCGATTGCAAGTCGAGAAGGAAAATTTAGGGTTCAAATCCGTGCTTAGGCATTGGCTTAGGATAATTTCATCCCTTCTGTCAGGTGGGACTTTGATGATGGCAAGCCATTGTAATATCCCCCGCATGGGAAATATTTCAGTATATTTCCAAGGTTAGAAATTTGATGATGGCAAGCCAAGTCGGTATTTCTGCACATGGGATATCTTCATCCTGTTTTTCATGGTGGAAAATTTACATTGGAAAGCCAACACAAGGTTTCAACGTAAAGGGGGTCCTGAGTTTCATCTTTCCAAGAACATGGAGATTTGAGAAAACACCACCAAGCGTGATAAAACTGTGGCAAACCATAATCAGATTTCCACGAGTTGGAGAAATGAAAATAGATTGCCAGGTGGAGACAATCCCATGACAACCATAACAGAATTTCTATCCCATAGGGAGCATGGGAAGTATTACCATACGACATGTCAAATGGATGAGTTTCAGAAATTGAATATGTAACTAAAAGCTGAGTCAATGGCCGAGTAGTCCACCGAGTAAAAGGGAGGCTACAGGCCAAGATAGAGTTTCACTCGCCGCATTATGCAGATGTTTGTTAAAGGATACCAAGCAACATGGCAAGTGGGGGTCAGCGCTTGCAGTTCGAATGCATGGAAAAAGGAAAGAATTTCAGAATTTAGCCTAAAGAGTCACTCGGTTCACCACTATGAGGAATGAAAGTGGCTTTGTATCTCGTCGCAGGACCCAACCAAGTCAATGTGTTAATGGCTCAGTTGTGGCTCATGTGCGAAGAGTTTGACGAGAAGGCGATGCTGAAAACTTGTCCTGATTGAAAAGAAAATTGATGAGCTGGTTGAAGAGGCTGTTGAATTTATAGATGCAAGTCCTCTTCTAGAGTGTGGTTAGCTTCTGGAGAATGTGTTTGTATATCCCAAAGGATTTGGAATTGCCCCAGATGGAAGGGATAGGTGATAGCTCTCACGCACCAGGTAGCAAGCATGTTGCAGTATAGTAAAAGCCTTTTTGAGCGCTTCCAACAAGCAGGTTTTCCAACTATGTTGTTATCTGTTCAGTATCGAATGCATCCTCAAATTCGAGATTTTCCTTCAAGATATTTTTATCAAAATTGATTAAGTGATTCCAGTGAGAGTGTTACCTGGAGACCTGATGAAATTTATTACAAAGATTCTCTATTGAGACCTTACTTGTTTTACGATGTAACTCATGGAAGTGAATCTCATAGAGGTAGATGTGTTTCATATCAGAATATTCATGAAGCACAATTTGCTCTGCAATTATTTGAGCATCTTCAATGAGTCACTAAGTTAGCAGGCAGAAAGGTTTCTATTGGAATTATCACACCTTACAAGCTACATCTGAAATTTTTGCACCGAGAGTTTGATGTTGTCCTCAAATCTGATGAAGGAAAAGGTTTATATATCAATACAGTAGATGCCTGTCAGGGCTAGGGGTGTGATGTAATCATTATGTCTTGTGTCCAAGCTTTAAATCATAGGAGTTGGATTTGTAGCTGATGTTCACCGCATGAATGTGGCACTAACATGAGCTCACATAGAGCTTTGGGTTATGGGTAAAACAGCTGCATTGAAGCAATCTAGTAACTGAGTTCAGTCAAGGGAGTAAGGAACTTAGATGTGCAAGATTGTAAATATGAGCTCGGTAGATAGACATGTGAGAGTCTGAGTTGAGCCATCTGAGTGCTCGGGTCGAAATGTAAAACAAAGCCAGGACGAGTCAGTTGAAGAGCTCGTGGGGACACACTTGGCGGGGATATCGATGCTAGGACAACTTAGTAGATTTCATGTAGAGCTCGCTGAGTTAGAAAAAATTGTCTCAGGAAAGAGGGAATGATAATTCAGGGAGCTTGTGGTGTTGTTTCATGGAGTCTGAACATGGAATGCACGTGAATATGTGGGCCAAAACAAGAAGTAATAACTCTATCTGTCAAGCTAGAGCTATCACAGAGAAATCAATCGATTGAGTGTTGACAGGGCCACGTGATGTGATCCCTAACAATTTTCATAGCTTGAAAATCATTTCTAAATAGTGCAACATGCAGGAGTGAAATAATTTAAATTCATTGAATTGTTTAACCTTTGTGGGTCACCAATGTATTATAGAACAAATCCACGAAGTATGATTTAGAAGCAAACTTTTCATATTGTGGAAACATTGGTGCCAAGTCTTAAGATAAATACTAAGCTCGCAAGTGTCGAAGTTTAATGTATTTGTAGAGGCTTTCAATTTTGAGCTTAAAGCTTCATGTTCACGATGCATGTAGGTGGCTTGGTAATTCAGAATGGCTCAATTTGGAGTTTGAAGCAAGACCGTAGCAGTGGCATTCATGAGGTGAGTCTTAACTTGTGTCAGGCTAGGTTCATAAGATCTACATGCATTTTGGATTAATGAGGAAGATATACAACTCAGTCAAGGAACCCTATGCATGAGCATCGAGAAGAGCTGGTGAAAGACGAGTTGTGGAGAATTGAGTTCATTTTGATTAGCTCACAAGGTGTTCAAAAAGCCATGATGGTGGGGTAAATTGGCTCCGGTCGAGCTTATAGAGGATGATCATGTAGAGAATGAACCAAGCTCATGGAAAAACAGAACTCGGAAAGGATAAAACTAACCAATGGAGCTCGGTGACTTCGTGGGGAATCTCACATATGTTTCACGAAAGGCAATGTGGAATGCATAAATGGCGTTGAGGTAACCAAGGAAAATGATAAGAATCAAGTTTGATAGCTCACAATTTGAAGGACTCAATGCAAAAGAGCTTGATTGCCAAGGCAAGGAAAGAGTTGGTGTGGGGTTCAAAATTGAGTGCAACACCGAGTTGGGCTATGTGCAGACTCTATTCACATGGACCCCCCTCCTCTTCAAGTCAAACAGGTCAACAAGGGGTCCCGACATTATGTTAATTAATTTAATATTTTAACTAAAATATTTTAATAATAATATTTATTATTATTATTTAAATATTATTTTAATTAATTGAGAAGACTAGGTCATCAGGCAATTAATGACCCATGATGGAACCTTCTTAGGTAGTTCAACTAACTATAATAAATACATCATGGGCCTTCAATTTAGGAATGTAATTATGACATTTCCTCTTCTTTCTCACATATTCTTCTATAAATTTAAGTTGGAAGCTCATTTCAAAGGGTTCCAACAGTTTAGACAAGTTGGACAGTTAGATATCTTAGGTGAGTGTATGCTTTTCAAGAATCCTCTCTCTTCTGCAAGTTGTCCTTGTGTGTTGAGAGAACTTTCAAACCTCCTCTTCAAGATTGTAATGGAAACTACTGCCTCTTCTGAATATATGATGCATTGTGCATGTTATTGAAGAAATAAAAGTGTGTGTTTTGTGACTAATCTTTGTCCTTTCATCCTTCTATGCTTCTTTGTGCCTTTCTTGTACTTGCAGTTACACTGTGCAAGTTTAAGTTTCTATTAGTAGGTTCTTGGAGTTTTGTGCTTGTCGAGTGGTGGAGTATTGCATGTAGTTGAGTTGTGGTGTCTGTTCACCCTTCTTGAGTTCATCCTTCTTCACTGGGAAACTGTTATATTTCTCTGTCTGATAAAGTTTAACAAAGGGAACGCATGTCTCTTAGTTTGTGGTATCTTGTACCCTCTCTAAGTTGCAATAGGTGAAGTTGACCTATGGTGCACACACCCTCTTCAAATTAACCCTTCCTGAGTCTAGAAACACCCTTTATTTGGTGCATCACCATCCCTAGTATAGTTTCATTTCTATAAATCTCTTTCCCTAAAACCCCATGAAAATGATAGCATAGGACTAGATAATCATTTTTAGGTACACTAGGAGTAGTACAACACTTAGTTTAGGAAGAGGAAGTCGGCCTTCTCCAGAGGTTCACTTCGAGCCCAAGTCCCACAGCTTGAGAGGTGATCACATGTGTCACAATCACACCAAACGCCCTATTCACATCCTGGCCATTCGAAGGGTGCAATGATTTGGCGACAATAGTTGTCTCAAAATGATTCTGGGATAGGACTAGATCCTTGGGAATGTATTATAGGTTCATTTGTGTTGAATTATCACTCGATGTCCAATGGGTCATCAAGATTCCTTGTTTGGTTTTTGATGGTTATTGCACTTGAAATAATTTGTTTTTATATCACGTTTGTTTGTAAGACCAAGTGAGAGTATTCTAAGAATCATTTGTGTTTACAACTATCTTGTAAGTGTGTTTAGGGGAAAATTTTGGGTTTTTGTTCACGTTTTCTTGACTAAAAGCTTTGTGAAGATCTATTTGAGGTACGTTTACATGTAGAATTTAGAAACCAATTAATCATCGGAAATGTTTTGTTGGGATTCAAAAATCTTATTGTTTTGTGTGTATCTTGTTGACTAATTTTTTGGTTTACTTCACTTGTTTCAATGTTTGTTTAGGAGAACAATATTTTTGGTGTTTTTCAATGTTTTGAGAATGTGATGAACATGTGAAAGAAATAAATAACAACAGCAAATGAAAATTCTTTTATCTAAATTAAGATCTCTACAAGTAATGAAACAAAATTATTAACGCCTAGGAATGTCAATGCACTAGATGTAATAATCTTAAGTAGTTTAATTGAAAATTCTTAGTTTTGAATTGTTTTGAATAGTGACAACTGTGAAATCTAAGATCTGAATTTGAGGTTGAACATAATCTAGTTTTTAATTGAATTTATATAGTATAACAATTTGAATGCAAGTATACCCCTCCCATTTTATTCAAAAATATGTTCTTATTTTGGATTTCATACAAATAATCTGCATTAAGGTAAATTTACCTCCAGATGTTCAAGTTATGCTTCTAAATCAAGTTAGCTCCCCAAGGTACGATCAAGGAGTTAGTCAAAATATATTGTGTAGGTGGACATCACGTCAATCCCATAGTCTTGACAGAGGAATTTATTATAGAAATCTATCCCAAACCTTTCAGATATACATTCTATGGACAAAACAAGATCCACCCTTCCTCCCAGTTATCCCTACAGATCATGATGTGACCTTGAGATTGGTGTAAAGCCAGAGAGTAATCTCATTTTATCCTCTCATGCACTAATTCCTTGTCACTCTTGACCATTGAACCAAATATGTGGAACTTGTCCTCACCAGATGCAGGGTGAATTTTCTTGCACTAACCAATCCTAAACCTTCTCCAGTACATTTAGGACAGCCAGTTAAAATGTTTACCCAACCCCTATTCTTACCTTTGGGCATGGTTCCTAGACACATGAATCATTGACTTGGTGCTCCATGGGCTCTAGGTCCCCAAATTATCCTATCCCCTACATCCATTCCTCAGCCAATGGCCATTAGTGTTTGACAACTATGTCAAGCCTCAGGTAAGGGAAACAGTCTTTCTATTTGTTCTTACACAACCTGCAGCCCAGTCGGAACTTCACTCATTGGGATGGTTTTATAGCAAAAAATTCACTACTGCAAGGACAGCTATCACCCATCGTTGGTCACCCATATGACTCCTAGGTGTCATTAGCCCCTAAGTGTTTTAAAGTATTTTTTTTGCTATATCTCACTGACCAATCAAAGAAAACCACTTGTCACAAGGATGGGTGAGGAATTTCAGTTTTCAATGCACCATATGTCCTAAACACTTGGAATCATATAAATATCACCCAGTTATGTTTTAAAAATGAAGGACAATTAGAACTAATCATTTCTATCATCACCTAAGTGTGTTGTTCCAAAGTTGCTTCTAAAGCCCTTCAACAGTCATAAATATACCATCACTATTCAAAGGAAAAAGGGTGCATACTTCTACATGCATATTATATTACTTCCATCACTTCATTAATTCTAGTGTACATCCCTTCCCATTCTCTACTACTTCTACATATCTAGATCTAAACCCTTTATTTTTTAGTTGCTACTATGGCACATTTTTATACTAGGGAAGCATTTCTATGAACAAAAAATGATGAAATCTTCATGGAATCATGATTTGTAAATTGACATGCTCTTGAAACTTTGGCCATATATTCACTCTCCCAGGTGCCTTTCAAGCTGTAGAAAAAAAAGAATCAAAATTTTCCACCATTATGTATTTACATCAGCAAACTCTAAAATTTTATGTCCCTTATGTGGGTCTGTATAGGTCCAACTTATTTCATTGCAGGTTACAGGCAAGTTTGGTGATCAAGCCAGAAAATATCAAGTGAACAATAGCATCTAGATGAACGAAGACCTTGCGACATCATAAGAATGGTGATTTTTCATCAAAATTTAGGAGGGGAATCACCAGCGCCCATAAAAAGTCAGTAATTTCCTCTAGGTCCAATAACTAGTACCCATAAACCTATTCCCTACATTCGGTGACAATATCAAAAACTACTCCTGAGAAACAAACTCTAAAGTGAGGAGTTATGACATGGTTTGCACATCTTTTTAGCAAAAAAATAAAAAAAATCACGAAAAGTTCAAAAAAGAAAAAAGAGCAAGTCCTTCAATCTCTCTCTAAATATCTCTCTGTACTCAAAATGGAAGCGAAACTCTCTATAAGAATCTATCAACGTGATGAAGATCCTCTCACTCAATCTGATCTCTGGAGCATAGAAAGCACCATTTCCCAAAATAGTAGCTCCTAGATCACAGGTGTCTAACTATATTTTAGAAAGTCATACATTATTTGAGTTGTAAATTTAATCTTGCTATATTCATAGTTTCAGCTTAATTAAAATTAAATTAAATCATTTGGTGATTCACCTCACTGAAGTCTAAAATTCATTAGCCTAGATATTTCATTTTATGCTCGATCACCCATAGTAGTCGTTACTGAGTCCCTGGGTGAGAACATTGATGCTTACTCCCTATGGACCTTAGAGTCCTCTAAAATCAATGGTTGAACATTACAATCCTTTAGGTGGACTCAACAGAATGTCCTATCAAGAGAAAATTGAATATTTTGATAAGGTGAACATTGTATGTTGTTGAGGATACTGTTGAGCTGTGGATTGCTTCACAAAAAACTTGATTTTAGCATGTTACTAGTTAAACTTGACAGGATAACCGACATCGGTTAGGGTGTACACTAGTTAGTGGTCAGGGTGTAACCGACCATTGATCAGTCCAAGTTAGGAAGTGATTGGTGCCGGTCAGGAAGCTAACCAGCAACAGTTATCTGTGTGACCTAGGTGTTTTGTTTAACTGACAAAAATTAGATCTAAATCAATTACTATTAAAGAATGTTTTATTGATTGTAATTGTCAAATGGCTAAGTTATCCTAAGTATATATATGCCTATATAAGCATGTATGAATTGTATGAGATTTTAGTAAGTAAGGATTGTAAGAATTGATGATTATTGTGAGATTATTTGTGACGTGTGAGAATATCTTGGTGAGCAAGAAAGAGTAGCTTGAGTGAGGAAGAAAGCATTGATAAATCCTGAGAGGTGTTGGAAGATAGTAGATCCTCATTATATTTCCTCTGTAAAGCACTGAATAATAATATTTTCTTGTTTCTTAGTGGACGTAGCCCACAATGGGTGGACCACATTAAATCTGGTGTTGATTCATATCTTTCTCTTCTTGTATTTTATCTTCTAGTAGATTATCCACATTCATTGTTTGTATGATTAGCTCTAATATATAGATCCGTACAACACTGTTATATGGTTTAACCACAACAACTAGTATCAGAGCTTTATTTGAGAGGTTTTATGTGTTGACAGATTTACTCACATAGGGTTTTCTAATTGATGAGGGAGCTACAAAAATGGTAGAAGAAAACAAATATAAGGTAGACAAATTTGACGGTTGTAATGATAAATTATGGAAGATGCAGATTGAGGATTATTTATATCAAAAATATTTCTATTTACCGTTGGATGAGAAGTCTAGACCTATGAAGATGACTGATGAAGAATGGAATATTCTTGAAATAAAGGATTTGGGATCTATAAGATTGATCATGGTAGCATCCGTGGCTTCCAATATTAGAGAAGTGACTTCTATACGGTAGAGTTAATGAAATCTCTTGCTAATTTATATGAAAAACCTAGTGCTTCAAATAAAGTTTATTTGATGAAGAAACTATTTAGTTCTAAGATGCATGAAGGTGGATCTACATCTAGTCATTTGAATTATTTCTGATCTATTATAAATCAGTTGATATTCCATTTGATGATGAAGTGAAAGAACTTTTATTCTTATGTTCTTTTCCTGATAGTTGGGATAACTTGGTAATGGTTGTTAGTAATACAACATCTGCTAATAATATTTTGAAGTTTGATGATGTGGTTAGTATAATCTTGAATGAATAAATTCATAGGAAAAGTATAGAGGAATCATCATCTTGGAATGCTTTGAATGTAGAAAGCAGAGGCAGGCAGAAGGAGAGATCCAAGAGTAAGAATAATGGGAAATCAAAGTCAAGGGATAGCAGATCTAAATCAAGAGGTAAGGGAATTACTTGTTGAAATGTGGAAAGAAAGGACATGCAAAGAAAGATTGTTGGTCAAAGGATAAAGAGAACCAACACCCAAAAAAAGGTAAAGAAGAGGCAAATATTGCAGCAGAGGTAATGCAAGATGCTCTTATTCTTTCTTTAGATAATAGAATAGAATCATGGGTTTTAGATTCAGGAGATTCTTTCCCTACAACCCCTAATAAGGGTTATTTCATAAATTATGTCTAGGGAAATTTTAGGCATATTTATTTGGGTGATGATGAACCTTTCAGTATTACTGGTAAAGGGGAAGTTCATCTAAAATTGACAGAATGGAAATACATGGGTATTGAAAGATGCGAGGCATGTGCCAAGCCTCAGAAGGAATCTTATTTATGTACAAGGAAACTAGATGAATCTGGTTGCATGGTTACTTTTATAGGAAGACTCTTGGAAAGTCACCAAGGGTGCTTTTGTTGTGGCAAGAGGTAAGAAGGTAGAAATGTTATATTTATCTACCTATATTATTGATTCCATTTTCTACATTGTCTACTTTAAATTCAGATGCATGCAATGTGGCATAATTGGATGGGTCATATGATTCAAAAAGGAATGTAGATATTAAAGGCTAAGGGTAAGTTATCAGATTTGAAAGATTTAGATCTTGATTTCTATGAGCATTGTATCTTTAGAAAGCAAAAAAGAGTGATATTTCTCAAAGTTGGGGCAACTAAGAAGGAACGAAAATTAGAGCTTGTACACTCAGATGTGTGGGGACCAGCTTAGGTAGCTTCTCATGGAGGATCCCAGTATTATTTTATTTTCATTTATGATGCTATAAGAAAGGTACGAGTTTATTGTATTAAACATAAATCTGATGTTTTTGATAATTTTAAAAGATGGAACGACCTTTGTTGAGAATGAATCAAATTCATAAGTTAAATTTCCTTAGATATGACAATGGTGGTGAATACTGTAGAAAATATGTCAATGATTATTGTTTAGTGAATGGGATACATAGAGAAAGAACGGTTCCAAGCACCACAGGAGAATGGTGTTGTAGAAAGAATGAACATGACAATCATGGAATGTGCTACAAGTATGAGAATACATGTATGGACTACCCTTAAATTTTTGGGTAGAAGTAGTTGATACAATGGTTTATTTGATTAACCACGGGCCTTCAAGTTCACTAGATGGAGGAATACCAGAGGAAGATTAGACCTGGAAAATAGGTAGATCTTTCTTTTCTTAAAGTTTTTTGTTCAGAATATTTTGTGCATGTTGATAAGGAAAATAGGAAAATGTTGGATGCAAAATCCAAGATATGCGCTTTCATTGATTATGAAGTTGGTGATTTAATTTTCTATTTTTGGGATTTAGATAATTATAAAATTATTAGGAATCGTGATGTATAAATGAATGAAAAGATAATGTATAGAGATAAACTTTTGGGACCCAAGGATGAACCGGTTAAGAATTTTGTGAATGAAAATGAACTCTCAAATTTTAAATTATTAATGACAGGGTTACATAGTAACTGATGTCGGTTGACCCCTAATCGACACTTGTCAAACAAACTGGTATCAGTTACAGAGGATCCAAACTGGCACTGGTTAATAGAAATGATGTTAGTTATAAGTGACTGGCATTGGTCACTGTCATATTTGGATACAAATGTCTAAGAGGTCTAGATTAAGCCTCTGATACCAAAAAATCCTGGGAGAAGGTCACAAAGGGTAAGTAAACCTCCAAAAATATTTAGACCTTCTCTATTTTATTTATTATTGACTGATAATGGTGAACCAGAGAGCTTTGAAGAAGCAATGTAAGATAAGACTCATGTTCAGTGGGAGCATGACATGGATGAAGATATGGACTCCTTAGAATAGAAACAGACTTGGTATTTGGTTAAGTTTCTAGTAGGTAAGAGAACATTGCAGAACAAGTGCGTTTACAGGATCAAGGAAGAAGAGAGTAGACAAAAAAGACACAAGGCAAGCCTTGTAGTAAAGGGATTTACACAGAAAGTGGGTATTAACATTGGTGATATATTTTCTCATGTTGTTAAGATGACTTCTATTCACACTGTATTAAGCTTAGTTGTAGTAGAATATTTGCATTTAGAGAAACTAGATGTGAAGATGACTTTCCTTCATGGTGATTTGGATGAAGATATTTAGATGCAGCAGCTGTTTGGTTATGAAGTCAAGGGTAAGAAGAAACTTGTGTGCAAATTGAAAAAGATCCTATATGGGCTCAAGAAATTTCCAAGGAAATGGTATTTGAGATTTGACAGTTTTATGCATGAGCATGGTTATATGAGATGTGAATCTGACCATTGTGTTTATTTTAAAAAGATTGAAAATGGGAGCTATATTATTTTGTTATTATATGTGGATGATATGTTGATTTCAGGATCTAGTATGTAGGACATTAGTAAACTTAAAGAAAGGTTAGCTCACACATCTGTAATGAAGGATTTGGGAGCTGTAAAGAAAATCCTTGGCATACAAATTCAATAAGGTGTTGGAAAGGTTTAATATGTAAAGATCAAAACCTTTCGGACACCTATGGCTGGACACTAAAAATTTAGAAAATATCAGTGTCCTTCATCACATAAGGATTTTGAGTACATGAACATGTTCCCTATGCTTCATTAGTATGAAGTCTTATGTATACCATGGATTGTACTAGACCAAACATTACATAGGTACTGGGAGTTTTGAGAAGGTTTATGGCTAATCCAGGTATAGAACAATGGAAACCAGTCCAATGGATTCTCAGGTATTTGAGAGGGACATCTAGCATGTGGTTATGCTATGGAGGTTGAGATATTTCTTTATATGGCTATGTTGATTCACATATGGCTAGAGATTTGGATGGTAGAAGGAGAACTACTGGATATATTTTCACAGTAGATGGGACAAAATTTAGCTGGGTATCGAGATTACAGAAGGTTGTGGCTTTATCTACTACAGATGTAGAGTATTTTGCAACTACAAAGGCTAGGAAAGAGATGATATAGATGAACAGGTTCATTAAAGAGTTAGGAAAGGAGAAAGATGATTGTAAATTGTTTAATGACAATCAAAGTGCAATTCATTTGGCAAATAATTAAGTGTTTTATTCTAGAACGAAACCCATTTAGTTAAGTTATCACTTCATACGGAAGGTATTAGAGGATGGGTAGTTGAAACTCGAGAAGATTCATACGAGTAAAAACCCTGCGGATATGCTAACGAAGCCATTATCAAATGTGAAGTTGGAGCTACAATCCACTTTTGTTGGTCTTCGAGTTTGAGACTTGAAGAGGAAGAAACAAATATAAGGAAATGATCCAAGAATGATGTTGTACAGGTATAGTGCAGTAATGTATCTCCAAGTGGGAGATTGTTGAGTTGTGGAGCTCAATTACTTCATATTAGCATCTTATATTAAACTTTCTGGAAAGCATAGTAACCGGAATCGATTATGGAGGGAGTGACATCGGTTATGGAGGGACCGGAATCGGTCACCTATAATCAAAATCTGTTAGGGATAACCAACGTCAGTTACCTGTGCGTGGGTGTTTTATTTAACTCACGAGAATTAGATTTAATTTTAGTATTAAAGCATATCTTTTGATTGTAAATGCATGGCTGAGTGCCCTAAGTTTATAAATGCCTATATAAGCATGAAAGATAAGGTTTAGAAGTAAGGATTGTAAGAATCAATTATTATTGTGAGAATAATTGTGAGAGAGAGAATTCTTGAAGAAGAAGGAGAATCTTGAGAGAAAGAAAGTACTGCACATCTAAGAGGTGTGGAATATTGTAGATCTTCAATTGTATATCTTCTGGAAGCTTTGGATAATATATTGGCTTGTTTCTTGGTGGATGTATCCCACACTGGGTGAACCATGTTAAATCTGGTGTTGATTTATATCTCTTGTTTTGTATATTTATTATGGTAAAATATCTAATTTTATTGCATGTATGCTTAGATCTGATATATTATCTATACAACCTTGTGCTAACCCCAACAGATACCAAGGTTGATCAATAACAACTAGACAAGCTCACCAATTTCCATCAAGTGTTACACACCAACCCTTTGCATATTCCACATGTTCTCAATGCTTTACTTACTATTAAACATTCTCGACATGTTGATTTTGTTCCTCTTGTAGGTTCCTCCTCAGCTTTCATGGCCTCCACCCAACCCTTTACCATTCCTACTTCCATTGCTACCACTACTTATCCTCTCATTACTCCCAATACCTCTAATACACAACTTAGTTCCTCTTTGGGAAATCATGACATAGTTTCTTTATATTAAGATCTACAAATTCAAATCCATCAACTATAGTAAGCTGCTTCACATTCCTCTCCATCTCTCGATTCCTCCTTACTCCTTCACACCCCTTTTGCAATCACCATATCTACTTACCAAATGCCTCCTAAATTTTTCACCCCTAAGTTTCCCACCATCAATGGCCATGATGACCATCAAGATAATATCTAATTTTTTCATGCAGCATGTCTTGACTATGTGGATGATCATACATTGCTATCTTAGCTATTCCCTATAATTTTGCAATATTGTGTCATGTGTTGGTTTTATGATCTGCCAGGTCATTCGGTAACTTATTTTACACATTTAGCCGATGTTTTCCTTACTCAATTTTCAATCAATATCAACACCAAGATATTCTATGCATAACTTTCTCAAATCAAAAAAGGATCTAATAAGCACCCATCTAACTATGTGTTGTGTTACAAGAATAACCTAGCTAAGATGACTAATGTACTAGCTAATTCTGAATTGTAACATCTTTTTATTCAAAGTATCTTACCTCAACTACAAGAGAGTTTTATCTTTGATACCTCTCCATCCTTTGGTAAATTATGTCATACACTCAAAATGTGCAAAGGAAAACTCCTATCTATGGAAAAATTGAAATATTATATCAATGCTTCATCCTCCTCTTCTAGTTGGTTTCAAGCTCAATCTACTTTCAAACCATCTCATAAGCCCATTGAATAAAATACCATTGTTAATGTTGTTTCTACACCTGAAAAGATTCACTTGTAACCTCCAAAGTGTACTTTTACCAAGCTCCCTTATGCACCTGAGTTTCTATAACCACCAATCAATGAAATCAATCTTATTACTCTTCCACCACCACTCAATATTGATTCCTCTCGCCCCTGTGGCCGTAATTATGAGGAAAATGCACATTGTGACTATAACCAATATGTTGGGCACTCTACCAATAATTGTTTTAAACTCAAGTATATTATTTAAGATCTCATTGACAACAATGCACTCAAACTCTCTGAGCCATCTACTTATAAGTCGATCAATGATAATAAAAAGATAAAAATATTTAATGACCCTTTTCCCATCATGACAAGAAATCTCCTGATTCTTCTACGAATCATACATATTGATATGTGCCTCCTCCTTCATCGAGGCCCCTTGATTTCCTTGTTTCTTTTGTTGATTCATAACCACCAGTAATTACATTCTCAGATCATGATTTTCTTGCTACATTTACTTATGATTCTTAGACATCAATGCTTTTATTAGTTCATATACTGTCAATAACATTATTATCTATCCATCAGCTCCTACCAATGTGTTCTCTGTTGCACTCCTCCTAGCTCTCAATTATCCACTATCTAATGTCACATTTCCAGTCCCTAAGTCTTTTGGCTATGTCATGCTTCCCATCACAGTTGGGCCTCTTATCATGCTTGTATCATTCACCATTGTATCTTCAATCAAATTCTATGACATGCTCTTAGGTATTTCTTGGCTTCATGTCGTCCAATCCATCCCTTCCATAAACTATTTGTGTCTCTAGTTCATCCAAAATCAGCAAGTTATTACTATCAAAGGTGTTCCACCATGTAAACCATTAACTCCGCCTACTTTATCTAATACACCAATAATGACATCTAGGCTTCATATACCTCTCACGTCTAAAGCACACTCTACACCTACTTCTCCTATTCATACATGACCTACTTCATGACCTTTTCGTCCTCATCGATCCACTAGTCCACTTCGTTGGCATAAGTCCCCTACTCGGGAAGCCCCTTCACATAGATTTTCACCATCTCCTACACCACATAGGTCTCCTTCACATTGACAAAGGAGAAAAAGGAGCTCACAGAAGCCACCACATGTCAACCTGACATAATTTAAGAAGCAAAAGGTAGGGGCTGAATCTTCAAGGAGTGCGAGACTATCACGTGCACTAAGTATGGACAGAATCTTTCAAATATTCCACGCCTGCAATCCAGGATCTTCAAATGGCCATATATTTTGACTGGAAACTCAAATTTTGGTGGGAGAAGACTTTTTGGAAACATCTTGACACCCTGTATGCCATGGAAACATAAAATATCATTCTTAATAAGCTTGGTGGGTTAAAAATGTGAAAACATCTTCCAAGAAATTAATACAGGATCCAATTTCTTCAACTACCAGATTATATTTGATTTGATCTATCATCACCAATCCGGCACTATGATAATTCTTCACCGAGAACTCCTCGTGCTATGATTATTTACTAATGCACAGCCTTTAGTTTGGTGGAGGTAATTTGGAAACAAAACAACAACCGAACACAAGAATACCATCGGCTATGATAAGACAAAATGATGAAAAATTTGAAATATCAAAGTAAGTTATAATATTAACATGAAATTGTTACAATCTCACCCATGAGGTACTTCAAGTGTTATTGACTTCACTTGACTTTCACCAGGACTATGAGAGAAACTTTACAATTACACCTCTCGATGGCTTCTTCAACACACCTTTAAACTGATGGCTTCCTTTGCACACTTCCTACAATATTTCTCACTACTTCTTTCTATGCTAAATGAGGGAGGTGGCCTCTCTATTTATAGAACTTCCAGGCTTATCCATCCTATCTCTAAGATAGGATAAGAAATCCATTCTGACGAATCATATTCCATACCTTAACTCTTATCTGTACATGTAAGCTTATCTCTTAAGATAAGATAAACCTTATCATTTTACATGGGTTCCACATTTTTAGACTTTTTACAAATAAAATACACAAAATATTTATGACCTCACTCCTTGTCTTTATTACTAATATAATATTTCTAATTCCTAATCATGTAGACCCTACTTCTCTAATTACCCAAACTTTGACATTTTAACATTACCGGACCACTTACGACAGATATTTACTTTTTACAACATTCCTATTGTACTTTGACTTTTACCGTACTCCACATTATTGGCGGCACCGTACTGACGGAACCGTTATCTTCTATCAGACGCTACTACTAATTATACTTAACAACATCCTATTCCTAATACATACATTAATGAAATAGAAATTACGGAGGAAAATTTTAGTGTTGACATCTTCCCCCTTCCTAGCTTCTACTCCGTCCTCGAAGTAGACTATTCTGGTGCTTGGAAAATCTTCAACTTGTCGTGGTTGACCCATTTCGTAATGGGAGTGCCATCCAATTCCTCTAGTCGGTACGTACATTTTCATGCACAACTGCTATTTTGTAGGGCCCCATCCATTTTGGAAGAAATTTTCTCTGTCTTCTTTTTTTGTATCTGGAATCATATACTAGAACCAAGTCATTCACATGAAATGGAGACCACCAGATCTTTTGATTAAAGTACTCCTTCTGCTTCATTTTCTTCTTATGGCTTGTATCCTTTGCTATTTATCTCATTTCCTCCAGCAAATGAAGATGTACCAACTTTTCTTTTACTGAATCACTTTCATCCGTCCTTTCATTTTTTATAACTCTCACAGTAGGAATATCAAACTCAATAGGAAGAACTGGATCAATGCCATAGGCCAACTGAAATGGGAAGTATCTTGTTGCTAACTTTGATGTTGCCCTATATGCCCACAATGCTGCATGAATCCTTTTATCCCATTTATGTACCTGCAAGGCTGCATCTTTTGCTAGAATTTGACACAACACAAAATTTGTTCGTTCCACCTGTCCATTTGTGTTTGGCTTGTATGTTGTTGCCTTCCTGTGCTTAATAGAAAATTTATTGACTAGGGCTTCTACCACCTCATTAATGAAGTGGCTTCCTTGATCTGTTACAATTTCTAATGGACAACCAAATTTGGTGACAATGAGTTCATACATGAACCTTGCCACTTCATCCAAGGAAGCTGTTTTCAATGGCCTAGCTTCAACCCACTTGGTTAAATAATCTGTGGCAACTACAATATACTTATTTTGGCGTGAGGTAGTTGGAAGTGGACCTACAATGTCTATTCCCCACTTTTCAAAGGGACCAAGTGGAAGAATATGACATAATGGAGCTGATGAAGTCTTACAGTTACCATGTGTTTGACAAATATCACATGTCTTACAATAATTATAACAATCTTTAAAAAGAGTGGGCCATTGATAACCTGCATCCAAGATCCTTCTTGCTGTAAGTTGTCCAGAGAAGTGCCCTCCACACGTACCATTGTGGAATTCTTCTAGCAGTCTCCTTCCCTTGATCACGTCCAACTGCCCTTTTGTACTTTCCATCAGGTCCTATTCGAAATAATACTCCATGTAAAATAGAATATGGATGACTGGATTGAGTAATCTTTCTCTTAGTATTTGCATTGACACCGTCAAGAAACTTGAATTCATTCAGATAATTCCAAATATCTATGTATTCACTAGGGATTGTGTCAAGGGATAACAATGCTGCATCGGAGGAAATCATCATCATCACAAGATGATCCTAAACCATCATAGGCTTGAGAGAGTGCATCTGCATTGACATGATTTTTTCCTGGCCTATCTATAATATCAAATTCAAATTCTTGTAGAAAAATTATCCATCTTGTTATCCTCCCTGATGGGTTAGGCTTATTTACAATATATTTTAGAGCCTGATGATCTGTTACAACTAGAAATTTTTGCCCTAGCAAGTAATTTCTAAACTTCTTTACAGCAAAAATGATAGCCAGAGCCTCTTTTTCAGTTACAGTATAATTTACCTCAGCACTACTCATTTGTCTGCTCCCAAAGTAAATTGGATGTTCATTCCCATTTTCATCCTTTTGGCTCAAAGTACTTCTTAGTGCTGCATCTAAGGCATCAGTGTACACAATGAATGGCTTGCTCCAATCTGGATTCTTCAAAATAGGTGAAGACACTAGGGCTTCCTTCAATTGTCCAAAAGCTTCATGTGCTTTATTTCCTGGTTCATAAGTAACATCCTTCTTCAAGAACTAGGTTAGTGGCTGTGTAATCTTTGAGAAATTCTTGATGAACCTTCTATAGTAACTCACATGGCCTAAAAATGATCTCAACTTACTTCTATTAAGAGGAAATGGTAAATCTTTGATTTTTGAAACTTTATCAGGATCAGTACCAATACCATCTTTGGATACAAGATGCCCTAACAAAACGCCTTTAAAACATCCAAAGACACACTTTGTAGGGTTTAGTGAGGCTTGTGCTTCATCTAACCTTTGAAATGTTGTCTCCATCTGGTGCAGGTGGTCCAACTTGCTCCCATAGATGCAAAAATCATCCAGAAATACTCTGATGAAGGTCCCAATGTAGGGTTCGAACACCCTATTCATCAAACGCTGGAATGTTGCTGGAGCATTACACAACCCAAAAGGCATAACTCTATAAGCAAACGTTCCCCAAGGAGTGGTGAACGTGGTCTTCAGCTGATCTTTCTCTGCTATACGAACTTGGTTGTAGCCGCTATATCCATCAGCAAAACTATAGCACTCCTGGCTAGCTACTTCGTCCAAGATTTGATCTGAAAATGGAAGAGGGTAATGATCCTTCTTTGTTACCTTATTAAACTTCCTGTAATCAACACAAATGCATAGCTTCCCATTCTTTTTTATTGAGATCACAATGGGAGAAACCCATTCTGAATTCTCTACAGCAAATATGAATCCTGCATCAAGCAACTTATCTATTTCTTCTTTTACAGTCTTAGAAAAATTAGGATTCATTCTATATGGCATTTTCTTTATGGGCTTAGCACCATCTACCAGCTCAATACAATGTTCTACCCAACTTACTTGACGAAGTTCCTTGTAATCAAAAGTGAATAGGTGTATGTACCTTCGAAAGAGCTGGAGGTAGGATTCCTTCTCACTCTCCATCACAACATCACCAATCTTTATTTGTTGGAGACGATCATCAACTTCTTCTTCAGATAATTTTATGGGGTCATGAGTTGGTGTGACTGGAAGGATATCCATGACTAAAACATCCACCTCACTTTCTTCATCTTCAGTGTCCACTTCACTAGTACTAGAGTAATAAGAGGATGTCCAATCATCAATTTCATCACTTGAATCCACAGGTTCTGCCTTATGATGTCGAGGGATCGCATTTATCTTCACCCTCTCTCTACCACATCCAAGTGTCATGAAACCTTCATTCCAGTAGTTTCTTGCATGAACTCTCCTTAGCCATGGTCTTCCCAGCAACATTGGGTATGCAATAGTACCATTTTTCATCACCTGAAAGACTACCACACATACAACACCCATAACAGATATTGCCACATTTAAAACTACACCTTCTAGTTTAGTTTTTCCCTTATTTAATGACCTTAACATAAGTGTTGAAGGGCGATCAATTTTTAAACCCAACATATTTATTACAGACTCGGTCATTACATTAACTGCAGCACCTCCATCAACTAAGACATCATGAATTGAAATACCATTACATAATACCTCAGCTTGTGGAGCATAGGGATTTGCCTCTGCCTTTAAAACAGGGACCTCAACCTCCTTCCTTCTTCGAGCATTAAGTCCACCTCGTAACTCCCGCCTCTTCTCAGAAGACATAGCCAAGAGTTGACCATATGTAATATTTGTAGGCCTTTTGGACACATCTACCAAGATGGAGTATGGTCCTTGCCCCTATGAAATCAAAAAATCTTGCACACCCAACTTTCTTCTCCTATGTTTCTTACTAGTTTCTTCTTTCATCTTCTTAGGATCATTTCCATCTTGATTATCTTTTTCTTTCTTTCTTTTTGTTACAAACACATCTATTTCATTATTTCTGCTCTTATCTACTACATCAAAAGAATTCACGGGTGCTTTTCCTTTATCATTATCTCCTTTACCAGATGTAGAAGCTCTATCTGGACAATTATACTTATAATGACCCTTTTTATAACAACCATAACAAACAACTTCAGAAATATTTCTTTTTGGACCTCTATCTCCTCCCTGAGAACTAAATTCCTTTCCTTGAAGAAGATTAATAGTTAACTGACCCACCTTTTTGACCAGATCTTCATACTCAGTAGATGTACTAGGAGAAATATTTGTGCTCACTGGGAGTGGTTGTGGATTTCAGGACCAAAGGTGCTGGTGTAGGATCTACTTTAGCAACAATTTCTTTGGGCTCCTCTTCCATGCTTTCTTCTTGCCTTCTTGCAATCTCCTTTGCTTGTTCAATGGTAGCTGGGCGGTCATACTTCACTCGTTGTCTGATCTCTGGCTTCATCCCAAGAATGAAGTGCTTACAGAGGAGATTATCCATGCCATTCATCAACCCATCTGCTAGTCCTTCCTTCCGGATCTGGGCATCGAGCTTCCTCCTTAGCTCTAGAACATGAGCATGATAATCCCTTATCTTCTCCTTCTCTCCTTGGGATAGCTTTGTGATCTCAATCATGAGATCTACATATTTCTGTTGTTCACCAAATTCTTCATTAAGAAAACTTTCAGTTAATAAATCCCATGAATTTTTCACATTATCACCTAGTGTTTCAAACCACCTAAGTGCTGAACCATCCAAAAAGGTAGGAAAAAATTCAGTCCATTGTTCCCTTCTTATAAGGCCATTACAAATACAAGATCGCTTAAACTCTTGAATGAAAGAAGAAGCATCTTCATTAAATTGAGCTGAAAAAACAGGAATCTTTCCCATTTTCAAAAGTAACCACCATGAAATACCAACCCACAAGTACAATTAACAAGACTTATGTGCACAAATAATTGGAATCACTATACTAGAAAGTGACTTTACACCTTTTTACAGTAAAATAGAAATGACCACGGTAAACTATGGTAAAACTTGACTTACTGCAGTAAAAACTAACTTTACTATGGTAAACACTATTCACGGTAAAAAGTGAAGTTACTGTGGTAAATACTATTCACGGTAAAATGTAACTTTACTGTGATAAATACTATTCACAGCAAAAATGACTTTATCATGGTAACTACTATTCACGGTAAAAATGACTTTACCATGGTAACTACTATGCACAGTAAAAACAAGGTTACCCTCCAATTGATTTTTGACTAAGTGGGAATATCTCTCCAGAAAATCCACCAACGAGGAATGGTCCCGGTAACGGAACCAAAATGTCATCACCAATCCGGCACTATGATAATTCTTCACCGGGAACTCCTCGTGCTATGATTATTTACTAATGCACAGCCTTTAGTTTGGTGGATGTAATCTGGAAACAAAACAACAACATAACACAAAAATACCATCGACTATGATAAGACAGAATGAGGAAAAATCTGAAATATCAAAGTTAATTATAATATTAACATGAAATTGTTACAATCTCACCCATGAGGTACTTCAAGTGTTATTGACTTCACTTGACTTTCACCAAGACTATGGGAGAAACTTTATAATTACACCTCTTAATGGCTTCTTCAACACACCTTTAAACTGATGGTTTCCTTCGCACACTTCCTACAATATTTCTCACTACTTCCTTCTATGCTAAATGAGGGGGGTGGCCTCTCTATTTATAGAACTTCCAGGCTTATCCATCTTATCTCTAAGATAGGATAAGAAATCCACTCTGACGAATCATATTCCATACCTTAACTCTTATCTGTACATGTAAGCTTATCTGTTAAGATAAGATAAACCTTATCATTTTACATGGGTTCCACATTTTTAGACTTTTTACAAATAAAATACACAAAATATTTATGACCTCACTCCTTGTCTTTATTACCAATATAATATTTCTAATTCCTAATCATGTAGACCCTACTTCTCTAATTACCCAAACTTTGACATTTTAACATTATCAGACCACTTACGACAAATATTTATTTTTTACAACATTCCAATTGTACTTTGACTGTTACCATACTCCACATTATTGGCGGCACCGTACTGATGGCACCGTTATCTTCTATCAGACGCTACTACTAATTATACTTAACAACATCTTATTCCTAATACATACATTAATGAAATAGAAATTACGGAAGAAAATTTTAGTGTCGACAGTTCCTATAAATGAACTGCATCTCATACACATCCATTGGGGGGAACGCTACTCCTATCATATTCACATTTTGCATAGTACACCATCACACTCATACACATCATTTGCATATCTTGGTTGTATTTACTCTTGCTAGCTTATTATATTTACATGTTACACATTGTTCTCCATGATAGATGGATTCTTACTATGTCATCATCTTTCTATATATACACATGTGCATTCACTTGGTCTTTTATGGTGAATGCAAAAATCTTGCAGGTTTTTACATGATGAAATGATTTTTGGCATTATACCTTTTACCAATCCCAGCGAGGCTCCTGGGGGCATCTGCTTACTCTCTATCACGTACTACATAGGTTCTATTGCTACATTTTTCACTACTTCTCATTATAGTTACTTTACCTTTTGTTGATTTATACATGCCTTGACATACTATTTATCTTTATGACATGTTAACGGGTGCTTAATTTGTAGAATTTTCCTTGTAGGACTATATACCACCATGGTTATCTAATAAATTTTGCTTGATTTTGTTTTCTATTGTATGCTATCATTTTTGGGCTATTCCGTATGACTTGTATGATCATTGTATGCTTTTGGCCACTTTGGTCCTGATTATCTTGTGACATTGTGAGTGATGTCCCGTGTTTGAAACCCACTTTTCATGGTTTATCTTGCTTGCACACTTGCTTGTTACATTGTTTTCTATTACATTTTTCTTGCACTAACACATTTTTCTATCCAACTTTGTATCCATGTTACTTTGTTACTACCATGCACATCCCCTACCCCATACAGGTATCCACTTCAGACCAGCATCAAGTCCTCTCCTTTGGTTCTCATTCTCCTACTATCATTGCATGCACCCCAAATGAGGGGGCATACATTGGGTGAACAAATCGCCCCTACAATAGATTAGAGCTATAGTATAGATATGTACATTATAGAATAAGCACAGGAAAATAGTCGTAGAATGGCCAGAATATGATTTGGGTCCAAAACACAGTACATGCACTAGTGCCTAGAATCAGACACTAGCGCCTCAGTACTTCTGACCTCCCCTATTTTCTAAGGTCTAGGGGGAAGACACAATCATTTTCTCAATACAATATAGTCTATAGAAGATCACAGAGTAGTTATATAGTAGCAAGAACTGGCCTTCAGTCACAAGATGCATTACATATCCTTTACTCAATTTAGAACAAATTGGAAGAAATAGAATGAATCAAGACACACCATCTGCAGTGGTTCTTATCAAGAAAATTCATGGAAGGAAAGTAAAACTATACCTCTCTCCCCAACACCTTCTCTTTGGTGTGAAATCACCCAAAAAACTTGCACTTAGTGTGAGATCACCCAAAAAACATGCTCTTAACATGAAATTTCCCAAAAACCTCACCTTTAGCATTCAAATTAGTAACTTCAAGCAACAAGACACTTTTTCTACCTTTTAATCTCTCACATATCAGGTGCATACTTTCATTTTTTACACACTTTTAAATACTTTATTTAGATTCTTCTACTTTCTCTACTATTACGTATTACATAGGTTCTATTGCTACATTTTCCACTACTTCTATTTACAGTTACTTTACCTTTTGTTGATTTATACATGCATTGACATACTATTTATCTTTATAACGTGTTAATGCATGCTTCATGTGTAGCATTTTCCTTACAGGACTATATGCCACCATGGTTATCTAATAAATTTTCCTTGATCTTGTTTTCCACTACACACTATTGTTTCTGGGCTATGCCCCATGTCTTGTATGATCCCTATATTTTTTTGGCCACTTTGACCCTGATTGTCTTGTGACATTATAAGCGATGTCCTGTGTTTGAAACCCAATTTTCATGGTTTATCTTGCTTGCACACTTGCTTGTTACATTGTTTTATAGTACATGTTTTTCTTACACTAACACATATTTCTAGTCCACTTTGTTCCCATGCTCCTTTGTTACTACCATGCACATCCCCTACCCAGTTCAGGTATCCACTTCATATCAATATCAGGTCCTCTCCTATGGGCCGCATTCTCCTATTATCATTGCATGTACCCCAAACAAGAGGGGATACATTGGGTGAATAAATCACCCCTACAGCAACTCATATATATATCACAGATCTGTACAGTATAGAATAAGCATAGGAACACAGTCAGAGAATGGTCCAGAATCTGAATTGGGTCCAAAACATAGTACAGGAACTAGCACCTAGAATGAGACACTAGCGCCTCAGTGCTCCTGACCTCCCCTGGTCGTTAAGGTCTTTGGGGAAGACACAAACATTTTTCTCAATACAATATAGTCTACAACAATTCACATAGTAGTTCTACAATAACAGGCACTGGCCTTCCCTCACGGGATGCATTCTATATCCTTTATTCAACTAGAACAAATTGGGATGTACCGTCTACAGTGGTGATCATTAGGCAGATTCATGGAAAGAGAGTAAAAGCAGACCTATCTCCCCAACACCTACTCTTTGGCATGAGATCACCCAAAAAACTTACACTTGGCATGAGATCACCCAAAAAACTCACTCTTAGCGTGATATTTCCCAAAAACTTCACCTTCAGCATTCAAATCAGCAACTTCAAGCAACAAGACACTTTTTCTACCTTGTACTCTCTCACATATCAGGTGCACACTTTCCTTTTTACACACTTTTATATGCTTTATTCAAAATTTTCATATACAGAACTTTGACCACTCTTTTGCTCTTATTTTGCATGTATTTCCTTACAAGAAGTAATAAGCACAACCTACAACAGCACAACTACAACACATATGCTTTACTCCTAGGGTTTACTTCCCTTTCCTAGTGTCCATGCTTCACTTGTGCAATTGACACGCTATCACCTACATTTTACAGGATCATAAGGTACGTATCTCTTATCTACTTTATATTATCAAGTATTTACTCAACAACATAAATCAAGGGCAAATATAGACACAAAATCACACACTTAGGTACATTTCTAGGTCCCAAAATCATCCTAGCATTTACATGATTCCTAAGAAAGAAAATGAGTGGTTGACAACTATATTTGACCTCTTTTCTTTGTCTCTTTCTTTCTATTTGGTCTTACACACCCTACAACCCAGTTGAAACTTAACTCATTTATCTTTTATGGCTTCAAACACCAACGACCATCTAGGATCAGTGCTCAGGTGATATTTTCCCTCATGGGAACTCCTGACCCTTTTTACATTACTCACTCTTTTTGGGTCTCTTTTATATTTTGGAATCTTTTTCACTTATGGGTTGGCCTTTTAGTTGTCATTTACAAAATTCAAACAATGAAATCATATAAATACATAGTTATGTTTTCAAAATGAAGGACCAAGCACTAAGCATTACTATCATCACTTAAGCTTGCATTCCAAAGGCACTAAAGAACTTCAAAAGGCATTCATCTAGCATTCATTTAAGGGACAAGGGTTGCATATACAACATGGGAAGGGGATGTCTATTCTATTCCATCCACACATGCGATACATTTCTACATTCTAGATCTATCCTGATATCAACTGTAACTTACGCAAGGGCATCCTAAGGCATCAACTACATGGAGTCTAAGATGTAGTGCAGCACTCAGTTGTAAGTTCACTCTTAGGGTGACTATTAGGGTCAATATGACTCCCCATTTTACATTTTCCCTTTTAGGTTTGATGTGGTTTGTGGGCATGTGAAGGTGAACTTATTTCTTACAAGTTACAGGTACCTTCAGTGACTAAGGAGTGAATATCAAGTGATAGACAAGATCCAACAACGAATACCTTGCGATACAAAAGAAAATAGTTTTTGATCATTTTCACAATCACCAACGCCCAGGCACCTTTTCCCTACACTAGGCACCCCTATTCGGCTCTGCTCCTGAGTTCCAAAATTTATAGTGAGCAGTTATGAAATTATTTACAGTTTGTTCAGCACTTTACCTTGCCCATATCACTTCTTCTTCAATTGGAAATCAGATAGTTCCTTCTATCTCTCTCTTGCTTAGGGTTTTACATCATACATGTTTATTCTCTTATGTCTTACTGTATTTTAGCATTCATACATTATTTATTTTAATAGTTACTCCGCAATATTAAATTTAATTAATTCAAATTAAATTAAATCAATGGTCATCCAGTCTTGCATCATTTTTCCACCATAAAGGAAGGGTTGTCTTCTCCTTCCCCTAATAATGGTGACTCAGATTTATCCCTCAAGTGCAATGACATAGTCATGGTTCTATTTTTGACGACCTTGCATACCTTTCACTATAATCTTCCTACTTTATTCAACAACTTGGAAACGACTTTTCTCAGAGAATCTACGTCACGAATTGCACCTCCTACCCCCATAACCTTTAGGTGGAAGTTGTTCTTGATAGGACATAGGTCATCCTTGGAATTAAAATATCCTTCGGAAAAAAATATTTTTAACAAGGAAATAATACATTTGAAATACATGGTTAATAGTATCTATCCTTGCAAGAAAACCAAAACAGACACTGTCAACAGAAGAAAAATCCTCCACTAACTCTATGGGATTAGGAAAGGTTAAAAAATGATTGATTCTAATTTAGCATCACTACCATAAAATATTGTGGTAAATAAGCTCCTTGGAATGTCATCCATAGTGGGTAAATAGAAATACATATTTTAATGGGAAACTATGAAGCTTAAACAACACATGATGAGAAGAGAGCTCAACTTGCCATGCTTATACAACTTGTGAATTATACCAATTTTAACTTATCCTTATATAAAATTCACCACGAATTGATTATGCTAGAAAAGGGGAGGAAGAATGTTTGCTTACCCCAAGTGTGCGAGGATGTGAATAATATCCGATGATAGTGAAGGGTGAGGGCCCTCTACCTGATATACGAGGAGACAAGGCATGTTTCATTGAGTGAAGGTTGGTATTGTCGGAGAGTACATATAGACCGATACCTATGTGAATAAGGACGTGGAGAATGTATGTGAGAAAAGGATTTACCAAGTAGGGGACTTAGGCCGATAATATGTACTAATAGACCGATGAGGACGAAAAGGTTGAGATGTAGGTCATGTAAATATAGGAGAACTAGGTGCAGAATGAGATTTAGATCTAGGAGGCACTGGAGGCCGCATACGAACAGGAGAGGTAGGTGTAAGAGTGGACCAGGATGTGCGCCATGTAGGAGGAAGAAATGTTTCGGCTAATGCATAAATATCATCATGAGTGGGTTGAGGGCAGTGGTGTGTGGGGTGGAATACATTTGATAGTGACAACTTGTTTGTTATGGAGGAACTTGAGACACAAGTGATGCATGGAATGGATAGCCTATGTAGAATAGAGCTAAGGAAGACCTGAGAGCATGTCACATCTAACGATTTCAGAGGTAAGAATAAATGGTGTAAATATGGTAAGATACCCAACTGTAAAGGGAAGAATCACACAAACATAAGAATGAGGACCCAAAAATGTAATTAACCATGTTGGGCATTGAATAGATACAATAAGTACAACATATCATACATTGGTAAGAGCTAATGGATAGACCATATTATTATTTATAGCATAGGTTTGAACAGAATCATTCATGTGTAATGAATCGGAAAAAAATGTAGTGTGATAATCATGATCCGAAAATGTAATGAATGGTGGTGGCACATCAGTAGAAGAAACAATGAAATCAAGAATCCCCGATGAAGGTGGAGGCATAACACGATAAGTATAATTGGAAGAATAATTTGTATCTTATTTTTCATGGTTTGGTAAAGGTTCTTTATATATTTTTTAGCTTTTGATTTTCATTGACCATCTTGGAAGTGGATGGCGCATGAAGCTCAATGGAGTTGTTATCAATAAGATCTTGAATTATGTGTCTAAGTTTGAAGCAACAATCAGTGGAATACCCAATGCATTAATGGTAATGACATTGTGTATTTTCATCGTAGTTGGAGCCAAGTGGGCGAGAAGGATCCAAGTTGAGAGGTAGTGGAAGAGTAATAAGATGGCTTTCGATAAGCTACAGTAGTAGGAATCAAGGAGAATAAGGTAACATAGTAAATGTACGATGTGGAGCTTACACTTGAAGTGTGGTAGATGGAGAAACAACATTGACAGTGGCCTTAGATTTACTAGGCTTAAGGGATGGATTGAATGTACATTTAGCATGAAACCTATGAGAAGAGGATGAGGCGATATCATGGTATTTTAATTTTCCCATAGATAAAATTTTTCCTTTGCGCATCTTACGCATAAAGGCATAATTGATTGAATGATGGAGAGGTCTCAAATATGACGCTCTCTTGAAGTGGAAGTAATAAACTTTGAACAAAAAGATCTTATAATTATGAATCATCTAGTACCTTGGTCATCTTAGCAAGGTTGTTCTTATATCATAAAAAATAGTCCTGGAGATGCTCATTAGATCCTTTTTTGATTTGAGAAACTTGTGCATAAGATATCTTTGTGTCGATATTGATAGAAAAGTGTGCAAGGAAATCATCAGCTAGGTGTGTAAAATATGTTACCGAATGAACAGGTAGATCATAGAACTAATGCATAGCGTAGTCTTTCAAACTTATAGGAAATAGATTAGCTAACAAGGTATGATCTTCTGCATAGTCAAGGCATGCGACATGGAAATATCGAAGATGCTCCTGAGGGTCACCACAGTTAATGAAGGTGGGAATATTAGGTGTAACGAAGTTAAGAGGAAGTGGATGTGAAGATATGGCATGTGCAAAAGGGGTGTGAAGGAGTAATGAGGAATCAAGAGATGGAGAGGAACGTGAAGTATCGTGTTGTAATTGACGGAATTGAATTTGTAGATCTTGATATAAAGAAGTTAGGTCATGAGTTTCTGAAGGGGAACCAAGTTGTGTATTGGAGGTTTTGGGAGTAGTGAGTGGATAACAAGGGAAGTAGGAATGTGAAGGGGTTGCATGGAGGCCATGGAAGCCGAGGAGGAACCCAAAAGGGGGTGAGAGGTAAACATATCGAGCATGTTTGGCAATGAGTAAAGAATTTAGGACATGAGGAATGTGTGCGGGGTGGTCGAGTAAATCAGGACAAAATTTAGTAAGCTTGTCTAGCTTTTCTTGATCAACTTTAGTATCCTCATCATATGGATGTTCACTTTCAGGAGCTTTGATGTTTTCAAGAGGAACATTGTTGGAACTAAGAAAAGGGTTAGAATCTTTACCCATTAATGTAGAGAACTTGTGGATAGATGGAGGAATCTCAATTTACTCAAAGGAACCAAAACAAATACTACATGTGACGGGCATAAAAAAAATGATAGAAGGAAGGTAGGGTTCGAGTGATGGGTTCACCAAATCATTTATTATAAATTGAATTAATTAAAATTGATTTTTAGAGTAACTATTGTACCTAATGATAATATAAATTCTAACATACAATAAGACACAAGCAATAAGCATATGCAATATGAAACCCTAATAAATAAGGAGAGATAGGGGGACTTAGTTAATGTCTGAGCAAACAGGAAGTGATATGGGTTGGTGAAATACTAGAACAGACTAAGAAAAGTGTCACAGAGGCTTATTGGATGTTCTAAACTTTGAAACTGCATAGGACAAGAGTGCCCACGTGGGAGAGTAGGAGTGCCTAGGCACTGGTGTCTGGATCTGGGTGTTGGTGTGTAGGTAAATGTTATGGACCTAGATCTTTCAATGTTGGATAAGCTTCACTATTGATCCATGTTTGTCACTCTGGATTCATTATTTGATTTGCGACTATACCTATAACCTGCAAGAAATAAGTTCACCTACACATACCCACAAACCACATCAAACCTAAAAAGGAAAATGTAGAATGGGGATTTGGACTAACCCCGGAAGTCATGTGAAGATTGAACTTACGACCAAGAACTGCACTACATCTTAGACTCCATGTAGTTCTTGTGTGTGTGTGTATAGAAATGATGCCCTAGGATGCCCTTGTCCAAGTTACAAAAATGATATTGGGCTATATCTGTAATGCAGAAGATGTATAGAATGGGTGGGATGAAATAGAATAGATCTTCCCCTCCTATGTTGTGTATACAGAAGTGATGCAACCCTTACCCCTTGTATGGATTATATATGTACTTATTTTATGCTCTTGTGCCTTTGAATACAAGCTTAGGTGGTAGTATGCAATGTTTAGTGCTTCGTCCTTCATTTTCAAAACATAACTATGTATTTATATGATTCCTTTGTTTGAATTTCATAATTAAAAATTGAAAGACCGACCCAAAGTGATAAAAAGTAATCAAGAAGTGAAAGGGATCCAAAATAATAAGAAAATGATAAAGAGGGGCAGGAGCGCCTATCGCTAGTGTCATGACTGGGTGATAGTGTCTGAGGCCATATAAATATAAAATATTTAAATGCTGAAAAAAGTGCAATATGTATAAATCCAATAAAATTCTAGAACACCCTTGTAAAAGGCTAAAGGTATTTTTTAATTACTAGTTTTCTTTCTTAGGAATCATGTAAATGCTAGCATTCTTTTAGGACCTAGAAATGTAGCCAAGTGCATAGACTTTGTGACTACACTTTGGGTTATTTTCGGTGAAAATGTAATTTTTTATGAAGGAATTCTAAAATCCAAAGGAGGAAATGTAATTACTAATATAAATGAAGATGTTATTGTTGCTTACTACCAACTCCCTAGATCTAATATTCAGTTCAATCAAGAAAAGGTGGAATAATGGGGACAGAGCAATAACCTTAATATTGTGCTTAAAGATTGGGCAGAGGACCGGACTAGTTTCAAGTCCAAAGTCTCAATAGAAAATATTAATATAATATCTTTCAAACATGGAGTGATAATGGGAATGGACCTAATGAATAGACTACTTGGAGCACCATATATTGTGTATGTCAATCAGACATGGGTACCCCTACTAGCCATGATCATCGATGATGAAAAGATACCAAATCTAGCTAGGGTTCTATCTTTTAACCTCTTCAACTATTTTGTGAGTGCTAGGAATCCATAGAAGCGGGACAATTTCTATATGATGTATTACTTTCTTGATGTCTTGTGTGCAGTCTAAAAATTTAAGGGAGTCCCCAATCGATCACCACAAGACAGTCATATAGTCCCTAGGGTCTTTAGCAATATGCACATGCATAACTATAGGAAGAACATGGAAGTGATTTGTAATAACTACTACCCTGTGATATTCAATGTTATATAAGACACCCTTATGCCTAAGGTAAGTCAAAGAATTACCAATTCATTAAGAGAATGGGGAGCTTTGTGGTGTTACCCAAACTACACAATGATAAGAGTAGAGGGGATTCTCACTATTCCTTTTAGACTACCCAAATAGGTTTCATACAAGCTAGCCGAGCAGGATTTTGTATATCACTTTTTCCATTGCATCAGTCATGTGGAAAAGGAACAAACGAAGAAATTTTTTACTTGTCCTCCTCTTCCTTTATCAGTAGGTTCATTATTCTTGACTTATTGGAAAAATTCCAAGAGAATAGAACCCACAGGACATACTTCCACTTAGACTATCATACTCTAAGGGATTTTGACCCAACAGGAAGAGTGGGACAATTCTGCAAGCACACTCATGACACGGCCACTTACAGCTACAAACATCATCCCCATAAGGATGAAGTATTTTATAAGGATGACATCAACGATCAATTGGTGGCCATGTATGTGAGAAATTTCAAAGTTATTTATGCACCTATTGGGTAGTAGGCCAGAGTTTTTGGATTGGAAGTTTGGCTAAGAGAAGTAGAAGTACAGAGGGAAGATGAGGAAGAAGATTCTATTGACAAAGGTACTGATTCAAAATAACTTCATAAGCTTCTTGTTTTTGTGCCTCCTCCATCAAAAGGAAAATATGGTCCTTCTCAATCTTCTCCTTCTCCAAGCATACAAATGACAATCCCTACAAGGTCTTTTGGGACAGCCACAAGTCCACACAGTCCACAAGAAACAAGTCCTATTCTCAGTATTCCTTTAGTGAGTATTGATGTAAGTGTACCTCCTATGAATGTTCCTTTTGTTTCTTCTTATTTAGTTTCTACTTCTATAGAGATGGTTTATTATTCTATTCCATATTCCCTAGGACCTTTCACTAGTATTATTCTCATTTCTACTAGTTTTTCTTCTGAAGATGAAGTAGGAGGAGATCATGGGATATTGGATCCTACTGGTGATCAAACTCCTCCTTTATCTTCCCCTATTTCTACTACTTATATTGTTTCTCCTTCACTCCTTCCTTCTATTTTGGCATAGGTTTGTATTCCCATGCCTTCTTCTTCTTCATTTGTTTCTTCTCTTTATTTTTCTCACCAAACGTATTTTTGTATCCCCAAGTTGTTGCACTCACTTATTTCTGGCCTATTGTAGTTACTACAACATCATAAAAATCAATGAGTGTAGCTCATACAACCATTTCTTCTACTTCTTTAATTTCTTCTTCCACTCCTCTTACGGTTGTATCTTCTTCAGCTCCAACATCATATTGTAGTCTTGTCAAAATACCTTCTAAGGCTAAGTTGAAGGCATCAATGCAGCCTTCTCCTTCTTTCCTTAACCTTCCTTCAATTTCTCCCTAATCTAGTCGATTTCTTCATCCACCTTTTCTTCCTCCTATCACACCATATGTTCCCCAAACTTTCTTATCGAGAATGCATGTGTCACTCCTTCTAATTCCCTCTTTCAATCACATTTGTTATTTATAGGATCCTATGTTCATTCAGAGTTTCATGATCCATATTTTGGCCCCTTTGGGACCTGTTTAAGCTAAACCAACTTTTCCTTAGACACCACACACCCTACCACAAGTGGTAAGGCCTTCTTCTACCTTTCCTTCCATAAAAACAATTATGTCTACTACTTCAAAAGGAACATGGAATCCTCCTATTGGGAAAAAATCAATGGCTTCTACAATGGCCCAACTTAAAAACCCAAAGGTTTAACTCAAGTATGATACTCCCATATGAAATCTCAAGAGAGTTACAAAGAGGAAGCTTTCCCAAGGAGTTACTCCTCTCTGATTTAATTTAAATTGAACTAAATATAATTTCATAGTAACTACTATAACTAATGATATACAAATGATAAAATAAAGTAAGACACAAATAATAAGCATGTAATACTATGAAATCCTAAACAAGAGAGAGAGAAAAGGTGACTTGGTGGATTTCGTGAAACCTGGAGATGATATGGTATGGGAAACTGTTGAAACATATTGGAAGAAGTGTCTTCAAGACTCAATGGAGGTTCTAGAATTCAGAAATGCAAAAGATAGAAGTACCCACGGGAGAACAGGAGTGTCTGGATGCTAGTGACTTGTTTGGGAACTAGTGTCCACCTAGATGCTAGGGTTCTGATCTTTTCTATACATAAGGAGCTTCATTGTTGATTTCTTTTTGTTGCTCTGGTTTTTGCTCCAATTTCATTGATTATGCTTGTAACCTACAAAATAGACACCTAGTTACACATGCCCACAAACCACATCAAACCTAGTAAATAAGATGCGAAATGGGGAGTCAGAATGACCTCGGGGGTCACCTGAAGAGTGGTCTTATGACCGAGGGCTGCACTATATCTTAGACTATGTATTTCTATGTTTTTGTGTGCGTAATGATACCCTAGGTTTCCCTTATGAAAGTTGCACTATGATAATGGGCTAGACCTAGATTGCTCCGGGTATGCAAATGTGTTTGATGGAATAAAAATAACTTCCCCTCCTATGTTGTGTATGTAGATTGATGTATCTTTTTTCCCTTGTATGGATTTGTTATATGAATGCTTTCTAATACTATTTGTGCCTTTAGATGCAAGCTTAGGTGATAATAGATAATGCTTACTTTTTGGCCCCTTATTTGACAAAAATAACTAAGTATACATATGATTCCCTTGTTTGAATTTTGTAATTGACAACTAAAAGGCCGACCCAAACGTGTAAAATGTGATCAAAAGATAAAAGATACCCAAAAGAGTGAGAAAAGGATAGAGAGGGTCAAGAGTGCCTAAGAGGGACAAGATTGCATGGGCGCTTCTATCCTAACTGGGCGCTAGTGTTCTAGGCCATAAAGATAAATCAGTCAAATACTGACAGGGTTGTAAGATATGAAAGGCCAGAAAGAAGGCAAGAGATAAAGTAAAAAGGCCAAAAGGAGTTGTCAACCACTAGTTTTATTGCTTTGAAATCATGTATATATTAGCATTCTTTATGACTTAGAAATGTACCCAAGTGCATAGATATTTTGTCTACATTTTCCCCCAATTTATGTTGTTGAGTGAATACTCGATAGCATAAAGTAGATAGAATATGCGTACCTTGTGATCTTGTAGAGAAGAGTGTAGCTGATAGCATTCCGAGTGGACAAGTGAAGCATGAAGTCATATAAATGTGAAGCGTGGAAACTATGACAGGGAAGTAGACCCTAGAGGTTAAGAGTATGTGTAATAGTATGTTGTTGGAGCTTGTTCTTGTTGGTGTGAGATGCTTCATGTTACATATAAGGATAGACCTGCAAAATAAGAGCAAAAGAGTATTCAAAGTTTTGTATGTGAAAAATCAGAGTAATGTATGTATAAGTAGAAAGTGTGTAAAGGAAAGAATGCACCTCATGTATGATATAGTAAATGATAGAAATTTTTCATGTTGCTTTGGAGATGTTGAGGATTTGAATGTCTTGTTGCTGATGGTGAGTTTTTTGGCAATCTCACGCCAAGAGTGAGTTTTTTGGGTGATATCATGCAAAGAGCAAATTTTTTGGGTGATCTCATGCCAATAGAAGAGTGTTGGAGAGAGAGTTCTTGTTTTTCTATAACTTAATTATAACATTTTGTATCTTAATTGTAATTGATAAAATACATTCTGTAACTGGAAGCAAGTGCCTAATATTGGAGAGTTATTTTGTAAACTGCTAGATATTGTGTTGAACTGAGAAATTAACTTTTTCCCCCAAGGACACAAGCACATATGGGGACACAGGCACCCATTGCTACTGTCCAGGACTGGATGCTAGTGTCTACTCTATATTTTAGGTCCAAGTATTATTCTGGACCAATCTGTATTTGTGTTCATGTGCCAATTTTGTACTATGTTATGTTGATCTATAGCTCTGAGTTGTTGTGAAGTTGATTTGTCCACCCAATTTATGCCCCCTTGTTTGGGGTGCATGTGACGACTGTAGGATAATGCGATCGAAAGGAGAGGACCCGAAGCTGATATGTAAATCTGAAATTGGATACCTGCAAGGGGGTAGGGTATTTACATGGTAGAAACCAAGGCACATGCAAAAAAGAAAGGCTAGTAACAAGTTTTATTGAAAATGAGATAGCATGCACTAGAAAATAATGTAACAAGCAACTAGGAAGAAAATATGGATGGGAAAAATCAGGTTTCATACATGGGACATCACTCACAATGTCACAAGACAATCAAGGCCAAAGCGGCCAAAAGCATATAATGATCAAACAAGACATAGATCATATGTCGCAAATAATAGAAAACAAGATGAAACAAAAAGTGGCAGATAGTCATGGTTGTATAGATCCTGTAAGGAAAATGCTACACATGAAGCACCCATTAGCATGTTAGAAAGATAAGTAGTACATCAAAGTGTGTATATATCAGTGAAAAAGTAAGTGATAATGCTGAAAAGTAGTAAAGATTGAAACAATAGGACTTGTTTTGTATAAAGTATGAGAGTAATAAAAGTAGATGCCCCCAGGAGCCTCAGCGGGACTGTAAAGAGTGGGGTCGAGCATCATACCTCGTGTAAAAATTTGTAAAGTTCATGAATTCACCTCTAGATACCAATTGAACATGCATGTGTATTTAGAAAAATATAATGATATAATAAGTATCCAACTAGCATAGGAAACAAACTCTAACATGTGAATAGTATAAGCTAATAAGAAACAATGTAACTAAGATGTAAAATTGCTATGTAAGTGTGATGTTGTGCTTTTGAGATGCAAGATGTGAAGAGAGGAGGGGCCAAGTTCCACCCTGGTGGATGTGTGTGAGATGAGATTCATTTATAAATGATCCCTAAATAGTCAAGAATGAACCATAGAACAAGAGTGAGTCATCAAAAAATGACGGTACCATGTGTACACCAGAGACACGAGAGTGCTAGAAAAGGTGTAACCGTGAAGCATAGATCATATATCAAATAATATAAGAGTATATTATGTGAGGTTCATTTAAGAATTGGACCCTCAATAGTCAAGTATGAATTGTGCAACTAGAGTGTGTCATCGGGTTATGAAGAAGAAGCATGTGAACCAATGATGTGGTAATGCTCAAAAAGATAGTGATGAAGCACGGAGTGTGAAGTGTATGAGATAAGATATGAGTAGATGATCGAGATAGTGAATAGTGATGGGAGGAATATGTGATGCCTCCCAAGTGTGTATATAAAGAGTTACTGGCAAATAGATGTGATCATTGTGAACAGCAGTAGCCAGAGTATGTATAGTTCACGAAAGGATGTATATTGTATGTATAAAGCAGGATGTGTATCATGAATAGAAGGATCCATAAGTAATCATGAGTAGAAAAGTTCCTATGGAGTACTAAAGTATTATAGAGATATGTAGCAAGGTTTGCATATAGTGTAGGTAAGAGAAAGTGTTTCTAGAAAGATTAACGTGGATTGCCAAGAAAATGTAATGTATAGATGTGTATGTGAATGGATAGGAAAATGTGGATTAGGATATGTGACTATGAGAGTGGAAGTTATATGCCTCATTTTAAACTCTACCACGATGTGAGAGAGACCATGCCTTCGTGGTAGAGTTTAAAATGAGTCATAGGTATTACTTGGATTGTAAGAAGTGTAAATAGAAGTTCAGGAAATTGATATGGGATCTTAGCTTGTGGCGAGGGAATTGGTTATTCTTCCTTTGATGGTGGGTGCTTATTTAGGATGGGTAAAAATTTAGATAACTTAATAGGAGGAGGTAACGGGGTAAGTATTTTTAAATTTGGTATGATACTGGGTTGGATAGGTGGCTCTTGACTTACTAGAGAAGGAACATTAGTAATTATGGCATGATATTCGCTAGACATGGAGGGATCATATTTGGCATCCCATTGGGGTTTGATAATTGGAGAAGAGCGTGGAGGAGGAGGATGTGTGGTAAATAAAATGAGATCCTTACGCTCCATATATCATATTTTTTGTTCTAGAGCATAGTAATTGTCGTCACAATGTCCATTAATCTCATGGTAATTACAATATGGTCTACTTTTGTAACGAATGACTCGATATGAGGGTGGTAACGATTAGGTGAGAAATTAGTTAAGTGATTATCAAGTAATGCAAATAATATATCATGTTGTCTATCATTTCGATCAAACTGGAGAGGTTCTTGTTGTGGTAATACCTTGACCTCATTTGTATGGGCACATGTAGTAGACATGGGATCAGGATGAGATGTAGAATAAGAACTAGCACGGGCCTAAGAGACAGCCTTGAGATGTTGGATTTCATTTGTGAGGGATACGATCGTGGTTTCCATAGTGTGAAATTTATCTTGAAATAAATGGTGTAAACCTTGAATTGACTCGAAGATGAATTGACTAGTTGTGGTATCAGTGTTGATAAGGTCATCGGAGATGATCAAAAATGAAACTTACTTGTGAAGGTGGCATATTGCGAGGGAAGTACATAGTGTTTAGGAATTTTTGGAGAATATCTTTGTAAGGTGGGTGAATTTGAAGTAATTGATACAATGATACTTGAGGAACCTTAGGGGCCATGTTATAACAAGGGTTTGCACAATAAGGATCTGAGTGTTCAATCAAGAGTTAGGGTTCACCAAATCATTTACAATAAGCATGTACAATATAAAACCCTAAGAAAATAAGAGGGCGAGATGACTTAGCTGATTTTTGAGTGATTTGGAAGTGATTTAAGTTGATGAAATACTAGAATAGACTAGGAGGAGCGTCGTTAAGGCTGATTGGAGGTTATGGAAATTAGAAATGTGCAAAACAAAAGCACCCACGGGAGGAAAGGAGCATCTGGTCTATAGTAACTAGTCTGGGCATTAGTTTCCAATCACATGCTCTAGTTTTGATATTTTATGTGCATGAGGAGCTTCACTATTGATCTTTATTTTTCACTCTGGTTTTGTTACATTATCATCGATCACACCTGTAACCTGCAAAATACATTTCTAACTGCACATACCCATAAACCACATCAAACCTAATAAATAAGATGTAGAATGGGGAGTCGGACTAACCCCGATGGTTACCCGAAGAGTGATATTACAACCAAGCATTGTACTACATCTCAAACTTCATGCAGTTATGTGTGTACATGTGTGTAATGATTCATGAGGTTTCCCTTGTGTAATTTTCACGATGATAGTGGGCTAGATCTAGAATGCTCCAAGAATGTAAATGTGTGATATGGAATAGAATGAACTTCCCCTCCTATCTTGTATATGCAGAGTGATGCAGCCCTTGTCCTATATATAGATGTGTTAGATGAATACTTTGTAATATTTTATGTGCCTTTAGATACAATCTTAGGTGATATTAGATAATGATTAGTGTTTGGCCCCTTATTTGAGAGCAATAACTAAGTATATATATGATTCCCTTGTTTGAATTTCATAATTGACAACTGAAAGATTGACCCAAAGTGTTAAAAGGTAACCAAAAGGTGGAAAGGACCCAAAAGAGTGAAAATAAGAAAGAGAAGGTTAGGAGCACCTAGGAGGGACATGAGCGCTTGCTTCTATCCTAATTAGGTGTTAGTGTCTGAAGCCATAAAAGAAAAATCAATCAAGTTTAGGCACAGCTGTAAGGTGTGTAAGACCAATAAGAATGCAAGAGATAAAGAAAAAAGGCCAAAAGGAGTTTTCAACCACTAGTTTTGTTGTTTAGGAATCATCTATACATTAGTATGATTTAGGACCTAGAAAAATACCCAAGTGCATAGATTTTTTGTTTACACTATCTACATGGAAATAAAGGATGACATTTTGAGGATTTCCAAGAAATCACACACGAGGGAAGAATTCACAAATGAAGACCCCTAGTCAGTTATTAATGCCACTCAGTGGATGAAATTTGATTTGGTTAAGAGAATGCAGACATGACTTGATGATCTACATGATCATAAGCAAGTCACTATGCCAAAGAACAGTTTTCCCAATGTGTAAATATCCTCGATAACTTCATATGAGTTATTAGTTTCTATACAATTTCATCAAGATGTAGTATAGAAATGGTTACAACATGTACAAGGCCAACACAAACATATGACCAAGAAAAATTCCATGATGTACAAGCTGCTAGTTGTCATAAATAGGGGTCTTCATCTCAATGTATTATGAATCAAAAGTCATGACTTGAATACAACAAAGATCTGCATGGCTGACATTTTTATAGAATTAGGTGATTGGATGGCCACAGTGGAAGAATTGTTGATAGAGCTACGGGATATAGTAGAGAATATATCCAAATTATCAACTAAAGCTCATATTACCTCTATGCGTCAACCACAAGGCAAGTTACTTCACAAGTCCATCTTTGAGCAATAATTGCAAACATTCATTGTTACTCTAAATGCTAGCTTTTCCTAGGCCAATATTGTTAGGAAGACATTAAATATTATGGCATTAGTGACCTATGTAAATGGAAAAGTGGAGAAAGCTTCACTTCTGAGTGAAAATGTTAAACCTATCTATAATACAGTTCCAGTACTCATACAAGAAGTGTCTAATCTAATAAGGTTGCCTATTCTGGACCTGGGTTATATTGAGAATGAGTTAAAAGCATGTGTGACTAACTACACAGGAAACTTCTAGTGGAACCTAAGTAGATCTTGAACAAGGCACAAGCATTAGCTTTCCTATTATTATGATTTAATATTGTTACATCTATAATATTAAAAATAGGAAGTATCATCTTTCTTGCATGGAAGCTATTGTTTTTATCCTTTAGTTAGCCACTCACAAAAAAATTTGTTTTTTTAGCTATTTTTAACTAACTATTTTTAATCCCCATGGCGATGGTAATTTTGTGTAACTATACCAGTCAATTACCCTCTAAGGAGGAAGATTATTTATAAAGAAAGAGCTTGATAGTCCAAGGATTGTTCAGTGAGTGTTTTTCAATTTCTATTTATCACTTTCTCAATTGTGTTGCAAAGTTTCTTAAACTCATTTTTATTGATTAATCGCTATTTAATTTTATTTTTCATTAAATTTGTAGATATGCAGAAGTTATTTGCATATTCATAAAAAAAATTAGTTTTACTACTTATAGATACCTACTAGCACTATCAAGGTTATAATGTGAACAAAATTGAATACTTAGTACTATAATGACCAAAAAATACACTTAGCACTATAAGACATTATTAAGACTTAGTGATGTAAGATTATCTACAACATGTCAAAAAATCATTTGAAACATATTCAAAAAGATCCCAAGAATTCCAATAAGAATAGATATGTTTTGACCGACAAAGTTATCAAAGGACTAACATTGCAAATTTCAAAGTAACTTGGATCTTTTCTATTGGCTCGTGCTTTACAATGACTGACAGGACCTTCCAAGTTGATAAGAAATTGAAGTCTGACATTGTGAAAACATTATAGGCATGGAGCTTTCTTGTTGGTTTGCGCTTCAGGGTGACTAATAAAGGATATGTAGAGTATAACAGTGTGAAATACATACGTACGTGGTGTTTTGTTATTGGATCACACTTGTAGTGAAACATACATGATAGAATGATAATTTAATAGAAAATGATATGTTAAAACTATACATATGTGGATCCTTCTTACTAGCTTGACTTTCGCACTTTGACATGGTTCTTACAAAGGAAAACAACATGTGAAAGAACGTGAAGATGTCTTATTGGCTCACTTTTGACTATTTATGAAAAGTCTTAGCATTGATTGGTTATGCAAAAAGCAAAGTAGCATGGAATATTCTTATTGGTTAGCAACCAAAAAGGTTATCAAAGGACTGGCATTGTGAATTGTGAAGTAACTTTGAGATTTTATATTGGCTCATGCTTTGTAATGACTGACAGGACCTACCAAGTTGGCAATAAACTAAAGTCTGACATTGTGAAAACATTATAAGCATGGAGCTTTCTTGTTGGTTTGTGATTCGAGGTGACTAATAGAGGATATGTAGAGTATGACACTATGAAATCCGTACGTACATGGTGTTTTGTTATTAGATCACACTTTGTAGTGAAACATACATGACAGAAATATCATTTAATAGAAAATGGTCTGTTAAAATTGTACATACGTGGAGCCTTCTTACTATCTCTCCTTTTGCACTCTGACATGGTTCTTACAAAGGAAAACAACATGTGAAAGAATGTGGAGATGTCTTATTGGCTCGCTTCTGACTATTTCTCGCACAAAGTCTTAGTAGAGATTGGTTATGCAAAAAGCAAAGTAGCATGGAATATTCTTATTGGTTAACAACCAATAAGGTTATCAAAGGACTGACATTGTGAATTGTGAAGTAACTTGGAGATTTTCTATTGGCTCACGTTTTGCAATGACTGACAAGACCTACCAAGTTGGCAAACAACTGAAGTCTGACATTGTGAAAACATTATAAGTGTGGAGTTTTCTTATTGGTTTACATTTTGGGGTGACTAATAGAGGATATGTAGAGTCTGACACTATGAAATTTGTACGTACATGGTGTTTTTTATTGGATCACACTTCGCAGTGAAACATACATGAAAAAAAAATCATTTAATAGAAAACCGTCTGTTAAAATTGTACATATGTGGAGCCTTCTTATTGTCTCACCTTTCACACTCTGACATGGTTCTTACAAAGGAAAACAACATGTGAAAGAACATGGAGATGTCTTATTGGCTCACTTTTGACTATTTCTGACAAATTCTTAGTAGAGATTGGTTATGCAAAAAGAAAAGTAGTGTGGAATATTCTTATTGGTTAACAACCAACAAGGTTATCAAAGGACTGACATTGTGAATTATGAAGTAACTTGGAGCTTTTCTATTGGCTCGTGCTTTGCAATGACTGACAGGACCTACCAAGTTGGCAAACAACTGAAGTCTGACATTGTGAAAATAGTATAAGCGTGGAGATTTCTTATTGGTTTGTGCTCCAGGGTGACTAATAGAGGATATGTAAAGTCTGACACTGTGAAATCCGTACCTACGTGGTGTTTTGTTATTGGTTCACACTTCGCAGTGAAACATACATGATAGAAATATCATTTAATAGAAAACAGTCCATTAAAACCGTACATACATGGATCCTTCTTACTGGCTCACCTTTCACACTCTGACATGGTTCTTACAATTGAAAATAATATCTGAAGCTATCAAATTCGCCACATGGAATTAATGGATTTAATTTTAAAGGTGAAAAGACAAAAAAATTGTGGGGATACATTATTCAAATAAGCTTGAAAAAAATTCATACTCAGGCACCTAATATTTGAGCTATTATAGAGATTTTGGATTCCAAATTCAAGCAATTACAAAGCAAAATAAAGTATTAATTTTCAGAGATTAAGAAGTTAAGAACTTTGCATATCTATAATTGCTCAAGTTTTTTGAAGTTTATCATCATTGATCAAGTATAAATAAGGAAAAATATATTATCAGAACAATGTACTAATTATTTGAATATATTATATGAACATCTATATCACATATCTATGAATGGAAGATGAAAATTTTTCATACTCAAGCACCTGATATTTGAGCTATTACAGAGATTTTGGATTCCAAATTCAAGCAATTATGAAGCAAAACAGAGTATTGTTATTTTCAAGAGATTAAGAAGTTAAGAACTTTTCATATCTACAATTTCTCAAGTTTTTTGAAGTTTATCATCATTGATCAAGTATAAATAAGGAAAAATATATTATCAAAACAATGTACTGATTATTTGAATATATTATATGAACATCTATATCACATATCTATGAATGGAAGCTTCCAATGTATTGATGGTGGATCATCTCTATCATTTTCTTGACCAGTTATCTGACTTGGATTACAGTGAACTGGTGCAATAGATCCATCCCCATCTCCAATAGGGTCATCTTCCATATTTTTGGCATTGTTATCATCCCCTCTCCTTTCATTAATCGACTTCCATATTTCCAAATCCCTGTCATAGGTAAAGTTATCCACTTTGTACCGTGATGTGTAAATTCTCAAACAGTTTTCCAAATTTTTGTCAAGCTTGTTTCACAATTTTGACTTTATAAAGGTCAAGGCACTGAAAATTCTCTCATCTTCAACTGAACCCAAAATCATTGTTTGACATAGCTCAACCAATGAGAAAAACTTGAACATGGTTTGTTGCAAAATAGTACTTAACCCAATTTTTTTCCATAGCCGGGTTATTTCTCCACACTCTAAGGGATTATCCAAACATTTGAATTGCTCAATCATTATAGAGATGAATTCATGGGATTGATCAATCAAATTGTCCTTTCTTAAAATACCTAGAATATTCATTCCATTGATATTAACAGGCTTACAAAAATGTTGAATCAATGTAGTCAATCTCTTGTGGTAGTCTTCCTGTGCAAAAATTTTCATTTTGGACACTATTCCAATAGGTGGGATTTACTAAAGCCATTGCTTCAAGTAAAGCATCCCTACTAAAATGTTCCCTTATTTCTTGTAGTAGGGAAACTATAATTTCTCTTAATCTTACCCTTTTTTGATGATACAATGTTATCAAAGAGTGTCCTGTGACATTTACCTTCTCAACCTTATTGGCTACCATTTGAAACAGGTGCATTGGTATCTCATATCCACGTACAGAAGCACATACTTATTTCAAACAAGTTGAACCTCAAAAAGATACTTGCATTTCCAATATTTATCAAATTATTCCAACCATCAAACTTTGGACCTAAAAAGTAGTCTCATTGATAAACAAATATTCTATTTCCAGACAAACATGTTTCCTCAAACTAGAAAAATCAGCAATATATATAATTCTTTCTTGGGCTTGTTTAATTAAATGATGCATTTCATCCAACATGGGAAGGAGACCACACAACATCAGTAATGTCTCTATATCATTCAAATGATGTATCAAATCTTGAGCCTTGTCCACTTCCATGTGATTCTGCCACATTACTCCCAATAAGGATTGATACTTGTCGTACACCCTACAAACTGGTTGATACAATGAGATCCACCTAGTGTCGACATATTTTAATAGTTTATGCCCATTTTTTAGTCCTTCTACAAATATTTGGAATTCCATGAACCTTTTAGGACTACGACAGAAATAAGCATGCACCTCTCAAACAAGTTCTTCAACTTTTGCTACATGTTTAAATTTGCTGACTATTTTGTATGCTAGATTCATTCTATGAGCCATACAATGAATGGAAATCATATACGGGAAATGAGATGTTTGGATTCTTACACACAGACCATTATGATGACCTTGCATTACAGATTCCCCATCTTCCCCAACACATACCAGCTTTGATGCAATTGTAGAATCATCCATGCCACCGATCTCCTTCAAACTTCTTATCACCAATTCACAAAGGTTTTCAGCATTGGATTTCTCTCTCATCTTGTGAATAAAATTAAGTGAGGTTATCTCACATGATTCTCAACAGTATAAACATGCATACAGACCCAAGCAATATTATCTACTATTGTGACCTCATCAATAGACAAAGACATGTATCATGCAGACTTAAGTTTCTCTTTCAAGTCTTCTTTCTCAACCATAGCTATGCATTTTTCCCAATCCCAACCACTACTTTCAGACCAATGAGAATGAGGAAAGTGTCAGGACACCAAGAAAAGAAAGCATCTTCTTTTGTTTCAGGAAAATTTGTTATAGGATGACCTCTTTTTAGAATGTGAAAAATAATAGCTAGCTTGAACTTGTTTTACCTAAAAGACTATTTTGAATGACCTTTTTGAATTGAGAGGTAATTGTCCCTCCATTCTCTGCAACTATTCTTTCAGTTCTCTTGTGCTCCTCAAATTATTTTTCATACCTAATATGTAAACAATCATCTATAGTTTTCCATCTGGAAACATTCTTCACAACTGTCATCTACAATTTTCTTTTCATATATCTTTCCTATGTGCTTCTCAATAGTATCTAATTTAAGTTGCATTGTCTTGTTCCTGCCCAATTTCCAGCTACAGATTGTACATTTTCATTCTTTTGGAGGTTCAAATTTATTTTCATTTTCAACAGGTTCAATAAATGGATACTTATAAACCCACTCTAACATGAAACTCCTTCCCAAGTCCCATTTTCTTTCCTTTCTCTTTCTTCTAGAAATAGGTGTCCCCTAAGTATTTTCCATGGTGGAATTTAAATTTCGTTGACTACCATAAGTTTCACCTCCAACATTCAATTGGGTAGGTGATGATGTCCTAGCACTAGAGTGGAAATGTAAATCATCCAGTGATGGAGTTTCAACTTCATTCAATGGGATGTCTTCAAGGGGAGGCATTTCATTGTCATCATCATTGACAACATCAGTCATCAAATCATCAATGAACTCATTCTGAGTTTCATTTTGAATGTAATCATTATCCCTTGATTGTGTTGGTCCTACTGGAGAAGGATGGGATTCCTTAGATGGTTTCTCAAAATAAGATGTTATTTTTTGAATGTCAGTACCAGGAGGTGTTGGAATTATTTTTTTCCTAAGGTTCCCTTTTTAGTTGCCATTTTCCTTAATCTTGTAAGGAAAATTTTTGAGTTGGCAACGATGTGATGAAAATCGACCAAGGCATTGCAGTGTCATGATACTCACAATACCGTAAAATCAAAAAATGACATAAATAAGTTTTAAAAGCATATTAAGCAACCAATACGACATGATAGAAAATAGGTTTTAAATAGACTTACCTGCACTAAGTACTTGTAGGATGTAAAATGCAATGCAATAGCCGAAAAGACCTTGATTTATTTGATTTTTGTAAGAAAATTGCAATATGTTGATTCGTTGAATCCTTTTCTACTACTTTGCAAATTCACAAATTCTCAAATCAGAAAATATTAAAAAAAAAATTTTCCCTTGAAATTTAATTAGTGATTCTATAATCTAGATCTGTGCGTGTGTGTGTGTGTGGTGAATTTAATCAAATTTCTAAAAAAAATCCTAAACATGTCGACGAATGAGACCAAAGGACCCGGAAGGTTCTATAGATTTCTTGGTGATCCAAGAATGTTTTAAAATCTGGCCTATCGATCACACGATGATTCAATAAAAAATATAATTTGGGATTGGAGATCTGTTGGCTATTCACATGGGAAAAATTATTGTTTGTGAAATTTTTGGGTGAAATGTGGTCACTTCCATGGTCGTAAAAAATAGCCAAATTCATATTCCTGAATATCTGCTATCCTCCAAATTATGAATATTCACCACTAAAGTTTTGATAGTTTCTAGTTTTGAACTGTTTTGAATGGTGACAACTATGCAATCTAAGATCTAAATTTTTCATTGAACCTTATCTAATTTGTAATTGAAATTTCCCTAATCTAACAATTTTAATGCGAGTCTACAAATGCAAATAACTAAAATTGTATTCTTGTTTTTGGATTTTCTTGTATTCTCAAAGCTAAATTTACCTAGATCTAAAACAAAGAAATCAATTCGCTAATCTAAACCTAGAGCTTGATCCCAGAGATGGGAAGATCCTAGAGAAAATTAGCTATTGCAAATCACAAATTTATTGATTTTGAAACTCTAATTTAATTAGCTATTGCAAATCACATGAAATGAATCTACTATAAACTCTCTTTTTTAACCTATTTTCTTAGTTTTTTTAATTACTAATGAAGCAATAACATCAAATCTAATCTATGGAAGTAAACCAATGAAATAGATCCAACCTTTATCCTAGAATTGAAATGAAGTTGTCTTTTATCTATGCCCTCAAAAGACTACTCCAATTGAGCTCTTAGAATCGGCTTGTGGTTGATGTAATTCAAAGGGAAAAAGATGGAGCTTGGTGTGCTTAGGAGGAAGAAGAAAAATTGATCTGATGCTGAATCAAGGGGAGGAAAAAGTCTTGTTTGGTGGCCCTTGTGTTCTCTCTTTGGTGATAATAACATCTCACATTTCTAAGGGTGATTTATACTAGAAGCAAATACCTTTGGATGTTTGATCTCTCTCTCTCTCTGAATGTCGGATGACACAACAATAATGCTCTCTCAAAAATTGTCAAAATTCTAGGTGGAATCTAATGAGTGTACAACCTTAGCTAATAGGCAACCTCTAAGTGATTTCTAATCACATCTCAAGATCAAAATTAAATCTAAGGCATAGATTCAATCACCTAGGGAGTGAAATCAAGTATTAAATGGTAGGTGGAGTTAATGGGGTGCAAAAAACAATGAAAACACATATTTGGGCCTAGGAAAAGATAAAATTCACAAATTGGAATTGAAATTTTGAGTAGAGTTTGACTTGTATGGAACCATTAGTTCTTACAAGCGGTGGTTACAAAACCACCACAATGGTTTACATAACCACTAGTAAACATAACGAAACCAATGCGGCGGGGGACTAATACATCATAGTGGTCAGGTAACTATCATGGTGGGGGTAAAACCATTGTGGAGGTTATATAATCATTGTGACAGTTGCATCTCGGAAGGTTCAAAAATTGTTGAGGAAAACAATAGGAGAGAAGCCCTGAGAGGGTGTAGAAGAACTGAAAAGGGGATAAACAAGGATTGACGGACCAAGATGGTTTTAGGAAAAGGTTCTGATCTCTTTGAAACCATATCATCATGTTTTTTTAGATCCTTGTCATCATCACTCGGAATTTTAACTTTGGCACCGTGCAAAATATTGTGCATACAATGACCTCTTCTATTTAGTGATGCCTCTCTCAAAGTTTTGCATACCAAGCCTGTGGGTTACTCTCAAGATTTTTTGAAAAGAAATGGTACCATATTTTAAGATAGAGGGGCAATGAATTATCCAATATTCCTTCAGGTTAGTGTTATCAGTCATAGTCAACATCATTCACTAGTGGAGCTCGATAACCCTCCTCAAACTGAATTTGTGGAAGAAGAAGTGTCATTTGATCAGTTAACTCCTCGAACTCTGCAAAAAGAAACTAAAACCATTGTCAAAGAATCATCTTACATTACCTCCAATCCTTGAAGGAAGGATTGTGTCAGAAGCCTTTGATGTATTTAGAAGTCAAGGAGTCTCATCTTGATTTGATCTTTCAGTGGTTGAAGACGCTATCAAAATTCTGATTAGGTTTGGCATCCATTCGACTTCAAGCATGTTTTAAAGGAGATTAACTATAGCAAGAAGTTCAAGAGAGGCCATATTTTAGATCTAAAAAAACTCTGATTGAAGTGGAGGAAGGAACTCATGAGGTCTTAAATTCATTCTTTCATTTGAAATGGTAGGGGAAGAAAACCCCTCCTCCCCTCCATAATCAACCTTCTCTCATCCTTTTAGATCCTGGGATTGATTTCCTGCAATATCATGATTTTCTTGTGGACCCCTTTAGAGATCTTTAGGCGGTTGGTTCTTCTTTTTTATAGGTAGCATGGGGATTTGATACCCCTTATTTTCCTGGAAAGCTTTTAGTCACCAGTGCCTCAGTGGTGGAAGTGATTTGGTAAGGTATATGCAAATAATGGTTCTCTTTGAAATTTTTCTTAGTCATCTTTTGGAGTATGACTCCCTTATTTACATTGTGATCTTCTCCTTGTTCCTTCTTCTTTGTTATCTTTTGGCTTATGATCTAGGTAACATTGTTTGTTGTAATCATTCTCTTATTCAGTTTTATGGTTTTTCTTGGGAAAGGACCCCTACAACCTTGATTAATCTATAAAAAATATTATAACAATTAACTTATCATGTATCAATAATACAAATAAAAAAATTATTAATACCATAGCAATTAACTAATGTCATATACTAATAATAAAAAACATAAATACACGAATATCTTAAGTTAACTAATAATACAATCAATCAATCTCATATTAATAAATATTGATCACAGAAAAACACTAATACCATAGCAATTACTTATTCCCCTATCGATTTTAGTCTCCATTACTTTTAAGCATATCAATTTCCATCATAACTATCTATTCAATTTGTTTCAGCATATGCCATATAATGCCTTCTTTATTATTATATATTTTACATATATTTATTGTTACAAAAAAAATATAGATATTTAGCATATTACAATCATTAATTTCTTTTGAATTTAGGTGTATGGTAAATGTGTTTTGATTTTTCATTACTTTTAGGAAGAAAAAGAAAACATATTAATGATGGTCAAATAAATATCAAACTTAAAGTCTAAATTAAAAATAAAACACACTCATGAAATTATATCTCACCACTAATCCTCCCTCCCCCTATTGTTGTAAAATGTCTCTCAACACAATAAACACCAATATTAATATTAAAAACTTAAAAACTAAAACAAATTGCTATTCAAAAATCTATAAATAAAATTTGAAAACACCTGTGTGAAAGTAATTAAATCTAAGATTTAAAATGAACAAGAACACACTTTCAAATGTTCAATCACATTTATTAACCCAAAAATATATATTTAAGATATTCTTTGAACGTTATTTTAAGTAGTAGCCTTTAGTTATAGTTTTATTTCCTTTTGTTTATGGTTTTAAAAAATTGGTCAATGGAAAACATATATCAATATATTAAGTAATTAAAGGTATTTACATAAATTTAATTATTTCAAATATTTTAAATGTATTTATGTGGAAAAAATATTTAGAAATATCTATATATATATATATATATATATATATTATATATATATATATATAATTTGTTGCATGTGACACAAATAATGTATGTAATGTTGTTAAGCATTTTTCAAATAAATATATTCAACATATTTAAATTAGTAGTACCTATAAATTTTTAATGTATTCATAAATAATATATCATTTTTATAATAATTATTTTTTATATAAAATGTTTTGAGCAACCCGTTTATGTTAATATCTTTTTATTGTTAAGTTTGTTTTAAAAGTTTTATTATAAGATCTAGTATTGTTTGTGTCTGCTCTCATACGACTTTATTTTTGTAAATATATTATAATATTTTTTTAAATATAATATAACGAATTTTATTGAAGGCAAAAACACCTATTTATGTACTACCAAAGTATGTAAGTATCTTGCTACATATACAATTAAATATATAATTTATATTAAATATCTTAGAGAGGTGATCTTTTATTTCTTGTTATATATACAATTAAATATATAATTTATATTAAATGATCTTTTATTTCATTGAAAGGGTATAATAATAAAAATATATAGAAGCATTTTAATTATGTTTGAATGTATGTTTATGCAAAAAGTGGTTTATGTTGTGAACTATATTATTATAAGTTTATGCAATAAATAATGTAATTTTATATTTTTGATGTTATTATTACTTTTTATTAAGGTTTTTTTTTAAACAATTAATACAAATTTTAATTATTATATAGGTATTGCATATGTAAGTGTAATTTTCATATCAACAAATTTGTGCATATAATTTTAGGCTTTTACAAGCAACAATTTTTATGCCTCTTAGAGTTCACTTATTATTTTTATTATTATTATTATTTAACTCTTTTTTATAATTTAACTTATTTATTACTTTTATTGCCACATGTCTGTTGTTGGATGGAAAATCACAAAAGGCATGTGTCAATTTATTACAATTATTAACACATAATGTTATACTTAAAGTCATTTTGGTAGATTTATTCTATTAAAGCGTATGTCTTTGATAATCTCTTCTCAACTTATTCTTATGGATTTGCGCAGAAAAACGATTGGAGGAAGAAGTGCAGAAATCCTTGAATATTCTATTAATTAGTATACTTTTAATTAGATTAGAAGCTGTTCTGGCAGGAAAAATTTTCCTGAAAGAAGGAGAAAAGCTTTTGAGAAGCTTCCTCCAACAAGTCTGAGGCAAAGCCCTGTTATAGAAAGCTTTACTTTCGTGAAATTAATAATATTTTTGAATGCTTCCTTATTAGAATTAGTGTTTAAACCCCTACAACAGAGAAATAACTACATCCAATTGTTCATTGTTCAATCTATTTTTATTAGAAGAAGCAATTAGTTAAGTTTAAGCTATCTGTTCATTTCTTTAGATTGTACATCTTACTTAGAAAAGATCAAAAACATTAGTTAGCCAATTAGTTTTAATTCATTCCTTTCAAAAGCCTCTCAAAATACAAAAAGATAGATTAAAGTAGTTGTGTTTGTTTTATTCAAATAATTAATCGAAAAGGAATTTGATAAACCAAAGGGATAAATATAATTAAACTTCTTTTTGTCATTCATTTATTGTTAAAATTTAACATAATTTAGGAATCAAAATCAAAAACAACAAATCTAGCTTTAGGAATTCACACTGCCAATTCATAGTCTTCGACTATCATTTAATTACCCATTTGGTTCCTTTTGTTCTCACTCATGAGTTGACGGCGATACATGACCATTTCCGGTCCGGCTCAACCTCACATGAGAATTTTAGAACCATTCGCTAACCCACATGGTATCAATTTATACGAAGGAGATACAGATTTAGGATTACGTGCAATAATTTTTCACTCTACTCCCTTGCCTCCACAAATCATCAACCAGCGTGACACTCTAAACAAGCAATTATCCATAGTTGAATAATGTTGGGTTGATCAAGCAACCCAAGTTAGAAACTCAAATCTTTAGTTTGCCCTCTTTTATGCATCATTTACATTCTTGCATAACCCCCTCTAGAGAGGAGCATTTAGAGACGAACGAACATTTCCCAAGAGTCTGTCACCCTGGCCGAAGTATCTTTGGTCTAACCAACATGGATTGGGAATTGCGTGCAGGGACTGTACTTGATTGTAGTATTCCACACAGAGATAAGATAAATTTTCGTTGTCCTTGACAAGCAAGTTTCATACTAGCAAGTTGATCTATTGAGAGTTTCTCGTCCTTTGAAACTCGATCCTTAGCCATCCCCACCCATTCCATAATCGTTTACACTTACTGACACGCATACCATTTTTCACATTTTGGTTGTCTCGACTCAACCTCGAGAAGTCAAGTGCACAGGAATAGCCATGTCATTTTTCCTGCGTACAATATCATTTTATGCTCCAAAGGCTTATTTATAATCCATATATTTACGGAAGACTACTAGAAATTTTTTGAGGATGGGCCCTAGTTTCGAGGAAGAGCAAGACTCTTCATTATTCCTTGGTTCCCGAATTTTAACTCCTCCACTATGGTGGTGTCTAAAATGTTAGTTTGGGTTTGACTCCCAAATTTGTCTATTGATTCTTCTGCCGCAATTGTCTCAAGCGCCCCACCTCCTTTTTGTCACCACTAGGTCCTTTGGGATATATTGGAAATATGTTGGGCAAACTTTTTCGTGCCAAAATCAGATTACAAGTGGATTGTGTAACATATTTTCACGTATGCTTAAATCTAAGGTGAGATCCACAACCTCCAGGAAACAGTCACAAGAGTCATTGGGAGGGTAGAGAAAGGGCAGCAAACTATTGAACAGTTGGAGGAACAAGCCCAGATTCTCACTGGCTTTATCAAATCTCTTTTGTCTAAGGACAAAGTTTTGGACCCCCACCCCATTGACTACTCTTCCACCACCCTGTAATTTTGAGCCAAGATGAAGTACAGAGTATCAAAGATAACAAGTATTCTGTCTATGGCAGAGCTATGGAGGCCATGGTGGAAGATTGCTTGTTGCGGGATTGAACTTCAAAGCGTGGTAATTTCCACTAGACCTAGATCTTGGATTATAAAAAGGATAATCATAGTATATAGGTCAAAGTCAATTGGAGGAGGCCTTGTCATGGGCAAACAGGGGTGAAGCTTTCAAGACACTGCATGTATCAGCTTTCAAAGATACACAGGGTCATCGTTCAGGGATGAAACTTCTGGTGTGCCTCTTTCCTTGCAAGAAATCAAAGCTCAATTTAGAGCTGTCAAAGACAATCTAAAGGAGCTCCATCTCCAAAGGCAATCTGCCATTGAAGAAGCAAATAAAGATGTCGAGTTTGATAAAGAAATGGAGAAGTGTCTCCTCAGCCAACACGTCAGTCCCTCGTGGTAGAGACATAGCCGAGGCATTGAAGCCAACGAAGAAGTCAGTGGGTCCCTCCCAGTCTTAACCACCTAAATGAATTCATTGCGATTGGCAATCCTCTAATGTTAAAAGAAGTAGTTACAAAGAAACTGATTTGTAAGCTATATAATGAGTCTCTCCACGCCAATTTGGAAGGAAGAAGAACTTGGTTTATTTTCTGAAAGTGTAAATAGATCATAGAAATCAATACAAAGGGCTTTCCAAGATTATCCCTAACCTTTCATTTAATGTGAAGATCATTTGTCTCTACTTGCCGATCATACTCTCCAACTTTGCAAGCATGGTGATCATAACCAAGAAAACTTTGTGTCCTTGAAATAAATTTGTGTTATGAAGAAACTGTGTTCTGGCAGAATTTACAGAACTCTTTAAATTCCATCTTATTTATACGATACAAGTGAAATTCACTGTAGTACATAAAGAATTACTCTGTTATCTATATTTCTGGTGTTGCCTTTCTGCTCATTCTCGAACTCTCAAGTCCTTTTGTAATTGATGATCTTTATAGAAAACACTTTCGTAATATCCAAGTTTAACCAGAAAATCATGTTTTGTATATTTGTAAATAGGTTCGTTTCTGAATAAGGGAACCTCTCCCATTAAAGAGGAGGGACTTCTTGTCCCCTGACTGTTGCTCTTCGTAAAGTCCTATTTGACGACCAACAACTCCCAAATTTGTCTATTCCTTTTTGTCACCACTAGGTCCTTTGGGATATATTGGAAATATGTTGGGCAAATTTTTAAAATCAGATTACAAGTGGATTGTGTAACATATTTTCACCTATGCTTAAATCTATGTGGAGATTGACTTTAGTAAAGGTCTCCAGACAAATTGATTTTAAAGCGTGGTAATTTCCACTAGACCTAGATCTTGGATTATAAAAACATAGTATTTAGGTGTCAATTTTGTCATCAAACAGGGCATCTTTAAGATGCATTCCTCAAGCACAAGGGCAGCCTAAACAGAAAAAAAACGGCCTTCTGTCAAACCTAAAAGTTGGCAGACTTGTGAGTCTCCTCCTTCAGAAGCCCAAGCCAACAAGATTACAATAAATGTGCACACCTCAATGGTGCAGAAAAAAAATATGAGTGCACAAAAGTCTAGAATGAAGAGTTGAACCATTTATTGGTAACTCCAAAAGAAATGATGATTGTGGAGAATCTTTGTTCAAGAGAAGTAGTTGAACAAGAACTACCAATAGAAGGAATTAAGAGAGCCCATGAATCTAAAATTTTAAAATTTAGTAAAAAGCAATCTCTAATTGAAATCCACAATTTGGACCTTCAATTGATTGTCACTAAACCTCCTCTTGAGGGTTGGAATGTAGCCAATAAAAAGAAAAAAATGGCAACACTGAGGTTATTTCCTCGTAATGGTTGTGTTGCTTTGCTTTAGTCTTTGTTGTGCTTCCTTGAGGTGAGTTGTCCTCCCTCTTGGGGACCTTATTTAACATTCTAGGATGTCATTCTTTCCACTCATCTTTTTTGTACGATCAACATTGTACTATTTTAGTTTTTATTAATAAAAATACGCTTTTCAATCAAAAAAATAATCAAGATATAAACTTTTAGGTGATATTTTTTAGGTGTTTTTATATAATTAAGATATTTGTTCAAGTTAATAATATAATCATCACTGATAATGAATATTATTTTTTTGAGTTGTCATTTTTCTATGATCATAGTCATGTACAATAGTAAATAATCACAAGATAAAGGAACCTATAAACACAAATAATTTTTGAGTAAAATTATTTTGACAATAATTTAAATTTTAAGAAAGAGAATATTTTGACACTAAACCCATTTGTTTGATATTCTATTTCTTAAAATTCGAACTATTTAAAAACATTGCATAACTTCATAGTAGTTTCATTAACCGCACTATTTCCTTCCAAAACAGGTCATTTACTAGGTATTTCTACGTATTACCATATACATGTATACAGTTTAAATACAAGATTTTCTTTTCAAATATTGCCCATAATTCTTCTATATACATTTTGAATTAACTGTTTTGTAACCCAAAGAAATAAATAACCGAATAAAGAAATTAAAAAGAAAAAGAACTACGCAATTACAAAGCCCGTTCCTTCCCTTTATGTCCGTTCTACTGTAAAACTTTACATTGAGAGATGGAAAAATATGAGCTTCAAGGCATCTGACTTCACATCAAGAGACAGAAAAATAAGAGTTCTAAAGAGAGAGTGAATCTACAAACTATCTGATAGTGTGGTGCTGTTACTGGGCCAAAGCGCCTGGACAGATGTTGGTGAACAATCTAACTTGTCCGGGCTTTCACCTGTGATATCCGGTACCAAATCCTCAATCTCCTCGCACTCCTTCCTAACTGTCATGAGCTCCTCTGCCACCTCAGTCATGGTGGGCCTGGCGTCCTTGTCAAAGGCCAGGCATCTAAATGCTAGCTCACCAACCCTGTGGACAAGCATTCTGACACGTGGCCGCAATCTGACCTGTAAAAAGGGGTCCACAATGTCGTCAAGGCAGCCAGATGTGATCTTTGCAACGGCCAGCGCGGCAAGGCTGACTTCTTTCTTGTCACGTGTAAAGTCAACGGTCCTCATGGCGGTAATGATCTCAACCAGCACGACGCCGAAGCTGTACACGTCAGATTTGTCGCTGAGGTGGAAGTTCTGATGGTACTCCGGGTCCAGGTAACCTGGGGTACCTTGTGGGGTAGTGGAGATGTGGGTCCCATAGTCAAAGGGTGCCAGCCTCGAGAGGCCGAAGTCTGCCACCTTGCAGTTGAAGTCAAAGTCTAAAAGTATGTTGGGTGACTTGACGTCCCGGTGGTAGACCGGCGGTTGGAGGTTGGTGTGTAGGTGCGCAAGCGCTTGGGCGGCGTCAGCCACGATTATGCACCGGGTGCGCCAGTCAAGTGGGCTGTCACCCCGCTCGCGGTGGAGGTGCTCTGAGAGGGTGCCGTTGGGGATGAACTCGTAGACTAAAATGGGGCCATCCGCCTCCAGGCAGCAGCCAAGTAACTGAACGAGATTCTTGTGCTTTACATTCGAAAGGAGGCTAATCTCGTTCAAGAGCTGGTGGGCCCCCTGCTGAAGGAAGAACGAATTATATTAATGTCCAAAAATGACCGAAGTAGGTTATTGAGACTCAAAAGTACATCTAGTTCACTAGCAACCAATCTAGTTTGATACAACTCAAAAGTACATCTATTTCACAAATGACCAAGGTAGGTTAATGGGACTCAAAAAGTACATATATTTATAATTGAATAATACTAGAGTAGAAAAAACCTCAGAAGAATTATAATGCATGCGCTTGACCGCCACTAGGCGACCATCCGGGAGGCAACCTGCATAGACAGTACCACAGGCACCTTGGCCACACTTTTGAGTGTCAGCAAAGCCCTTTGTGGCTCGGTTCAGGGTTTTGTAGGTGAATATTTCGGTGGTGAATTCCTCCGATCTAGCATGGAGGAGGCTTGCTAGATGATTTCCCTCTCCACCTGGAGGCCGCTGCAGCCTCCGCCTCCGGCGAATAAGTAACGCTAGGGATATGATGCTTGCTGCCACTAGTGCTGCTGCACCCAGGAGCCCTGCAAAAGTAAAAGAAAATAAATTTTGTATGTTGATCATGTAAAAAAAAAAAATTGAAATTTTGCTAATATAGGCAATGGTCCTATGGATGGGGGGCCAATGCTTATTTTCTCAGCAAGTGCTTCTGTAAAAATTTCAGAGCTATTTACAGTAAGAAGGTCCCACGAAACATGAATTATCTAGTGCCCCCCATAGCTCCTTAAAAAAAAATCAAACTTATTAGTTGCAAATTCTTCAAAAAAAAATCAAATACATAAGAGGCCGTTGTTTGGGCAAAAAAAACAAAATGTCTGAGCAGTTGTTGCAGACTTGCAGCCCAATGGCCCCCCTTCCCAATGGTCACTAAAATACTCCGATCAGAAAAATAGATGCTATGCATTTTGAGCTGAAAATTCCAATTATTTATGTTTTCTGGTTTCACATCTCACAGAACACCCACAAAAGAAAAACTAGAGCAGTAGCCCAATCCATGAGACCCTGTCTTAACATTTTGATTAGATGAAATGAAATGACTAGAAATCAAACGTCAGAAATTATATATTTAACAATGATTGTGAAAAAAAAAATCATTTGGAATATATGTAAAATTCATTTAAGTTCTTGAATTGTATGGCATACCAGCTGCAAGGATTATTATCTTGGTCTTCTCCTTGGTCTTCTCCTTGGTCTTGTTCTTGCAGTCTGTGTCATATTGCTTCTCAACATACCTTGTGCAATCTGTACCAAGAAAATGCAACTTCAGAGTGGTCTACATTACAGTGATAGAATCAAAATTAGCCACTGACCCTACTTCAGATTCTAATTCATTATATGCATTTCTGATTCTCAAGAAATTCCATTTTTAATTTCCATCACTCACAGAAAGACAGAAATAAATGAATTATATTTACATCCGCATATGAATATGATCAAAGTGGTTAATGGAATTTAGAACTACAGAATGTTACAGGAAGAAAAAAATAATGCATAGAAAAGTCGAGGTAGGAAGCATTCAAACCAAGAAACCATGTGGGTGGACCTAAACCGGCAAAGCCAATACAAGCCAGTATATACAAAACAGTCCATATATAAATCTCTTTAAAGGGAAAAAAGTTACTGCTCATCTGTGAAGAGATATTCTAGAGGTAAAAGGAACTGCTTCCTGATCATATAATTTGGAAGCAGATCGGCCATTTTGACATTCCACCATTTAGGGATGACATTGTTTAAATAATTTTTGTTCTGGTTTCCAGTTTGTAATGGCTTATACAAGTTGTTTTTGCAGATATTGCTTAGATTACTCTGTCCTTTTTGCTACAGGATATTTGTTATCCAAGGGTATTACAGGCAGCTTTGGTGTCCATGTTTGTTTTGTCAGGGAGTTTTCTTGTAATAAGCCCCTTCATGGACTGTATGAATACCTGTACTTCATTTAGGCTTTTTTCAAAAGATCTGGGTCCAGAACTAATCATTATGGACATCCTTTTCTGTTATTTTACAAGGAACCTTATAAGGGTCAATAGAAGGAAGTAAACTAAACAATGACACATTGCACATTGATCCAACAGATCTGGTTGTAGTTACGCTACACCTTACATATTGCATGTGTATTTTTCAGAAAACTAGTTTGAATATCCTACTAGAATCCTCATTTGGCACTTCCGAAAACACTTAAAATACGTTTTTAGGAAGCAATTAACTGGCATGCACACAGGTCTTTGAGAGAGGATCTCATGTTGCATATTTTAATCCTGCAGCATAAATAGGGCTACAACATTGAGACCGTGACTTAAGTTCTTAACCCTATATGCTTTTTTTAATAGGGAAATTCAGAACAGAGAGTAGATGACATCTCAACTATATATGGAAACTTGGAAAGCAGTACAGCAAAAACCCTGGGTTGTGGAAAAACCACCATAACTGAGGTGAAAGCTATATTCTTCCTTCATAAACCAAGCGTTTATAAAAACAAGAATATAAAAAAGTCACAGCCAAAGCTAATAAAATGTCTTTAATATTGTACAAAATTTACCAGTGCAAATACTGCCACTCGGTACAAACTGTTTGCCTGCTTTCTCAAAACAATGCTACAGAAACTGCAAGCAGTAAAATAAGCCCATCAGGGAAGCTAATGAATAACATCTATGCAACAGAGAGGCTGATAGAATTGAAAAGAAAAACTGCATTGAGCACTATGCATCAATGAAAATGCATTCCATGGTAAACCATCTGAAAACAGGGCCTGCATCCTCCATACTTCTCTCCTTCAAAATCATCCACACATGCTGGAGCTGGTTCAGTTCTTCCCTTCTCCCGCCTGCGTGGGGTCAAATTCTTCCAACTTCATCTCCTTTGGAATTCTCCAAACCCTAATTACTCAGCACTATCAGCATCTTCCAATTCATGTGGATGACCTTTATGACATTCAGGTGAGGAACAAGTTGGCCCCGGGTTTTGCATAGCTTGAATAACAGCTCCAATAGAACAGTAGATCCAAGTATTAAAGAAGTTGTTCCCTGAACAGGTTAGTAGTCATCCATTTTAACAATTTTGGTTTCTTAATTCCTTCCACCATGGATATTTTCCTAACATCCATGCACACATCAATAGTAACCCTGGTGCCTTCCTAAACTATCATAGTTTTGTCTACAGATTTCTGTAGTAAATTAGTAATATATCTTCCACCAGGTCATAGTATGCCTGACGCACATCCTCGAGGGTGTGATAATTCAAAAGGATTTTAGTTTCTCCTCTGACTGCCTTCGTAATGTTTCCACAGCTTGCTTTTCGCAAATCTAGTAATTCCCCTTGCCCCTGAGAACTCACTTTTGCATTCTGCAAAGGAATATCTTGGTCCATGGAGCTTGCCATGGAGGAAGTAGGTAGAAGGCCCAAACAGAGATAGCGGCAGAGCTCATTAGGAAGCGAAATGAAGGGGCACCTAGAAGTGATACAAACTATGTCTAAGAGTAATGACAATCACTCTCCACAAATTGAAACTTTGTGAGAAATCAAGGAATGAAGAAAAACTAAGAAGCCGGCTTACAGTGATTCAACAAGCAATGTCCGGTAACTAAACCCCCAAATGGCCAGGCCTAGAATATTTTAGGATTAAAAAAACACAAAAAACATCCAATTCCAGAAATCCCGAACTCTAAGACACTAACAAACTCAAATTCTTGCTTTCAACCACAGAGACATCACCTACCATAGCCACTGGATTGTGAGAAGTGCATGGCAAGTTGAATGAATTTTTTGCTCCTTTGTCTGTTTCTTGCCGCAGAGCTATCAAACCAAATAGAAATGAGGGGAGAATGAGAAATTAAAGGCTTAAAAGCCTCAGACTCTCAAATGAGAGTATAATGCAGCCGCATGCTCTACCATGCCAACCTTTTAATGTGATTATAAACGAGATAATACTGAAAGGTGGTGGGATTTTATCCCACCCCCTTATGCAAACATTTCTCACATCCCCAGGTGATACAGAAATATTACTTATTGGGACCATTTATGGTATCCTTGTCATCTAAAAGGAGCCTAAAAAGGACAGGTCCTTTTCTAAAATTGAATGCTTTTTATAGTGATCCCTTTTCTTGTCATGGCATCCACTCCCAAAGCAAGTTGATCTGTAGGTTGATTGCCAACTCTCCTGATATGGCACAATTTGGCAATGTGGAAGTCGGTAAGAGTTTCAAGTTTACTGTTTCAACAATATTTAGCACCATATGTCTGATCCGCAAGTTTCAACAATATTTAGCACCATGTCTGATCCGCCACTCAGAGTAGTTATCAGTTTGGAGTCTCCTTCGATTTCTGATTCCGTCCATCCATTAGCTAGAAAAATTCTTAGCCCCTTTATTAATAGCTAGAGAAACTATTAGTGGTTTCACCATGATCTTTTAATTATGTAAGCGAAGTGGACCCTTCAGGGTCTCTAAAGACTCTGCCTCCTCCAATTTGGGTCAGGACTACCCTTGCAGCATCATCAAAATTGAGTTTATCATTGTCTGATGGAATCCATTTGATCACTTTCTTTGTAGAGCTTGAAAACAAACTATTTAGCAGGGAGATACTTAAGAACAGGGCACCATTTCAGAGCAATATCCTGCTCCTTGAGAGTTAAATCTATTGAACCTTCGGAAGCCAACACCACCATATTTCCCCGATTGCAGAATCACTTTCGAAAATGATTCTCTGTGTTGAGAGCATAGTATCCTAAAAGGTTCTGCTATTTCTGTCCATCCATGTTTTTCAAATAATAATAGATAATTCTACCTTCTAATTTTTTTTTATGGAAGAGATTGCAGTTTTTTTTTCCAATCTTTTATCCACTAGATTACCTTTTGAAGAGATACCCGACAGAGATTAAAAAAATATCTAAAGAACCAGCTCCAAATTTCCACAGCAAAAGGGATGAAGCAACAAGTGTGCTCCACATTGCTGATTAGCCCAACATAGAACACAATGTGATTGGCCATTCCATCCCTTCTATATATTGTCTCCTGTCAAGATTTTGTTCCTGGTTGCTAGCAAAAGAAGGGCAATAGCCTTAGGAAAACATTTTTCGACCCTCCATTGAAGTAATTTAATTTTAATGATTATATGAAGCTTTGTGAACATTAAGTTTTTACCCTCCCATCACATTGTGTAATGTCCCCTTTTTGAAATTAAAGCAGAATGAAGACCCTTAGCCTATCTTCATAGTTACCTAAGACTCCGGGACGGGGTTTCCAGGATGGCAATTTTTTTTCAAATTTTGGGGACGGTGGGGGTACGGCAAGGGGGAGGCTGATAAAAAATATATACAATTTATTAATTTTGCAAATATAACATGAATAATTCGATAAACTAAGACTTAAAACTGAAATTTTGAAGATTGAAACCATTAATGATTAATTCAATTATTCGTCACATAAGCCAAGGCCCAAAATGCTATTATTCAATGTTCATATTTCAAATTTCAATGTTTCATATTGAGTCATTAACAATGAACATAATATGATAATAGTAATACATGTAAGATTATCATAGAATTTAGAAATTACTATTAGAACGATGAATCCAAGATACATTGATACTTCATACTAGATAGAGAGACAATGAATCAATGATGCATTAACGATATCAATATGAAAATTAAAATTAAAAACAAGTCTTCAAAAATCAACATGAGAAGAATACAAAGTTACATATGTTATTAAATATTATGTCATAGACTCATAGTCATAACTCAGAAGTATATATATGATATTCCATAACCAATGACAATTTAGAATAAATAAAACAATAAAATTTTGGATTAAAATTTAAGTTTTTTTTTGTTTTTTTTAATGCTTAAAAGAGGCAAAACATAGGGACATCACGACGTCCCCTACTGCGTCCCCCAAATCTTGAAGCACCCGGGATGTCCTGAGTGCATCCCCTAACCTTATGGGACGTCCCCTTTTTTTTGTTTTTTTCGAGACATGGGGGAAACATCATGTCCCCGTCCCCAAGTCCCCGGGATGTCCAGAACATCCAAGACAGCTCAGGGGGGTGCACATATCCGCATAACACTACCTATTTTATTGACCTATTTTATTGTTTCCCATAGGCTAATGGGATGAAGGAAAGGGGAACATGGTAAGATTAAAACTAAGTGAGCCAAAAAGTAACTTTATGTCGGCCATTTATGTTTTAATTTTAAAATAAGATTACTTTTCTAATTTAAGTGGACCGACACATAATTAGAAATTAAAAGGAAGGGAAGGATATAAAAGAAGATGGAGGGGTTCATTTGTGGACATCTATCATCTATTAGTTGAAGTTGAGCACTTGTACTTCTACTTTCAGCTATTGAGGAACCCTCTTAGCATCCATCGCTCAAGGACGAAAACCCTCATTGTGATCAAATTTGAGGACGAAAACTCTCAATATCTTCTTGGTGGCTTCACGCAGGGGTCACATTTAAGCGTAAATTCGGATCATCGGAGCTAGGGCATGTCTATTTTCAATTTGCGTCAGTTTGCAGTTCAGCTAGGGCACATTTTCTACTTTTCCCGCTTCAAATCTGTGTTTCAAGCAAAGAAATTCAGCCAGTCTAGAGACAATCCACCAGACCTCAGTCAGGGACAGCAAGGGCACAATTTGCAGCCATTTCTAGGGCTGTCTACACCCCTTTGGATTTCAGATCAGCGTTTAGGGCATCAGTAGCGGACGAAATTGGTTGGTTTCAGTTGCAGTGTCTCCTTTTGGTCTCTAGTCATCTAGAGTGTCTTTTGTGAGAAAATTGTTGTAATCTTATAAAAGTATTTTTCTTGTTTTATGGTGTAAAAATAAATATAAATAAATTTAGACTTTGGTTGGAAAAATTATTTTTCATCATCTGCTTGTACCAAGAGGGTTTCTAAATGCTTTGGGCCTTCTGGATAGTTTTGTATTGTGATTATTTGATAAATAAAGGAAGATTTCAGATTGTTGTATTTTCTGTCTTAAGAGTTTGCATAAAAATCAGATTGCTATATTTTGTATAAGGATTTCAGGGAAATTCCAGAATTTCTTAGATCTGTCCCATATAGGACATTACACATTGTGTGTTTTTTTATTTGAACCAATTCATCTGATCATGTTTGAGAGGTTCCTAATGGGAATGGGATATGAGTATACATAGTATAGGGGATACTTGCAGGCGTGTAGTATAGATCTGAGAACTAAGTAGACAACAGTTGATTATGTTGCTGCACAAATTATAATTAAGTTCTTTTTTTGAAAAGGTATCATCAAAACCTTACACTCCTATTTATGTGAACTCAATCCAAGTTATAAAATCATCATCTATTGCAATATATTGCTGTTATTTAGCTACATTTCTATTTCATCACTGCTGTTGTAAACCAGCTATAACTTTATTTCTCTGCATAGCTTTTGAAGAATACAGCAGGCTGAGTGTATGTAATTATTGGTGAACCCAACATAGCAGCATAAAGGGAAGTTTATTTCATTTTTTTTCTAGACCGAAATTTAAAAAATAGGCAAAGAAGCAAGTAGAAGGTAATAGAGATAAGGAGATCAGCTTACTTGTGGAAGTAAAACTATCCAGTTGATATTGATATCAGCCAGATCCTTGTTTCAGAAACACAGGTAGGTACAGTATCTAGGTAGATAGGACAGATTGAGGTATCACAAGTAGAACCAAAAGGAGAGGTAGAAGAGATGCCAGTTGCTGAGGACTCAGAACTGGGAGTATACACCCAGCAAAAGAACAGGGAAAGAACACTCAGATCAATTCATTATCCACAAAAGAAAAAAACAATAGAGTTCGGTACTAGAACTTTAAAAAGGAAAAGGATGGAATCAGAGCCATCATTGATTTCCAAGCGAGCAAAGGTTTGGTGGTGAACCTAATTAGGACACAAAACACAGTGTCTAAACTTGGAATGCTATTGGAAGGCCAATGGGATTAAAGAAGATAAACCCAATTGGAATACTTTCCAAGAACATTGGAAGATTATGCCATTAAGTGGTATAACCAATCAAAATATGAATAAAAAGACATTTCGTCTAAGGTAAAGGGTTATTTTACAAAGGAACTCAAAAAGTGTTATACATCTGCCCAAACATTGGAAAAGTTGACAAGTATAAACAAGGAAAAGATGACTCAATTAACGACGACAAAACAAGAACATTATATCTGGTTCAAATGTATAATGGAGGGGAAGGGATCAAAGACATCAGAAAGTTGAATATTTCTCTGGTTGGCAAAATGCTTTGGAGGATCAAGGGCAAACATTTTAGATAGCGGAGCCAAGTCCTCAAGGGAAAGTATTTGTACAGTATGGAAACGAAAAGAACCTTCACTACCATTGACCTTCTGAACAAGTCCGCGAATTGGAACGGTATAAGAAAATCTAGAGGGTTGCTCATGGACAAGCTTTTTGGGGAGGTTCATAACAGGGTCAAAATGGATTTCTGGAGAAACACTTGGTTAATGGAACACCCTTTGAACAATGATAATGATTTTAGTACCATTCAAAATGAGAGTAGGGGTATAGAATTTATTAAGGTCAGGGAATTTTGGGTCAAAAAAGAGAAACTTTGGGGGATTAACGGAACCTAGAAAACTTTCATAAATCTAAATAGTGAAGAAAATAAAAAACACAGTCGTTGAATAAACTCTTGAAAAGCTTCAAGATTCCCTAGAGTGATGAAGAAGATAGAATTCAGTGGAACTGCCAACGAATTTACAAGTTCAAAGAGGGGTATGAAAGTCATATTACGCATCGAGGAATGCTTAGGAGACTTCCATTGGCTTCAAAATTTGGAACTCGGAATTTTGGCTGAAAGAAGTATTTCTCTAGTTGGTATGTCAAGGCAAATTCTTGCTGGTGAGCACCTTAAAAAAGGATTTGTAGATCCCAGTAGATGCCTAATGTCTAAGGAAAGTGAAGAAGATGTGAATCATCTTCTACTTTTGCAACTGCACCAGGAATATTTGGAAACTATTTCTCGCTAAATTCAACACTCTGTGGTTGCTGAATCAAACATTAAGGGACCATTTCAGTAATGTGGACTAGTCCAGTCAATATCGATATCTTCAAGGTTCTGTGGAAAATGGACTCGAGTATGATTGTTTGGAAGATTTAGCTGGAAAGGAATGAGTGGGTCTTCCCTAACGAAAAGGCCAAAAAAATCAGAATCGAATGTGGAAGGAGATTGAAAGGAACGTAAATGTCATTGTTCCTGCCTTGAAGAGCAAGAAAAGAAAGGAGAACAATCCATCAGAAATAATGATAATGAGGAACTAACCTGAGATTAGAAAAAACTTTGATAAACTTCCTACTCTGAAGAAGAAAATAGATAACACTATCAAACGGATTTGCAAGAGGGATGGACAAAGTTGAATTTCGGCAGTGCTTCAAAAGGTAGTCAAGGTGAGTTTGGGGCAGGTACAATTATGAGGGAGAACACCAAGAAAGTGACAACCTACCTAACGACCTACACAGGTATAGACTGCAACAACGTTGTCAAGGCAGAAGGTTTCATAAGTGGATTAAAACTGGAAGTGAGCTATGGGATTAATTACTTGATAATGGACGGGGATTCCTATGTGATCATTAACGCACTTATTAAAAACAGTTTGCAATAATTGGAGACTTTCAAGTCTAAATAGAGAAATTGAGAATGTGGAGAAGTTCTGAACGGTAAAATTTCAACATGTCCTATGTGAAAGAATGAAAGCCGCAGATTTTTTTGCTAATTTTATCATCCACAACGGTAGAAGACAACTTAAAGGAAGACAATGTTTCGCAGGAGGATAGTCTTAGCGCTTTCAAGGAAATTACAATTTTAGAAAAAACCTCTGATGCAAGGGAATTTCCAAGTGCATATTAGAAATAACAGAGAAACGGATGGTAGTAAGCGGAAAGTTGGTCAAAATATTGGATAATGTTTATCCTAGCATCCAGATAGGATGATATTCAAGAGAATGGTCTAGAGGTCACAACCGTGCCAGTGGTGAGAAAAGACTAATGGTTATTGAGAATGAGGTTCCAGATGAGGAAGAATTGGCTATGGAGGACCCAACAGTAGAACACAAGCATGTACATTCTAATGAGGAAGCAAGCCCTAATAGCTCGTAACATGCATTAAATAGGATAAGCACACCACAAACACTCAAAGTGATTGGTTATATTAAGAAGAAGGTGATTGTTTCGGTCAATACAGGGAGTACCCATAACTTCATTGATAGAAAATTAGCTAATGAGCTCAGTTGCTTTGTGTATACAGTCTCCAATTTTTAGGTTGTGATTGTTGATGGGAAGCAACTAACTCTAAATAGGGGACTATCAGCTGGATTGGGAAATGTTTGTCATCCCAATTGGGGGAGCAAATGTAGTTTTGGTAGTGTGATATTGGGGATAGTGTCATTCAATTTTCAGGACAAATTCATTGTCTTCAGTATGAATGGAAAAAAGAACAAGATAAATGGGATGCAATCACCCCCAAGCCAAATTATTAGCTCTTACAGCATGGAGAAATTTGTTGAGAAAGGATCTTACAGCATAGTGGCACAACTACATTTCTTAGAAGCACGTAATAAAGAAGATTAGTATCCACCTTATACTACATCTTAGTTACAGAGTCTTCCCAAAGCCCGTGCAGTCGATGATCATATTCATGACAAGCAAAAACTACTTCAACTCCTTGAAGAGAATTTGGTTGTGGTGAAGAATAGAATGAAACAACAAGGAGATCAGCACAAAGGTCACTTCAACAGCATAAAAGCATCAAACTAGAAATAAAATTTTAGGGGCCCTATACGGTTCTCCACCAGATTGGAAGTATAGCTTTTAAGTTAGAACTCTCACCCTCTTCCTAAATTCATCCTATCTTTCATGTATCATGCCTCAAGAAAGTACTTGGTACCAAGTTTTTGGTCCATTGGTCCAATCAAAATTGCCTGAGTTAGCTGAAGAAGGGAAGTTCATTATGGAACATAAGGCAGTCATTGAGAAAAGAGTGAAGCGATTGTGGAACTGAGTCATTCTTACGTTTCTCATCAAATGGAAGAATCTGCCTACTAAAGATGCAATATGGGACAATGAACAGTTCATGCTACAACAGACTAAGTTGCTAAGGGTTGAGGGCAAGGCTTTTCTAAAGGCGAAGGGCATGTTATATCCCTAACATTATATATTCTTATGAGTACTGAATTTATGGAATGGAGTACATAACCTTTACCTTTCATGTATTAGTTCTGAATAATTAGTTAGGTCGACTTAATTAGGATGAAGGGGTGTGACCCTTCATATTTATGTATATAAATATGGATGAACAAGGGTTTTCCAAATCATCAGAAGTACTATTATTGAATTCGTTTCCTTATTTATTCTGATTTATGAGATTTCTTCCTCGAAGTGGATTATATTTGAATGTTTCTTCCATTATCATAAAGGAATAACCCAACATGCAGATTGGTTTTATACAAGCTCGAGCAGGCTGCATGAGCTTGGTATATTAAGATTGATCGGCATCTCCAAGATCTGGATTTAGAACTATGTAGGTCGGGCCGAAGATATCAGCCAATGATGATTCATCACTGGTCAACGAATCACTCTATTGACAATTGGTGGGCATTTTATTATTTCTTGCATCCACACAACTGGGTCTATGTTTTACTGTTAGCTATCTTTCTCTTTTTTTGTCTCAACCGAAGCTCATATATTCGACAGCAGCAAAATTTCAAACTGCAGATTTCAGATTGATATCTAAGGAGCAGCCTGCAGATTTAATGACTAAACGCTTTGGTTTAATTTTGTTTGTAGATTTTCAAGACAATCTTGGAGTAGTCTCCAGTTTAGCCATAAAGGGGGGCATTAAAGATACTAAACATTAACTAATTAACTATTGGTTAATGTATGTTAGTTATTCACATATAACTGCCTCACCTAAATATGCAACTACTTTATGCTTAGTAAAAGATGGACACACGAGAGTATGTTAATGTGCCATATGCCTTCCATTTCTCTTCATTCTCTCTCAGACTTACTAATTGTTGGAAGGAGAATGGTTGTTTTCCGCCCCAAACACCTTTGATTCTTCCTTGAGACCATTCTCATAATTTCTTGAAACCATGTCCACTTTTTGTTTCTTGATCTTTTCTTTGACATAAGAAGCGTTTGTTGGGGATGCATAGTCCCCTTATATTTCACAATAGGATGTGTGTCACAAGGATTGTAGAGGTTTGAAAGTAATTTTTCCAGGGGGAGATATGTTGGTTTGATTTTTGGTGTCTAGATATGTATGAGTTGTGTAAAAGTCCCACCAAGATATGCATCCTATGCTAGTTCAATGGTTACAAACTTACAATGAAATACTTCCGCTTTTCCTTTGTTTTAGGCGCATGTTTTGAGTCACAGATGTCCACATCAGTGGGAATGAGACCCGTGGATTACAATTTCAGCCATACCGTTTCCTATGGACTGTTTTCCTGGGTGCTACAAACATCATCCATCTCCTCAAACTCCTAATTGGCCAGGGCTGAAAAAGGATCGATGAAATAGACCTGTTTTTCTTTTTCTATTGAATCCTTACATTTTTTGTGTAGGGTTTTTTGAATTTGTTCTTTTCAGGTGTGCTGTGCTGGGGTTTTGCATGTATCTTTTCAGGTGCTTGGTTAATTGTTGAAGTTGGTTGAACTTTTGGCTTTTGAGGATGAGATATGTCTAGGTCCTATTATTCATGAGGGGAGAAACCCTTTTCAAATGGCCATGCTCCTGGCAGATCAAGCATCTGAACGGAGTATTTTCATAGTCAACAGGCTGTTCACATTCAATTCCTCCCATGTCGGGAATTAGTTGGTCAGGTAATGGCTTCACCAAGTCAAAATTGACATATATGCCTGCATAATTTAGCATTCATGGGTTTCTTGTGAATTCTGATGCAGCGATTTACCCTTGTATTGCAGATCCAATTTTTTTAGGGAGGACTCATGCCAGTATTTGCTTGGGGTAACGTTAGCCTAGCCCAAACTAACTAGAACTATGCTTGGAATAAGGATCCATATTTAAGAGAGAGAGAAATTGGAAGTGTGTATAATGTAGCTAGGAAATTTTGTGAAAGACCCAGATCAAAGGGAAATTCTGACCATTTCTTTTGATTTTAGAAATTTACCGAGTACATGAAAATAAATCTTTGTGGCAAGCCAGTTCTACACTCTGATACCATTTCTAAACATATATAAAAGAACATAGATAAACAAGGAAACACTGGAAAATTTCATACAGTACAAGCAATTCCAAAAGGTGCATTATAGAATCTGACGCCGCTTTTGAAAAGTATACCAAGTTTGCTATCTTTTTTTATCATGATGCCTTTCAGACTAGAGAACCATAGCAAGGGAGGGAATAAAAATGAACCTTATATAGATGGTCTTGGAATGGATTTGCATAGGAAGTATGATTAGCAATATCTAAGATGTGAAATTTATATAAACTTGCAAAGAAGGATTCTCAACAATTTACAGGAATACAAGTAATCGAGCAGTACCGTGCATCTTAGACTTGACAAACAAACATTGCGGGACTGGATGGATGGTCTAGATTTTACGTTGTAGACATAGAAAATTGAAAGCCCAACAAGAAGACCCCTGTGAACCATTAATGATCCTATGACCAAAAATCAGCAGGCAAAGTATTTTCCTAGAACAAATGCTGAACTTGTTTGTCAATATTCCCGTTTCTACAACATTTTGTCAGATGGTAAATTTATCTCGGCAGCATCTACCCACCAAACCAGATCTGATCTGGAAGGAGCAAGGAGAAGTCCCGTGTAAATAAATCTGTCTCTTGCAACTTTTCTACAATTTTAAGAAAAGACAAAAGGGGAAATGCTATATACATGATAGCAGAGTATAACACTGACAAAATGAATGATAAAAGAATAAAGATGTCATATATGATAAACAAGTAACTTTTATGGCAACTCAGTCCCTTATCTACCAGTATTTTATATAGTTCTGTGCATGCAATCCTCATACATGAATTGTTGCTTGCTATCAAATGGTAGTGAATACTGTGCTGTGCACACTGAAAAAAATTGACACAAGTTGTCTGAATCCACAATGGCTGTACAAGAGGAAAGATAGCTAACTGTGCAGTACTAACAAGTTTAGTTACAACAAAATGATCTTATTAGTAACAAGGTCACCGTGCATATTCCATGTAGATGATGACATCACAAGATTTAATGGTCTTCCATAAGGCAAATTTTCTTAATAAAAAAAACAGCATAAAGCATGTAAGAATGATAGAGACAAAAATGACTGTCATGAAACAATATAATACTGTATCTCCATTGGCAATTTCATGAACAACAAGAATATATAATCATCTTCCCTGTCATATAAGCAATGCAAAAACAGACTCCCTTGATTTCATTGGTCCGGCCCTTGTATGTAATGTCCCCAATGGACATTATTTTACCCCTAAACGGATTTTAGGCAATCCCAACTTTAAATATGCAAAATACAGACAAATTGCAGCCAAACAGAAAACTGATTTTTATAGAAAATTACAGCTAGGGCAGCGAACAGTAAAATATGAATAACTCCCAAAATATCCGCTCAAATCACTTGAAATTTTAAATGGAGCTTGCTAATACAATAACAAATATTATAAAACTGTTTTTGGAATTTTTCGAATAACAGAATGCTGCCAGAAATTTACAGCGTGCCCTAAACAACTGAAAACTTCTAAAATTAATATCTTTTGCTAGAGAAGTCCAAATGAGCTGAAACTTTGGATCTTGGGCCACAAAAATATGAAGAATAATATTCCAAAAATAGTTTTCGCACAGAAAACATGAAATCCTAATTTTGCCCTAAAAAGTAGGTCGCCCAGCACATTTAGGGCATCAATTCAGCTCCAAAATTGACAAGCTAAGGTAGATCTCTCACTACCGAAGAATGCCCTGCTAGCTAAGGATGGATCTCTCACCACCTAAACTAGGGTTCCCGTGGGATCTTACTCCACAAGCTGGATATTTGCAAACAGCAGTTGCACATGAAAGAATATGCATAAGCTACAAGCTTAAGACACAAATTAGAAAATATCAAATGGTATGGAATATCCTTCTCTTCAAGTCGACTTCTCCTTATAAAGGAAGAAGAGACCCAAAACAACCTCTACAATATCCAATTAGTTCCCAAGGATTTTCCCTATGCAAGCATTTAATATTTTCCCATATTAAATATTTTTTCCAACAACTTTTTCTCTCTTAATGCAAGTCACATTTTTCTAGGGGAAATACATAGTAAAATGGGCATTTATCATTTCTATGTTCCCATTCCCCCTTCTAAGGCAAGTCGCCTTTTCACCTAGGATGGATAACAATTTATATTTGGACCTTTTCCATCCTTGATTTAATAATTATTAAGTCATATAAATTATTATAAGTGCTCTATATATTTTTTTCTTTTATTAATGGCACTTTATAATAATTAAATATAACTTAAGCCACCCTTATATTTTTCCTTTGGCCGTCAGGTTGACAAAATAGGCCAAAGGTCTTCGAATGGGAAGGGGATATTACATTGTATTTAGAGATTTCAGAGGTTCGGGATTTCTTGTTGGATTGGAAATCCATGGTTGATATATCATTCAATCTGGAAGGAGATGGACTTGAAATGATAGGAGATAACCTTAAGATGTTTTTCTTGTGCATGTTCTTGCCTGCAGTTAAAACCTAGTCACAAGGAGCAGGATTGTACATTTTTTGTTGAAAAATGAGGAGTTTTATTGCTTCACACACGCCTTTGATTCTATGCTTAGTGTAAATACATAAATCTGGCAACTTATCCTTTGTCAATCACAAGTTTGGCTTTGTTTCTTATTATGACTTGTGCATTCGTCCTAAGCCTAATTGACATATCCTTCTCTCTTGCGTGACTTGCTTAACTCTATACACTGCTTTGCCGTTCACTCACTCAATTGCATTTATCCAAAGCACTATATCACTCACAGGCATCTCGCACAGAATCTTTCTTAAACATCATGAACTGGATGTCCAAAACCATAGGATCAAGGACCACGCCGTACTATGGTCTGGGCCGACCCGTACAGTCCTATTTCCCTCTCTCCAACAACTAGTTTCTCAATTTAAATATCCTTTATGGGTCATTTCTTATCCTGTGAGTCGGCCTTAATGCAACATCTAACCTACAAAAGCCTATCTAAGCAAGTCTAATGCACTTTATAACTCACCCACCATTCTCAAAAGTATCTATTGAAAATTACACTCCTAAAGCACTCAAGGCTCTCCTAAACCTCCCTATAGCAACAACACATCTTTAAGAGCAGCCACCACTCACGTCTAAAGCACTCAAATCAGGTTAAAGAGTCTAGCTTCCCAATCCACAAGCCTCCAAAGGTCCTAGAGCCAAGTCATAACAAGAGAAAGTCAACACAAAGCATTTCCAAAGTTCTAAAGGACAAAGGGAATCCATATAGCATTTGAAGCACATTATACCAAATCACTGCCGCGTAGGGTACATCAATACTTTATCTATGGTTACAACCACTATTCTTTGTGTCAAGAGATGCAAGGGCAACATAGGGGTTGGCTTAGATTAACATACACTATTGGTCCTACACTAGGAGAACTACATGGAGTTTTCTCCCTCTTGCGAGGCGATGAAGTGCAACACCTAGATTCGTTCAGCAGAGATTGATTGTCAGGGTCAGTCCAACTCCACCCACACACGGATTTCTCCTTTTGTTATCTAATCATGTTCATGAATTGCTAGTGCAAGTATTCTAGAGTTTTACCTTTTGTAAGTTACTACAAGAAGGTGTCACACAGTTGCGAGCCCTAGTACCAAATAGTGAAGCACATTTTTAGGCCACCAATGACCACAATAAGTTGCAGAACCCCAACATATCCGATATGAGACCATACAACCCAAGACAAGCCTGTACTACACCATAGTAGATCTTGTACAATTTCATACCAATTCAGTTTGTGGATATAGTTCCAGAGACGACACATTTCCAAATCTTATCCAGTTTGCACATCCAGATCACCTTTGTATCTCTCTATTTAGCTAAGTACCCTTCCCTCCTTGTGTATTATCCAAATTTTGGATTAGTATTATTAGCATCATGAGATAACAAAATCACCATTGTGATTATGTAAATTTTTATCACTTAACACTCATTCTATGGCTCTTGTTGGATGTAACCACGGAACAGGATTCAAGATGAAGTTGTGAAACCGAGAGACCTCAAAGAAGATAGGTTTCGGTGCAAAGGCTTAAACACTATGAAGATGTCATCAAAATCAAAATTTGATTGCATATTTGTGTTCCTCTCGAAAAATTATGCAAGTTCAAAATAAATGGCACCCAACTTCGAGTTCATATGCAAAAATTACGGCCTCCGGAATGTAGCGGACTTTATATGGTGACAGAACCACCCCTAAAACTAGAGTGGCAGTTTCGCAACCACCTCCGACAAAAAGTAGCAGTTCTGTCACGCAAGAAAGTCTGGGAAGAATAAATGGCTGCAGACGGTTCCTCTTCAACTTCTAAGTCTTTTGGGCTTTTGATTCAAGCTCTTATTGGTGTCAAACTTGTATAAATATATATGTGTATGTGTGTGTGTGGGGGGGGGGGGGGGGGGGGGGGGGGGAAGGGAAGGCATTTGTAAGAGGGAAAAAAAAAGATTCCAAGCAAATTTTATTCATGATCATATGTGGTTTTCTGAATTGGAGTGTGAAAGAAAGGTGTGAGTTGCAGAGCTTGTATGAGTGTTTGAAAATCATAGTGTTCATGGAGGCCTTGAAAAGGCAGTAAGCTTGTACTTAAAGACATGATAGTGAGATGAGGAAGCATTGCTTCACTCTTGCTGGATTTTTCTCAATTTGAGTTTCTTCGGGGTAATCTTGTCTCTTTCATTCTATTTTGCTATCTTGCATTGCTCAGTATTTCTTTGATTATGCAACACTCCTAGTTCAATTCTAAAGCACATTTAATGACTAATTATGCAAATTGAAATCAAATAGTATATTGAAGAATGATGGGAATTGTGAGGAATGTATAAGATATGTCTTGGTGAAACTTAGTGTGGAATATCCACCTAGTTTATGGATCAATGTATTAAGCAATCATTCTATTGTTTTATCATCACACGTTGTATTAAAATTTACATTTGGTTTTGTATGATTAACACTTATTAATGAGTTCAAAATATTCTACCTATAACAGCGTTACGCCTTCTAATAAATAAGGAAATGAAATCATACCCAAACACATTATATTTAGGGTGCAAACATTTGGTGAACCCAACCATTGCCCGAATCATGGGTGGCCCTAGGACTTATCTTCCTTCCTTGGTGTCTAATCCTTTAAGCCCTAGGTTGTGTTCTCCTTTGTGTTGTTTTCATGGCTTCATGTCCTATCGTCAATAGTGGCCTCCCCTTTTATATTAAAGTAGTGGAAACCAAGTGGTTGGCTGAACATGTGCTTGTTGATAATAACTCGCCTCTCGATTTTTGCATTGTCTCTTTCATTAACAAGTTGGGCATATTCATTGATGATCTTGCTCCATCCAACGTGCGTATTCATGATTCCAATCATGTATCCATTGTCCAATAGGGCACTTGGGCAAAATTCACTACACATCACCGTGGGTTCACAAGCCCTTGCCACTATATATCACATCATGCTTGATGATCTTGTTTACAAAATACTTTTGGGACAACCTTGGATACATGACTTGAGATTCGTGCCCTTGCATGCTTTCCTAAAGTTTTCCTATCAAGGCTCCTTGTACACTTGCATTCTGAACCCTAGGCTTTTTAAGTATTATGTCGCACCACGCAAAGACAAAATATGTCTTGCTCATGTGCATTCTACACCATCTTCTGATATGAAAAACCCTACATTCGGGTCTCTATCTTCTATTACTAGTGATCTAGCCATTGTACCTACTCGGAGGCTCACACATGATAGACATTCTATGGATGGTTGCAATTGTGATGATGAAACTAGCAATGATTCCACTACTATTGAACAAAACGACACTACTATTCCTATTACACACGATCCTCCTACTATATCCTCTAGCACTTTGCCTCCTAAGGATTTACCCCTTGTTGCTACCTCTACCGCGCCTAGTACTTTGCGGGCAATCCACATTCCCCTTCAAAATGCTACAATCAGTGTTGCACAGAGACTCGTCTCCTACCAAAAAAATGTGTCTCAGAGGCTGGTAGTTGTCTCGGAGATTGGCACTTGTTGGTACTCGTCTCGGAGACTTGTTTTTCAGTGTTTTCAAAATAATATATACCTTAAGATATGATGAGATATCAAAGATAAATATCGATATATTAACTTTTATCCTTTGTCAACATCTAATATTTTAATTTTGAAAAGGTAGTACTGTCTTTCTTAGGCTGTATATTACTGTTTTTTCTAAAATTTACACAATATTGTTTTACCATATCCAAGTACCCAGGTCCTATTTTTCTGAAAATGGCATGCCCATCCCTGTCTCCTCGTATCAGTATCAGTACCAGTACCCGTACCCATCTCCTAGTAACTATGGTTACAATGTCTATGGCTTTTAAATTTGTTACTTGGAACAAGTCTAGGCATGCCTCCACTGATATGGAAGATGTTGCACCCAATTCCCATGATCTTGCTAATACTTCAAATAATGCAAATGATTCTAGTAATGTTGTATCACTAGACCTTCCATGTGATGCTACAATAGTAGTTCATATTGCACCCTAGCCCATCTCTTGTGTTCTAATTGAGGATGTCTCCTCTCCTATGGCCACCCTCATTATTGTTGCCACTATAGTACCTATATCTTTGTAACCCTTCAGCCTGTCACAATGCCTGAAATGTACAGGGAGGGCAACACATTTGCAGGCCATCAACGACCACTAGAAATTGCAGAACCTCAACACATCCCCGTCTGAGACCGTACAGCCCAGGACCAGACCATACTTTGCCCTAGCAGAAACTGTACGGTTTTGTACCAGTTCAATTTGCAGATACAATTCCACATACTAAGCATTTCCAGGTCTTATCTAGCCTGCTGCACATCCAAATCACCTTTGTATCTTTCTATTCAGCTATGTAGTCTTCCCTCGTGTTTTAAGCAATCATTTTATCATCGCACCTTGTATTAAAAGCTATATTCTGTTTTGTATGATTAATGTTTATTAATTAATTCAGAATATTCTACCTGTAACAACCTTACACCTTGTAATATATAAGGAAACAAACTCATACCCAAACACTTATTTGTTTCATTTAGGGTGTAAACACGTAGAATAGGCAGAAAAAAAATGAGACAACAATATTACTCAATGCGATAACCAGAATTCAATTGGAAATCTATTTAGAAATTCAAAGAAAGATCTGCTGATGTTTGCATTATAAACCATCCCTGCCAGGAAGAATATGTTGGTGCCAAATTTTCCAATTCTGGTTAGGCTAGGGAAGATATACAATTTGGTGATACTGCAGAGATCCTGACTAAGAATGCCTATCAAGGTGGACATAATTGTATTTTCAGCAGGATGCAGAAAATCTAGACCTTTATTCTGAAACATCATTTTACAAACTAATCAGAAATTGATCAACATAATAGATCACCAACGTAATAAATAATTATCCACAAGTTCAAGACATCATTTCACTCAGGTTTGAGCAAGGATGGCAAGAAATTGTAATGAATAACTAGTGACTACTGACCATTCATTGGATCTTCACTCCCAAACGGCCTCATGTAGCCATGAAAATTGATACACCAGTGTTAGAAAGGCTATATAACAACTCTCTGAAGTTTCAGAAAGGTATAAGAAGGGTTGATGGGTTTATGACTCACTAACTGTGAGTATTGGCAGAGAACAACGCTGTCCACCTGATAAGTAGGTGGTCTTGGCGTGAAAGCTATAACTCTTATATGATGTCACATTGGTCTGAAATTTATCTGAGAATTCTTGACACCGTGATTCTCACCTAAAACCCAAATTCAGATCAAAAGAAATCCATTTTGACCCCCACAATGGAGGAAAATAAGTCTGTCATATTTTGGTTGTGACATGGTCATGCCATCTCAAAATAGGTGAATTTTTAATCGGTGAAACTAGAAACCTTATCTACCTATCCACTAAAAAATGGCCCAAAATTCTTCCACTTGGTCCTTTAAATTTAAAACATTAAGAAAATGTCACAAATCTGGAAAATTTTGTTCCATCGTGCATGGCATTAAGGACAAGGATATGAGGTAGCAAAACAAGACCAAGAACCAAGAATGTCCAATGGAGACATAACATTGGAATTTGGAATTTCAAGATTCTTAAATCCACCACCAAACTCACTAAATACATATATTCCCAAACACGAGGGGAGGAGAGGTGAGAGAGAACCTTATTTGATTGCATGCTTTCCATAGTTGAGAGGAAGAGAAAAATCATCATCAATGAGTAGAGATGATGAGGTCGTAGCACTTCCAGAATTGAAAGCTTTAGATAGCTATCATGCTCCAATAGAGCTTCTTCTCCGTATTATCATTTGGAATAAAGCAGAGGTTTTTGCTGGAGTTTTTCCATCATTGAGTTTCTCCAAAGTAGATCATTGTGGTCTCTGTTATGTGATTACCTTTTGTGTGTTGTTCATTTCTTTCCTTTATATTTTCCATTGTTGTATATTAGTGCATGAGTGATTGGGCTTTGTTATATTACAAGAGGATGAATAATTGTCATACATACAGATATGGGACATAGTTTCAGCATGGCTACATGTATTTCATCCATATATGTAATTGATTCCAGATGTAGATTACAAGTAATTTTTATATGGGAGCATGTGAAACAACATATATTGTATGTATATCCATTTGTGGATATAAATTTGATCGATGAACACATCGGAATCAGAAATAGCCATGTAGATGGCAACATGCGGGGTACAGCAAACATCAAATTTAGCATATGTAGGTTAAATTTCAGTAGTTCACTCATTGGATTTGCAACATAGTTCACTGATAAGATATGAGTGAGGTTTTATCCATAGGCTATGTTGTTACAGAACATATGGCATCACGCCTCGGCATCCGACCGGGCATTCATGCTCGTGGAAGGGTCTTGCTGCCACATTGAAGTTTATGTATGTACTTGCTTCCATAACTCACATATTTGGAAAGGAAATTGCAGACCCATAGCTGGTCACATGCATAGAACCATGGAGAAGGCAGAGATTGGGGTAAACCTTCACAGACAAATGTTTAAGACCCGTGAATTGCTGGAGAAAGATTAGAAGCAGTGCAAAGAGATTGAGAATTTAAAGAAGAAGAATCAAAGAAACACAATTAAAGGCCCAAGAGGAAGATTCAAAGATGCAAGTTCTCCAAGAAAAGAACCAAGAATTGAAAAAGATGAAGCAACATTTGGAGATGAAGAAGAGAAAGCTGTGAAATAACTTGGACAGATTAAAAACAATCCCTTAAAGGTGTTGAGAAGAATGTAGAAATGCGCAGCACCCAATTGCTATGTTTAAGGACATCTTTGGAAAATTGGATCACGAAGACAGTTAATGTGCAGTTGAGAAACTGCAACAAGAGTTGGTCACCAAAGAAACAATGGGAGCCAAGCTCCAAGAATATTGTGAAAAAAGTGAAGAAGAAAATGAGAGTCTTCCATCCCAAGGAAGTCTACCTCAACATAAGATTGCCAAACCACAATGGAGATAATCGTGGTAAACACCTAATCATTTGTTCTTTCTTCAAATGAGATATTTATTTGAATCTTTTGGTAGTTTTGAATTGCAAATATAAGGGATTGGCTCTAATTTGTTGAAGAAGAAAGGCTATGGTAACCAAGGACTTAGCAAGGATGACCATGGAAAAAGAACCTGCATTTAGGTTGAGGGAAAGGCAAAAATGTGTAGGTATTGAATATAACGGTGGAACCCAAAAAGTTGGGAGTTGCTCAAGTGCGCCACTAAAACAACATTATTTTCACAAAGGACTTCGAATCACCATTGTGTCATGGTATGTTCAAAGGAAGTCTTGGGATATTGAAAGAGTTCAAGAAATCAAGGGAAGCAACTGCAAAGAAAGGACAACTTTTCAACGTCCAAGCTCAAAGGGCAGCCAAAAGGTGTCCAAAATATCTCTGCATGTCCAACCACTTGGAAGACCAAAACTAAGAGTTTTTTATTGTTTGTTTCAATTGCAAAAGAAAAGGACGTGTATCACAACATTATTGGGATCTCTATTCTTGTTCATTTTTTGGGATGAGTAACCACTATGTGATCATGTATTGAGACAACAAAACCATTACAAAAGGAGTACAAGTACCCCAAGAAGAAAGAAAGGACAACTTTTCAAAGTCCAAGCTCAAAGGGCAGCCAAAAGGTGTCCAAAATATCTCTGCATGTCCAACCACTTGGAAGACCAAAACTAAGAGTTTTTCATTGTTTGTTTCAATTGCAAAAGAAAAGGACGTGTATCACAAAATTATTGGATCTCTATTCTTGTTCATTTTTTGGGATGAGTAACCACTATGTGATCATGTATTGAGACAAGAAAACCATTACAAAAGGAGTCCAAGTACCCCAAGAAGAATGCAAGTTGCAAGGTTATTTTTCAAGTCATGTAGTGGAGGCATGAAAGGAAAGAAGAGTGTTATTGTTGTCCATGAAGAAAGAGACATTTTCTATGAATCACTGTAGCCATTGTGAAATTGATGGTCATTTGGATGCTAAATTTTGGAGGCATTATCTTGACCCTCTATCATTACACCAAGAATGGAAAGAGCAGTGCAAAGATGATATGGCACCCAAGGCAAAAGAGAAAGAAGTAGAGAATGCATTTCACTGCAAAAGGTACCAAAAAAGAAGAGATATTTTCAATGAGAGAGAAAGCAAAGGAAACTATTGAAATTGTTCCCTACAATGAACAAATGCAAGTAGAGGAAGACGCTGGCATGTAGTTCACTTGGAAAGGACAAGGGGGTACAAATGCAAGAAGGAAACAATCCTGAATATCAAATAAGGAGGCAAGCTAAATGTTAGAAGCATTATGTGAAAGGTGGTCCTCGGATGACATCAACCAAGAGCAAAGGGAAAGAACTAGAGAATGCATTTTCAACATAAAAGGTGTCACTAGAAGAAGAGACAAAAATATTCAAACCAAGACCAAGCAAAGGAAACAACGGGTCCACTTGGTGAACAAATGCAACTAGAGGAAGGTGGTTGCATGTAAATCCACATGGTAAGTACAAATAACAGGTAGCAAATGCAAGAAGCAAGCATGAAAATTAAACAAGAAGGCATGCAAAGTCGTTCTTCAAGTTTTTCATTAGTAGTTCTCTCATGGAAGTAAGATGCAAAGGCATCACAACAATTGTAGCATACATATCCAAAATGAATGAGACAAAAAACTGCTAATAGGCACATATCAAACTGATTCCAGCACCACAACAGTTGTATCATTGCCTTCGTGTAACTAATTTGCGCATGGAAGTGTAGCAAGAATATGTAGGCTGAATTTTGTATAGCAGCAGAACATTATCCATAGTAGGAAAATTGATACATCAACCATGGGATACTAATGTTGGTACGAGCAAGATAGGGACTTTGGTATCGCAAGGAGCATGATAAGGAAGAGATGGCTGAATAGTACCTCAATGAAAATTTAGAATAAGTAAACAAGGCTCATTCCATGATGGAGGCCTATTACCGAAAGCAACCAAAGATTTGAAATTGAAGATCATGATAATCTTGTCCACGTATCTTCATTTGCCGGAATATGATACATGTTTTAAGCTATTTGCTACCATTACCGCTTCTTGATACAAGATGGTGAAAAGGAAGAAGCAAGATTGTACTCATCTAAGGCTGCCAAACCACTGGAAGAATTAGATTTGTACATCAAAAGAAGTGAACACAACTCTTAGAGACAGAAGCCACGCACATAGCCATTTCAAACATGGAAAAAAGAGCCAAACCACCAAGGATTGCAAGAGAAAATCCATCCTCCTTTTGTAATGGTAACTCCAAGGGAAAAGCAAGCTACAAATCAATCAGGAAGGATTGATGATCAAAATTGCAGCAGTAGGTTGGAAACAAATGTGGTCACCAACTTCCAAAAAGAATCAGGGCATGTGTCATATTTGGGCAGCTGAAAAAAAAAATCCATCTTCTCAATATATAAGCTTTTGTCAATCCAAAAGAAATCAAAATGAGGTGTGTTCAGAAATTGATCAGCATAATTGATCCCCAATGTTATACATAATTTATACATGAGTTCAAGGGATCCTTCTGCCAGATTTGAGCAAGGGATGCCAAGTGTTTGCAGAGGTCCCTGGATCACAACATCAGGACTTGCAACAGGTTGTAGCCTAGATTAATTCATATTCGATACATTTAAACAGTGCGCACAGAAATAACCAGGACTTAATTCACAATTGTGCAATAGCTATGTAAGGACCATAGTTACCATGTCCGGAAATCCGCATCCGTTCGGGAGGGCAAAAAAATCTGAAAATCTGGAATTCTTTTAAAGGTTCGAAAAAATCCAATCCGAAATATATGAGTTGAATTTTACAAATACGAAAAATTGACAAATACAATGAAAAAGTTTAATAATGTAATGTAAAATGTTATATTTTTAACATATAAGGTTGATAGTTGACTGTTTTTTCCAGAAAACTATGGAAAATCTTAAAAAATAAAAAATATTTTTTCCCTAAATTAGGGCCCGACCTAGACCGAATTTATCCGAGTCAGCTCAAAAAATCCAGATCCGGCCGGATTTTGTGCAGATCCAGCCGGATTTGTTAACTATGGTAAGGACATAGTTCAACAAAGAAGGGACGGTGAACGGGAAAATACATAAGATAAACAAGAATAATTAAAACTGAATACAAAACACAAACATGCTTCAAAATGGAAGGAATTAACATAGATTTCAATTATGATCAAAGATCAACCTTATGTGCATAGCACTTACATAGTTTTATACATCATGGGTTGATTGTTGAGCTACCAGTCCCTTCTTCTTCTTCTTCTTGTACAAGAAAATTTTGTGAACTCTTGGATTGAAATTTCTCTTTTAGCAACCTCAGATGCATATATCCATGTTGTGCCTTAACTTAGACTCTTATATTTCTACTTCACCAAATACTCATTGTGTCCTAGCTTGCATTTCCTTGTCTTCTTGAAGATACTAGAATCGATCACATTCCCACCTCTCGTCTTTTCTCTGATGATTGTTTTGGTTTCGCCACCCAATTTGACATTGAAAATTCTGAACTTTTATTTCCTTCACTTGTCTTTCCCTCATAGTAAGGGTACAAATCAAATCCATGAATATCATAGAAATATCAATCCCTTGCAAGAGATAAATCTCATAGGCATTCATTGTAAACTTTATCTAAACCTTACGAGGCCAAATGTTCTTCCACTTCAACTTGCCATACATTCCTCTTGAGATCTCTCCTTTCTCAAATAAGCCAACACTGGCTATCCAACTTTGAATTCCTATTCTCTTCTCTTGGGATAGACATGATGCTTGTATCTCACGGTGTTCTCCAAGTTCTTCTGCACTTGTTGGTGTACCTCACACATGTACTTCGCAAAATAATCGGCTACAAACACAAATCAGACATATTTCTCAACTTGCCCACACCTCGAGCGTTGTAACCATCCACAATCTGAAAACGACTCTTGGATATACTTTTGTTTACCAAGTTGTTGTAAGCAAATTCAGATTGTACTAGAGTAGTATCACATTGTCTTGGCTTGCTCCCAACCAAGCATCTCAGCAAGTTCTTGAAGAATCTATTCACAACCTTTGTTTGTCTACCAGTTTGGGGATGGTAAGTTAAAACTAAAATTCAACCTAGTTCCCTATTTTTTCTACAATAGTTTGCTAAAAATGTCTCCCGAAATTCGTATCCCTATCCAAGACAACACTCTTAGGAAAACCGTGCAACCTTACTACTTCCTTAATGAGCAACAAAACAACATGGCTGGCATCACTTGTCTTTTTGCAAGCTATGAAATGTGTCATCTTTGAAAATATATGTACAACAACATAGATAGATTCATTACTTTTCTGATTTGTTGGCAGCGCGAGAACAAAATTGACACTCACATCTTCACACAACCTTTCCAGTATGGGTAAGGGCTGATACAAACATATACTCTGACTTTTTCCCTTGGTGTGTCGGCAAACTCTACAACTTTGCACAACATTCTTCACATCCAAACTCATTCTTGGCCAATAGTAACTTTAACACGCCTGTGCCAATGTTTTGTCCACTCCAAAGTGACATGCTAGACCTCCACTATGTTTTTCTCTCACCAAATTCTCCCTCATTGAACTATGAGGTAACGTTGCACCTTAAAAAACAACTCTTCTTGTATGAAGTAATCCAATCATGGGCTTTTGCAAACTACCTTGGCTTCCTTAAAATCCAAACCCTCCTCATGTAACTCTCCGTGGAGTCAAACCAACAACTTCCACTCTCATTTCACGCAACAAAAAACACTTACTTAATGCATCAACAACCTTATTGGACTTTCCACTTCTATGTTTCAAAACAAGTAGCTTTGTAGAAATTCAAGCCATTTCATATGCTTCTGATTTAACTTACCTTTGCCAAGTATGAACCACAAGGTTAATGATCCATGAATAAAACAAACTCCTCGGATATCAAGTAGTGCATCCATTTCTTCAATGCTTGAACAACTGCATGGAACTCTTGATCATAGACCAAATATTTTTTCTTAGTTTTATTTAGCTTCTCACTGAAGTAAGCAATGGCCTTTAACTTCTTGACTCAAAACTCCCCCAATAACTGCCCCACCAGCATTACAATCAACTTAAGATGCCTTGTTGAAGTATGGAAATGCTAGAACCAGTTGTTCCGTCACCCTCTTCTTCAACATTTGAAAGCTCTGTTTTGCTGTAATTATCCAAATAAACCCTTTTCTATCACCCTTAATTGTTTCTGTGATAGGTGCAAATAAAGTTCCTGATGCACTTCCTGTTAAAACCGTGGAATCTTCTTGCTTTAAACATCCTTACCAATGATGGTCAGTCAATAGTAGCTCTTGATTTCTTTGGATACATCTTCAACCCATCATGGAAAATCACAAAGCCTAAATGAGCGAACTCTTCCTTTATAAAGTTGCGCTGCTTCAAGTTGACTAACAACTTTTCTTCGCTCAATCTTTGCAATACACGCCTCAAATGCATCAAGCAGTTTTCCTTTGTTCTAGTAAAAAAAATAGAATATCATCCAAATACACGATAACAAACTTACAAGAAACGGATTCAGCACTTTATTCATGAGTCTCGTGAAGGTCCTCAGTCCATTTGTCAATCCGAATGCCATTATAAGCCACTCACACAACCCATCCTTTGTCTTGAATGCAGTTTTCCACTCATCCCCTTCTCTAATCCAGATTTGACGATATCCACTCCTTGAATCTACCTTCATGAAGTACTTAGCTACACTCAAGCAATCTATCAAGTTATCCATCCATGGCAATGGAAATTTGTACTTGAAAGTGATCTTGTTATACACCATTCTCCATTTTTCTTAGGTGCTAGTACCGCTGAAAGCGCACATGGACTCAAATTTTCTCTTATCAAACCGTTTTCCAACATCTCTTTGATACGTTTCTTCAACTCCTCATTCTCTGTAGGTGTCAAACTATATGCTGCCTTGTTTGGTAAGCTTGATCTAGGGTTCAAATCCATGTGACGACAAATACTTCTCAAGGGTTGTAAACCATCTGGTAAATCCTTGAGGAGTCAGCACACTACCCCAACAAACTCTTCACTTCTTGTAGAATTTCATCCACTCCGTTCACTATCCCAACCTCCATGGGTTTGGGAATGAAAGCAAAACATGTTTTCTCCTTCTTTACTTCTCTTAGAAAATATTTCCTGGAAACTAACAAAACTTTAGGACTGCTGTCCACTTCTTTCCTTCCTTAAATGGTCAATGTGAACCTCTCGTGATCCTTTACAAGAGTGTAGGTATGCATCCTACCATTGTGTGCAACCTTTCTATAAAATTTTCAAGACCTGCCTAGCAATACATGACAAACATACATGAGCATAATATCAAACAAAATCTCATCCTTGTATGAATCAACATGAAAATTCACCGAGCATTATTCACTTACCAAGATTTGATTTCTAGCTTCATTTCTTCTACTGCTGTTTTCCTGCACTCATGGGAACTCAAATGCTCTAGCCCAACATTTCCACATCTAATCCATGGACCCATGAATCCTCCGTCTCTTCCACCACCAAAGTAGCCCCTTCCTCTAGAAGGACACTCTCTTCTTCTCGTGTTTTGATTGAAATTGTTGTTTTGAGAAGTACTTGCTTCTCCTTCATGAACATGCTGTCCTCTTCCGGTGTTTGCTTGTCCTCTACCTTGTGAGAACCTTCCTTTTCTTCTCAATGTGTTTTGTTATCTCCTAAACAACTTCTCTTCGAGCCTTCAAAGCACATTCATAAGCTTCTTCCACTGATATCAATCTTATATCAAAAACTCATCTTGTATAAAAATATGAAGACCATTCACATACCCTTAGACCTTCTCATCACCATCCTCCATGTGACCAGCCCGGATGGTTAGTCTGTAGAACTCCTTTGTGTAATCCTTTACACTCAACTCCTTTTCTATCAAGTTCTACAATTTCTTGAATAGATTCAATTGATAATCTGAGGGCAAGAACTTACTGTTCAACTTGAACCATCCTATCACAAGCGTTGATTCTTTCTTTGTTTCTTTCACTCTTTCCATTTGCACATGATCCCACAAGAAGGATGCATGGCCCTTCAACTTTGTGCAAGCAAACTTCACTCTCTTGGGATCCTCCACTGACTCATAGCCAAAATACTTTTCCAACTCAATGATCCAATCAATGAGCTCCTCCGGACAAACTCCCTGAGTAACTATGGGGGTCCAGCCATGGCTTGGCTCGCATCTTCGGTATAGCCTTCAGAACCTATCTTCAAGTTCATCTACCAGCTTTTCAAGTTGAACCTCACATGCTTCATCTTCATCTTCACTGCATCTAAGACAACACCTATTTTTTAGCAGTCTTCATAGCATCCAATATTGCTTGGATTCCTCTCATCATTTCTGCCTAGCCTACCACTCTCTATAGACTTCCTTTTCCATGGGAACTCCTGTACGTGTTATGCTTTCCTCTCGCAACACTCTGCAGCAAACCACTAGAGCCTCACAAGAATCAACCCAACAAGTAAAATCTTTCTCTGACACCAAATGATGCAGATGGGAATTAGGGGGCCAAGTTAATGGGTGTCTTACTCCCCTGCCAAACACTCTAGAGCTACAAGGCAGAAAAGGCATACACACCCAGCTGAAACCCAAATCAGCATTCTGAATTGAAATCGCTTGACTTGTTTAGATATTGCACTCATACACACACAATTACCTTATTGATTCAAACACATGAAGAGGATTACAACAGTCTCTTTGATAGGCTCTATCACAATCTACAACACTATCTGGACTGAATAAAACTTACCATTTTCTGTAACCCCTATCTGGTTCTGCTATTCAACTGAACTCGATCACTCTACTTGATCGTTGCTTGCCTCTGAGTTCCAACTCTCTGTCACAACTCACATCTAAAACTGCCTCCTCTTGATCCCTAGAAATCCCCTCTGACATTTTGACAGTCTTTAGTGTCTCTTTGCTTTCCCAAGATGCTTGGAGACACTCCAAAAGTCTGACCTTTTTTGTTTTGGCTGTTAATTTGCATGTGCAACAGCTGCAGGCGAAGTCGTCGCCTGTGTAAACCAGTGGTTTTGCCATTTGCCCATGAAAAGGTCCTTGTGACCGGGGCAAATGACTTAAATCACTTCCTCGGGCCATTTATGACATAATTGACTTTGGGGGGGGTGTACTTGGGCATGTCTGATCATCTCCACCATGCACGACATCAAGACAACAATTTGCCACCACCTCACACACAACAAACACACTCTGTTTGTGGGCAATGCAAGATTGCTTGTGGACCAGATACTCCTACATCAACTGGCAAACAACTAGTTGACCTCTAGTGACTAGTAAACGTTCAATGGTGGTTCTACACCCAAATGGCCTCATATGGGAAAGAAATTTGATACACAAATGGTACACATATTGTAAAACTACTCTTAGATTTTAAAAATACATGAGAAGGTTTTGTGAGTTTTTGTTTTTTTCGGGAATAAATGCATCTTATATTTTTTTAGGGAAACAAAAAATGCATCAATTTAACAATAGAGATACAAGGGAATTCCCTTGCTAAGAAAGTGAGAAAAACTAACTTTTGTTATGTTCCCCGAGGAGCGAGGACTCAACCTCTTTATAGAAACACTTGAATTCAGCGTTGACAAGCATAGCCAATTCTTGCTTGAAAAGTAGTAACTCCCCCAACGTGAGAAGTAGAGTCCTCAAGAAAGGTATCCTTATACCTGGACTTCCACAAGAATCCAAAAACAGCCAACTGCATATTCCAAGGACCTTTTCGAGAAAAAGCGGGTGGTGAATAAATAATTAAATTCAGCTTGAAATCATGCCCAAGAAGTCTTGGATGAAGGCCATTTCCAAAAGACATGATCAATTGTTCCATCTCTACTATGCACCCAGCAAACAAAGTCTGTACATCAGGTTTTTGAATTCTTTCCTTGACTGGTTACCCTTGGAGGACCCTTAACCACCTATAACTTTATGCTTGAAAGAAGATTTTGCTTTCCAAATAGACTGAGATCTCCCTTTCCAATGAACTTCAGGTTCTCTCACTCAACTTTCTATTCAACTAAAGGGGATTAAACACCTCGTGCCTCACCATATCATAAAAATCGACATAATTGTATTAGTTCTTCTCACTATTCCATTTCCAATCCCTCCAAATAGACCTTGTCCCTTAAAGCTGCATTTTAAAAATACAATCTCAATATATCAATATGGAAAGGTCTTTACAGTCTGATTTGTCCACTTTATTCATCATTTGAGCTTGATTTAAATCGCACTGCTGCTCATGATTCTAGAAATCCTAGCGATGAAAGAATTCTCTTCTTGTGAATCTTTTACCTGCAAAACTTGGCAGGAGACCAAGTTGGCTGCTTGAAGAATGATATTTCAGATCCAAAACATCTTGTGGCCCCTCAAATTTCCATTGAGAAAGTTAAACGCCATTTGCCAAGAATCCGACACTCAATTAGGCTTGATGAGTTCTTAACTTAGTAATGGTGAGCATTGGCAGACAACCACACCAATGTCCACCTAATAATCAGGCATTCTCAGAGTGGAAGCGATAACTCCCTTATAAAAAATCAATTTGGTCTGAAATTTTATATGAAGCTTCTTGCAGCCCTAGCTAGCATAAAAATCAAATTTTGGGTCAAAATTCACCAATTGAACTTTCCAAATGGAAAATAAGTCTAACGTCTTTTGATCATAAATTGACCATACAATGTCAAAATAAGTTCAATTTTGAATTGGGGAAGCTAGACACCTTAATCCATGTACCCGCAACCAATTAGACTGAAATTAATTCATTTGATCCTCCAAAACATTTTTAAAAAGTAGCCGGACAAGGCTATGAGGCATCAAAACAAGCCCAAAAACCAAGGAATTATCAAGGTTAACTACACATTGGAATTGGAAAGTCATAATTCTAAAAAATCACTTCCTAATGCATTAAATACATTCAATGTGAAAATAAGGGGCAGACAGGCGAGAGAGAGAGAGAGAGCATTATTCCATTTTATATATTCCATGGTTGTGAGGTAGAGCAAATCATCATCTATAGGCAGAGATGAGAAGGTTGCAGCACTTCACACAGTCAAGAGAAGTTGTAAATGGTTTCTATGCTCCAAGAGAGCTTCCTCTCTGTATTGCCATTGTTGAATAAAGCATAGTTCTTTGCTGGAGTTTTTCCTACTTTGGGTTTCCTCGAGGTAAATCTTTGTGTTTTCTTATGCGGTTGCCTTTGTTGTGTTGTTTGTTACATTCCTTTACATTTTTCATTGTTTTGCAGTGACTCGGCATTCTAAATTGCAAAAAGAATGAATAGTTGTTGTATATATTGGGATCTGACAATATTTCAGTATAGCTACACTATGTCATTATTATATGTAACTTTTCAGCTGTAGTTGCATGAAATTTTGATATGGGAGCATGTGCAACAATGTAAGACTGTATATACATCCGATTTTCAGTAGTGTAGAGTCTAGACATGAATTTGAGCCATGAACATATTGAAATCCATGGTAGGGCTGGAGACGACAGCATCTAATTGTAGCACACGTCAAGTTGGCATACATATATATTTTGAAGTTCAGCAATATATTCATGAATCAGCAATATATTTTACTGATAAGATCTGAGTGAGGTTTTGCAACAACCATAGGCTATGCAATTATCACAAACCTACACAATTATTTTCTTAAAATCAATAAAATATTTTAAACCACCTTATCCAAGGACAATTTTTCTCTAGTAAAAGTACTATGAGACAAAGAAATGTAAATAAACAAAATATTTCACTCACTGGTATGAGAAGACAAAAGTCAAAGAAGCCAAAAAAAAAAAGTGATTTCATTAATACCCCTTACAACACAGTATATTGCAAGTTTTCACAATTCCTACCTACAATCAAGCTGGACTGATGAAAATGGAAGTATTAACATAACACGGTGCTGCTGCGTTTTGTAATTTCTACAAAATTAAAGGAGCCATCCAAAGTAAAGTTTAGTAATACTAATGTGACCACCCGTTGCATTGCCTGCAAGATGGGCTTATGAAGCAAGGCTAGGAAATTGGTAAGGACATTTTTTCTATCTTATCATTAATTTATTTTTCCTTCACTAAAAAGCAAAGAAAGTCCAGGAGATAGATTACAAACAGCAGATCAATGAGTCTCATCCAAGCATGTGTACGCCAGCCATATATAAGAGAAATTGCTAAGGATTAAATATGGAGCCAGAAATAAAAATGGAGAAATAACCAAGAAAATTACCATTTGCACATCCAGTGCCTCCAACATATCCATCTCCTCTATAGCCATCCTTACAAGTGCACCTTACACCACCTTTGACGTCTTTTGCTGCAACACAATCTGCATTGGCATCACATTGAAAATTTGTGCAGTTCCCCATAATACCCCACTCCAGTTTCAGCCCAAACTCTGCCTGGTAATTAGGAATAGTGCTTGAAATCACCCAGCTAGAAAAACCTTCGCACTGAATGTTGGAGAATAGTGTAAAGTTAGAATTTCCAAGTGGCCACTGTGTGTTGTTCGAAAGAAGGTAGCAGCAGGTCTTGTCAAACTTGCATTGTTGATTGCTGTCTCTAGCAGGAATGTTGCAATCCAAAGGACAATCTTTTGCTTTTTTGCAATTGGACAACTGGATTATGTTACTTGTTGAAATTGCATAGTTTTGCATACCTTGGATGGTGAAGTTCTCTAGGTTCATATAACAAGAAGTCCGGAGGGGATCAATAATAATACCATCTGGATCAATCTTGGTCACATTGTAGCTATTTTTGTTCAATTTAATCATCAAAGTAGAATTTTGTATGCATTCAAGTCCAAACTCATTATTACCACAGGGCTCAAGATAAAAGGGATAAGGAATTGATATATTCCCACAAAAATTATTGCAATCCTTTTTGGTCTGACGTTCTTCAGAGACTGCTGTAATTGAGAAAACCAGAGACAGTTGTGAACCCAAGAAGACTGAAATAACAACAAAAATACAAGCAACGGTCCTTTGTCTTAAATGTTTCACCATGTTATCTAAGTCTTCTCGGTCTTCTTCAGCTTGTTGACATTTGCCCTTTGTATTGATCTTAAAAGGAGTTACAGAATATATAAGAGACCTGCAAGCTTGTTTGGGTTTAAGGCCTAGTAGGAAATAGTCAAATTTTCACAGAAATTTACTAACAGAGTTCCATATGGGTGCGAGGCCTCCTATAGCTTAGTTAGCAACTCCATAAGGATAAACAGAAACTATTTTTTTCCTTCCTTTTGGGTTTGAGGCACCATTAGAACTTTATTGGCTTTTCCCAGCACTATCACAGAAATACCAACCTTTTAATATGCTCCAATGTGGATTTCAGCCCTGTTAGGGTCTAATTCATTTATTCTCACAAGAAAAACTCAACACCAATATTTTCAAGGTCTCGAGGCTTAGTAGGACTGTATATACTTCAAAGAAAGAAATAACATATCCCCATTAAAAAGATACCCAATTCACTGACAACAACAATTCCCCTGCTTGATCTCTGGATCGATTTCCATGTTTCTCTTCCATTTCATATAAAGCATAAGCTTGTTTTGAACCTCCATGAGAAGCATCAATTCTCCAATCGTTTCCTGCTTGAAAACCCATTCTTCTCTTCAATTACAATCAACCAGAGGTAATTTGGATCCCCGCAATAACACTCTTTTCAGCTTCCCTGCTTTATTGATTCAAACAATCCATAGTGGCCCGTGTCAAATCAACCCAAAAGCGACACACTATCATAGTTGACATATGCACATGTATATACCTTTTATTTTTAGTTTTCATGATTTTGCACGATTGCTTGGACACTGTAGGGACCTTTCATTTCCTCTGCCGTGCTCCATTATAGGTACACAGTCATGCACAAAGTATATACACATTATATATATGTCAAAGTGCCAAAAATAAGAATTTTTCGTATGTGGGCTCAATTTTCTTCCTACCGGAACTGCCAATGCAAATCATTCTAGATCAACCCGTAGACTGCAGTTCGATAATATACACAATGTATATACATCCCAAAGTCCTGAAAATGATTTTTGTAGGAATCAAGAAGAAAATACCAAAAAAGGGTTCAATCCCATTGACTACCATCTTTATACCTTTGCCGTGTCCAGACAGCAGCACCTTGAAGAACCCCATGAATTAACGTAACAATGAGGATTAATAGATTTACTGCAATGCCGAAGACTTCCTTAACAGCTCATTTACATACTTGGTCAATCCGACACAAAAAACAATTGGGATTCAATAATTAATACCGAAGATCCGTGTTAAGTATTCTAAATTCACTGTAACGGAAATCTTTTACTTAAAAAGTCCCCATCCCACAAAGGAGTTTGGAGTTTTTCCCCAAACGAAAGGCCGGGTCTTACAAGTAGTTTGGGTATACTGAATTATTTATTTGCAGTGAATGAGACGGTATTATCATGGGTTTCATCTGGGTATTCAGAAAAATGATTGAAATGGGTCCGGAATACGGCAAAAACAAGTAGATGGGTTGTTGAAATTTTGCGATTATGTCGATGGGAAAGAAATTTGTCTCACCTAAAATACTGTTTAGTCCTCGTTTATTACTCCCCATAAAATGAATTGGTTGAATTTAAGGGGATACTTGACATTGTTGCCTTATACGGCATTGAATACCCCTGGAATTGAATACTCTATTTACTGTTTGTTTGACTTTATAAAGAGTTGGTGTTTTTTTCAGGTCAAACTTTGAAGAAGTGGAAAGAGGTTTCACACTAACAATGCCCAAAGAAGTTATTATATTGCACTTCTTATCTAAACAATTATATATCTGTAAAATAGATTTGAAATGTATAAATTAAGGATTTTCAAGTATAGAAACAATTTTAAGATGTATTGAAGAGGTATAGACTTAAATGTATAAAATAGGAATTTTTAGAGGGTAGGAGTAATTTCAAGATGGATTGAAGAGGCATATCTCATCGCAAAATGGCATTTCAAGTAATTATATGGGTAAAGAAAATTTTGTTCTTAAACATTATGGATGTCCATGTAACGATTGTGTCTTTAGCCTACAACATCTCTATGCCATCATTGTCTTGTAAGACCCATAAGAAATGAGGGGGGGCTTTGTTATTGCCATTATTATTAGGCTCATCAATCTTAAGCAAATTGTAATATAAATATCTAGAATTGAATACTCTATTTGTTGATTGTTTGATTTTATTGCAATTTTAAGAATATTGTATCATTTTTTAAGAGTAGATATTTTTGAAGTCAAATTGTTTGTATAAGTGGAAAGTTTGTTACGTTAAGAATGCACAAGAAGTGACTCTGTTGCACTACACACCCAAACAAATAAAAATCAATAAATTAGACTTAAATGCATAAAAGAATTATTCTTAAATAATTATATGGGTAAATAAAATTCTATTTTTTAGTTTTTTTCAACTTTATAGATATCAATGTTGACTTGAGGGGAGCATGTCTTTAGCCTAGAGCCCCACTATACCATCAATGTTTAGTAAGGCCCATAAAAGTGTGGGCTATTAATAGAGGCCTTAATATAAATTTTTGAAGTCAAATTGCTTGTATGAGTGGAAAGTTTTTTACAATAAGAATGCACAAGAAGTGACTCCATTGTACTACACACCCAAACAAATAAAAATCAATAAATTAGACTTAAATGCATAAAAGAATTATTCTTAAAGTAATTATATGGGTAAATAAAATTCTATTTTTAGTTTTTTTCAACTTTATAGATATCAATGTTGACTTCACGAGAGCATGTCTTTAGCCTAGAGCACCACTCTACCATCAATGTTTAGTAAGGCCCATAAAAGTGAGGGTTATTAATAGAGGCATGTATTATCTCATTATTATAAATTTTTCATATCTAAAACGAAATTGCAGTCAACATTGGATACAAATCAACAAGTGGTCATGATTTATTCTATGAATACAACAGGTACTAAATATTCAATAAATCCCTGACAATAAATGGATTTTCTCTAGATTTCTTCTTGTGTAAATGAACTATTATACCTTTCTCTTTGTGAGTGACTTTTGAATTTAAATTAAACAATATTAACACTATATTTGTCTTCCAACAGTGATGTTTAAAAAGAGGGGAAGAGGCATAAACAAATTCCCTTACCTTAAAATAGGGTCACACAAGGGGTATAAACCATAAAGTGAGATAAGGATAAAAGCAAGGAAAATTTTAGTGGTGGAACTTCGTTAATTCATGAATATTCTGGTTGGCGAATTTTTAGGGTAGGAATTAGGATTGGGTTGCCAAATTTTTTTTGGGGACAAGTTAATTTTAGGGGTCAATTCGTCATCCCCACGAAAAAGAAATTCACAATATTTACTTTGTTGTTGTAGGTCGGTAACATAAAATATGCTACTGGGTAGTAACATACAAAAAAGCTATTGTCTAGTACCAATAGACTATTTTTTTTTAAAAAAGTATGAGATTTTTTTTTGCTTGCGCCATATTTTGGGAGGACAGATTTCTCATTGAGACGATCATTTTAATTGCTAACATCAAAAAAATTCAAAAAAAAATTCCATTCAAAATTAGTGAAATCTGTATTTTTCACAAAAAATCACTTTTTTTTTTTTTTGTGTCATATTTTGTGAGGACGGATTTCTTGTCGAGCCGATCATTTTAACTCCTATTGTCAAAAAATGTTTTTTTTTTAAATTACATATTTCTGGCTAACATCATATATTATCAGTCGACATCATAATATATGTTGTTAGGGGGGGTAGCATAAAAATTACTACCGGCCAACAGCGTATTTGCATTTTCTTCATATTTGCCAATAGCACAAAAGTCAATTTTCCCAAATTCGCCAACGAATTTCTACGATTTTTTTGGGGGGTCTTAAAATTTTCCCTGGATAAAAGGGGACTTTTAAAATGATATTGAATAAGCTAGAAAGATGCATAAGAGAAGGGGTAAATTAACTCATTAGAAGTCAACAAGGGGGACACATTAACCCAATAATCAAATAATACATTAATATACTATCATCTTAACAATTAACTAGTCATGTACCAAGATTAGATGTTTAAACTCTTTACATAAAATTATTTGGAGTTGTTCTATCGAGGTTGGAATTCTTTACATTATGTTGATATATTTATTATTATTACATTAGAAGTGTATAACAACCATTCATTACTTCTAGAATTATGAAACTAGAATCATAGTCATAGAAGTGTACAATGATTTAAATTACACAATTAGAGCTAAAGTAAATTGAGGGTATACTCATAAGATTGAAACCTTAACTTCTATAATAAATATTTAAACTTGCCACTCCATTACCCATAGAAAATTAAATTGATATTAAATTTTTATTTTAGACAATAATCAAATAATACATTAATATACTATCATCTTAACAATTAACTAGTCATGTACCAAGATTAGATGTTTAAACTCTTTACATAATAGACTTCTCAAAGAAAAAAACTTACAGGTGTTAGTCAAATGGACTTCAAATTTAAGGTTGAAATTACCATATAATAATTAAATAGATGTCAAATATAATGTCATGCTTAATGGTTATCAACTCATAGAAATTACAACCTACCACCCTTTGCCATTGTAAAATGTTTATCATTATTATTTTATTTTATTTTGTAATACAGATGATTAATTGTTATCAATTCGTAGAAATTACAGTTCACCAGCCCCTGCCATTATTATTTTATTTTATTTTATAATACGGAGGGATCAGTGAATACCTAGTTGTCACATAACTACACAAGTATAAGCTTTTATTAATCCAAAAAAGATGACTCTACCATTTTCCTTATTAACTATATTGTTTTCCCCAATTCAAATGTTGTTTTATTTAAGTCATTTAACTTTAAAAAAAGACAATTATCTCATTTGTGTTTGGGTCAAAACTTTAAGTTTTGATGAAGGTTTGCTTCACATGGTTCTACACATATGAAAAATGTCATTCTACTTGATTCATTTAAGTTTAGCAATGTTTAATGTTGAGAATACAAGTTTTTGAAATGAAAAGATGTAGGAAAAGATAATTCTTTCATTGTTAGTTAAGTTAAAACTTCATATGTAATTGAAGGCTTAAATTGATTCAATGCAGTGGGAATTTCACAAATTTAGAGAAACTATTAAAGCATGTAACAACCATCACTGATCAAAAGAGGGTACATTGTTTTCATGTAAAATGGTGGTGTGATGGGGAATAAAATAATATATTTGTATAAATTATTCATAGGTTAACATAAAATAACATTAGAAAGAGTTAAAGTAAAAAATGTCTTTAACTATTGACCAAGCTTACATTCTCACTATATAAACTCTTCCAAAAAAAATCATATTATTGGGTAGTTATTTTGTGTTGTGGACTTGTTTATGGGAGGGTGTACCCTCAATGCAAATAATTAAGACTATAACCATTTGTGATTCTTTGTCTCAATATCACTTCACATTTGAGCCATAGTGGCATATATTTGTTCATATCCTCTATGTATTTGTGTGTTCAAAGAGATATGTGTAACTATTGCAAATGTTCACAACTTAAGCATTGTATTGATCCATAATCTATAATTATTACAATAGGTGTAACGAAGTACCTGTAGTCTATGAGTCTTCAATAAGGGGTGGTGTCCTTATTGTAATACCCATGGACCGATGATCAACTGGTTGTTTGAGATGTGAACTCTTGCGAACATTACGCCCTTCCTATTCAAAATATATTTTGTTGATATCCTCTAATACTTGTATATTTTGTGTATTGTTTTACATGAATGGTGAACTTTTTAGATTCAAAAATCTTTGTATTTATTTTTACTTGTAATCTAGACTCTCAAATTTTTTGTGATCATCAATTCATGATGGTGGTGTTGTACTTTAGATACCTAAAATTGGATATATAACATTTGATAATTAATCCTTGGTATTTATCTCATCCCCTAAATCATTTGCACTTAAATGACTAATTATTACACACACCTTGCTCAAATTAGCACTACTAGCCACTTGGTCATACTTATTATTTGTCGTTGACAATCAAAATCTCACTTTTAAAATATATAAAACATCTCCAAACATTTGGCTACGATCTCCAACTAATATATTGCATTGTACAATTTACAGAATGAAGTCATCCATGATAGAAAAAGTCATTCGAACAAATTCTTCCTAAGCCGTCGACTTCATCTTCCAAAGATTTGATGGCCACATTTTCAATTTCACAAGTTACCCCAATCAACCTAGTTTCATTTGAGAGGGAAATATTTTTACAAAAATCACTGATAAAATCACATTCACACAACCCATTTTAAGGGCCTCACCTCTCACATCTTTAGGGTATAGTTCTACGATATGACAAAAATAACCTAATTGTTAAATCACTCTCTTAAGCATATCAACCAACTTTAATTCTGCACATATCTTACACAACTATCCTAGGCCATTTTGTAAAGCTACGTCGCATCAAAAATCATTGACAAGTTCCAGAGGTCATGTTGGGGTCTTCATTTCCAAAACACATTGTGATATACATCTTGCACACATACATCAAGTGGGGAACTATGAGGGTTTGATGCCTTTTTAGAGTATTGTTGTGTAGTCATTACAGGGCGAACTCAACCCAATTAGACTAACTCATGTTTAGGTCCCCAAGTAAAGAATAAGAAGTTATAAACACACAAGAAAACAATGTCAAGGCGAGATCCAATTTTTCCCTACTAAAAACATTTTTTTCTATCCTACAAAAATTCACTTGGGTGACTTTGTTTGCAATGGAAAACTTCATTCTTCCAAGTATTCAAGACATATTGATGATATTATGCACATCCTTCATACACACTCTCATATCACCATCATTTTGTCTTGGTCCAAAATTAATGCAATCATCTACAACTCAAAATCGTACTTTCCTTATTTAGCTTGCCTATGCTACAACAATTTCCATACTTAATTTGGACATGATTTAAGATTTGTATATTTACTACTATTTAGTATATTTTAATCTTATCTTGAACATATTTACAAAAAGTGATTCAATTTAATTAGATTAAACCCTATTTTTTTATTACATTTTCGTAAATCCACTTATTTAATTTATATGCAACTCACAATTTATTTATTTTCCCTTAGGGTTTCAAATATATACCCCTCATTATTGGTTATAGGTTTAGTATTCATCCTCTTAAGGTTTTTCCGAAACTCCTATTCATTTTGGAGCACACCAAATGTTATCTTCATATGTCATCTAAGCAAGCTAAATCCACAACTCCAACATGTCATAGTGCTCAATTAGGTGGCACACAAACTAATCATATCCAAACACCCCTAATTCCTCAACACCATAAGAAAATGACCCATGTACCATAATTTCCTTTGTCATCTCCCATTGAGGTTGCTCCTAGCACAATTGATAGTAATACCATTTATGTTCATGGTGATCCTACACATATTACTAAAAATACAATTGTCATTGAGATCATGTCTGACCAATAAGATGACCAATTTTGACCCTAATCCTAATCAAGCCTTTGTAATTCAATAAACAATACCTATAATCAAAATAGATGTTTTTACATGAGTACTCAAGAATAAGCCAAAACATTTGGATCATATGCATAACATATTATAACTCACCCAATAACAATAAAGTGCACAACCTTAAAAGTCATCATCTACAAGATATCCTTCCCCTTTAGGTGTTATACTCAAGCATTTGATCAACTTCACCTACACCTAATGTGCCATCTATGGGGGCATCACACATGGTTCCTCAATTCACTAAACATGCTCATTATATGGCTTATACAAAAGGACTTACTATAGTCATTTTTCTATCCACCCACTAACTTTCTAATCCCATGCGCACCAGCCTATCACCCAACGGGCACTAGGCGCTCACCCGAGGCATGCGCGAGCGTCGAGTCCCTCATTTATGTGAGCATTATGAGAAGATGATGCCATTGATAAAAGACTAGATGCAGAAAAGTAAATGTTCATGCATTCATTCTGAAAGCATAGGATGAGTTATTACATCAATATACCCATTCAGATAACAAGAGAAACATCATACAAAGAACAAATCTGATTCTTAACATAAAGAAAAGACATTAGGGTTTGTACCCATGAACCAGATATTCAGAACAAAGTCATATATTCATATTGATTATAATTTTAGTAACCACATTACATTCAAAAGTGTCATAGCAGACCAAAATGTATCAAAACAGGGATCTGACTCATGTATCAGAAGTCCTAGCTATGCTTCCCCTATTACAACAATCTTGTAGACCCATCCCCTTAGACATGATAATATTCCTACAATCCTCTAATGAGAACCCCAGCTCCTAGAACCTCCTAATACTTTCTGTAGAGCTTCGCTTCCATCCTCTTTATGATGATCCTAATGCTTCTCTCCCCCTTTCCTTCTACCTGATCATCTTCATATATAGGTTTAGCACCCACCAGCCATGCCTTCCTTCAAGAGAATATCGGATGCCAAGTGTCCAGGTGGTCCTCGATGGAGCATGTTAATCTATGTTCCGAGCTCTCCACTCTCTGCAATGATGTCTTTCGGGAACCTTCCATGCGTGGAATATTCTTTCCTTGACCACCAAGCCTCCAAGTTGTCACCTTATCCATTCAGCATGCCTAGTCAGGTCACATTTTTCCTCAAGTGCCTTTCGAACACTGAATATGGCTAAGTCCTTAGATCATTTGTCCTACCTTGCGCATGCGTCCTTGGTTCTCCTAAACCCTTCTTAAACCCTTGTCCTGTGTGTTTTTTCCCCTGCACACCCTTCTTCTTCCTGGCCCCGTGTGCGCACATTCCCTTTAGTACTTAGCCAATATTTTGAGGCCCAACATCACCCCACACTAAGCTCGTTCTCCATCCTCAGAAACATACTGATCCTCCAAAGAATAAAGTATGGCGGGACTTAGATAGTTTGAATAAAGAATGAAGGAATGAAGAATGAGAAATGGAAGAATGAAGAATGAAGAATGATTGTTATTGCTATAAAAGGAGTGGGAACTCCTTCCTCATTGTTGCCTTGATTTTCTCCAGGCATTTACTTCACCCTATGCACTGCTGGAGTAGTTTGTCCACTAGAGCACTCACCTCTTCAAAACTCAATTCATCTCCTTAGCATTCAGCGTATCAACAATCCCCTCCAGCTGTTGCTAAGGTCATCAAACGCATCCATTCTTTGCAGTGACCTGGGGGTATAACTCCTTGAGTTGATTCTTGATCGAGCCTTGTAAGGTTTTGATCACTTCCATCTTCTTTCAACTTCAGCCAAGATCTTATCCCGCTCTGCCCTATTTCCTTTGTTCTTATCTTAAAACTCCTTCAGATCCGCCTCATGTGTAGCAACTAATATACTTACTACTCTATCCCTATCAGTGTAATTATCATACACGGCCTCAGCCATGCATGCAGTGGTCTATACAACTACAAGGAGTTCAGGAATATCAAGTGTCATTGTCTCCCCAATCTTCATATTCTCTTCCTCCTTTTGGCATGCCAATTCCTCTTCTGTTGATTCTAGAGTGAGTGGCCTCCTTTCCATGGTGAGGATGCATGTTAAGTCTTCCAAGCATTGGAAGGTTGACTTGTATTTCTTCTTAAGCAGTGCTAGGTCTGGGTGTTTCAGGATAATGACATCCATGATCATTTCAATTTTCTTGTACACCTCTTACACCTTCACCTTTTCCTCCCTTAGTTCACACCTTAACTGTGCACTGATCAATCTCTTCCTTGCTTTAGATCCTTTCTCTTCTCAATGAGTTCCTCCTTCTTCTTCTCTAGTTATTCCTCTAGGAATCTTACCCTATCATTCCTTCCAAACAGTCCTCACCTCAACCTCAACTGATACCTTGTTGAGGGCATTGCAGACTTGCTCATCTAATAATTGTTGAGTGTTTACTAGTGGATTTATCCCTTTGTTATCTGGTACCTTCATCAATGCTCCCTGACTAACCTATAACTCGGGCTCATCAACATGGGACTCAAAAGCCCAAGATAACATCTTCCTTGTTTATGGGTATGTGCCCTTCTTCTTCAAAGAAGACCATGCAAGGAGTTGGTCTATGGGCATAGTACTCTGGAAGCGTGCACGTAGTACCTTACTTGGATCATTGATGTAACTCATCCCTTGCTCCTGTGATGCCACTACCACACTCTTCCCTCCTATGTGTGCTACCTTCGGAAATCTTATCGCTAAGCTGGGATCTCCACCCATGCTCCCATACTCTTTCCCTATGCTTTCCTCCTCTATCTCCTTGAGTATCTCATCAACACTTTGCTCCACTTCCTACTCCACTAACTCCTTTATTATGCCTGCTACTTCTCTTTCTGTGGCCTCTTCTATTTGCTCCTTGGTGAGGCTTGGGGTCCTTTGATCCTTTGTATTCACTTCCTCACTCTCCCCTTTTCCTTGAGCGCCTTCCTCTTCTCCCCCTTTTCTTCATTTTATTCATCCTCAGAGTCATGCACATCGTACACTGGATGGTCTTGAGCCTCTTCATGCTCGTCATCATCCCTTTCACCTCTATAGGCCTCCAGGCTCTCTGTTTCTTTTGAGTCTACCTTCTTTACTACCTTCTACTTCTTCCTAACTGGTGATTCTAGTATAGGAGACTCTTCCTTTTCTTCTTCTTCTACAAGATACTCCTTCCTTGGTGATTCCTCTTGTGTAGAGAGGCTCTTCTTGCTCTAGTGCACCTCTTCCTCAAGTGACTTTTCCTTTTCCTTAATGAGGGACTTCTTCCTCCTTGCATATGTGCTTGGTTTGGCACCTGACTCTGGCACACCCACATATTGTGTTGTCTGCACACTTGGTGCCTTCTTCTCTTGTGCCTCATCTCTTCCCTCTTTCTTGGCATGAACCTTATTTCTTCCGATGGGGTCTTCTGGGATGGAGACGACACTCTCCAAGTAGGTGCCCTTCTCATATTTTGGCTTGATCCACATGTATACCCTTGTTGTGGTCCTTCCAGCAATTGGTAACATCACCGGTTTTTTCATGTGCACCTCATGGGAGACATACTTCTCCACATAAGTGTGCTTCTTAGGGTATACTAGCTTCCTTCATAGCTTCCGGTGGTCTTGGTCCACCTCGCTAAGGTTGAACCTTAGTCTTTTGGCTTCTTTAAAGTGATTGACCCCTATATGAAATTATTATGCACAGTGAAAGAGAAAGGTAATTTGCACCATGGACTCTTGGTCCCATCTGTCAATGTGAATCTGCCAATGCAGAAATGTTGGTATATAGCAAACTCAGCCTCTCCTTGTACTAGCACAGGTAATTATTTAGGTATCCTCCATTCCACTCCAAATGGGTCGCGCATCCTCTTGTACCATTTCTCTAGGTGCGCCTTGTGGGTGGCCTTCATGGTGTCACAAGTGTATTTTTCAAATCTTTTCACGGGGGAAGGGTTTTCATCTGGATACTTCCCATACAAACTTCTCTAGCCCATCGAGCACTCCAATTTCTGAGAAGACGATGGTGAGGAGGACATTTCCAAACATGATCTTCTCTCCTTCATGTGTGGCACTGATGATTTCTTCTGCAATGAAGGCGGAAAGGTTATAGATGGTTCCTTCCGCAATATTCTGCCACACATTCAACCAAGCCTTGTTTATTTGTGTCCACCTTTCTTGCCCATTCAGCTTGGATACCAAGCACGTGGCCATCCTCATCACTGGGTCAAAGATATCTAAAATATCGAAGTAGCGCGAGCCCTTCTTATAATCATAAGCCTAAATGTCTCCTTAATAGCTTCCTTATCCTCCAGGTCATCATCTAACGGCTCCCCTTCATAGAAAAGGCCAATAAACTTAGAGATTAGTTGAGGGGTTATGTGCATTCTGCGACCCGCGAAGTAGAAATGGTCCTCGTGCACGTGCGACATCAACCATTGGTACAGTCACTCGGTTTTCCAAAGTAGGGAAACTCATACAGTTGTAACAACCTTCGACTTCTCCAATTTTACCTTCACCTCATCGTTGTAGATTGGCATCCCTTCTGGTGTCCTCTTATCCATTGGGTGAACCAGTTCTAATGCCATTTCCTTCTCGGTGGTGCTTGTGCAATGGTTATAGTCACTCATGGCCATCTTCCTCACATGGGATACCCATTCTTTTCCAAGCAACACTCCATCTGGGTATTGCATCTCCGCATACCACTCTTCATTGAAACTGGTGGTGGACAGTTTGTTTCCCTTTCCCTTGCCCTTCTTTGGTGAGATGGTTGCCTTCTTTGGTGCCATTTTCTTGTCGGGTTAAAAAAAAATTCTCCCTTGCTCCTCTTCCTTTCTATGCTCAAATTTGTGGCTCAACTTTGCAAAGAATCCCTTTTCTCTCGTGCCCTAGCTGTAGAACCCTAACCTAGAAAATTCTTCCACAAGATGACATACCCTTCTGAACCCTTCTTCCCTATGCCCATGTACTCCTTCCACTCTGGTTCGCAAATCACACTAGTCACGCACTTAGATTTTCACAATTCCTCCTTCACACAAATATTTCTTCATGGATGCCCTAGTTCACAAGATCTCTTCAATATCATAATAGAAAGGTAAAAAATAGTGTGCCTGACCTTCTACTTATAGCTTTTTTCTCATCTCCGTGATAAATGTTATGCCACCTACCAATGTACTTAGCATTAAATGTGGATTTTTCCACTAAATTTGATCTTAAGCGCTCTTACCCATGTGCCCAATCTTGTGTGAAAATCCTTACAACCTTCTGGCATGTAAAAATCTTTACTGACCGAAGACTCTTACATGTGCGTTTGCAGCACTGAAGGCACTTCGTCTGCCATCCTGATTTTTTCCTTTGCCTACCTCATGTTGTTCCTGCGCTTCTCATCCTTTGTACGTGGTCTTTGTAAAGCTTCTTGACACCATAAATTCCTTATGTCCACCTTTTCCACGCTGCGCTCTCCTACCTTATGCACTTTTTATCCTTCAATCTGAGGCCATAAACATACAACTTCCACTACCAACTTTCATTTTACTTCGCATCTCCACCCCACACAAAAATAGATGTGTGGTCCTCTACGCATACACAACCTTTTGAAAATAATAAGTGGTTACCGGCGCACAAGGCACATAAAACAACACAAGCAGAAGGGAACAAGCAATGAGAAAGGGAAACACAAGGAAAAGAAATGCATAAAAGGAAATCCTAGGCTAAATGGCAATATTGCCTTATTTACAAATACAAGGAAGACTTATTTATAGTAGGGCTTCAGCCTACTCCCATTGAAATGGCCTGGTAACCATGTTCCATCAAGCACTTGTAACTGGAAAGTGCCTGAATCAAGGATGTACGAGATGATATATGGCCCTAACCAATGGACTTTCAGTTTCCCAGGATGGCACATAAACTTGGAATCATATAACAAAACCATCTGCCCAACCTCAAATTGTTTGTTTTTAATATGGTGATCATGTCATGCTTTCTGTCATGCCTTTTCAGTCTTCTAACTCCATCTAGCAAGTGATCACCTTTCATCCAACTGCATTAACTTCTCCATGCGCTCTTGAATTGCTTGTTCATCAGCTAACCCTCCTATGTGCACAAATACAAAACAATGGTAACATGAATTCAACTAGTAATAAAACAACCTCCACACCAAACACCAACTGAAATGGTGTGGCTTTGTTCAACCTCTTGTAGGTTGTCCTATATGCCCATAGGATGATGATACCTTGTCATCCCAATTTGTCTTCCCACATCACAAATTTTTGTCAATGTGTGACTCAGAATCTTTTAAATGACCTCAGTAGTTCCATTAGCTTGTGGGTGATATGGGGTAGTCTTATGATGGGCCACCATGAACTCTGACCAACAAAATCTTGACTATTTCATTCAAAAAATGTGTACCCCTATCACTAGTCAAGCTTAAAGGACATCCATACCTATTGATTATGTTCTCCCATAAGAATCTAGTAGTTGTCACTATGTTGTACAGTCCCTTGTAGGTGCTGCCTCCACCCACCTTGTTAAGTAATCAGTGCAAGTGATGATATAATGTGAACCAGTCCTTCGCGTGACAGGTGAAATTGGTCCTACAAAATCAATTGCCCATTTTTCAAATGGTTTTGTGCTGGCTATAGGTCTCAAGGGCATCTCATCCCTTTTTCCTAGCTTACCAAGGTGCTGGAAATGGTCACAGGCCTTGTAAAATTCAATGCAATCCTGGTATATACTTTCCCACCAAAGCCTTACGAGTAGAATCTTCCACGTTGTGGCATTCCCTGCATAGTGCCCTCCTGCAATCCCACCATGTGCTTCTTCCATGATTGCAATGCTCATGTTCTAACACATATTGGCGTAGAACCTCATCATGACCTAACTTGTATAAGTCTCCACTAATTAGCATGTAGGATGCGACACGTATAGCTAACTATTTTCTTTCCAAATCTTTCATTCCTTTTGGCACCACACCCATTTTGAGGAACACAAAACAATATCCTCTAAGGAAGGTGCGTGCACCAACCTAAATAAGTTGCATCTAGCATAGCATCCTCAATTATTTGCACATCCTCCCTTGAGTCAATCCTTGATAAATGATCAGGCCCTGAGTTACTCTTTCCTAGTTTCACCAAAACTGTAAACTCAAATTCCTGAAACAATAGGACCCACCACATATGTGCACCTTGCAAAATGGGCTTGTTCACCAAGTACTTCAAGGCCATATGATCTATGTAAAATATGAAGGGGGTTGCCAGTAGATACTACCTGAACTTATGCAGCACATAGATCATCGAAAAGTGCTTCACACTCAGTAGTGGTGTAATTTTGTTCTATTGGTGTCAACTTCCTACTTGCAAAGCAAAGGGGGTGATCAACAATCCCTTCTCTAGGTTGTGCTAACACTACTCCAATGGTTGTCCCTAAGGCATCAACATGCACATGGAAAGGTTTATCCCAAGAGGGAAACTGTAATATGGGCACAGTGACAAGTCTATCCTTCAAAGTGTCAAATGTCACATTGTTGCCTCTCCAGTGAATGGATGCACTCTTGTGTTTTAGTAACTTCTCTAATGGCATGGTGATTTTGGCATACCCCTTGATAAACTTTTTTTAGTATCCCATATGCCCAAGGAATCTACACATTGCACTTTGACTGGTAGGCTCCCTCCAACCCCACAATAACAACAACCTTGGTGATCCACCAAAAAACCTTCCTTACATATGATATGCCCCAACAGGGTCCCAAATGGAGTAGCAAAAACACACTTCTTAATGTTGAGGGATATCCTCAACTGCCAACATCTCTCAAACATCAACCTCAAATTATCACAATGGTCTTTCACTAGTCCATACACCATCCAATCATCAAGGTAGACTTGCAAAAACTTATGGATAAAATCCTGAATAGCCTGGACCACTATGCGCGAAAACACATCTGGCACATTCTTTAGTCCAAAAGGCATGACCGTATAGGAAAAAATTCCCCACTCAATAGCGAAAGTTGTCTTCTCTTGGTCTTCTTTAGCAATTCTAACTTGATGGTATCTTGAGAATCCATCTATGAAGGAATAGATTTCATGCCCAGCCACTCCTTCCAGGATCTCTTCAGTGAAGGGGGTTGGAAAAGGATCAATTACACATACTAACATTTAAGTCCCTGTAGTCAACACAGATCCTTATCCTTCCATCCTTCTTAATACTGATGACCATGGGGCTTACCCATTCTGATTCCTCCATAGATTTAATGATGCCCGATGTTATCATCTTGTTCTATCTCCTCTTTAACCTTGACATGAAGATTCAGAGTTCATTCGATAAGGCCTTTTCCAAATCAGGTGCACACCTTCTTTCAACTTGATCTTCATCTCTCCAAAGGAGTGGTGAATGCCTTTAAGCTCATGGTACCCATGGAAATAAATCCTAAAACTCACACAATAGATCAATGATCTTTGAGACTTCCTTCTCTAACCAATAGTCTCCAATAATGGCCTCCTTAGGTTCAGCCTCCAAACCAATGTTAACCTTTTTTGTTTTGAGGGGCTCATGGTAGGCACATGCTTTCTCATCAGCACTATCAATAACTTCACATGTACCTTCAGTATGGTTAACATCCAAACTCTCCATCTCTTTGCCATCTATCACGTAGACCATCTTTCCCTTTTCTTTCTCCATGCACACGTGCTCAAGCTGCATCTCTTCTGATTCTTCTTCATCAAAGCACTGTATCCAAACTAGGTTCACCCAATAACTCCAGTATCCTATCCTCTACCATAGCACTATCTCCCATCGTTAGGTGCTTGAAAACCTGCAATGCCTTATCCACTGATGGTTTAGTACTCCGGTACTCAAAATCTTGAAGGAGATCACCTGTCAACTCCTACCAATTTCCTGTCTGTCGGCACATCTCAGAGTGAATATACCATGCACACAGCACATCCTTGCAAGGTGGAATATAACTTATGTACCCATAAGGAAGGTGGTAAGGCCTCCATGCCTCCCATCCATACTTTCTCACATGCTTGGACATGAAACGAGGTGGGTTCCTTCCCATGGTAGTCTTGTATTATAGTGGGTGCATTGCTTCGGGAGAACCTTACAGAGAACATGATTCTCACCTCGCACAACTCTAGAAGGCTATCACGATGGGTCACCCACCAACACATTGCAGTCCCAAGCAAGTTATAGCTAAGCATCCTTCTTCTTTTGACCTCATTTCTCCATTGATCCTCCATTTCCCACAAGAAATCATCAGGGTTGGCCCCTCCAGAGTAACTTGGAAACTTCTTCCCTCCCATAGGTGCCTGACTAAGTGCACCTTCATTACCCTTGTCACAGAGCCTCTTAGCTAGATCACCCAATTAACTCATAAGTCCTGTGTGCCCAATTTTCACATGCCACACTAGTTGTATCACTCATGGACTGAGCATCTTCAAACTGGATAACTCCCTCTGTAGGGTGAATCACCTCAGGGTCCCTGATAGAGTGCACATAGATCCTATCAAGAATTTCTTCTCCCAAGGGCTCAATATATGGTGTTGATTTTCCATCGGTTAAGGGGATGATGACCCACTCCTCCTTGTTTTCAAAACTTATGTATCCCTTATTGAACCTTAGGTCAACATTATTCTTGTAACACCAGGGGTGCACCAAGTAATGCTAGGAAAGTTGTCTTCCTTGGCTAGTGCCAAGACTTTGAAATCCCTAGTGAACTTTTCCCCTTGGATAGTGATAACAATGTCCTTCAAGACACCAATGGGAATTTCCTTTGTCTTGTTAGCCATATACAACACATTCAAAGATGGTTGTAATGGGGGCCTTCCCATCTGATGCCATGCATCTAGGGTGAGAACATTGACCTTCCACACATGTGTCAATCAAATATTTCTCAGAAGCCACCCATCTACAACAACATTCAAGGTAATCTCCTTGTCATAATCAAGGTTGTGGGGAGGAAGGTTGGCATGCAGAACCTACCTCTCAGTGCCCTTCTCTAGTGCATGGTACCTTCTCCCATAACCATTCTCCTAGCAAGGGAATGATATTTTCTTGCCTCAACATCTTGCATACTTCTCTAACCTCATCCAGATCCTTTTGTGGAGCCTCAACATTCTTCCTTTTCTCTAACTATCTTGACTACTCTTTCAGGCACTAGATCTCTCCTTGAAGGCTTTGAATCACATCCATGGTTTCTTGATACACCTCCTTTTGATGAGTAGGGTCTGGATACTTTCCATGCACCACCTCTTCTCTAATAACCAGTGGTCTTTTCCTTGGTACTTCCCTTACGTGCACAACCTCAGCTTGCATCGTAACTAGTATAGGTTCTAGTTCTGACTCACACGCCACTCTTGGCATCCATTGTGAATCATCCTTCCTCACGCTTACCATCCTGATGCCTTTGTCTTTCTAGTGCTGCTGGCTCATGTGCTCAAATAACTTTGGGCACTCCTCATACTTGTGCTTCTTTCCACACCATGAGCATTGTAGCAGATCAGGGCACTTGCACTTGTAGTGCTCCGTGGATCCACATAGTTGTAACATGTCCCATGTGGGAACTCACTTCTTCCTCCTCTGCAGTTACCATGACCACAAATCCTCCTCAGAAACCTCTTCACATGCCCCTCCATCTACATGCCCTTCATAGTGATGACCATCATCCTTGGAATTTCTTGCGAGGTAGGTTTAGCACACACCAATATCAATGGCATCATGTATCTGGTCAATCAATCTACAATCCTTGGTGTCATGGGTAGTAGAGGTGAAAATCTTGCAATAGCATGACACATTCTTATGGATCGCACACTGTAGTAGTGGGCACCTACTTGCATCATGATCTCCATGGTAAAATTTCACAGTCCACTGTCATGGTGCGTACCGATCTCCTAGGGAATTTTCCTTTGTATGCCCCTCTACCTCACAATCTGTGCACCATAGACCACTACGAGTCTCATGCACTCGAGTTCATAGATAGCTTCTCTAGTTGCTTCACCATTGTAGAAATTTGAGCCTCAAGGAAGGGGATAACACTGGTATCAATGCTTCTAATAGCCTTGCATGTAGGGCAGCCTCCAAGGCCTCGCATGGGTCTGTGAAAGTCTTGTGTGAAAGTGACTTTCCTAAATGGTGTTATCAATCCTCCAACAAACCACTGAGCATGTTGAGAGGGGTGAATATCATAGGATAGTTTTGATAAGAGAGTCTTGAAACACGTGCATCATACTCCCACACACTCTCTGTCATTCCCTTATTGGATCTCCTTCAGTGCGTTAATGCTCTTCTGTTCAAACTTAGGGATATGAACTCAGCCAAGAAGGCATTCCACAGCATGGTGTAATCCACCACTATCTGATGGGGGTCATACTTTTGGTACCAACTATGCACGCATCCTTGCAATGTTGTTGCAAACTAACTTTCCTTCACTCTGGGGTAGTGATCCCCTTCACATGCCATAGCAAGTTCACACTTGTGTACATGCTCTACAACATCCTCAACACCTTTTTAGTCTGGTAGATGCAAAGACATCTCAAAAATAATTATTGAGTTGGTTGAGGCCCTTGTCCACTTGATCCAAAACCTTGATTCCCTCTGGTGTTACCTCCACCACCAGATCCACTAGATCCACTAGGTCCTAATCCTCTTGATCCACCAGATCCTCTAGATCCACCAGGTCCTCCATCTCCTATACCACCAGATCCACCTCATGTAGCTCGGTAAAGGGGCCTGAAGTGGTCACGCCTAATGCTCCCAATGTCCCACTGAACTGTGCGCCAATAGTTTTTGATACTGCACCATTACCAGACATGTGTGTCCCACACCACTCCTGAGATGTGATACCCAAGCTTTGCGTACTCACACTTTTCCCAAACATCATTCCAGATAATATTCCTCCAAACACAGGAAATGATTATGCAGCCATAGATGTACCAAATGAAAAATTATATCTCCTAGGTGCAGATCAGTCACTCCATTAATACCAACTGTGTTAGCAATAATTATCTCTTTATTTGGAAGACTAAGTCAAGGGTTGGTCACCAGGTGGATTCAGATGCACACTTCGATGGCTCTCCTTTCTCCAAGTGAATGAACTCTCATCAGAAGCTAAAGGGATCTCTCTTTTGTGCTTGTCCAAGATGGGGTAGCACAGACTTCTTAGGCTCCACATCCTCTACGTGAACCTCAATTCCTTCCCGCAATGTCTTCCTCCATAAATCCATCACTCTCGTAACCTCACATGTTGTCTAGCTAGCTCCCTTTCACGCGCTTCACTATACTTAAGTCATCTCTCCTCTCTTTATTTTTCAGCCACAATGTCTACCATCTTCCTCCACCCTAGCTTCCTTGCCCAATGCTCAGAGAATCTTATCCAGCCATAGGGAATGCTTCCAAACTTAGTGTAATGAGAAGGATCTTCATGGATAAAGGGATAACACATAAAAATGATCCTCTAGGTTCCTTTAAGAACTCAAACTCAGCAACTTCAGGACAAGAATACATAGAAATAGTGTATTCCAAGGTATAAATGGTCAGCACTCTCTTCCACTAATGATCAACAACATGTGTCCAAGTCAGATCAGAATCCTGTAGCCTCTGATATTCTTCTTGGGTCCAAACGTGAGATCTATATTACCAGCTTGATCTAGATGCATATGTGGAAAACCATTCATACAACTCTACTAGAAAGTAACAAAAGAAGGTCTCATACAACTCATGATACAGAGTGTTCTTCTACCCACTTACGTGCATCAAACTCAGGTCCAGTACTAAATCTCTGAGAAAACTCATCCTCCGTGCTCTTAAACCATGCCTTGACACTGTCTAAGGTCAAGCACTCTATCATCACGCATCATTCTCACAATAGCTTTGAAAAGAGGTCCTGACAATGGAACCAAGATGTAGTCATTTTTATATGCACCTTAATACAACTTTCTAATCCCATGCATGCATGGCCTATCACCCAGTGGGTGCTGGGTGCTCACCCAAGGCACACGCGGGCACCGAGCCCCTCCTTTATGTGAGCATTGTGAGAAGATGATTACCATTGATAAAAGACTAGATGCTAGAAAAGTAAATGTTCATGCATTCATTCTGAAAGCATAGGATGAGTTATTACATCAATATACCCATTCAGATAACAAGAGAAACATCATATAAAGAATAGATATGATTCATAACATAAATAAAAGACATTAGGGTTTGCACCCATGAACCAGATATTCAGAACATAGTCATATATTATATTGATCATAATTTTAGTAACCACATTACATTCAAAAGGGTCATAGCAGACCAAAATGTATCAAAACAGGGATCATACTCATGTATCAGAAATCCTAGCTATGCTTCCCTTATTACAACAATCCCTCCCAGACCCATCCCTTATTAGATATGAGGCTATTACATTCCTACAATCCCTAATGAGAACCCTAAATCCTAGTTACTCCTAATACTTTCTGTAGAGATTTCCCTTATGATCCTCTCTATGATGATCCTATCGCTTCTCTCCATTCCATTTGTCTTCTTGCTCCGAGCATCTTCATAAATAGCTTTAGCACCCACCGCCATGCCTTCCTTCAAGAGCATATCAGATGCCAAGTGTCCAGGTGGTCCTCTAATGGAGCATGTTTATCTCTATTCTGAGCTCTCCACTTCTACAATGATGTATTTCAGGAACCTTCCATGCATGGAATATTCTTTCCTTGACCACCAAGTTCCAGGCTGTCACCTTATCCACTCAGCATGCCTAGTCAGGTCACATTTTTCCTCAAGTGCCTCTTAGAATTAAATATGGCTAAGTCCTTAGATCCTTGTATCTTGCCTTGCACATGCACCCTGGTTTCTCCTAAACCCTTGTCCTTGTCCTATGCTTTTCCTCTGACACGTCCTTCTTCTTCCTGGCCCCATGCGTGCACACACACCTTTGGACTTAGCCAATATTTTGAGGCCCAAAACTTACCCATCATATATGGCTAATATTCTTCATGTTTATCTCCAACAACTTCAATCCCTACAATTACAAATAGATTTCTTATTGCAAAAATGATCACAAATCACCATGAGATCCATTATATTACTCAATAACCCATTAATAGCTAAAGTTCTCAACAATCCCCTATAACATACTCCACTAAAGCTCTCCTTTCATAATGGAAATACTAATCCCTGCCAACATCTTTATGCATTCATGACCTCTTCTATGGATTGTGTGTTGATGATACCTTACTAATTTCTTTCTATGCATCCTCAAGAAATATACAATTGATTGGATCTATACAATCATTTTAGGAATTGTTAGTGCCCTTTTTGATACCTATGTATCTTTGGAACCATCTTTGTAGAGTTCTCCATTGTAGCTTAATATGATCCTTCCATTCCCCATGTTGTTCCTCATTCTACTTCTACCTTGTGAGATTGTTCATGGTCATATAAATCCAAACCATGTCTTAAATATTCATTTGTGCCCCCTTGGCATCGTGTCTTTATTGTGTAACATGAGACATAACATGTTTTCCATTATTCTCTCAATTTCAGAGAAACGTTGCATAGTTGTAGGTCCCACAGTGATATTTGAACCTTCACATTACTTTTTCAATCCAAAAGTGAAAATACCCATTTCGAAAAACTTACAAATTTTTGCAGTGGGTAATAATTTTTGTTTCTATAGTTGTAAGTCTAAAAATTATGTGCCCAATTCTAAACCTCACAAAATATAATATTCGAGGTATCAGGGGAATGCAATTCCTTAAAATAATTTTACACTTTTTGCAAAAGACTACAAATTACAAATACAAGTCCAAACCTTACAAAAAGACTATTTGGGGAATATTTCCTTACCTAATCACTTATGTGGAAAATTCAAAGTTACTGCAAAGCTGCAGGTTTCAATTCCATCACTGATGCCCGAAAGTGTATATTCCTCAAATCTGGAAGGCGTAGAGAAAATATGCAACATTACATTGTTACAGTTGGCAATTTTACAATTGTTGCATTTATGCAAACTACACTTTGGTCCCTAAGGTTCAAAGGGGACATGTGGCATGCTACTGGAACCATAATGAGGAAAGGAAGATTTGTAGTTTATATTATTACAATTTTTGCTAAACTACGGATCTTGATTTTTTCCCCACAACCCGTAAAGGGGACACATGTCATGATTTGGTAGCAGTAGATGAAGAAAGTAGATATATAGTTTTACAGTTTACAAATTTGCAATAACTATAATATTACAAACTACATTCTCACTCCCACAATCTGACGGGTTGGACACATGTCATTGTCATGGGCCTCTTGAAGGGAAATAAACTTTACAACTTGCAGTTTTATAGTTATTGTGAAACTTCAAATATCCTACCCGACCCCGACTCCTGAAGAAAGTGATTAAGTAAAAGGTATACAAAATTTCCATATAATATGTTTAAAAGGATCAGACAAATGGGATAATGAAAAGTAATCTAAGTAAAATTACATGTGGCCCATCTATCCATGTGTAAGGCTATAATTCAAAGTTGAATGTATGAAATCAATGGTGATGAATGAAGAAACCATGGAGCTAGATGTCATCATTAATGAAATCATGTGAGGAACAATATAGGGCCTACAATTCATCACTTTGCCTCCAATTTTCAAGTTTAAAGAGCACTCTAAAGCCCTAAAAAGAGAAAGAGACCAAATTTGTGCATTTGAATTATGTGAATGGTGGTTTTAGAGCTTTAAATGCAATCTGGTTGTTGATTCTCAGTGTGAATGAGAGTTATGGTGGAATTTACACGAGTAAGAGTTTTACTTGTGCCTATAAATATTTTGTGGTCCCGTAGTGCTCTAGAAAGCACATATAAATTGTTGTAAAACTCCTCTCTAAGTAGATTTTTCAGATCTTCACCCTGTAAATATGACTATTCAATTATCTTGTGTCTAAAACACCTCCCACCTTTCATTTGATTTGGAAAGATCATGAACACCAATCTAGGCAATGCAGATCTAGATAAAGTTTAACAAAGGTTGCATGTGATTGATATGAATGATACTATGGGGAAGATTGACTGAAATGGACTTGCCCTAGCTACTAATTTTCCCCCATTTGGTGAGTATTTGGAGTTGGTTTGGGTATGTGCACAAAACTATAACATAAAAACTAGGGAAGTTAGGGATGGAAGCAATTCTTTGATCCTATCTCTAACCACTGAAACCTTTGACAATTTATTAGGTATCCTTGATGTATCTCATGGGGAATACATTTCTATTGAAAGTGTAGAGGAATAATGGAATGTGAATGTTGTCAAGTTCTCTAAAATACTGGACAACAACTGGCTTGACAAGACAAGAATTGTTGCTACTAGGATTCCCAAGAAGCTAAGCAGAGATGACTTTGTGGAGGAAATTGTAGATATTATTACAATGTTGAATAGGGTCATGGGGAATAATTTGCATACCCTTATAGTAATTAGATGTTTAAATTCATCCAAATTATCCTCATTGGAAAAATACACATTCACTAGGGAGAATTCATTAGTGACTGCATACACCAACAATTGTTCAAGATGGTAATACAAATTGAATAAGGCTCTCATAGAAAAATGGAGTTCTACATGACTTCTTATCTAGTCTACACCATTACTCTTCATAGAAAATTCCCTATACTAAATAGAACAAGATATGTTAGAAACTACATAGTCTTTGATGTGTACCCATAATTGAATTTGGATAACTACATCTGCAACTTCAGGTTAGTGTATAACACTTTCTTTTCACGCCTCATATGTCTATTCAATCCTGAGTGGGAAAATAAATAGATATCTACACAAGTAAAGAAGGTAATCGTTGATTATGGATGTTACTTCATCCAATTCCAAACATCCACCTATATCAGGATAAGTGGCTTTAATGATGCCCCTTACATATTTCCAAGGCACTTGGATGATAGATTAGCACTTTTGAAGGTATTGAGGCAATTGGTGGCAGTGCACATGAAGATTGTAGGGAATAATAAAGCAAACATCAAGTTTCCAATTAATATTGGAAGGTACACATGCCCCAACCTAATCAAATCCAGACTCTTTGAGGCAAATATGGGCTGAACCAATTTGCAGAATCTCTCTCCTAGGCCCAAGTATGATATTAGGTGGATACTCCAAGGATATTTGGGAAATTATTATGAGCATGAACCTCATTGTGAGGAATATTAGATGGACTATAGGGATGAGGAGGAAGTCATATTGAGGGACTACTCAAGGATGACCCTTACCTAAGTGGTGGAATACAAGATTGTAATTGTCCCTTAAGGACTTGAAGATGGGAAGGATTTAGTGAGAAAGTCATATGTTGACATAAAGAAAGCCTCACATTCTATCCTAAGTGTGGAATGGACAAGAAAAAAGGGTAATTTATTTCATATTAGGACAATATATGTTATTAAGAGGACCCGGGTATGACTAATAAGGAAACAGGTTGACTTGACCCTACAAAATACAACAGTTTTGAGGGAGCATAGGGCAAGTGGGATCATAAAGGATATACTTCTCCCTTTTAGAGAAAGAAGCTACAAGCTTGGAACCCCTAAAGGGAAAGTCTTGACAACTTTCAATCAGAGGGCCAACTTCAAAGGCTTTGGAGGAGATCAATGTAACAACTAATAAGACAAGGACTCTTATGCAAAGGTTGACACACATGACAAATAAAATACTAGAGAAAGATATACAAGATGGCCCAATTATTGTTGTCACACCTCTGCAAGCAGTCCCACATCCAACTTCAAGGTAAAAGGAAATCGAGACAAAGGAAACCACCCAGCATAATGTGTCAACTTCTTCCTCAAAGGGGTCATCCAAAAAGGGAAAGTGAATGAGAGGGTGTATTTCCCTAGGGTAGCTAGGGATAGATCCTAAGGAAGAAGAGGAGGAACCTATGACCTTGCATTTTGTAAGGACCAAAAGAAGAAATTGGCTACACCTACAATGGAAAAAACTACATGTATAACATCTTAGGGGATATATCTAGTGGTTCTAACATCTATTGTTTCCTATCAAACTCCAGAGGTAGTACTCACTACTCCAAATCCTGTGTAACATGAGGTATTTATTAATGTTCCTACACAAGATATCCCTGTCAATATGCATACTGACAAAATTTAGGGACAAGAAACCCAATGAGAAGAAAGAACAAAAGTACTACACCAATCTATTGAAAAAATATTTATTGAAGTACTACATGGGATGGACCAAGATGTTAGAATTGATTTCCACCATGAAATCACATAAGATACATCAGTTGGGGAAAAGGAGGGAAACCAGACATCACAAGAAACACCTGCCACAAAGAAGGTTGAAGGTTGTGTGAGAGAGAAAACTATCAAAGGAGTTGGTGTAGGATGAGTTAGGAAAATACGTGCTAAAGAGGTATCATTAATTGAGATTGGGAAATTAGGTGTCATGGAACCCTCTCAACCAACCTTGGAGGTAGCTGAAAAAGATATTGTAACTCATGAAGTTGTAGAACATGAATCTCATCCTCAGGAGTAGCCACAAGCTGAGATAGCTAAGGATCCTTCTCCATCTAGATAAGAAGAGGTTGAGGTCATAATAACGATAGATACAAGCACTCAACCATCTTGAACTATGACGAAGGAAGAGGTAAAGGAATTAAGTGAAGAATAAGGAAGGGATCAAGTACACCATGTTGAATCTTATGATCAGTAAGAGGCACAAACTAAAGATTATATTCTCTCTCCTTTCATCCTAAGAACAAATGATAGTGCCTAGTGTTCCTCAGTTGTAAGAACAAGGAGAAGGAAATGCTCAAGCTAAATATTGGTTAGGATTAACTCTCCCAAGGAAGAAAAAAGTAAATATGTAAGTAGAGGAAGCTAAAATTTAAAGCATCATCTCTTTGAATCCATCAAGACCCCCTAAGAAATCAATAATCTTATCAAGGAAAATGATGGGGTCTTAAAGTGAAAGGCTTTTGGAGATAGTTACCCCCAAAATTGGTGTTTTAAGGGATGAAGTTTCTGATTATCAAATTACCAAGATCCCACTGGGAAAACCAACCACTAAGGGCCTAAAGCATGATGTTATCATAGTAATGGGTTGTAACAAATCGTTACACCAAAACCTCAAGGTGTTAATGAAATCAACACATGAGGATCATATCATCCCACCATGCTTCCGCAGAGCCCGAGCTCAAGATGGGTCTATGCCCACACTCCCATATGCATGGAGCTTTGATTCATCAAGGTTTAGGCACCCCATGGGCCCCGACTATAAGAAGTAACCAATCAAGTGGGATTTGAACATGGGTGGAGGCTTTAATACCAAATTTAATGAACGTTTACACCAAAACCTCGAGGTGTTAATGAAATCCACACATGAGGATCATATCATGGTTGGTCTCTTTCAGAAGATTGATAATGATAAGCATACCAAGAATTAACTAAGGGAAAAGGTTGATATCATATCAACCTATGTGTAAAAATGGGCACATACTCCCTTAGCTAATAAGGACACAACTACATCCTTCACTCCTAAAATTATGAAAAGTGTCGAGAATTTGAGATGTAGGGGAGAGACAACCAAGAAGTGGGAGGAAGAGTTAATAACAAAGGGATGTAAGGTCATTAAAGACATTATTGGATGTTACAATTAAGTGTTCGATCAAATAGAAGCAAGTTGTAGTCTTATTTTCCCACTCAAAACCCTAGGCACACTGACACTTCACTGAGACAGTTCTGAGTGCTCACCCGAAGTGTGCAAAGGCACTAGGTCCCTCTTTTTTACTGTCTTACCAGGGTGCTAGCATGCATGCTCATAATAACCATATTCAAATTACATATCTAATCATACTAACTAGATCTCAATTTGGAAATACACATAATAAGGAAACATATAGATCACATAAGGATTAATACCAGATTCACCATACAATACCCATCAGTAGAGACATCAACAATTAATATCCATCCATAATGATCCATTATATTAATTCATGACAAAATCAGATGTTGAATACACCATAAGTATCATTACAAAGTCATGCGTGCAACCATAACAACATAACTCTGTTACAATCCAAATTTAGGTCTCAGTCTCGGTCCCTCAAAACCATGTAAATATATACATATATATAGGGGGTGGGGGACTTTCCCTTCACCACCCATGTACTCTCAAAATAGGCTGCATGCTCAAAATAGCCATGTGCCGCTACAAAGATAACTAAAGAAGCATGCAAGCTTCACCTAATAATAGATTATCTATAATTAACTCTAGCTTCTAATCCTATTATTAGCTCTAACTCTGCATGACTCTTGATCTTCCACTTGTTCCCAAAATAGCCTTCACGTATTCTTGAAGTCTTCATGTCTTTATCCAAAGTGCATGCTCTGCACTCCATCCTATCTTTAGCCCGTAATATGTAAAACGACTAAGTCCTGAACTTTTTCTTACCCAGGCACACCTTTCTTTCACCGAAATTTCCACGTGCACCCATGACGCCCCCTTCTTATGCGCTTGTTCTCATGCACCTCTGATACTTAGGCATTAATTTATCCAGTCAACATTACCCCACACTAATTTCATTTCCCCCCTTGATAATGGGTACTCATACCTTATCTCTCCAAAGAATAAAGAATAAAGAAGTAAAGAAAATGATTGTACATGAAAGAATACTTCTACATCCTGGGTGCTATTCTTATATAGGAAAAAATGTTCAGGGTACTCATTCTTGATATATGTTTCTAGTTCTTTCTAGTCACTGAGTCCCTTCTTTTTCCTTAGTATGAATATTGCCAAGCACAACATCCATTTCATCCAAATTCATATCTTCACCGTTTTTCTTCAGCACTCTGAGAACATTTTCCAAACCTGAAAGTCATACCGTCCATCACATCCATTCTCTGTGCTATCAGTTTCCCAAGTTCTTTTAATTTTTCCTTGTGAGGATCCTAGGCTATTGTGAGTGCATCATCACTTCTCTACTAGCAATGTCAGCCTCTCCTCACGTCCAAAATTCTCATTCTTCTTGGCAACAAGGACCTCATTCTCTTCAACCTATGTCCTTGTTTTAATGATCATATTTGGATCTATACATATATTCAGTGCCAAGTCCACCTTCTTCAATTCTTCCTTAATTTTTTGTAGTAGGGCATCATATTCAACTATCTTCCACATGACTACTTATTTTCCCTCTCCTTCTCTACTTCAAATTCTTTCTCCCTATGTGCAGCCATCTCTACGGTTTCCTCTGGTGCACCTAACTTCTTCTTGATCAAAAGATGGACACAATCCTGTAAGAAGTGCAAGGAGGACTGATATGTCTTCTATTTTTTCATCTATGTCTGGATGCATATCTATAATCTCCTTCCCAAGATCCACCACAAAATCCAAAATATGCTACCTCTTCTCCTGTCCTTCTTGTGCACTTCTGTCAATTTCTCGACTTGTTCTTTTAGGATCTTGTTATCTTCAGCAACATCCTTGAGTGCGGCTGATTTATCTATGTTCCTGCGCATGCACTTCAGCTACCATTTTATTCAAGGCATTACTTGCTTGTTCATATGTAAATTTTGTTGGCTTAACTGTCCAGTGCATGGCTTGAGATTATTTTTCATCTTCCTCTTTATACATGCATCCTCCTTCACATCAAACTTAGGCTCATCTATGTGAGTTTGCATGCTCCATGATAATTTCTTTTCGTGTGCATGTTTGGTTCCTTCTGGATCCATTAACTCCCACCCATATAACTTCTCAGGCTCCATAGTACTCTAAAACCTGGCGTGAATGATTTTAGAGGGGTTGTCAATATACCCAAGTGTAGCATATTGTACATCTCTTCATCCTTATTCCTCACTAGAATGATGACCCTTCAGGAATGTGTACTTCAGTATCAAACTTTGGGCCTTCTCCTGATGCACCCGCATGTTCACCAGTAGGCTCGCCTTATGGTTCACCCTTATCTTTTTCTTTCTCTTCCCCTGTGGCACCACCTACCTCTTCACACTCTTCATGCACCTCTATATCATGTTACATCTCTTATGTTGAGGCTCCTCTACATCCACATCAATAACAAGAGTCTCCTAATGATATGCTCACTTTCATCTAACTTCTCCTCCTCACTCTCCTTATGGGCACATACTTGTGCCTCTTCTTCTCTGGTTCAATCTTCATTGGAGAGTTTTGAGGTGATCTCCTCGGTGGCTGTGAGGGTCCCACACCTACACTCTGTGTTCTAGTTCTCCTTAATACTCTTCTAAAACCCTGGTCTTTAGACTGCCCTCACCTTTCTCTATCTCCATGACACCCATTTCCACTCTCACTTCTCCACCTTCTTCTTGTCTGGGAGGCATTTCCTCACGCGTTCTCTTTTCCCCATAGTCGGCTACCTCCTTGAGCCATGATCTAGGCCACCATTGTCTTCCTTCAGTTTTTCCTCTTCTTCTCCTTCATCTATGTGGGGAAGATTGGGCTCTTCATCTTGCAATGTGCCCACCGTATGCTTTCCTTTTGGTAACTTAGTGAGCTTGAACTCATTTTCAATGTACTTCCCATTCACCAATCTTGGGCTTAAGGTAGATGTATACCTTAGCCATGCCAAGTTTCCCAACTGCTAAACTCATTGAACTGATATTTACATCATCAGAGATCAAATTTTCTATATAAGTAGACTTACCTAGATACACATATGTCTTTTAGAGCATATGATAATCATAGTCCACCTTGTGTCTACATCAAAACCAATTTGAGCGCATTTGAAAACATGTGCACTGAGGCTTGGAAATAACACACGGTGAAGTAATATGGGAGCTTGCACCAAGGGATCCACTTTCCATCCTTCATTCCAAACCTACCTATGCAAAAGTGTTGATAGACCACTGAACTGGGCCTGCTTATCCAATACCGAAGGAAGGTCCTTGGGTATTCTCCATTTGTACTCAAAATAGCTTTGCGCAAGAACTTATACCATAGTTCCATTCTTTGCTTGTAAGGTCCACTCATAGATCCATCACATGTGTACTTTCCAAATCTGACTGCAAGTGACTTTTTCTCCTCAGGAAATTGCCAAATATTCTCCTTTGGCCCATTGGGCACCCCAATTTCCATAAACACAATAGATAATAAAATAGCACCAAAACTTATCTTGTCTCCATGGTGTACTTCTTCAATTATAGTCTCAGCAATGAAAGTAGACAAGTTATACACCACTCCCTTAGACATCTTCTTGGTGATATGGAGCCACCTTTTATTTACCTGGCTCCAATGCTCCTAGTTATTCAATTTGGTGAGGAGGTGCATGGTAGCCTAGATCACAGGGTGATTTTCTAGCTTGATAATATCCATAGCCTGCCCTCCCTTCACATAAGCCAATACAACAGAAGTTTCTTCTATGCCATTTTCATCGTTGAGGTCACTACCAATCTCAATTCCTGAGCTCCTCAACCATGTCAACCTTCAATCAAGGGCATGGTAAGTCACATTCGACACCCTACAAAATAGAAAAATTCCTCATGGACTCCAGGACATCAACCACTGATATAATTTTTCTGGTTTTCCAAAATATGGCAGCTCATACAGCTGCATGACTCCAACATTCTCCAATAACTTTTGTCCCGCATCATTATAGACAACCATGTCATTTTCTATTCACATATTATTTTTACCACCAGGGTCTTGTCCAACTCATCCTTGTTATCCTTAGTGTGATGATTGTAGTCACTTACTTTGCTTCGTCTGATATGTGACTCCCAATATAATCCCATTATGACACCTTCAGGATATTGCATCTCTGAAAAATGAGACTCAAGCATGCCCTCAACTTCTATTTCCACTTCCTTTACTTCCTACCTTGGGTAGCTGCTCTAGGTGCTCTTTTAGGTGTCATTGTGATAAGTTAAACACTTCTTGCACTCTATTCAATCACTTGTAACTTAAACTCCGTGCCCTAGCTATAATTTTCCTTGAACCCTAGCTCACAAAACTTGCTCTCTCCACACCTTTTCCTTACTCAAACACCCTTCTGATGGAGCTCCTATCAATGTCCATACACAGATAACACTGGTTCAATGTCTGTAAATGCTCTTTCATGCACTTTTGCACTCAAATGCTCTTTGAATCACTCTCATAGCTTGAACACTTCAACATGCAAGGTAAAAATGATATCACAAGCCACCTTATATAAAGTTTTCAACTTTTTCCTCATTAATTGCTCTCCACCTACCACCATACTCAACATTAATTTTACCTTTTTTCTTTTTCCGCACTTTTCACTAATTTTTCCATGCCCTAGTAGTAACCTTCTGGCGCACCCACTACTTCTCGGCCATAGACCTCCTTACACGCTCCTCCATGCACCGAAGTACATCAACCTATGCCTCATATCAAGTAGTTTCTAATGTTGTTTCCTACCTCATGTTACACTATGTGTGAATACATCCAAGCATGGTCTTTAAACTGAGAAAATTTCCTTTAAATCCCTCCAATCTGAGCACCTGTAACACCTTTCTTCTATGCACACCCATCTTTCAGAAGATGTTCATATCTCCAATGTGTACCTGTAAAACACTTGTATCTACTCCACCCCACACTAAAAGTATGTGTGGTCCTCTGTGCATGAATCCAATAGATAGTAATCAACTACTGGGTGCACAAGTGTGCTTATTACAACAAAACATGAACTAAATTGACAAAGCATAACAACGATGAAAGGAAACACATAAATAAAATGCATGAAAGGGAAATATAATCTAAGTGGAATACTTGCCTTATTACAAACACCAAGAAGAATTATTTATAGTAGGGCTTTAGCCTACTCCCATTGAAGTAACTGGCAAATAAGTGTCATCCAGTGCCTGTAACTGACAAGTGCCTGAATCAATATCTTCATTACAACAAAGGGTCCCAACCAATGAAATTTCAACTTCCTGGGGTGGTGCAAAACTTTGAATCATACAGAAGAACCATCTTTCCAACCTCAAATTCCTTATTCTAAATATGTCTATCATGTCATGCCTTCTGTCTTGCTTTTTTTATCTTCTGGCTCCACCGGGAAATAGTGTGCCACTCATCTAACTACATCAATTTTTCTATGTGCTCTTCAACAAATTTTTCATCATCCAATCCTCTTGCACATGCAATATGCAGGGATGGCAACATGAATTCCACAGGAAATACAATCCTCCATGCCAAACACCAACTTAAAGGGTGTGACTTTATTCAATATTTTGTAAGTGGTCTTGTATGCCCAAAGTACAATAGATACCTTATCATCCCAGTATTTCCTTCCAACATCACAAATTTTTGTCAGTGTGTGTCCCAAATCTTGTTGAAAGCCTCAGTAGTACCATTGGCCTTGTGGATGATAGGGGTTGTCTTGTGGTGTGCCACCATAAACTTAGCCAAAAGAATTCTGATGGTCTCATTAAGAAAATGAGTGCCCCTATCACTTGTTAAGCTCAATGGACATCCATACCTGCTGATAATGTTTTCCATAGAAATATTGCTTGTTGTAGCTGTCGTGTAATCCTTTGTAGGTACTACTTCTGCCCACCTTGTCAGATAGTTTGTACAAGTTATAATATAGTACGCGCCAGTCCTACGCACGAGTGGGGGGAAATAGGACCTACAAAGTCAATCACCCATTTCTCAAAAGGTTCAACACTTGCAATAGGCCTCAAAGGCATCTCATCTCTGGATCCAGGCTTCCCAAGGTGCTGAAAATGATCACACACCTTGACATATTCTTTAATATCCTTGTATAAGGTTTCCCACCAAAGGCCAGCCATCAGAATCTTGCGCATGGTGGCATCTCCTACATAATGACCTCCTGCAATTCCACCATGAGCTTCTTCCATTATTACCTCACTGCTCATGCTCTAGTACACACCGATGTAAAAATTCATCATGACCTAACTTATACAAATCTCCACCTATCAACTGGTAAGGTGCCACACGTATTGCAAGTTGTTTCTTCTCTAAGGTTTTCATTCCCTCAGGTGCTTGTCCAGTGCGTAAAAAGATGAAATATCTTCCAACTCAGTGGGCGCATGATTCAATCTAAAGAGTTGTGCATCTGACATGGTGTCCTCAATGCTCTGCGTGTCCTCACCAGAATTGATTCTTGACAAATGATCAGGCCCTGAGTTAATTTTTCCTAGTTTCATAATCACTGTAAACTGAAACTCTTGAAATAGTAGTATCCACCTGCAAATGTGCCCTTGTAAAATAGGCTTGTTGACCAAATACTTAAGTGTCATATGATCTAGTGAAGAAGATAAACGGTGTAGCCAATAAGTATTGTCTGAACTTGTGTAGCACGTAAATCATGGACAAAGCTTCACGCTCAGTAGTTGTATAATTCTGTTAAGCTGGTGTCAACTTTCTGACTTGCAAAACAAATAGGGTGGTCTACAATTCCTTCACCTGGTTGTGCTAACACAGACACCAATCACCATCCAAAAAGCATCCACATGAACATGGAATGGTTTTTCCCACAAAGGAAAGTGCAAAATAGGTGCAGTGGTCAGCCTTTCCTTCAGTGTTTCAAATGCATGTTGTTGTGCCTCGCCCCAATAGAATTTTCCCTTAGCCTTCAAAAGTTCCTCCAGGTGCGCAATAATATTTGCATAGCCCTTAATGAATTTCCTTGTAATACCCTGTATGTCCAAGAAATCCACACACTTCACTTTGATTGTTAGGTTCTTCCAATCCCAAGATCACAACGACCTTGGTTGGATCTACCAACAAGCCTTCCTTACAAAATAATATGCCCAAGCAAAGTGCCAAAAGGTGTCACAAAGATACATTTCTTAATATTCAGAGAGATGCTCAACTACCTTGCACCTCTCAAACATAAGCCTCAAATTATCACAATGATCCTTAACCAAACCATACATGGTCCAATCATCTGAGATATACCTATAAAAACTTATGAATAAAGTCCTGAAAATCTTGCACAACAATGCATGAGAACACTGCAAGCACATTCTTCAGTCCAAAGGGCATAACTGTGTATGCAAAAACTTCCCCATTCAGTGGTGAAAGTTTTCTTTTCATGATCTTCCTTTCTATGCGCACTTGATGATATCCTAAAATCCATCAGTAAAAGAGTAGATCTCACGCCCTGCAACTCCTTCCAGGATCTCCTTAGTAAATGGGGTAGGAAAAGGATCAATAACACATGAAGCATTCAACTCCCTATAATCCACACAGATCCTTATCCTCCCATCCTTTTTAATACTTGATGACCATGGGACTCACCCACTCAGATTCCTCAATGGGCTCAATTATTCTAGACTTGAGCATTTTATCAATTTCTTCCTTTACCTTAATGCGCAGATTAGGATTCATCCTGTAAGGCCTCTTCCTAATTGGGGTGCACCTTCTTTAAGTTTGATTCACATCTCACCTAAAGAAGGGTGTACTCCTTTTAACTCATGATAGCCTCGTGGAAATAAGTCCTGAAAGTCACGCAACAGCTCAATAATCTTAGCCACTTCCTACTTTAACCAATAATCACCAATAATGGCCTCTTTAGGCTCTGCATCTTGTCCCAATGTTAACCTTCTTTGTTTTCATAGGCTCATGATACACGCATGCCTTCTCATCTATTGTGTCCATCACCTCATGCGTACCTTCAGTGTGGTTAACATCCAGGTTGTTGTCCTCATCATCATCATCATTCATTATGCATACCAATTTACCCCTTTCCTTTTCTTCCCAGGTGCGGACCATTTCTTCTTCTTCAGTCTCTTCAAGGTCAAGGCATACCTCCAAATCCATCTCTCCAAACATGTCTAATAGAATTTCCTCAGCCTTTGCGCTATCTCTCAAAGTAAGGCACTTCATAATCTGTAGTGCTTCATTGACCGAGGTTTAGTAGAAAAGTAATCAAAAGTATGGATCATACTGAGGTCATCTCCTGCCAATTAACTGTCTCCCATGTCAACTCTGCATGGACATACCACATGCACACGCAGCCACTTAGGGTGGTGTAGAACTTATGTACCTAGAGTGATGGTGGTAAGGCCTCCTGCCCCTTTGTCCAAAGTCTCTCACATTCTGGACGTGGTGCGAAGCAGGGGACTTCCCATGGAATTCACATATCTGTGAAGGTACATTGCTCCTTAGAAACCTAGTAGAAAAGGTGATTCTCACCTCTTATTCCAATAGGTTGTCTCTGTGTGTAGTCCACCAACGCGTTGTTGTCCTGTGCAGGGTATAAACCAACATATTTCTTCTGTCACCCTCATCCTTCCATTGGGCTTCCATGGCATGCACAAAAATACATCAGGGTTTCCCTTCACCAGTGTACCGAGGTACCTAGTTATGACTCAAATGCACCTAACCATGCACGACCTGATCATGTAAGTAACAATATTCTTAATCTCTCACCCAACTACTTCATACATTCCATGCACCCATTGTCACAAGAAATACTTGTAGTATCACTAACTGAATGAACATCATCCCATTGAATCACTCCTTCCTTAGATGGCTTTAACTACCTCAGGGTCTTTATTGTGTGTGCGTATATCCTGTTCAAGTCTTCTTCACTCAAAGGCTCAACATATGGGGAACCTTTGCATCTTTCAAAGGTATAATGACAGCACTCTTATTTTTTCTCAAAGCTAATGTACCCCTTGTTGAAGCAAAATCTGCATTATTCATATAACACCAAGGGCCCCAAGTAACGCTGGAAACTATCTTCCTCTACAAGCTCCAATACTTCAAATTCCCCAGTAAACTTGGCTCCCTGAATCATAATAGTCACATATTTTAATACCCCAATAGGATTATCCCTAGTTTTGTTTTCCATATACAACACATTCGAAGAAGGTTGTAATGGTGGTCTACCCATCTGATTCCAAGCATCCAACATGAGTACATTAACTTTTGCACCTGTATCTATCAGAATGTTTCTCAGAATCCATCCATCAATAACCACATTCAATGTAATCTCTTTATCATACTCATGATTATGGGGAGGTAAGATTTGCATGAAGTATCTGCCTCTCACACTCATTACCTAGTGTGGTATTTTTCTCTCAACCACTCTCCTAACAAGGGATTATGTTCTCCTGGCACAACATTTGACATACCTCCTTTAAATCATCTACATCCTTCTGTGGGAGTTCAACCTTCTTTTCTCATTCCATCACGTGCATGTTCCTTCAAGATCTGAATCTCTCCTTGTAGATTCCTGATAACATCCATAGTCTCTAGGTAAACTTCTTTCTGATGTTCAACATCAGGGTACTTTGCATTATCACTTCTTTTTGTTATAGTCGGCTTATACTTCGGAGGTTCACGGGCACGCAACCTCAACGCGTGTGGTAACTAACATCTAGTTGTAATTCAGAATTAAGCCCAACCTTTGACATCCATTGATCTCCATCCGCATGTTGTATCTTAATCATAGATTGTTCCCTTATCTTGCTTATGTATTTTTCTCATATGCTCATACAAGTCAGGGCATTCTTCAAATTTGTTGTTTTTTCCACACCATGAGAAAACCACATTCTGAGGGCATTCACACTGATAATGATAAGGAGATCCACAAGTAAAACAAGTTCCTCTAGGAAATCCTCCTCTTCCACCACTGTGACCTCGGCCTCTATATCCCCCACAGGAAAGCCTCTATTCCTATTATCCCCATTACTACACCCTTCATTATGTTGTTCTCCTTGTTCCTTAGATCCACCTACTACACTAGTCTAGTGCACACCAGTCTCAATGGCTTCATGAATATGATCAATCACTCTGTAGTTAACAATATCATGAGTATGAGTTTTACAAATCTTACAATACATAGATACATTCTTCTGGATCGCATGATGCAAAAGAGGACATCTACTCGCATCATGGTATAGATGAAAAATCTTGCAATCCAACAACATGGCGCACACCGACTTGCAAGGGAAAACTATCCTTAGTATGTCCTTCAACCTCACAATCTGTACACCATATCCCACTGCGTGTCTCATGAGCTGAATTAGCAGAGATATTCTCTATTTTTCCCATAGCTACAATCTACACTTCTAGAAACATGACTCACACTAGTGTCCATACTCCCAACTACCTTAGCATAGAGCTTGCCTCCAAAGCGTCACATGGATCCACAAAATTCTTATGAGATAGTGCCCCTTCTAAACGGAGTCAACAACCCACCAAAAAACCACTGTGCATGCTGACTAGGATGTATGTCATAAGACAACTTTGACAACAAAGTTTTAAAATGAGTGTCATATTCTCAAATGCTTTCTAGATAAGCCCTGCTTAATGTCCTTAAGCACGTGCTGATACTTTCTATTTCAAACTCAGGGATATGGAACTCAGCTAGAAATGCAGAGTGAAAAGCATCATAATCCACTACAGTCTGATGTGGGTCATACTTTCTATACCAGATATGTGTGTGCCCTTGAAGAGTAGTAGCAAATTGACTCACCTTTCTATCTAGAGAGGTGATTCCTTTAGCACCATAACAACTCGCACTTGTGCACATGCTCTACAACATCTTCAATACCTCTATATTCTGGCAAGTAGAGGGACATCTCATAATAAACTTACTGTTGATGTGGCTGCTGAGGGTGTGGACCTTGTCCACCAGATCTAGAACCAGAACCCCCACCAGTATTTCCTCCACCACCAGAACCACATGATCCACTTGATCCCAAGCCTCCTGATCCACCTGAACCACCTCTAGCAATGGGTGCCAGACTAGTGGATGTACTTCCTTGCATCCCAACAGTAGTACTAAACTGAACTCCCACAGTCTAAAAAGTTGTAGTACTTCCAGACATGTTCCCAATGTTCTGCGTGCCCACACTCTGTCTGATGATGTGCCAAAAAATATTCCTCCAATTGGTCCTCCAAACAACAAAGATGTTGTCACCTGTGATGCCATAGATGAATTGTTGTCTGATGCACTTCTGTATTCAAAGGAAAATGATATCTACCTGAAGCCACTAGATTACCTACACTCACCTGTTTATCAATAGTTACTTTTAGAACTCAAACACCAAGCACAAGGGCTAGGTCACTAGGTGGGATCAGATGTGTTCCCACGGTCCTTAGTCTTTCCTCATTAGACACGCTCTCATCAGAAGCCGAAGGGGATTATCTACTACACTTTCCTAAGTGGGGGAGATCCTAATGCTCTAGCTCCACATCTTCCACATGATCTTCAAATCCTTCATGAGACATCATCCTCCACAACTCCACAGACTCCTCAATATCACTTCTTCACCAATTCCCTCTCCCGCTTCATTATACTTAAGTCACCTTTCTTCTCTCTTCCTTTCTTCTCAAGGTCCACCATCTTTCACCACACTTGCTCCACCCCTACGTATGGTGGGATGTTTAGCTAGCCATAGGGAGGTGCTCTAAACTCAGCACCACCATCAAGATCTTAATAGCCAAAGGAATAACGAATGTAAGATCCTTATGGGCTCGTGCAAAATTCAAACTCAACAAATTTTGGACAAGAATACATAGACACAATGTACTCCAAAGTATAACTGTGCACAACACTAGCCCACCAATGATCTACAACACAATCCAAGGTTCATCTGCATCAAACAAATCCTGATACTCTTCCTGCGTCCAAGTCCTTGGTCTGTAACTCCAGCTTTTCTTTGATGCATATGCGGACAACCACTCATACAAATCTATTGGAAAGTAACAAAATAACGTCTCATAAAGCTCATGATAAATATGTTCTTCAACCCACGTGCACATGCATTGAAATCAGGTCCAGAACCATATCTTCACCCAAACTGATCTTGTATGTCAATCACCCAATCTTCAATAGCCGCAAGAGTCAACTGATATGCCATCATCATGCAACATCATGGTAAATAGTTTGAAAAGAGGTCCTTAATAATGGAACCAAAATGTAGTCTTATTTTCCCACTCAAAACCCTAGGCATGTTGGCACTTCACTCAGATAGAATATGAGCACTCACCCAAAGCACAAAAGGTACCAGGTCCCTCTTTGTTACTGTCTTACCAAGGTGCTAGCATGCATGTTCATAATAACCATACTCAAAGTACATATCTCATTACTAACAATCAAATCCATGAGCTCAATTTGGAAACACACATAATAAGGAAAACATATAGATCACATAAGGATTAATACTCAGATTCACCATACAATAACCATCAGTAGAGACATCAACAATCAATATCCATCCATAATTATCCATTATATTAAATCATGACAAAATCATAAAGTTGAATACACCATAAGTATCATCACAAAGTCATGTGCACAAACATACCAACATCATAACTTTGTTACAATCCAGATCTAGGTCTCATATCTCGGTGATACTCAAAACCGTAAAATCAATACATATATATATAGGGGGTGGGGACTTGCCCTTCACCACCCATGCACTCTCAAAATAGGCTGCATGCTCAAAATAGCCATGCACCACTACAAAGATAACTAAAGAAGCATGCAAGCTTCGCCTAATAATAGATTATCTATAATTAACTCCAGATCTAATCCTATTATTAGCTCAAACTCTGCATGACTCTTGATCTTCCACTTGTTCCCAAAATAGCCTTCGCATATTCTTGAAGTCTTCATGTCTTTATCTAAAGTGTGTTTTACACTCCATCCTATCCTTGATTGATAAATATCATATAGAAATTAAATATTGGGATGGACTGCTACCCAAAATTGAAGCCATCTTGAACTTGGGAGATGAAGTGGTGGAGAATGAAGGAATAGTCTCCTCTGATTGCAGAGAGATATAATATGAGTATAGAGTAGCTATCAAGTTGAGTATTGAAACCTTGAAGGGGTATATAAGAAAAATCCAAAACATAAAAGAGAAAGTGGGGAAGTATGTGAATGACATAGATTCAAAACATGAAAGGATTCTTCCCCTCAAAGATATATAAACCCCTGGATCTACATATATAGATAAGTTGATTGAAATCCTTCAGTAATGTGTTAGAGACGTGTTGAATCCTCAAAAATACTTTGAATATTCTTATGTTCAAATATTCATTCATTTGGAAAGATACACCAATAAATTTGCCAAAAGTTCTTAAAAATGAAAGGTTATTTCTATTGAGTTTGACAGTGTTCTATCCAAATAAGAAATAATCTTCCTCTACCATGTAGGGCCTTATGAAGAGCCAATTTTGGGAATGTTTGAATGATTTTATGTATACAAAAGTAAGTTGGAAGAAGAAGAAGCAAAAATGAACATATAGATCTCGACCCCCCTAAATAATTCCTTATTCTTTGTCCCCTTATTTTTTTATTCTTTTCCAAACATGATCATATATGTAACCAACATTGCTCTAGGGTACACATGGAATAATGAAAGTTGAAGAAAGACAAAAGAGTTTGATGAAAAGGAAAATAATATTCTCCACTCCTCCAAGTTTCATCAAGAAGTAAAATTGTACCAACTTAGCAAATAAAAATGGCATCCTCTTTAGTTGGGACATTGTCCCATACGGATTACTGGTTGGAGACCACGGACCCACATGTATCTTGTTTTCAACACTCCATGGGGTATATGGGTATATTCCCTTATGGGATTTTTTTGTATAAAATTGAAGGTTTGTCTTCACTTTAGGGGATCTAATTTTTGGGTTTTATCTAGGGCACATTTTACAATCACTAGCAAGCATTAAGAGGATTTGCATATGTATCCCTTGTCAAATTGAATACACAAAACTAGTTCACTATGTCTAAGTCTGGTATTTTCAAATGTATGCACAAATAGAGTTAAGGAACATGTATTCTTTTTGGTTGTAATTTTGTATCTATCAGATCAATGAAATATAAAGAATCACATTATAGAGCATTGTGCTAGATTGGTTATTGAATGATTTTATTTTGTAGTTTTACTCAGGGATATTTATTTTAGTTGTAAAAATTCTTTCTGCAATGGAAATCTGGGAGTGAATATCTATTTCCTTAAAGGGTATCCTAGGTTTCATGGATTTAATAAGATGAATACAAGCAATTTTAATGAAAAGTGTTGGTGTTAAGTTTTCAGATATTACATGTTAGTATTTGAAAAAATTGGGTATCCATGAATGCAAATAACCCCTGAAAGTTCATGTTATTTTGATCTATAGCTTTTATGCATCATAAGGACATTAGGCTGATATGGTGAACATTTTTTTTTCTCCCCATTAGATCCATGCCCCTTTCTTCATCTAATTTTTATAATCTTATATTTTTCTACCCCTGCAAGCCATATCTACTTCACATATTTTGAGTGAGGTTTCCCTTGATTTAAAAAAATAGCATTATGAATGTCATTTTCTCCTAAATTTTTCACAACATCCTTTGAATAATGTTCATAATACCTCCTATATGTATTTAGTGGCTTATGTCTAAGAAACCAATTGATTGTAGTGCTTTCTGACCATTACCTTGAATGGGTGCTACATTTTGTGGTTGCATTTGGTCTTAAATTGAAGTTCCAACCAATTTGAGGGTTTGAAACTTGATATTTCCCTCTCCCTTTCAAGCTACCCCTCAGGTCCTTTCACCTTGGTTCAGGTAGAACCATAAAGAAGTATGATAACAACCACATTCTTAGTAGGGTGTCTCTCTATCATTCCCAAAATCTTTGTCATGTTAGAAAGATAGATCCATCCCTAGCTACAAATGAAAAAACCAACAGGTCCATCTTTCCTCCTTGCCTCCTACTTTCATGCCAGTTGCATTGAATCCTTTTTGGGGTGTTAAATTGGGAGCCAACAAGATCCATACAAACATTTCAAGCCTTAGCTGATAGTTTCCTTACAAATTCCTCAATCAATATTAGACATCGATTATCGTTTACATAATTCTTTCAAATAATGTAACAATCCTATGAAAGAGTACCATATTAATGCTTGAAATTCATACATAACAACATGGTAGTGACTATCACTAACATACTATATGAGTAACCTATTCACTCTATTATGACACATTCTTTGATATCTAATACAAATTTGATGCCTCATATTGAGACACCATCATTATATCATACTACACCAAATAATGATCATTTACGTTGACATGCCCTATGATATTAGGTAGAACATCAACACCAAAGAATTATAACTCATACTGCTTGTACACATTTTTTGTTATCTATTCATGCATGAAACATGTCAGTTTGATGATAATAATGTGGGTGTGACTCTTAAGAGACACTAATGCATTATCATTCACACCAAGAGCCTATGGTTACTTTAACTAGTAGTGACCCAGTTTTAGATCCACACTATGTGCTCAAGGATGACAGTAATGTGTATCATACCTATAATGTTAATTTAGGAGGTCATTACACACTAGAAAGCATGCCTACTTTTTATTCGTCACATACTCTGTGTAAAAATCCAAGGATCCCTTTACATGAGATTCTTAAAATCTAGTACTTAGCCTATCTCTTATAACCTCATGTACACACACATGTGTGTGAACATTATAACACTTATATCTTTTCTTTTAAACCTTATCCCTGGGTATTATCTAGGTTTTTATATGATGATGCAACACATTCTCATAAGTTTAATGTGATTATTAAGGGAATGTTACTTACATAGAAACCATACCTTATCTTTTTCCTTATTTTTGTTATCACCCCACTACCATTAGTCTTACATTTACATTGCATGCCACTTATTAAAAAAATACAAAAATAATATAACATTACAAAAACATTAAATCAGGACCTACATGCGACATGCTTAGTCCTTGCCTAGATTTGAGCCTTTTGATCATTCAAATTTAATACCCCACACTAGTTTATAACTTACACTTTATATAGAACACACTAAGTGGTTAAAACCCATGAACATTGTACACACTATCACATGAAGGGCATATCCATATTGAGGGGCATTTTATATCTTGATCATATTTTGATCGCATCTTTAACACCTGATGACATCTTACAAGCTTCTATCCTAAGAGATGCCGACCACTTTATGGACATACATATACTGGGGGAATTTATACAAAATAAGTATATCATGATCACATCTCTCTATGCTATTCAATTTTGTGCACCATACTGACACATGTTATACCTGTAGACACTCAAAATTGGAAATTTACCCTTTTGACACTATAAATTGTGATTATGTTTCTTGGCTAATAAAAACACCCACATCTTAACCCCGTTTAGTACATCTTGTTATCTCTTTTCTAACTTGCCTATTCCCACATGCTGATGTGTTGAAAAATTCTTTATAAAATCTAATCAAATCAATGCTTGGCATCTAACCATCAGTTGGTGAAATAATTTGTCAGGTGGGAAAATTTGGGGTCTCTCACCAATAGTGTGTGGGACTAAGTCCCTCTACTTGAATGGGGTAGCTCCATTTATTGAAAAAAGGAAATTATGTACACTATTATAATAACTAGGGGTGGTTTTTCGACTAGAGATAACATCGGTGTACTTCACTACACCTGTGGAAAAGTGCTTTTAAATGTTACAATGGAGGAAAAATCTTGAGAGAGAGAGAGAGGTGTGGAAAGAATATCAAGGAAGTTTTTTCACAATAAATCTTAAAGAAGAGTTTGTTGCCTCAAAAATAGAATATACCCATGATTTTGATGAAAATACACTAATATACAAAGCAAGACGAAAAACACACTTAACACACACTTTAAATGCATTGTATTCATTAAAAGATTCATTTTCCTCTGTTTATGCATGATTACAAATTTCTATTGGAGTAAAGTTGAGATGGAGAGGAAAACATGAGATAAGGAAGTAGAAGAATTATAGTTCCTTGCTTTTAATGATGTCATGGGAGCTATCAACAAAAAAAATCTCATATTTAACAACTAATAAAATCTCACCCTTTGCAAGAAAATCTAACCCTTTGGAATGGAGAGAGCTTTACAATTTATAGTTACATTCAATGACTCTTCACATTCCAATGTGACCTTTCAACTTAAAGTGTAATCATCAATGAAGAAATACAAAATTAAGTGACTTAAGTCACTTTTAACAAAATTTCTTCTCAACGAAGAAATAAAATATTAGAGAGATAAAGTGAGAGGAAAGAGAGAGGTGAGAAGCTCTAATCTTGAATTATGAAGAAGCTCCAACCAAAAAGATGATCTACTCCTGATCGTGATGTCCTCTGTAGTGATGCTCCAATGAAGTGATGAACTCTTTCTCTTCAAAATTTTCTACACTATGACAAACCTCCTCTTGAATGATCAACCACTGTAGCCCATCAGGTACACTGATTGAAGAAGTGAGAAGAACCTGATCAATAGACCAATGTAGACAATGAAGGATGTCTTCACCCACTTGAAAAACCATGAAAAACCACCATGCCTTCTTAACCAATCATGCATATGATGAGAACTTGAAACAATTTACTACACAATGCAATCATGATGATTCTTCCACCTAGAGGACATTGATGACCAAAATTAGGAACCAAGCAGGCTCCTCTTCCACATGAGTCACAATTCATATTTCACTCCTTTGCAAGCTTGAATTTATCCTTAATATCCCCATAAGGATAGATTCATAGAGATGATCACCTCTTAGTGACAGGTGAATGTTTACAAATACTTCCAAAAGTGTGATTTTCACTTTGTGATACTTTATGCTCATCACATATGGGAAGGCGAGGATTTACTTATGAATTGAAGGTTTGACATGCATGAAAGCTTGAATCAAAAAGGAATGAAGAGGAGGAATATATGTTATCATATTGATCTCATCTTGATCATTTTTAACATGTTTCACATGGGTACCCATTCTTATAAATTTTACCAAATTTGTGAATTTTGTCATCCTTGAATGTTTTGCACTTTAAAGGAATGCCTAGAACTACCAAAAACCATCTTTTCCTCGGACTTACTATTTTTAGTAAGCTATGTGGTAAAGAGTTACTAATAATATAAATTGGTATTCTGGGTGTTGGACCAGAATGAAACCAATTACATTTTATTTTTTATTTTTTATTTTTAGGCTTTGCTCCAATTTTCAAGATATTCCGATTTCTAGGTTTTTGTAGATCTAAGAAAAGGTGATTTTTTTTCTGGAAAATTCATGTGGATATAAAAAATAAATGATTGCATCAATGGGGGCATGCAAATACTCTTCTTAAAGGAATTCTCACAAGGAATCCATGGTTAAAATTTTGTTACAAATAGATTTCAGGAACATGAGTTATGAGCAAAACTAGATTTGGAAGTTTAGGGCACAAAAGGGGTTTTTTTTATGTTTAAATGTTATAATCAGATTCAAAATATTTTTTATGGATTACAAGGAAGTTAATTTATGTTTTTACTTTATTTTTTAAGTTATTAGTGATGGTTAGCATGTGAAATAGATCATATATGGTGGAGATGAAAAGGAGGAAACACGTGGTGGAGTGGGAAGGAGGGAAAGGTGGATATGGAGTTTTGAATGCACAATGCACCTAGGTGCACTTTTTGGGTTCAATTTCACCTAGAAAGCACCTTGGGTGCATGGAGGAGTTTGGGTTGTGTTGTCATGTGGATCGCGCACACCGATAAATCATTAAGTGATCTAGTGTAGCATGGGAACATCCCGAAGGTGTGGGAGTTGGCTCCTTGGGATGAACCTCCGGAGAAGGCCAACTTCCAACTAAATTGTGTGCATCTAATTGAATATCAAGGTGCAGAACAAGAATGCTTGAAAGAAACTACTCTACTTGATTATTTGAGAAAAGGGATAAGGAGATAACTGGAAACACACATGAGTGAGGTGATGCACCAATATTTTAAGGAATAGATAGATATGATTTACATGCACAAAGTATTACAATAGAAAAACTTATAATATGCACAACTTCTTATTTCCTTCTCAGTCAAGACTTAATGATTATTAAACTTACAATAACAGAAGGGATTCTATATCTTCCACAACTGAAACACATAATTTTTTATAACACAAATTTCGAATTAAATGAATAAATATAATTAATATGAAGGCAATATAAATCACCACATACAAGGAATTGAAATCATTCACAAGTATTGAATAAATTATTAAGATGTACAACACATCAAGTAGTCAAAGGAAAAATATTGTTCTATATATTACTGAGGTAAAAGCTTGTACATGAAACCCAAATTGACAAATCCTCCTCACAAAAATATCTAAGAGTCCCTTAACACATAATAGTTTCTTGTATTTATAGATTAAGAGGGTCGAGAAATTTTAGCCACCCCTCTTAATCATTACATACTAACAATAGAAATCAATTATATTAGGAAACAATCCCCCACAAAAATAGTGAGATGGTTGTGCAAGTTTGATTGAGTCAAACCTGCAACTTGAAGTAGTGATGCATCTTGGGGATTGTACAAAAAATGACCTCCAAGTTTTACTAGGGTTGGAACCACCCTTCTCTCGGTCTGATTCTTCCTCGTTTTCCTTAGCAACTACTTTTTGCATGTATTCAACAAATTATTTGATGACCCCTTGAACTTCTTCATCATCTGTTCCACACACATAGCGATTCAGGACATCTACTAACTTAGTTTCTTTAGCCAAATTCCATGACAACCTTTTAGTTTGGTTTATAAATTTCTTGATCTGACTTAAGAAGTTTTTGGTACAACACTAATATGTGAATGAAATCAAGACCAAAGGATTTAGTTACATCATGGTCTTGGTTCACTAGGCTCATGAATTGGGTAGTAATTTTATTGACTGAAAGTGCATCAAAATTCTTTTCTAGAAACCTACAATGAATCCTATCAAATTCATTCATAATATCATTGAGGCAATCAACTACCTCAATTATTTTCTCTTCCAACATAGACATGTCTTCTTGCAACGTTCGTACCATGAACGACATAGCTTCATTATATTCAAATAGTTTTGAGGCATCATCAATGATCCCTTCCTTCAGAAGTAGATATAACTTCACACTTTGTACCTCTTTTCAAGTCTCAAGAGTGAGTTCCAAATTGTCACTTTCCTCAGTGAGAAGTTCACTCATCTTAGAGACAACATCCTTCTCAGAATACAATTCATTATAAATATCAACATCATCCTTAATCATCTGCTCTCCTTCCCAAATTAAAATTTCCATCCATGCTCCTACTACCCGACCTTGTTGTCTAATCTTCCCACTATGGAGAAGGAGGTGTCATCAAAAATCGAATGTATGGCGAGAGTAGCAGTGTGAGAAGGTTATGTGATCTTGGTTAGGATAGTAGTGAGCTGCTCGACCTTACACTTGAGCTCGTCTTTAGTAACTTTATCTTTGTCAAATTTATCCAACATGTTACCCAAGGCAACTTGGACATCTTTATTTTCTTCTTCATGAGTGGCCTTCCCAAGAGAAAACCTAGAGATTTGGTAATCCGTTGTAGAGATATTTTCTTTTGATTTTACAACAGTCTGGGTTGCTGTTTTGATAAACCTCTCTCCAGTCTAATTGACCGATAGGTTGGAAATGACCCTTGGTCTCTTTACTTGTCTTCAGGGAGGCACATTTAGAATACTAAAATAAAAAACATCAACAATTGGAACCTTCTTCTTTTGTGTGGGAGTTTATCTATTTAACCATTTGAGAATAGAAGAAGAAGATTCAACAGTTGATGTGAGCATTGCTACTATGGCAATGTGTTGTATTGGTGTTACTAGAGAACTTGTTGCAGTCACTAAAATGGGAAATGAGGTCGTGAAAATAAAAGGCGGAGTGGAGAGAATGGCTATGGGCATCAATGAGATGGGGGTAGAAATGGGGGGATTTTGTTGAGGAAGAGGAGTCCTAAAAGGAGATCCTAAAGTTAGAATGTCTCTAGATGAAAGAGCTGGAAGGGAAGAGAAAACTTGAGCCATAGAAGGAAATGCGGTAAGGAATGTGGGAGAAATGGGAATGGAGGATAAGGAGGATGTGGCCAGAGGAAGAGTGAAAGGTGGAGGGGAAGGAGGGACTGAGAATGGTGAAGATGGAAGAGGTTGAGAGAGGGGTGACTACAACACTTAGGAGATTATAAGAGAAACACTCAAGTTAATGACCTCTGCAGATGACAGTTTGGGAGATGCAACTCATGTTGTAAAAATCCAGAGGAAGATCCTGAACCTCTGTAGAAAAGAAATATTGTTTGGTTTTGAAATAGGTTTGGGTTTTTTCTCTTTTTCCTTTAGAAGGGGTGGTATGGCCCACCGATGGTTGTAATTGGACAAGTTCCATAGTGAGTTATTCTAAATTTTTTGGCGTAATCCCCAATGACATCAACCATTGGTAGGTATGATTGAGAATAGGACACACCCTTTCCTTTGTACTATTTCATTCTTCAAGTGACCAATCGATCCATGGAAATGGTTTGTTTCTAACATTATTTTGATCATAGGAGGGGTCAAAAACTTGTTCATCATCCTGGAGACCTTCAGGGATATTTGCAATTTTGTACTGAGATACCTCCTACAGAGTTAACCATTCAAAATCCCTCTCTCCCATTACAATTTCATCCCTGCAGTGGATCCAAATATCCTCTGATTGCAACACATGAATACTTGTTGATCCCTATTTTCTAAATTTGTCCCAATAATCAAAACAAGTGTGCGGGTGAAAAGTATTCAGATTCATCTATTTCATTTCTCATTTAACATTCTTCACCTTATATGTGGAGCCACATGTGTATCTTCCCATAATTATGGGAATTGGGCTCCCACATTGTGTCAGTCATGTTGAATCTTATGATAGTGTAACAAATGTCAAACCAACTCCATTAATATCCACTTGTCCGCAGGGAACCTAGGTAGCTCTTTAGGGGAACTTTGAAATACAGACACCTTGATGTATGTGAATGTTGGGAATTGCAAATATATACCTCCCCATTCCCTAACTTCCTTCCAAAAATCATCAAAAATTATCCGGATATATAAGTCCTTATCAAAGAAGTATAAAATGACTACAAAGAAAGCATCATTTACTCTTCGAAAATGTTTAGGTCCCTCCTTCACCATGAGAAGAGGACAAAATTCATAAATTTGAGAATCGCTCCTTGATCCTACTGGTGATAACCCTAGATAATGTATCATACCTACATACCCATATGTAAGGTATGAAGTCATAAAGAAATTCCTAAGGGCTAGAACATCCAAAAATTGGAAACAAATAACATTACTGATGTGTTCTGCCCATCGAATAAGATCACTATTTTTTGGATAGTGGCAATATACAGATACATCCATTCGTGGAAATCCTTGAAAGAAGGAAGTCCTGTGAATCTTCTCAACAATGTGATGATATCGTTCACCACCTGAATAAAATTTTATCGAGGAACCGTTTTAGGGAACCTAGATAATGAACTCTTAGATTTTACTATATTACTCTTGTTGACAATCTTCGTAAAAGTCTTAGTTTCCGTGACCCAGTGGTCAAGGGAAGAATCTTGAGAAATAGTAGCATATGTCTCAACATCGAGAAGCCTTAATAGGTTTTCGAAAAATTCATTTTCTAGTTTAATCACTACTATCCCATCATCATATTTTACTGTGCGTGAGTCTTTATCAAAGTGTGCAGTGGTAGCGAGAAAAACATTTGGGCATTGCATTGACGGGGGAAAGGAAACAACTAAGGAAAACCTAGTGTTGAAGATTTCCTTCATCCATGGCTTTCTATTTGGAGCTTTGACTCTCTCCCAGAATTCGGGGAGGTCGATGTGCCCTAGGTTCTTGCCCCTGATGTTTTCAACATCTGATGCAATGCTTGAAGGGGGTGTCATCCCTTGAAAAATGCATTTCATCTTATCTTTCCCCTTAGAGGAGGACCCAAACATTTTCCCCTAGTGAAAACTTCAGAAAATCCCATTGAAATGAGGATTAGAGGTTGGGGATGGAAGTAAAACCCTGCAAATAATCCCTACAAACCTGACCTACATCTCTGATGTGAAACTCCAACTCGAAGTTCTGACGGAAGAAGTCTAACCCTACTTTGCAACTCCAAAGTTCCAAAATGTAAATACAAGCTAGAGTCCTAATTTGCAACATGCTCGCCAACCTCTGACTTCTGATGGTGGAAGTCGAGTCCTGCAAAGCAAGCTTGAACCCCCCAAAACCCTTTTCTCTCTTTCGTATAAAGGTTTAAGGCCTAGGATTGAAAGACAATAAAAACAACAAGGGTGAAAGATCCATGGGTTTAGAACTCAAAGACAAAACTTTGAAAAAATAAGTGAAGGAGGAGAGGTGAAAGATCCCCATGAAAAAGATGAATAATGACAAGAAAAAATGTAAAAAGACCAAAAGAACTTGCAAACTTACCCAAAATATGACAAAGAAAATCATGAAAAATTGTCTTAAAAAGTGTCTAAGGAGTACAATCAAAATTTAGAGGAGTGCAAGAAGGTTAGCGTACCAAATTGTCAAATGAAAATCACAAGTAAAACTCATATTTAAATAGGAAAGTAAAAATTAATTACCTCGAAATTGGTACGTGTGGGTGGTTGGCATTTACTGCTGATCTACCATCAGAAGTCAGAATTCGAAGGTCGATGTGCAGGTTGCATGCACACTACAAATCAAACTTTGAAGTCCAAAATACCTCTGAGATGGTTGGGGGTGGAATTTGTAATTCGATGTGTAGTTTGCATGCAAACTGCACATCAGACTCCAAAGTCCAAAATGCAAGTGGGGAAGTAGACTTCAGAACTCGGCATGGAGTTTGCATGCAAACTGCACCCTGAGTTCTGACTTCCAATTCTGAAATTATTTTTGGGGTGGGTTTAGGTTTTAGAATGCAACATGTATTTTTCATGCATATGGCATGTTGACTTCTGAAATTTGAAATTTGGTGGAAAATGGATTCTTAGGAAAATTTAAAAAATAAAATTTTGGAAAAAAATAAAAAATGGGTAAGGCATAAAAATGCAACATTTTTTTTGAAAGCCCTTTTAGTGAGGAAAAATTGTAAGGTTTAACATTTTTGGCAACCTCTTAGGGGTTCTTTCTTGATAAGAATCATTCCAGTAACCTTAAACAATCCATTGGGCATATGATTCCTTAACCTAGAAATATACCTAACAAAACACAACTAGAAAAACAAACAAAATAGAACAAAGCGAGACAACACAAAACAAAATAGACCATGCGCAAAGGACTTGGAGGAAAGGAAAAAGACTAATACTGTACACAATAAAACTTCCTCAAAAACAAGTTTTGAGATGTATCCCATTCAATGGGACTAACAGTGGTTCTCCATTGAGGTTAGATAGGAAAAATGAATTTGCCTCTTTGCAAATTGTGATAATGTATGGCCCGCTCTAGAGGGTATCAAACTTTGCATGTATTCCCTGCTTAGCCCTATCTGCATCCCATATGAGGACTGAAACCCTTCTTGAAAAGGCCTAGGAACTACTTTCTTGTCAAAAATTTTCTTTGTTTGAGTCTGATGCAGCTCCAAAGTCTTCATATTCTTGTTCCTAGTTTCTTACAACTCCATCAACTCAGCGAACCTTACTGTCATAGGATAACTTTCCATAACTTCTAGCTGATATGCTAACTCTAAGGAGGGAAATTCTAGAGACAGAGGTAGTTTCACCTCCCTACCATATACTAACATGAAAGGGGAATTTCCAATGGCCATTTTTGGTGTGATCCCAACCACCCATAAGGAAGTCTTCAGTTACTTATGCCAAGTTTTTCGGTTATTCTCAACATCCATTTGATAATCTGTATCAAGTTCTTATTACTAGATTTAACCAAACCATTTACTCGCGGGTAATAGTTAGATGAAGTTTTCATATATACTTCATTCTTGATAGCCCACTCACTGAGATTTGTATCTACAAAGGACATGACATTATCTGAGATCATCGTGAAGGGAACACCAAACCTTATCATTATACCTTCTAGAAAATCCAGAATAGACTTCTCATTTCCCTCCTTCAATGCTACCGCCTCTGTCCACCGAGTGAAGTAATTGTGTTACAGTCGACACCCACTTATGTTTATCACTTGATGGAGGATTTATCATCCTGATAAAGTCTAACTCCCATTGAACAAAGGGTTGATATACTTGAATTGGATAAAGAGGTAAGTGAACTAGCCTTTTATTTCCTGTGAAGAAGGCACATTATTTACATTTTCTTACCCACTGGTGAGAATCCTTGAACAAATCTGGCTAGTAATAACCATCCCTCATAATCTTTGTGGTAGTTGTTCTCACTGAAAGATGTCCCCCTGACAATCCATTATGAAACTCCTCCAGTATTATATAAACTTGTTCAGGACCTATGCATCTAAGGAGAGTGCCATTCAAATCTCTTTGAAAGAGTATGTTATCTATGAGAACATAAGGGATATATTGAAGTCGAAAAATTCACCTCTAGGTTCTATCTAGGTCAAGAGGATATTCTCCTAATAGCAGGAAATTTTTTATTTTAGATATCCAATTAGTAGGAATATCTCCCGGGAGGTGGTTATGAAACACATTATCACATCCATCTTTTCTCCAAATAGTGGCAGGTGCAGAGAATATTTTCACTACTTGAAGGCTACTAAGGCTACAACCAAATCTTGGTTAAGGAGTCAGATCAATTCAAAATGGCCTTTACTACCAAATGGGGCATATATGCTTATAATAAAATGTCATCTGGGTTATCCAACACCGGGGCCACTTTCCAACGAGATATGGATATGGCTTTCAAAGGACTGATAAACGATATGATCCTTGTTTACCTAGATGACATAACAATATATTCCAAGCATGCGAAAGATCACATTTTGGAAAAGGTTTTTTAAAAGGTGCAGGGAATTTGGGGTCTCATTGGATCCCAATAAATGCATTTTTTATAGTTTATGAGGGGAAGTTGTTAGGGCATATTATTTCAGTGGAAGGAATTTCAATTGACCTAGAAAGGATTCGTGTTATTTTGGCTCTTCCCTTCCAAGCAAAAAGAAGGGCCTTTAGAATTTCTTAGGGACCATCAACTTCATAAGAATATTTATACTTCAGTTCCCTACCTTGGCTAAACCATTAATGGCCATGTTGAAAAAGAACATACCCTTCAGCTGAACTAAAGAAGGGAAAGAGAATTTTAAAGCTATCAAGACAGATATTTCCTAGGCTCTTACAATTGGTGAACCCCATGTACGAGAGGGATTTCATTCTCTATGATTTTTTGGGGAAGGAAAGAATATTGAGAGTCCTTACTCAACATAATGATGATTTAATGGAACAAACAATTGCCTTCTTCATCCAATTACTCAAATATTATGATCTCAAATACTCGTTTGTCAAGAAACAAATTTTTTTTGCCATTCGAAGCATTAAAGAAGTTCAAACACATGTTGTCCAATAACATAATTCAGCTGATGGTGTCACATCCAGGGGTCAAGGATTTCCTATTGAATAAATATATGAACTGAAACATGAGATGGATGGATTACTAAGGTCATGGAATATAACTGTGCAAATAAAGGTAACCAAATTAGTTAGAGGGAAAGGTGTTAGGAGTTCGGAAGTCGGACGTACAATTTGCATGTAAACTAGACATCAGACTCCAAAGTCTAAAATTCCAGAGGGGAATCAAAATTTAGAACCCGGTATGTAGTTTTCATGTAAAATGCATCCTGAGTTTTGACTTCTGGATCCGAAATATATTTGGGGCAGGTTTCGGGTTTTAGAACTCAACATACATTTTGCACACAAAATGTATGTTGAATTTTGAAATTTGGAAATCTAGTGAGAAAATGGGTAAGGTAGAAAACTGCAAAGAAAAATTTCAAAGCCCTCTTGGTAAGGGAAACTTGTAAATTTAATAGGTTGCACCATGCACTTGGGGATGGCTGAAACATGGCACACACATGCACTTTTTCAAGCCATTTTTTATGTTTTTTGAGTTGAGGATGGTATGTATACATGCAAAGTCGAGACCAATGAGGGTGTGAAACACTTTTGGGGTGAAATTTAACCTCAAAAATACACCTAAGGTGAATGGATAGTTCAAAAGTGTTCCTAGGAGAGAGAAAGGTGGCCCACCACAACTTAAAACACTTGTTTTTGCCTTAAAGTGCACTTTTAAACCAATTAAATTATGTTTTTTCTATGGGAAAGAAGAGAATGAGAGTGAGGAAAAATTATTGGGTGAAATTACACCTCAAAATTATGCCAAAGTTGTAATGGGAGACAAAAAGTGTGCCTAAGCACTTAAACGTTGCATCCAAGCATGATTTGTGCTTAAAACTTGCCTGCCATAATGTTTTCTTTACCCTGGGAGTCAAAAATTAATGAATTTTTGCCAAAAAATATATGAATCTTCATGGAAACACACTAGTGAATTAATGAGACAATTTAGAAGCATTGCAAATTAATTATTCAACAGTTTTTATCATTACTTTCAATTTTTCCTCAAGTTATGCACCGGTGAGTTGAGTGGAAAGAATAGTTTTTGATGAAGCTGAGAAAATAAAACTTATGGATATGTGAGAGAATTAAAAATAACCTCATATGATCTTTTATTAGGCTCCCAGATCTTTTTAAAGTGTCTGTAACCTTTTGATCAAGTTTTCACCTTGTAATAGGCCTCATGAGCTACACTGCAGGATAATTTTCCACATTTTAAAGCTCCCAAAACTCTTTCCTCAATCATTCCACCATGAAGCAGGATTTGCTAGCTTTCTGATGCCTATGGTTGGAGATCATAAATATTCATAGGGATCCTATTATGTCTAGAACAAGCCAACTAGATTTTTTTAAAACTTATATTTCCCAATACCTTGCCTATAAAGACATGGTATTACGTAAATTGTTCCTAAACCTGATTTTTTATTTTTATTCCAATCATAAACATTCATAGGGATCCTGATATGTCTAGAATAATCCAACTAGCTTTTTTAAAACTTACATTTCCCAATACCTTTCCTATAAAGACCTGGTATTACATAACTTGTTCCTAAACCTGATTTTTGATTTTTATTCCAAACATTTCCTAAATTAATTTAGTGCATATTTTAGCTCATTTTCACAACTCCCAGGCGGGGTTTTCCTCAACAGTTAACTTTTGACAGGTGTTTACTAGTATGAAAAATCTTGAAAATAGGCCTTTTCGAGCCTTCATAAGAAATTCCTTCTGAATGGTTTTGAATGACCCCACAAATCACTTCCTTACACATAAAACACACTTAAAATCACATTAGAACATTCATATTTGACATTATGAGGGTAATATAGTAAGTGAGTTGGCCGAAGGATAGGTTCACATTAATCGGGAGAGGGATTTTCAATTGAGGAATGAGTTGTCATGACAAAAATTTTAATTTTTCATGCTAAACATTTTACATGACAATAGTTGGCTCTAGCTTGGGTACTTGTTTTGGATTGAACACAATGAAGACAGGATAAGTAGGAACTCTAGAATCTCAAGACACTACATGGATCAGTGCCTTATCCATTGGGCCATAGAGTCACACCAGAGATATACAATGAAGCTTCCTTTATTGAACACATTCACACAACACACAAAAAAAACAAACACACAACATGAAAGGGGAAACACAAAACCTATAATCACCTATGGTACATGTGGGGGAAAACTCGCTTTCACTATAGCATTTTTCATCTTTTGGAACATGTTACCCCTAAGTGGGTAGCATTGGGTGATGATTCTCTATGAAGCCATTGACTGGTTCGAGGAAGTATCCTCCTTTCCTCAACTACTTATGAAATCCTTATGGTTTCATGAATGTATGTATATCTGGGAGGATTGAGCCTACATAGCTACTCTGATGCTTAGAGATTTTCCTAAAAATTCCATTGTTCTTACTATCAGTCTCAGACTAAAAATTCTCTTCTATGTTTATCCACATTGTTGATCTCCCATTTTGCATTTCACCACTATCCCAAAGTTGATTCTTGATTGGATTGATTGAATACTGAAAGTGTTTCTATTTGTGACATTCATGCTTATTAACAATTTTTTCATGAGAAGAATTGAGTCCATCCTTTTGTCCTATCTCATCGTGAAATATTTAGGCACCGAATAAAGAATCAAAATTAGCTTCCTACATATCTCGCACAACCATGACATGAACCAAGATATCAAGACTGAGCTCAGGATCTTCTGTTCCTTCCATAGCTTTTAAGATTTCTTGCAGAAAATAACTCTTCGAAATCACCAAAATCTCACCTTCACATTCATTTGAAGAATCTTCATTTTGAAATTCAAGGAAACAATTTAAAGAACTTGATTTATCATTCCAAAGCTCATTGAATTTCACTTTTTCTCCATTATGGGAAGATTCATCTCCGAACGAGTCAAAGACCTTTGTTTCAACCTTTTCATCATACAGAATATTTTCCTCTTCAAATGGAAAAGAGAAAAATTCACTTTCATCATTACATTAATCAACTGTTATCTTAAGAGAGATATTAGATATTTCATCTCGATCAATTTCATCATGGATTTTTTTTGAATCAACTGAGAAATTAGAACTAGATTCATACCTATCTTTCATTTTCACGTCTTACATTAGTATTTCAAGGCTAAGTTAACAGTCTTATGTTTATTTTGTAATTCTCAACATTTCTTGCACATATTCCTCTTTCGAATCTTCCAAAGGCTTATCACAAATTAGCCTCTCTTCTTTATGGATGACATCTTATATGAGAGGCTTAAAAGTTGTTTTATCAATACCCTGATCACCTATAGAATCTTCTTCTTCGAATGGAAATAAGAACACCTCTTCTTCATGAACAACTAAATTGACTGATTTTTCATTTTGGAACTCATCAATAAACACCTCATCTTCCTCATTACCTACATCATTTGGAAATTCCAGGCTATTCTCTTGCAAGTTAAGATATTTCAATTCTTCATCATTACCAATACTCAACTAGAAAGAAATGATTGGTCCTATCAAGCTAGGAATTTTAGCCCCATCTTCGTATTTGATGAAACGATTTCCACTCCTGTTGTCCTAGTACAATATATTAGCTCTTGGATATTTTGATTTTTATAGCATGTATTTCATCTTTGTTACCAGAAGAAACTTTTCCATTTGTCCCTTAATTAAAATAGTTGTAGAAGACCAATTCATTTGGATTTTACCTCCCAAGTCCTAAAAAAAACTTCTACTTGGAAATATTTAAAATTATGCTAGAATATCTGCTACCAAACTAGTGAACAATAATTTCTTGTCTGGAAAGTCAGTGAGAACAACCTATTGAGCCCAAAAATGACTAAGTCTTAGAGCAGAGGATGAGCACATGCAGGAGGCAAGATAGGAAGAAGGTGTATGCCAAAGAGCGCGCAAGGAGAGATAAGTGCTTGAATATTTTGAGTGAAGGGCTTGAGCAAACAAGAAGCACGTGGATGCAGAAAAGGGTTCTGAGACTTAGCCACATTATGAAATATGGTGTTGCATGGAATACACATGAGGATGTGGGTAGGCATGATAAATGGATAAGGTTAGTGCATGAAGACTTGAGGCCCAAGGAAAGTATATTCCAAGGAATATTCAAGGGTTAATCATTATGCTTAAGGAGCTATAAAGTGAAAATTAATAATGGCTTTATAAATATGGCATAGGCATTCAAGTATGGTGGAGCATGATCCCTCTTGCATGTAGCCTGCTCATGAGTAATCTTGAGGTGGTGGGGGAGAGATCCCACTCTATTTAAGAATGTGCTTGGGTCCAAAATAGGAGGGGCGTATGAGGTATGTATCAAGATGTGAAGGGCTACGAGGAAATGAGAGATGATGTAGGAGGAAGAATATGTGTGATGCAAGGCATGAGATGTTCTAGGTGCATAGGAGAGAGCATGGAGATGACCCTTTGAGCAGAGTCATTTTGTAGAGCTAGGATGTTATTTCATAATGTATTTGGTCTACTATGACCCTTTTGATGCAATCTGGCTACTGTAAACAATTGTAAATCAATGAATATGATGGATTTATATGAATATATTTGTTTATGGGTCTAAACCCTAGTGTTATTCATATTTATCATGGTTTAGATTTGATTTATTTGTGATGTTGTAGTGTTTACTGTTACATTATGGTGCATATGTGCTTAGCTCTAGTTTCTTTACTTCTATGCTAGAATGAATACATGCATTTATTCTTCTACAAACATTCCTCCATTAATGACGAAACATTATCACAAGGCTCAGATAAAGGAGGGGCTCGATGCCCTTGCGTGCCTCGGGTAGCACCCAGTTAAGGTTGCGTGATGTGCCGATGCGCTTGGGGTTTAAAGGGAGTAGGGAATGTTGACTACATTTTGGTTCCATTTTGGTTCCATTTTTGGGATCTCTTTTGAAGCTGTTGTAAGAATGGTGTGTGATGACAGAATGCTTGACCTTGGACAACATCAAGAATTGGCTTAAGAACACAAAGAATGAGTTTGCATAGTGATTCAACACTGGACCTAATTTTGATGCATGTAAATGGGTAGAGGAACATCTATATCATGAGCTCTATGAGACATTATTTTTCTATTTTCAAGTGAAACTGTATGAATGGTTTGTAAAATGATGAACATAGACAAAAGCCTGGTAATTGTATTGACGTTCAATCAAAATCAAACTTACAATAAAGTGCTACAATTCTTATAGGAATTGTATAGCTAGGTACAAACAAATGGTATGTTGCAATAGTGCAACAATATAAAATCCCATGCACATATAATTGCAAATATATGGTTTTAAACAATATAACCATATAACAAATATAATAAAGAAAAAAGACTTGTACGGGAATACTATTCCCAATTATAAACAATAAATGGTTAATAACAACTTACCACTACTTAATAATTAACTAAGTTTTACCTAATATTCCCCCCTTAAATTTGCATTGTCTCAATGGATGAGGAGAGGAACTCTTTGAACAACTCGAACTTGTCACGTGTAAGTGGCTTTGTGAATATATCTACTTGTTTTTCAGCTATTGGACAAAACTGAAGTTGTATATTGTGTTTCAAGACATGCTCACGTATGAAATGGACATGTACCTCAATGTGCCTTGTTCTTTCATGAAAAATTGGATTGCAAACAAGTTTAATAACACCTTCATTGTCAACATACAAGGTGGCCAGTTTTTCCTGTGGTACTCCAAGTCCTTCAAGTATGTGACATAGCCATATCGCTTCACAGACAACTTCACCTGCAAAACGATACTTGACTTCTGTGGAAGAACGAGAAACAAAGTGTTGTTTCTTGCTTCCCCATGATATTGGTACAAATCCCATAAAGAACAAAAACCCTGAAGTGGATTTATCGTCATCAATATTCCCTGCATGATCTGAATCTGAATATCCAAACAAGAAAAATTATCATTTTTCTTGTATTCTAGACCAAGATCCATTATTCCCTTGAGATATCTCAAGATCCACCTTGCTGCCTTCCAATGAAAAACTTTGGGTTCCTGTATGAACATGGAAAGATAGCTTACTACAAAGCTAATATCGGGTCTAGTTTATGTGAGGTAAATTAGACTCCCAATCAAATGCCGGTAGAGAGTGGCATTTACCACAGGAGATAGATTTGAATGAGATAACAACAATATGTTCTCTATAGGTGTAGCAATAATGTGCAATCCATCATCCTAAATTTCTCGAGCGTTGTCTTGGTATACTTCAACTAAGAAACAAAGATGTGATTCTCTTTCTGTCATACTTCCAATCCAAGACAATAGTGCATCAGCCCGAGATCTATCATGTCGAACGATCGGTTAAGATATTTCTTCGTTGCATCGATCATCCTCACTGAACTACCAATGATGACTAGATCATCGACATAGACAACAACAATCACAATCTCTCCCCTTTCTTTTTGAGGTAGAGATTAGGATCATATGGATTTCTGACAAATCCATGTTATACGAGATGCTCGTCAATTTTGATGTACCAAGCCCGGGGTGTCTGTTTAAGGCCATACAAAGATTTATTGAGTCTTCATACCTTTTCTTCTTGACTAGGTACACCATATCCCTCAGGTTGAGTCATGTAGACTTCTTCTTGTAAATATCTGTTTAGAAAGACACTTTTTATGTCCATCTGATGGGCTTTCCAACTGAACTATGCAGCTAGATCAAAGACCATCCTGATCATTTTGATCTTAGCTATGGGGGAAAATGACTCCTCGTAGTCAATGCCTTATTTTTGTGTGTACCCCTTTGATACCAGTCTTGCTTTGTAGTTTTCTATGGCCCCATCTGTTTTGTACTTTGTTTTGAATATCCATCTACATCTAATGGGTTTTTTCACTGGTGGAAGATCGACAAGTTGCCAAGTGTTATTTTTCATCACTGATTGATACTCAACATCTATGGCATTTTTTCAATCTTTTGACTGTAGGGCTTCCTGGACTGTAGAGGGCTCATCAGATTCAATAACTCTACTCATTAAAGAAAATTTTACTTCTTCTCTTGCTTTACTGTGAGTGCATGGTCCAGTGGTGGATATATCCAATGGATCATCCATTCTTGCATCTCATAGCATGTTAGTATACCACTTAGGCATATATTGAAATGCTCCCATGGGTTGTGGTTCTCTCTAATCATCACCATCATCCCAATCATCACTCTCATCATCTATGGGAACATCAACTTCTATTTTTAGAACTGGTGAAAAATATATATCAGGTGAGTCTAAAGGAGGAGTATCTGCTTCATTCTTCTAAAAAAACTCAACATCTCTGCTGGTGTATAATTTCCTGGTCTTTGGATCCATCAATCTGTACGCAAGAGTCTCTTCACTATAGCCAATCAAGACGAGTTTTTATGATTTTAGATCCAATTTATTTCTATTCTTCTTGGGTATGTGCATACTTACTTTGCACCCGAATACTCTGCTATGTACCTTGGGATATGATATAATAATATATATGGGTTGATGGATATGCCAACATATGGCACACATCCCCTTAGTTAGTCACATAGGAATTAGTTATATTAGGTAATGAGTCGACCTACATTGGGATTAGATGTTACCCATCTATTAAGAGTAATGTATGTCTATATAAGGGAGGTGAGTATTGTGTGATGAGGTATGAGTTGATTCTTCTACTTGTTATAGATATATTGGAGGTGTCCCCACTGAATTGGATTCCCATCTTAGGATATTGTGGAGTTACTCCTTCCTTAAGGAGCATTGTATGGTGTTACCCTACCTTAAGGGTATTATTATGAATATATTACATATTAGGGCATCTTGGCACACAAATATCTCTTGTATTGTGTTGATATTGACTATATTCTACATATTTTTGATGTATCATAAGAAAATATCTTATCATTTGGTATCAGAGCATCAATTTCCACAAAAATTGGGTCCAAACCCTAATTTTATAGATTCATCTATATTTTGAAATATGCTATGAATTTTTTCTCAAATTTTTTACCACAGTTGCAAAAGGTTTTCCGAAAGCTACAATCCAAATTTTAGAAATTTTTGAGTTGTTTTGTGGATATTATTGCATTTTTAGGGTTTTGCCTAAATTTGCTTCACAGGCTGAATTTTTTGGAATTAATTTTCTAAATTTTTATCAGAATTGTGAATCCCCTTTAGAAAGATATGGTAAAAAAATCAGAATTTTTGGATCTGGTTTGAAGATGATATTGAGATTTTTAAGGTTTTACATAAAATCGGCCTACAGGTTGCAATTTTCCATCTTTCTTTGATTTTTATACATATTTGGAAAGCTCTCACATTTTTATTAGGGGTTACTTTTTTTTGGTTTCAAATTGGAGGCCGAATTATAGATGAAATCATTAGGTCAAATATTGGTCAAAAGAGTAAGTTTGTGAAACCCTAATTTTTGTGCATCATGGATATACCAATTTTCTACGACAATGGGGAAATAGATGCAAAAAAATGGTGGTTACAATTTAAGAAAATGTATTTTGAAATATGTTTAGTATGGGTTAGTTTTTATCTTCATCTTGGTGGGAAAGCACGAAATTAGTATTCTTATTTGGATATAGATCTGTTGGATTGAGATTGGGAGGAAATGGAAGATATTTTCCTAGCTAGATGGGAAACAAAAAGAAACATAATTTTGTTAAATAAGATGAAGAAGAAGAAACAGAATAAGAAGAAGATGAAGAAGAAGAAAATGTTGGTGATGAAGCTGCCACACATGATAGTGCATCTCCAAGGAAGGAAGCTTCAATATTTCAGATTGAAGGGTGCATTCAAATAAAAAACGTAATTGTTTCCATAAACCCTAGTAACAAATATAACTTCATCAATACGGATGTAGCTCATAATATACATGTGCAAATAAAGCATATTAAGGCAACTCAAGTGGATGGTAAGCATATTCAAGTTTTTGAAGATTTAAAGCTCTCTATGGATAAATATGTTTTACATTCATATTTTTATGCTTTAGATATGGATATTATTCTTGGATATCCATGGTTAGAGACATTACAAACAATTAATATTAATGTGTGAAAGAAATTAATGAAATTGTGGTACAAGTGAAAGAAAATTACATTTCAAGATATCACACTTAGCAGGAAAAAAATTAATATAAATGAGGATCATGAAGAGGAATTTGAAGATGATGAAGAAGGGAATAAGGATTATTCAAAAGGAGAGGCTGTATAAAAAGATGAAAAAGAAAAAATCAGCTACTCAAGAGAAAAAAGAAATAGAAAACAAGGTGGAAGAGAAAAATAAAGTAAATGTTGATAAGGTTGAGGATACCAAGGTTGCACCATATAGGCACTGTATGTACCCAAAATTGTAAGGTACTGTACTGCGGAACGATGTAATAAGTGCCCCAATGATGATACAGGCCTCTTTGCAAGGTGTTCGGAATCCAGAAAAGCTTTACAGATATGCGTTAACATCCCGCATACCCCGATTAGCCCCCGCGTGCTTTGTTTTCCCTATTTTTCCCTCTTTTCTTGGCTTTTTGGTCTTCAGTGACGAAACCGCCGCCCTGAACAGGGCGGCGGTCCTGTAACCGCCGCCCTGAGCAGGGCGGCGGTCCTGTGCGCATTTTGCAGAACGCTCTTTTGACGCGACCCGCGTGAAATATCACGACTCACCAGCTTTTCTTGCCGACTTGAGCATGCATTAATGTTTTTGGTCCCCTGGAATAGTGTTTTTCTTTTGTTTAATGTTTAAGAGTTCAGTTTGGATTTGATCTTTGGGTGTTTGAATTCCTATAAATGCATGGTTTGTGCACATGCAAATGACCCCTCATTCTTGTTTAGAAACTCATCACTTTCAGTAGTTCAGTCTTCTAGTTTGCTTAAGTTTGATAGCATAGCTCATTTCATACTTCATTAGTATTGTGTTGCAGCTGGTAAGCCACATATCCAACTTGTGCAAGTGCAGACATTATTTGGGCCACCATTTTCACTCCAACTTTCATGTTTTCAGTGCTATGTCCCTTTAGTTTGCTTAGGATTGGTAGTATAGTTTGTTGCAGGTTTGTTTTAGCTTTGTGTTGCTGTTGGTAAGCCACAGATCCAACTTGTGCAAACAATATTATTGTTTTGGAGTAAAATAGTCTAGGCAGCCATTAAAGTTGCAGGTTTTGCTCTTCATACAGACTAGTCTCAGGTTCTGGACGCTTTTTGTTGCATGATTCGCAGTAGACCCCGCTAGGAATTGCATAGGCCAAGCTCTGTACTCTTGCGCTATCCCTCTCCTATCCGCATTCTATTCTATCTGCATTCTGAAGGCTGTCCATTGATCCAAATATCTATTCCTGTTGATGCAAGCATTCCACGCTTTTCTGGATTCACGTGAGCACAAAGAACGAAGAGATCATACTGAGGGGACAAGAACACACACACCGTCGGATTCGCCACTGTTCTGCGAAATCCAGGTTCCATCTTTCAAAGTTTTAGTTAGAATTTATCAAATAACGTAGTTAATCATTTTATTTCAGTTATTTCTATTCTCGATATTGCCAGGGAGGTTGTGGGGATTGATAGTTTCTGAGAAACTATGATTCATTCCTCACTTCTGAGGTAGGATCGAGAATCTTGCAGATAGATTAGTTATTTCGTTGTTTAGAATAGATATACAAAATTGCACAGACAAATAGCTACAATCGGCTATTTTGTTTGTTTTACGTTATTAGTTTAGTTGTCGATTCTAAATATTTTAAATAGCTGCTTTCCTATAAATTGCCAGAAAATACAAAAAAGAAATTATATATGCTAGAAGTGCACTTAGATTTTACTTTATTATAGTTTGTTTCATTACTACTTTTGCATGACAATTACGGGACCTAGGGAGCCCAGGGAATACATTTTCGAGCCAATTGTGCCCCAGCCCAATACCGTAGTGGCAATAACTGATATTGACCAAAACCTTAGGATACAAGTCTTCCAAACAACAACAGACTTCCAACAGATCAGGTCACAGTTGAGAGGGTTAAACATCGAAGACGACCAAGCACATTTGTTTTGGTCAAATCAAGCCAAAACTACAGGTTATCCTAGAAAATACTCACATGGCTGTAGAAGGATTTGAAAGAGAACAAATATTCGGGTGTGATCCTTTAGTTCCACAGCCAGACGTTAGAGACACCCTAGTAGATATAGATACCAGCTTAAGAATCCAAGTTGCGATAGAACACCTGTAAGGTATTCTGAGAAAATCACACAATTGTTGGTTCTAAACGTAGAAGCTGAAAAAGCTTACGACTACTGGATACTAGGAATCAGAACTTGATCTCCCGTATGACCATAACGGGACCGCAGGTACAACCCAAGAGTCTATGGTTGTGATCCACAGATCCCACAGCCTAACGAGTCCACAAGAGAATTAGATATAGACACTGGCCTACGTAAATTAGTATTTCAGTCTACTCTGATTCCACCTATCATCATTCAACAGTTATCCCTACTAGACACTAATAGCCTAACGAAGCTAGAGAATTTTGGACTAGGCCAGAGAATCGTCCATAGAGTTGACTATATTCACCATATGACCCTATCAGGAGAAATACACGAAACCATCCCGGGTCATTTTCCACGCATCCCACAACCCATAGATCGAATCACGCCAGAGCTCGATATTGATTGGAGCCTTCGAGCAGTCATCCTCGCTGATCGATCTATCACACCAGTCCAAGTTAGAAGGGCCTTCTTTGCTTTAGATTCGCAAATACCATTAGTGCGTGTCGAAGACATTAGACTGCCTAACTAGTTTGCTTGCGCATTCTACCCCCACCGGCTGTCTCGGCACGACCTCGGGAGGTCGGGTACGCAGAAGAGTTACTTGTTGATTCTCAAGCTCGCCTGTCACTTTTCTGACGTACAAAATTGGTGAATCCAACGTGAAACAAACAATTCTTTCATACCTTCTCTTTGAGAAGTTTCATCTTCTCCAAATCACCTTCGCTCCTTCCCATTATTCTGCGGGTATTCATATACCCCCTGAATATGTCAGGATTCGATGCAATACGGCAGACCCCTCTTGGGTCTTGAGGCATACTACGCCCAACATAATAGGCAATCATCACCCTCACTCTCAATGTGGGGCGATAACTATTCAACTAATCAATTGTCAACACAAACACCAAGGACTAGATATAACTCGTCCTTCCAAACAGAGGGGTTGGAGCAACTTGCTCAAACACAAACAGAACCTTCAGGCTCGCAACAATATGACATTAACTGGAGAGTCTGCTTCATCTCCTCAGGTATTACTCAGACCACCTATTAGTAGACAGTCAGATCCATACTCAGTAAGTCTTGATGACGAGTACTTTAATAAAGCATCAATACATTATCCTAGGAGTGAATAACGCTCTCAAGGCATGTACCCACCTATAGGAACTTTACAATACAGCCCGAGTTCTCTCCTCAAGAAAATTCCTCTATGTGTCCATCACGTATGGAAAATACTCTCAGAGAAACTTGGCAAGATAGCAATCAGTTCATGATAGGCTATCACATGCCTATACAACATTGGGATATACATCAAACGCCATCAAGGCACAATATCACTGGCTTCACCGAACGAAGTCATTTCAACTCTAATAGAAAAGGTTAGAGGATTAGAACTTGCCCAAGCAAGTCAAAATTCAAGAATCATACAAACAGGGAAACCTCCAATCCTCCGCACCATCCTAGCCAAGTAGATCTCCTCACAACTTGGAGTAGGCAACGTTAGGTATGACTCCTCAATATTCGCAACAAGTGCCAACTAGACCCCACTATCGCTAGCACTGTTCCTCCTGGTCCAGTGGGAAGCAATCCATTCCTGGATAGTACACCTTCGTACTTAAACATGTACTCCAAATCGCCACAAGGAGATATGTACTCATCCCCCGGCATGTTTGCTCCAACGCAGGGAGAATCCTTATGCCCCTGCCAACGCGTATGTTATGCCATATCAACAACCCGTTCCGCCACCACCTCCTCAACAGGCACCATCAATGGTTGAGACGTATGCAATAGGGACTTATTTAGAATATTTAAAGGAGCCCTTGGATTTCACCATACGAAGTGTTATGCTTCCAAGGCCTCTTCCCGATTTGCCTTGTTGATACAAAGGAGAAGGAGATTCGAATGCGCATATCAAAGCTTATGCTACAGCCATTCGAGAATTACTTCCATGGGATGGGGTTGTTGCTAAAAATATTCCCCAAGTTGCACATTGGAAGGCATTGCCCTTGATTGGTATTACAGAATACCCGAGGCTTCCATACATTCATTCAAAAGAAATTGCAACTCGTGTCTGAGTTCATCAAAGCCTTCGACATGAACAAACTACTAAGGACAAGAATCAGGGAGTTCTTGCACATCAAGCAAGAACATAACGAGTCTGTCGCCCATTTCATCCAAGGGTGGCGCACAGTCCTTTATTGGTGTACCTTGGCAAGCACTCCAAACATGGATCAGATGGAGGTATGTGATTTATTCCTTCATTCTCTTAGCAGAGAAGTGAAGGAAGAAGTCCAGAAGTTCCCACTAAGGACTTATGACGAGGTACTTGAGAGCGCCTTGCGAATTGATCAGGCAGCGATAGATAGTGGCCGTAAGACGTATGGAGCAAAACTGGGAGGTTAATCACCTCTACTCAAAATACTACAACCACCACATAGCGTCAATCAAGGACCAAACTACTTAAGCAGAACACCAGAAATTGGAGAATAATATGTCAACTAGATGCACAATGGATGAAATGAGAAATAAGAGTGTAATCAGAGATAATAAAGTATGTGAATGATGACGCCAGAAACACCATGAAACATGATTATATTACTCTAATGGTTGTGCATGTTATTACATGGTATGAAAGAGGCAAATGGACTGTTATTACAAACTCAGGCATTCCAACCGAATACACAATCGTCTCAAACTACTTAAGCACAACACCAAAAATTGCAAAAACACCCAAAGATGCACAAATATATTGAAATAGAAAATAAAGGCAATCAGAGACAATAAAGTATGTGAATGATGAACCAAAAAACACTCACGAAACATATCATATTACTCTAATTGCACCTTGTGCCATGTTATTTAACAATTAGATCAGAGGGTGCAAGAAATGTTATTACAAACTCAAGAATAAGGATAGAGTTCCAAGGATACTCTGCCTTTTACAGAAGAGAAACTTGTGATAGAGAGGAAAAGGTTAACTCTCCTTGTATCTCAAGCTAGAATACTACCCTCCAACAGCCTATATCATCATATCTCTTTCCTTGAGGACATTCAGTAACGTTTATAGGATGAGGAAGGGTGTAAGAGATGAAATTAATTGAAACTCCTCAAAAACTACCCCTTAATTATGATAAATGATGTGAAGTGATAGAAAAAATTTCCTCAAATATTTCTCATGATCTTTCCTAAGTACATTTTTGAACAACACTATTACCATCCATGCCCATTTAATGCATCTTAATTATCTTGCAACTGATATCCCTTGAGATAGAGTTGTCTTTACCTTTTGAGATTATGTGTGCACTTATTCGCTATTTATTCCATAGCTATATATTGGATGACCCTTTATTCATGTGGTTTGCGGCCACTCTGAGTTGTAATGGCATGTATTTTGTAATGCAGCAATGTACCCTTCATGTAATGCCTAGCTTTAACTTGCCTACTGAGACCAAAGAAACAAATCTACAGAAACGCATTATGGATCATAATTTTTTATTTTTTTTAGGAAACAGTCTACATTTATGAAGACTAGTTTGAAACTACAAAGTGATGGAAATTAATTCCTTACACACCATTGGAGAAGTAGTTACAATAGAAATGTTGTAATGCTTGTTTCAACTACCACTTGAGACCAAGAAACAAACTAGGAAAAGTTATGGAATAATTTTTTTTTATTAGAAGTGTTTACAACTAAGTTTATAAGGCTTCAATTTGAGCAACCGGCTCTGGGAAAAAAACCTAATTTCCAAAAACACAAGACCTATCATGGTTTAACCTAACACAAGTTTACAAGGTTTTTTTTTAAATTTTAGAGGTTACAAGTTTGGTACTAAGATCAGGCATAAATTTATCGCCCAAGCCTGCTGTCTATCAAGCCCTGAAGTTTCAACTATATTTTTCTTGCACATTTATAGTTATCAAAAATTTCCTAAACTAGGCTCATTGGATAGAAAATTTCCTCACATTTCCAACCATATAGAAGAAGTCCTCCTAACTCCTTGTAAAACTCAAGTTATGGCCGGGCGGAGTTTTAGAGGAAATTTTTCCCTTGGAGGTCCACGGGGTTAAGGGAAGACAAAATTTACCTCACATTGGCGCAAAGCGCAAAACATCTCCGTGCACCCGTGGGGCCAAAAAAATAGGACACGTGTGGCATCATCGTGATTGGCACAGGGTGGTGGACGGAGCGGGTCGTGGTGAAGAAGCATTTTGAAATTTGGGTCCCAAAACCAAACGGAAAAATTTCTCACATGCCTCCGCTAAGGAGAAAACTTGTACTTCACGTGGCACTTCCCATGCCACTTGCTCAAACTCTTATTCGTCACAGTGGTCATGGGTTGATGTAGAAAAATGGATGAGCCGATTTTGGGGATTAAAATCCCAAGCGAAGGAAATATCTCCGCCCCCCCCCCCCCCATTAATCTCCCCATGTGCCACGTGTTAACACGTGGTTGGACAGGGCTCGGCGGGTCGCGGGGAAGAATTTGGATGGAATCTCCCGACGTCAAAAATTCAATTTTCTGAAGGACACATTTTCATCTGTGCCTTCGTGCATTTAGCAAATGGCCATGTGGTTTCCCTGTGATTGGCTGCGGGCCGATGGATAAAATTTGTGAATTTATTTTCGCTAAAGGGACTAAAAAAGGTTAAAAAAAAGACTTCAATGCTAAATCCTCAGTGCCCTCCATGGGGACACGTGTCAGCACCCTGATTGGCTACAGTGAGGACGAGGAGTTGCAAGGGGATAAAATGTGAAAATTTTCCCAAAGACCAAAAAATGGTTAAGTTTTCCATTTTGATCTGCACACCCCCCCTGCCACGTGTCATCAGACGTGATTGGTTGGGGGTCGCAGAGTTGCGGGGAAAATTGGGAAAATTTTCCTGAGGCCAAATTTTTTATTTTTATTTTTAAGTTAAGTTTTTCAATTAAAGGGTTCATCCCTCCATGGATGCCACGTGGTGATCATTCTGATAGGATGAGAGGGTGGCGAGGGCACGTGGAACTTTTTAGGAATTTTTTCCAAAGTTCAAAAATTACATTTTTCTAAGGTCGAATTATTTCATTTTTGGTTTGGGATGGCCATTTTGAAGTAAAAGTTCAAATGGCCATAACTTTTGATAGGAAGCTCAATTTTAGGCAAATGAAGGTCTTTTCAGAAAAGATCTTGGAGTCCTCTTCGCATAAGAAATCATAAATTTAGAATTTGGATGAATTTTTGAGGGTTAATTTTGAAGAAATTTATCAGCAGGATTTATAATTTTAAAACTGGCAGTTTTTTTTTCCAACTTGGGAGATTTTGTTCAATGTTTGATTTCTTCTTCTTCTCAACATGTAAATTGAACATGGATAACTGGTATAGGGTGAGTTTAGGATTTTTTTTCAAGGTTCTAAATTGTTTATTAAGCCTTGTAATTAATATGATTTTTATAGTCTTTTGACAGAGAAATCAATATAAGAAGCTGCAATTTTGATTTAATAGAAGATCTTAATAGCCATATTTTCATAAATGTTGAATTTTTCAATGAGGGTTCCTTAAGTCTTATTAAACCTAAATTTCATTGGTCTCCATTATCTCAATTTTAAGTTCATAAAACTAAACTAAACATTAGTTACATTATTTTAAAATGCCAAAGTTATACAATTAATAGAGAGTTCTTTCTTCCATGAGTTGCATAGTTTAATGTGAAACATTCAAGTAGTGGAAAAACATATCAGTTTCCTTTCTCAGGCACTCTAATTGATTCAACACACCCTTACATTCATTATGCAAGGTGAATTTCTAATTCTAAATAGCTCATTTCAAAAGTTTCCAAATTTTCTATTATTTCCTTTATATTGGATTCTCTTTTCCAACACAGAATTCATAAGATATAACAATCATTAAATTTCTAATACAACAATGCAATACATTTAATGACAACACTTTTTATTTATTTATTCTCTTTCAGAACAGAGTCTCATTCTTTCACGTGATTTTCAAAATAGAATATGAGTAATATTTATTTTCATTGCCCAAATGAGATTCAATCTTTCATTTCTAATGCAAAGTATCTTTCCATTACAACCACATAAGTTAGAATAGCTACAATCCTTTTATTGAATTCTAACAAGGACATCTTTACAACTGAACTCCTTTCCAATTTGTATTAGATTTCAAACTTTCAAAATACAAGTATAAAACTCTTTTCACATTTTCTTTCCAAGGTAAAACAAAGAGATAGAATTCTTCTCTACATTCCTCAATGCAAATACAATCACTTCACATTACAATATATATATATATACACTCATCCACTCGAAGTGGGAAGGGTTACATTAAAATTGCTCAAAGGAATGACTGTCAAACTGTGATTTTTTTTTCTTCTGCAAACAGCAGCATGTTGATTTCTTCATTCTTGGAACTTGAATCACAACAAGGAAGGGGGAAAGGCAACACTCTCCACCCAACCAAGATACCCAATGGGAAAATAGAATCCATCTTTCCCCATTGCCCCTGAGCCCCAACCATATTGAAATGGAGCATGATAATTCAACTCATGGCAACAAGGACTTATTTCACATACAAGCAACACTCATGTATCACAAAAATCAAAGAAGACATAAATCAAAACAAGGCAGTAGTTCTCAACTGCATTACAAAATAGTCATACAATCACAAAGGCTTGAGCAAGCAAGCCAAACAAGAGCAAGAACTATGGAGGTCTCCTTATGCCTCCTGTGTTGAAATTGGACATCCACCTACAACAACCACCAAGAACATAACCATCCCATAAACCTTATCCCTCCTCAACCCCTCCTTATCCCTCCTCCAAACGTATCCCTTATACCTCCCCCAAAGTAAGAAATGCATGCATATTCTTTTCCGAGGTGGATTCCAACCAACACTCCCTCCTCAAGACAAGTGCCAATGGCAAATCCCTTATCCCTCCTCTGATTAACCTCATAGTCTTCTCTCAACACCATGCCCTAAGCATTCTACCCATCCCTCTAAGAATTGCAAACACAACACATTTAAAAATTCATGCTAAAAGAGGGAAAAACAACAATTTTAAAAGAGTGAGAGCTTACCTCTCCATAATGAAGACTTGTGTCCAAAACAGCAGTTCTTTTGATGCTCAAAACACAGTCCCAAAATAGCAATGTACAAGCCATGTGAGTCAATCCAAGCTCTTCCACAAAGCAAGCTCCAAAGGCAAGAGAAAAATTTTACCCAAGAGTGTAATAACAAAGTTTCAACAACCACAAAATGAGGAGGAATTCAAATTTTAAAGGAGAGGGTGGAAGAGGATGATGTGGATTCCAAGTGGGATGCCACATCATTTTTCTTCCTTCCCCAAGAGTGTAATCCACATCAACAACAAATCACCATAATAAAAAAATGACAAAATCGCTTACACACACAATATAACCCATACCCCAAAAGGGAATGCATTTAAAATTTGTAAGATAAGTGTAATCAATACTTACACAAATTCAAATTAAAACATAATAAAATATATTTATTTTGACTCCAAAACAATAAACATGGTTGGTGGAGGATTTTGAGAGGTGTGGGACAAGTTTAACTTGTCCCACAAGCCTCCAATTTAGGCTCCCAAGACCATATCCGAGTTTCAAAGAGGATGGAGTGTTCTACACTCCAAAATCAGCCTTACACAATCTATCATTTCACTTACACAACTCTTACATCCTCTTACACATGCATTAATATTTATGACATTTATTTATTACATGTTTTGACATAAAGATTTATTTATCTATCATATGATTATAATATATGTGTGTGTGTGTGTGTGTGTGTGTGTGTGTCAATTTTTCATTTTCAACCAAGACAATAACTTTTAATTTATATTCCACATCCCAATTAATTTTAATTAAAATTTAACTATATGACTTCACACTTTTAACTATCACATTAGAATAATTAAAATAAAGAGCACATTACAAATAAAATACACACAATAATTAAAAAGGGAAACATAATAAAACACATATATACCCCAAGGTCACAGTAATGGAAATCCCCCTCATAAGAAATCCTAACAAAACACAACATACAACTCAAACACAGTTGCCATGGTGACCTAGTTGATTTCACACTAAATTCCAATATGGTTAGTCTCCAGTCCCCCGACATTGTTGTGATTTTTTTTTACCTACAAAATGCAATATACCCCTTCGGCATCGTGGCCATATCAGAACATCCAAAATGATATATATATATAAACATTAAATCCAAATCACAAAAATATCAAGATTTTAACATTTATCAATTAAAATTCAATTTACAACTATATCGTCATCCAATAGATCTCTACACTAGAGCTATCCATAATACCAATGTCACATGTCTAAATCAAAAGCAATAACCTGTCCATGTCATTCTTATTATTCTCACATGTTATAAATGCTAAGATATAAAGGAAATGGATAGTACCTTGTAATAGAGGCGAGTGAGGAATTAATTCATATTTGGAATTAGATAAAAGAGATTACTCTGACTCATTTGTTCTTAGATGTAATGTTTTATGCAAATCAATAAAGAAATCTAAGTTTTGTCATTTAGTATTTAGTTACAAAGTTAGGAAGGGATTAGCACCCAAGTCAGGGCCCACTTTAGGTCTACTAAATCCCCTCCATTGTTTTATTTCATGCATATTTCCGTAGGAACAATCTTCTCTCTGAATCTGCAACTTAATTTCAGTAATAACATTTAGCAATAGTTCATTTTAAAGTATGAGTTTCATTTTACTTTTAGCATTGTTATGTGACAGTTATTTCCTTTTTAACCTCTAGATCAACTATAACCATGAATATAGCAGTAGTAGTATTTCAAGTCTACGCTCCCTGGTCTAAAAAACTAATTGAATGTAACTCAATATACAACATATTAATTATTGCAAGTTGATTTACAACACCATCTGTAATTCTAATCAAAATTCGATGGTTGCAAAACAATCCCTTACCTTTTCCCAAACCATCTCGAGATTCAAGGCTTATAAACAAGGGTAAAATTTCACTGTAGACCAAGTCTGAACTTTGGAGATGCAAAACAAGCCCTAAATTTCACTTGTGTTTTTTAAAGATTCCTACTTCCACCCTCAATTTCAGAGACCTTTATTGAGTTTTTAGGATATTTTTCAGAAGAAAATGTCAAAATCATCATCAAATGGAAAAGGGATGATTAAATACAATTTCTAATGGGTGGCTCTTCCCTCTAGCATCACATCAGATATTGACAATATAAAAGACACTAATCTTGGCCACATTGATTTAATAGAGTTTTTGAGTACTGTTGACATAAAATCATGCACATATTACTATTTTACTATAACATATATATTGTGTTATGCATGGATCTTAAGTAATAAAATTATTCATTGGTGACATGCTCCCTAGTCCATCTACTTGTTTGACTTTATTTATATTGAATTTTTCTCATACATCCACCACTTATGTACCCAATTCTAGTCAGGTCACAGGGATTCTTATTTGTCATTATTTTCACATCTATTTTCATTTATCCCAGGACACCAGCACCCATTCTGGAAACTAGTGCCTAAGTGCTCCTGTCTATTATGGGAACTCCTATCCTATTTTTCTTATCACTTATTTTGACATTTATGGTCGACCTTTTCAGTTTTCTTATCCTTATCCTGAGGTCTTATTTGTCATGTTGTGTCGCTAGTTTTGAAATTCAAACAAGAGATCCATATATATACATAATATGCATACCATGATAGGGGCAGGAAATTCTAAAAGGGAAAGCATATCTACATACTATCAAAGGAACTAAATTTTTGGGTTGATTACTTTACATACACTACATAGAAAGGGGAAGTTTTGAATTCCATCTCACATATTTGCATTTAATTAGTTATAACATGTTATCTTGGCATCATTGGCATGAGGAAACCTAAGGACACTATTTCACACAAAATCACAAATAACTACATAGATTCTAGAATGTAATGCATCACTCGATCATAATTTCAAAAACTTTGGAATCATATTAAGACAAAATGGTCATATCACTACCAATACAAAAAACTTACTACACTTCTCTCCAACTGGTAATCCAACTTAAAATTCATTTATATCTACATGGATAATGTTGTGATGATCAATTTTGTTAGCATTGACATAAATAGAGATAGAAAATGTAAATCTAAATGCACATCAAGTTGCATGAGATAACCTTGTAATCCTTATTCTACATCTAGTCAACTAGATCCATACTTTTGAGTGCTTGCCACTATTAATTTCAAGTTGAAGAGTGTATATTCATCCAAATTTTCTATTCTATGATGAAAATTTACAATAAATAATTGTATTTCAATTAACAAGAGAAAACTCAATACACATATAATTGAAAATGTGTTTACATATAGCGGATTATACTTGTTGAGTACAAGTATACATTTAATTAAAATCCCCCCTTCGACCATAATTTAGATTATAGAGAGTAGAGTAAACTTATTGAGACTTTACCTTAATAGATGGTTTAACAAACCATTATCCTCACCATTAAACTACAACCCTTTTGATTTTGCAAATCTTAATCTACTTAATTTTTCTTTAAATAAATTTATAAACTCTATAGAAACCGAGAAAATAAAACGATGAAATGTTAATGAAAAATATTAAAAATAATAATGAAATAATTTTTAATCATCTTAAGGAAAAATGGATTATCATCCACCACCAATACACATAACTTATTGTGCTTCTCTCCAACTAGTAATCTAAAGTTTGATCAAAGTTACAAGAAACAAGAACACAAAAATCTTTTTTTATTCACATAATTAATCTTCATATTACAATACAAATATATATATATATGAGAGAAAGCTCCTATAATTTAGGAAATTATTTTAACAATACTACCCACGATAAATTATTTACATGAGTTTGGTTTAACAACCAAATCATGCTCAAATAACAATATGAGTTGTAATAACAACTCAATTACATCACATTATAATCTAACTCTCACAATAATAATGTGAGCACTATAGTATTTCCCAACATTCCCCCCTTAGTTCGAACATTGGAGAAAAAAAATCGCACTTCCTTTGCAGCTTGTTTCCCATGCATGCTCACGATCTGGATGGTTTTTTAGGACAACCAATAACCTCAACAAGGATGGTTTTTCAGGACAACCAACAACCTCGATAAGGATGGTTTTACAGGACAACCAACAACCTCAACAAAGGATGGTTTTACAAGACAACCAATAACCTAAATATCATGATGCTGATTTTCCTTGTGCTTTTACCTGTCCACTATGTTTTTCCTTCAGGGAATTATGTAAGAAACACTGCTCACTAAATACAAAATTGAAAAGAGGGAAAAATGAAAATGGAACATTGAGACCATGTTCCCCCCCTCAATGTGAGCATTTCACTTATTCAACACAAAAGTAACTTTGAAATAGAATCACACAACTGAAACAAATTGCAACTCTAAAATAAAAAGCAAACTCACACACACTATCAACACAGCTTCGTGTGGCCCTGTCGTTGGTGACTGACGAGAGGTCACTAATTGACCTCCATCCTCTTGTGCCTCTTTCCTCTAGTAGATGCACTCTTTACTTAATACAAGAAGTCTTCATCACTTTGCTGAGCATTATTTTCCTTATTATCAGAGTGGGTAGACTTCATATCCCAATCACTTTCTTCGTCTCTGTTTTTAGAAATGAGGGCTTTATCCTTCAATTTACCATCAAGTAGATCTCATGCTCTTTTTTTACAATACATAATACCATGTCCAGGAGCATTAAAATAGCGAAAAAGAATTAGAAGGCTTGAATATTCCTTTATTATATGATTTATTTCTACCATACATTGCAGTTTCTTCTAGATCAATCTTCCTGGTTCTATTTTCTTCTTCTATCAGAGAAGAATTAAATCCTCTAGACTTGGATTTATTTTTCTCAAAGTGAAGACCATATTATAATAGCAAGGAGACATGTTATTAAGTAATACAAATTTTACATCATCGTCGGGAACATCTTCTTTTATTCCAGCTAATTAATTTAATATAGAATAAAACTTACTTATGTGTTCCACCATGTTATCACCTTCCTCCATTTTGAGTCCAAATAGCTTATGTTTGAGTGCCACTATTGCACTCTCTACTTGCGACCCAAATTTTTTTCTCAATGTCATCTAGATGGCATGTGATGTGTTTAATAGATTTATGTGATGCAGGTAACCATCAGATAATCCTAGGCCTATGATTGATGTTGCTTTTTGATCCTTACTTTCCCATTTTACTACTTCATCCGCATCATTTGGTTTCTTGACTTTTCCTTCCACAATCTCCCATAGATCTTTGTTAGTCAGTAGTAATTGAGTTCTCACATGCCATGTATGGAAATATTTTCCTTCGAATTTTTCAATTGGATTCAACTTATCCATGTTGATTTGAGAAAAAATAATGGACATCATCATGACCATTTACTAAATCAGAATCAAAACAATCATTTAGAAGCATTTAATGAAGTAACTTCAAGAGAAGAAGACAACACATGTAAACGTTTCACTAGATTATATCTAGACATTTCATATAAGCTTTGATAATTAACATGTCCTAACCTTTCATGCCATAGTTTTGAATTATTCAAACTTTGAGATATAAAACAAGATGTAAAAGAGAAATCATAAAAAATATACAGACTATTTCTTTGAATTCCTTCAGCTATTATACTCTCATTACTATCCTTGATATACCAAGTATCCTTCATGTATGGATTCTAGTTGTGTCCATACCTCTTTCAGATGTTCGATATTACCAATGTGTAGAAGGTACTTATCATTCACATTGCGTAAAATCATAGAAAGAGCCTCTTGCATTCGTTGCAAGAATGTATTCATGTTATCTACAGTTGCTTGACAACCGGATGGGAGCAACCTCAGATCCAGAAATAATCTTTCTAGAGTTTCCTTTTCCATAAATTTTGTTTTGACCGAAATGTTGTAGTTGGTTTCATTCAAGATATAGGTTTTGTCAAGACAGAAATAGTTAGATGTCATTATTTTCCTAAACTTATAAAACACACCCCATTATAATATACAATGTACCATAGAGTTAGATACATATTTATCGATAATAAAAACAACACTTTTAATAGAATCAGATCTAAATTTTATAGATCTAAAGAAACTATTTGATCATAACTAATTATGTCATTACAATACATACTAATTAACCTCCCATGATCAAAATAATAACCCACAATATAAAAGGGCTCTGCATTATACCCCAGATTTATATAAAAAATATTTTCAACCATATAGAAGTGAAGAAGAGACACCTAAGAATGCATAACATCAACTTTCTGAAAAAAATTAATGTAGACATAAAGATCCAGCCAGCTTAAATTTGATGTCTAAATGACCATCATAATGACTTATTTTTTGGTCTGTTGTGATGGTCTATTTGACCGTCAATTTTAACACAATGAAAGTTTCCTAGAACCTACGAGCTTAAATTTGATGTCTAAATGACCGTCATACTGTCTTATGTTTGGTCTACCGTGACGATCATTTGACTGTCAAATTTAATGAAACCAAAACTTGTTGTGTATTTCCAGAGTGTGAAATTCCATAATTTTTTCTTCTTTATAATAATAGGGAGGTTATATTTTAATACATTATAATAACCTATTATAATTTATAATGTAAAAATATATACACTTTTTAATTAAAAAAGGTATATAGTTCATAGAATGTAAATAAAAAACAACATATAGTTCATAAAAAATTATAAACTATAGTATATATATTTTTTATATAAAAACACATAACCTTTATTAAAGGGGTTTAAAGGACATAGATCAGGTTAAGAGAATTTTATCAAGTGCAAGTAGATTTATGAGAGTATAGATTAACTTGCATATTTTACAGAAGGGACAAGTAATTTCACCCTACCAATGAAATAAATTGAAATCCCTATTTTTATGAGCCTTGTCTTCTCCATTCATTTACTCTTAATTTTACCTTACACACATTTAAAACTATGGAAATATTGTAAAATATTTTATAGAATTCTTACAAGCTAAAAACTTTAAAACTTTTATGTGGTTATAACTACAAATATTTTAATAAATATTTACCACACTTCATGTGGGCCACCAATAAACTAACCCTTTTTTATTTCTCCATTTATACTTGAGAGTTCCACATTTATACCTGAAATATTATCTCATTTTATTCTCCACTCCCTATTCTTATATAAAAGAAAACCTATTAAATAAGTTCATCTATATAGTTTTTATAAATTATAAGATATAAATGAATGGGGCCGCCCCCTTACATGGATAGTATACATGGTTATAGAAACATGTTAGGTTTTATTTAATAAGTATTAAGATTTAAAAAGTAATTCCTTTCATGGCCAAGCTATAAACATAGACGCCCTTTCCAAAAAAAAGTAAGCACTTAATTTTTTTAAAAAACATATATAAATTAAATCTAATAAAATTTATATTTTAAGCGGTTTAAACTAACCATATATATATATAATATGATTTAAACTTAGGTTTTAAAAAAAAACTATATATGCCTAAATTTATAAGTTAAGTTTAAATATGATTTAAACTTAGGCTTAGAATATGGTAAGTTGACTCTTTCCTTCAATCTCCATGTAATTTTAATATGGTTAAAGGACTTTTAATATATAGTTTTTTTTTTCAAAACTATATAAATTTTAATATGATGTTTATATAAATTATTATATAAACCTTATTCTATATTATATATTTTTATATATATATATATATATAATAAATATTTAAAAATAATATATAGTTTTCAAATTATATAGGATGTAGTTATAGATTAATTATAAACTATATTTTTTCAAATTTAATCCTTTTAGAGGGGTCCAAAGAACATGGGTATGAGTTTATCTTCCAAAATATTTAACTTGCAAACATTTAAAATTATAGAAAACCTGAAAATTATTTCATATGGTAATAAATCCTTTCTTTTTCTGTATGTGATTTTCATGCAGGTAAATATTTGAAGCTCCTTTCACCTGTGCACACATCAATCTCCAAACAAACATTAATTACATATAATTTACAAAATGTAAATGAAAGTAAGAATCATATCATATTACATCTCCCCCCCCCCCAAAATTAGGGATTTAAAATTAAAAAACCCTAGAATTTTTACCGAGAGTTTAATTGCACAAATGTAGTGCCAAAATAAATTTGGGAAAAAAAGAAGGGGACCGGATACTTTTAAATACCCTTTCGGGTTGATTGAAAAAACCCATATAAATTAAATAAATAAAATATAAAACATTTGATCTTAATTTATTTAATTTACCTCGCTATGTTACCATGTTAGAATTTGAGGATTCTAATAAATACGGATTTAATCAACCTACATATTACATAATGTTACAATAAATATTTAAATAAAGATTACATCATAACATAAGTAAATAAAGAAATACTTAAAGAAAATAAATAACACATATGACACAATATTTATAGTGGAAAACCCCAATAGGATAAAAACCACTTTGAAAATAACCTTTTATTTCAGAGAACTTATTTTATATCTAGTAAGATCACCTCTTTCTTTGAAACCCTATTTACCAAGGGTAAAACCAAATCACTTGATTTTCACACATTTGATATATTTCTCGAATATATCAAATGAGGACCTAAAGTCTTTTTTATATAAGGTGATCAAGTTTGTCTCCCGACCCACCTTTTCAACCTAAAATGGTTGACACATACACCTAGTTTTTATAATATTTAATATTAGAAATATCATCATTTCATGATATTAAATATTTAACCTAAAGTATATACATAGGTTAACATATTTAATAATAGAAATATAAATATTTCATATTATTAAATATTAACTTATATATTAGTGATGGACCTATATACATTAAGGGTTGGCCAGATCATTTAATCATTATGTTCCAACAAATTTTTCCTTATTTTCTTTCCTACCCCGATTTATTTCTTTTGTTCACCTTTGCTTCTGATTGTGCTTCCACTTATTGTTTTTAATTTTCTCACATACAGGTCGCAGGTCATTTGTGGATTTTGATGCTCGAATGTGGAGTGCAAAATCCCAACTTCAACTTGCCCCTTTGATGCATAGTCAACTGGGATGGCTCAACGTCTTTGCTTGCTCGTTCGATGGAGTTTGCAAGGAGTTTAGCTCGCAGTTTGAAGCTTTGAAATTTTTTGTTAATTTTTTTGTTAGTTCATTTTGTGGGAGAGCTCCATCGTACTTGGTTACGTGGCTCGGCCATAGTAAAAAATGCACAAGCAGTTCTTTCAAAGTAAACATGACACCAATGTATCTAACATAGCTCGGTTGGCAATGAAACAATGCCACCTATTATTCTTCCTCTGCCATGTTGTTTTGATAGCCTTTGAAGAATTTTAATGCCGTTGTTGAATGTCTCGGTCGATAGGGGAGAGCCCGATCTAATCCACAACACACGAATACAAAAAAATACTCCAATTTGTAACTCAGTAGAGAGCTTAATGGAAGGATCGACCTGCAAAGTTTCCTCCAAATATAGAGGTCTACTAACAATAATAGAGACTATATTGCCTCTCTAAATTAGAGACAAAACCCCTAATGGGGAAATATATATATATATATATATATATTCATATATATATATATATATTAAAAAAATATTTCAGCATATGAGTAGCTTCGAGGAAGCAAATTTGCATGGTGCAGAGGGCACCAAGTCAAAAACAATTTTGCTTTACGTTTACCTGGAGATCAAACAAGAGGTTGTAGGTAGGCAGGGTTCTGGGGTTAGAAAGTTGCAGGAGGCTGCATAGGCTCTCAATAGCTGCAAATTCTTCTCTAAGCTCCTCAATCATGTCTTCTCTTTCTATCTCTCCAACCTTCTCTGTCATAGGTCTAGATTAACCTGCTCTGGTACCAAATGTAAAATGATTAACAAAGACGAAAGCCTGATAATTGTATTGATGTTCAATCAAAATCAAAATTATAATAAAATGCTGCAATTTTTATAGGAATTGTATGGCCAGGTATAGACAAATGGGATGTTGCAACAGTGTAACAATATACAATCCCACGCACATACAATAGCAAATATATGGTTTTAAACAATATAACCATATAACAAATATAATAAAGACAAAAAAACTTGTACGAGAATACTATTCCCAATTACAAACAATAAATGGTAATAACAAGTTACCACGAATTAATAATTAACTAAGATAAATACATAATTAGGTAAAATAAGTTTTACCTAACATGGTTGTCAGTGTATGCATCGAGGAAGAGTTAGCATTATCGACCTCATGTTTGGACCCAAGTAGATTATCTGTGACTTCATGATGTTGATCTGATCTAGAATCATGTTGTTGATCATTTGTGAAGTGGTGTGTTGACTAGCTATACATTGGAATACACAATTTCTACATACTCTTACCCAAAGGTTGCTGAGTTTGAGTTCTTGTGAGAACTAAGAGGATATTTCTTGTGCGCTATACCGTTAGCTATTAAGATCCTGATCATCACTCTAAGTTTAGAAGCATTTCCTATGGTTAGCTAAATTTCCACTAGGAGCGGGTCACAGAAGCTGGTGTGGTGCGAGTTGGCGGATCTTCCGACAAAAGTGGAGAGAGAGAGGAGAGACAACTCAAGTATAATGAAGCACAAGAAAGGGAATTGAAAAGACAAATAGAAGTTTTAGGATCGATCGAATTATGGAGGTAGACATTACGAGAAGGATCTGAGGTTCACGCGGAGGATGTGGAACTTGAGCAATCTATGCTACCCCATCTTGGAAAGTGTAGGAGAAGAACCTCCTCGAATTCTGATGAGAGATCGTTGTATGAAGAAAGGAGAAGAATTTTAGGCACACATCTAAACCTAGCATGTGACCAAACCCTTGCGCTTAGTTTTCCAATTTATAAGACAAGTATTTCTAATTTAGTTGGATTCGGTAAGCAAGAAACATCAGGTAGATATCATTTTACATTACATCCATCTATGGCCATGTAGATATTTTTGGTGTTTAGTGGAATCCTGTCAGGAACATCATTTTGATGAGGTGTGGGTATATAGAGTTGGGGTATCACATTTGGGAGTGGTTCAACATTACAAACTGTTGACACATAGTTCAGCAAAATGGTGGGGATGCATATTGGAACTACTTCAAGCCCTTTGCCTGCTACAGGAGGAGGATCCATTAGATCCGGAGGTGTAGGAGCTAGTGGATCTAGTGACGCCAATGGTGGAGGAAACACAAGAGGGAATCAGGGTTCTAGATCTGGTGGGCAAGGACCTCAACCACCTCATTAGGTGTTTTATGAGATGACTTTGCATTTACCTGCTTACAAAGGTGTTGAGGATGCTACAAAACATGTACACTAGTGCGAGTTGATATGGCACACTAAGGGTATCACTGCCTCAGAGAAAAAGGGAAATCAACTTGTAACCATGTTGCATGGGTGCGTGTATAACTGGTACCACAAGTATCACCCACATCATACGGTGATGGATTATACCTCACTGTGTGATGCCTTTTTGGTAAAATTCCACATTCCTGAATTTCAGAAGAAGAGCATCAACGTGCTCAAGGAGATTTAATAGGGTTTGGAAGAGAGTGTGTGGGAGTATGATGCACGCTTTAAGACTCTCTTGTCAAAGCTATATTATGATATCCATCCCTTACAACATGCTCAATGGTTTGTTGGAGGATTGATAATGTCTTTCAGATGAGTGCTCTCCCATAAGAATTTCATGGATCCATGCGAGGCCTTGGAGGCTTCTCTATGTGTTGAGGCTGTCGGAAGCGTTGACACTAGAGTAAGCCCATTTTTAGAAGCAAAGATTGCTTCCATGGAAAAATGAATTGAAAAATTATCTGCGAATTCATCTCATAAAACATGCTGTGGACTTTGGTGTATAGACTGTGAAGTGGAAAGACACACAAAGGATAGTTTCCGTTGAAGGTTAGTGCATGCCATGTCATTAGATTGTGAAATTTTTCACAGAGATCATGATCCAAGTAGATGCCCATTTTTACAGCACACGCTCCAGAAGAATATGTCTTCTTATTGTAAGATTTACACATCCACTACTCATGATATGAAGGACTTTTGATTGATAGACCAAATTCATGATGCCATTGATCTTGGTGTGTCCCAACTCGGAAATTGGAGTAGTTCTAAGGGTGAAGGTCATTAGTATGAAGGGCGCGCAGATGGCGAAGGTTGAAGAAGAGGTTTTCATGGAGGATTTGATTCCATAGCAGTTACGGAGGGAGTGACTTCCCCTTTGGGACTTGTTACAATTGTGGATCTACCGAACACTACAAGCGCGAATGTCCAGATTTGTTGCATTATTCATGGGGCATAAAGAAGCACAAGTATGAAGAGTTCCCTGAATTGTATGACCACATGAGCTAGGACTAGAAGAAGGACCAAGGTGTGGGGATGGTTAGTATGAAGAGAATTGACCCACTATGGATGCCTATGGTGGCACTTAACCCTGAGTTAGAACTTGTTTTAGTAACCACATGAGCTAAAGCTGCATGCACTAGGGATGTACAGAAGAAAAGACCAATCATTATAAGAGAAGAAGTATTACATGAGAAATATATTGATCTGACCCATCAGAAAGAAGTTTACCAAGAGACCATGGAAGTGATTAGGATCTGGAAAGGAGAGATTCAATGTTTGAAGGAGAAATCACAAAAGTTAGAGTAGGTGAAGAATGTTAAGCTCCCTTAGAAAGACATGGATGAGGTTAGAGAAGTGTGCAGGATGATGCGTTAGGAGAACATTATTCCTCTATTAGGAGAGTGGTTAAGAGAAAAGGTACCGCGTATGGGAGATGAGTGTGAGAGGTAGGTCTTACATGCTAATTTTCCCCCTCATAGTCTAGATTATGATAAGGAAATTACGCTGAATGTGGTTGTTGATGTATGGCTCCTGAGAAACATACTAATTGACATAGGTGCAGAGGTCAATGTCCTTACTTTGGATGCATGGAATCACATGGGGAGGCCTCCATTGCAGCCCTCTTTAAATGTGTTGTATATGTAAAATAGGACAAAGGCTATGTCCATCAGAGTATTGAAGGATGCTTCCATAACCATTCAAGGGTCTAGGTTTACGAGGGATTTTGAAGTCTTAGCGCTTTCCAAGGTAGAAAAATTCCCAACATTACTTACACGCTCCTGGTATTATGCGAATAATGCTGACTTGCACTTTAATAAGGGATATATTAGTTTTGAGAACAAAGAGGAGAATTCCATCATTCCACTAATAGATGGGAGGTTTGCATCTTATGTAGAGCCTTTAGGAGAAGAGGACCTAGATAGAATCTAGGTGTGCACCATTAGAGATCCCAAATCTATTCATCCATTAAGAGAAGGAGTCATTCAGTGGGAAGATGCTCAGTCTATAAGTGATAAAACTAGAATTACCTGCGATAATTGGGTGCATGGGACCTATCAGTTGGTTGGAAGACAATTAAAGGACACTGTAACTTGAGTTGCCAGAGCACACTTAGTTAGGCACTTGGGAGGAAGACTGTTACCAAGTTATATTGGGTAAGGTAACCCTGATGTCTTTTTGCGCACGATGGAGATCCAGTGGACATATCAAGTAGAAAGGAGGAATATGCTAACTTATACCTTACGCACAACTGCAGCACATTGGTGGGCGAGTCATCGAGACAATATTCTAGAATGATGCGAAGTGAGATTCGCATTCTCTGTTAGGTTTCTCTGGAGTAATGCACCCTCTAAAATATTCGACTATGATGGGAAGGAATCTGCCTCATTTCATGTCCAGGAATGTGAGAAAGCCTGGATGGTAGGCCCAGAAGCCTCCCTCATTATGGGTGCATAAGCTCTATTCGACCTTGTAGGGTTGTGCATGCACATGGTATATCCATTCAGAACTACGTTGGCAGATGGGAAATTGGAAAGGTTAACAATAGATATTATTCAAAATTTTGAGTATCTAAGTCCTAAGCCATCAGTGAATGAGGTGTTGTAGGTAGTCAAACACCTTACTCTGGGAGATTGTTCTATGGCTGAAGACCAAATCCTAGATTTGCTAGGGGAACCTAGTTCAGAGGCATGCTTTGAGGAGGGGGAAATGGAGGAGATATAACTTGAGTGTGCCTACCTGGAAAAAAGGGAAATTTGGTGTACCTAATAGATGATGAGGAAGTAGAAAACTTGGATGTTAATCATACGGAAGGTACATGCGAAGTCTTGGAAAGTGCAGATGAGCAAGTGCGTGCTTACCATGAGCCCTTGAAAACAAATAAGGTTAACATTGGTACAAAAGTAGAGCTAAAAGAAGTTGTCATTAGAGATTATTGGGCAGACCAGGAAGTTTCAAAGATAATTGAGCTATTGCACGACTTCCAGGATTTGTTCCCATCCGAGTACCATAAGTTAAAAGGAGCTCATCATTGATTAGGAGAAATACAAATTAAGTTGAAGGAAGGTGTGTGCCCGATTAGGAAGAGACCTTATAGGGAGAATCCTAATCTGCACGTAAAGGTAAAACAAAAAATTAACAAGATGTTAGAATCTGAGATAATTGAAGCTATTGAAGAGTCTGAGTGGGTTATTCTAATGGTGATTATTATCAAGAAGGATGGGAGGATAAGTATATGTGTAGAATACAGAGATTTGAATGCTACATGTTTCATAGATCCTTTTCCAACCCCATTTACTTAAGAGATCTTGGAAGGTGTAGCAGGGTGAGAGATCTATTCTTTTACAGATGGATTCTCGGGTTATCACCAGGTAAGGATTATGAAGGGAGACAAGGAGAATAATAATTTCACTACTGCATGGGGAATTTTTTATTATATGGTTATTCCCTTTGGGATTAAGAATGCACATGTTGTATTTTCATGCATTGTGGTGCAAACATTTCAAGACTTCCTCCATAAATTTCTGCATGTTTACCTGGAAGATTGGACAGTGTATGGGTTAGTAAGAGATCATTGTGACGATTTAAGATTGATGTTTGAGAGGTGTTGAAAGTTAAGTATCTCTCTAACCATTAAGAAATGTGTCTTTACTACTCCTTTTGGAACGTTTCTAGGTCATATTATTTGCAAGCAAGGCTTATTGGTAGACCCTGCCAAAGTTGTTGTTATCTTGGGATTGGAGGAGCCTACCAATCAAAGTGTGGTGTGTGGATTATTAGGGCATACAAGTTACTACACTAAATTCATCAAAGGCTATATTGGGATCCCTATGCAATTGGAAGAGTTGTTGAAACATAAGAGTAAATTCTATTAGGGTGAGGCGCAATAGGTGGCTTTTGATACATTGAAGGAAAAACTTACTACTGCACCCATTTTGCACTTTCCCTCTTGGGACAAGCCCTTTCAATGTAGGATGGAAATAGAAGCAGTGTTAGCACATATCAAAGAAGGGATTGTTGATCACCCTTTGTGTTTTACAAGCAGAAAGTTAACCCCAGCTGAGTAGAATTACACCACAACAGAGCACAAAATGTTGTCAATGATTTATGCGCTGCATAAATTTAGGCAATACTTGTTGGCTACTCCATTTATCTTTTACATAGATCACATGATGCTCAAGTACTTGGTAAAAAATCCTATTTTTCAAGGGCACATATGCCGTTGGATCTTGTTATTTCAAGAGTTTGTCTTTTCGTTCGTAGTAAAACTAGGAAAAAACAATTTAGGACCTAACAATATATCATAGATTAATTCATGTGAGAACGTGCAGAACATTATAGACACAATGCAGGATGCATAATTGTTCGGATTACAACACACACCCTCTGATTTGGAAGATATTGATGTTTTCTTATGAACGAGTGTGGTGCCTGAAGGAATGAAGGCTTTAGAGAAAGAAGTGGTTGGCTATATGTATATGTTGGTCAACAGAGACCTATACAAACTAGGATGAGATGAGGTTTTACATCGATGTGTACTGGAACATGAAATGTACTACAATCATAGAAGAAGCTCATGGTGGCATTGCAGGTGGTCACTATACAGGAAATGTGACCGAGTGCAAGATCCTATTGGCACACCTTTGGTGGGAGACAATTTCTAAGGATTGTATATAATATTGCAAGGTTTTTGACCATTTCCAGTGCTTTGGAAATCTAGGGAAAAGAGATTAAATGCCTTTAAGACCTATTGCTAGTGTAAATCTGTCTAAAAAATGGGCAATTGACTTTGTAGGCCATATTTCCCCAACTGGGTGCAGGATAGGTTCACGCTATATTATCACTTGTATAGACTATCTTACGAGGTTAGAAGAAGTTACGCCTATGAAGGATTACATGGTAGCTATAATAGCTAGGTTCTTATGGGAGAATATAATCAGCAGGTATGGATGCCCATTGATTTTAACAAGCAACAGGGGTACTCATTTCTTGAATGAGACTATTATAATCTTATTGGCATAATTTGTGGTGGCCCATCACAAAATTATGGCCTATCACCCTTAGGCTAATGGGACTGATGAGGCCTTTAACAAGATATTGAGCCACACATTAACTAAGATTTTTGATGTCAGAAGGAGAGATTGGGATGTTAAAGTCTCTGCAGTATTATGGGCATATCAAATGACATAAAAGATTGAACAAGGCAACAAATTTTCAGTTGGTGTTTGACGCAAAATATTTTCTGCCCGTTGAATTTATGTTACCATCCTTGCATCTTGTGCATGTAGGAGGATTGGATGATGAGCAAGCACTTGAAGAGCACATAAAAAAACTAATGAATTTGGATGAAAGGCGAGCCATTGCTAGGTGGAGTTAGAAGACGGAGAAAGCTAGGAAAAAGGCATGGCTTGATCGACATATTAAAAACAAGAAGTTTGAGGTTGGGAAGATGGTTCTTTTGTATGATTCAAAGATTTTGTACCATCTTGGGAAACTCAAAGTGCATTGGTTGGGACCGTATGTTATAACACATATACTTGATTTAGGAACTTTCCAGTTATAAGTGTTGGATGGAACACAGTTTCTCAGCTATTTTAACGGGAGTATGTTGAAACCCTACTATAAATAATCCTTCTTGGTGTTTGTAAATAAGGTAGTGTTTCCATTTAGCTTAGGTTTCCCTTAAGAGCATTTTCCTTTCTACGTGTTTCCTTTCATTGTCGATATGCTTTGTCTTTTAGCTTGGTGTGTTGTGTAATAAGTGTGTTTGCGTGCTTGGAGCCAGTTACTATCTAAATAGTTTTTCATGAGTAAAGGAATGCACATACTTTTAGTGTGGGGTAGGGGAGTGCGGAGAATTCAGTAAGTAACACATAGTTGGAGTAATGTTGATTGGTGGCCGAGGAGAGAAAAACATAAGCGCAGGGTATCTGAGAAGGAATGCGCATAACAAGGGTTTGAAGGGTTAGAGATGAAATGGTGTCAGGAAATCTTTATAAAAACCATGTACAGTGATGAACACACAGAGAAAAATGAGGTAGGAAGAAACAAGGAAAACTAGGTTTAAGATGCAAAGGAAGATGGACTTCAATGCTAAGAGCACGCGTAAGGATCTATTGTCGATATAGGTTGACACACCAGAAGGTTGAGCAGGTTACGCGTGAGTGTGCGCGTGGAAGAAAAAGTACTAGACAAAACACACGGTATGAATGCAATGGAAAAAGATGAATATAATGTGGAAGTACGATGGTAGGTGGCATGGAGATTAATGTGGGAAAAAATAGAAAACTATAAATAGGGAGTCAGGGGTATGTTATTTTTCACGTTTCATTTATTTGTTGAAGAGATCTTACGAACTAAGGCATCCTTGCGAGAAATCTGTGAAAGTTACATGTAAAGTGAAGAATTTGACAAGTTTGCAAACCAGATTGGAACATAGTTCACGGGTGTGTGTGAAGGTGGTTGTTTGAAGGATTCCTTTGAGTTTTTATGCTATCTTGTGGAAGAAGGGGTTTCCAAGTTAGGGTTTACGAAACTAGGGCATGCGTTAAAAGAATTTACGTAGAGGGATTAGAATCAAAGGATTGAGTAGTACAAAATTAAGACACAAGGAAGAATTGGCAAGGACCCGATAAGGAAAAATGGTATCAAGGAAGGGATCAAATGTTTCACCCAAAAAGAAGGGCAAGGGCAAGGGAAAACCAGTCGCATCAACAAGTTTTAACGAAGAGTGGTATGTGGAGATGCAATACCCAGATGGTAATTCATTGGGGATGGAGTGGGTATCTCACGTATAGAAGATGGTTATAAGAGATTATAACCATAGGACAAATACAACTGAAAAAGAGATGACATTGGAGATTGTTCACCCTACAGGAGAAAGAACAGAAGATGACAGATCGATGTACGATGACTCCATGAAGAGGAAATTGGAGAAGGCTAGGCTTTTGCAAATCTATGAGTTGCCATTTTTTGAAAAACCTGAAAGGTTATACCAGTGGTTGATGTCGTGTATACACAAAGATTAATTTTACTTCACAAGAAGGAGAATGCACATAACTGCATAGTTGATCACCAAGTACACTGGTCTTATTTTCATGAGAAATTCGTTGGATGATGACTTGGGTGACAAGGAGGATTTCATCGAAACAACTAAGGCATATGAATACAGGAAGGGCGAGCGCTACTTCGATATTGCCAGATCACTAACCTAGTTACGAAGATGGCCACGCACATGTTCACCAAATTCAATGGACAAGAACGATGGATGCAACTGAACAAGAGATGGTTTAAAATTTGTAAAAATATTTCAGAAGGGACCATCTTCAACATCTTGGCCTTCATTGCGGAGGATATCATAGATGCTGCATGCGATGGAGATAAAATCATGTATGGTAATATTCTTCTTACCATTGTATTTTCAGAGATTCGAGTGTCTAATGGGCCAAAAAACCACATTTGGGAGTACCCTAATGAGAACCCTTCCCCAGCTAAGAGGTTCGAAGCATACACTTATGAAAAAATGACATCTGCTTATAAGGCACACTTGGATAAGTGGTACAAGAAGATGCAGGATGATTTTGGAGCAGAGTGGAGAATTCCAGAGCAACTGCTAGCCTTGGTGAAGAATGAGGCTAAATTTGTAGAGTACCAACAATTGTGCATTGGCAGGTTCAAGTTGACAGATGGCACTAAGAGCCCATGGTGTAAACTACCTTTTTCCTTCACAGGGCAGTTAACAAGTTTAAGGAGGCCAATAAACTTAGATTTGATCTAAGTGAAGTAAATCAGGAGCACCGTGCGCTGCATAGGACATTGGTGTATGCTAAGAAGAGGGCATATGTGGAGAAGTATGTCTCCCATGACATACATATGTTAAGGCCCGTGACATTACCACTTGCAGGAAAAATGGCAATAAGGGTATACTTACAACTAATATTGAAGTTTGAGAAGGGTGCATATGTTGAGGATGATGTCTCCATCCTTGAAGACCCTGCCAGAAAGAAGAATGGTAGGAAGAGAGAAAGGGAAGGACACTCCATCAAACAAGGCACCAAGTGCGCGTGTGGTTTAGACTATAGGATCACAAGAGTTAGGCGCGAGCACGAGTACTTATACTTGGAGGAAGAGGTCCTTAGTAAAGGAGAATTTTCCCGTGAAGGAAAAATCCCCAGTGATAGAGGAATCTCTAGTGAAAAAGAAGTAGAAGGTAACAAAAAGTTTAGGCTCTGAGAAGATGGAGAGCATGAAGGGTAGTGAGACCAAGGATGAGGAGTGTGAGGAAGAAAGGAACTTGCCTGTATACAATGCACACAAATATAATGAGGAGAGGGATGCATCCTCAGAGGGCACTCAAGAGGGAGAAAAAAGTGAAGAAAAAGTGGGGACGAAGGCACCTGAGACCCCACACCTGTCCAGTGAACAATTAGAGTACACATTGGAGAAGGAGGTGGCAGGCATAATCAAGGACTTGGTAGAGTATGAGGTATAATGCAAACGTGGGAGAAATAGAAAAGGAGAAGTATGGAAGCCTGGGTGGAGAATTTTTTTTAGCAATTTTTTTCCCGATAGGAGCGCACACAGGTGGCAAGGGTACAACAACATCTAAAGGACCCATAATGACTTACAATAATGATCCAAACAAGGTCCTGCGTGTGCATTTCCAGAGCTGGGTACCTTTAGACCAACTCTTCTATTGGTCATCATTTGACAAAGATAGTGTGTACCCGCGCACCAGGAAGATACTATCATGGAATTTTGAGTCCCATATTGATGAACCTGAATTCAAAGTCAATGCAGGTGCATTACTAGATATACTAAACTCCAAGGAGGTAAATCCCATTGTGGATTCACAATAACTAACTAATGAGTAGGAGTGTAATGTGTTGAATGGTGGAAATCGAAGCATGGTTGTTCAGGAGGAATAAAAAAATCAAAGAAGTAGAGGAGTTGGAGGAGAAGAACAAGGAAATCATAGAGCGAGATAAGGAGATTAAGGGGAAGGAGTTGATAATTGCACAATTGAGGGCTAAGTTGAGAGAAGAAAAGGGGAAGGTGCATGAAGCATATAAGAAAGTAGAGAATATCTCAGACTCCATAATTTTGAAGCTCTCAGATTTATCCCCCCCTAAACAGAAGTATGAGTCATCCTTCCACTGCCTAGAGGATTTGACACACTTACTCACGATGGAGAAGAAACCACTTGTACTGGAGTCAGCAGAGGAAGTTATGGTGCGACAAAAAGAACATGAGAAATCAAATATTGAGGAAACCATAACTTGTTACTCTAAACTCCTTGCTTCAGTAAAGACCGTAGTGCACATAGCCGAGGTTGTCTACGATAACTGTGAAGACATGGACAAAATGGAAAGTGTGTTAGTTGCCACGCATGAGGTAGATCTGAAGGAGTTATAGGCCAAGAATAAAGGTAATAGGGTAGAATATGACAAAATCTTGGCAGAGGTTGAGAAGAAATTTGAAGCAATTGAAATTTTAAGGGCCTCTATTAAAAATAAGGTAAAGGAGGTGTATTCCTAGGTTACACATAAGATGGACACGCTGAACGACCTTAGCAAACAAATGGAGAATATTATTGATACACTAAAGGATAAGAGTGAAGAGTTGACATTTGATGAAATAAACGTGCTGATAGGGGATTTTTTTACATAGGCTTAGAGGGAGGTTGATGATTGGAATGAGATTAAAGAATCCTTGAATAATAATTTCCCAATCCTTATAAAACAGTAGCAAAATTATTTTGTTCTTTGGCATAAGTCGGATACAGGTTATTATTTCATTCCATTATTTATTTCTTTATTGGAGATCAGATTTATTTTTAGGATGGAAAAAATGTTTAGTGTGGGGTAATGTTGAGCCCAGAAATGACTAAGTCCTAGAGCAGAGGATGAGCATGCGCATGAGGCAAGATAGGAAGAAGGAGCGTGACAAATAACATGCAAGGAGAACTAAGTGCTTGAACTATTTGAGTGAAGGGCTTGAGTAAACATGAAGCATGTAGAGGTTAGCACACAGACACATAAGAGGGTTATGAGACTTAGCCACATTATGGAATATGGTCATTGCATGGAAAACACGTGAGGATATTGGTAGGCGTGATAAGTGGATAAGGTTAGTGCATGAAGGCTTGTAGCCCAAGGAAAGAATATTCTAGGGAATAATCAAGGGTTAATCATTGTGCTTAAGGAGCTGTAAAGTGGAAATTAATCATGGCTTTAGCAAGCTGGCATAGGCATTCGAGTATGGTGGAGCATGATCCATCTTGCATGCAGCCTGCTCATGAGTAATCTTGAGGCGGTGGGGGAGAGATCCCACTTTATTTAAGAATGTTATTAGGTCTAAAATAGTAGGGGCATATGAGGTGTGTAGGGGGATGCGAAGGGCTATGAGGAAATGAGAGATGATGTAGGAGGAAGAAGATGTGTGATGTAAGGCATGAGATGTTCTGGCTGCATAGGAGAGAGCATGGAGAAGACCCTTTGAGCAAAGTCATTTTATAGAGACAGGATGTTATTTCATAATGTATTCGGTCTACTATGACCCTTTTGATGTAATCTGGCTACTGTAAACAGTTGAAAATTAATGAATATAATGGATTTTCATGAATATCTCTATTTATGGGTCCAAACCCCAATGTTCTTCATATTGCTCATGGTTCAAATCTGATTTCTTTGTGATGTTGCAGTGTTTACTTTTATATTATGGTGCATCTATGCTTAGATCTAGTTTCTTTACTTCTCTGCTAGAATGTATACATGTATTTATATTTCTGCAAACATTCCTCCATTGATGGAAAAGCATTCTTACAAAGCTCACATAAAGGAGGGGCCCGACACTCTCGCACGCCTCAAGTGAGCACCCAGTCAAGGCTGGGTGATGTGTCGATGCGCTTGGGGTTTAAAGGGAGTAGGGAATGGTGACTACACCACATGTGCATGCTTGATCTTCCTCACAAGCAAGAATTCATTGGACTCCATGGAGTAATAAGAGCCATTGGCCCGTGTCAAGGTAAGTTTGAGAGAATTTGAAAATTCAATGGGCATGACATTATTAGAAGTTCCCAAATCTATTATGTAGTTGTTCAATTGATATCCTCCAATGAGAAGGGAGATATAGAAAGGATCAATATTACTAGTATTGGATGCACTCATAACAAGAATATTATATAATGAAGGAGTAGGTAGAGTTTATATCAGTCCTTTGGAACTAGGAACCATAGTGTTAGGATTTGAGTTACTACCTTTGATATGATAGAAAATCTTATCGAATTGTTTCGAGTGAGTCCGTAGATATTAAAATTTATAAATATTCACTTTAGACTTTTTCACATGTTCTATGATATCAAAAGGGGTGGATGTGGATAGGGTATACACCTTTTGAGTTTGAATATATTTGGAAATGCGAATGAATGTTTGAGGAGTAGTGGCTGATTTTGTAGGTGCATTAAAATCTTTTAAAGGACTAGATTTTGCAGAAATGGAATTAGAATTAGGAAGAGTGTTGGAATACTTTCTTAGAATAACAGATAGCCTATTTCTTGCTACAAGATTTGAATTCTCTTTTGTAGACTCTACGGAATATTTGAGTGGATATCCTCTCTTGATTATTTTATTTTATAGAGTTTCCATAGGAGGATATTCAAAATTCTTCCTTTTTAGAGAAACAATGGAGGAATTTACTTTTTGAGATTGGGAGCGAGTGAACACTGCACATGAGAAAATAGGTGCATCATCATCATCTTCTTCTTCATCTTGTGCATATTCAAGGAATATAATTTTTTTCATCATTCTCCACTTCCTCAATATCCAGGACATTGTTGTTCTCACTTTGTTGTTCATGCTTTACAAGTTCTTCATCTTCTTTAGTTGCACATATTACATTGACTGGTGAAACTTCCAAGGTACACCTTCAGGATGATTTTGTAATCTGGTTCCTATTCTGATTTTGATGGGATGCTCTTTGAAAAAATTCCTTCTTCAACATTGTCAAGTCATTAGCCAAATTATGCAACAACGAATTAACTCTCTCATATTTAGAATTATGGGCCTTATACTTTATTGAAGGATTCTTGATCTTTCCTGAAAAGATGAGGTCATCTTCCACTTTGATGGAAATTTCTAGAGAATGATCCAAATATCTTGGTTGAACTCTCTGTATAATGAAACTAACTTCAGGAAACTAGGCATTCACGAAGGACCTTTTCAGATTATCCATAGTAGGATGAGAAAGGTGGGAATATTGTTGATCAACTTGTTGAATTTTTCCATGAAGTCTCTCATGAAATCTTGCTGTTATTTCTTCATTTGAATTAATTGAGCAAGGAGGGCATGAACATCTTCTATAGTCTTTAATCTTGCTTTAAACTTACTTTTCGTACTACCCCAATCAACAATTGAGTGTGATGGCAAAAAATAAAACTGGTTTACAGTGGCATCCTGTAATGTTTCCATGAATAGCCGCATTGCAACATCTTCATGTTGTACCTCAAGAATCCCATAGGCTGTGATGTGATCATGGACAGTCATTGCTTTCCATATCCATATATTTTTGGAAATTTATTTCTTGAACCTTTTGGAAGTTCATAGTGTGGTGGAGTTAAAGCCAACAGACTAGTGTTTTGTCCCCATGTCTCTGGTGTTTGTATTGCCATTTCTTCCTCTTCTCTTTCTTATTCTGGTGGAGTGATTACTAGTGGTTCTATAGTTGGTTCTTCAGTGTGACCTTCAAGAGGTTTTTCAGGAACTTGTCTTCTTTATTGTACAATGGGAAGTCAGAAATCCAATTGCAATTGTTCTTCAAATGTTTGATCAATAACGCTTCCTACACGATTAGCTCAGGTATACACCCTCTCTACCAACCTTTTCAGAGCATTAGAGAGGGATGAAAATTGAAAAATGCATATTTTTTAACAAGATTGCAACAAGGGTTTTTGAACATAAAAGGTGATTTTTGGTATTTTTCGATTTTTTAGTTTTTTGGATTTTCAAATATATGATTTTTTGTTCATTAGAATATATAATTTTTATGGATTTTGTGGAATCTATATTGGGTGTAGGCATGTTAAATCTACCCCATAGTGGGTGCCAATTTTTTTTGGAAAAATAATTTATCTGGTGGGTAAATTGGGCGTCTCTCACCAACAGTGTGTGGGAAAAAGTCCCTCTACTTGAATGGGGCAACTCCATTTATTTAAAATAAGGAAATTATGTACACTATTCTAATAACTGGCAGTGGTCTTTTGAATGGAGACCACAAAGGGGTACTTCCCTACACCTGTGGAAAAGTGATTGTAGATGCTACAAGGGTGGAAATAATAAAAAGGATGATTTTTCACAAGAAATATTAAAGAAGAGTTTATTACCTAAAAACCAGAATATACCCATGAATTTGATGAGAAGACACCAATATGCAAAATAAGATAAAAAACACACTTAACACATAGTTTAAATGCATTGTATTCATCAAAAGATTCATTCTTTCCGTGGTTGTCTGGGATTACAAAGATCTAGTGGAGTAAAGTTGAGATGGAGAGGAAAACATGAGACAAAGAGGTGGAAGAATTATAGTTCCTTTCTTATAATGATGCCTTGGGAGCTATAAAAAAATCTCATATCTAGCAACCAATAAAATCCCACCATTTGCAAGAAAATCTAACCACTTTGAATGGAGAAAGCCTTACAATTTATGGTTACATTCAATGAATATTCACATTCTAATGTGACCTTTCAACTTAAAGTGCAATCATCAATGAATAAATAGAACATTAAGTGACTTAAGTCACTTTTTACAAACTTTCTTCTCAACGAAGAAATAAAATATTAGAGAGAGAAAGGGAGAAGCAAGAGAGAAGTGAGAAGCTCTAAGCTTGAATGATGAAGGATGAAGAATATCCGACCATGAAGATGATCTACTCCTGATCCTGATTTCCTCTATAGTGAAGCTCCAATGAAGTGATGAACTCTTTATCTTCAAACTTTTCTGCACTATGAGAAACCTCCTCTTGATTGATCAACCACTGTAGCCCATCATGTACACTGAGCGAAGAAGTGAGAAGATCCTGATCAATAGACCACTATAGACAATGAAGGATGGCTTCACCCACTTGAAAAAACCATGAAAAACCACCATGACTTCTTGATCAATCATGCATATGATGAGAAATTGAAACAATTGCATACACAATGCAACCTTGATGATTCTTCCACCTCGACGACATTAATGACCAAAATTAGGAACCAAGAGGGATACTCTTCTATTAGGAATTAATATAATCTAATGCAAAATAATTCCTCAGAATCGTAATAATAAGAAGTATGAATAGAATTACAGAAATGAAATATGCACAACACGAAGACAATATTTAACGTGGTTCACCCAATGTGGGCTATATCCACCAAGAACACTTGCTCAGATTTTATTACAAGCCAACAGTCTTCATAATTACAATAATTAGATCTTGTTTGGAGTTGCGCTCAATAAACCCTCCTGAATTCACACTTGAATTCACACACACTATTCACCTTCACAAAACAAACTGATGTATATCCTATTGTATGTCCATATATTTATAAGTACATCAATAGGTAGCTGAAGAGGCAATTTTACAAAACAATGGAAACCGAAAAGCCATGGGCCCAAAAAACAACCCATAATGGTTACCCATTACCCATGGGTTAATAAACCACCCATGAAAATTTGCTTCGGGGACTTTTCCCCCGAACCCCCTTGACCCGCTCACCGGCGAGCGGGACCGCCGTAAAAATATCCTAGTGGAACACATAGAAGGTGTACCAAACTCTAACATGAAAACAGGCTCCACAAACATAACATCTTCCACATGAGTCACAATTTATATTTCACTCCTTCACAAGATTAAATTTATCATTACTGTCCACATGAGGATATATTCATAGAGGATCATCACCAATTAGTGACAAGTGGATGTTTGAAAATGCTTCCAAAATTGACATTTTCACTTTGTGATAATTTATGCTCATTGCATCTAGGAAGGAGGGGATTTTCTTGTGAATTGATGATTCGACCTCCGTGAAAGATTAAATCAGTAAGGAATGAAGAGGAGGAACATATGTTACCATATTGAGCTCATATTGATCATTTAATGTTTTTAGCATGTTTCACATGGGTACCCATTCTTAGCAATTTTTCCAAATTTTCCATTCTTGAATGTTTTGCACTTTGAAGGAATGTCTTGAAGTATCGAAAACCATATTATCCTCAGAATTACTATTTTTAGTAAGCTACGTGACAGAGAATTACTAAAAATATAAAGTGGTATTCTAGGTGTTGGATCAGAATGAAACCAATTGCAGAAGTTTCTATATTTCATTTCAAGGACTTTGCTCCAATTTTTTAGAGATTCCAATTGCCATGTTTTTTTAGATATGAGAAAAGGTGATTTTTTGCTGGAAAATTCACGTGGATACAAAAATAAATTATTACATTAATGGGCACATTAAAATACTATTCTTAGAGGTGTTCTCACAGGGATTTCATGGTTAAAATTTGGTGGTAAATAGAGTTTGGGAACATGAGTTATAAGGAAAACTAGATTTGGAAGTTCAGGGAACAATAGGGGTTTTTTGGTGTTTGAATGTTGTAACCAGATTCAAAAGATGTTTTAATGGATTCCAAGGAATTATATTTATGTTTTTAGTTTGTGTTTTAAGTTATGAGTTTTAGTCTTATTTATTACCAACAATAACTAAGTGCCCTGACATTTCATCCAGAGAAGTCTAGAAGCTCACCTAAAGTGCTCAAAGCCATAAAGTCCCTCCTTTGCTTTGCTGATTAGGATGTTGGCATGCATGTTAATAATTCATAAAAAGTTCATAACCAAAACAACCATTCATGCATAGAGAAGCATCATAATCATGAAAATCCAACAACACATATAATAAGGAAATCATTCATTGAAGATAACAAGCAAGATATGAATACCCATATTTGAACACAAAAATCTCTACAACCCATAAGAATTTATCCATTACAATCCATAGTTAATTACATAACATGTGAGATGAAAACATCACTTAGAACATCTAGGCATTGGACTTAGCATTCTCTACTAGGTCCGAGCACGGTGTTGTAATTGCATTTACAATGTGAGTAGATTTGTTGAAGGAAATTTATACACGCTTCTCTCACTTCCCCAAATCCTCCGTGATTTGTTGGACCTCTTGTTCCTTAGTTGTCTTATCTTCTACTAATACCTTGATAGTGCCCTCCTTGTACAAATTTCTACACGCTAACTCCATTGCCATTTTATTCAGAGTATTGTTGTCCTACTCATTAGTTAGCTGTGGTCTTAATAGTTGTGAGTATTATACCTAGTACCTTCTTCATCTTGTACCTGACATATGATTTGTTGCTAATTTCAAACTTAGACTCCTCTGTGTGAATTTTCATGTTCTAGGAAAGCATTTTTTTAGTGTGCATTATTACTCCTACAGGGTCAATTACCTCTCAACAATAGAGGTCCTTCTTATGCAATGTGCTCTGGTATCTTTCTCACAACATATTTTTATGATAATCTATATAATTCATCTGAGGTATCTACAAGATATACTCCTTTCTCCTCCTACCTCCACTGTGATTTCATGTTGGTATCTATTTTTTAAAAATTAGGTGCGCACTACCCCCATCTCCACATGTGGCTCCCACACCTTCTCTAGATGGTTCGCCATCACCTTTATTTTATTCTTCTCCCTCGAGGCCTTCTAGATGTGTACCTCCATGTCATGTTGTGTAGTCTCATCCTTAGGATATTATTCATTCTCATCTAAATTATGGATGACTGGGGCTTCTTCATTATGTACAACCTTTTCCTCAAAATTCTCTTCATCACTCTCTTCAGTTCTCACTAACCTTTGCCTTCTTCTCCTTGGAGGAATTGTATTCTTTTATGGTCTTGGCTTGGTTGGAGTAATATTTAGGGACTTATTTGTTTCGTTTGAAGTCCTTGCACTGTTGGTTTTTCCCTTGTGTCCTCTATACAACTTTCTTCTGTGACTGTGGTTGAGTGCAACATCATCCTCTTCTTATTCTGCCTCCTCCTCATATTTCTCCTTTTATTCTTATTTTTGTCTGGGAGAGGTCTCCTTGCATGATATTTTTGTGCCCATATTCTATTTTCCCTTTAGTAGCTATTGGTGCTCAAATATGCACCTGTCCCAAATTAGATTGACCTAGGGCTTGAGACAACATGGGACTATCTCCAAGTTGTGGGACCTTGCGAAATGAGATAGATATCCAGAGAAGGTTGGTTCCTCTACCTAAACCTAATGCTAATACTACTCCTACAACAAAAAATAAAACTAACTAAACATGATAAAGGACCAGGGTTAGAAGGAGATGCAGAAAGGGAAATTCTAAGCTAAAAGGGTAGTGATAACACTAGAAAAAGGTGGTGAAATCTCTCCATAAGGGGAAGGAGAGATAAGAACATGGGAGAGAGGCCAGAAAAATGTGCCATAGATTAAGAACCATATAACTACACTCACCCATGCATTGAAAAAAAAATAAAAGGGGGACCTATAATCAAAAAATACACATAACATGCCAAAACAAATGAACAGAAAGGTAAGAATGCAAATAAAATGAGCTAGGGTAGAAAAAACATGCCACAAAATAGATTCTATTCATTAAAATATACACAATTCCATTACATTCATGGAAGAAGGCATGAGTTATATTACAGGGGATTGATTTGAGGCCTGGAACTCATGGGAATTTAGGCACCATTTTGACATGGTGCCATTACAAAAAGAGTGCTTTGAGAACCCATTCAAAGGAGAAAATTTTACATATATATAGAAACTGGGCTCTCACCTACCATGCATTAATTTCTTGACAGATGGTTGAGCTAATTTGTTTAATGTTCATTAATTCCTCAGGAGTCGATTGGTAATGTTCTTTTCCTTCCGTGAATGGTAGCTTCATCTTTCAATTGTTGGATGATAGGATTGATCTGCTACCGACCAGTCACATCTGTACATCCCTTGTCCATGGCTAGGCTAGTTACATGTTTGCCCTTTGATTCCTGTTATCGACTGATAACACTGTTCCATGCTACTGTGTGCTAGCGTCTATACTACCATACAATGCCTCGCCAACTCACTACTTAGCTCCCATGACCTAGTTGTGACCCACTATTTGTTACTTCTACTGATTGATAACATTTAAACTTGTTATCGGCTAGTAGCATCCGTACCTGCTACTAGTGGGGCCCAATTTTTTTGTGACCTACGCAACTTTCCCCACTCACTATAGATTGATTTGGGTGATAAAATTTACGGCTGGTTACATGTCTCAGGCATGTGTAAAAATGATTAAGCCCATTTTTGAATGAGTTATCCAAATTTGTAGGGAGTAAAAATTTGTGATAACAGTAGCTTCAGAAGGGTAAGGTTTTCTCCCTCGATGTATTTTCCATTCTTCATTATAGGCCTTAGATAGACATAGAACCTTGCTATGTCCTTCCCCACCACAAGATTCACAGAAGTGATGTCCATATTTTCAGATTCCATCATATCCACATATACAAACTTAGAAAGGTATATGAACTTAGTGCGCAATGTGTGGCATTCAACATCCACCTTATTTGCGTCAAAAATTAACTTCTGCGCATCACTGATCCTATTAACTAATGCTTGGAAGTACCTGACTGTGAAGGCAAATGGAAGTTTTCTCCATGGGCCTTTCTATCCATTACTCATATAGAACATTCGCAAGGAAAAATGTTGATAAATTGTAATTTCTGCCTTACTGTCCAAAATCAAGGGAAACTCCCTTCGTATGTGCCACTTGTCCTCAAATTCCTCGCGCATTCTCTTATACCACTTATCCGCCTGGAGCTTATATGCATTAGTAATACCTCTATCACATGTGTACTTTGCAAACCTTTATGCAGGGGACTTATTATCTATAAGATATATCCATACTTTGTCTTGAGGCCTATCCAGTGTGCCTATCTCCAAAAAGACTATTAAGAGAAATATAGCGCCCCAATTTATTCTCTCACCTTTAACTACTTAGAACCTTGATTCTTACATGATTCCTTCAGAAATCAATTGTGTAATGTTGTAGATTGTTTTATGTGCCATTTTTTGGGTGATATACAACCATTTATTATTTACCTGTGACAATATCTCAAATGTGCCTAACTTTTAGTTGAAAAGGCGCTCGACGACTCTTGTCCCTGGGTCATTTATACTTGCAACGTCCATTGCGTGGTCTACCATTTGATTGTTAAGCGTAATTGTAGTGGCCTCTACTCTTGTATCATCCTCCAAATCTAGATCTATCTCAAAGCCTAAACTGCGCAAGCCTGCAACTCTTCCAATTAGTTGCACAGTAATGCACAATCTTCTGCTTTCAAAATAAAATTAGTCCTCATGGATGCGTGACATTAACCATTGGTACAATTGTTCCAGCTTGCCGAAGAAAGGTAACTCATATAACCAGAGAACTCTTGTGCTCTCCAAATCCTTCTGTACTATGTCATCATAGAATAACTTCCCTTATGTAGTCCTTTGGTCTATTTTATTCATCACCTCCCTATTTATTTTGGCCTCGTGCACCTCAGAGTGATGATTGTATTCGCTAATCTTTTACTTAGTTAAGTGTGAACCCCATGGCTGCCCTATAATCATTTCACTAGGGTACTAAATCTCTAAAAACCACTCTTCTAGAACATCATGTACCTCAAGCTTCCTTTCCCTTCCCTTTCCCTTTCCCTTTCCCTTGGGTGATACTGTGGGTGCTTTCTTTGGTGTCATGGTTATCTTTCCAAACTTATTTCAAACCTCAAACTTGAAATTTTCAGAAAATTTATTCCCTAGGTGCTGATAACACTTACCCAACATGCTACAAACCACTAGCCATTTAACTCCAAATCCTTGCATTTATCCACTTTATTCCCTTGTTTGCAACACACAACCCCGTGCCCTAGTTATATAACTTGAAATTATACAAATTCACTTTTCTTCAAAACCTAGATCTACGAATGCAAACCATCGAACCTCTATGTAATATCAACCTCCATATCTACCTTCCATGCTCTTACTTTCACCGAAGGAGCTCTAAATATGACTATGTGATACTCACTCCAGTTTGTCTCATATTTCCTTCGCACAAGCTCTTCGTACTCACAGACTCAATTCACACTTAATCGTTCTTTCAATTGCTCTAACTCTTCAATATGCAAGATAAGAATGAACTCGACCACACTCCTTTTTTAGTTTTCCAATATTTTTAGTGCATTAATTACTCCTCACCTACTATCGATAAAGCATCAAAAGAGATTTTTTCTTTTCCCCCACTTTTTCCTACTTTCTTCCATGCGTAGCAGTCATAACCTTATAGCGCACCACTATTTTTAAGACTACAAACATCCTTATGTGCATCTTCCTATGCCATAACCACTCTTCCTTCATGTCATATACCAAGTATTCTGTGTTCCTACTACCTCCCTCATGTTTACACTACATGGCCTTTTTCTCATGTGGTATCCCAATCTAAGTAATTCCTATTTTCCTAGACTTTCGTGCACCCTTAATATATGTCCATCAAGTATCCTTATTTCAAAATTTTCACACACACCACAAAACCAACTCCAATCCAAGTACCGACATCACGATAATTATTTTGTGCATAATCACACATGTTTCACCCCACACTAAAAGTATCCACGGTCCTCTGTGCATCAACTCAATGAGTAGTAATCAGCTCCTGTGCGCGAACACTCTTAATACAACAAAACAAGCCAATAAAAAACATGAAAGGGAAATCTAATATAAGTGGCACAACTTCCTTATTACAAACACAAATGAAGCTTATTTATTGTAGGGCATCAACCTACTCCCATTGAAGTAACTGGGAAAAATGGCGCCATCTAGTGTTTATAATTTACATGTGTCTGATTCTAATATCTTGGTCACTACAAAGGGTTGTAACCAATTGAATTTAAACTTTCCTAGATGGTGCGTGAAATTGGAGTCATACAAAATTACCATATTCACAACTGCAAAATACTTGTTCTTGACGTGCCTATCATTCTAAGCCTTCTAACTTGAATTTTCTATCTTTTGACTCCAATGTGTGATGGCATGTGGCTCATCCAGTTGTATCAACTTGTCAATGCATTCATCAACAAACTGTTCATCATCTAATCCACCTATGCTCGCAATACGTAGGGATGGTAACATAAATTCCACAGTTAGTATAAACTCTATGTCAAACACCAACTGAAAGGGTGTGATCTTGTTTATCAGTTTATAGAGTGTTCCGTATGCCCAAATAATAACTAACACCTTGTCATCCCAATCCTTTCTTCCAACATCACATATATTCGTTAGTGTATATCCCAAGATCTTGTTGAAAGTTTCAACAATTTTATCAGCCTAAGGGTGATAAGGGATAGTCTTATGGTGTGCCACCATAAAATATGCCAACAAAATTCTAATAGTCTCATTTAAGAAATGATTCCCTCTATCACTAACTAGGTTTAATGGACATCCATATTGACTAACAATATTTTCCCAAAGGAACCTCGTTGTTGTTGTTGTCATGTAATATTTTACAGGTGCAACCTCTTCCTAAATTGTTAAATAATCAATACATGTGATAATGTAGCACACACCTATCTTACGTGAGGGTGGTGAAATAGGTCCTAAAGAATCAATTGGCCATGTTTCGAAAGGTTCCATGCTTGCTATGGGCCTTAATAACATTTTATCTTGATTTCTAAGCTTTCAAATTCTTTGACACTGATCACATGCTTTGACAAAAGCCTTTGTATCTTTGTATAGTGTCTCCCACCATAGACCAACTAAAAGGATCTTGTGCGTGGTTTCTTCTCCTGCATAGTGGCCTCCTGTAATGCCTCCATGCACTTCCTCCATAATGGCTTCACGATCATGCCCAAGGACACATCTGTGCAAGACCTCATCTCTACCCATTTTATACAGGTATCCTCCAATAATATGATATGGTGTGCCATGTATAACAAACTACTTATTTTTTAAGGTATTCATTCCTTCTAACGCAAGTCCAGTACGCAAAAAAATACTGCAATGTCTTTTAAAACAACTAACGCATGATTCAACCTGAACAACTGTGAATTTGACATAGTGTCTTCAATGATCGACACGTCCTCTCTAGAATTGATCCTTGATAAATGATCAAGTCCCAAATTATTTTTACCTTGATTTACTACAACTATAAAATTAAATTCCTAAAAAAGGAGTATCCACCGACATATGTGCCTTTACAAAAAAATTTGATTGACCAAGTACTTTAATGTCATATGATCTTTCTAAAATATGAATGGTGTGGCCAATAAGTATTGTCAGAATTTTTGAAGTGCGTAGATCATAGATAATTCCTTGTGTTGTTTCATTGTATAGTTTTTCTTTGCTGGTGTCAACTTCGTAATTGCAAAACATATGGGATGATCCATATTTCCCTCTCCTAGTTGTGCCAAGACTATGCCAATAGCCATGCTAGAGACATCTACATGTACATGAAACTGTTTATTTCAAGAAGGAAATCACACCATAGTTGCAGTGGTGAGCTTCTCTTTCAATGTATTAAACAATTGCTACTGTGTGTCACCCCAATAAAAATTTCCTTTGGCCTTGATAAATTCCTCCAGGGGTGTGATATCTTTGCTCATCCTTTGATGAACTTCTTGTAATATAAAGTATGCCCTAAGAAACCACACACTTCAATCTAATTAGTAGGTTCTTCCAACCCCAAAATTACCGCAATCTTTGCTAGATCCACTAACAATCCATCCTTGTAAATAATATGCCCAAGTTGAGTTCTAAAGTGTGTAGCAAAGTGTAGTCACTAGTTTTTGGTGTAACTCCTCTCGTTCATCCCACATTCATTCTCCTTCATGCAACTTCCCCTCTCACCTTTCTGTTTCCTAAATTTGAGTAAATTCCATCTATTTAATCACCTTTAATTAATTAATTATCAAATGGGCTCCATGCAGACCCATTTGATAATTAGAATTTGGATTTATATCACATATCTCAAATTTATTCAATTCTCCATCCAACACTCCAATCTTGATTTCAAAAATGGAATCTATTATCTCACCTACCCATTCAAATCATGCTCCCCACTCCACCTTATAAGTCAAACCATGGGCCCAACATGATCACATCATGTCTCTTAACCAGGATTAATTTATCAAACCTCGGTTACTCATTAACCCCAATCTAACATCACCTCCACATTATAAATATGGGGTTTCCCCCCTCTTTCAAAGGGACCCCGGTTATAGTACGTCATCTCTACGATACTGTGGGAAAGTGGGGGCACATCCTTCCGCAATCCAAACTATCATCTAAACCTATCCACGAGTATCATCTCGTGCTCCACGACACGCTGCCCCTATATCCATCTCAGTAAATGAATATCCTCTACCTCCTCAGTCATGCCTCTATATGACATAAAATTAATGTATGAACGCCACATGATATCCACTATTGATAGGGCCTCCAACATCCACCTGTAGTATATAACATCATATGTGGCCTTGGCCACTCTTGGCTATGCCTCGACTGGTACCCATCTCTTGAATCCTAGTATATACAAACCACCCCTAAACCAATCCTATCATGGTAATCCAACTAGACTCACACACACAATGTGCTCATACACCCAAAAATGTAACAAGAATGTACAACATATACCAAAAATCCTCAACCTACCATAGGGCCGTAGCTCCTTATATAACTGGACTAGAAAAGTTGGTGCCAAAGCTAAGAACACCCAATACTCGATCATGTCATATAACAGCCCCATAAATTCTCATTGAAATCTCCCACCCTCAGAATCTAGGAGATAAAAACAACCTACTACTACCACCATCATAACAGATAGCCTGGTCTCTTGTGGATATGCCACATACATATCCCCATAACTTAGACTCGCACTGTGATAACTCAACATGCCCATTTCCTCACCAAATACCGCCAATATTGGCTCCATCAACGCGTCACTCGAAATATGATACACTAACTCCCCAACAATAGGAAGCTGTAGGATCCTATACACATCCTCTAATGTGACGGTCATCTTACCAATTGGTAAATGGAAGGTATTGGTCGTGGAGTCCCATCTATCGATAAGATCAACCATCAAGCTAGGATCTCGGCCTATACACTTTAGCACATGATTGAACTAAGTCCCACATCTGCTATGTGCTCCTACTCCTCAGTTGTCACACTAGGTCACATATGTACCAATAGAGGTGGTACTTTGTCTCTTATAGTCAGCTGATCTCTCACCTACATCATCCAAAACAACACTGTCAAGTTACAACTCTCTCAAATTACCTATTCCTCAAAACCTCAACTGACCTCATATTTAGCCATTTTTTACCAAATCATACCTAAAACCATGCATCATACCTACCCTTCACCTGGTTTCCATACCTACCCTTTACCTGGTTTCCATACCTACCCTTTACCTAGTTCACCTAAAAACCCTACTGTCTCCAATCTGATACTTACCCAATATCCTAGATCATTTCACCTACAAACCTATCACACATCAAAAGCATAGTGCCTTACCCCTTTTCCACCTACATTAGCATTCACCTACCCCTGCCTCGCCTATTTAATTTTCCCATCTAGCCCTTCTTTCACCTAGTCACTTTTTACATTGACTGACATCAGTCGCCTTGACTGTAATCGGTCATCTTGATCGGTGTCAGCCACCCCAACATTGACAGATGCCATCTAAACCCAACCGACGTTGGCTAACCAATGAACAACGTCGGTCACTATTTTGGTGATGAAACCAAAACCCTCCTCCCCCATTTCCAAAAATCAACAAAAAACAACCTAAAACCCTAAACCACCCCACCCAACTTTACCCTACATTCATTCCTAAGCCTAATTAACCTACATTTTCCCCTTTCCCACCCCTCGTTTCACCCCTTTTTTCCCACAATTTCAAAATAAAATTCCCACACCCATTTTACCTGAATTAATCAAATATTTTAAAATGTCATAAGAGGTGTCGGAATGTGTCCTACCTCTACTCAGTGTCATCTCCTTGGTGGCACCTCTAGTCTTTGTGCCAATGGTCCTACCGCTCCCTCTCCCACCTCCACCATGTCAAAATACACACCTCACCTCACAACTAATCAAATCACTCCAATCAATCTCATGGACTCACCTACTGAATGCCAATCACCTATTATTCGCTTGCCAACTTAGCTAGAGACCTCGTACCATCATTTTTCCACTTTCCACTTCTTCTCTGTCATTTTCCACAAATGACAAAGTAACAAATGAATCCGTAAAACATGGATTTTACCCTTTTTAGCCCCAAATCGACATGACTGACATTAGTCAGGTCGTGCCCTAGCCAACCAACATCGGTTATGCTATAACTGGCATTGGTCACCCGACATAACCATTTGACCCACACTATGCCCACTTTTCCTCCAACCTATATTGCTCAAACAACTTTTACCCTTACCAACACCTATTAAAACTCACCTCCAAGCCTACATTACCTATACATTTCCTTAATTAAATTTAGAGACATGTTATTTACCTATACCTCGGCCTTACTTGTGTCTTGACCTACATACCCCAACTTGAATCACCTTTTGTGATATTCAAATTTGTGTACTTGCTATAACTTGTGATGTTGCTACCCATTTTGTTCACCCTAATGACCTTACCTTGCCTAATGCCGTAATGTTTATCCTGACCAAACCTTTGGTCCCCTGGAACAAAACCCATTACTTGTTCCTACACCTTGCCTAGTTGTGATTCAGGACCATATCCTGTACCTTGGATACCTGCACCACTTCAACCTCATTTGGATGACCTTTGATGAAGTAGAGTTTGTAAGATCTTCAACCTAGTACCTTATCGCAATCTCTACATGTGTGTGCATTTGATTGCCATTAGCTATTACCCGACTCGACCATTACCTATTACATGACCTAAACATTACCTATTACCTGACCCGACCATTCCCCATTACCTACCACCCATCCACCCTTGTTTTTATTACCAACCTATTTATCAAACCATTCACCGACTCCATTTCCTACCTCATAAGTTTCTGGTTTGAGGGGGATCACTTTTATCCATACTTGGGACAATATAATCTCTGCTGACATCTAGGACACTGACTTCCTGTTTTTGTTAGCGTCGCTTACCAATACAAGATATGTGGCAAAAAGGCGCAAATGTAGACACCAAATTTAGGTCACACTCCCCTTCGTCCCCTTTAATTAATTAAATTAACATATTCACCTAACCATGACCCCTTATCCCACATTCATATTAATTTAATTACTTACAATAAAATTAATTTTCATGCTCACATTATTAATTAATTTAATTACAATAATTTTTTTAATTTACACATCACCTAGAAACCTCACCATGGACTTATTCCTAGCCTATTGATTAATTAAGACTAGGTCCTTACTTATCCCAACCAACTGGGAATTAGTCTAACCCTAAAATTAAAGTCATATTCCTTCTCCAACAACACTCCCACTTATCTAAGTGCCAACCCTCACTTAAGACCCGGATTGGCAATCAAAGTCACACCAAAATAATAACGTTTTTCCTATTTTTGGAAAACCTAGACTTATTGGCCTTAACTGACGTCGGTTATTCCTCGACCGATGCTGGTCATCTAAATGCCATTGGTTACTTTATATACAACTTGGAAACCTTTTACCTAGGTTGGTCATTTTCAGTTTTGGGAGAACTATTCCATTGAAGCATGAATCCAAAGCCTCTCAACATCCAGACGACACAAAATACTCTACCACATGCCCAAGAAAGCATCATGTTCTCGTTCTAGAGCATTAGAATACTCACGGGAACATTACGGGAGTACTGCCGTGACACAGAATTCAGAATCTCTTCACGGATCAACTACCATCCACCTTCACCTACCAGATCTGTAAATGTAAGTAAGTATACGTGATTTTAATCATATTTTTCTTGCTTAAAGTATAGATTATACACCTCATTCATTATAATTTGTTTCTTCATGTATTCCTTTATCTCAAACTTCTCACCAATCTACCGACCCGTTCACCTATAGCCTTTTTTTGCCTTCTGCAACTTCCCCCTCTGTATCCCTAAGTCTTCTTAGTAATATCATGAACCTAACCACACCCTTCTTACTCTCTGTGTAATCACAGAAAAGCCCAAAACCCACTTTTATCAAATTATTTGCAATTTCCCCTACTGACATCCATTCCTCAACCATCGTTGGTTTCACCTCCATACCGACATCGGTCACCTAACCGATATCGGTCTCTGTGTCATTTCATTCATTTTGACCAGCAAACCTCTCGATCAACTAAAACTATCCCAGACCTTATCCGGTCAACCCCAGACCCCTGTTAGACTTGCAAAACCTAGAATAACCTATCAAACCTCCATATTTAATCATAACCTTTCCTGTTAGATTAGATTTGTTTATTGTATTTGCATGAGATACTTAAATCGTATAACTACATTAGGATTTCCTTGCTTCATGATAGTTACATTAAATTTTATTTAAAAGTGGATTTACATCCCTCTAAGAAGCACCTCGCTTCTCAGATCTAGGACTCGCTAGGCAGTCCACTAACCTCTATTATTAATACTATTTGGTGGTCTTGTTTTGTTTTTTTATACAGGTCGTTCCTCCTATCAAAAGGGAATCTCTTCACGATCAAATTAGATCAAAAATTCAATGAAACATGCATTAAACCTTTAACCTACATATCACAGGTATTCCTCCTAACCTATTTCCTATTCTGTTTTAACCAAATAAAAAATTAGGTGAAACAACTAGTTTTGAGGGTGTTTGGTTGTGCGTGGTCTCAAGTGGGTTTCATGGCTTGAGATTTTGTTCTAGTGTGTCTCATGGTTTTTGGAGGTTATTGAAAAATTATAACATATGTATAAGTATGTTCCATGCTTTTGTGAAGTTGGTTTTCTAGAACATTCTTGTGGCGGTGAGTTGTTTGTGTTGATGTTTTAGGGCTTCTCGAGTCCTAATGGTGGTCTAGAAGGCTCTAGGTGATGTTGGTGACATATATGGTCCTATGGGTGTACTTTTTATGATGTTATTATGTTGTGGGGATTTATTCTACTCTATGATGCCTGACCTAGTTTAATTGCAAAGAAGAAACATGTATAAAAACATATTAGAAAGCTCATTTGAGTTAGTTGAGAAAGAGGAGAAAAAGTACAAGCTAGAGGGCATAATTTTGAATGTGTTAAGAGGTATTTATGACCTGTAAGAGATGGAAAAGATGTTGTGATATTATTCTAGAGATATATTAGGTGATGGCGAGCTAGGTAAAATGTTTAAATCAACTTGAAGAAGAAGTGTGTGTGCAAGGAAGGATAAAGCGGTGTTTTGATAAAGATAGAAGGAGAAGTGTGCTTCATTGAGACATAATCAGTTATGTGAGAAACATTTCAGAGATGACATACATTTCATATGGATTTTGTTGGTGCTGAGTCATCTAGGATGTTGGCACATCCTCGTAGGGTTGGTGCTCTACTAAACTAGGGGTTGGTACTCCTTGTAGGGTTGCTACTTTACTAAACTAGGGGTTGGTTCCTCACTAAATATAGGGGTTGGTGCTCCTTGTTGAGTTGTTTCTCAACTAAATTTGGAACAATCGCTATTTAAATTTTTGTTTCGGTGGGTTTTCTTCCCCTTGAGGGTTTCCCACTTAAATTTGGTTTACTTGTGTTATTGATTTCTCATGGTTCATGCTTATGTGGTTGATTAATCATTGCTAAATCTATATGTTGTTGAATTTTTTATGAATTCTTTGAATGATTAATAGATGTGAATTTGTAAGAGAATTAAAGTTTTAATGGCTCACTGATTCAACCCCCTAGTAATTGTCCTTCCAACAGGTCTCCCCGTAACCGAGTATTTGTAAAAAGGATAAATGAATGATATTCATGAGATTTTTATCATCAATCATATATTAGTTAATGTAGTTGTTGTATACCCACACTTACAGGTATAAGTCAAGGTCTCTCATTTTGTTTATTTTAGAATCTAAACACATATTATTTATGTCTAAGAAATAACTAGTAGATCTAGCATTTTACCTAGGAGGGTGTATTTCAAATTCAATATGATTGATCTTCACTTTGAGAGGAGGTATAATGTTGATAAAGTTTCCAAGTCCCAGAGATTCAAGAAGCACTGAGCTACATGAGTGGAAGAATTCTTTAGCAGTCAAGAAAATAAATATGAGAGATTTTTTTGTTAAGTCCATAATTAGATTATACACTCATACTGGTTTAGGAACAATGTTGGTATCACCTTCTAAATAATTAAAGGTATGAGCATACTATGAAGGATAATCCCAAGTTCAAGTCATTACATTAATCTTATGTTTTGTTTCAATCTTGACCGATCCTATAATTTTGATGTGTTGTTTTTTTGATTTAAATTTAGAGCTACGTCATGATTTTCATAAGTAGAGGCTTTAACATCATTAGATTTTAGAGGTATCTGTACGTACCTAAAATTGTAAGGTACTGTACTGCCAGAACAGTGTAACAAGTGCCCCGATGATGATACAGGTCTCCTCGCAAGGTGTTCGGGATCCGGAAAAGCCCTCCGAGTATGCGTTAACATCCCGCATGCCCCGCTTAGCCCCCGCGCCCTTTGTTTTCTCCTTTTTCCCTCTTTCCTTGGCCTCTTGACCTTTAGTGACGAAAGGGTAGCGGTCTCATGACCCTGAATCAGGGCGGCGGTCCTGTAACCGCCGCCCTTGCTCAGAGCGGCGGTCCTGTGCGCATTTTCCAGAACGCTCTTTTGACGCGACCCACATGAAATATCACGACTCACCAGCTTTCCTTGCCGACTTGAGCATGCATTTATGTTTTTGGTCCCCTGGAATAGTGTTTTTCCTTTGTTTATTGTTTAGGAGTTCAATTTGGTTTTGGTTTTTGAGTGTTTGAATTCCTATAAATGCATGGTTTGTGCACATGCAAATGGTGAAGAATTTGGTCTGGAGTTTTGGCCACCATTTCCTTGATTAGAGTCTTCTGCAATTTTTTGTTTTGGTTTGTTAGCTTGCTTAGGATTGATAGCATAGTTTTTTCATACTTGGTTAGTATTGTGTCAGCTGTTGGTAAGCCACAGACCCATCTTGTGCAGGCAGTGCTGTTGTTTCATCCAATCCAGTTAGAAGCTTGCCTTTGAATTCCTCTTTGCTGTAGATTTGTTTTTACTGTGTCTTGGAGTTCTTAGTTCAATTCATTATATACCTGGTTAGCTTTATTCAGCTGTTGGTAAGCCACATATCCAACTTGTGCAAGCAGTGTCTTTATTTTGGAACAGAATAGCTTGGGAAGCCATTAAAGTTGCAGGTTTTGCTCTTCGTATAGGATAGTTACAGGTTCTGGTCGCTTCATGTTGCATGACTCGCAGTAAAATCCCGCTAGGAATCGCATAAGCCAAGCTCTGTACTCTTGCGCTATCCCTCTCCTACTCGCATTCTCGGTCTGCATTCTGAGCTGTCCTTATCCCAAAATCTACTCCTATCGGTGCTAGCATTACACGCTTTTCTGGATCCAAGTGAACACAAAAGAACGAGAAGATCATACTGAGGGGACGAGATCATACACACACCATCGGATTCGCCACTGTTCTACGGAATCCAGGTTTTAAATTTCAAAGTTCTAGTCAGAATCATATCAAATAGAGTAGTTAATCGCTTTATTTCATTTCATTCTATTCTCGATATTGCCAGGGAAGCTGTGGGGATTGATAGTTTCTGAGAAACTATGATTCACTCCTCACTTCTGAGGTAGGATCGAGAATCTTGCAGGTAGATTAGACAGGCTATTTTATTCATTTAGAATAATTCTACAAATCACACAGGCAAATAACCACACTCGGTTATCTTGTCTGTTTTAAATTATTGTTTAGTTATTATTTCTAGATACGCTTAAAATAGTTTACTTTCCTTAAAATTGTTAAATATTTCAGAGAAGAATAAAAGTTATATGCAGTTAGATTTATTTCACGTAGTTAGAATTTGCTTCATTACAGTTAGTTTTTTGTTTCGTATGACAATTACGGGACCTCAAGAGCCCAGGGAATATATATTTGAGCCAATCGTGCCTCAACCAAACCTCGTCACAGCGATAGTTGACATAGACCAAAATCTCAGGATACAAGTATTCCGAACAACCACAGATTTACAATTGATCAGTTCTCAGTTAAGAGGATTAAACATAGAAGACGACCAAGCACATGCGTTTTGGTCAAGTCAGCCAAACTACAGATTACCCTAGAAAACATCCACATGACTGTAGAAGGGCTCGAAAGAGAACAAACATTCGGGTGCGATCCTCTAGTTCCACAGCCAGACGCTGGAGACACCCTCGTAGATATAGATACCAGCTTAAGAATCCAGGTCGCAAGAACGCCTGTGAGGTATTCTGAGAAGATTGCACAACTGTTGGTTCTAAACATAGAAGCTGAGAAAGCATACGATTACTGGATACTAGGGATTAGAACTTGATCTCGCGTATGACCATAACAGGACCGCAACAACCAAGAGTCTATGGTTGTGATCCACAGATCCCACAGCCCAACGAATCCACAAGTCAGTTAGATATAGACACTGGCCTACGCACACTAGTATTTCAGGTCCACTCCACTTCCACCTATCATCATCGAACAACTGTCCTTACTAGATATAGCGGCTAACGAAGCTAGGGAATTCTGGACTAGGCCAGAAAATCATCCGTAGAGTCAATTGTATTCATCATCCACCATATGACCTTATCAGGAGATATACACGAAACAATCCCAGGTCATTTTCCACGTATTCCGCAACCCATAGATCGAATCACGCCAGAGCTCGATATTGATTGGAGCCTTCGAGCAGTCATCCTTGCTGATCGATCTATCACACCAGTCCAAGTTAGAAGGGCCTTCTTTGCCTTAGATTCACAAATTCCACTAGTGCGTGTCGAAGACATTAGACTGCCTAACTAGTTTGTCTTCATATTCTACCCCCACCGGCTGTCTCGGCACGACCTCGGGAGGTCGGGTACGCAGAGGAGTTACTTGTTGCTTCTCACGCTCACCTGTCACTTTTCTGGACGTACAAAATTAGTGAACCCAACGTGAAACAAACAACTGTTTCACCTTCTATACCTCATCACATCAGTTTCACCAACAAAATTGGTGAACCCAACGTGAACAAACAATTGTTTCACCTTCTCTTTGAGAAGTTTCATCTTCTCTCTTTCACCTTCGCTCCTTCCCATTATTCTGCGGGTATTCATATACCCCCCGAATATGTCAGGATTCGATGCATATGGCAGACCCCTCCTGGGTCTTGAGGCATACTACGCCCAACAGAATAGGGAATCATCACCCTCGCTCTCAGTATGGGGTGACAACTATTCAACTAATCAGTTGTCAACATAAACCCCAAGAATCAGATATAGTTTGTCTCTTCAAACTGAGGAGTTAGATCAACCCCCTCGAACCCAACAAACAGAGCCTTCAGGTTCAAACAATATGATGTTTACCGGAGAATCTGGTTCATCTCCTCAAATGTTACTCAGACCACAAATTAGTAGGCAATCAGATCCATACCTGGTCTTAGATGATGGACAATCAATACATTATCCTAGGAGTGAACAACGCTCCCGGGGAATGTACCCACCTATAGGAGGTTTACAAATACAACCCGAAATCTCTTTTCAAGAAAATACCTCTATGCCACTGCATATAGGAAGTATTCTTGGAGAAACTTGGTAAGATAGCGATCATTTTATGACAGGATATCACGTACCTTTACAACACTAGGGTATATAACAAACGCCGCTCAGGCAAAATACCGTGACTTTACCAAATGAAGTCATTTCAACGTTAGTAGAAAGAGTGAGAGGGTTAGAACTGGCTCAAGCAACTCACAATTCTCCATTCATACAAACGGGAAGTTCCAATCCTCCATACCACTCTAGTCAAGTAGATCTCCTTACAGGAGTAGGCACGTTAGGCATGCCTCCTCAATATCCACAACAAACGCCAACAAGGCCCACCATCTCTAACACTATTCCTCCAGGTTTAGTGTCGAACAGTCCGTTCCTTGACAATACCCCGTCCTATTTAAACATGTACTCTAAATCCCCATAAGGAGATTTGTTCTCCTCTCCCGGCATGTTTGCTCAAACGCAAGGACCTCCCTATGCCCCTGCCAACACATACGCTACACCGTATCAACAACCTATCCCACCACCACTCCCTCAGCAACCACCATCAATGGTTGAAAGCTATACAATAGGGACGTATTTAGAATATCTAAAGGAACCCTTAGATTTCACCATACGAAGCGTCATGCTTCCAAGACCTCTCCCTGATTTTCCCAAGTTCAAGGGTGAGGGAGACCCAAACGCGCATATCAAAGCTTACGCTACAGCCATACGATAATTACTCCCTTGGGACAGGGTTGTTGCTAAAATATTTCCCAAAACACTTGGAAGGCATCGCTCTTGATTGGTATTATAGAATACCTGAAGCTTCCATACATTTGTTCAAACAACTTGTGTCTAGATTTCATCAAAGCCTTTGACATGAACAAACTATTGAGAACAGGAATCAAGGAATTCTTGCATATCAAACAAGAACACAACGAATCTATCGCCCATTTCATCCAGAGGTGGCGTACAGTTCTTTATTCATCAGCAAGTGCTCCAAACATGGATCAGATGGAACTATGTGATTTATTCCTTCATTCTCTTAGTAGAGAAGTGAAGGAAGAAGTCCAGAAGTTCCCACTAAGGACTTATGATGAAGTACTTGAGAGCGCTTTGCGAATAGATCAAGTAGCGATAGATAGTGGTCGTAAGACATATGGAACAAATGGGAGGTTAATCACCTCCACTCAAAATACTACAACTACCACAAATGTCAATCAAGGACCTAAAATCCTTAACAAAAATCGTGGGGGTAACAACGGATGGGGTAACCGACCAACCCAAGAGGGTAAATGTTGTTAATACTCCGTCACAAACAAACAACCAGCGAAACAACAACTTTACCCCAACGGTCAATACAGTGGATTTTAACCATCCACAACAACAACAACAACAACAATGGCGAAATCCCATACAAGGGCCAAGCCAAAACTCATTTGGTTACCAAAACCAAAGTCAAAACCAGAAACAACAATTCCAAAACTTTGGTCCTAATAGGTAACAGTTTGATCGGAATTCTAGGCCACAATACACACCAAACCAACAAAATGGGAATTATAACCCCAATTCTTATTGTGGTTTCCATAAAATTCGGGGGTCACGATACTAGAACGTGCCGTGACTACAATAAATTTATGCAACGTTTGCCAGAAGAACAAAGATAGTTCTTCACAGACCTGTTCTTGGCAGATCCCATCTCATCATCACCAAATACTCTCGCAGGGGCAATTTCTCCTCAGAATGCTCCCCTCAAGATCTTTAATGATCCGCTCCCAAATCGTGACAGCAATAGGCTGAATCCAACCAGAACAAACAAAGGTGCAATGACGGGAAACAATGACCATGAAGCCTCGACTTCATTAAATCCGTCAGTCGCGCCACAGTTGGGAGCTCAACCGAGACCTAAGATAGTCAGTTTGGTAGAATTAGACGCTGAACTACCTATCGAAGCTATAACAAGAACACGAGAGTATTTCTCTCAACCAAGCCCAAGTCATCTGCCAGAGACAGATAAGAGTCAGCAAATAGTTGAAAAACCCATCGGTGCGTATGATTTAATTAATGACCTAACAAAGACCTTTTCACACATTTCATTTTTGGACTTACTAAAGAACTCTCCCTCTCACAGAGCTGCTCTTTTAGAAGCATTAGGTCTAAGCCATCTAATTAACATCACTCCACCTCCCGAAACACAAGTAAATCACGTAGATTTTGATATCCACCCTCTGGGGCAGCCGGACAAGGATGTCGAATTCATCTTTGAAATAAGTAAAATGCCCATAGATGCTGAGATCGCACGCCGAGGTGACCCATCCTTACACTTGCAAGTGTGGGTTTATAATAACTATGTAAAATGGGCAATGGTTGACGATGGGGCCGTAGTTGACATAGTCCCTTTCTCTTTCCTCCAAAAACTTGGATATGGAGAAACAAACTGTTCCACTACACGAAATACCTTGAGAGGCTATGATAGCCTTAAAGCCACTTTGATAGGAACTATAATATTGCCAGTCACCTTAGGGCCCAAAACCATATTGACTGAGTTTTATACTATAGATTGGGAAACTAACTATAATATGATCCTCAGCCGACCTTGGATACATCGAATGAAGGCAATCCCTTCCACGATATTTCAAGAAGTAAGATTCTTACATCTGGGAAAGGTATTTGTAGCCAAAGGTGATCCAAAACCTTTCGATTTGCACCTAGCTGATTTAAAGAAAATACCAAGGGTGCACTCAGAATTTGAACTGCCAACAAACCAACTTAATAAACCCTCTGACCCAAAGCTAGAGGAAAATTTGATACCTACGACGGATCTTGAAACTACCAGTATAGCCAAAACAATTCCAACCCCTAAAGGTAAAACTAAAGAAACAGTATCATTAGGGACTACTGCGAAAATCCTTGAGTTGATAGAACAAGATTCACCAATGTTCTTACCATTCGATTCAGTAGGCATGGGATTTTCCCTAGGTGTTGGTTCCTTGCCAGCAGAGGATCTCTGTATGGTAGAAGTAGAGTGTGCAAACGTAGCAAATACCCCAACATCTACACTCCTGGCTAAGTATTGGACTCTCCATTTCGATGGAGCTAAATGTCGTTATGGAGCGGGGGCAAGTATAATTCTTACTTCGCCTGAGGAGAAGGTCCTCCCATTCTCTTTTAAGTTAAACTTTGAATGCACAAACAATGGTGCTGAGTACGAAGCCCTCCTCCTTGGCCTCACCTTAGCCAGAAGAATTGGTATTAATAACATCAGAGTCTTGGGAGACTCGCAATTAGTAACAAACCAAGTTTCTGAAGTATATGAAACTAAAGCCAAACATTTACAACTCTACAAAAATGTTGTATTAGATTTAAGCAAGGCATTTAACTTCATATCCATTGAAGCGATCCCGCGAGAGAAAAATCTTCTCGCCGATTCAATAGCAACCTCAGCATCACGCTTTACTCCAAGCAATGAGCTAGAAGATACTCACTTCACAGTATCCATTCGTGATGAACCATTGATAAAAACAATGACAAATCCTCTTTCAAGCGGAAGTGAATCTACCATCCTAGACCATGTTGGAAATGATGCGGCTACTTTGGATTACTTAAATGCCTATGCAGCACTACATCTCTCCTATCATATGCTAGACTTATCCCTGATTCCAGCATTCGTCTTCCTACTTTGGAAATCCCGTAACGGATCATCCCTCACAAACGGAGCCTAGCATATATGCAATAAGAAACGGGGATGATCTAGATTTACCTCCAGCACCACCTGAGTTTGAAGAGGGTAACGCCTCTTTGATCGAAGAAACAATATATGTCAACATCGGGACAGAAGATGAGCCAAGAATATTGAAACTAGGATCTTCGTTAACACCAGAAGAAGTGGAAGTACATACAAAGATTCATCAAAGATCATCAGAAGGTGTTTGCATTTAATTACAAGGAGAGTGACGGGAGTCGCGCCCCACATTGCGGTGCAAAACCTCGTCACTAGATCAGATGCAAACCCAATTAAATAAAAATCAAGACCCATGAAACCCAAAGTAGCTCTCATGGTAAAAGAGGAAGTAATAAAAATCCTTCAGGTAGGATTCATCAAGCCAGTTGACTATTCCCAATGGGTATCTAATATTGTTCCTGTTCTCAAGAAGAACGGAAAGATACGCATTTGCATAGATTTCCGAGACATCAACAAAGCATGTCCTAAAGACGATTTCCCATTACCATGCATAGACGTTATTGTTGATGTAACAGCTGGTTTTGAACTCTTGTCTCTCATGGATGGTTTTTCGGGATACAACCAAATCAGAATATCCGAGAAAGATCAAGCTAAAACCACGTTCATAACTCCTTAGGGAACCTATTGCTATGCTCTCATGCCTTTTGGTCTCAAAAACACTGGTGCTACATACCAGCGGGCTATGAATTATATATGTCACGATTTAATTCATAAAATCATGGAATCCTACGTAGATGACTTATTGGCTAAAGCCAAGAAGTGTAGTGACCATCCCAAAGTACTCTGCATCATTCTTTCACACCTAATAGAATACGGAGTTACGCTAAATCCGGAGAAATGCGTCTTTGGTGTAACAGGAAGAAAGCTCCTAGGTTACATCATATCGTCATGAGGGATCGATGTTGATCTAACCAAAATTTGGGTTGTCCTTGAAATGGTCCCACCTTTGGAGTGAATCTGGAATTAGATCATTTCTCAGGAAAGATGGGTGCAATCCGAAGATTCATCCCGGACTTAAGCTTCGCTATTCATCCAATCAACATTTTACTCAAGAAAGACTATAGCATTGATTGGACCGAAGACTACAACGAAGCTTTCAACGTAGTTAAACGTTTCTTACTGTCACCACCTACGCTAATGCCACCTAAGCTGGATCACCCGTTAATCCTATATTCGTGAGCTACCAATGTCTCGATGGCTTATATGTTGGCCCAAGAAGATGATGACAAGAGAGAACGTGCAATTTATTTCATTAGCCGAACACTGCTCGACTATGAAACATGCTATACACAAGCAGAGCGAGAATGTCTTGCCATAGTCTTTGTTACTAAACATCTAAGACATTACATGCTGAATCAAGAAACAGAGGTCATGGTAAAGACGGACCATTTACGGAATTATCTCACACAAGGTTCCTTATCCAAAAATGTTGGATGTTTTATAACCTTAATGGGAGAGTTCGAATTAACATTTGTAAATCAGAAGTCGGTTAAAGGACAAATCATCATGGATTGGTTAGCTGACAACCCGTTAGACGGAGGTGATTTAGTAGATTTGGATTTTCCAGATGAATGTGTATACTACATCGAAACTCGACCTGCTATCTCTGAGTTCCCTTAGTACACTGATATCATTAATTATATCATGGACCATACGTACCCGGATGCAGTTACACCGCAACAAAGAAGGTGATTACGCATAATCGTAGCCAAATATGTCATTATAGAGTAGGTGCTCTATCGAAAAGAATTCGATGGAATGCTCTTAAGGTGTGTTGACATAGAAAAGTCCAAGAGGATTCTCCATGAATCCCACAGCGGTATATGTGGAGGCCACTTCGGTGGCCATGCCACTGCTTGAAAAATACATTGAATGGGATACTTCTGGCCTACTCTAGAACATGACGCGATAGAGTTTACACGCAGGTGTCATAAGTGCCAAGAATTCTCCCACGAGATCCACATGCCAGCACAAGCTCTACAACCAATCGCAACTCCATGGCCCTTTTCTACATGGGGTCTGGACTTGATAGGGAATTTCTCTCCCTCATCCATATACGGCCATAATTTTATAATCATAGCCACTGAATATTTTACCAAATGGGTGGAGGCCATGCCTCTTACTACTGTACCTGGTTCTGTGATCACCAAGTTCATTTTGAACCAAATCATTTGCAGGTATGGTATCCCACAAATCATTATCTCTGATAATGGAACTTCTTTTAAAAATGAAGAAGTTTGCGAACTATGCGGTAAATTTAAGATAAGCCATCATACGGCTTCCTTGTATTATCCCCAAGCCAATGGGCAGGCTGAAGCAACAAACAAAACACTGAAAGCCATTCTCCTCAAAATAGTAAAAGAAACAAACGAGATTGGCATTTAAAGTTATATCCGGGCCTTGTGGGCCCACCGAACCTCACTAAGAACACCAATGGGAGCCAATTCCTTTCTCGCTAGTATTTGGGGCAGAAGCAGTTCTCCCGCTTGAGGTCGAAATACCCAGTCTTCGATTTCACTACAAGGGATTCTGGATGAAGGACGCTTACAGAGAAGCACGTCTTTCCCCAATTAGGAAAGCCTAGATGAAACTAGGTTAGATGCTGAGCAGTGGCATAGAGCTTATGCTGACCAAATGTGCTGGCAATATAACAAGAAGGTTTATGAACGCGATATATACGAAGGTGATCTAGTTCTAAGACTAGACAGTCGGATCGACAAGAAGACCGGCGAAGGAAGGAAATTCCGGCCCAAATGGTTGGGCCCATACCAAGTCACAAAAGACTACGAAAATGGTGCCTACATCTTATGCACGCTAGAAGGTGAGGGAATTTGGTGAAACAGTCAATTCCCTACACCTCAAGCGTTTTCTACGCATAAGCAGCTAGCACTGCTTATCTAACTATCTACATTGCATCTTCATATAGATTTAGATCATTTTGTCCACTGTTCTTACACAAATTGTGATCAAGGAATCTATCCTCAAAGTAATTCATTACAACTCATGATGTTGTTGGTACAAAACTTTCTAATCATATCTCTCCATTTTCACGATATCATCAATCACTTCAGAATCTTTTATCAAACAAAAAATTCCAAAACATGACGAAAGTCTGAAAGGTTAGGAACCATACCAAGAT